>JAESUZ010003847.1:0-1485110 GCA_017311185.1 Proteles cristata cristata | reverse complement strand
GGGCGCCTGGGTGGCTTAGTCGGTTAAGCGTCCGACTTTCGCTTAGGTCATGATCTCGCGGTTCGTGGGTTCGAGCCCCGCGTCGGGCTCTGTGCTGACTGCCAGCTCAGAGCCTGGAGCCTGTTTCAGTCTGTGACTCCCTCTCTCTCTGACCCTCCCCTGCTCACGCTGTCTCTCTCTCTCTCCTAGAAATAAATAAAACATTAAAAAATAAAATAAAAAAAGAAAACAATGAATGGGTCAGCCAAGAAATCAAAAAGCACATGGAAACAAATGAAAATGAAAGCACAAAGGCCCAAAATCTTTGAGATGCAACAAAGCAGTTCTAAAAGGGAAGTTTATAGCAATATAGGCCTAACTCAAGAAGCAGGAAAATCTCTAATAAACAACCAAACCTTGCATCTAAGACAGCTAGAAAATACAACAACGAACAAAACCCAAAACGACAAGAAGGAAGGAAATTAATAAAGATTATAGAGCAGAAATAAATGATATAGAAACTTAAAAAACAACAGAACACAATGAAACCAGGAGCTGGTTCTTTGGTAAGATCAACAAAATTGAAAAACTTCTAGCCATTCTCAACCAGAAAAAAAAAAAACACTCAAGTAAACAAAATCACCAATGAAAGAGGAGAAATACACAATACCACAGATCTACAATTCTAAGAGAATTTTATGAAGAACTATATGTCAACAAATTAGATGACCTAGAAAATGGATAAATTCCTGGAAATATATAATCTGCCAAAACTGAAGCAGGAAGAAATAGAAAATTTTAACAGTCCAGTTGCAAGCAAATTGAATCAGTAATCAAAATCCCCCAACAGGGAAAAGTCCAGGAGCAGTCCTAAAATTAACAGGCTAATTCTACCAAACATTAAAGAAGAATTAATACCTATTCTACTCAAACTAGTCCAAAAAATAGATGAAGGAAAACTTCCAAATTCATTCCATGAAGCAAGTGTCACCCTCATATCAAAACCAGGTTAAGACATCACTCAAAAAGAGAACGACAGGTCAATATCTCTGATGAACCCATAGATGCAAAAATCCTCAAAATACTAACACACTGAATCCGACAATACATTTAAAAAATCACTCACCATGATGAAGTGAGATTTTCCTGGGATACAAGTGTGGTTCAATATTTGCAAATCAATCAGTGTGATGCATCACATCAATAAGAGAAAGGATAGGAGCACATGGAAGTCTCAGTCAGTTAGTGTATGACTCTTGGTTTTGGCTCAAGTCATAATCTCACAGTTTGTGAGTTCAAGCCCCATGTCAGGTCCTTCATGGATGGTGCAGACCCTGCCTGGGATTCTCTCTCTCCCTTCCCCTCTATTCCTCTCCTGCTCTCTCTCTTTCAAAAATAAACAAACTTTTAAAAAAAAGAGAGAAATAGTAAAAAATGTGATTATCTCAATAAACACAGAAAAAGGATTTGACAAAGTAAAACATCTATTCATGAAAAAGGCCCTTATTAATGAAGATTTAGAGGAAATATACCTCAACATAATAAAGGCCATATGTGAAAAACTCACAAATAACATCATACTCAATGAGGGAGAACTGAGAGCTTTCCCCCTAAGTTCAGGAGCAGGACAGGGATATCCACTCTGACCACTGTTATTTAACATAGTACAGGAAGTCCCAGCCACAGCAATCAGACAAGAAAAATAAATAAAAGGCATACAAACTGACAAGAATGAAATAAAACTCTCACTCTTCACAGATGACATGATACTCTATGTGGAAAATCCAAAAGATTCCAACAAAAAACTGCTAGAACTGATACATGAATTCAGCACAGTTGCAGGATATAGAATCAATGTACAGAAATTGGTTGCAATTCTAGACACCAATAATGATGGAGCAGAAAGAGAAATCAAGGAGTTGATACCACTTACAATTGCACCAAAAACCGTAAGATACCTGGAATAAACCTAACCAAAGAGGTATGCTGAAAATAAAGACAGATTATGAAATAAATTGAAGAAGACACAAAGAAGTGGAAAAGCATTCCATGTTCATGGATTGGAAGAACAAATATTGTTAAAATGTAGATAGCACCCAAAGCAATCTATACAGTCAATGCAATCCCTATCAATATAACACCAGCATTATTCACAGAGCTATAACAAACAATTCTAAAATTTGTATGGAACCACAGAAGATCCCAAATAGCCAATTAATGTTTAAAAGGAAATCCAGAGCTGGAGACATCACAATTCCAGACTTCAAACTGCATTACAAAGCTGTAATCATCAAACAGTATGGTACTGGTACAAAAGCAGACACAGAGATCAATGGAATAGAATAGAGAAACCCAGAAATGGACTCACAAATGTATGACCAACTAATCTTCAACAAAGCAGGAAAGAATATCCAATGGGAAAGAGTCTAACAAATGGTACTGGCAAAACTGGAAAACAACATGCAGAAGAATGAAATTGGACCCCTTTCTTACACCGTACACAAAAATGTATTCAAAATGGATGAAAGACCTAGGTGTAAGACAGGAAACCATCCAAATCCTAGAAGAGAACAGAAGCAGTATTGGCCTTAGCAACTTTTTTCCAGACATGTATCCTGAGGCAAGGGGAAAAAACACAAAAATAAACTATTAGGACTATGTCAAAATAAAAAGCTTCTGCACAGTGAAGAAACAATCAACAGAACTAAAAGGCAACTTTTGGAACAGGAGAAGATATTTGCAAATGATATTAATGATAAAGGTTTAGTATTCAAAATATATAAGGAACTGATACAATTCAACATTCAAAAAACAAATAATCCAATTAAAAATGGGGAGAAGACATAAACAGACATTCCCAAAGAAGCCATACAGATAGCCGACAGACATAAAAAGATGTTCAACATCACTTATCATTAGGGAAATGCAAAACAAAACTGTAATGAAATATCACCTCACACCTCTCAGAATGGCTAAAATCAACAACACAAGAAATAATGGGTATTGGTGAGGATGTGGAGAAAGGGGAACCTTCTTGCACTGTTAGTGGAAATGCAAACTGGTGTAGCCACCCTAGAAACAGTATGGAAAACTTTCCTCAAAAAGTTAAAAATAGAACTTCCCTATGATCCAGCAATTATACTACTAGATATTTACTCAAAGAATACAAAACTAGTAATTCAAAGGAATACATGCACCCCCAGTGTTTACAGCAGGAGCATTATCCACAATTATATCCATGATAGCCAAATTGTGGAAACAGCCCAAATGTCCATTGGCTGATAGATAAAAATGAAGTGGTATAGGGGCACTTGGGTGGCTCAACTGGATAAGTGTCTGACTCTTGGTTTCAGCTAAGGTCATGATCTCACAGTTTGTGAGTTTGAGCCCCACATCAGGCTCTGTGCTGAAAGTGTGGAGCCTGCTTCGGATTCTCTCTCTCCTTCTCCCTCTGCCCCTTGCCCACTTGCTCTCTGTCAAAAATAAATAGACTTAGGGGCACCTGGGTGGCTTAGTCGGTTAAGTGTCCGACTTTCGCTTAGGTCATGATCTTGCGGTTCGTGGGTTCGAGCCCCACGTTGGGCTCTGTGCTGACTGCCAGCTCAGAGCCTGGAGCCTGCTTCAGAGTCTGTGACTCCCTCTCTCTCTGACCCTCCCCTGCTCACGCTGTCTCTCTCTCTCTCTCTCTCTCCTAGAAATAAATAAAATATAAAAATAAATAAATAAATAAATAGACTTAAAATAATTTTTAAATTAAAAAATGAGGTGGTATTTATATAAATGGAATATTAGCCACAAAATAAAAAGAATGAAATCTTGCCACTTGCAATGACATAGATGGATCCAGAGAATGTTAAAGTAAGAGAAATATATCAGTCAGAGAAAGGCAAATACCATATGATTTTACTCATATGTAGAATTTAAGAAACAAAACAAATGAGCAAAGAAAAAGAGAGAATGAGAGAGAGAGAGAGACAAATCAAGATACAGACTTTTAACTGTAGAGCACAAAGTGATGGTACCAGAGGGGAGGTGTGTAGAGGGATGGGTGAAATAGATGACGGGGATTAAAGAGTACATTTATCATGATGAGCACTGAGTAATGGACAGAATTGTTGAGTCACTATATTGTACACTGGAAATTAATATAACATTATATGTTAATTATACTGGAATTAAGATTTTTTCTTAATTTCAAAAAAACTTAATTTCAAAAAAGAAAAACAAATATGATACTTAAGGGGTTTCCAACATACCTCTGCAACTATTAGTGGAAGTCTAATTTATTCTGAAATAATAGTAAGTGGGTTGAGATGCTTCAGTCCCCTAATATGGAATCCTAGACCTTTGCTTCCTTTTCTGCTTTGCTGCTAAAAGCAAGTATTTTAAATTATTAAGGCATCAAAATTATGTTTTTTACAACACATAAAAACCTTTTTCTGTATAACTGAATAAGATATAACTTACAGTTTCCTAAAGATACCATATTATAAAAAACAACTATTTTTTTTTTAAATTTTAAATATTTATTTTTGAGGGAGAGAGAACCAGAGCATGAGCAGGGGAGGGGCAGACAGAGGGGGAGACCCAGAATCTGAAGCAGGCTCCAGGCTTGGAGATGTCAGCTTAGAGCTTGAGGTGAAGCTCAGACTCACAGACCATGAGATTGTGATCTGAGCTGGAGTCACATGCTTAACTGGTGCCCCTAAACTGAACTACTCTTTATGTTTATTTCTTTTTTTAAAGTATATTAGTATTTTGACTCTTTGAGTATATCAACCGTAAACTTAATAGAATATGTATAACAATTTCAAATGAACACTTAGTGAGAATAGCACATATTTAATTATTCTTTATTTTCCCACTCACATATTATTTGCCAATTTTGTGTCAACAAATGTTCTAGCAAAACCATCTCTCATCTGTACAATTTAGAGTGGACTAATAATAATAATAATTTGCCCTGGACTAGTGTAAGTATATATCAGAAATAATTTAAGATTACTATATAAATATTTTTCTCCTTGACTTTCACCCAAACCTTTATCCTTAATCGGGGCAATACAAACAATAAAATACATGAACACTGAACGCGACAATGAAGAATTCACTCAGAAAGGAATACAAAGCTTTGTAAAAGTTATTATGCTACAGCTACTTGTATCATCTTCTTCTTTTGATTAAAATCCTCAGTGCTGATTAGACATCCCTAAAAGTACTAAGGTCTAATTTGAAAATACTTTTTTAAATTTTAGGCATATGCCTGCTTTAGGATCAGGTTCAGAGGAAGAGAGAAATTATTCCATTAACAGAGCTGAAACTCCACTTCTATATGCAGGGGAAGGTTTTAGGGCCATTTACCCATTTTCCCATTTGATCTTTATACGTAACTCATGAGTAGTATATTGTTATTACTATTTCCCAGAGAAGGAAACTGATCTGAGAGGTTCATTAACTTGTCCAGGCTTGTGCAGTAGTCAAATGGCAGAGTCAGATGCCTAAGTCACTCTGATTCCAAATCTGCTATGCATTCATCATGCACATGTTAGTGAGGCCACACTCAAGGACTAAGAATTCAGCATAGGGTGGCCACGACTTAAGGCAATGTCAGTAAGAAGAAGGACAATCTTTAAAACACTTGACTATAATTAGCAAATTCCTAGGTGAAAGTTCCCTATCCATTTTCCCAAATGTGATGAGGCTCATATAAAACATAGAAAACACACTCACACCTTTGGTATTTATATTTTAAGTTAGCAGGATAAATATAGTTTCCCCCTTTTTGTGCATAGACTTTAAATTTATAGAATAGTCAACTAAACACTAAGTGATTGATTTACCATTAGGATTGTTATTGTCAGGTAGTCAGCTCTAGGTCTTCAAGTTTCTTGTCAAGAGAGTTAAATACTATTATAACAAATGGCCAAATTTTATGTACTCCACTGGCTTACTGAACATGCCTGCATCTCCTTATTTCCAGCTTCAGTGTCATGTCATTGCATAGACAGGTCAAATAATGTAGTTGGCCCCGGCTTTATTACTCATTGTTGTCCTCTAAAGCTGTCTTCTAGTTGTGCAAGATGCCTTCACTCTAATATTATGCCTAATTAACTGTTTTCAGCAAATTTCAGTGTTTTTCTGATGTGGGAAGAGGTCTTCTATAGAAAACCTTTCTAGTTCTATACCTGGTGATGAGACCAAGGTGAAGCTATGGTGTTAAGGCTCTTCAGTATCCTACTGTCCAGCTCCACACCCAGTGCACTGAGTGACTGTTCTTTAATATGCATACCAGTGGATAAACATTCCTAGTTTGGCGGGGTATTCACTGACCAAACTAGTCTTCCCATCCACCTCATACCTTTAGGTATTGGAAACTAAGAGTGACAACTAGTTGGTGAAAGTGATACAAAAAGGCATCTCTTATTTCCTTCTAGTGGATTTTGTCACCAATGGCTCTGTATGCCAGTGGTAAGGGTGTTCACTGTTAGTATCCTTGTTCTTTCTATGGAAAACAGAAGCAGTGAGCTTTGAAATCCAAATCCTTGTTTGAATCACTTCTTCAACACTTTAAGGGGAAAGTCCCTTAAACTATGTAAATCATATCTATTGTGTCCGAAATGTGAATAATGATCTTTTACATCATATACCTGTGATGCCTGAGTGTGCATGTTTATATGTAGATACATACATAGATAGATACAAGATCTTGCAATTAGCTGCTCACTTGTTCTCATTTACTTTATGAGATACAGATACATTGTATATATTTATATTTAGGGAATATTTGATTAGGAAAATGATAAGTCTAAAAATTCTGTGCTGAAACACTATTTTTGCCTGCTGCTGAAAAACCACACTCAGCACCAAAATGTCTTCCCCTGTTTTAATTTGGCTCACCCACTCCTTTAGTTACCTTGTAAAAGATAAAAACAGGTCAAAATATTATCTGGGAAGCACAGATGAGAAACACAAAATTAGTAAATGTTCCCTCAAGGAATGTCACACATGTAATGAATACTAACATGAATCTCCATATAAAATGGTTTTGCAGTTATTTTTAAACTTTGCCTCTTTGATTTACTTTAATTGATATATTCATTCTGTTAAAGGAAGTTGGAGAAAATCCAAAGATATATAAAAGCTCCCATTTTGCTTAGTTCTCAGAGCTCAGTTTCTTTAAATTAGATCTTCTTGGCCTTCAAATAGATCTTTTAATGCCTGCAAGTGGTTTTGGCTTTGTAGAATGAAGCCTCAAGAAACTAAGTTAGTGGGGTAGCACACAGAATCAAGATTTGAAAAAAATCATTTTGGAAATAGTCAAATTTTCATTTTAAACTATATTCAAAGTGCAATTCTCTTATAGTTTTAAATGAATCTTATGTTCTTTTTTAATACTTTTGTAAGCATCTTCAAATTTGCTGGAAAATTGTTTTGTCTGCCAAAGATTAAAAAGAATTATTCTTATCTCCTGCAAAAATGGTTACTTCATTGTTTTATAAATATGTATTGGTATCTAGAACAGTATTTATATTAGACAAAGATTATAAACAACCCAAAGGTACAACAGTAAGATGAAATGGTTAATAAATTATAAGGTACCTATTTGATGCATTATTCTGCACCCATTAACCAATTTGGATTTGGAAGGTTAATGTGAACGGAGAAAGCTCATAATGTACTATTAGATGACAAAGGCAAAATTCAAAACTCTGTATTTTTAGTAATAATAGGTACAGTTCTAATTTTTGCTTTATGGCTCTAATCTCACTTACCTATATATCTATATTTCTGTGTATACTTAGATGTATGTCGTTTTTTGTAAAATTGGGAAAGAATTCATTCTTTAGAGATGGATTTATTAGTGATTTTAATTTTTTTAACTAGAAAAAGTAATATGTATTTTATTTACTTTTTATTTATTTAAATTCAGTTCCTTAACATATAGTGTAGTATTGGTTTCAAGAGTAAAATTTAGTGATTCATCACTTACATATAACACCCAGGGCTCATCACAAGGGCCCTCCTTAATGCCTATCACCCATTTAGCTCATCCACTGACCCAACTCCCCTCCAGACACCCTGAGTTTGTTCTCTATATTTGAGAGGCTTTTATAGTTTGCCTCCCTCTCTCTTTTCATCTTATTTTTCCTTCCCTTCTTCTATGTTCATCTGTTTTGATTCTTAAATTCCACATATGAGTGAAATCATATGATATTTGTCTTTCCCTGACTTATTTCACTTAGCATAATATCCTCTAGTTCCATCCACACTGTTGCAAATGGTAAGATTTCATTCTTTTTGAGCCAGGTAAAATTCCAGTGTGTGTGTGTGTGCATGTGTGTGTATCACATTTTCTTTATCCATTCATTAGTCAATGGACATTTGGCTCCTTCCATAATTTGGCTATTGTTGATAGCATTAGGGTGTGTGTGCCCTTTCAAATCATCATTTTTGTATCCTCTGGATAAATACCTAGTAGTGCAATTCATGGGTCTTATAGTAGTTCTATTTTTAATTTTTTGAGGAAACCCCACACTGTTTTCCAGAGTGGCTGCACCAGTTTGCATTCCCATCAGCAGTTCAAAAGAGATCCTCTTTCTCTGCATCCTCACCAACATCTGTTTCCTAAGTTGTTTATTTTAGCCACTCTAACAGATGGGAGGTAGTATCTCATTGTGGTTTTGATTTGTTTTTCTCTGATGATGAGTGATGATGAGCATCTTTTCATGTGTCTGTTAGCCATCTGGATGTCCTCTTTGGAAAAGTGTCAATTCAGGTCTTTTGCCCTTTTCTTCACTGGATTATTTGTCTTTTTTGAGTGTTGAATTTGGTAAGTTCTGTATAGATTTGTGGATATTAACCCTTATCTGATATGTCATTTGTAAATATATTCTCTCATTCCAAAAATTACCTTTCAGTTTTGTTGATTGTTTCCTTCACTGTGCAGAAACTTTTTATCTTGATGAGGTCACAATAGTTCATTTTTGTTTTTGTTTCCCTTGCCTTTGGAGATATGTCTAGTAAGAAATTGCTGCAACCAAAGTCAAAGAGGCAGCTGCCTGTTTTCTCCTCTAGGATTTTGATGGATTCCTGTCTTACATTTAGGTCTTTCATCCATTCTTAATACATTTTTGAATATGGTGTAAGAAAGTGGTCCAGTTTTGCCAGTACCATTTGCTAAAGATACTCTTTCCCATTGGATATTCTTTCCTGCTTTGTTGAAGATTAGTTGGCCATACATTTGTGAGTCCATTTCTGTTTCTCTATTCTGTTTCTCTTCTGTTCCATTGATCTCTGTGTCTGCTTTTGTACCAGTGCAATTCTGTTTGATGATTACAGCTTTGTAATACAGTTTGAAATCTGAAATTGTGATGCCTCCAGCTTTGGATTTCCTTTTAAACATTACTTTGGCTATTTGGGATCTTTTGTGGTTCCATACCAATTTTAGAATTGTTTGTTCCAGCTCTGTGAATAATGTTGATGCTATACTGATAGGGATTGCACTGACTGTGTAGATTGCTTTGGGTGCTATCTACATTTTAACAATATTTGTTCTTCCAATCCATGAACATGGAATGCTTTTCCATTTCTTTGTGTCTTCAATTTCTTTCATTAAGCTTTCTATAGTTTTCAGCATACAGATCTTTTACCTCCTTGGTTAGGTTTATTCCTAGGTATCTTACAGTTTTTGGTGCAATTGTAAATGGTATCAACTCTTTGATTTCTCTTTCTGCTGCGTTATTATTGGTGTCTAGAAATGCAACCAATTTCTGTACATTGATTCTATAATCTGTGACTTGCTGAATTCATGTATCAGTTTTAGCAGTTTTCTGTTGGAGTCTTTTGGGTTTCCCACATAGAGTGTCATATCATCTGCAAAGAGAGAATGCTTTACTTCATTCTTGTCAGTTTGTATGCCTTTTATTTATTTTTGTTGTCTTATTGCTAAGGCTAGGACTTCTGGTACTGTGTTGAACAACACTGGTCAGAGTGGATATCCCTGTCATGTTCCTGACCATAGAGGAAAAGATCTGTTTTTCTCCATCGAGGATGATATTAGCTGTGGGTTTTACACATAGGGCTTTTATGATGTTGCGGTATATTCTTTCTATCCCTACTTTCTTGAGGGTTTTTATCAATAAACGATGCTGTATTTTGTCAAATGCTTTTTCTGCATCTATTGACAGGACCATATGGTTCTTATCCTATCTTTTAGTAATGTGGTATATCACATTGATGGTGAATATTGAGCCAGCTCTGCAGCCCAGGAATAAATCCCATTTTATCAAGGTGAATAATTCTTTTAATATACTGTTGAATTCAGTTGCTAGTATCTTTTTGAGAATTTCTGCATCCAGTTTCATCAGGGATATTAGCTTATAATTCTCCTTTTTAGAGGGGTCTTTGTCTGGTTTTAGAATCAAGGTAATGCTGGCTTCATAGAATGCGTGTGGAAGCTTTCCTTCCATTTCTACTTTTTTGAACAGTTTGAGAATAGGTATTAACCCTTCTTTAAATATCTGGTAGAATTCCCCCTGGGAAGCCTTTTGGCACAGATTTCTTGGGAGATTTTTGATGACTGATTCAATTTCTTTGCAGGTAATGGGCCTATCAAATTTTCTATTTCTTCCTGTTTTAGTATGTTTCTAGGAATTTGTCCATTTCTTCCAGATTTCCCAGTTTTGTTGGCATATAATATTTCATAGTATTCTCTTATAATTGTTTGTATTTCTATGGTGTCAGTTGTGGTCTCTATTTCATTTGTGATTTTATCTGTTTGGGTCCTTTTTTCTTTTTGATAAGTCTGGCTAGGGCTTTATCAATTTTTTTAAATCTTTCAAAGAACCAGTTCTTAGTTTTGTTGATCTGTTCTACTGTTTGTTTGTTTTTGAAGTTTATTCATTTTTGAGAGAAAGAGAGACAAAGTGTGAGCAGGGGAGGAGCGGAGTGAGAGAGGAAGATACAGATCTGAATCAGGCTACAGGCTCTGAGCTATCAGCAAACAGCCTGACCCAGGGCTCAAACTCATGAACCATGAGATCATGACCTTAGCTGAAGTTGGACGCTTAACTAACTGAGCCACCCAGGTTCCCCTCTACTGGTTTTGTTGTTGTTGTTGTTTATATACCGTTTTTTCTGCTCTAATCTTTATTATTTCCCTTCTTCTGCTGGCATAGGCTTTATTTGCTATTCCTTTTCTAGCTCCTTTAGGTGTAAGGTTAGTAATGTGTTATTTTAAAAATAATTAATGATGCATGGAATTGTAAATTACCTTACCAATTTTATAGAAATTACCTACCTAATTATATAGAAAGTTTTGGAACAGTTAAAAATAAAAGTACCATTTTTCAATAACCAGACTTTTTCTGACAACAGAAATCTGTTCTTAGGGTTCTTGAATTGGAGACCACTAAATGGTACCTCTGCAAAGGGTTGTGATTCTTTACCTCCTCCATGACCAACATACTCTGCACATCAGAGAGGGTTTACTTGCCCAAAATGCAGTTGGTTTTCTGAATTTGATACCAGAACATTGATTTGGCTTATTATGATTATATTTTTAGATATTACCACACCATTTTTGACATGTTACACATAGAAAATAAAGAATCATTTATATTATTTTTATAATACTTTGTTTATAGCAATAATAGACTAGCTCAGTTTTAAATAGACTAATGCTGAATAAAATCATTCTAGCAATGAAGAATTCAATGAAAAGGATAGAATCTAAGAATATTGCTCGGTGTTCTAGCTTGTAGCACTTCAGAAGCATATTTTGTATAATTTTTTTTTAATGTTTTATTTATTTCTAGGAGAGAGAGAGAGACAGCGTGAGCAGGGGAGGGTCAGAGAGAGAGGGAGTCACAGACTCTGAAACAGGCTCCAGGCTCTGAGCTGGCAGTCAGCACAGAGCCTGATGCGGGGCTCGAACCCACAAGCTGCGAGATCATGACCTAAGTGAAAGTCGGACGCTTAACCGACAGCCACCCAGGCGCCCCCAGAAGCATATTTTGAAAAGATGAAAGTAGTGGATGAATATATAACATTGTTTTCCAAAATATGGCTTCTAAAAACAACAGTATAAGAGATACTATGGGTTTATATTAAGTATATAAACAACATCTAGAAATAAATTTCTCTTTTCACCAGATATAGGCATAATGCTTGTATCTACTATCTGTTTCAGTATATCTTTTATGTGTTTTAGTGTTTGTTTCTAGAATGTCAAATACATGTGTAAGATGCCAACTGAAACCTGAATAATCATGGCTAGTTCGGTAATTTGAATCAACATATTCTAGTTGATTTAGAGGTTAGTTCACAGGTATATAATTTGGCTTCTAAGGCTAAAGAACAGGATAGGTTTGTTTGTTTGTTCTTTTGCTTTCTTATCAAGTATTGTAAATGTTTGTTTTAAAAGGCAATCAAGGGTCATATAGCAAAACTCAAGCTTAGCTGAGGATTTTATTTTCAAACAAACAAAAAGAAAAATCTTCCAACTTTAAGATTAAAGCAATGAACACACAAGAAATTATTTTAAATATTATTTTAAATTATTTTAAAATGGATTTCAAGTCTATATTTTAACCACTGAATAAAGTGAGCAAATGAATAAATAAAGTAAGGTGGATAAAGAAGAAGACAAGATCTAAGGGGAAGGAAAAATAAAAATAAAAAGAGCCAGCTAGAATGTTCTACTGGGGAGAAGAAAAAGAAGGAGAGAGGGAAGGCTAGAGGAGACTGAAGGTAAATGAGAAATTAGAAAAACAATTTTTAAGTAAATGAGACAAATGAATGATATAATTATCAGTAATATATAATTATATACATAAAATATATAATTCCTGATAATTATATCAACACCTCATATTTTATGCCACTTTAAAAAAAAACTTATCAAGCACTCCTACATATATTATCCCTTTTAGAATCGTCATCACAATTCTGTGAGTTAGATAATTATCTCCACTCTAGTAAATGAAGGGAAAAGTCAGAGAATATGAATTGTCTACCATCACTAACAATAACAACAATCATATTAATAGTACTGATAGTAGCAGCTGCAATAAGAGAGGAGGAACAACTAATAATTGTTGAGCACCTATTATGTGCCAGTCACTATGCCAAGAGCATAAAAGCATGTAACCCTCACAACTGTGCTTTGAGGTAATTGTTATTATCCATAGTTTACATGTGATGAGTCTGAGGTCTAAAAATGTTAATAACATGCCCAATACTGAATAGAGACAGATCCAGAATTCCAGCTGAGGGAATCTGACTCCCAAGTCTTACATGACTTCACTCTAAGTCCCAGAGATGGCGTTTAAACCCATACCTTCTGGGCACCTGGGTGGTTCATTCAGTTAAGTGTCCAACTCTTGGTTCCAGCTCAGGTCATGATCTCACAGTTTGTGCCCCCCCCCGAAAATAAATAAAAACTTTAATTAAGTAAGTGAATAAATAAATAATATTTCCATACCTTCTAATTGCATACCTTATGCTCCTTCCATAAGGACAGAAGGAGGAAGGCTCACACCTTACATCCAGGCAACACCACTCCTCACCCATTTAAACAATAAGACTGTGTCCATATTACTCACTTTGTCACTGCTGAGTTGGCCAAATCCTCCTTTCCCTGCCCAACCCATGCCCAGACCTTTTGATGACAGAATCTAACCTGCCCCTAATGACACTGCCATCATTAACCCTTTTGTTTCTATACTTAGGTGTGGAAATCCACAAACAAACCTGTCTTTCCTCAGGACCCACATGTTTTATAGTTCAGTTGTTCAATCAAAGTCGTTCATGTAAACAGAGTAGTGATACAAAAAGATTTAGATACCTAAATTTCAAAAACTTCCCATTGGTCAGATGAACTTAAATAGAGATTCAGAAGTTTTCTTCCTCTGTTTTTACACAATATGGAGAATCACTCATATCCACAGATAAGGCATATAATCATGGGATAATCTCTGAACAAAAGGTATATCTATTTATCTCCCCAAAAAAGACTGAGACCTTGAACATGATGGGGCAAGTTTTCCAGGTGTCAGTTATGCTGCTAAAAAAAGATTTTATTGTGGGCCCACTTGTACTATGGAAAGGGGGAAAAGGAGTGCCTAATATGGAATCAGGCAATCTATATCCTTAGTCTACAATTTACCACTAATTTTATCTGTGAAAATGGGCAGCTCATTTTTTCTCAGTTTCCTCGTGCATGAAAGTATTAACTAAGATCCTTTACAAATCTAGCATATAGTGTTACTTTCTGCCTAGTTATCTGTGTAGGGAGCGTGGCAGGGAGAAAAGAAATATAAGAATAGGAATTTGGGGCAACTGGGTGGCTCAGGTCAGGATATCACAGTTCGTAGGTTCGAGCCCCGTGTCGGTATCTGTGCTGACAGCTAGCTCATAGGCTGGAGCCTGCTTCAGATTCCGTATCTCCCTCTCTCTCTGACCCTCCCCTGCTCACTCTCTCTCTCTCTCTCTCTCTCAGAAGTAAATAAAACATTAATTTTTTTAAAAGAATAGGAATTTAAATAAGAATGAGAAAGAAAAGAAGTCCATTAAAAATTCATAGTGTGGGCTGCCTGGGTGGCTCAGTCAGTTAAGCATCCAACCCTCAGTTTCAGTTCAGGTCATGATCTCATGTTCTCATGATTTCATGAGATCAAGCCCCACATCGGGCTCTGTGCTGACAGTGCAGAGCCTGTTTGGGATTCTCTCTCTCTCCTTCTCTCTCTGCTCCTCCCCTGCTTACCCTGTCTTTGTATTTCTCAATATAAATAAATAAACTTAAAAAAATTGTTTTTAATTCGAAGCACAGTAAATACTTTATAAGATGTAATAATTAAAACTCTGTTTTAAAAGAGTTTTACCTCCAGAAGAAGGGCTATTTGTTTGTTTGTTTTTTAATGAAAGGCCAAATTAGAGATTTACTTTATCATGATATCCCTATTTGAAGAACAATTACTGTCTTGTGGGAATCTAAGACTTAAAGATTGAAAAGTCTAGGATTTTGAAGACCAAAGGCATATCTGAGAAATAACAAGGTTTCCTTTCAACATATGTTCTTGCATAGTTTCACTTAAAGAGTGTCCTTCTTTTGACAACTGGTGATCCATGTCCCTGAGAAATGAAAGGAGATATATTTTATGTTCTAGATAATACTTCCTTTAATACATGCAAAATAAACTTTTCATGTCACTTCCTTTTTCTAGCTGACACTTTTTACTAATTTATTGCAAGCTGAAGGATAAATATATGTATATGTGTATGTAATCTTGAAAGCATCTCTCTGGTTATAAATTGGTAAAGACACTACTTTCCATCATTTAATTCTCTCATGTATAAAGGAGTAGTTCTACCCTTTGAATGCAAAAAGAAGATATCTTTTAAAATCTCTCAGTGACATTCTCCAAGGTGATTTTTGTTTTTTAATTATGTATTCCAGGCCCTGCTTGACACTCAGAATCTTTTGCGTGCACAAATCACAAATTTTACGTTCAACCTTGGATTTTCAGGAAAATTTTATCATACAGGTAAGAAAAAGGAGGTTAACTATTCTCAAAAGGTCTCTCTGACTACTCTATTTAAAAATAAAATAAAAACAGAGAGGAAGCCAAACTATAAGAGATTCTTAAATACAGAGAACAAACTTAGGGTTGTTGGAGGGGAGGTGGGTAGGGAGATAGGCTAAACAGGTGATGGACATTAAGGAGGCACTTGGTGAGATGAGCCCTGGGTGTTCTATGTAAGTCATGAATCACTGGGTTCTACTCCCCAAACCAATACAACACTGTATGTTAACTAACCTGAATTTAATTAAATAAATTTAATATAATAAATAAATAAATATAAATAAACAAATTTGTGACCCCTTTTCTTATACATTCCTACATTCCATGTCTTTCTCCTATTTTATTTTCTTCAGATTATTCGATTCAATTTAGCATATCATTTTTAATGTTTATTTATTTATTTTTGAGAGAGACAGAGCACGAGTGGGGGAGGGGCAGAGAGAGAGGGGGAGACAGAATCTGAAGCAGGCTCCAGGTTCTGAGCTGCCAGCACAGAGCCCGACATGGAACTCAAACCCAAGAAAGGTGAGATTATAACTTGAGCCAAAGTTGGATGCTTAACCCACCCAGGTGCCCTTTAACATATCATTTTTCAACCTTTACAAAATATTTATGGTTTGAACATTTATTCATCATGTCATTATCTAATGGCCTTCCTTTTCTTGTTGAAGTATAACTTACATATATAAAAGTGCAATAAGTAGTAAGTGTGGTACTCAATGAATTTTAACAAACCAGCATGCAAATCAAGGGAGAATACTACCAGAATCCCCACACCCACCCAACTTGTGATTCCTCAGTCACCAGCGTCTCTCAAAGAAAATGACTATCCTAACTTCTAATATCATAAACTAGTTTACACGGCTTTGAGATGTATATAAAAGGAATTATACAGTATAGGCTCTTCTATATTCAGCTTGTTTTATTAGCCTATGAACTACCCAGGCATCCCTGTTCAATATTATTCTGGTTTTACAGATATTATTGTGTATAGTTGTAATTCGTTCATTTTCATTGCCTTTTAGCATTTCATTGTTTGAATATACCAAAATTTCTTTATTGCATTCCTTTCCATATAGATGTTTTTTTTCTAGTCTTTAGCTTTTTTGAATAATCATGTTAAGAACATTTTTGTCCCTGTCCTTCAGAGATCATAACTATTTTTTCTGTTGCTTATCAAGTAGGGGTAGAATTTTTAGTTATATAGCACGCTTATGGCCAACTGTAGTAGAAAAATGCCAGGTTTTCAAAATGATTGTACTGATTTACATTCTCAACAGTATATGAGTTTTCCACATTCTCACTAATATATGATATTGTTTGTCTTTTTAAATTTAGCCTTTCTGGTGAAAACATAGAGATATTTTATGGTTTTAATGTACATTTCTCTCAGGAGCAGTAACCTTGAGCTTATTTCATATATTTATTGGCCATTTGGAGATCCTCTTCGTGAACTGAATTTTTTTTTCTATTAGGTTGCATGCATTTTCTACAAAAAATAATTTGTAGAAATTCTTTACATATTATTTTTCTTTCTTTTTCTTTATATATTCTTAATGAGCCCTTCATCAGTTATATGTGTTGCAAATACTCCTAATGGTGTGTTTTGATGACCAAAAATACTTAATGTAGTCTAGTTCATCTTTTTGTTCCTTTATGGTAGATTTTTTGTGTCTTTTTAAAGACATTTTTGCATACTATAAGATTATAAAAATATGTTTCTATGTTCTTAAAACTTACAAATCCCAAATCTATATGGAGCTGATTTTTTTGTATGTATGAGATAGAAGTCAAGATATCTTCTTTTTTCCATATAGACAGATCTAATTGGCACCAAGTATTAAGTGACCATCCTTTCCCCAGTGCATCATGGTGTCATCATTGTCATACATAACCATATATGTGGACTGTATACTCTCCTGTTCATTGGATCTATTTATATATATCACAGTATCTTATTTACTGTAACTTTATAATTAATACTAATATTTGCTAGTGTAAGTTCTCCAGTTTTGTTCATCTTCTTCAAGATTGCCTTGGAAATTCTTGGCCCTGTGCATTTTCATATAGATTTTTAGAATCACTTTACCAATATCCACAAAGAAATTGCTAGAATATTTCTTAAGACTGTATTAAACCTATTAATTTGGGGTAGAAATGCCATCCTAAATATTGAGTCTTCCAATTTTTGAATACATTTAGGTCATCTTTAATTGCACTTGATACAACATTACTGTTTTTAGACTCATTCTTTGGTGGGGTTTTTTGATGCAATATCAAGTGGTGTCTTGTTTGTTATTTCATTTTGCATTTCTTTGTTGATGGTATGTAAAAATATGGTTAATTTTGTGTACTGATTTTGTATCTAGCAACCTTGCTGTGTTCCTTTATTAATTCTATAGTTTGTAAGTCTTTTTAAATTTTATTTTCTACTTATACAATCATGTAAATTTTGGATACTAAAACTGTCCTTCCTTTCTGAGCCTTACGAATTTTCTTCCTTACCTATATTGCACTGGGTTAGACCACCAGTACAACATTAAATAAAAGTGGTGATGATGACATGTCTTATTCCTGACCTTAGGGGAAATCTTCCAGTAGATTTTTTTTCCTATTCTCAAGGGGAATTCTTTCAACAGACTATTTTGTAGACACTCTTTATTAGCTTAAAGGAGCTCCTCCTATTCCTAGATTGCTAAGAGTTTTATTCTGAGCGGGTGCACTTCGTCTTTAAATTATTTGTCTGTTGCATCTCTTCTCTTACTAAAATGAACACTCCATGAAGGCTTCACTGTTTTAACATCAGCAACTAGAACAATTATTGAAAATGAATTAATGAAGAAATGATTCAGTGAAAGTAAAAAAAAAACATTTAACTATTAATATTTATTTGAAACAAGATCAAACAATAAAATTTTACCATATTACATTGTGAAATAAACTCACTCTAAATATTAAGAATAACTAGAAACTTTACTTCCCAAACATAATAGAAATAAAAATAAGAAAACATTTCTGGGAACTTATTTTTTGCCTAATGCTGAATGCTAAAGATTGGCTCTAGCCATTACTCTTCTTCCTTTTTGTTTCTGAGAGATTTGTCCTCTTCCCCTACTTGGGTATTTCCCACAGCTCACAGTAAAAATGGCCACTACCTAAGCCAAAGAAAGTAGAACACAGGAGAAAGCTAAGGCCAAGGCTTGAAAGGATCTTATCTGCATATGATATGAAATCTTCCACAAAAACTTAGCTAGGCTTATCTAAAACCAATAAAGTCATTTTTTAGTAAGAATAGATATAAAGTTTAACACTCTGAATCTTTAAAAAATTAGATATTGTAGGGGCGCCTGGGTGGCTTAGTCAGTTAAGCGTCCGACTTTCACTTAGGTCATGGTCTCGCGGTTCGTGGGTTCGAGCCCCGCGTCGGGCTCTGTGCTGACTGCCAGCTCAGAGCCTGGAGCTTGTTTTAGTCTGTGACTCCCTCTCTCTCTGACCCTCCCCTGCTCACGCTATCTCTCTCTCTCTCTCCTAGAAATAAATAAAACATTAAAAATATTAGATATTGTAAAGTTTAATTGAATTATATTGTCTTTCTTTCTAAATGAGTAACTCTTTATCCCATTAAAGACTATTTTATTCAATTTCAAAGGGAAGGGGAAAAATAGTAGTGTCATAATAGTAAGACTTTCTTTCAGGAAATGGTTCCATCTTGCTTCATATGGTTGTTTTTGAAGGGTTTATAGATTTTTTTAGAAATCGAAAGATTAAGGTCATAAAATCATAGCTCCTTTCTAGTGAGCAACACCATATTCTAGGTATTTAGCTAAGCACTTTTCGTGTACCTTCTCAATGAATCCTAGGAATTCATTGAATTCTTATTGAAGAATATATTGAAGAATATCTTACCTTGTTTTCTAGATAAGAACATAGAAACTTAGAGAAGCCCAAGGCCATACAGCTAGTTACATGCCAAAAGTAGTCTTAACTTTAGGTCAGGCAGAGCCCGAATCTTATGCATTAAATAAATTGTACTTTTATTATTCAATTGGCAATCCTTGATAAAGGAAGCTGAATGGCAAAAAGGTTCCTTCCCCTTATCTGTAGGTTCTATAGGTTTGTATATTTCCCCAAATCATGGAGAACCAACAATCTTGGTAAATTCTAACTATATTACAGAATTAGTTAACAATATGAAGGGCAATATTATATTGAATTTGTAAATGCTGATCTTATTTCTAAATTCCAGGTTTGGTCAATGAATGATAGTTAAGGGCCCTGAATTTGGAGTTGTTTAATCTGGGTTAGAATTTAGAGGTCATATGGAAAGATACCAAATGTCCATCAATTGATGAAAGGATAAGAAAAAGTGGTGTATATATATATTTATGACATATGTACACACACACACACACACACACACACACACATACATACACACACATTCACAAGAGAATACTACTCACTGATGAAAAAGAATGAAATCTTGGGGCTCCTGGGTGGCTCAGTTGGTTATGTGTCTGACTTTGGCTCAGGTAGTTCACGGGTTCAAACCCATGTCAAGCTCTGGAGCCTGCTTCAGTTCTGTGTCTCCTCTCTCTGTCCCTCTCCCCACTAGTGCACTTGCTCACTTTCTCTCTCCCTCAAAAACAAATAAACATTAAAAAAAGAAAAGAAAAAGAATGAAATCTTGCTATTTGCAACAATGTGGATGGAAGTGGAAAGTATTATGCTAAATGAAATAAATCAGTCAGGGAAAGACAGATATCATATGTTTTCACTTATATGTGGAACTTGAGAAACTTAACAGCAGACCATAGGGCCAGGGAAGGAAAAATAAGTTACAAACAGAGAGGGAGGCAAACCATAAGAGACTGTTAAATACAGAGAACAAATTGAGGGTTGATAAGGGATGGGGGGAGTGAAGGGAAAATTGGTGATGGGCATTGAGGAGGGCACTTGTTGGGATGAGCACTGGGTGTTATATGTAAATGATGAATCATGGGAATCTACTCCTGAAGCCAAAACTACACTGTATTTTAACTAACTTGATAATAAATTATAAAAAAATAAATAAAACAAATTTCTAAATTAAAAAAAATAGAATTTATAAGTCAGGGACTAAAACTTGACCATGTTGTGTTGTGAAAGAAAATCACCCTAAATACTAAGAATAATTAAAAACTTTCTTTCCCAAAACAGAAATAGAAAAAAATACTTCTGGCAACTCAATTTTTTGCCCAATGCTGAATGCTAAAAAATGTCTGTAGGCAGTTGCTCTCGTTCCTTTTTTTTTCTGAAGTATTTGTCCTTTTTCCTTACTTGAGCACTTCCCACATCTCACAATAAAAATGTCCAGTAAGAAACCAGGCTCTGTACCAACCTTGTCAGTGACTCAGGACAAATTATTTCACCTTTCCAAATATCAATTCCCTTATTTGAAGAATAGAGTTAGCAGTGGCCCTTACCTCATAAGGTTGTAGTGAGAATTAAATGAGATGGTGCTTATAAAACAGTTAACACAATGCTTGACAAAAGGTAGAATCCAGGAATGAACTGATTACTGGGAAACCCCAAGAGACTCATGCCTCTTTTCAGTGTGGGAGAGTAAAATTCCAATAAATAACTGATAGTAATCTTCACTAATATGGTGTCCTGAGGACATGCAAAATGTCAAGCAAGAGGAGAGTCTCTTGGGTGTAAGTAGAGATGTTTAATAGTGGGGAAACTAAATGATATCATTCTTGTGTCCGCTCCCCCTCCCAAAGAAGAAAAACATGTATTTTAGCATTGCCAGTCACATGTAACAAATGTTTCTTCACCAGGGCACCATATTTATCACCTAAAAGGTAACAAGACTCAAACCCTGCAATGATTGAGGTTGTCAGAGATTCTAAACCCTGACTCCATATTCCTATTACTTTGCATTGCTCTCTAGAAGTCTTCCATGAGCTGTAAAATAATCACTCAGAAGTCCCAAGTTGGTGACTCATTAATCAGGCCAGGCAGTTAATTATGATGGCTTGGTCTTGAACACTATGTCACATCTGCCACAAAGCACACAGGTGAGGCCTTGCCCTATACTCTCATGGAGTATCATTGTGGAAAAAAATGAAACAAAACTCAAGAAGACCTGAAATAAGACACAAGGAGAGCAAGAGTAGGAAATATAAAAAGAAAGGAAAAAGGCATTTTAGATTACCCAGTATGTGCCAGGATTATAGTGCCACTTTCTCCCAAAAAGAATGAAATAGGTATTGGGATCCATCTTTTTACCTACATAAATACAGACATTAAGGGGTTATGTGACTTACCTATAATCACACAATTCAAATGTGTTGGAACCTATAAGTAAACTAAAAACTTCTCTGACTCTAAAGGCTATCCTTGTTCCACAATATTATGGTAACATGAATGTGTGATAAAGAGGAAAAAAATTAGGGCAATAAAACAGATTAAATTTAAAGGTGCCCTGTACATATAAAGAAAAAAGTTCATTTACATCAACAAGTATTTAACAATATGAAAGTGAAATTGAAGTCTGTCCATTTTGAAGTATTATGTTATTCTACTCATCCTACATTACTAATACTTGTTCTTCCTATATAAATTAGAATGAGCATGCACCTCATTGGTAAGTCACTTTCCTTGCCCAGTAAATCATAGGATCTAATTCTTTTCCTGCCAATGGCCACTGTCTTCCTTCTCTTGGGAAAAGGCATGTAATAGCAGTAGTATCAGGCATGAGCTTAGTTGGCTGGGCAGAGCAGCAGTCCACCCTCCCTCTTTAGCCTGTAGGGGACTATGGAAACCAGTCATATCATAAAAATGAAACTTTTGAAAATATTAGAGAAGATTTTTTTTTCCACACAGAGGGCACATCATTTGAAAAACCTACTATTCTGTATCCTAGGAGTTTATTAGATTCAGTGTTGTGGCTGAAATATCAGTGTGGTTGCATAACTTTGTGATGATTAATATCATCATCTGCCAGGAAAGTGGTGAGGGACCTTATAGTGCTCTCATTTCATGTTTTAGTAAAGAACAAAGAGAGTCCCATACCCCTCAAGAAAACTGTGGAATTTCCCATACTCAGCTAAACTGCCGGTCAGGGGAAATAGAAGAAGTAAAACATGCCTATAAAAGAAGAAATCAGAGGAATAACAACAGGGCTGACTCTGAAGGAAATATGAGTTTCTTTGTTATTGTTGCTGTTGTTAATGTTTATTTATTTTGAGAGAGAGAGTGAGAGAGAGAGAGCACGTGCATGTGTGCAAACAGGGGAGGGGCAGAGAGAGAGAAAGAGAGAGAATTCCAAGCAGGCTCCACACTGTCAGTACAGAGCCTGAGATATGGGACTGATCTCAAGAACCCGGGAGATCCTGATCTGAGCTGAAATCAAGAGTCGGATGCTTAACCAACTGAACCACCCAAACACCCCAGAAACAGGAGTTTCTTGATGGAAAGTCTGCTTCCAGGAACTTGAGGAGAAGGTCAAGCATGAGAAACTGAGTCCACCAAGGACCTGCTTGGCTTGTTTTACTGTGACTTCACCACTTCTCAGCCTCTCTCCTTCACTTTCATCCTGTCTCCTTTCTTCCCTTCCGTTTTCTCTATTGTACCCAAAACAGTTCCTACATTTCCTTTTTCCTCCTTTGTGCCTTAGTTTTCACTAAATACTGAGTAACTTCTTCTCAGAGCTAATGAGGAACCCAAATAAATTATGGAATTATTTCTTTGTGACTCTGGTGTCACAACTTATGTCAGAAAGACCTGCTACTATAGCTCTGCCACTCGTTTCTTTACTCATATTCCCTTGGTTCAACTTCCTACTCATCCCTCCATTTTCTCCAAACTATAAGTTATACAAATACACTAACAGAGTTCTAACGTCCTTGGGGATAGTTGTGTATTTCCATTTTGCAGTGATTTTGTACCTATGCCTCATGTTGAAAAACTTTTAAAAGAGCTTTGTCACAGTCTCTTATTGTTCCCCAAGTAACAGGAACAGGTTTTACTTTGCTATATTTCATGTTCAAAGCCTTACATATATCAAAAAGAGTATAAATAGTGTCTTCTAAATACATACATGTGTGTACATAATTGTATGGATGGATGGATAGACAGACAGACAGACACAATCATTCTAAGTGGAATTAACTGAATAATCTTTTTTCCTCCAAAGGAACTGAAGAAGAAGATGAAGGGGATGACCATCTTCTGGGGTCTGTAGATGAGTTTTGGTGGTTTCCTCATATGTGGAGCCATATGCAACCCCACCTCTTCCATAATGAGTCATCTTTGGTGGAGCAGATGATTCTCAACAAAAAATTTGCCTTAGTAAGTAACTCCTGATCAAAAAATTTGCCTTAGTAACTCTCCTTGAGTATTACATTGAACTAGTATACACTAACATTAGAACAACTTGGTTGTAGCCTTTCAGTATGTGACTTTTGAATTTGTATGGGATGCTCAGTACTACGCCTAATGCTTTGAGGGTTCTAATTTAAGTAAAATTTCATAAGACACTCATAAGACTTACCTACCAGTTTAGTCGGAGCTCATAAGACATGGCTCCCTGTCCAAAAGGAGCTTCTTGCTGTATCAGGAAGGCAAAATATGCACATAAAACAATTTTCCAAGACTTAGTACTAAAGTGTACAGATAAAAGAACCCACAGTTCAGAGAAATAAGTGTCATTGGGAGTGACCAGGAAAATGTACTTGTGGAAACAGGACTCTAAGTACACCTGAAATAATAAATTTACATGCCAGGGAAGAACTGAGTGCAATGAGGCTGAGGGAAAACACCGGTAGGAGAGCATAATGTGGGCACTAGGGAATGAAGACTGAGGCAGGAAGGCATGGAAATGGGAAGAAAACCATTGAAACCCATTGCAAACATATATATTATACTGATGGAACATTCACTTTGATACACACTGTTTTATACTGAAGGGTTTCTGTTTCTTGACAGGGAAGTTTACAGTAGAAGTTCTAATACAGTATATGAGAAAATGTGCTGTAAGCAGCAGGGACTATACGGTGATTAACAACCCAATATAGCATGTTTGTTTCTGTGAATAATACTAAAGGCACACAAACACGTGGAGGATTCCAACAGGCAGTTGCCTATTTACCCAGCATTCTTGCACCCTGGGCAGGGAGTGCCTTAATGTAGGAACTATATTCAGTTCATCATAGTATGGCAGCTCCTATATCAGGAAGGTACTCAGTAAGTATTTGTAGCATAAATGATCAAGGCAACAGAAATTACTATTCAAAAGGATTTGAAATATAATATATTTTTATCTATTATAGCATTTTTTCTTATTTCCAAACCATAAAGCTGATATTACAAAGTTCATAAATTATTTATATTGTGAATAATTCTGAAACCATCATATCATGTTCCTAAGCAAATCCTACTAATTGTAGACTTATCCCAGTGTGTAAAATGAATTAAAATACATATGCTGGTTAATTTAAATATGATTTGAAAAGCTTAAAATATAATTGCTCCCTTGACAAACAGAAAATGTTTTACCAGAGATTTAAAGTCCTGATCCCATACAAGAGATCTGTATGATGAAAACTATAGAAAACTTATGAAGGAAACTGAAGAAGACACAAAGAAATGGAAAAACATTCCATGCTCATGGATAGGAAGAATAAATATAGTTAAGATGTCATTACTACCTAAAGCACTCTACACATTCAATGCAATTCCAATCCAAATTGCACCAGCATACTTCTCAAAACTAGAACAAACTATCCAAAAATTTGTATGGAACCACAAAAGACCCCGAATAGCCAAAGTAATACTGAAAAAGAAAACCAAAATGGGAGGTATCACCATCCCAGACTTTAGCCTCTACTAAAAAGCTGTCATCATCAAGACAGTATGGTATTGGCACAAAAACAGACACATAGACCAATGGAATAGACTAGAGAACTCAGAACTGGACCCAAAAGTATACAGCCAACTGATCTTTGACAAAGCAGGAAAGAATATCCAATGCAAAAAAGACAGCCTTTTTAACAGATGGTGTTGGGAGAATTGGACAGCAACATGCAGAAGAATGAAACTTGATCATTTTCTTACACCATGCACAAAAATAAACTCAAAATGGATAAAGGACCTGAACGTGAGACAGGAAACTATCAACACCCTAGAGGAGAAAGCAGGAAACAACCTCCTTGACCTCCACCGCAGCAACTTCTTACTTGACACATCCCCAAAAGCAAGGGAATCAAGAGCAAAAATAAATGATTGGGAACTCATCAAGATTAAAAGCTTCTGCACAGCAAAGGAAACAATCCATAAAACTAATAGGCAACTGACAGAATGGGAAAAGATAGTTGCAAATGACATATCAGATAAAGGGTTAATATCCAGAATCTATAAGGAACTCACCAAACTCACGCCCGAAAAACAAACAACCCAGTGAAGAAATGGGCAGAAGATATGAACACACACTTCTCCAAAGAGGACATCCAGATGGCCAACAGACACATGAAAGGATGCTCAGCATCCCTCCTCATCAGGGAAATACAAATCAAAACCACACTGAGATACCACCTCATGCCAGTCAGAGTGGCTAAAATGAGCACATCAGAGAACTCTAGATGCTGGCGAGGATGTGGAGAAACGGGCACCCTCCTACACTGTTGGTGGGAATGTAAACTGGTACAGCCCTCTGGAAAACAGTGTGGAGGTTCCTAAGGAAACTAACAATAGAACTCCCCTATGACCCAGCAATAGCACTGCTAGGAATTTACCCAAGTGATACAGAAATGCTGATGCATAGGAGCACATGTATCCCAATGTTCATAGCAGCACTCTCCACAATAGCTAAAACATGGAAAGAGCCTAAGTGTCCATCAACAGATGAATGGATCAAGAAGATGTGGTTTATCTATACCATAGAATACTACATGGCAATGAGAAACAATGAAATCTGGCCATGTGTAGCAACGTGGATGGACCTTGAGGGTGTTATGCTGAGCGAAATAAGTCAGGCAGAGAAGGACAAATATCATATTTGCACATATAGGAGGATTAGGAGGAACTTAATGGAGGAACAAGGGGGAGAAGAAGGGGGGAAATGGTGGGGGAAAGGGAGAGAGGCAAACCATAAGAGACTCTTGAATTCTGACAAAAACTGAGGACTGATGGATGTGGGGGGGAGGGGGGTTGGGCATGGAGGACGGCACTTGTGGGGATGAGCACTGAGTGTTATGTGGAAACTAATCTGACAATAAACTATTTGTAAAAAAAAAAGATTAGAAGTACAAACTTCAAGGTATAAAATAAATAAGTCATGAAAGGGTAAAAAAAATAAATAAATAAAAAATAAAGTCCTGATCCCATAACTAGAAATGATTGATTTCAAATATAACTGCTCAACTTTGAGGCTTTCCACATATATGCCTTTCCCATCATTATAGCCCTTAAACATTATAGTTCCCAACATTATATGTTCCAAAATATTATAGTGCTACTCCTTAGCATATTTCACCCTAAAATGACATAAGAGTCTGTGGTTGTCAAGGGTTATGCCTCCCTTTGCTGGCCACCCGGCCATATAACTGTTAGCTTTTTGGCCACTTAGAATTTCAGAGTACTGATGCTCACTTATCATGGAGCTGTATTCTATGCAAACTGCTGGAGCCAAGAAGTTTGGGTAGTTGATTAAGTATCCAACTTAATTGTATAAGAATTCATAAAATATGATTTTCTCTTGAGGATATAGAAGGCCAAACAGTTAATGGATGGCATTAGGAGCTCATACTTGTCTTTGATCTTCAGTGACTGCCCAAAATAGATATGCAGCTGCAAGTGCACCTTGGGCATGCACTGATATTCTGTCAAGAAAATGAGAATAGTGCCCTCCATACTGATATTGTGAAAATGTCCTGATAGAATTTTCAAACTCTTGTGAGATGAAGAGCCTCCTTACCTCCCCTAGAATATAAACAGAAATAGTAAACAGCATGTAAGAGTGTGTAAACATTGTCACACTTTTTAATGGAGAGCACTAAAAATCCTATCTTGATGCAGCAAGCATTAATTCTGTCATCTTCAAAAGTCTAAGACTTACTGGTAGAAGCAACATTAATCAGCAAGAGAGGATGTGAAGAAGAAAATTGCTTTTATTCTTTAATCTGTGGAGAAAGGAAATTGTGAAAGAAGAAAAACATAGAGTAAAAGAAAGTATTAATGTAAGATTAAAAACAGAGAAGTAAGCAGGGAGGTTTTTGTTGTTTGTTGTTTTTGGTAGCTTTCAAAAAACTAGTTTATCAAGGCAGATGTGATGAATGACGTGACATTAACTGCTATCTATATTTCTCTGCAGCTAGATAGTATCTAAATAATAGTATTCTATTATTACTTGAATGGATGGATCAATAAATGTTATGTTTGTACTTAAAACAAGTATAAATACTTGAAATTACATATAATGAGAATAGACATGCACAGGAATTATATACATTTTTTAGAATTCTCATCTAAAAAGCATCATGAATTTAATAATTCAGAACTGAAATTTGCCTATTCTTAACCTCCTCACTCAAGTGCAAAGCAAAGAACATTTTCTTCAAAATTTCATTCCTAAGTACAGGTTGACAACCCAAATTATGGTCCTGAAGGCAGAAGAGAACAGTCATGAAGGAGCTTCAGAAATAAGGCCAAATGTGTTCTTTAATGTTTAATCAAATATAGGACCCATGGATTTATTTATTTATTTATTTATTTTTTGTCAGCAAAGGACAGACAAGAAAAAAGACAAATCCAGGACCAGTCCCTCCCAGCCATAATCCCATGAAAGAGAATATATATGTAAAGCGATTGAGAACAGTGATTCGCACCTCACAAACAGTGATGGCAGCTGTTGTTTTTATTATCATTCTATTCACTATCAGAAAACTACCATCTTCAATTTTTGCCTAGGCTCCTGCAAGGTGTTTAGAGTGACAGGTGAGAAGAATCAAAATCCTCAAGTTTAAAAGCTTATTCTGAATTGACATTTGGTTAATGTGAATTCTACACATTTTCTAGACATGTGTTAACTCTTTTATGTCCCATCAAGGCATTAGGGTTACAAAGTGGCTTTGCTGCTAAATTTAAAGAGGTTTATGTTTTTTATACATTCTGTATTATTTCCTTTAATTATTATAACAACCCTGAATTGTAATTATATTCATTCTCACTTTGATAAGGAAACTGAAAATCAGAGAAATACAATGACTCACTCAGGATTATAAAGCTCACTAGGGGTAGAATTAAGACCAGAAATCCAGGTCATCTAAAACAGCATATATTGTAACCGCTCAGACTTTCTCACTAGCCTCTCCACCCAAACTTATTCAAAGGAATAAGTCTAGATTTCCCTTCTTCCTGGAAATCTAAAGGAATATTTGGTAATTCTGATAACATAAAGGAAGTTGAGAAACTAGATGTGGAACTCATTTGGTAACTTTTCCCTGAGGATCCCAGAGGTCCCCTAAACTAAGATAGGCTGAGTTTCTAAAATGTTGGGAAAGGAGACAACTAAATCTGAGGATCCTTACACATGATTGAGTTTCTTTTGTCACATATAGATAGAAAGGCTACTTTAATTCAATGGAAATTATTCTAGAGGAAGTTTTGTCTCAACCAACAACTCACTAGATGAAACAAACAAAAGCTTAACCTGTGCTAACAGTGCATTTCTAAACTGGGTGGCATCCTGCTTTTCTCCACTGGCTTAGAAAAGCTCTGGAGTTAAGAAAGCATGAGTGTTTCTCCCAGTGAGGGATCTGAAAGAACATACAAAGAAGCAATGTGCTGCCCTGGGAGCAAGTAGGTATTCAGACAAGATTGGAGCTCATGGATAAAATTCAATATTCAAATAAGCAATTGAGTTAGAAAACATTTAAAGTATGTTTCCAACTAAGAAAATCTGAGACTATGACATAAAACTTTTTTGTCTGAGCATTCTCTATCCGCATCTATAACCAAATACCTGTTATTTTCATTGAGTTCTAGCAAATACATCTGATTTATTATCCTTTTACACAATTGGACATTTCCATCTCACAAGGGAATTTGATGTCCATTTTAATTTAGCTCTGAAAGCTCTATTTAATAGCTTATTATGGAAGATCAAGTAAATCCTGTAAGCAAACTTGCATTTGATGATTTCAGCCACGAAGAGATACAGCTTTAGAGGTTGATTAGAAAATATTTTTAGTTGTAAAATATGGGCTCCTTCGGGTATTAAAATGAAATGTTAATAAAGGTGGGTTTTTTTTTTACAAGATATCCATGTCTGAAACAAGAATTAATTATGATATTTGTTAGTGACCTACATCACAGTTTGAAATACCTATTGTATGGAGGTGCCTGAGAGGCTCAGTTGGTTAAGTGTCTGACTTCAGATCAAGTCAAGATCTAACCTTTTGAGAGTTCACACCCCATGTCAGGCTCAGATCCTCTATTCTGCTCTCTCTCTCTGCCCCTCCCCTGCTTGTACTCTCTTTTTCTCTCAAAATAAATAAAATAAACATTTTTTAAAATCTGCTATATCTATTATACAGCTTTAAAACTTGGCAAAATTCCATTTAATAAGTAAAATAACTTATTTCATTTAAACTTCAAAAAAATCATCTATCTATCTATCTATCTATCTATCTATCTATATCTATACTCTCAAATAATTAGATCTAACATTTTTGGTAAATTATGGTGGCTTAATTTTTTTTTTTTTAATGTTTTATTTATTTCTAGGAGAGAGAGAGAGAGACAGCGTGAGCAGGGGAGGGTCGGAGAGAGAGTGAGTCACAGACTGAAACAGGCTCCAGGCTCTGAGCTGGCAGTCAGCACAGAGCCCGACGCAGGGTTCGAACCCACGAACCGCGAGCTCATGACCTAAGCGAAAGTCGGACGCTTAACCGACTAAGCCACCCAGGCGCCCCTATGGTGGCTTAATTTTTAATGAAAAAATAATAAGTAGAAATTTTCATCATAGGATTCATTGCCAATATCAGATGACATTTAACACTGTAATATACAATTGTATTAAAATTAGTAATAGAACAATGTTTCTAATCCTGAAAACAGAAAATCTTGCCAAGTATTGTACTTTTTGACTGCATGATCATTATTCCTTTAAACAGTGTCTTTTGCCTTTGCCCCTCTTCTTTTCCAAGTTCAGCAGAATGCTAATTCACATTAGCTGAAATGTCTAGTGTCAAGTATGCAACTTTTTAGATTAGTGAGCACATTAACTTTTGTAATATGGAAATAAAGATTATAGTATCAAAATGTAATTTAAAATATATTGAAAGACTTGCTGGCTTAAGGAATATATGATAATCTTTTAATTAGTTTGCTTGCCAGCTAGAGAATGAATGAATTCTATCATTTTTACTTCAGTGAACCACTTCATAAAAAGACACATTCAATTTTTATTTTATTAATATTGAAAACAAAGCACTATTCTTGTGGTCCTAATAGAAATAGAGTTCAAATCAGAAGTGACGTCCACTTGGAGCTGGTAACCACTTCTTGAGTTACCCAAGTAGCACAGTTTTTTTTTTTTTTACAAATAGTTTATTGTCAGATTAGTTTCCACATAACACCCAGTGCTCATCCCCACAAATGCCTTCCTCCATGCCCAAACCCCCCTGCCCCCCACATCCATCAGTCCTCAGTTTTTGTCAGCATTCAAGAGTCTCTCATGGTTTGCCTCTCTCCCTTTCCCCACCATTTCCGCCCTCCTTCTCCCCCTTGGTCCTCTGTTAAGTTCCTCCTAATCCTCCTATACGTGCAAACATATGATATTTGTCCTTCTCTGCCTGACATTTCGCTCAGCATAACACCCTCAAGGTCCATCCACGTTGCTACACATGGCCAGATTTCATTGTTTCTCATTGCCATGTAGTATTCCATGGTATAGATAAACCACATCTTCTTGATCCATTCGTCCGTGGATGGACACTTAGGCTCTTTCCATGTTTTAGCTATTGTTGAGAGTGCTCCAAGTAGCACAGTTTTAAAAAGACACTAGCCATTATTCAGAGCATGATGACCAGTATGTTGAAGTCTATAATTTTCTTCATATAAACAATAGCTGAAGAAACTTGGTAAGGCCAAGAGACAAAGAGGAGACCAAAGGATGTATTATCAGTACTAATATTCAACTTAAAAGTACAAGGATGGCCATGCCAGTGATTCTAATATTGAAATGTGTCAGTGCTACCACCCTTACCCCCACTATCACCTCATATCCTGTCCCAGGATGTCCCAAACCTCCCAACTGCTCAGCAACTAAAGGGGCCTGGCTCAGAGTCTCCAGCATCCATCTCCAGCTCAACAGCTGGCAACAGTTCTGAATGAACAGTGGATAGCATGCCAGCTGTTATTATTAGCCTTGAGTATAATCAACTAATCATATGATTTAGAAGGAACTTGAATAAGTACATTCAGAAAGTAAGCCATAGAAGAGGGAATACAATCCTATACATTCAGGTAGAATTTTCTTCTAATTAGGTTCTTTACATAGAATGGTGATTAACACAAGTAGGTGCTCAATGTTTGGTAGATGAAAATACAAATATTTCTTCCAGATCTTAAGATTTTATCATTATTGTTTAAAAATGTAGGTTTTATTATTATTTGGGTCCGGTGAGTTCATCAGATCAGGAGACGACTGCAATTGAAAAGCTAGTTACTGAAATTTCCAAAGAGGAGAGAGCACACCACACCATCTAGGGCCCCATGGTGTAGCATTAGAGTCAGCAGTGGATAGAATAAGGGAAATGCATGGACAAGAGCCTTTATGGTAGTTCCTATAAGAAAGGCCAGACAAGGCTGGGTAAACAGGATTAGGATGGGCTAGTTGGATGATAATTTCAGTCATCACTGTTGTAAAGGGGCTGTTTCTAATTGTGTTATACTTGGCCCTGAGGTGATGAGGGCAGGGAGGTAGCAGCTCAGCTTAAGAAGGAAGGGATTGTATGGGTGCCTGAGTGGCTCACTTGGTTAAGCATCCAACTTCAGCTCAGGTTGTGATCTCACAGTTCATTAGCTAGAGTCCTGTATCGGGTGAGTTACAGTCCCACTTTGGTTGAGTCCCACTTCTCTCTCTCTCTCCCTCTTTCTCTGCCCCTCCTGGGATTCTTTCTTTCTCTCTCTCTCTCTCTCCCTCTTCCTCTCTCTGCCTTTTGCTCCCTTGCACATTCTCCTCTCAAAAAAAAAAAAAAAAAAAAAAGGAAGTGGTTGAGAGTAGGGACCCTGAACTGGTTGTTTTGCATTTGAAGAGCATGCTCTTGGATAGGTGTTTAACTGTCTTTAGGAACTGGATAGCCCTGGGAGAGGCAATCTTCCCAGGGTCAACAAGGTCTCAAATGTCAGAGCATCGGAAATACAGAAAATAATAAGGCATGATTAATATAGTTACATATACCTCTAAGTCATGTATCTTGTAGCATTCCATAGGTTTTTCCTCATCATCCCAGTTGCCATAATTGTACAACATATAACTTGTCATTCTGTTTCTGTATATATGTTGACTTTGTGTGACCATTATTAGAACAGAAAATAGTAAAATATTTTCCTTTTATGTATACATTACTAATATTTAGGTAGCCAAAGAGCACATTTTTTAAAACCATCATATCACACCTGTGTCTGCTAGACCTTCTGTCCATGAACTATTAAGCCTTCAGTATTTGTTTTTGTCCAGTAGCTTTTGTTAACTGAATGCTAGCTTTGCGATTAAAACTGCCCCTTTAACATTTCATATTTGTTATATGTTCAGTGTTTCAGTATATCACTATACTTGTAAAGATTGATTCTGTTATTCAACACGTATTACATATGTCCTAGCTTTGGATCATCCATATATTTTACAAGTATATTTTATCAGTATGACTTTTGGATCTTCATCAAGTTATTGATCAAGGAGTCTTAGAACAATACATCTTAAGGTAATTAAAAATCCACGTTTTATTATTTTTAATTACCTTAAGACATGCTCTTCTGAGCCTGGAAAATATTGAAATACTTTATTACAGTTTACAATTTCATTCATCATGTCTTTTCATCTAATTTTATGTTTATACCATCATACATAGTTTGAAAAGCTGTTCTCTTTGACAGGGGAAGTAGAATCTGAAGAGATACTGGGCATTTCTGCTTTTTCCCCCAATCATCAAAGCATATCAGCCTCCTCCTTTCCAACTGTGAACATGGAATAATATTCCTTGTTTATCTTCTACTGACTAGAGTTGTTTTTAATTAGCAATTTATGGAAAATAAAGTTAGCCTCCTTCATATTATTTTTTACCATTTTTGTTTATTTTGTTTTGTTAGTTGTTTTTGTCTTTGTTTATTTGCACTTGCTTTTATCTCATGTACCTGTTTTAAACTCTGGCATATGCGAGGGCCCTATAAGCAGTTTCTTTCCATAATAGCTAACATTATTGACCCTTCACTGTGTGGATCGAACTCTTAATTAATAATCTTATTTGTCCTCTTATTAATCATATTTAATTCTTATCTCAACCCTCCTGATCTCACCTCTGTTTTACAGAAGACAAATCTGATATTTGAAAGGGATTAGTAATTGCTCTGATCCACACAGCAAAGGCACAGTTCTGGCACTTGAATTCAGAGGTTTCTGACTCTTAACCACTATGTTAAATAATGTTTTCTTCCCTGTTTTGAATAATTATAATTCTCTAGAGAGAATTACACTTTTTGAATCCCCGAACCTTCTTTAGCTATACTCCTTTAGTGTATTTCTAGCAATTGTTTCACCTTTTTCTATCAAAATGTTTTCAAATCTACTATCCAAAATTGAAATTTCACATCTAATTATTTTCAGAATTATACATTTTAAGCATTTTGAACTCTAAGATGACATTTTTATCTCCTTCCCAGAGTTCAGTCACTTCCACATAGACTGTAGAATCTGAGAATATTAGGGGTGCTGGGTAGCTCTGTCAGTTGAGCATCTGACTCTTCATTTCAGCTTGGGTCATGATCCCAGGGTCATGGGATCCAGCCCTGCATTGGCTCAGTGCTGAGCATGGAGCCTGATTAATATTCTCTCTCTCCCCCCCCCCACCCACTCTGTCCCTCTCCCCAGCTTGCGTGCTCTCTCTCTCTCTCTCTCTCTCTCTCTGTTTCAAACAAACAAACAAACAAACAAACAAACAAACAAAAATCAGAGAACATTAGAGTAGGAGTGTTGAGGATGGAGAGAAGCAGAGAGAGTGGAGGTAAGTAGACAAATTGGATTACTATGTAAATAATTAAGGAAGAAGAAACAAAGAACAGCTTTAAAACTAACAGCTGAAGTGAAATTATAAAGGAGAGAAATGTAAAAACTATTTCTGAAATAGGATCAATAGGGCTTCTTATTGGATGGATGATGAGGAAGCCAAAGGTTTTAACAGGTCAAAAATAACATCAAGGTTGGAGCCTAGCAATTTTCTGTGTATACTTATTTAAAGTATGCAGATATGAACTGCTGCTTTTCCTTAGAAGCTCTGTATTTCACCTACATGTCGGTACCCCCTCCTACTCATTCTACTGAGGCACAGCATTTTTTTTTCTCATTTGTATACATCATTACACTTTGGAAAGTGGTTTTGATTGCCTCAGGAATTTAGAATCCTTTTCTTTAGAAATTCCTTTCCAGATTACTTTTTTCCATTCTATAGGAAGATTTCATGCTCCCTAATAAGCTGGAGAGTATAGAAACCTATTTCTCAATTCCTTTCCTTTCTTTCTCTAAAAACAAAAAATTCTACATTGCATCTCCAGCACATGTAGGGTAATTTAAACTGGTTTTGTAAAAATGAAGATAAATTTAGTCCATGTCCTACATGAAAATAGTCCCGCACTGCCCAAATTTATTTGGACGCAAAATGATCTAAAAGCCTTTATGAAATCTCCAAGAAACTCTTCGTGGTGAGCTGGAGTCAGATGCAGGGATGGAGCTGGGGAAAGGTTTATTTCCAGATCCATACGTGCTGCTACTAAATTTTGACTTCTCCTTCCTTTTTGAGTGTCTTACATTTAGTTCAAATGGAAGAGGCATTTGTTTTCTGAGAGGTGATCATAAACATGGCAGGGATGGAAGTGATGGCATAAGAAGAAATGACACTGAGGTCCACACACATGCCACCCTTTCATCTGCTTTGGCCTTTTCACATCTCCCTCTCCATGTCCACAATCATTCAACTATTTCCATGAGTTCTTTCTTTGCACCATATTCTGCTCCATCCCAGTGCTTTCAACTCCCACTCCACTTCTCCATCTTTCACCCTAGGCCTGGATCACTGCAGGAGCATCCAAGTTCACCTCCTTAATACCCCATTCTGTTCAATTTATGCTCAGATCAGGGAACGCTGTGACACTTGAAGTTCTGTTATTCTATTCCCCTACATGAAACAGAAGTCTGCATTTTAGTTAGAAAGCTTCAGGACTCTCCAGATGAAATGCAGGAAGAGAAATTTGAGTTCCATATATATACCAGTCATCATGCTTAGTGCTTCTCACATATCCTCAATTAACATCCTCACAACACAACTTGTGAGGCTGATCATCCCCCTATTGAAAATGGAGAAAGTGAGGCTCAGAGTGCTTATAAAATTTTCCATACTCATGTAGCCAGTGAAAGCTGAGAAAGGATTTGACCCCAGGTCTGTCAGGCTCCAAAGCCCATGTAATGAACATGGTTTGTATAATTGAAAATTGCCATGCCATTGATACTGTTATTGACTGCTATTACCAAAACGTTATAATCATAATGTTATTACTTCCCTAAAGAACTATTTTAAATAAATTCAGAATGTTAAAATTTGACTTTCTACAATGTTTTTCTTTTAAATAGGTGTTTATATAATTTATATAATTTCTTGTGTTTATGCAACCAACACCATGAGTGTGAACTGTCCTGGTGGCTATTATAAATACCAGAGGATATGCAGTAGTTATAACAAAGAGCAATATCAACTTTTTTATTCTGTCTGGAATATTAAACTTCAATTAAAACTGATACTAGAGAGAATTAAAGATTCCTACTCTAATCAACCCTGTGCATGTTCAGAAAGATTGAATGTGTTTGCAAGTACCTTGGGAATTTGAGCCTGTCCCTGAATTATTTATAGCTTTATTATCTCTCAAGGACCCCAAAGGTCCACATAAGACTCATCACTTCAAATTTTGAGAAAGCTGGACTGGATTAAACTAAACCCTCCGATTCGTCTATTGTGTCTGCAGATCATTTATTTTTGGTTATTTTGCTACAGAATTAAAAAAAAACTTCATAAATTCATTTTTTTATATTTCTACAAAATCCTTCATGTGCTTACTTGAAGAAATTGCAGCAATTCAAAAAACTCAGCCTGGCCTGTGTAAGGTACAAGTGTTTACATCATTCCTTTGAGTGTTCTTATAAATGTACAACCTTTAGTGGCATGTTTACTTGTGAAACACTCAACAGTGATATGACGACACTTCAAAAATTCTGAAGGGAACTCGAAGATAGGAAAGCAGCATGCTCTGTTAAATAGAAACTTCCTTGAAATAGATTATACCATTACTAGGGAAGACTAGAAGAAAATCTGTCACCCTCCCCCAAATCATTCCTTCTTAGAGGTTACCCGTGAAAATGAAGTTTAAATTTCAGTATCAGTGCTGAATTATTAGCTTAAATTTTGTTACTGGAATTTCTTAATGCATTTGGCGTACTAAATTTCATTTCAGTTTTTCAGCTTAGTTGTTAACTTGGAATAATGCCTGAAGGGGAATATGCGATGTTAAGAAGGGTTTTATGCTGATATTGTTATTATAGCCTTATCAAATTTATGGTTTGCCAAGAGTATTTTTTACCATATTTTATCCATAATATTAATTTCCATAAAAATTATATACTTTTTTGTAAAACTTTTTTTAGGCAAGATTGATAGTGATAGTATAATGTATCTTCTTTAGGAATGTCTCCTCTTAAATAAGAATGTTGAAGAGTTTTTTAAAGAGTAGGAGTGATATAGAAGGATCCTTAGTTTACCTTTCTTTCTTTGTCTTTTTTGTTGCTTAAAACAGAAAGAAAATATGTGGCTCAGTCCGTTGAGCATCTGATTCTTTATTTTGACTCAGATCATGCATCGGGCTCTGCTCTGAGTGTGGAGCATGCTTAAGATTCTCTCTCTCTCCCTCAGGTCCTCCCCTGCTCCCCTCCCTCTCTTCCCCCCTCCAAGGAAAAAAAGAGAATATTAATAAATTGAAAGGAAATGAAATAGTAATTGACCAATAATATTGTTTATATTATATCTGTCATTCTATACAACTTTTTATCATTAATGTTATTGTCCCTACTCGGCAAGCAAGGGAAGTGAGACTTGGTGAGACCTACCCAAGATCCTACAACTCATGAAGGGCAGCACAAAGTTGAGCCAATTGTTCCTATATATTTGGAGAAAACTCCATGATACTATGTGGTCTCCTTATCCCTGAGATTGTCTGGTAGACACCAACCATTTCATTGTTTAACACCTTTAACACTTTAATCCAAAGACTTGTGTTATGTAGACATGCTTCTTTCATATCCAAACTATAAGACAAAGATTATCATGTTCCTGGGTTTTCTGGACTCAGGGAAGCTCACATAGGCCTTGGTGTCACATTCTCATTGGGGTTTCATTTTATATGCATGATTGATTGAATCAGTGGCATGTGCTTGAACTCAGTCTCCAGTGCTCCACCCCTACCTGGAGGTCAGGCCAATATCACCTGGTTCAAAGCACCTCCCCTCTAATTACATGGGTGGCTTTTCTGGCCTGGACACACCCTGTTCCTTTTTTTTATTTTTTTTTTATAGTTTATTGTCAAATTGGTTTCACATAACACCCAGTGCTTATCTGCACAAGTGCCCTCCTCCATGCCCATCACCCCCCCACTGTATCAGCCCTCAGTTTGTTCTCAGCATTGAAGATCCTCTCATGGTTTGCCTCCCTCTCTCTCCCCAACTATTTTTCCCATTCTTCTCCCCCATGGTCTTTTGTTAAGTTCCTCCTAATCCTGCTATGCATGCAAACATATGGTATCTGTCCTTCTCTGCCTAACTTATTTCTTTCAGCATAACACCCTCAAGGTCCATCCATGTTGCTACACATGGCCAGATTTCATTCTTTCTCATTGCCATGTAGTATTCCAGTATATAGATAAACCACGTCTTCTTGATCCATTTGTCCGTTGATGGACACTTAGGCTCTTTTCATGTTTTGGCTATTGTTGAAAGTGCTGCTATGAACATTGGGGTCCATGTGCCCCTATGCATCAGCACTCCTGTATCCCTTGGGTAAATTCCTAGCAGTGCTATTGCTGGGTCATAGGGGAGTTCTAGTGTTAATTTTTTGAGGAACCTCCACTCTGTTTTCCAGAGGGGCTGCACCCGTTTACATTCCCACCAACAGTGTAGGAGGGTGCCCATTTCTCCACATCCTCACTAGCATCTAGAGTCCTCTGATTTGCTCATTTTAGCCACTCTGACTGGCGTGAGGTGCTATCTCAGTGTGGTTTTGATTTGTATTTCCCTGATGAGGAGGAATGCTGAGCATTGTTTCATGTATCTGCTGGCCATCTGGATGTCCTCTTTGGAGACGTGTCTGTTCATATCTTCTGCCCATTTCTTCACTGGATTGTTTGCTTTTCGGGTGTGGAGTTTGGTGAGTTCCTTATAGATTTTGGATACTAGCCCTTTATCTGATATGTTATTTGCAACTATCTTTTCCCATTCTGTCAGTTGCCTATTAGTTTTATGGATTGTTTCCTTTGGTGTGCAGAAGCTTTTAATCTTGATGAGTTCCCAATCATTTATTTTTGCTCTTGATTCCCTTGCTTTTGAGGATGTGTCAAGTAAGAAATTGCTGCGGTTGAGGTAAAGGAGGTTGTTTCCTGCTTCTCCTCTAGGGTTTTGATGGTTTCCTGTCTCACATTTAGCTCCTTTATCCATTTTGAGTTTATTTTTGTGTATGGTGTGAGAAAGTGATCTAGTTTCATTCTTCTGCATGCTGCTGTCCAGTTCTCCCAGCACCATCTGTTAAAGAGGCTGTCTTTTTTCCATTGGATACTCTTTCCTGCTTTGTCAAAGATTAGTTGGCTGTACATTTTTGGGTCCAGTTCTGAGTTCTCTAGTCTATTCCATTGGTCTATGTGTCTGTTTTTGTGCCAATACCATACTGTCTTGATGGTGACAGCTTTGTAGTAGAGGCTGAAGTCTGGGATGGTGATGCCTCCTGTTTTGGTTTTCTTCTTCAGTATTACTTTGGCTATCTGGGGTCTTTTGTGGTTCCATACAAATTTTAGGATAGGGACCAAACCCTGTTCTGAATCATCTTGTCAGCATAAGCTTAGATATGGTCTTAGGAGCCGACCATCAATGACAAAGTCATTCCTATCACTCAGGAAAATCTTAAGGATTTCAATCTTATCTCCCAAGAACCAGGGATGATGAAGACCAGCAAATTCTTAATTATACAACAGCTGCCAACAGAGGATGAGCTTAAACTGTTAAACCAAATGTATTAAAAACCACATGATCAACAAATCAGGAGACTCTAGATGCTGGTGAGGATGTGGAGAAACGGGCACCTTCCTACACTGTTGGTGGGAATGTAAACGGGTGCAGCCCCTCTGGAAAACAGAGTGGAGGTTCCTCAAAAAATTAACACTAGAACTCCCCTATGACCCAGCAATAGCACTGCTAGGAATTTACCCAAGGGATACAGGAGTGCTGATGCATAGGGGCACATGGACCCCAATGTTCATAGCAGCACTTTCAACAATAGCCAAAACATGAAAAGAGCCTAAGTGTCCATCAACTGATGAATGGATCAAGAAGACGTGGTTTATCTATATACTGGAATACTACATGGCAATGAGAAAGAATGAAATCTGGCCATGTGTACCAACGTGGATGGAACTAACTAGAGGGTGTTATGCTGAGAGAAATAAGTCAGTCAGAGAAAGACAGATACCATATGTTTTCACTTATAAGTGGATCAAGAGAAACTTAACAGAGGACCATGGGGGAGGAGAAGGGGAAAAAATAGTTGGGGAGAGAGAGGGAGGCAAACCATGAGAGACTCTTGAATACTGAAAGCAAACTGAGGGCTGATAGGGGTGGGGGAGAAGGGAAAGGGGGTGATAGGCATGGAGGAGAACACTTGTTGGGATGAGCACTGAGTGTTATATGGAAACCAACTTGACAATAAACTATGAAAGAAAAAAAATAAAAATAAAAACACCATGATCATCACTGCAGAGTTTTCATGTACCAACCAGCAAACAGAACTTTATATGATGAATTTAATATCACCATGTAAAAAAAAAACTAGAAATAAGTTTATTGGCCAAATCTATAAAAATTAACCAAATTTATGTAAATATGCCAATCACATCATAGGAGGTTATTACTTCCTTAAATTTATAGGTGAAAAATTACATGTTAGTTTAAGATTACATCATGGACTAAAAACAGTGCATTTATACTTAGCATCTGAATATAATATCACTTCTAAAACCACACAGATTATGTCAAATAAACATAGAATTTTAAATCTGAGCCTTAGTGACTACTTGCACAATTGAAAAAAATAAAATATCAGATTCCTATACTGAGATAATTATTTCTTTCAGGATCTTTTATTTCAAGCCATACCAGAGATACTGTCATTTATTAGGGGAACAAATTTTAATATTGACAATGTTATTCACTTCCAAACCTTAATTCCCTAGCCTAAAGATACACCCTGACTTGCTTGGTTTAGTTCTAGGTAAAGAAGGAATTCACGTCTTTGAAATGGTAATTTACATCTATTGTAACTGCTACAAAACTCCTCCTTCTCCAGATGGGAGAGAGGCCCCCTGGGCTCCCATAAACTAAACTTCGTGTATAGCCCATTAGTTTCACTTTAGGAAAAGAAACTGTCTTTAGAAGCTTTAAAATGCTCCTCAAATTTCATAAATCATTTCCTTCATATATATACATATATATATAAACATATACATATATATGTATATACACATATATATATACATAGTGTGTATGTGTGTGTATGCACTCATATGTCTTTTATGTTAAAAGGTTCTAATTTATTTTCCAAACATGCTCCTATCATATGGAAATATGTATTCCTTTCTATGTGAAAAGCAATAGCTTTTAAGGAAGCCACTTTAAAAATCAAAGGAAAACAATATTTTTTCTAGAAACAACTGCGAAATATACTACAAAATGTAAACATACAGAAACTGTATCATAAACCCATGTAAATTGTAAATTTAAATACTATGAGACAGTTAACCAAAGAATGAACTTCTCTATAACTGAGGAAATGGGACATTCTAACCAAAATGAACTGTAAAAAAGCACTTAGAGGTTTTTCCAAATTATGTTGTAATGAACTTTTAGATTTTTTCCACTATAGAATATAGAATGTCTGTTTGGTTGCCTACCATGTGGGTTTTCTAATTATATTAGTTTTCAAACTTGCTAATCTGAGGAATATGAAAACAGGCAACAAGTCTAGTCATAAATGGAAATTGAAAAGGTTCTTCTATTTATAAAGATTAAAAGGGAAAAATATTAAAAGTAAGTAAAATACCATTCCATTATGCTAAGTGAAATAAGTCAGACTGAGAAAGACAAATACCATGTAAGTAGAATTTTAAAAAAAAGGAATAAACAAACAAAAAAACAGAATCAGAACTATAAATACAGAGAACAAACTAATGGTTGCCAGAGGGGAGGGAGGTGGGGGATGGGCAAAATGGATGAAGGGGAGAGGAAGATACAGGCCTCCATTTATGGAATGAGTAAGTCTTGGGAATAAAAGGTAGAGTATAAGGAATACAGCCAATGGTATAGTAATAGTGATATAATGGGACAGATGGTGGCTATACTTGTGGTGAACACATGATGTATAAACTTGTCAAATCACTACCTTGAACACCTGAAACTAATGTAAGAGTGTGTGTCAACTATACTCAAATTTTTAAAAAGTAAAGTACCATTCGTATACTAGCAAGAATTTAAGTAAACATTATCAAAGCTTGTAACAATGATTCTTCAGTATTAAAATTACTTGAGCAGCTCAAATAACCTGAATAACAAATTTTTTTCTCTCTTCTTTTAGTTTTTTGGGGAATTTTTCTAAGGAATATAGGATCATTTTTACTTGATAAAAATATATTATCTTAGGGGCACCTGGGTGGCTTAGTCGGTTAAGCGTCCGACTTTCGCTTGGGTCATGATCTCGCGGTTCGTGGGTTCGAGCCCCGCGTCGGGCTCTGTGCTGACTGCCAGCTCAGAGCCTGGAGCCTGTTTCAGTCTGTGACTCCCTCTCTGACCCTCCCCTGCTCACGCTGTCTCTCTCTCTCTCCTAGAAATAAACATTTAAAAAAATGTTTTTTAAAAAAATATATTATCTTCACATTCTCTATTTGGAAGTATTTAAATGTATAATTTATGAAAATCTTGCAATTTTTATTCTATACAGTGTAATTTAAATATATAAGTTCATAATAACAAATAAATGTCTATTTTGCACTTGAATAAAAATTTTTAGCTACAGTCTCAAAAATGTTTTCATGTATTACTCATATAAGTGTTAAATTTCCCAGTGAGGTACCATATGTCCATTCTGCAGGTAAACTGAGAGTTTAACTGAGATCATTGAGAAAATGAAAGTTAAAATGAGAGGAGGTGGTCAGAATCAGTTCACAAACTTGCTCAGTAATACTTATTGAGTGCTTGCTATTGGTAAGACACTGGGCATCTAGCAGTAGACAAAACAAAACCCAGAACTTAGGGAGCTTATGGTTTCATGAAGAAGAGAGACATTATGAAATAATTACACAGAACAATATTCACTTGCAAACTGTGCACTGTACTATGAAAAAGAAATGAAGGCTACAAAGAGAAGTCTTAATGTGGACTTAATTTATGTAAGGACTTGTCAGTGAAGGCTTCTTTATAGATATGACAGGATGAATCACCAAAAAGAGGTGTCATTTATCCAGGTGAAGAGTTGGAGTAGGGACATTTATACCAGGCTAAGAAAACCATATATAGGAGAATGCTAAGATAGGAAAATGCTTGATGGATTTCATGAAAAGATAAAGATGATGGAAATACAGTGAAGGGGGAGAGGGTGGTGGAAAATGAGATAGGGAGAAAAATGTCATATCATGCAAGGCTTGGAACTATCCTAAGAATTTTGTATTTTACCATAAGTCAAGGGGAAAACAAAGATAGATTTTGAAAAGGACATTACAGGATCATATTTGCGACTTTTAAGTCTTACTTTGGCTACTATGTAGAAAATAGATTAGAGTCCATGAGAGAGGAAAAGAGAGAAGAGTTAGGAGCCTGTGCTAGAAGCCCCTGGAATAAAATGGTAGATTATTCTAGGGTAATGGTGATGACAGAATTAGAGAAAAGTGGATAGATTTAAGATGTAAACTGGAGCTAGTACTGATAGGATATGATAATGGACTGGATTTAGGGAAAGAATGAGGAAATAGGCATCAAGAACAACATATAAGTATTTCTACATATTTGAACACTAGTTGGATGATGACCAATAGTGTCATTTAATGACATGGAGGAACCCCAGGGAAAGAGCATATCTGGCAGAGATGAGAGGTGAAGATGCAGAGTTCAGCTGTAAGACTCATTAGTCCCACCGGTGTTCTAAGTATTTAACTTCCATTTAATACTGACATAGCCATATTCCCCAATCTTTTTGGTCCACTAGGAAAATCTTGGTGTGGATTACAGAGTTCCTAGAACTAAGATGCTACTTTTAATCAAGGATTAACAGAGAAGGAGAATTAACTTTTTAAGCTAAAATGTCTATTATTTTAGGCTTCTGGCCCCATATAACAAAATAGTAAGTGCTTAATTTCACGTTAAAAGGTTTGGAAGAGAATATTCAGTCAAGCATTAAGCATTATACCTAAACCTTCTAAAACCTGATAGTCTGCCTTCCTACCTACATTTTAGCCCAAACTTTTCTCTGTGATAACATTTCAAGTGTTCTTTCTGGTACTGAATGCAAACTTGGGTGCCAATTTATGTTGCCCTTATCTAAATGCTATTTTAAAAGATATTTTCTAACTAACTGTCAATGATTTATAGGCTGGAGCCACATGGCACTGGTTGAGGCCATTTGGACAGATCAGGAGGGAAGCACAAGAAGAGATATTAGGATACAAGTCACAGAATCCTCACAAGAGAGAATCCCAAAATCTGCGGTGAAAATAGGAAAGAGGGCCTAGCTCTTTTATTGATAAAAAGGTGGCCCAGTGGTTTCATAATATGCACATTATGGTTGAATAGTAGGATCATAGCTTATAAAAAAATGGAGTCAGGTGAGTAATGACAACAATAAACAACAAACATTGAATGTGTATCATGCACTGAATGCTTTCCCTGTATAATACTATTTAATTTACTCTCGACTCCTTTGACATAAGTACTCTATGACTAGCATTTTAAAGACTAGGACAAGGCTTAGAGGTCATAAATAACTTGCCAAAGGCCAAACCAGTGGGAAAGGCAAGATCAAAATGGCCAGATGTGTCTGACTCCAGGAGTGGCGTTTTCTACCACCGTGACAAGCTGCACCAGCACACAAATAAAAGATGAGACTAAAAAGCCTCAGCATTTCTTCAGTGTTAAAAGCTGGAAATTAAAAACAAAAGTTGTATATATAATTTCCCCCCCAATATTGGAGAATACTCCAAAGTAAAGGAAGTGTCCCTGCTGTGCAGGGCCATCCTTTTCTCACATGGTGTTCCTGAAGACAGAGACAAACACTGATGGGCATTTAAAACCACCTTGAGCTTTCTATTCATATAATTTCTTACAAATTTGGGGACATTTGAATTTAATGGTACTGTTCCTATCATTGTGCATTTTTCCTTGGTTCTTAAAAACTGTTAACCTGTAACTGTTAATTTTTTCTTTAAATTTCTATGATTGAAATTCATTTTCTTTCATTCAATCCGTTATCACTGCACCCCTATTTTTACACCAATTTAGATGAGTACTTCACTGACCTTTTGTAACACAAAGTATGCCTTGGTAAATTATTTTTAGTTGAAAAAAGTTTGCTTTGGCTTGAGATTTTAAAAAGAAAAACAGTAAAAAATGCAGTGAGATGTTTCAAATCAGTTTTTAGTGAAATTCTAAATGATAAAATAATAGTTGCATAAATATGGTAATTTCTACAAAGATGCAAATAAAATGAAGAACATGAAACTTTCTCTGTCACCCCTCAAAAACACAGGCATGGGTCACTCCCCTCTAATACCACCCATGCTTTTCCTCGTGGCATATACGTGGGGGTATCCCTTTTCAATAACTTCAACTATACCTGCCTGAACTCAGTCTTCAGTGATGAGCAGAATTTACAAGATAAGAGGAAAGGGGTATTCCAGTTGAGAACAGTGTGTACAGTGCAGAGCAAAGACTTGAAGGGAATCATCAGATATTGGGCATGGGAAGGATGGTTGCTGATAGGATAGGAGATAAGGCCATGTAGATAGTATCGGGACCAAAAGTAGAGGGCCCTTTATGCCGTGTAGAGGAGTCTGATACTTAAGGAACTACAAACCATTAGCAACCTGTTTTGTTTCTGTGTTCAGGGGCTTCATATACTTCATCACCTCCTGTTATTATATAAGTTGGGAGGGGGGAATAAAAAGCTAGCTCTACAACCTAGCCAAACACAGCTAGCCTCTTTTTCCATATCCATTTGTAGCATATTTCTATAATATATTTAGTAGCCTGATACTGATGGTATCTCTGTATGTGAAATTTTTCTTTAACGTGAAGAAAAGCCATGACTAATTCAAGCAAAGCCTATTTAGGTGGAACTTTTGAAGACTATAAAGCAATTGAAATTACAGCTAGAAAAATAAACTATCAGGAGAAAAAAAAATCACATCTACTGCTGAAGCCATGGGTTGATCTTTTCATAAAAGACACATTTCATCTTTTATGCCTGTGCAGTTTTCCTCCATGCCAAAAGATTCCTCTATGTATCAGGATTAATGGACCATCTCAAATGAAGAAGAACAATCACATTATACAAGGTTTCCCCACACCCCCTGTAATATATCCAGATGTCCCATAGATTTATCTTTGGAATTTTCTGACCTGGTCAGAATCAACTGAATAGACAATAGTAGTGTGTGTGCATATATATGTGTATGTGTGATTTTAAAACTATTTTTTGTAACTGCACTCATTGTATATACAAAATCTTGACTTCAAATGAACTAAATTTCCAGATTATTTGGCTCTTTCAGTACTTTCTACTTTTACTATAACCAGGATTTCAACCTCAAAGAAAATTGCTCTATAAGATTTAACACATTTTCTCATTGAAAGTGCATGTTTCTTCCAAGGCAGGGAACATAGTCTATTATTGGTCCACATGCCGAAGGACCACCAGAAGTGTAGAAAGCTTGGTAGAACCTAGGCAACAAGCGAAATAAAAATCCTCTTAGCAAATCTAGCAAACCCGGAATGTGTTCTATTCCTCTAATATAGGTTGGTCTTATTTTGTGGGGAGTGCTGAGTGTTGTTTATAACAAGTGCTTGTCATTTCACTTATTAAAATTATGGGAAGGAAGAACAGGTGGCTATGACAAGATGCACTAAATGCAGACTCTTTCAAGTTACTCACTAAAATCACTAGTCCTGTTCCACCCTCTTTTCAACACAAATGTGTTAACATCAAGACTGGTGGAATGGTTAGGCTTCATGTGCCTAGAGGTCTTGATGTTTGTTACTTAAGTTTTTTTTTGTTTTTTTGTTTTAATATTTTTATTTATTTCTAGGAGAGAGAAAGAGCGTGAGCAGGGGAGGGTCAGAGAGAGAGGGAGACACAGACTCTGAAATAGGCTCCAGGCTCTGAGCTGGCTGTCAGCACAGAGCCCGACGCGGGGCTCGATCCCACGAACCGTGGGATCATGACCTGAGCCGAAAGTCGGACGCTCAACCGACTGAGCCACCCAGGCGCCCCTTAAGTTTTACAATAAAATTAAATAATGATGGATTTAAACAAATGTATTTATACCACATTTGAAAATCTTGGGGTAAAAACGGGATCAGAATAAATCTTCCCACATTCTAATTCATGTATGCTTGGTCTTAGGAGCATGGCATTCCTACGGACATGGGCTATGCGGTGGCCCCTCACCACTCGGGTGTCTACCCTGTACATGTTCAGCTTTATGAGGCCTGGAAAAAGGTTTGGAATATTAGAATCACCAGCACTGAAGAATATCCACATCTGAAACCAGCTCGATATCGGAGGGGCTTCATCCACAAAAACATCATGGTGAGCTTCCTCCGGTATGCATAGGGTACAACTAATTCTTCCAGATTTCCATTCTTCATTTGAAGAAAGAACAAGAGGCAAGCAAAATGTTGAGAGCTTAAATATAGGAAAAGCTGCATGTCACAGGAAATATATTTATCAGATCCAAGCAGGGGGTGTTTTAATTAAAAGTTACCTCCTCTCGATTCTTAAGTATGAAATGTTTTGTTGTTATTGACACCACTACTATTTTTTTTTAATGTTTTATTTATTTCTAGGAGAGAGAGAGAGAAAGCGTGAGCAGGGGAGGGTCAGAGAAAGAGGGAGTCACAGACTGAAACAGGCCCCAGGCTCTGAGCTGGCAGTCAGCACAGAGCCCGACGCGGGGCTCGAACCCACCAACCGCGAGATCATGACCTAAGCGAAAGTCGGACGCTTAACAGACTAAGCCACCCAGGCCTCTCTCTCTGTATATTAACTATGCAGTTCTTGTATTAGTCAAACTGTTCTCATTACCATGTCAAACCAAACAAACAAAAAATTCCAACTACTTACAGCAAGAAGCTATCTGTGAAGTCATACGTAATCACTAACAGATCATAATATAGAGTACAAAAGTAATAGATGATGTTAATTAAGTCATTTACATCCATTGTCAGATTCTCTCTTTTGTTTTTTTGTTTTTTATGCTGGTAACAAATGCACACTGTCAAGGTATGTTATTACCTGATATTTTGTGAAGCCTCCCAAAGTAATTAAATCCTACTTTTTCCCCAAATTAGAAAATCCAAAGAGTACTGGTGAAGTCAGGGATAGGCTTCCTGATTTAGACACATACTGGGAAGGAATACCACACAGAAGAACACTGTGTGGTGAGGCACCGGAACTCTCTGTCAAACTATGTTTGACCAGATGTCTATTTTCTAGAATTAGGTGTAACTGACTTCTGCAAAAATTACAGAATGGATAATGACATTTAATCTGGCTGTGTCAGCTGCCATCTTGACTTTTTCCTCAATAAAAACTGTTGTAAATGCTAGATGGGAACAAAATGGCTCTATTTTATCCCAGTCTGCCCTTCTTCTTTACTAAAAATAAATTCACTATGCCTCAGGCTGTCAGCCTTTTGATCAGAGAGAGTTTAGGAAACTTGAGTTCTATTATAGTTTAAGACTATTCAAGAGTATTTTAAATCATATGCAGCCTAAGTAGAATAGTAAACTTACGTCTCTAAGGACGTTATTAAATGTTGTTCTCTTTTGTTTCTGTTTTTCTCTGTACTGCCAGAAAATTTGCTTGGCTATGTCCCATGAGATATGTTCATTTTTTTATTTCTCCTGAAAACATTTTACCTGTATTATAAATGCACAAATCTTGCAGGTAATAAAGGCTGTAAAAAATATCCTGTTTTGACAAAGCTGTCCCTATGGCTCCAGTTTGGTACCAATCCATGGGACCCTCTGTATTCACTTTGTGGGCTCTAGGATGAGAATTTCCAAGTGGGAAATGTTCAGCAGGCAGTTGATTATGGAGTTTCACAAGCCCTATGGAGAGAGGACAGGGCTTGGAGTCATCCAAATAGAGATGCAAATTAAGACCAAAAAAGCCAATACTCCCTCCTAGGGAGAGACTGCAAAAAACAAAAAATCATACCCATATTTTGTTTTATGACATGAGGGACTTTATTTTAAAATATTCACAAATCAAATTCCAAAGGCCTTAAATGAAACTCATTTTCTTCCCATCAAACCAGCTATTATTGATTCTGCTGTTCCTAATTCAGTTCTGCATTTCGAACATCACACTGGCCACTGCACCCTACAACTTCCAGTTTTGACATTCCATCAATTATTCCTTTATAATAAGGTTTTATTTCCCTGAGTTTCCTACAGCCTAATTCACCGCCTTGATTTCATGCATAGACTACATTGTTCATTCCTACTTTGTCTGTTTACAACTTTTATCCACCCCTTGCACTTCAACCTAGCCCATAGGTAGTGACAATCTTTTATTTTTATTTTTGATCAAAACCAGTTTTATTAAATAACTTTGAGTCATTTCCTTCCCTGTTCTAGCTGTCCCAGTCTGCCAACACATGTGGGTGTTACACAGTCTGTGAAACTGAATACAAATTGACTCTTTGTATGGGATTTTTTATTAACACAAAACTCAGTGACCGACCCTAACCCCTTAATCTTAAAAGTATCCTCTTTAATTAGATCTCTCCCATTGTCAGTGAATCAGTGTCTGCCTAGCTCCCCTCTGCCCAATAGAATTAAATGCTTTCCCTATTCCAAATAATGCTTACAAACTGTTCCCCTTTTGGGAATTTCATCCTACAGGTGAATTTTATTTCCTTCACTTCTCCTCAAGTGATCTGGTTTAATTTCTCAGTTTTTTAGCATTCTATTATGTCAGTGCAGGTTCTATGATTTTTTTATTATTATTTAAATTCAAGTTAGTTAACATACAGCATGGTATTGGTTTCAGGAGTAGAACCCAGTGATTCATCACTTACGTATAATACCCAGTGCTCATCCCAGCTAGTGCCCTTCTTAATGCCCATCACCCATTTAGCCCATCACCCCACCCACAACTCCTCCAGCAACCTTCAGTTTGCTCTCTGTCTTTAAGAGTCTCTTATAGTTTGTCTTCCTCTCTGTTTTTATTTTATTTTTTCCTTCCCTTCCCCTATGTTCATCTGTTGTGTTTCTTAAATTCCACATGTGAGTGAAATTATATTTGTCTTTCTCTAACTTATTCCACTTAACATAATATCTTCTAGTTTTATCCACATTGCTGCAAATGGAAAGATTTCATTCTTTTCCATCACCAAGTAGTATATATATATATATATATACATATATATATATATATACACATATATATGTATATATATATATGTATAAATATATATACACACACCACATCTTCTTTATCCATTCATCAGTCAATGGACATTTGGACTCTTTCCATAATTTGGCTATTGTTGATAGCACTGCAGTAAACATTGAGGTACATGTGCCCCTTCAAATCAGCATTTTTATGTCCTTTGGATTAGTACCTAGTAGTGCATTTGCTGGGCTATAGGGTAATTCTACATTTATTTTTTGGTAAATCTCCATACTGTTTTCCAGAGTGGCTGCACCAGTTTGCATTTCCACCAGCAGTGCAAAAGGGTTCCTCTTTCTCCACATCCTCACCAACATCTGTTGTTTCCTGGGTTTTAATTTTAGCCATTCTGACAAGTGTGAAGTGGTATCTCATTGTGGCTATGATTTATATTTCCCTGATGATGAGTGAGGTTGAGCATCTTTTCATGTGTAAGGTTAGTAGCACACCAAGGCAACAAGGACTGCAAAGGACCAGAGATTACCAGAAATGCCAGCTCTGTAGGTCAGTTAACACAATGGCACTAAACTCATCTTTCAGAATCACTCTGAATGTTAATGGGCTAAATGTTCCACCTAAAAGACATAGGGTAGCAGAATGGATAAAAATCAAGATCTGTTTATATGCTGCCTACAAGACACTCATTTTAGACCTAAAGACACTTGCAGATTGAAATAAGGGGATGGAAAACCATCTATCCATGCTATTGGAGGTCAAAAGAAAGCCAAAGTAGCCATACCTATATCAGACAAACTAGATTTTTTAAAATGTTTATTTATTTTTCAGGTAGAGACAGAGTGTGAGCAGGAAGAGAGAGGGAGACACAGAATTTGAAGCAGGCTCCAGGCACAATATGGGGCTCAAACTCATGAACCATGAGATCATGACCTGAGCTGCCGTCCAATGTTTAACCAACTGAGCCATCTGGGTGTCCCCAGACAAACTAGATTTTAAAACAGAGACTGAACAAGAGATGAAGAACGGCATTATATCATATTTAAGAGCTTTATCCTTCAAGAATATATAACATTCCTAAATATTTATGCCCCCAACTTGAAATACCCAAATATATAAACAATTAATAAAAAACATAAAGAAACTCATTGATAAAGTAGAATAATAGTAAGGAGACTTCAACACCCGATTTACAGCAATGGACAGATCATCTAAGCAGCAAATCAACAAAAAAACAATGGCTTTGAATGACACACTAGACCAGATTGACTTAAAGACATATTCAGAACATCTCATTCTAAAGCAGCAGAATACACATTCTTCTCCAGATTCATTGTACATTCTCCAGAATAGATCACCTATTGGGTCAAATCAGTCCTCAACAGGTACAGAAAGATCGAGATCATACCATGCATATTTTCAGATCACAACGTAGTGAAACTTGAAATCAAGCACAAGAAAAATTTGAAAAGCACCTAAATACATGGATGCTAAAGAATACCCTACTAAAGAATTCTTGGGTTAACCAGGAAATTAAAGAAGAAATTAAAAAAAGAAAAAGACATGGAAGCAAATGAAAACATGACAGTTCAAACCCTATGGGAGGCAACAAAGGCAGTTCTAAGAGGAAAGTACATTGCGATTCAGGCCTATCTTAAGAAGCAAGCTCCCAAATATATAACCTAACCTTAGAGTTTTCATTCTTTTTAAAATGCTGCATTCATTTTGGCCTTCCTAACCTTGATACTCCCAGTTGTCTCCATACTCCTTAAGTTACTCTTCAAGTACCTGAAAACAATTTAGACTAAATCTACCTTCCCATCTTCTATTTTCTTGTAGCTAATACAGACTCACTCCAGCCAAAAAGTTCTAAAGCAGTATTGTTGTGTCTACATCTTTGTCATTTTTTCTACCTTGAAAGACTTTCTGACACACTGTAACTATTATTATTCCCTTTATTCTTCAGTATCAAGTCCATAGCCTATATAATATAAAGTACAGCACCTTGATGAATAACAGCTGAGCATCTAACGCAGGCCTACTCTCCTCTGAATTCCCATAATCTTATGATTCCACTAAGAACATAAAAGCCTACTACACTTCAAGGTGTTTGTGTCCTAGCCAGAGTCTCTGAATTTCCAATCTTAGTGCATTGTCTGCTGGACAAATTTAATCTTCATTCAGTAAGAAATTAATGAAAAATAGGGACTCTCTACCCTAGTTGCTAAATGTAACTCTCTGTAGAAAGCCAGAGACCTCTAAGCAATTAGACTGTAGATCCTAGTTATCAATTTCCTGTTTCTAATGGAGATGCCCACTGATAGAGATTCCTGTGAATCCTGCTGGCAGCCTCTTAGGTGGTCTTTACTGGTAGCTCCTAGAAGCATTTATTGTCAGCTGCTCCAGGTTTAAGTGTTAGGTATGGGATACTGACTTCAGGTTACATTGTTCAAGATTCTTATTGACTATGACATTCTTAACTATCTCCCAGTTATTGTCAGCAAGGTTTCCATGGTATCCTCAATGTCTCAGAAGTTTGAATTTGATAATGCTACACTCCCAGAACCAGTTTAGAAGGCAGTCCAGGGGCGCCTGGGTGGCTCAGTCGGTTAACCGTCCGACTTCGGCTCAGGTCATGATCTCACGGTCCGTGGGTTCGAGCCCTGCGTCGGGCTCTGTGCTGACAGCTCAGAGCCTGAAGACTGTTTCAGAATCTGTATCTCCCTCTCTCTCTGACCCTCCCCTGCTCCCGCTGTCTCTCTCTCTCTCAGAAATAAAACATTAAAAAAAAAAAAAGGCAGTCCATAGCAGAATAGCTGAAACACTCTCTCATTTCTTCTCTAACACAAGAGAGCTATTCAAGGAACATGTTCAGGGTCCTATAGGTTTGAGATCGTAGTGGAATACAATGGAATACAACCCTATCACACTCTAATTATCTCTTCAGCCTCTTGTGGTCATCCTAGAGCTCATGGTAGCTCTCATCTTCTCAGAAGGTGTCATCCTTCCCAGAGTTGCAGGGTAAAGCCTTACATTTCCTCTTCCCTGTGTTCAAACCCAAATAATTTGAGAAATAGGCAAAATTCACGTTTCTTTTTGCTTCTCGCTTCATCTTGAATAGAATCAGTGAGGCAAGCAAATCTCAAATAGAGCTGTGCATATTTCCAAAGTTTCTCAAGCAAGATATTCAAACTGAATCCAAGAGTGAATCAGAATCATGCACTTTTAAAATGTAAAACTGGGGCGCCTGGGTGGCTTAGTCCGTTAAGCGTCCGACTTTCGCTTAGGTCATGATCTCGCGGTCCGTGGGTTCGAGCCCCGCGGCGGGCTCTGTGCTGACTGCCAGCTCAGAGCCTGGAGCCTGTTTCAGTCTGTGACTCCCTCTCTCTCTGACCCTCCCCTGCTCACGCTGTCTCTCTCTCTCCTAGAAATAAATAAAACATTAAAAAAAAAAAAAGAAAAGAAAAGAAAAAAAAAGAAAATGTAAAACTAACCTAGGGTTTAATCACATGTGGTTGTTTTGTTATTTAGCTTTGGAGTATTTTTCCTTATCCTGATATACCTTAAATCTTCAAGGGTAGAAAGCATAAATCTTTGTGTTCTCCCACATGGACTTACATAGAATTTGGAATATATATTTGTTTAAAAAATGAATAAATGCTGCATAAAGTTTTGATTTCCAGGAAAAAGATATTTTAATGAATTGTTGGGGAATATATTTAATTCAGTTAGAGTATCTTTGCACTTAGTTCTTTTTTGCCATTGATTTTGTGCAAAACATTATGAGAATGTGTGGTATTTTTAAACATAAACATCACCAGAATGAATACTCCACAATAAATTGAAGTTCTTTTAACTATTTCATCATGATAGGATGGCTTCTGAGGATATTTCACCAATTTTCAAAAAAATAAATAGGATATTTGGGGTGCCTGGGTGGTTCAGTCAGTTGAGCGCCGACTTCGGCTCAGGTCATGATCTCGCAGTTCTGAGTTCAAGCCCTGCGTCAGGCTCTGTGCTGACAGCTTGGAGCCTGGAACCTGTTTCAGATTCTATATCTCCCTCTCTCTCTGCTCCTCCCCCACTCATGCTGTGTCTCTCTCTTTCTCAAAAATAAATAAGCATTTAAAAAATAATAAATAAATAGGATATATAAAGTTTCAATTTACACAACAATGTATGATGTACAGATTGAGCTAAGAATTATGTTTTCTAAGAAAACCTTCAAGGACTAGATTGAAATTTGTTATAATACACAAACTAAAGAAAAACAAGTATATTTGTAGAGGGTTACAAACCATGAAAAGTCCTGTAAAGATAACATTTTGAAAGCACTTACTGAGCCAAATGTGCTTCAAGAAAAAAAGCAGGGAAAAAAAAGATCAGTTTGCTGAGGACAATGAACAGAAGACTCATCTGTGTAAGATTCTGTAAGCTTGTAGCTCTCCAAAGTATATTCCTTGATTTTCTACTACTTCAAGTATACAGTGACAAACACAGGTCATTATGAAGTCATTATATAGGATTTAGCTAAAGATTGTACCATCCTGCACAGCTTTAACTCACACTGTCTTTCATAATTGCACTGTTATGTTAGAAGAAAGCTGTAAGAATTTGAAAAAAATATCCTTATCACAAATGTGTATAATTGAAGCAAATAATGGCTTAAAGAATGAAAATAAGGCTTTTTCCTAAGGGAGGTTTTATCATTTTGTTTGTGACAGTTTATAAAAATTAATAATCAAAACCATAATCTCTTTTTTACTTTGGGAACTGGCAGGCTACAGACTCAGAATTTGGGGCGGTTTCTAAAGCCTGCAGCAGTCCTTTCAGAGTAAAGAAGGTGCTGTGATTTGTGTCTCAAATATTTGTTCTAATTTAAAATATAATTTCTTAAGAATCACATTAAGTTAATAATTAACTTCATTTTCTAGTGCATGTGTAGAATTTGGAAGAAAGTATTATCCTTAAAATTTTTGCCTAGTGCATTACAGGATAACACAGACAATTCCAATATTTTTAAAGTCTCATTTTTACTTCTTTTTTATTTTTTTAAGATTCTGGAACATACTAGGCTTCATAGCAGCAGTACTGACTTGGAGGTTTAAAATAGATAAGTGGCTAAAATAATTCAAAGTCTATCTTAGTTTTAAAATATTTCTTCAACTTTCTTGTGTTTTCCTTCTGTACTGATGTCATCCTTGCTTTCCCAGAGTGTGAAGGATTTTCTGGGCCTTAGTTAAGAGTTGTATAATGACACCAGTTTATGCTTCAGCTTCCATGAAAAAGAACCCACGTTTCAACAAATTAATTGGTTGAAAGCAGCTGTTTCCTTACTTGTTTATTCTTCCTTCAGGTTCTCCCAAGACAAACCTGTGGGCTTTTTACTCACACAATTTTCTACAAAGAATATCCAGGAGGCCCTAAAGAGCTGGACAAGAGTATCCAAGGAGGTGAACTTTTCTTCACTGTGGTTCTCAACCCAGTAAGTACTTTGACTTATTCTCAAAAAAAAAAAAGATGAAAAATTACAGGTGGCTGAAAACTACCCTGACAAAAAGGCCAGGGTTTGGGTAATTTCAGCCAAATCAATATGAAGTTGAACAGAAAAAAATAAATGTAACCACAAATTCATTCTACAAGATGAGGACAAACTCATTCTATAAGAAGAATACTTACAATTTCAATACTTTCAAACAATAGCCAGTACTCATCACAAGTGCCCTCCTTAATCCCCATCACCTATTTGAGCCATCCTCCCACACACCTTCCCTCTGAGAACTATCAGTTTTTTCTCTCCAGTTAAAAGTCTGTTTCTTGGAATAAAAGACACTTAAAGTTAATCCTAAAAAAAGAGTCTGTTTCTTGGTTTGCCTCTCTCTGTCTCTTATTTTTCATATTTGCTTGTTTGTTTTGTTTCTTAAATTCCACAATAAGTGATATCATATATTTGTCTTTCTCTGACTTATTTCCCTTAGCATAATACCCTTCAGATCCATCCATATTATTGCAAATGGCAGGGTTTCATTCTTTTTGATGGCTAAGTAATATTCCATTGTGTGTGTGTGTGTGTGTGTGTGTGTGTGTGTGTGTGTGTACGTATGTATGTATACATACATCTTCTTCATCCATTCATCAGTTGATGGATATTTGGTCTCATTCTATCATTTGAGTATTGTAGGTAATACTGTTATAAACACTGGGGTGCATGTATCCCTCTGAATTAGTATTTTCGTCCTTTCGATAAATACCAAGTATTGCAATTGCTGGGTCATAGGGCAGTTCTATTTTTAACTTTTTGAGGACACTCCATACTGTGGAGTGGCTGTATTAGTTTGCATTCCCACCAACAGTGCAAGAGGGCTCTCCTTCCTCCACATCCCCACCTTTCTCCACACCAATACCTGTTGTTTCTTGTGTATGTATGTATGTGATATATATATCTATATATATGCATACACACATACATACATGTATATGTATGTATACACACATACATACATAGTGAGAGAAAGTATATATACATATATATTTTTATATATTTAATGTATACTCAACACCCAAAAAATGAATAATCTAATTAAAAATGGACAGAAGACATGAATAGATATTTTTCTAGAGAACAAGATTTTTCACCTGTAAAACTCTGTTATTCCCACTGTGGACCAGTTTTCTCATTTAGGTGACTATTAACTCTATTATTCTTTTTTCCCCTTCCTATTTAAAGTAAAGGTATAAGTGGGGCACCTGGCTGGCTGAGTCAGTAGAGTGTGCAACTCTTGATCTTGGGGTTGTAAGTTTGAACCTAGCATTGTGTGAAAGATTACTTAAAAATAAATTTTAAAGGGGCACTTTGGTGGTGGTTAAGCATGTGACTTTGGCTCGGCTCATGATCTCACAGTTAGTGGGTTTGAGTCCCCGTCAGGCTCTGTGATGACAGCTGGGAGCCTGGAGCCTGCTTCGGATTCTGTGTCTCCCTCTCTCACTGCCCCTCCCCTGCTTGGGCTCTGTCTCTGTCTCTCTCAAAAATAGACACTAAAAAAAATAATTTAAAAACATATTTTTAAAAATGAAGTAAAGGTACGAGCAAAATGAGGAGGAATTAGATAAGGAAATATGGTCATTTTGGATGCATTTATGTGAGATCTTGTCTTGCTAGGTCTCATGCTGGGCAGAGCAGCCTGTTTAATTGGCTTCTGCTCTTCCTCCTTCACTTCTTAACTTGTGTGCCAGCTCCACAATGAATCATTTGCACATATATATGCTTGAGGCAAGTATTATAAAGTGTGTAGAGAAAGATGAACCAATTGAAATAAGGTGTACAAGGAAAAGAAGGAATTTTATTTCCCTTCTGAAAATCACTAACGTAAAAAATAAAATTGGGCTTATTAATCAGATAGATGTATGGGTTTGCTCCTGGCATTAGCAATACTCAAGATGAAAAAGTATTATCTTCCAAATATGAAACAATGTCTATCAGCATAAAAATTGAAAAATGTAGAAATAAAGAGAATAAAATTTGAAAGGCCCCACTCTGGACCCTAATTTTATAGATCTTACACATAAAATTGCAGGTATTTTTCATCTTCTTGTATGTAATGACTGTATTTATTTCTCAGCTTCTAGAAAATGAGATGAGGAATAAGGATAACCTATCTTTGCACAAAATCCACATGTGTAGCCAAAAATCAATATAGTTTGGGGTCATATGGCATCTCATCTTTTGGAAGTTTATTAATCTTCATACTCCAAAATATAAATAATTCTGACTTATACATCAGAAAAAAAATCTGATTTTTCCAACACATCTATTCTTTACAAATGAAGTATCTTTGGAATAATGTCTTATGGCTTTCTTCTTCTCTTTCTTTCTCCTTTTTTTTGGGGGGGCGCAGTTTAGCCAGTAATACACAGGTAAAAGAGTTAAACCAATACTTAATTATCAACTGAAGACTAAGTTAAAATATTCTTAATATGTTAACATTTTCACTAATAATTTTAGTGTCCTTTAATCTATAAAAGTATACAATTCTGATGTTTTACATTTCCTTTCATCATAGAGCAATAGGACTATGAACAGATAGTCATCTATCTGATTCTTGTAACCAATAGTTGCTTTGATGCCTAAGAAATTCCTAGTAGTATTTTATTTTCAGAACTCTTTAGATGAAATTCGTTTCATTTACCGTGGTAGAAATTCAAAATTCGATCATTCAAGTATGATAGATTTATAACAAATGTTTTTCACTATTTCAAAAGCAAATTATTTCTTCATTAAATAAAAATCTTGTAGTAAAGCTTGTGTGAATCTTGGATAATAATTTGAGCTAAATTAGCTGAGCAAATGCTTTAAATGTTGAGCAAATCTTGTACTTTTCAGGCCTTTATCAATAATATTTGGCAGTTTTGTTATTCTTGATGAGAAGATCCATGGGGGATAAAGGGGAGGAAATTCTTTCCCACAAAATTTGTGCTTTTTGATTCAAAAAAAACTTACAGCAGACAGTTACTTTCAGATAAATGCTAGGATCCAAAATAAATGGCGGATCTTTGTCAGATACCATAAGATAGGGAAAGAATCCAAATTAATTTTCATTTGGCATGCCAACTCCAATTTTTGGAAGCAGTTATAGTTCCCTGGAGATTTCTGGTTGAGAAGCCCACTTCTAGACTCAGCCCAAGTCTCGCCCAAGGGAAAACTGCTATCATTAGTTAGTGATGTTTGCCTCTCAGAACAGAGTGAGGAGGAGTGACCTGTTTCCCATGAATTCTCCATCCCAAAATTACATGTTCGGGTAAAGCTTGTGTTAAAATTAAGAGAGGTCCAGGTGCAGTGAGGCATGCTACTAATTTGGCAGATGGCACTCGTTTTTAGGTCAGAATGAGAATGAGAAAACCTTGATGGAATCAAAGTAGATATTAGCTGCAGGAAAGATATGAAATTTAATTATAGTGGATTTGAATGATAGCCATTATAAACTTAATACCCCAGTCCTTTATTTCTGAGAATGGTGAATGAGTTTACTGTTTCCTACAATAAAGGCACTCATATATTGAGACATATGTATGTCTCTTAAATATAATCAAATACACTTGAGTTGAAAATGAAAATATAAGCTGGATTTTAATCAGTATATTTTAAAAGTTTTCTTCCCATATGTCAAAATAATATCAAGATGCCCCAATAAGTTTTACCAGTATTGGGGGTGCGAAGGAGCTGCAACAGAGTACCCTTCAGAGTTAAACTAGAATAGATCACAGCAAAGATAACTAGAATAACTGTCTAGCCTGGAATGTTCTACTGTTACTAGAGTATTTTTTCTTGCTAAAGAAAAATGTGCTGACCAAGTAAATGTAACATAAAGACAAATATTAGCACCATCTAGGAGAGAGAAAACCTCAGCCATCTCCAAATACATTTCCCATGTCACAGGCCTAGACTCCTCTAATGTGGATTAGCTAGAGATTTTGATTAATGGACTTTGAAGTTCAGGTACAGTTGAGAGGTGGGCCCATCAGGCTATTTGAGCGTAGGACCATTAAGAAATTAAGAATTCTTAATATCATATGTTTGCACGTATAGGAGGATTAGGAGGAACTTGACGGAGGAACACGGGGGAGAAGAAGGGCGGAAATGGTGGGGGAAAGGGAGAGAGGCAAACCATGAGAGACTCTTGAATGCTGACAAAAACTGAGGACTGGTGGATGTGGGGGGGAGGGGGATGGGCATGGAGGAGGACACTTGTGGGGATGAGCACTGAGTGTTATGTGGAAACTAATTTGACAATAAACGATTTGTAAAAAAATAATAAATAAATAAATAAATAAATAAATAAATAAATAAATAAATAAAATATATATAAAAAAAAGAAATTAAGAATTCTTTTCATTTATGGGGCACCTGGCTGGCTCAGTCAGTTAAGCCTCTGGCTCTTGATTTCCACTCAGGTCATGACCTCACAGTTCATGGGATTGAGCCCTCTGTGAGGCTTCATGCTGGCAGTGTAGCCCCTTCGTGGGATCCTCTGTCTCCTTCTCTCTCTGCCCCTGCCCCTCTCCTGCTCACTCTCTCTCACAGTAAATAAACTTAAGAAAAAAATAATTATTTTCATGCCTTTGTTTAAAATTTCTAAACTCAACCAGTGATTTCTTGATTATAGTTCACTTTCCTATATAGATCCTACTACAGGAAAAGAAGGTTGATCATAAGAACTTGTACTCACTATGACAGTATTTTGCAGTTCAATTTTATAAATCTTCTTTCAATCAGTGAATACTTCCCATGTAACCTGATTACCAGGAGAGACCCCCTCTAGTTGTACATATTCTAATATTTCAGTTCTTCCATAATTTACAACTTATAATTTTAAACTAATGTTCTATTTTTACTTATTAATTTCATAGTCTTTGCTAATTCCCTTCTATCCCTAAGAAATGGATGCTCTCATAAACTATATAAGAAAAAAATAAAAATAAATTAAAAAAATAAAAATTATTAAAAAAATTTAAAGGAAAGAAAGGAAAATATTTAAAAAAAAAAAAAGAAAGAAATGGATGCTCTCTGTTAGTGTAATAACTCAGGTTTTGGAGCTCATCATGCTGAGTAACAGATCCTGAAGTTTTTATTGATTGATTCTGGTACGTAATAAGAGTTACCTTATGGATATACCAGAGGAGACAGCCACTGGAATGATCCCAGTTATCTATAGACACACAAGAACAAAATTTCTGCACAAATATGTAATATACCCAGACACAAATATTCTTAATCAATTCACAGTGCTACAGGTACCTTCACTTACCCTTTAAAAAAAGAGTCTACTTACTTATCTATCTTACATATCTGTAAGATAATATGCAGAACCAAAACTTAGGAAGATGACAAAAGATATTCATTGACAATGACTCTATGTCCTCAACAAATAGAACCTCAAAAATCTATGACATATACACTACACAAAAGGAACTAGTAACAGCATAGTGTCCATTTTAACATGAATCTCTGGTTCCATCTATCTTAGGCAGATGTGAAAATCCTTAACTAGTGTAACAAATGGAATAGTTCTGGATTAGACATTGTTCCTCTGGGAGCTATATTATCTTCTATGGCTCTGAGAAAAAGATGTCACCTTCCTGCTGCAGTGTCCTTATTTCTAATTATCAAGTGTTCTGAGTCTTTGCTTATGCTCTTATTCAATGTTGAGTCATTAACAATTGGTATCCTTGGGATGCTTGGCCTCCCTTAAACCTTCTTGATAATAAAATCACTCCTTGCTTCACTTATTAATCCGAAAGAGTTGTGGATTGCCATGAGACTCATGCTCTTACAACACTCTTGGAATCCAAGTGGAGCAAAACCCTGACAGCACAGCAAAATTATACTTCCTTCATCAAACTTTTAAACATCCCGAACAGTTGATAATCCCTTTGTGTCCATATTTTATTAAATATTTTTTTCTCTCTGTTAAATTCATATAGCATCCATCCACTATACCCTCCATACCCTCCTACCCAAATCCCTTCAAGGTAAATCTACATTTGTTTCTCTCATTAAAGAAAAATCATAGACATGGATATTAAAAGAAGAGTATCTTAAACTGGGAGTAACACATGAGTGGATTACAATGAAAAGTAAAACAACATTTACACAAGATAGCTATATATACAGAAATTATCCCACATTGAAAAAAATTTTTAACTATAATTTACAAGTGTAGGGGTTATCTGTGCTTATCTATAAAATTCATCTAAAAGGAAACAGTGTTAAAAAATAAATAAATAAGGAAATAGTGTTTTTTTCCTAAGGAGAAATTTTGTAATTTTTTCTTTTCTTATTTCCTGATCCTGCAAAAAATTATGGTAACAGAAAACGCTTTATTAAAAAATAAATAAATGATGGGGCACGTGGGTGGCTCAGTAAGTTGAACATCCATCTTGGGCTCAAGTCATGATTTCACAGTTTATAGGTTCGAGACTCGTGTTGGGCTCTGCACTGACAACTCCAACCCTAGAGTCTGCCTTAGATTTTGTGTCTCCTTCTCTCTTCCCCCACTTGTGCTCTCTCTCTTTCTCTCTCTATCTCAAAATAAGTAAGTAAACATTAAAAAATCAATCAATCAATCAATAAATGATAATAACAACAACTTTTGACAGTAGAAAAATGATTCCTGAACATGCCTAATAACAAATAATACTTGAGACATTGAGACATTGATTTTCAAAAATCCAGACTTCAGTGCATCAGAGTCTCCAAGGAACAGTTTGGGGAACCTGAATTTTTATCATTTAGGTGATTCATTTATTATTATTATTTTTTAATGTTTATTTTTGAGAGAGAGAAATAGACTGTGAACAGGGAAGGGGCAAAAAGAGAGGGAGACACAGAATTTAAAGCAGGCTTCAGTCCCTGAGCTGTCAGCACAGAGCCTGATGAGTGGCTCAAGCCCACAAACCATGAGATCACAACCTGAGCCAAAGTTAGACGCTTAACCAAATGAGCCACCCAGACAACCCTCATTTACATGATTCTTATGATCAGGCAAATTTGGGAAATGCTGAAAAGGAAGAAAATGAAGAAATAATTTTGGTAACAAAGATTACCAAAAACCACTCTGGAAATCATGGACCTATTATTAAGGTATCAGAATTGAAAATGAACTCAAATCTCTAGTAGGATTTAAAAAGTAATGAGAATAAATATTTTTTCTTAGGGGCCACAAAACTCTAACTTGGTGTTTAAAATAGAGGTGGAGCTTAAAATAAAAATAAAATAGAAATAACTCCTATTTATCCTTTAAAGCTTAGATTAGAGATCACCTTCCTCATGAAACTTCCTCTACTCTGGTTTAGAGGCCCCAACTTGTGTACCCATAGCATGCTATACAAACTCTTTCCAAGTACTTATTTCCTTGCTCTATAATTGTGGGTTTGCTATTAGTCTGCTTCTTGTGGTAGAGAATGTCTTTCATCTCCAAAGCCATTCCCATGCTCAACCATGATGCCTTGTATCTAAGTTTTATTTAACATATATTGAGGGGAAAAAACCTAACTTTTCTAATGACTTGATACAAAAAACAAAAACAGAAACAGAAAGAAAAAGAAAGGAAGGAAGGAAGGAAGAAAGGAAGGAAGGAAGGAAGGAAGAAAGAAATTAATCTAAAAGGAAATCTAGGTCCTGGTAAGATAGCTCTCAAATCAAAAGCATAAGTAAAACCTACTTCATTGGTTGGCTGGGGCTGAGTCATGCACTGTTATATACTGTGCTTCACATATGTAATTGTCTCTTCTCTATAGAGACTTGTTATTATTGAGTTCCTCTGGTTGTAAGGACTAGAGACTCACTCAGGTCACCTCAAGTAATGGGTGTATTATCTGCAGAAAGCTGAACACTCAGGGCCCACAGGACCTGAATGATTCTTCTGAGTCCAAGGCAGTTCTAGGTTCATAATAATTAGAATTACTGATCTGGATCTTGCCTTAGTGCTTTAATATAAAAACACAAATGCTTCTCATGTGTCTGAGTATCTCTTTTTTCTACTACAGACTATACATTCTTTCTCTGCTTAAAAAGTACTGCTTGTTTATGGCATCTACTAAAAAAAAAAAAAGATTTTTTTCAATGAATGAACTCAGTTGATGACAAAAAGGGGTATGAGGTACTGGTAAAGCAAATTATGTTCCCCCATAATGGAATACATTCAGCTGTTAAAAATTTTATTTATGTTATATTATTTATGATCTATCAGGGATAGAATTAATCTTTACTCAGTTCCAGTGTGTTCTCTATCTGTAAGTCTCATATGTCACCTAGCACCTACCTCATCACATGATTAGAGTTTACGTCTCTTTTCCTATATACGGGAGCATTCTTGCAAGAATGCTCTATGTGCATTTCATTTCTGTGCTTCCCGCTGTGTCTAGATCAGTCCCCTGACGCAAATAAGAGGCCACCAAAAAAAATTTTTTTAAGTTATTGACTTAACACATGAATAGTTATGTCTTAGGGGCATCACTTAACTCATGGTATATCCAAATATGAATAATAACAAGACTGGTTTTAATAACACTACATTCTGGTAGATTCTCTTCTTGCAAGTAAGTAAAATTCAAGATCCAGGAAATTTTTAACTGACCCTGTGGGGGTAGATTTTCACAACTGATGATGAATTATCCTGACATGGAATAGTGGATAATTAAATCTTGAAAGAACCACAAAGTTTATCTATTCAATCACCTAATTTTAGGCTCAAAGTCATTCCTGTCCTAGCTTTCTTGACTCTGACTTCAGTGCTTCTACCAACATGTTGCTTCTGCATTCTTGGTTAAATTGCCCTTAATGTGATGCACATTACTCTTAATGTGACTCAGTTACCTGGTACCTGAAAAAAAAGTGTGAATGGTTTAAAATTTCTGGCCATTATCTAGCAAAAAGGAACCAGTCACCAAGTTGAGTAAAAAACTACCACATAAGTGCTTTGGGAAGTTGAGTTCAAGATGGTGGCCTAGCAAGATCCTGAACTCATCTCTTCCCATGGACACCACAAATCTAAAACTATATATAGAGTAGTTCATTTTGAAAGGGACCTAAGAATAGGATGAACAGAGCCTTCACAGCAAAGGATAAAAGAGCAGCATCAAGAGAGGTAACAGAAACAGAGACAAGGATTCCTGAGGGAATAAAAACATACCTCAGCCACAGCAGATCACAATCAGGAGGAACATCGAGTACAGAACTTTTCCCTGCGGATATGCAGATCAAACAAAGACCCACATCAGGTATACCAACCCACACATCATTCCTGCACAGAAGAGACAAGCCCCCGAAACAGCAAGCTTTGAAAAGCAACGCAAATTACATTCGGGAAAACTATAAAACAGTGGAGAATGGAAAATCTGTTCTTAAAGGGCTTGTATGTGGATTCACTTGACCCAGAAATCAGCCCCAGACACCAATTTGAAAAGCGCATAGATGAGAGATAAAGGAGACCCATTTACAAACCGTAAATCATCCACTAGAGAGTCAGGACAGCAGGAACTCTCCCCAGGGACTAAGACATTACTCCAAAAAAGACATACAGATGGCCAACAGGCACATGAAAAGATGTTCAACATCACTAATATTAGGGAAAAGAACATTAAAACCACAAGGAGCTATCAACTAATACCTCTTAGAATGGCTATTATCAAATGGACAATAAATAACAGTTTTAGAAAGGATGTAGAGAAAAGAGAACCCTCAAACACTGTTGGTGGGATTATTGATGCAGTCGGTATGGAAAACAGTATGGAGATTCCTTTAAAAATTAAGAATAATACTGCCATATGACCCAGCTATTCCATTTCTGGGTATCTATCTGAAGAATATGAAAACTAATTTGAAAAGACATAATGCACCTCTTTGTTCGGCATTATTTACAGTAGCTAAGATATCGGAACAACCTAAATGTCCAGCAAAAAATGCATGTATAAAGAAGATGTGGTACATTTATACAATGCAATACTACTTGGCCATAAAAAAGAATGAAACCTTGACATTTGTGACAACATGGCTGGATCTTGAGGGTATTATGCTAAACAAAGTCAGATAGAAACATACAAATAACATATGATTTCACTCAAATGTGGAATCTAAGAAAAATAAATAAATAAACAAAATAAAATAAAAACATGTTCATAGATACAGAGAACAAATTAGTGGTTACCAGAGAAGGAGGTTCGGGGGTGGGTGAAATGGGAAAAGAGGGCCAACTGTATGGTGATGGATGGTAACCAAATTTGTGGTGCTAATCATTTTGTAGTGTATGCAGATGCACCCAGAATTTATATTAAAAAAAAACAATCTAAGAAAAAATGTGCTTTTGTAAAAAGCTTTAATAAACATCTACAACTAAGGGAAAATGTTGAATGTACTTTTAAAGAACTATGAATAATAAACTATGTAATTTTATCTTGTTGATGTTACTTATAAACTGATAAGACTTTTAAACTTGTAAAACCAAAATATTTTGTTTCATTTATTTGCTATCCTCCATATCAGCCCTATTTTTCCATCAGTAATGTTCTTCATGACTAACTATGGTGTTACATAATTACTTGCCACTGTGAGATTAAGAATACCACAAGAAAGTATAATTAAGTCCTTTTGATTTCTGCAGTTAAGAAAAACAGAAATATGATTAACTCTCAAGTCATTGGACTATAAATTAAGAAATTTAAGAAAATAGGTATTAAGTTAAAGAAATGAATATTACGTTATTCCTTGATTAGTCCTTTCATAGTTTCCCATAGCTTTCAGGATAAACAGAAAATTCCTTCATGTGGAAAAAAAAATAAATCTGGTTCCCACCCACTTTTACGGTCTATTCTTTCAATAATCTTATATACATCTTTCACCCTATACATAGTTCCCTAAGTAGCACCTATTATTTTGTTTTGTACCTTAAATAATGCTACTGGGTTCAAGTTGATTCACTCCAGTAAATCGGAGTTCATATATCATCTTTTCATAGAAGATTTGCCTCAACTTTCCAGTTTCTCCTCTGTATTCTCATAGCACCCAGGCATAACTCTAACATAACTTGCCCACAGTACTACATTCAGTAATCCTTCTCATCCAAAAAGTTTGTACATTCCTTGATATAAAGCATCGTGTCTTATTCTATTTTATAATCACAATATATTGCAAAATTTGGGACACATAGTTAATTTTTAGTAAATGACAATGGATTAACTAACCATGTCTACATATGTACTATCCTTTGACTCTGAAGGGAAATCCACTTGCCTGGAAAGCACATTATCACATAATCACAGAACTGACTCAAGAACATTCATGTTACGGGGCTCCCAACATGGCATCCAGACAGATTCTTTAGAAAGTCATTAAATCTATGAAAAGATGCTCAACTTCATTCATAAGAAGAAAAGTACAAGGTTAAATATCCTGAGATACCATTTCTTACCTACCATATTAACCAAAATTCAAAATATTGATAAAATATGTTAACAAGGCTATGGGAAAACTGTGATAATTTAAAATGGTGCAACTGCTGTAGAAAACTGTATAGTATTTCTTCAAAAATTAAAAATAAAACTATCATATGATACAGCAATCCTATCTCTGGGTGTTTGTCCAAAATAATTGAAAACGAGACCTTGAAGAGATATTTGCTCTCCTATGTTCATGGCACATTAGGATGGCCAAGAGGTAGAAATAACTTAAATGTCCATTGACAGATGCATGAATTTTTAAAAAATGTGCTATATATGTACAATGGAATATTATTTAGTTTTAAAAAGAAAGAAAATCCTGTTACATGCTACAACATGTATGAAACTTGAGGACACTATGTTAGATGAAATAAGTCACAAGAAGACAAATGCTTCATGATTCCACTTGTTTGAGGTATTTAAAGTAGTCAAACTTATAGAAAGAAAGCACAATGATGGCTGCCAGAGATTGGGGAGGGGAAAATGTGGAGTTGCTGTTCAGTGGATATAGAGCTACAGTCATGCCAGATGAAAAAGTTTTAGAGATCCACTCTACAACAATGCACATATAGTTAACAATACTGTAATGTACATTGAATATTTGCTAACAGGGTAGAGTTCATGTTATTTATCTTTTACCAGAGATTTAAAAACTTAAAAAAAAAACCCTTTTTTGTATTCTTGACAATACTTACTTTTATTTGAGAATAGTTGACATACATGTTACATGAGTTTCAGGTATACAACTTCACTATTTGACAAGTTTGTTTGACATTAGGTGTATTCACCACAAGTGTAGCTACCTTCTGTCCTGATATATTGCTATTAAAGACTCATTTACTATATTGTCTATGCTGTGCCTTTTATTCCTGTGACTTATTCAATCCATAATTAAAGCCTGTATCTCTCACTTGCCTTTTCCCATTTTGCCCAACCCTTGCCCTCTCCCCTCTTGCAACCATCAGTTCTCTGTATTTATAGATCTAATTCTGCTTCTTGTTTTATTCATGTGACTTTATTTTTTTTTAGATTTCACATATAAGTGGAATCATACAGTATTTGTCTTTCTCAGTCTAACTTATTTCACTTAGCTTGATACTCTCAAGGTCCATCCATGCTGTCTCAAATGGCATGATCTCATCCTTTTTATGGCTGTGAAATATTCCATTGTATTTATATAGCACATCTTCCTTATCCATTTGTCTATTGACAGACCCTTAAGTTGTTTCCATATCCTAGCTGTTGTAAATAATGCTACAATAAACATAAGGATGCATATTTTTTTTCAAATTAGTATTTTTACTTCCTTTGGGTAAATACCCAATAGTATAATTATGGAATCGTATGGTACTTCTATTTTTATTTTTAATTCTTTGAGGAAGGTCCAAACTTTTTTCCACAATGGCTACATTCCTATCAGCCTACACGGGTTCCTTTTTCTTCACATCCTCACCAATACTTATTTCAAAAAGCCTAATACTTGGCTTTTTGAATTTAGCCATTCTAATAAATGTAAGGTGATACTTCATGGTAGTTTTAATTTGCATTCTCCTGATGATTAATGATGGTGAGCATCTTTTCATGTTTCTGCTGACCATCTGGATATCTTCTTTGGAAAAATGTCTGTTCATATCCTCTGCCCATTTTTTAATTGGATTATTTGGTTTTTGGGTGGTCAGTTGTATTCGTTCTTTTTTTTTTTTTCTTTTTGGAAACTAACCCTTTATCAGAGATGTCATTTGCGAATATCTTCTCCCATTCAGAAAGTTTCCTTTTAGGTTTTTTGATGGCTTTTTATTTTGACATAGTATGGATAGTCCATTTTTGCTTTTGTTTCCCTTGCTCAGGAGACATATGTAGAAAAGTGTTGCTATAGCCAGTGTCAAAGAGGTTACTGCCTGTGTTCTCTTCTAGGGTTTTTATGGTTTCATGTCTCACATCTAGGTCTTTAATACATTAGAGTTCATTTTTGTGTATGGTGTAAGAAAGTGGCCTAGTTTCATTCTTTAACATGTAGCTGTCCAGTTTTCCCAATACCATTTGCTGAAGAGACTGTCGTTTCCCCGTGCATATTTTCTCCTCTTTTGCCATAGATTAATAGATCGTATGCTTGTGGGTTTGTTTCTGTGGATTTTCTATTCTATTCTGTTCTGTTGATCTATGTGTCCATTTTTGTGCCAGTACCATACTGTTTTGATTACTACAAGTTTATAATATAACTTGAAGTCTAGAATTGTGATACCTTCAGCTTTGTTTTTCTTTTTCAAGGATGCTTTGGCTCTTTGGGGTCTTTTGTGGTTCCATGCAAATTTTAGGCTTATTTGTTCTCATTCTGTGAAAAATGTTAGTATTTTAATAGAGATTGCATTAAGTCCGTAGATTGCTTAAGCCTATACTGGATCCTGATTTTCTTAAGGTAAAAGTCACTTTTCTAGGTGTTATTGCTGGATAACAAAATAATCCAAAATGCAATGTCTTAAAAAAATTAATCATTCTATTATTTCTTATGGTTTTTGTAGGTTGGAGTTCAGGTTTGGGTGATTCTGGCCTTGAGTGTCTCTTGAGGTTGTAGTCAGCTGATGAACTGGAACTAAAACAGTGGGCAGCTGTAGCAGCAGGGCATCCGTCTCAGGGCGTTTTCATGTGATCTGTACCCATGGGCTTCCTTACATCAAGATCGCCTCAGGGCAGTCATACAGCTTTAGGGCTCCATCAAGTGTCACAGCAAGAAAGCAGAAGGAGAACCACCTTGGATTCAGAAGTCACAGCATCATTTCTGCTTCACAAAAGCCTGCCCACATTCAAAGGGAATAGAATTAGATTCTACGTCTTTAGAGGGGAGTGACAAAGTTCTAGAAGTGCAAGAAATTGAGGTGGCCATCTTTGGAAAATATAATTTGCCACAATTATGCAACAATTGGGGAAATGTAAATATGGATTGTACAACAGATGATGTTGAGTTAATAATGTTTTTCTGGGTGTGATAATGAGATATGATTTTATAGTAATATATACATGATCTTAGATGATGCAGGCTAAAGGATCTTTGTGGTAGTGTCTTGATATCTGCAACTTATTTTCAAATGATTTATCAAAATAAAACATATTTAAAGAAGGAAAGAAACAAAATCTGAAGCAAATGTAGTGAAATGTAAGCTATTGGAGAATAGGTGAAAGATATACAGGATGCTTATTGCCTTAACACTTTGCTTTTCTATAGATTTCAAATAAGCTTGTCAAATAATTGAGGGGAAAATAAAAATGAGTCAGATTACATTATTTCTCCACTTACATCCTCCAAACCTTACTATTCAGAGTAAAAGCCAGACCCCCTACCAAGACCTCCAGGACTCTGTGTGATGCCCAGCCCCTACCTCCTGGATTTCACCCCAAGCCAGAGGGAACTGCAAGTACAAAAGCCCCATGAAAGTGCTTGCATGTTTTATAAACAGCAAGTTGTTTATAATACCCTATTTTAATTGATGCCTTTCATACATCTTATGCATAAATCTCTGTGTACAATTCTTAGAGAGTTTCTGATTTAATATGAAACCTCAATTCCTGGCCTATTCACTTCTTTCTTGATTATAAGAACTTCAGCCCTGGAAGAACTCAGCCAGAGCTAGATCATTTCTCCCTGCGCCGCAAAAAGCCTGAGAGTTCAGCCTAAGAAAGGGAAATCTGGTCCAGCAAGGAAAATTAAGAAGGTTCCTGGTTGATTTAAAATTGGGAATTCATTAATTTGGTATTCCCTTCAGGATGCGAGATATTCCATTTCAATCTCACCACCAGATCATATTGTATTGTATTATATCTGAGATTTAGATGCCTAAGCATGCCCTGTAATAACAAGTAGGTTCTTAACAAGATTATACTTTGCATGATTTAATCTACTGGCTGTCTTGCCAGGCTGCCTTTGGCTAATGCTCCGTGTTCTATCAGACTTCACTTGTCCATAGCTTAGAGCTTGGTGCTGCCATTAGTAATTTCCTGCCTTGGATGGAGGCCCTCACAGGAGCCATATTTGCATTTGGATATATTTGCTTCTGATGTTTTGGCCTTGGGTCTCAGTTGAATTGTGATTCTTTTTGAAGGTCACGTGATACAGCCTTGAGGGGAGGTGTTAGTCACGTAGATAATTGGGCCTTCTGGTTTCTAAGATGAGTGGGATGGCCACATCTTTCCTTCCAAACCAGTGAACCTTGTGTTAAGTAGGGCTTGTGATAAAGTCAATGTGTCAGGAGCTCACAGCCAGAGATGAGGCCAATGAGCAGTGTAGGTTCTGGGACAACAAAGGAAGGACATGCTCACCATGGTCCTACAGAGTTTACTCTGTGCTCTTTTAGAAGTTGTCAATAATACTGATAGTAATAATAATAAAACACACTGTCCTTCTTATTAGAAATTAGGTATTTAACAGATATTAGAAACCAGCGTTCAAAAACTATTATCAGGCCATCTGAATGCTGACTGCTTTGTCATGAGTAAAGTAAGCAAATCCCAGGTGTGATTCTCTATCCACAGTAAAGCAGAAGCTGAGACATTCATTTGGAGAAAACAGGACAGTTAAATGCCAGGATGGCTTGACTAGGTGTCCTCTGTAGTAAAATCAATGATTCTGAGATTGCCATTTTCCATCTTGGCAAAAGCCTTAAAACATCTTTATATTCTCTAATACTGTAATTCCATTTTTAGGAATCAGTCCTAAAGAAAGAGTACTAAATACAGAAAAAGTGCTCATTGTAATGGAGAAATAAAATGGAAACAAATGATGTCCAGCTGATGAGAAATGTTTTAATAAATTATGTCCATTTAAATCATTATGCATATTTAAAAATATATGCCTATGAATAATTTGCAAATAACATGAAAAGCAAAGGATTTATTTATTGTTTTCAATTTTTTAAAATGTTTTTATTTATTTCTGAGAGAGAGAGAGAGACAGCGTGAGCAGGGGAGGGTCAGAGAGAGAGGGAGATACAGAATCCGAAACAGGCTCCAGGCTCTGAGCTAGCTGTCAGCACAGAGCCTGATGCGGGGCTCGAACCCACTAACCGTGAGATCATGATCTGAGCTGAAGTTGGACGCTTAACCAACTGAACCACCCAGGTACCCCCAAAGGATTTATTTTCTATAAGTAGGACACAATATTTTACATAAAGTATCAAAATTTGTTTAAAAAAACTATACATAAAAATGGTGAAAAGAAATGCATCTTTGAATGTTAAGAAATAGGTAAATTTTTCTTTCTGCTTTTCTGTATTTACAATTTTTCTTTAATGAGTTTCCATCATGTTCTTACAAGAGAAATAAAGCACTGATTTTTAAAGTGCTAATACAAGGAGTGCCTGGCTGGTTCAGTTAGTTGGTGGAGCATGCAACTCTTAATTTAGGGTCATGAGTTCAAGCCCCATGTTGGGCATAGAGCTTACTTAAAAAGAAAAGAAAAGGAAAAAGCTAACACAAGTGTTCTTTTTAGCAAAAATTTATCAAACCAGCCTAATTATGAATTAACATGTACATAAGTTATTGTTAATATTTAAACAAATTATTTTAAGACAAAGTTTTAAGAGATTCAGTTCAACAATATTTTTTGAGTGCCTAAAATATATTTTTGTTTGCACTTTGAAATTAACATATTCTAAAATTCCATAGGATAAGTAATATTTTAATAAACCATAATTCTACTTTTTTTCCTTTAACAACTGCAGCAAGAACAAGGACATTAAAAAAAAAGAAGACCCCTTAACAGGGAGGAAAGTAGACAGAGAACCTACTTTGTGTCAGGCAATGTGCTACATGCTTTTTATACTTGACCTTCTTTAATTCCAGCAATAACTCCATGAGGTTTTGTATATATTATCCTATTTGACCTTAAAAGCAATTCTATGAGGCATTTTACAGATGAGGAAATTGGGGATCAAAGAGATTCCATAATCTGATCAAAGAGAAACAATAGTAAAAGAATGGTCCTCATTCTTTCCACTGTCATTGTGCTGTGCTGACAGACTATTCCTGGCCCATACTCATAGCCTTGAAGAGCCTCATTTTTTAACAGAATTAAGCCACACTTCTATTTAATTTGGTTCCTCATCCTAAGAGATATATGAAAGAAAGGAGAGAAAGAATAACAGTGGGAAATGAAAGTTGGCAAAAATAGACTCCCCAACCCAACAAAACATTTATTAAAAATCACCCAAGAGGGGCACCTAGCTGGCTCAGTCAGTTAAGCATCCAACTTCAGCTCAGATCATGATCTCATGGTCCGTGAGTTCAAGCTCCATGTTGGGCTCTGTGCTGACAGCTCGGGGCCTAGAGCCTGCTTTGGATTCTGTGTCTCCCTCTCTCTCTGTCCCTTCCCCCTGCTCAAGCTCTGTCTCTCTCTATCTCTCAAAAACTGAATAAACATTAAAAGAAATTTTAAGAAAAAGCACCCAAGAAATATTACTTAAATTTATTGCCATGAAAAAGAATGCAATCTTGCCATTTGTAGCAACATGGATGGAGCTAGAAAGTATTATGCTGATGAAGTCAGTCAGAGAAAGCACCATATAATTTCACTCATATGTATAATTTAAGAAACAAATGAGCAAAAGAAAAAAAAGAGGAGAGACAAAAACAAACTTACCTACAGAGAACAAACTGGTGGTTACCAGAGTGGAGGCAGGTGGGGGGATGGGTGAAATAGGGGATGGGGATTAAGGAGTGAACTTGTGATGAGCACTATGGAAGTGTTGAATCACTATATTGTACACCGAAAACTAAAATTACACTGTATGTTAACTAACTGAAATTTAAATGGAAAATTTTTAAAAAGCAGCCAAGAACTCAAAAAGCATAGCTGTGTGGAAGCATGGAGCTATTTTGTGCAAGACCTGCAACTCTATGCAGTGCTGAGGTAATTATATGCAATGCTTTATTTTCCATATGCTATGTAACATAGCAGGGATGTAACACCTAAAATTTACTTTGCACAAAGCTCTCTCTTCCAAGGGTTCTGGACAGATGAAGTTTTTATTGGCTAGGTTTGGTTATATTTAAGAATCTAGGAGAAGACTCACAACCACAAGGTGATTACTAAACCAAGGCCCCCCAGAACAGGCAATATCCAGATTCAGAACTTCTTCGCTTACCTAGCTACTAAAAGCTTACTAAAAGCTGAAGAATAGATTTAATAGTTACTTGGTTACCTCTATGCCTTGAAATATTTTGCTAGACAACTTAAAAATGGAACTGAAGTATCAACTGAAGCTTTCTGTGCTACTGTGGTTTAAACTGAACACTGCGCTTTGTATAAACATATTTTTTGTGGTTTAACTTTAGGCTGTTCTCTGCGGTCTTCCCATATAATGGGAATGCGTCAGAAGCACAGTTTGCTTCCTGTGTAGGCTGGAAACTGTTAACTGCGAAGTTTGGAGATAGTCTCATAGAGCTTTCTGCCATATGTTAAACTAAACTTGATATGAAAAATCCTATCAGTTTCCAGTTTCCCAGGGCATTAAAAAGAAAAAAAAGGAGCTCCAGCTTTATAAATATAAAAAGCATCTGTCTGCACAGGAAATTCTACTCTGTTATTTTACAAATGATCTGTCCTTATATTTACAAGAGAAATCCCATCTGATGAACTATATAGAAAGTGATGCACCATTTTATTCAAAATTTTAAAATTTATATTCATAATTCTGAACAGCTGACTGGACTGTGCACAAAGATCTCAAAAGTCCTGCCCAGAATGCTAATAAGCATTTATATTTCCAAGTGAAAGGAGATGAAATATTTCAGTAGCATGCTACACATTTGAACAATTCTACTGGACATAATTTTTGTGTTTAAATGCTTCCACCACTTCAGGAAGACTCATGAGCATTCACAAAATGTTTGGCACAATTTTGATGCAAACTTTTTACTTCTCTTTATCTCCCTGAGACTCAGAAGTATTCTCTCCAGAGTCGCTCACCCAGGTGCAAGTATCCTTGGGTCCATCTTCAGTAGCCTTTGTAAGAATCTCTTTCTGTGACTGCCTCCCCATTGTCACCTATAATTTTATCATTTCTTTTGCTTTGAACCACCTTGCTATGATAAAAGCCATCATTTCCTTTCATGCTGTTCTGTGACCCTCATAAAATTAACAGCTGAAATTCATGACCAGAGCTCTGATCATTCATCAGTCTACAGAGGATTTCATGCTACCTTTAATAACACCCATATTTTATCATCAGCCCTCTCTCAGACTTGACTATAAACTCTTTTGCTTACTTCATCAATTCAGTGCTCCAACATTTAGCCTTCATTTCAACTCATTGTTTTCTCACAGAGAGGACTCAAAAACTTTTCCATCAGAATCTGTTTTGTTAATCTAATAGCCTATCAGTATTTCCAAATAAACTCCCTTTAACCACAAAGCCATGAAATATTTTTCTTCCAATTCCTTTTTTCCACTTTGATCTTGCTGAGTTTTCACTCATTCATCCTTTTAGTAATTTAAGGCTCCTCTTTTTCTTAGTTCCATTTACTTCCATTCTTTCCTCAAATATATTAATAGCATTTATTAATAATTATTAGTCATCCATCACCAAGTACTGCTTACATATATTACCTTCTTTGGTGTAAAAGTTGCTGTCTCTTTGATATTCTTTTCTTTGCTAGCCAGAGCTTTGGGATAGTATCTTTTTTCCTTTCATATTATCACAAAAGGATACGTAAAAATTGTACCCACCCTCTTTTACCCTGCATACTGAAAGATACAAGCTATGGGCCCTTCTTCACACAGTGGGAAGGTGAACCATATCCCTATGACAACTGATAAAACTTGAGTTGTGTAGTTTGCCTCTGCCTGTTTCTAAAGATGTATAGATACATCACCCTTCTCTCTCAGCCTGGACCTCTGTGGGTCCAGTCTGACAACTGTTAAAACAGCAGGTCCAGTGTGAATAAGAAAGCCTCTGAGGAGGAGACTCATATAAACATATGTTGTCAGTGCAGAACTGTTTTCCCATGTTTACAATTATCTGTGTGTCATTTTCTCTGTGGCTGTATCTAAAGTGGTCACAGACTGATTAGCTGATCTGTGCTTCCTTCTATTCCTTTTTGGCCAATATGTTACATATTCTTACCCCCAAAGAGAGGCAGAACTACACGTGTGTCATTATGTTTTATTAGCTCTAGTAAAAATTGTGTCATATAAAAGGTTAAGACTTCTGGCAATTTCTTTTGGTATGCTTCTGAAACACTGTCACTTTTATTTAATTGCTCTAGTCATTATTGAATTTAAAATTTGAACAAAAAAAACCTGTGAGAAATTGATTCCTTGTGTATTTTATCATACTGTATCCATACATTTAACATTATAAATTCTTCTAAGTGTTTCTTCTTTTTTTTTTCCCTTGAGAGAGAGTGTGTGTGTGAGTGGGAGAGAGGGCAGAGGTGATGTGGGAGAAGGGTAGGAGGGAGGGGGAGAGAAAGTAAAAGAGAATCTTAAGCAAGCTCCATGCCCAGTACAGAGTCCAATGTGGGGCTCCATCTATGACTGTGAGATCATGACTTGAGCTAAAATCAAGAGTCAGATGCTTAACTGACTGAGCCATCCAAGTGTCCCTAAGTGTTTCTTCTTAAATTACCTTGCATAATTCCTTATAAGAAGGATTAATAGCATTTTGTACAAATAGAAAGTTGCATATTATTATGATAAGATAATGATTATGGCAAAAGTCATTTATTCTATAACCTTTCATTTTGGTGCTCATGGTGGTCAGTTCATCAAACCTTCCTTCTCAACCTGTGACCCTTAGGCCCTAATGTGCTAATGAATCCATTATATGTGATGAGCTCACTTCTCTCCTACATGTAAGATTGATACTAGCTATGTACCCTTCTTGTGAAAATTAAGAAAAGAGGTAGTCAAATCATTTTCTATACAGTGGAATCTCTCAAAAAACTTACTGAGAAGTTACTTTAAGTAATACTTATTAAGCCTCTAATATGAGATATCTACTACAAAAAAACTAGATAGAACTAGAAAGCTTTATAAGCCATGATACCTTCCCTTAAAATTTTTACATTTTACTTTAGGAGGTATGAAATAAACATCTGAAATAAATGAAGAACAGCCAGAATAATAAGTAATTGGGGATTGAATTATTCACTATCAACCTGCAGTTTGGAAAGGGAAACAAAATCACAGTGAACTTCATCAGTAATGGAGGTCTTCATGAAGGTGGGTTTAAATTGAATATGAAAAGTGAAAAAAATAGAATAAACACTGAAGTCTCTGAATTGCAGGGAAGCAGAGGAGGATTTAGGACAGGAAGAGAAAAGCCATATAGATGGTACTGAACGGTTGGGTGAAACAGCCAGTACAGAGCCCTGCCTGAGTTAGGCAACAGAGGAAAGTCACAAACACTTCTTTTAAATAATCAGAATATAAAATTCCTTAAATACTGAAAAAAATGGGATAAATATAATAATCTAAGGATTATTTATATTTGGAAATAAACACTGAAGATGTTGTGTCCGAATCACGAGTCCCCTGAGACCTCCAAGGAGCCGACACCAATGCAAGTATATAAGGGTCTTTATTACAATCTCGAGCAGGGGCTCACCCATCTACCAGTGCAGCGGCAGCTAGGAGAAGCCCTGAACAGTAACGAGCAGGGTTTTTATGGGGTAAGGGATGGGGGTGTTACAGTGCACACGTTGTACGCATTGCATTATCACATAAGCACCGATCATAATTGTACAACACCCATGGTTACAGTTTTGACCATTCAGTATCCATGAGGCGTCCGTTACTTTTGGTGGGACCCAGTCATGACCTTTGAGAATCCTTTGAAAATGACCAATTATAAGGTGAGCTCAAAGGGCCTATGTGAGGTTTAGGCAAGCGGTGAGTGATTGGCTAGTTTGTACAGAGTAACTACCTGCAGTTCCCAGCCCTGACTCAGACCACAGGAATGTTACACATTTCTTTTGATTGGGTGATCCAAGGGTGGTCCTGAGGGTGGCTTCAGCTGAAGCTTTTTCTGGAACTGGGCTACATGCAGCCCAAGGTTGCTCTTAATGGAGGACTTAATTTCAGGCTCTTCAAAGAATCCTATGAAGTAAGATTGGATTCCCAGGATAGGACAGATTAGGAAGGATTTTGCCATTTGCCTCTTTCACCAAAATGGTGTGCAGATTATTCAGGATCACCTATGCTGTATAACAAGAATGATTTCTGAAAATTAATGAGTGAATCAAAAGCATCCTTCTTCTTAGCTTTTTCTTAATCCTTGATGGAATCATTGGGTTCATTGCTTTTATCATCTTCCATTTTAAGAACATTTAAAAATTCTCTTATTTCAGTCTCAGTATCCTCAATTTATGCCAGTCTATCTTCTAATTTGTTGAAGATTACAGAAAAACACCACTACACCACGGGCTATTCCACCACAACTATTAGGGACTGCCAAAGCCAGATGTATTTTCACAACAAAAGAAAATAAATGGGGTTTACCTCTTGAGGTACCAATTAAGTTCTAGGTTTCAGATCATGATGGATGTTCAGAGTAGGAGTAATCTTGGATCAAGATTAGAAAGTGTATCAAAGCTACAATACAGAATGCTGCTGGGATTTTTTAAAGGAAAGAATTCATATGAATTTTGTGAAGTCTTAATGAAAAGTGGATGATTTGAATGAGTCTCCCTGAATGTGCATGATTCAGTTAGGTGAAGAAATGGAGAGGACAAAAATCTATAGAAAGAACATTCCTCGGGTGTTTAAAAAAAAAAAAAAAGCAGTAGGCGTTTTACTAAGGTAGAAATCTAATATTGGAGAATAATAAAAAGTAAAGTTGGATGGTTAAAGATGAATGACTACCTTAGCCACTTAGAGTCTATTTTAACTTAAAGCATGTCCTGTGGGTCTAAGTTATATCTAAGAGGCATTATTCTCTTTCATAACTATATTATACACATAACTTGTCTGTATGACAAGGATGAATCTGAATCTAGATGGTTCATACTAATATTTTTATTGTGGTAAAATATCCGTAACTTTATAAAATTTACCATTTTACATGTTTTTAAGCGTACAGGTCAATAGTGTTAAGGAAATTTGTTCACATTGTTGTGTAACTGATAAAAAGAACTCTTTTCATCTTGCAAAACTGAAAACCTATAGCCATTAAACAATAGTTCTCTATTCACCTCTCCCCCTTTAGCCCCTGGAAACCATAATTTTATTTTGGTCTCTATAAATTTAATTATTCTAGATACATCATATAAGTGAACATTCAGTATCTGTCTTTTTGTGACTGACTTATTGAATTTAACATAATGTCCTTATGGTTGACTGATGTTGTAGTATGTGTCAAAATTTTCTTCCTTTCTTTTTTTAAATTTTTTTCATGTTTATTTTTGAGAAAGAGAGAGAGAGAGCAAGCGGGGAGGGGCAGAGACACAAAGAGGGAGACACAGAACCCAAAGCAGGCTCCAAGTTCCCAGCTGTCAGCAGAGAGCCCAACACAAGGCTGAAACCCATGAACTATGAGATCAGGATCTGGGATGAAGTTGAACATTTAACCAACTGAGTCACCCAGGCACCCCAAATTTCCTTCTTTTTTAGGTCTGAATAATATTCCATACCACATTTTGTTTATCCATTCATCTGATGGACACTTGGATTGCTTCTTCCTTTTGGCCATTGTGAATAATGTTGCTCTGAACATGTGTATACAAATATCTCTTTTAAACCCTGCTTCTAATTCTTTTGAGTATATATCCAGAAGTGTAATTCCTAAATCATATGGCAACTCTATTTTCAAGATTTTGAGGAACCCCTGTTTTCCATAACAATTATATCATTTTCCATTTTTACCAAAAGTGCACCAAAGTTCCAATTTTTCTACAACCTCACCAACACTTGTTATTTTCTGGGTTTTGTTTTGTTTTGTTTTTTTCATAGTAGCCATCCTAATGGATGTGAGGTGATTTTAATATTATTAAGAACTATGATTTTACCCTACTTGCAAGCTAACAAGTTAGCCTGCTACAATTTATGGATACTGGAAAAAGTTATGTGATTCCCAGATTGAAGAAAAAGTTTTCAAAATTTCTATCACTATAGCAATAGCAGTAGCCAGAATGTCAATCAGCATTTGTGCTTGTTCTCAAAGCTCCAAATCTCACAAGAGAAGGAAAAGGGCCAGATGACATCTCCACACAGTGGGGTGGATTATATGAGAGGAACTCAAAGTTTTAGAAAACTCTAATATCATATAGTGAGCAGCCAGCTTGTCTGACTTTTGCCCCAGAAAGAGACATTATCTTTATTATGATGAACAGTAGACAAACCTTCCAAGACTCAATTAGGAAGAAATAGAAAATCTGAACAGACTAATTACTAGCAATGAAATTTAATCAGTAATCAACAAACTCCCAACAAACAAAAGTCCAGGACCAGACACCTTCATAAGTAAATTCTACCAAACATTTAAAGAAGAGTTAAGGCCTATCTTTCTCAAACTATTCTAAAAAATAAAAGAGGAAGAAATGCTTCCAAATTCATACTATGAGGCGAGTATTACCAAGATACCAAAACCAGACAAAGACACTACAAAAATAAAAAGATTATTGATCAATATCCCTGATGAACACAGATGGAAAAATCCTCAACAAAATATTAGCAAACTACATTCAAAAATATATTAAAATGATTATTCACCATTATCAAGTGGGCTTTATTCCAGGGGTTCAAGGATGGTTCAATATCTGTAAATTAATCAGTGTGATACACCACATTGACAAAGTGAGGATAAAATTCATGATAATCTCAATAGGTGAAGAGAAAGCATGTGACAAAATTTAGCATTCATTCATGATAAAAGCTCTCAACATACATAGTATGGAGGGAACATATTTCATAATAAAGGACATATATGACACACTCATAGCTAACATCCTAAGATCAGGAACAAGAAAAGGATGTTCACTCTTACCACTTTTACTTAACATAGTACTGGCAGTCCTAGCCATAGCAATCAGATGAGAAAAAGAAACAAAAGTCATCTAAATTGATAAGCAAGATATAAAATGTGACATGATATAGAAAATCCTGAAGATTTTACAAAGAAAAATTACTAAAACTAATGAATGAATTCAGTAACATTGCAACATACAAAATCAATATACAGAAATCTGTTTTATTTCTACACATGAATAATGAAATAGCAGAAAGGGAAATTGAGAAAACAATCTGCTTTAGAATTGTACCAAAAAGAATAAAATATTTAGAAACAAATTTAACCATAGAGGTGAAAGACTTAAACTCTAAAAACACTAATGAAAGAAATCAAAGACAACATAAATATATAGAAAGATTATACCATACTAAGGATTGGAAGAACTGATATTGTTAAAATGTCCACACTACACAAAGCAATCTACAGATTTAACGCAATCTCTGTCAAAATATCAACAACATTATTCACATAATAATCCTAAAATATGTATGGAACCACAAAAGACCCCACATAGTCAAAGGAATCTTGAGATAAAAGAAAAACGCTAGAGGTTTCACAATCCCAGATTTCAAGATACACTACAAAGCTGTAGTAATCAAAACAATATGGTGCTGACACAAAAATAGACACACAAATCAATGGCATAGAATAGAGAGGCCAGAAGTAAACCCACACTTGTATGGTCCATTAGTCAACAACAAAGGAAGCAAGAATATGCAATGGGGAAAAAAAATTCTCTTCAACAAATGATATGGGAAAAGTGGACAGCTACATGCAAAAGAATGAAGCTGTACACTTTCCTATACCATACACAAAAATAAGCTCAAAATGAATGAAAGTTCTAAACGTAAGACCTGAAACCATAAAACTCCTTTAAAAAAAACATAAAAAATAATCTCTTTAATTTTTAAATTTTGTGAAGTTTATTTTTGAGAGAGAGAGAGAGAGAGCACAAGCCAGGGAAGGACAGAGAGAGGAGGACAGATCTGAAGAAGGCTCTGTGCCGACAGCAGAAAGCTGAATGTGGGGCTCAGACTCCAGAACTGCGAGATCATGACCTTAACTGAAGTTGGACCCGACTGAGCCACACAAGTGCCCTGGAAGATCATTCTTAGCACTATTTTTCTTTCCCCATGCAAGGGAAACAAGCAAAAATAAACAATTGGGACTACATCAAACTAAAAAGCTTTTGCACAGCAAAAAAAAAAACCCATAACAAAATGAAAAGCCAACCTACTGAAGGGGAGAAGATATTTGCAAATGATATATCCAATAAGGAATTAATGCCCAAAATATATAAAGAATTAATATAGCTCAGCATGCCCCAAAATAATTTTATTAAAAAATAGGTCGAGGACCTGAATAGGCATTTTTCCATAAAAGACATCCAGATGGCCAACAGACACATGAAAAGATGCTTAATATCATTAATCATCAGGGAAATGCAAATGAAAACCACAGGGAATGGTAGAAAACATCTGGCATAACATCAGACTCCATACGTTTAAGGGCATAGTTTCCAACAAAACTGCCTTAACTTCAGATATCAGCCACAAATGATTGGGGGACCCCCAGACCACCTGTACTTCAGACCAACTGGCTATAAATTTCAGGTGTTTCCACTGTCCCCATGGGTTCAATAATTTGCTAGAATGACCCACAGAACTCAGGAATGTACTACAGTTATGACTACAGTTTTATTACAAAGGGTACACATAGGGCAAGGGGGAAATAATACAGTTTCTATACCTGCTTCTGTGGAATCAAGGCCCATCAACCTTCTGGCATATCAGTGTGTTCACCAACCAAGGGGTTCCACTGAACTTTGGTGTCCAGAGGTTTTTGTTTTTGTTTTTGTTTTTTGGTGTTCAAAGTTTTTATTGGCATTCCATTCCATTGGCATGATTGATTAAAACCCTGGCCACATGACTGAACTCAATCTCCAGCTCTTCCCTTCTTTCTCTTTTAGAATTCAGCTGATATGCAGTTTACAGCTCCAAGCCTACTACATTTTTGGTCTTTCTGGCTTAGCCTATCCCTATCCTCCGTCCTCTCATTAGCATAAACTATCTGGATCCACCCTAAATAACAAAGAACTCCTATCATTTGGGAAATTCCAAGGGTTTTTAATTTTCCACCCAGAAACCAAGCACAAAGGCCAGTCCTATTCTTTCCAATTCTCTGTATACAGCAATCCTCAAGTGGATGAATGGCTAAAAGTTCTTTACCACTTCCCTTGAAAAGCATGTGGCTCAAGATCTCACTCTGGGATTTAGGATTTAACAGCTATTGCCTTTGAACCTCAGATGCAAATCAAACTAAAATCATTGCATTCTTACATCCTCTTAATTGTTCATTGTCTAAGCATGCATGGCTTTGTGGAGGCCAGCAGATCTGTGGGTTGTTGGTCAGCCCCAGGCTGCACGGATGTCCCACAGACGCATTCATTCAAATGCAAGGTCCTGCCGCTTACCCAGGGTAGTCAGAGGGGTGGCTAAGGCACCCCCCACACTCACAAAACCTCTGTCCTATTTTTAGTTCTGCAGAGTCTCACATCTCTCTCCCTCTTCTATCAAAGCAAAATCTTCTTTAAAAACTAGGTGTAAGGAAATTGCATATGACATAAAATAATTTAATGAATTGTTTAGTTATATATGGTATTGAAAAACAAATAGAAACTTTAAAATAAAAAGTATTCGGGGCGCGTGGGTGGCTTAGTCGGTTAAGCCTCCGACTTTCACTTGGGTCATGATCTCGCAGTTCGTGGGTTCGAGCCCCGCGTCGGGCTCTGTGCTGACTGCCAGCTCAGAGCCTGGAGGCTGCTTCAGAGTCTGTGTCTCCCTCTCTCTCTGACCCTCCCCTGCTCACGCTGTCTCTCTCTCTCTCTCTCTCCTAGAAATAAGTAAAACATTTAAAAAATAAATAAATAAAATAAAATAAAAAGTATTCATCTTCTCTGTGATGGTATTTTATAAATTCCATGGTAGGCTACAGTAGCCAGATATTTGGTCAAACATTATTCCAGATGTTTCTGAGAAAATGTGTTTTTAGATGTATTTTAGATTTAAATAAGTAGCCTTTAGATTTAAATCGGTGTCCTTTCAGTAAAGCTGATTACCCTTCATGATATATGTTGGTTTCATCCAATCATTTAAAAGCCTGAATAGAGAGAGACTGATATCCCTGCAAGAAGAGGAAATTCTGTCTGCAGACCTGTCTTTGGACTGAAACTGCAACTCTTCCCTGGGTCAGCCTACCACACACACACACACCACACACACCCACACACACATACACACAAACTGCACACACACACCCCATCCCACTCCCACACACATACTGCACACCAGACACACACACACACCACATACACACTCACTACATACACACACACACATACATGCACACGCACACACACATACCTTGTTGCTTCTCTTTCTCTGGAGAACCTTCTTAATACAGTAATACACCCTTATTACTGTGTAATAGTTCACAGTATCAAGTGTGCGTAATGGATTAGTATAAGTGTACTTTTACATTCCAAAGAAATAAATTATACTTACCTTTTCTAAGCATGTGTATGTCTATGCTTGTGATCTGCATTCTCACTTGTGCCCTCTGACCATGAAAGCTGCATGTTTATAAACCACCTCTAAGACTTTAAGTGTTCCATGAAGTGTCTGTTCTCTCTGTCAATTATTTGTTTTCTTCTATTCTTACTCAGTTTGCAAAATGAAATGAGGCATGAATAAGCAAGACTTTTCTACTTTATTTCAAGGACAGCAAACATTAATTACCAGATTCTGTACAAAATACTCTGTTGGTTTCTTATATTTCTTAGGAAATAATAATGCTAAAGAAACCCATAATGGGAAATAGCTGTTTAACTATAACTCCAAAGAGCATTAAAATATAATTGAAATAATACATACACATGCTTAAGTATACTTTTCAATGCCTATTAGATTTCAAAGAAATGAGATGCTATATCATTATTTAATATTCTAGAAAGCTTTTACTTCATGCCATATGTATATGCAAACTAAAACATTTTAAATAATCTCTGCTCATTTTAATTATTTTATAAACATAAAAAAAGCACACCAAATTTAGTTCACCTTAATAAGAAAATAAATCAACTGTACCAAACTTAGCATAATAGGTAATGTGTGTAATGATGATATACCCTGTAAATTAAAGCTAATAAAAACAAGATTAAGTCAAAATAGTATTTTTATTATATATTTATTTTAAATTATATAATTTTATAATACATGCTTATGCATGTTTGTATTCATGTGTATGTATGTGTATATAGATATATTTATTGTGTATATAAATACTTTATAGATGCAAAACAATCCTCAGATATTGTCCCTTCTTATAAGTGGTTTCTGCATAAGATTTAGAGCTTAAAAGCAATGGATGATAGGTTTGGAAAACAGAGAATGTTAGTGGAACTAATTCTTAGATGGGACAATTGTCTCTATCATGTGTAATCTGAAATTAGTGTCAACAAACCTAATGGTTTTTGAGCATTGACTCTCTGTACTTGTGTGCAGTTGTTCATATTATATTAAAATAACTTTCAACTTTGCTTTCTGTTAACTCCAAAAACCTGTTAATTCTAGAAATATCTTCTTAATTTTGTTCAACTTCTTTTTAATTTAATAATATTGTTAATGTTATCATTGCTTCTGTTCTCTCTGTGCTTAACATTTCTCTAGAGTTGAACAGACTTTATCTCCCAGTTTATAATGGTATCGGTCCATTTGTAAATTGGATAGATTTTTATTTACGAAGATGGGCTTCAAGACATACAAACAGAAACTCAAAGAGATCATTTTCCAGATACAGTTGACCCATTTACATGTTATTTAAAAGAAAAGAGGTCTTGCTAGATATAATAAACCTTTCCCTGCCTTCTAAATCAGAGGATTCTGCATATGATTTACTTATTTCATTGTGCTCTAGTACACTGACATCCAGAGTATAGGGCAGCTGTCTCTACATTAGATAGTTACAATCAGTGGTGCTAAAGTTCATATATCATCATTCTGTAGGATTTTTTTTCTCCATCTTCAGAGATACAGTTCAAGACATTAGCCACTTTTTGCTTCCATTCTCTGACAGATATGTCAGTTTAGTGCAGTATGAGAGTCCAGGCTTTGCATACAGAGAGACCTGGGTTTAGATCCTAACTCCAGCTGTTTACTAGCTCTATGACTTGTCTGACTGTAAATGGAGATCATAATATCTGCCTCCACAGGGATTCTTCTTATGAGTGATGAGATTACAAATTATAGTACCTGCCACATATTGGACAATTCAAGATATATGTGTTCCTTGCCACCATCCTCTACAGCACTCACACTAGGAACCTGTCATTATCTTGCTTCTGACCTATTCCTTCCTAAGCAACTACATAACCAAAAAGCTTTGAATTATATCTAAACCAAAACTCCAAGATTATCGTAGAAGTATTTATTTACTGTAAGTGTACACTATTAGTAGAATGAAGGACATAAGGCTGAGGGTTGACCCAGACTTGTAAGTAGGTAATATTTGACATGGTGCTTGAAGGTAGGTAGAATTTAGCCTGAAAGACAAATAGGTAGAGAAGCTTACTTTCCAGAGGAAATGGATATCAGGCCTACAAACATGAGCATTTGAGGAATAAGGAGTAGTTCAATTTACTCCTTTCAGAGTATATGTGATTGAAGAGAAGACTCAAGGAAGAATGTGGGTGGGCTGGTTTTGTTAAGCAGTCTCAGTACCAAGTTAAGGAGCTTAATTTAATGGAAAATGAGTTAGTATTTTTTTTTAATATAGTTTACTGTCAAGTTGGTTTCCATATAACACCCAGTGCTCATCCCAACAAGTGCCCTCGTCAAGGCCCAGCTCCCATTTTCCCCTCTTCCCTACCCTGCATCAACTGACAGTTCTCAGTATTCAAGAGTCTATCATGGTTTGCCTCCCTCCCTCTTCTTATTTTTTCCCGTTCCCCTTCCCGATGGTCCTCTGTTAAGTCTATCCTGTTTCACATACGAGTAAAAACAGTTGGTATCTGTCCTTCTCTGCCTGACTTATTTCACTTAGCATAACACCCTTGAGTTCCATCCACGTTGCTACAAATGATCAGATTCCATTCTTTCTCATTGTCATGTAGTATTCCAGTGTATATATAAACTATATCTTCTTGATCCATGCATCAGTTGATGGACATTTAGGCTCTTTCCATGATTTGGCTATTGTTGAGAGTGCTGCTATGAACATTGGGGTACATGTGCTCCTATGCATCAGCACTCCTGTATCTCTTAGGTAAATTCCTAGCAGTGCTATTGCTGGGTCATAGGGGAGTTCTATTGTTAATATTTTGAGGAACCTCCACACTGTTTTCCAGAGCGGCTGCACCAGTTTATATTCCCAATGGTGTAAGAGGGTGCCCATTTCTCCACATCCTTGCCAGCATCTATAGTCTCCTAATTTGTTCATTTTAGTCACTCTGACCAGCGTGAGGTGGTATCTCAGTGTGGTTTTGATTTGTATTTCCCTGATGATGAGTGACATTGAGCACTGTTTCATGTGTCTGTTGGCCATCTGGATGTCCTCTTTGGGGAAGTGTCTGTTCATATCTTCTGCCCATTTCTTCACTGGATGATTTGTTTTTCAGGTGTGGAGTTTGGTGAGTTCCTGATAGATTTTTGGATACTAGTCCTTTATCTGATACGTCATTTGCAACTATCTTTTCCCATTCCTTCAGTTGCCTATTAGTTTTGTTGATTGTTTCCTTTGCAGTGCAGAAGCTTTTTATCTTGAAGAGGTCCCAATAGTTCATTTTTGCTTTTGATTCCCATGCCTTCGGAGACGTATCAGGTAAGAAATTGGGGCAGCTGAGGTCAAGGAGGTTGTTTCCTGCTTTCTCCTCTAGCGTTCTGATGATTTCCTGCTTCACATTCAGGTCCTTCATCCACTTTGAGTTTATTTTTTTGTATGGTGTAAGAAAATGGTCTAGTTTTATTCTTCTGCATGTTGCTGTCCAATTCTCCCAGCACAATCTGTTAAAGAGGCTGTCTTTTTTCCACTGGATACTTTTTCCTGCATCGTCAAAGATTAATTGGCCATATATTTTTTGGTCCAATTTTGAGTTCTCTATTCTATTCCACTGGTCTATGTGTCTGTTTTTGTGCCAATGCCATACTGTCTTGATGATTACAGCTTTGTTAGTAGAGGCTAATGTCTGGGATTGCGGCGCCTCTCATTTTGGTTTTCTTCTTCTACATTACTTTGGCTATTCAGGGTCTTTTGTGGTTCCATACAAATTTTAGGATAGTTTGTTCTAGCTTTGAGAAGAATGCTGGTGCAATTTTGATTGGGATTGCACTGAAGGTATAGATTGCCTTGGGTATATTGACATTTTAACAATATTTATTCTTCCTATCCATGAGCATGGTCTATTTTTCCATTTCTTTGTGTCTTCAATTTCCTTCATGAATTTTCTATAGTTTTCAGCATACAGATATTTTACATCTTTGGTTAGGTTTATTCCTAGGTATTTTATGGGTTTTGGTGCAATTGTGAATGGGATCAGTTTCCTGATTTCTCTTCCTGTTGCATCATTATTGGTGTATAAAAATGCAATTTCTGTACATTGATTTTGTATCCTACCACTTTGCTGAATTCATGGATCAGTTCTAGCAGACTTTTGGTGGAGTCTGTCAGATTTTCCATGTAGAGTATCATATTGTCTATGAAAAGTGAAAGTTTGACTTCATCTTTGCCAATTCTGATGCCTTTTATCTCATTTTGTTGTCTGATTGCTGATGTTAGGATTCCAGCACTGTGTTAAACAACAGTGGTGAGAGTAGACATGCCTGTCATGTTCCTGATCTCAGGGGGAAAGCTCTCAGTTTCTCCCCATTGGGGATAATATTAGCTGTAGGCTTTTCATAAATGGCTTTTATGATGTTTAAGTAAATTCCTTCAATCCGACTTTCTCGAGGGTTTTTATTAAGAAAGGATGCTGGGGAGCCTGGGTGGCTCAGTGGGTTAGGTGTCTGACTTTGATTCAGGTCACGATCTCACTCACGGTTTGCAGGTTCAAGCGCACGTCGGGCTCTGTGCTGACAGCTCAGAGCCTGGAGGCTGTTTCAGATTCTGTGTCTCCCTCTCTGCCTCCCACTCACGCTGTCCCTCTCTCAAAAATAAATAAACGTTTAAAAAAAATTTTTTTTAAAAAAGGATCCTATATTTTGTCAAATGTTTTTTCTGCATCCTGTCAAGAGACAGGATCATATGGTTCTTATCTTTTCTTTCATTACTGTGATGTACCACATTGATTGATATGCAAATATTGAACCATCCCTGCAACCCAGGAATGAATCCCACTTGATCATGATGGATAATTCTTTTTATATGCTGTTGAATTCGATCTGCTAGTATCTTGTTGAGAATTTTTGCATCCATCTTCATCAGGAATATTGGCCTGTAGTTCTCTTTTTTTGCTGTGTCTCTGTCTGGCTGGGAATCAAACTGATGCTGACTTCGTAGGATGAGTCTGGAAGTTTTCCTTCCATTTATATTTTTTGGAACAGCTTGAGAAGAATGGTTATTAACTCTGATTTAAATGTCTAGTAGAATTCCCCAGGGAAGCAATATGGTCCAGAGCTCTTATTTGTTCAGAGATTTTTGATAACTGATTCAATTTCTTCACTAGTTATGAGTCTGTTCACATTTTCTATTTCTTTCCATTTGAGTTTTGGTAGTGTGTGTGTGTGTGTGTGTGTGTGTGTGTGTGTGTGCGTGTTTAGGAATTTGTCCATATCTTCTAGGTTGTTCAGTTTGTTGGCATATGATTTTTCATAGTATTTCCTGATAATTGATTGTATCTGAGGAATTGGTTGTAATAAATCCATTCTCATACGTGATTTTATCTATTTGGGTTCTCTCCCTTTTCTTTTTAAGAAGCCTGGCTAGAGGTTTATCAATTTTGTTTATTTTTTTCAGAAAACCAACTCTTGGTTTTATTGATCTGTTCAACCATTTTTTGTATTTCTTTTTCAGATTCTACATTGTTTATTTGTGCCCTGATGTTTATTATTTCTCTTCTTCTGCTGAGTTTGGGGTGTTCTTGCTGCTCTGCTTCTAGTTCCTTTAGGTGTGTGTTAGATTTTGTACTTGGGCTTTTTCTTGCTTCTTGAGATCGGCCTGGTTTGTAATGTATTTTCCTCTTAGGACTGCCTTTGCTGAATCCCAAAGAGTTTGGATTATTGTATTTTCATTTTCATGTGTTTCCATATATTTTTAAATTTCCTTTCTAATGGCCTGGTTGACCCATTCATTCTTTAGTAGGGTATTCTTTAACCTCCATGTTTTTGGGGGTTTTCCAGACTTTTTCCTGTGGTTGATTTCACAACCACAAGGTTGTGCAAGGAATGATCTCAATTCTTTTGTATTTGTTGAGAGCTGCTTTGTGACCCAGTATGTGATCTATCTTGGAGAATGTGCCATGTGCACTTGAGAAGAAAGAAAATTCCATACTTTGGGATCCAGAGTTCTAAATATATCTGTCAAGTCCATCTGGTACAATGTATCATTCAGGTCCATTGTTTCTTTATTGATTTTCTTTCTAGTTGATCTATCCATTGCTGTAAGTGGAGTATTAAAGTCCCCTGCAATTAGCACATTTTTATCAATAAGATTGCTTATGTTTGTGAGTGTTTTATGTATTTGGGTGCTTCCATATTCGGTGTGTAGACATTTATAATTGTTAGATCCTCCTGATGGATAGACCCTGTAATTATTATATAATGCCCTTCTTCATCTCTTGCTACTGCCTTTACTTTAAAGTCCAGTTTGTCCAATGTAAGTATGGCTACTCCAGCCATACTTCTTTTGGCTTCCGGCAGCATGATAAACATTTCTCCATCCCCTCATTTTCAATCTGAAGGTGTCCTTGAGTCTAAAATGAGTTTATTGTAGACAGCAAATAGATGGGTCTTTTTTTTTTTTTAACCCATTCTGATACTCTATGTCTTTTGTTTGGAGCATTTAGTCCATTTACATCAATGTTATTATTGAAAAATATGGGTTTAGAGTCACTGTGTTCTCTGTAGGATTCATGCTTGTAGTGGTGTCTCTGGTATTTGGTGTTCCTTGCAACGTTTCCCTCATAGAGTCCCCCTTAGAATTTCTTGTAAGGCTGGTGTACTGTTGATGAATTCCTTCCATTTTTGTTTGTTTGGGAAAACCTTTATCTCTCCTTCTGTTCTGAATGACAGGCTTGCTGGATAAAGGACTCTTGGCTGCATATTTTTCCTGTTCATCACAATGAAGATTTCCTGCCTTTCCTTTCTGGCCTGCCAAGTTTCAGTAGATAGGTCTTCTATTACCCTTATGTGTCTACATTTGTATGTTAAGACCTGTTTATTCCTAGCTACTTAAAGAATTCTCTCTTTATCCTTATATTTTGCCAGTTACACTATGATATGTTGTGCAGAAGTTCAATTCAAGTTACATCTGAGGGGAGTTCTCTATGCCTCTTAGATTTCAATGTCTATGTCCTTCCCCAGGTTGGGGAAGTTCTCAGCTATGATTTGTTCAAGTACGCCTTCAGCCCCTTTGTCTCATTTTTTTCTTCTTCTTCTTATGGAATTCCTATGATATGGATATTGTTCTGTTTGATTGCATCACTCAGTTCTTGAATTCTCCTTTCCCGCTCCCGGATTAATTTATCTCTCTTTTTCTCAGCTTCCTCTTTTTCTATAATTTTATCTTCTAATTCACCTATTCTCCTCTCTGCCTCTTCAATCCACGCAGTGGCTGCCTCCATTTTATTTTGCTCCTCATTTATAGCATTTTTAAATTCATCATACCTATTTCTAAGATTCATGATCTTTGCAGCAGTGGAGTCTCTGCTGTCTTCTATGCCTTTTTCAAGCCCAGCAATTAATATTATGACTGTTGTTGTAAATTCTTGTTCAGTTATGTTGCTTATATCTGTTTTGATCAATTCTTTAGCTGTCACTGTTCCTGGTATTTCTTTTGAGGAGAACTTCTGTTCTTCTGTTTCATCATTTTTGTTAGCTTTCTGTCTCTTGTAAGTTTTAAAATCTTGTTATGTGCTCTGCACCTGTGAGTACTGCTATAGTAAAGGAGGCTCATCCACTGTCCAGGGTCTGGTCATTCAGAAAGTGTTTTTTGAAAGGTGTCCCTTGGTCTCTCTGGTTGTGACTTTGGTTATTTTATTTCCCTACTTGTAATGATATTTTGGACTCTCCACCATGTGTGCTTTGGTTTGTTCCTTGAAGTAGGAACAAACTATGAGACTGGATTAAAGCAAGAATAACAAATCATAGACCAAATGTGGGGCTCCTGAGTGGTGCCTGGGTGGCTCAGTCAGGTAAGCATCCAACTTCAGCTCAGGTCATGATCTCACAGTTCGTGAGTTTGAGCCCCACATTGGGCTCTGTGCTGACAGCTCAGAGCCTAGAGCCTGCTTTGATTCTATGTCTCTTCTCTCTCTGCCCGTCCCTTGTTTGTGCTCTGTCTCTCTCAAAAATAAACATTTAAAATTTTTTAAAAAATAAAATAAAATAAAATTAGCTTTTTGAAATAGATATCTGGTTTAGTTGCAATCTTCAGTGGACTCTTCACCTTTTATCTCTACCATTAGAAACCTTTATCAGCGTCCTGTTCTCACCAAACTGAAATAGCTCCTCCAGCTGCCAGCAGCTTTGGCAACAGGTAGCCTCTAGCTGTGCTGACTCATAAAGGTTTGGAATCTTTTGTATTTCTTTTTTTTTTCTCATCTCTTTGGAAATGCACTTCTCAGTATCTTACCTTTAATTATCATACAGTACCTAATCTGACTCTTGTATCTGGGTCGATCTTCTCCTTATCCCTTCAAAGTCCTGAAAGAACTATTTCGCTAATATTGTCTTGTGCCAAACTTTATTTCTTAAAATGTCATTTTTCAACCAAAACAGTAAGATATGGCTTGTATAGGCTCAGTCAACTTCTACCATTTTCCCTCTCCTTGCGGGTATAGATACCTGAGTGACTTAGTTAATGTCTTGTGACTGTTTATTCTTTGCAGTGTTTGTTCTTTGGTCTTTACTCTCTACAAAAATCTTCCATACAAAGTTGATACCCCCAAAATCTTTCAATATTTTACAAATCATTTTATTAAAGGGGCCATCTTATATAAAAGAAATTTCTAGGGGCACCTGGGTGGCTAAGTCGTTTAAGTGTCCGACTTTGGCTCAGGTCATGATCTCATAGTTTGTGAGTTCAAGCACAGCGTTGGACTGTGTGCTGATAGTTCAGAGCCTGGAACCTGCTTCAGATTCTGTGTCTCCTTCTCTCTCTGCCCCTCCCCAACTTGTGCTCTGTCTCGCAAAAATAAATAAATATTAAAAAAAGAAAGAAATTTTTAAGTGGTCTTGAATATTTAGTAACTTGACAACTATTAGAAACTAGATTTTAAAACCTAGATTTTCTTTTACCAACCAGTGTAAATTCAACTTTGTCAGCAAACACAATTCATTGAAACCACTCGATGTTGAAGCTGACTTTATGATTACCTAAATTTAATTCATTCACATTTGAGCCCAAACCAGATTTTCATATGGGTTTGTTACTTGAAAGAGGTTGTTTGTTTGTTTGTTTTCAGTTAAATTAAACACCTTTAGGGAGCCTTAATTTCATTTTCTCTATATATCTTCATTATGCTAAGAAGACAGTGCTTTAAAACAAAGAAACAATGTTTTCTACCAGAAAAAGAATATATGTTTTCGTTGCAAAGTTGAATATTACCTCTGTGCAACAGTGTTGCTTAAATAAGGTTTTATCTTAATTAGTCAGTTTTAAATCTATCATAAGCCATAACCATATTCATTATCCTGTCACTTTCCGAGTCTCATAGAACAAGAACAGCTGTTGTCTGGGCTCTAAATAACTGTAACAGGGCTGTTCAGAATAATGTAGCGACAATATCAGAACAGTATGTCTAAGGTACACAATGCAAAATTAATCAAAAATTGGTGGTCTGAGAGTTGCAGGTGCTCTTGTGACATGTAAACATTTGTTCAGCAGCTAAAGTAATGACACTGAATTAAACCAATAGAATTACTTCTCCTGGCACCTAGCAGAAATGTTACTTGGTCATCAATCATTAGCTTGTAATAAAAGGGCTGAACTTGCAGTTCTGAATGTGTAGCCAGAAAAATTAAGTGAGAGACATAAATGTGATAAAGAAAGACAAATGGTCCACACTAAATTGCTTTAAATTACATTGACCTCATCAGCATACCTTTGAAACCTGTCCCTAATTGAGAGCAATTGATTTACCCTTCCAGATTCCCTTTGAAGCCTATCAGATTCCAAATTCAAAATGTTAAGAGGCCTTTGCCAAATTGTTTTGCAATTGAGCTTTCCTTTGGGTTTTTAAGCGATGACTAAGCTACAAGCCAGGGAGAAAAACAGTACTCAATGAATTTCAGTCTTAGAAATGAAAGTGACATCTTTTTTCTCCCACTGGACAAGGTGATAAAACTAATGAAAGTAATTTTTAACCAAAAACAGTTGTAATAGCACAAAAATATGAAAGGTGTTAGGCACTAAAGTGAGCTGTGAGCAGGACCACAGTACAAAAATGTCAAATGTTTCATGCACATCCAGGATTAAATGGTCAAGTTCCTTGAAATTAGGGAGAATCTGTGGGGAGGATTTTTGGAAAGACTTATGCTGTGCAGTAAGCACAATCCCCACCACCCTCTATCTGCGAGAGCACAGAGGTGAATGATAGACAGCCCTGCTGCTCATCTCACTCTGGCATGAGGGTCCCTGGAACCACCAGAGAGCTTGGTATGCGTTCCCTGCCAAGAGGGACATATTAGGCTGCTGTCTGCCTCCAGACTGGTAGAACTGAAGCATGAGACAGAGTTTGGCTAAAATGGTCTGTCAGAAGACAAGGGGCCACATCTGGGAACTATGTGCCCCCTATTCCCAAATCAGGCTAAGGGCTCCTAAATCCTAAGCCAAGATGTGGAGTTCTTAGTGGGACTGTTACCCTGGAATCCATTTAAAGGGGTCCTGCTCAGGACTCCCAGGTGGCTCAGTAGGTTAAGGCATCTAACTCTTCGGTTTAGCTCAGGTCATAATCCTAGGGTGATGGGATCATGCCCTGCCCTGCGTTGTGCTCTGTGCTGAACATGAAGCCTGCTTAAGATTCTCTCTCTCCATCTCTATCTCTGCCCCTTACCCCTATGTGTGTTCTCTCTCTCTAAAAATAGTAGTACTAGTAGTAGTAGTAGTAGTAGTAGTAGTAGTAGTAGTAGTATTCGTAATAATAATAATAATAACAATGATAAGAGATCCTGCAAAAAAGGACTCCTGAGGAAGGACTGGGGATGCACTAGCCTAGTAAAGGAAATTACACTGATGAGACCTGGAAGGAGTATCTTCACAGATCTCAGATGGCCTTAAACATATGCCATCATATGATACTATAAGTCAAGTAATAATTCCATGTATTGTCCTGCTTCCTTTGTCTTCATGTTCCAAACACTAGGGGATCAGAAACCTCAGTAAGCAAGATGAAGAATGAAATCACCCACTGGAGAAGAATCAGTCAGCCTCTTGTCCCAGCCTCTCTTACAGAAAAGAATATCCTCTGGGTGGATGGTGAATTGAACCTGGGGCAATTTTGTTTTCTTCCTCTTAATTTTTAAATCTTTTTTTTAATTCTCCAATTTTTTACATTAAACATGTGATCTTTAACAGGATAAAGACTATTCATAATGAGGTGGTCTTCAATTTGATTCAACAAACACTTGTTGGCAATCGATTATGCAATTAAATTCAGTTCAACAGACATTTCTTTAATGAACCATGCACTTAACTGTAAATACAAAGAAGATTATAGCATGGTCCCTGCTGTTGGTGAGCTAACAGTTTAGCAAGAGTAACATAAATAAGCCAAAACAACTTATCTCGGTAGTTATTATAAGACAACATAAGATACATTAGAATTTACAAAAGAGGGAGAGGTCACCTAAAACTGGGAATGCCATGAAAGAGACAAAAGGGTTTTACAGGAAGGTAGAAGAAACATCTACAACTTTACAGAGGCATTTGTTGGAATGGAAAGTTAATGAAGGCAAGCAGAACAATAGGAAGATAGAGAAGGTGGTAGGAGTTAAATCATATTGGACTCCTGAAGCATTAAGGGCACAGATTCTAGAGCCGCACTATACAGTATGGTAGCCACTAGCTACATGTGACTACTATACACTTGAAATGTGACTATTCCAAAATGAGACATACTGCAAGCATAAAAATAACGTAGCAGGTTTTGAAGACTTAGTACTAAAAAATGCCAAAATCTCATTAATAATTTTTAAGTTAATTACATGCTGAAATCTAGGTGGTTGGGTGCCAGAGATCTAGCAATGATGAAATAAATGAGGTCTCTGCTCTCCTAGAACTTAGTTACACTTTACTGTGAACATATAATGAATTCAAGTTAGCCATGTTTTCATGGTGAATTTCATTTCATTTCATTTCATTGGTGAATTCAATTCACCAATTTACATGTACAAGTAGCCATGTAAAGTGAGATGGCTATAGAATATTTGGGTATAAATGTTAACTAGAAACTTAGATGTTTGTGTATAAAATTTAGGACAAATATATGAATGGTAGTTAGAGAGTTGGGGATCATTACGGTGCTTCCACCAAGGGACATCAAAGAACAAAACCCTAAGAAACACCAGCGATTCAAGGGGAACATGGAGAAAGAGGTATCAGGGAAGGAAATAAGTGAAGGAGAAATAGGAGAAAACAGTTTCTGAAAAGCCAAGAAAGGAAAAAAACAAGTGTCATCAAATGGAGCACTGCCAAATGCAGCAGATTGATATAGACTACTGAGTAGCCATAGGATGACATAACTTGGAAGCCATTGCTCATCTTTGACAAGTCATTTTCAGTGGAGTGGTGCAGACAAAAACCAGATTGGAAGAGGAAACTGATGAGTAAAGACAGTACCTATCACTACTGCACTGTAGAACTCAGCTAGGATGGAGAGTGGTTAGAAAAGATAGGCACTCAAGAGAGAGCTTGAAGATGAAAGGGAATTAAAGCATGTTTTCAGGTATCAGGGTGGGACCAGTAGAGAGAATTAAAAATAGAGGAAAACCTGGCTCAGTCGGTTAAGCATCCAACTCTTTTTTAAATGTCTACTTATTTTTGAGAGGGAGAGAGAGAACACAAGTGAGGGAGGGGCAGAGAGCGAGGGAAACACAGAATCTGAGGCAGGCTTTGTACTGACAGCTCAAAGCCTGACACAGGGCTCAAACCCACATACTCTGAGATCATGACCTGAGCTAAAGTTGGATGTTTAACCAACTGAGCCACCCAATCACCCCTAAGCATCTGACTCTTGACCTTGGCTCAGATCATGATCTCACAGTTAATGAGTTTGAGCCCCACATTGGGCTTTACACTGACAGCATGGAACCTGCTTGGGATTCTGTCTCTCCCTTTCTCTCTGCCTCTGTCTGTCTCTCTCCTTCTCCCTCCTTCCTTCCCTCCCTTCAAAAATAAATAAATAAGCATTTATATGAATGAAATCTCTTGGGAATGGAAACTAGATGGGGTGAAAAGTACTGGGAGATACAGTAGTCTTAAATTCAAAATAAAACACCTCTTCCTTAACATGATGACAACATAGTTCATTCCTGACTTGCTTCCCTTTACAAAAACAACTAACATCTATTCAAAAGCAAGATACTACTGAGAGGACCCTAAAACATGGTAGTGAGGCTGAAGCACAGCTTTGACCTTAGGGACTAAGACAAACTGCATTAGAAGGTTAAAAGAAATGACTATATGTTGACCACATTGCCCCTCCCCCAGGACAGCATAGCATCACACAGAGATGTCTTTCCTGACCCTTCTGTACCCCTAATGGGAGAAGAGAATTCAGAGAGGACAATCAACCTCCCCAAGCATTGTGGGTCAGTTTATGAGAGCCCCTACTCTTATCATACCATGGGAACTCCAGGATAATCTTCAGGTCCTAGCCACTGGGAATCTGTTTGTGCTGGAGAAGTGGAAAGGAACTTGCAACCACCAGTTCATACCTACAGTGCCCAAGTATTAACACCAACCAGCAGTTTTGCTCATATGCAGAAGCAAGCTGCGGGCACACTCTGACCAGAGAATTTGGTGGGAAGCAGATCTGACTGGTTCAGATCTTCAAACAAGGAGTTCTGCCAGGGAAACTGAGAGTAGCGTGGAGTGGCCCATGCAAGGGGCTGAGACAAAGGCCAACACACCGTGGAGAGTATCTTCCAGCCCCATCTGACTACAAGGGCTGAAATAAATATCTGAAAGCCCTGAGGCCCACTGACACTCAAGCCAAGAGAAGCAGAGAAAGAGTCAACAGTTTGCAGGGCAAAACCAGTGGGCCTGTTCAGCCAGAGAACTTGGGATGCAGGTTAGCTTGAGTTATGACAACAAAGAGCTTTACCAGGTTTGGAACTATTTATTCCACTGCTCCCATTCTGGGAATTCAATTTATAGCTCCACTCATTGCTAAATAAAGCCTTCAGCCTGTCTGACCAGAGAACCTAACATGAGAACTCAGGAAACTGTATAGCCCATTCAACAACCCTATGTATAGTGGAATTGGAACAGAGAGCACAGCCTATGGCTTACCTGGTCTACAGTGCAAAACTGGTACTTTAACCAGACCAGGAAATTCTATACACACTCAGGCCTTATTGGGGCCCCCAAACAATGAGGTATATAGGCCTTGGGATCTGGCCTGCTGCCCTTCCAGGGCAGAGATGCTAATTCACAACCCTGTCTACTACTGAATGTAGTCCCCTGTCCTGACCAAGTAAACCTAGTAAACATGACCAGAGAATTTAGGCAACTGCAAAGCCCATCTAAAGATCTATAAGATACCTTACTTGGGTATGGAAATAAGCCACTAAGTGTGGAGCCTGCTTAAGATTCTCTCTCTCTCTAAAGAGAAGAAAAGAAAGAGTCCAGCAGTACTATCCAACCATTCCCAGATAGTGGTACAACCCCCCATCCCCATCCTCAGAGCTTGAACAGTTGCCTCACCCATAAGTAGATTATAACAGCCCCCACCTTCCCAAAGACATTACCAGCAAACATACCCAGAAACCCAAACTGAGCTGGCTAGTCAAGAACTGTCTCTGCCAGAGCAAACTGTAAAGTCTGGAATAGAAGTCCCATTACTATAATGCACAGAGTGTAGGGAATCAAGGATAATAAAAAATCAGGTAAATATGACACCAAAAGAAAGAAAGAAAGAAAGAGAGAGAGAGAGAGGGAGGGAGGGAGGGAGGGAGGGAGGGAGGAAGGAAGGAAGGAAGGGAAGGAAGGAAGAAAGAGAAAGAAAGAAAGAAAGAAAGAAAGAAAGAAAGAAAGAAAGAAAGAAAGAAAGAAAGAAAGAAAGAAAGAAAGAAAGAGAAAGAAAGAAAGAAAAAAGAAAGTTGACCATATGAACTGTCAGAAAAAAGAATTCAGAATAATCCTTTTATCCTTAGTGAACTATAGGAAAACTCAGACAACTAAACAAAATTGGGAAAACAATACATGAACAAAATGAGAAGTTAACAAGAAAATAGTAACCGTCAAAATAAAAAAGAGAGAGAAAGAAATCCTAGAAAAATACAGTAACTGGATTGAAGAATTTAATGGAGTTTCAAAAGTAGACTCAACCTCACAGAAGTAAGAATTAGCAACCTGGAGTATAGGACATTGGAAATTACCCAGAGAGGGAGGGAGGGAAAGAGGGAAGGAAGGAAAGAAGGAAGGAAGGAAGGAAGGAAGGAAGGAAGGAAGGAAGAAGAGGGAGAGGGAGAGATAGAGGGAGAGGGAGAGGGAGAAAGAAAGAAAGAAAGAGAAAGAAAGAAAGAAAGAAAGAAAGAAAGAAAGAAAGAAAGAAAGAAAGAAAGAAATACAAAGATCAAAGAAAACCTATGGGAATTATAGAACACAATGAAAAGAAACAATATTTGTACTATGGGAATTCCAGAAAGAGAAGAAAAAAAGAGAGGAACAAAAAACATATTTAAAGCAATAATGGCTGAAAACTTCCCAAACCTGGGAAGAGGAATGAGTATCCAAATCCATGAAGCCCAAGGATCCCAAATAGGTTGAACTTGAATAGGAATATACCAAAACACATTATAATTAAATTGTCAAAAGTCAAAGACAAAGAAAGAATTTTAAGAGCAACAAATTCAAGTTGAATTTATCCCTGTGAAGCAAGGATGGTTTAACATATACAAATCAATGAATGATACATCACAGTAATAGAATAAAAGAAATATATGATTATCTCAATAGATACAGTAAAGGCACTTGACAAAATTCAATATCCAATCGTGTTAAAAACTCTAAACAAATGAGGCACAGAAGGAACATATCTCAACATAATAATATCTCAACATAATACATAATAAAAGGCATGTATAAGAGACCCACAGCTAACATCATACTCAGTGGTAAAATGAAATTTTTCCTCTAAGATCAGTAACAAAAAATGGGTGCCCATTCTTACCACTCCAATCCAACATAGTACTAGAAGTCCCAGCTAGAGCAATAGGCTAGGAAAAGAAATGAAAAGTATCGTAATTTGAAAGAAAGAGGTAAAATTGTCTCTCTTTACAGGTGACATGATTTTATATAGAGAAAACCCTAAAGACTCAGTGAGCAAACTGTTAGATATAATCAATGAATTCAGTAAAGTTGTAAGATATGACATTAATATACAAAAATCATTAGCATTTCTGACACTAACAGCAAAATTTCTGAAAAAGAAATGAAATCAATCATATTTACAATAGCATCAAAAAAAATAAAATACTTAAGAGTAAATTTAACTAATGAAGTGAAAGTTCTCTATGCTGAAAACTCCAAAACATTCATGAAAGAAATAAAAAATGACACAAGTAAAAAGGTATCCTACATGGATTAGAAGAACTAACACTGTTAAAGTATCAATACTACTGAAAGCCATCTATGGATTCAGTGCAATTCCTATCAAAATTTCAGTTACATTTTTAAATTTGTAAAATGTATTGGGAATTCCTAAAATTTATTGGGAATCACAAAACCCCTAAATAGCCAAAGAATTCCTGAAGAAGAAGAAGAAGAAAGCAGGAGGTATCTCTTCCTGATTTCAAGTTATAATATAAAAGCTATGGTCATCAAAATAGTATGGTACTGGCATAAAAACAGTCAACTAGAGCAATAGAACAGAACAGACAGCCCTTTTAATATTTGAAAAGGGATCCAAGAATACTCAATGGAAGAAAGATGGTCTCTTCAAAAAATGATGCTGGGATAATTAAATATTCACATATAAAAGAATGAAACAGGACCTATTTCCTTTTTACCATTCATAACAATTAACCCAAAATGGTTTAAGACTTAAATGTAAGACCTGAAACCATGAAACTTGTGGAAGAAAACACAGGAACAAAGTTCATTGACATGGGTCATGGTAATTAGTTTTTTGGATATGACACCTAAATCATAAGCAACAAAATCAAAAATAAACTGATGGGACTACATCAAGTAAAAAGTTTCTGAGCAGCAAAGGAAGCCAAATAAAGAGAAAGACAACCTATGAAATGGGAAAAAAATATTTGCAAACTATATATCTAATAAGGAGTGAATATTCAAAGCATATTAAGAATTCATACAACTAAGTAGAAAACAAAAACAAATTAAGTTAATTAAAGATGGGCAAAGGACCTGAAGAGACTTTTTCCAAGGAAGATATATGAAAGGCTAATGGGTAAATGAGAAGGTCCTAACATCACTAGTTATTAGGGAAATGCAAATCAAAGCCACAATGAGATAGCACCTCATGCTGGTTAGCATGGCTATTATCAAAAGAATAAGCGATAGGAAGTGCTGGCATAGGTGTTGAGAAAAGGAAACCCTGTGCACTGTTGGTGAGATTGTAAATTTGTACAACTATTATGGAAAACAGTATGAATAATCCTCAAAATATTAAAAATAGAACTGCCATATGATCTAGTAATTCCACTTCTGGGAATATATGAAAAGGTAATAAAACATTAACTTGAAAATGTATCTATACCCCCATGTGCATAGCAGCATTATTTACATTGTGAAGGCATGGAAACAACATAAATGTACATTGATGGACAAATGGATAAATAAGTTGTAATATATACAAACACTGGAATTTTATTCAGCCATAAAAAAGGGGGAATCCTACTATTTGTGACAATGTAGGTAGATGTTGAAGGGATTATGCTAGGTGAAACAAGTCAGACAAAGACAAATACTGTATAATCTCACTTATATGTAGAATCTATAAACAAAAACAAACTTGTAGGAAAAAAAGATCAGACTTATAGTTAGCAGAGTACTAGACAGGGACTGAGGGGAAAGAGAACTGGAGAAAGGTGTTCAAAAGTACAAACTTCCAGTTATAAAAGAAGGAAGTATTAAGCACATAATATACAACATGATGACTAGAGGTAATACTGCTGTATGATATATAAAAAAATTGTTTAGAGTACATACTCAGTTTTTCATCACAAGAAAAAAATTCCATTTAATTATTTTCCTTTTTATCTTTTTTATATTGTAAGAGAATATGGATGTTAGTTGAATTTATTGTGTTAATCATTTCACAAAATATGTAAATCTATACTCCTCAAACTTACAAAATAATATATACCAATTATCTTTCAATAAAACTGGGGGAAAAAGATAGATAGATAGATAGATAGATAGATAGACATATGAAGAACACTAGAAAGTTAAAAGAATTCCTGCCTGATGACCATCACTTCCTGTTAATCATGAGATCATTAACTTGGGAGGTTAACGAAGAGTAGGAATTAAGCAGAAGACATCAAGAGAAGAATGAAAAATTGAAGTATCTGCTGAAGGGAACTGAAGATAATGAATTAAAAGAATATCCAGTAGTAGGAAAGATTCACTGATGGAGTGCCTGGGTGGCTCAGTTGATTAAGCATTGGACTCTTGGTTTAAGCTCAGGTCATGATCTCACAGTTTTGTGAGTCTGAGCCCTATGTTAGGCTCTGTCCTGTCTCCCTCTCTGTCTCTCTGCCCCTCCATGCTTGCTTGCTCTCTCTCTCTGTCTCTCTCTCAAAAATAAATAAACATTTAAAATATATATATTTTTTTATTTCTAGGAGAGAGAGAGAGAGAGACAGCGTGAACAGGGGAAGGTCAGAGAGAGAGGGAGTCACAGACTGAAACAGGCTCCAGGCTCTGAGCTGGCAATCAGCACAGAGCCCAACGCGGGGCTCGAACCCATGAACCAGGAGGTCATGATCTAAGCGAAAGTCGGACACTTAACCGACTAAGCCACCCAGGCACCCCTTAAAATATAAAAAAAAAAAAAAAAAAAAAAATTCATTGAGATTGAGGACCATGTGTTTATATGATATAAAAAGCTCCCATTATATGGGTTTTCTTTAGAGTGCTGAACACTCCATATGTGGAATGAAGAAACTGATAGAATTGAATGAAAAACTGATATAAAGTCTCAGATTTGTAGAACACTGAAGGCAAAAAGATGCTCTGGGAATCTGAAGGTGATAGTGGGAGAGAAGTTCTTAACCACAGAATTTTGCCTGCTGGAGTAAGTGATCACATGGATGTTGTCAGATGGAGAAAAAGTGAGAGAATTAAGATACTAGAGGTATAGATAAGGTTTATTTACTGCAGGAAGGAAGCTATAAGTGAGAAATGATATTCCTCCAAAATAATAATAATATATCAACAATAACAACAATAAATAGCTATAATTTATTAGGCAATCACTATGTGTCAAGCAGCACTTCAAATGTTTTGTTTTATTACACTTAATTATCACAACACTGTGAGGCAGTTACTATTTTATACCTTTTTTTCCCCCTTTTAGATAAGTAAGTTAAAGTAGTAAGAGTTTAAATGACTTGCTAAAACCAAAGATCCAGTAGGTAGCAGAACCCACTTTCTTAACCACTCACTGTGCAGGCCAGAGTCAAAGACCTAAGAGTTTATTTACAAAGGAAGTTTCACAGGAAACAGAAGCAAAGGGGGGTAAAATAAGTGAAGGCTTGAGCCAGAGTTCAGGGAGAGGAGCAGAGAGCAGATAGGGATAAAGTTAGAAGAGAGAGGCATAAACTGAATGGTGCTAAGGAATTACTGGAATGAACGGCACTGAAAAAATAACTAACCCTACATTTCCCAATTTTACAGCTAAGATGATTGGTGTCAACTCAAGGCTCAAACATAGGCAGTTCAGAGAATAAGGCTGAAAGGGCCCCGTGTCAGCTCCAAGGAATGTAACAATCTAGATACAAATAAAACAAGTTTTTGTTTGTTTTTGTTTTTAGGAATAATACAAGCCAGAGTAAGAAGAGGTCAGAAAGACTACATGGCAGTGCTCTGGAGCTCAAATTTTTATAAGCTTGAGTTTTCCTACAGAGATCTGAAAAGGTAGATGTAACAGGCTAGATATACAGAACTGAGCTAAGTAGGAAAGTGAGGTTGTATATTCTAGAAAGAAGAAAGTGTATAAACGAAGCCATGGAGGGTGGAGCGTCCAGGGAAACACAGGAAAGCAGCAAGCAAGACAAGCTGACTGGTGCCCTGGGAACAGAATGAGGACACAAGATAAGATTGAAAAGGTAACCTGGAACCATGTTGTCACTAAGGATGATATCTTGAATTTTATTTAATGCAGAAGGCAATGAGGAACTATTTGAGGATTCAAATTGGGAAATTCTAGAATAGGAGTTTTAGGCCCAGAGCATGAATAGCTTTCTAATCAGGTTGTTTTTTGTTTGTTTGTTTTACTTATTTTCCAGAAAGAGATGTGCTTACATAACAGAGTGTAATCTTGGTGGGACTCATATAGTTTTCATGATAATGAAAATGGAACTACCAGAGTTTGATCACTCCTTTACAAAAATAAACTGTTTTCCTTATTTTCCCTTGAACAAATTAATTACAGTACACTTGTCGTCTGCCACAGAACCTTTTAAATGTTGTGAAATAAAAATGAACATGAAAGGTAGTCTGTAAGTAGAGAAGTTATAAGGTAGTATGTATCTGAGAGGTACATATGGAAATGGAGAAGAATTTTGCTTCGGTTAAAAAGCAATAATAATAAAATAAACATGGGATTGAAGGGGAATTAGGAATCAATTACACATGTATGTATGGACCAGATCTTTTTTTTTTTTTTAAGCAACTTTCTGTGCATCTCCACACATATGTCAACAGTACAGAAACCCTAAAGAGGCCAAGGGCACTTAGCAATTGTTCTTTGTGCTAGGGATAGCTATGAGTCTGGGATGTCAAAATACATTTATGGACTTAACAGAACATGTTTGTGTTTAAAATGTATTCAAAAGGACCACTACAGAAAAGCCAGTGACTTTTGGTGAATGACTTTTTTCTATGGGAATAAACAATGGGACCGGCCAGTTTTCCTCAAATTATATTTCAGTGGTACCTGCATCAAGACAATGAGGGAGGATTCTGTGAAATGCAGGTAGCAGGGCACCCTCCAGACCCAGCAAATCAGCATCACTGAGTGTAAGGTTTGATGATCTGAACTTTGATAAACTTCTGGGTAATCTGTTACATATGTTCAGGCTTTTGAACCTTTGGTCACCTGGAAGAACACCAAAACAAAACCAAACCAGTTGACTGAAGAAGAGAAGTGGGAGACTGACTTTTTTAACCGTAAATTTTTTTGTGCCTTTTGAATTCTTAATTTTTCACAAACAACACTTAACATGATAAGCATCATATTTATATTTGCACACCCAGAACCAGGCAAAGCATCTGGAAGTAGGATAAGAAAATGTTTGTGGATTAGGTCATAAATGGTGTAGTTTATAATAAATAAGTAACACATTTTACGCCCCTGTTTCCTCTCCTTTCCTGCTGACCTTCTCAAAAGCAACATTACTGCATTGCCAGCTGCTTTTGCACTGAGACCGATGTTTTCCTCCTTATTCTTCTTTGTAGTGATTCATGTATCTCCAATACCTGGCTGGAACTTACTAGATTCACATGGTTGAGGCTGAAAAGTGTAGATAAAGCTTCCCCCATTTTTCTCTTAGTCATGCTTTTACAAATGATATCTGTTTGCTCTCTCATAAATACCAGTATATATGATATTTGGCATTTAAGTTTTGCCTTTTACAGAAAAATAATCATAGTAAGTATGTTGTTATAGATGTCTGTGTCTATCAGCCTAGAAAGAATTGTTTTTATCTGTTAGATAAACTTTATACCTTTGGCAGACTTTCCAATGAGATGAGTTTTAAGCAGCTAATTAGTCTTTTTGGTAACAACTAATTACTTACAGTATGCATGTAGCAAAAACTGTTGTAGAAATGCAATTGTAACTTCATTGACATTTTCTTTCTTATTGGATCCTGCATGTGTAATAAAGATAACTATTTTGATACATTTATCCTTTTTTAAAAAGGCAAACAAATAAATAAATCCTTAGCTCTAAAGCACTCTTAAAGTTATAAAGGCATCTTCTTTAGGAAAAGACTAATAACTATTTTCCCTGAACTGGTAACTCTTTCAAGCTTCTTCGTGTCTTTCTACTCCATGCAGAAACAGGTGCCAAGAAATAAAGTGACATTATTGTTGTCTTAGGTCAGAACAGGAACAAGAAAGAAATACTGTCTAGATAGCAAGCTAATTATTTTACCAAAACAGAGTCACTATATGTCCTTTCTCACTAGCCCTGTTGTTTGTTGCGCATACCTTCCTAAGCAAAAATTAATAAAGACAACTTGGAGAGGCTACAGGTTCAGCAAAAGATACAGAATATTCCATGTACAGAGAGGATATTGTGATTCACACACACACACAAAGTTTAAAAAGGAATTATTTGGGGCACCTGGGTGGCTCAGTCGGTTAAGCGTCTGACTTTGGCTCAGGTCATAATCTAACGGTTGGTGGTTTCAAGCCCCGTGTCAGGCTCTGTGCTGACAGCTAGCCCAGAGCCTGGAACCTATTTCAAATTCTGTATCTCCCTCTCTCTCTGACCCTCCCCTGCTCATGCTGTCTCTCTCTCTGTGTCAGAAGTAAATAAAACATTAAAAAATTTTTAAAGAAATAAGAAATTATTTTATGTCCTGACCAATTATGTTCCCTTTGTGGCCTTGTATTTCTTAGAAGAACAAAACAAACCCCAGGCTTGAGTCCCAAGTCTAAACGTGTTGTGAGGTAACACATATTGCTTATGGTGCACTTTGCATTATGGTAAAGCAGATATACAAAAATAGCATTGAAAACCTAAGGACGTTTCCATGACTGGTGACCAAGTGGCTTGAATTTTATAGGATTAAGTTCAAAACCTTATATGTATTAACTTAATTCTTGCCAACTTTCAGCAAAAGCAATGTCATTAACTAGCTCCTAACTCATTCTGAATTGCCTGTGTTTTTGCCAGAAAGGGTAGCATTTTTGGGGGGAGGTACCTGGGTGCTCAGTCGGTTGAGTGTCTGACTTCAGCTCAGGGCATGGCCTCATGGTTGGTGGGTTTGAGCCCCAGACGGGGCTCTGTGCTGACAGCTGAGAGTCCAGAGGCTGCTTCAGAGTCTGTGTCTCCCTCTATCTCTGCACCTCCCCCCCTCATGTGCACTCACTTGCGCTCTCTCTCTCTCTCTCTCTCTCAAAAATAGACATTAAAAAAAAGAAAAAAGTAGCATTTTTTTTAACCTTCTATACGCATATAGGTAAAAAATGACACTCTCCTTTAAATGTCACAGAATAAAATGTTTTCTGGGTTGTGGGTCCTAGGTGGCTCAGTCAATTGATTGTCAGACTTGTTGAGCATCGGACTTCAGCTCAGGTCATGATCCCTGCTTTGTGGGTTTGAGCTCTCATGAAGGCTCAGAGCCTGGAGCCTGCTTCAGATTCTGTGTCTCCCTGTCTCTCGCTGCCCCTCCTGGTTCGCTCTGTTTCTCTTTCTCTCAAAACTAAATAAAAACATTAAAAATTTAAAAAATAAAAATAAAATGTTCTCTGGGTTGAAAAGTAAATTCAAATGGAGGTCAAATGTATTGGTACCTCAAAGTCACACAGTATCTCCATATTTCCCATTCTATGCCCAATGCAGATGTTATTCAAGTGAAATATAGACACATAGATATATTGATAAATCTCTCATAAATAAAGCAAAAATTTGAACTAATGACTAACTGGGTTAATATATATATATATAATATATGCATAATATTGTATTAAAAATTTCCCTTTAATAGACAGCTTGAAATATCATTTTGGTATTGTTGTTGAGCTATACTGAAAAATGTGGTTTTTAATACGAACCTCTAAGAAACACTAGAAAAGAACTTCCAAATGTAACCATGATTTTCTTAAGTCTATCAATAACTGAGTTTTGATACATTTTGGAGAAAAGGAAGGGAAATAAAAGTCATAGAATTGAAGATACTATAAAAATAATCAGAAAGTTAAATTTTAAAAGCCTCATTTTTCAGAAATACCCAAAATGGTAATGAAAGTCTTACTTATTTATTTCATAAGTGTGTCAGTCTGCTGATAGCTATTTAAAGTCACCCTCAAAGTATTTTGTTTGTGAAAGTTCTAAGATTTAATACATGTTCAGGAAGAGTGAATAGAAATACAATTAAATATTCTTGATCACAGTTGAAGCTTTTCATATGAAAGCCAGCAGGACTTATTCTATAGAATAAAGGATATCACTGTTTCCTCTTATGTATAATTGTAAGTAATTAGATTTTTTTCTGATTCATTGTATCCAACCTTAATATAACCGTTCCCTCATCTCTGCTACTTTACCTCAATAAATTTTCTTGAATATTTCTTTCAGTCTCTAATGAATGAACCTATTATATTCATTATTATGATGATTATAATAACTATTATTACTATTCATTCACATAAAATTATATATTTTAGGAAAGTAATATTATCACAGGAATTATTATTAATGATCTTTTTCTATAGCAACATAAATGAGACAATGGTTTCTTTGCCATTAAAAATCTCATGCGGAATTATTTCCATTTGTCAACACTTCACCAACAAAAACTATTTGTATTCACTTGAAGCAGTGGCTTTTAAAAAGCCCATTCTATATTCCTGACCAAAAATTAATCAAACCAAAGAATTTACATTTATTTTATTATAAAGAAAATACTGTGATTTTGTTCTCAATGCATGGATTCAACCTAGGTCAGCTGCTTCCATAGAAGAGTTGATTTTATCTAGCCAAACATTGAAAACTGTCTTAAAGGAGGTATTTGATCCTGGAAATAGTACCCCCAATGGAAAAGGGCTTGAGAGTGTTATTGATGGAAAATAGTTAATGCTTATTTTAGTAAAAATTCAGTCCCTAGTCCTCTGTAATTATGGCCTCTAATAAATACAAATCAGAGGATATTCATTTAATGCTATTATTGGTGATATCATTTATATTCTTTAACTTGAAGTGCTACATTAGAAGTCAAATCAAGTAGATTGAAATTATAAAATTCCAACCTCCAGAGATTCTGCTGCCACAAATTATGATGAATAGATAACATAACATAAAGCCATTATGTGTGGGCATCTAGGACGTTATTCAGCATCAAACTAATTGCACCAACATGGAAATACGGTAGTTGGACTCATTTTGTATTATGAAATATGTTAAAATCTCAGAAAAAAATGTTCACATCTTATTAATAACACATCCTCTAGTATGCATTAATATAATGAGAGTATCTTGGATATATCCACAGTACCAAAACAAGTCATGAATTGAAACCCTGTGCAAAGACTAATTGGAACTAGCATTGCTATGATTGTACTGCCCCCTTAGGGTTGAAATAACTTGTGTTTACACTGAAGTTCATTTGCCTTTTTCAGATCAGCATTTTCATGACACATCTGTCAAACTATGGGAATGATCGACTGGGACTATATACCTTTGTTAATCTGGCCAACTTCGTGCAGACCTGGACCAACCTGCGACTTCAGACTCTGCCTCCAGCACAGCTGGCTCACAAGTATTTTGAGCTCTTTCCAGATCAAAAAGACCCTCTCTGGCAGGTAATATTGGTTCAATAATTGGTATAATTAAGTAACTCCATAAGCACATCTTGGAATTTTATATAATCCAAATCTGAAAAGTGAAAGCATCTTTGGGGGTAGGGGGAATACATTTTGGAAATGTTAGTAGAGTTGAGAAACTACTTCTTGAATTGCATTTTTGTATTATTGCTTTGTAGTTGGCCAAATTCTCTGTTCCTATCCCCATTAGAAATTACAAAATTCTAAAAGTTCAGTGGGGGGTTCAATGGATGTCATGTTTTCAGTCAAGAGTGAGGGATCAATTTGCAGACTGCAATAGGCTGAAAAGAGTAGAAGAATGGTAAATAGGTTGTATGCTAGGTAGGTAGCCAGCTAGTATACCTAGAGCACATCCTTCTCTCTCTAACGACTAAACGACATCAGAGGGATAGGGGAAAAGAGTTCAGAACTGACCGTCTGCTTTCTAAACCACGGGGTACACTGCAGCTGCAGAATATGGTAAGTGTAAGTTGGCAATTGCTTTGGATATGGGAAAGTGTTTGATGGCAAAATTACTGAGCTTTTTAAGAAAAAATATTACACAAACATGACACTTTCAAACTATTTTAGGAGTACTCAGATTTCAAAGCATTCTCATGTGTCCTAGAATTGCAGAAACATACTTTGAACTTAGAGAGCCCCCTCCATACTCTGGGGAAAGTAATAATCTTAGGAAATAATTGTGTAGTGTTTATTATGTGTCACACTGGGGTCTTTACATGTTAACTAACCTGTGTGGTAGGTATGGTTTGTAATCCCCATTTTACAAATGAAGAAACTGAGGCATGGAATTGCTAAGACACTTATACAAGGTCACTGTGTGAATCAGTTCCAGGTCATCTGGCTCCAGAGGATGTTCTCTTATATACTGCTCTAAATGAGAGTTACTGAGCTACTAGAAAGTTGCTAATAGAGCCGATGGTACAATAATAGCAATCATCAGGAGAACTGAGTAAACTTCATGGATTGAGGTTGCAGTAAGCTCTGAACTATATACTCAAAATAGTTCAGCTTTGAACGGGAGCTAATTACCGCCTGAGCACAAACAGATAACTCCAAGAAGAGACAGAAGTATACATTTTAGTATGTGAAAGTTGGTGATTCTGGAATTATCACTACATATTCCTCTGCAGTTGCTATAATGCACATCTTTTTTTCCTTAACCACTACAAAATATCACCAAATGTTAGCCGCTGGAAAGACATGCAATTTTCCTGCTGATTTAACACCTTACTTTTAAACTAAAATCATTATTATTTCAGGTGACAGGTTTGAAACAACTCTTTTTAACGGCACCCAAAAAGAATACCCTCACTTTAGTCTTACCATCTGCTGCTTATTGTAAATAAGCAGGAAGTTTCTTTAACTACACATATCAATAGTATTAATTGAATAGAAGTGTGGTCCTGAGTGCCTATATCTGAAGTAGTATTAAACAGTACTTTTAATTCTTCACATAATGTGCACTTTGTAGTTGAAATTAAGGATGTTCTTGATACCTCTTGCATAGTGGGTTTGGTTTATGTACTATACACCAAGAGTAGATCCCTAAGATAGTATTTCACCTTCATTTTATTCTTTTGCTGAAATTTAATGCTTTCTAGCATTATATTCTGCAAAGTTATATATAATAAATATATATATTTACTGACCTCTGAAGGCAGCTGAAAGGAATCTGCTGCCTCTTTAAATAGTATCATTAAGGCCAGATCTGTATCTCTTTGAAGCACAGCAAAACAGCTCAAAGTTATTTGGAATAAAAATCTCACACGTTTTATTTCAGTTACTTATGGAATGCTTAGAGTGTATATTCTTTTAGGTTAGCAGGAAGCATAGTCTCTGCCCCCACACTACATTGGAGCTCACCATTTTAAAGCACACACACGTGCACGTGCACACACACGCACACACACACACACACACACACACACACACACACTTAAGATGTAGAACTGCCAAAAGCAGAAAGAGCAGAAAAAAATACTAAATCCTCAGTGCTATGAGGCTGTCTCCCAAACCCTCAGTAGACATAATTTCAGGAGAGAAAGGGTTACTTAAAACCTTCCATGAGGCCACTTCAAGGCTTTCATTTAAAAGAAGGAGCCAAGGGGCGCCTGGGTGGCTTAGTTGGTTAAGCGTCCGACTTTCGCTTGGGTCATGATCTCGCGGCTCGTGGGTTCGAGCCCCGCATCGGGCTATGTGCTGACTGCCAGCTCAGAGCCTGGGGCCTGTTTCAGTCTGTGACTCCCTCTCTCTCTGACCCTCCCCTGCTCACGCTGTCTCTCTCTCTCTCCTAGAAATAAATAAAACATTAAAAAAAAAATAAAAGAAGAAGCCGAATAGCTTTGTTTCCTGGAATATCTTTTTAAGGACAGAAGTTGAAAATCTCTAGCATACAGTGGCCACTCACCAAAAAATGCATCTCTGTATTCTTATCCCATTTAGAATCCTTGTGATGACAAACGCCACAGAGATATTTGGTCTAAAGAAAAAACCTGTGATCGCTTACCAAAATTCTTGGTAATAGGACCCCAGAAAACTGGTGAGAGCTTTTTGTTATGATTAACCAAACAGTATAAAACTCCTGATGACTAGACAGTGAGTTCTTGTCACAATGAGTTTTCATAATTCCTATATATACTGATGAATGAATAACACATTTGTTCTCTGACATAATGTTTGTTTAGCTTGATATTGTATTTAAATGCTTGTCAAGGAATTTTTTTAAGTGAAGAAGATGAAAATAAATGTCACACAGTTTGAATATCCAGCAATTTGTTAGCAAATGTTCCTTTTTCCAAAGATCTTAATTGAAAAATGTTGTTGAATTTCTAAAATCAAAAGTAATCACATGGTGAGAAAGTGACTGACAGGATTTCATCAAAAGTCGAGATAAACACATAGAAGTATCGATAACTCTTCATGATAAATCCCTTCCAGAAAAATAGCCTCTTCTTGCCATCTTCCTGATATAATTTATCTCTAAACTATTTCTTGCAGAGAAGACTGTTTTCTAAAAATCTAAAGGATGGTTGACAAGCAGAATTCCAGACATAAACAAAACTTTGTGCTAACAAAGGTATTTATTCATACCCAGGAGAAATCTTTTGCATCATTTCTGAAATTGGCATGCAGTTTTCTCCCCATAAATTTCTTGTTTCTTTAAGAACTGGTATTAAAATGAAGCCCAGTGGAAGCTTTGAAATGCCAGACATCCATGCTGTTCCCTGCATGATAAATTATTTGGGGCTCTTGGATTCTGGCTTCACAGAAAACAGCCATTTCAACCATATTCCTTTCTAAGGGGAATACCTTCCATCTCCTCATATCTCTAAAAATAACTGGAGAAAATTTTATGTAACGTACACAAAGAATTTAGGCTTTTCATTTTCTCTTAGTCCCGTTTGCCAATATCAATCTGAAAACAATAATAACTATGATAAATATTCTTCCTATCCTTATTTATTTCATTTGACCTTATCTATTTAAAGTCAAGAGGCAAGTAGAAAAATATTTAAAGTCAAGTCTTTTCAGCGAACTCCCACCGTCATGACTGATCACGTCTCTCTGAAGCTGGCACATTGCGCTCACTCCAGAAACCCCTGCAGGACGGGCTTCCTCTTGTTTCATGCTAGATGTGCAGACATTTAAAAATCATGGTTAGATGGCAGAACCAGTACTTGCCATCTTAGACTCAACTGTGTTTCCAAATGTTTATGTTACAATTATATATGACATTTACCTTTGGAAGAAAATTTTTTATCTCTTTATTATGGAAAGTAAATTTTTTCCCAGCTCTGTACTGGTATAATTTACATGCAATAAAATTCACCAATTTTAAGTGAAAATTCTGATGAATTTTGACAGTTGTGCACAGTTGTGTAACCACCACAACATTCTGTCTCAAAAACAAACAAAAAAACCCCAGTTCTGTCTCCCTAAAAAGTTTGTCCACCCACATCCCTTTGCATTCAATACCCCTCCCCCATCCTCAGTCACAGGAAACTACTTTCTACTACTATAGTTTTGCTTTGTAGAATTTCATATAAATGGAAGCAATAAGTGTGCAATCTTGTGCATTTGACTTCTTTCACTTAAGATAATGCTTTTGAGATTCATCCATGTTACTATGTATATCAATATTTTGTGAAGATGATTTTTTAAGTGGAGAAACATATCTTCTCATCAGTTACATAAAAATTAAATAGCTTCATTTTAACTTTAGTTTCATCAGAAACATTTTTCTGAATAATTTTGCATAGATGTATATAGATGTATATATTCTTATGCGTATTCAAATATTTTTAGAGTTGAAACTGACAAAAAATAAAACTGAAGCTATATGGATGGTTACTTGAATATGTGTGTCTATGATTAGCTGATTGTTTTATATACATACACACATTATACACATTCAAACACACACACAGAGGACAGTTTATTCAGACCCAAGAATAAGTGTAGGTAAAGACAGAGTTCAGAAACTGCAATCTAACAGTTTTTGACCACTGATATATTATACCTTTTATTGACTATGTGAACAATTAGATATCTATTTTTTCAGCTTGTCTTATTAATGCTAGCCATGCTATTAAAAACAAACAATATGATTTAATACAATTCTTAAAAATAAAATTAAAAAAAGAATGCTTTCAGTTGCTGTAAGAAAGGAACTAATCTGTTTTCTTTTTTCACATACTTCCTATCTTCACATTTACTTTTCCAATTTTTTAAATGCATTACTGAATTTTATCTCATAAAAGTTGTTATTTTTAAAAAATACTTTACTAATATTGAGATATGAAGCTATTTAGGTACTTTTATTAAGTTGTCTCACTTGACCCTCATAAAACCCTGATAGCTAAGTATTTTTCTCTCACTACACAGATAAGAAAACTAAGTCTCAGCTTAGATATTTTTGTTCACATTCACACAACAGAGAAGTATTAGAAATCCCGATCCTAGAATTTACCTGGCTCTAAAGATCATGTTCAAGAAAGCCATACTCTACTACGGATTTCAAGTAATGGAACATTTTCCCCCAAATAAGTTTTGGATTTTGTTACACATTTCTTTGTGATTTTCAAAGTGTACTGAATCAGAACCTCTAAGATAGGGTTCAATTCTCTGTGTTTTAACAAGCCCTCCAGGTTAATCTAAGGCATGCTAAAGTGTGAGGACCACTGGTTTACGTCAAGCTTGTGAAGAGCATTTTTATTTTGTTTATCGTAGATTATTATGTTTCATTCCTCATAGGCACCCGTGGGTATAAATAAAATGCTCATAGTTTGGCTAAGATATAATCTAGGAACACTGCCTCTTTTAATTCATTGTTTTAGACAATTTTACTATTGACAGAATTATTTCAACAAGTTTTCTGTTGTGTTGATATACTACATTTAAGTACAGTATTAAATAAAGCTTGTCAGAGAGATAAGAAAATTCAAAATTTAGTACAGATGGCAACATGACATTATTACTAAGCAAAATTAGAACAGTAATTTCTCCAAGTGAGAGAAATGTTATAAGGCCATGTCTGAATACCATTGCTAGCTATTGACCTGGAATATAATTTGCAGGTCCCACTCCATCAGATTGTATAATAATGTAAATCACATTAGAGCAGAGAAGTGGAAACTAGAGTCTTAGGAATACTAAATGCATGGACCAGAAATATTTTAATAGTATTATTTTACAAACATGATTACAGTTACAAGCATTTGGTTAAATTTTAGGCAAACTGAACTGAGATTGCCTTACTTTTTCTTGTAGTGATCTAAGCTATACTCGTTAGCTCATAATTTAGTCTCTAAAACACTAATTTTACAGTCTATGACACTGCTCATTTTGAAAAAGAACATCATCCCCTTGATCCCCAATAGTCACAGATCTATATGGGCACTTGTGATATGCCACTTTCGTTCCAAAATTGCAAATTTTATGTTATGTCACTAAGAAAGGACACAATTTTTTTTCCAAAAACTGATTTTTGACATCACATTTTAAAGCAAGCATATCAAATTTAAACAAATGTGTTGAAAGTTTAAATTCTGTCTTAAATTTAATCAGCTTTCATAGACCTTAGGAAGAACTTATAGAAGAAACCAGGTACATGGTTTTAGTGATATAATATCTTCTATTAAATAATGATATTTTTCATTCATATAATGCTTTATTAGTATCAAAATATCTTCAGGTACAATATGTCTTTCACCCCCAGAGAAATCCTATGAAATAAGCAAGGCAATTTTCCACTAATAAAGCCAAGTCAGAGACAAGCTGAAAGCCAAGTCATAGAACAAATCAGTGATTGAGATGAGGTCAAAAACCAGTTCTCCTAGTCCCTGCAACAGGCCTGGCCTCACATCATACTTAACTACATTTTTTCCAATGTGCTTCTTTTAAAATGCTGATTATCTATTCAGTTTAATTCAAGGAGTACTAATATGTATCTGTTTGGATCATTACAATACTTCATTTATAAATGACTTTCAAATGCTAATAGTGGAAACTGTTTCATTTAATTAATTTCTAAACCTCTATTGTCTTTTCAGGAACCACTGCTTTGTATTTGTTCCTGGTTATGCATCCTTCCATCTTTAGTAACTCCCCCAGCCCAAAAACCTTTGAGGAGGTACAGTTCTTTAATAGAAATAACTACCACAGGGGGATTGATTGGTAAGATGGGTTATTAGTATAAATCTAAAAGTATATGTACTGTGCACAGTATAAAAATTAGTGCTAATATTTATTAACATATAAGTTTGTAGCCACAAATAAAAGTTATCCTCTGTGCCTTGGAAATGGAATGAATAAAATGAAATTATTCATAAGAAACTTCTCAGTTTGTTAAGGGACTCCTTGCTTCAAGAGGCCCACATGTAATTTCAATTTGCATTAATTATCTTTGATGGTTATTACAGATATAAAGTTAGAGAAATACCGTAACACCCAGAAATATCATTCCTTTCTCTTCTTAAAACACTTTCATAGCTTTCTCTTCCTGTGCACTTTGCATTAAAGTGATGCTACAGTCCCCATATATAATTTTCTACTTTGCTTTGGCATAAAAGGTAAATAAATAAATAAATAAACAGAACTAGAAATTTGTGTATATTTTGTGAATAATGAAAATTATTAAAAAGCTATCAGCAATATACAAAATTTAATTTTTGGTCTTGAAATGAAATAAGGACTATATCAACCATCTGAGGAAAATAGTTAAAATTAAAAGTTAAAATGTCAAATATATACAAAATATAGTAATATAGTAGGAATAGATGTTGCAAAGTAACATGTTAAGGTTGAAATTCTAGGCAGAAAGTGATGTAAAAGAATGGAATTATTATAATAATTCTAGAGCATAAACATAAGCATTTTGCATATATTTTAGCATAAAGCGTTATTATATATTAACTTCTGTTGTCAAATTGCATGATCTCAATTTTATAAGTATCACCCCCCAAGAGTTGCTTATGTGTGGTTAAAATTGGGAAGAAATGAGTTGAGAATAATTTGAACACCTACTAGGTATTACATATATTCTAACTGTAATATATTTCACTGCCAACTCTTTGACACAGGGCTTGATACTGATTAGTTGTATGGTGTTAAATAACAACTGAGAATCAAGAAAGCATCAATTACTTCAGCAGCTGACTCAAATACATATGCCTGTGTACAGTAGAATAAAATTATGTTCACATCAGGACTAAAGGGAGTGATTAAAAACTGCTTTAAAAGTGGAGAGGAGGGGCACCTGGGTGGCTCAGTCAGTAAAGTGACTGACTCTTGATCTCAGCTCAAGTTTTGATCCCAGGGTCATAAGTTTAAGCCCTACTTTGGGCTCCACTCTGGGTGTGAAGCCTACTTTAAAAAAAAAAAAAAAAGTGGAGAGGAATGTAATACTTGAATTCCTTGAGACTTAATAATATCTGTAAGAATAGGGGCACCTAGGTGGCTGAGTCAGTTAAGCCTCTGACTCTTGGTTTAGGCTCAGTTCATGATCTCGTGGTTCATGAGTTTGAGCCTCACATCTCACTCCTCACTGACAGTGCAGAGCCTGCTTGGGATTCTCCCTCTCCCTCTCTTTCTACCCCTCCCCTGCTCACTCTCACAAAATAAATAAATAAACTTTTTTTATAAAAGAATATCTGTAAGAATAACCAATTTTTAAAAAGTTGTTCAGAAGTTAGTAATGTATATAGGCACAATAATAGGACAAAAAGTCCCCTAAGCAGTTTACAGAAAGATGACATAAGGCATAAATAAGTAGAAGGCTAAAGATTTTAAGTATAACTCACTAAAACACCTCAATTGCAAACACTTTTGCATTGATAAATGGTATGTTTATAAAAGACTATTAACACAAATAACAAATAGTTCCTACAGATGTCAATCTATTATCAATAACTCTGGCTTTGCTCTCAATGATGTCAAATATATTCAGAGTCCTCAGGTTGGCCGTGTCTCTCTGTGAAGTGTCAGCACCTCAACAGTCCCTTTGGGACCACAGAGCCATAAAGTAGAAGAGTTTGATAATATGTCTGAGCATGCCAAGGTGGCTTACAGAATTAACACAGGCTCAGTTAGTCTGGATTCATGGATCTGCTTTTCCTAGAAAACTGGGCAAAACCAGGGCTGCCTTAACTGACAGGCAGCTTAAACACAAGCTGAGGACAAAAGCAAAGTAAGACAGATGAAAATGAGAAAACTCTATCTTCGGTAAAATAGCCAAATTTTACAATCAGGAGATCAAGAGAAATGTTTCATTCATACCTACAATTAAATATTATATTCTGTTGATTGGTATAATTTTTATAATTACATGGGGATGAAGTGAAGGGTTGCACTGGTACTTGGAGAGCCATAAAATCCTGTTAGCACTTAGCACTTCTAAATGTCTTAATCTAGATGTGAGTTAAATCACTTAGAAATACTCACAGTCAGCTCAAGTAACAAATAAATGTGGAATATTGCAAAAATCACATCTTTCAGTTGAAAAAGATGGCGAGGTGTTATGAAAGTAGCAAAGCTTAAATGCGGCAGGCATTCACTTTTAACTAGAGTGGTTTATACTCTAGTTTCCTCACCAGTTCTTTGGATAATCTGAATTCATATTCCCCAGATCTTACCTATTTATACCCTGAAAATATTAAGCTGAATTCGTATTTTCCTATTTATTCATCAGACATTTTATAAGTGCCTCTAAGTGCCAGCCACTACACTAGAAAAATGTGGGCATGTTGGCAAACAAGAACTGGACCCTGCTTTTACATGAGCCTCTGGGGCCGGGCAAAATCAACACATTATGTGTCCAAGATCCAGAACTACTTGAAGAGGTTTTTAAAGGCCTAAACTGTTATAGGTATAGAGAGGACTGCTGGGAAAGTGGGACCATTTTTAGAAACTAAAACTTAATCAGAATTCAGTACTTTTTGCCCTTCTTTTGTGATTTTTGGAGCCTTTCTCAAAATAAGCAAGGCTGAGATACTCTTGGACCAAATAAGATATCACTAGGCTTTTGGGATAACCTTAGCATACCTGGAACCAGGGTGAGCATTTAAATTAAGAAGTATCTTAAAATGTGGCACTGTTCTACACCAAAACAGATAGCAGATCAAACTTTCCAGAAATTTTTATATATCTGTTTCCCCCTAAAAGGATGCCAGAATGACATATCACCAAGGCAATTTCCAGAAAACATAAAAGGATTTCTTTACTGCCCTGAGTTTCAAGACATCACTTTGTTGTACCAGCCAAACTTTGCAATATGTTAACAACTGGAATCCTACCAGAAGCTTTATCGTGTGAGATGTCTAAAAGAAAACAACATACTGCATAAAGAAGTCATCACAGAAATGTTAATGACTCTCTTGCTCAGTAATTATTGAACTGCCTTGTCTTGGTAGCCAAAGTCATGGTGGCTTATGAATTGAAGAGGGTGGGAGCAGAGGATGAAGCCATTATGATCAAATGTAAGAAACCCTAGAAGCTAAATTTGCATGTGCTCTCTAAAAAAGGCTCTTTTTCCTTTAAAAGTTGTCCCTTAGTGCTTCAGAAATATCAATTATCACATGCTGAATTAGTTTATATTTGACAGCTTTTGTACAAATGAGACATTATACAAAATCTGTTGTCTTACATTTCTGTGCTTGAGGCGTTAGCCATTCCTATGTTCAGTCTGCTGGTGATTTACATTCTCACCCCACTTAGGGATATAGGACCTGACCTTGAGAAATTTGATAGGATTTTATATTTAGAAATATGTACACACTTTTTAAATTTTTATAAATATTCTAAAGAAAATAAATGGCTCTAAATGGAAATAAAAAGTTAAGCAAATAGGCAATGTTTACACCAGATGTGTTCTGCACTTGAACATTTTATAGTTGAATGCAACCACAGCACAACACATTACTGAGAAGGAAATTATTTTACTTATGAATAAGGTAAAGTAAAAAATACTTTGTCTAAGTCCTTTTAGAATGTCTTTGAACTGAACACATCATCTGTTTTGATCAAATTTTCCTTTTGGTTGAGCACTCACACATTTTTCTCTGTAAAATATTTCTGCATTTAGATACGTTTTATATAGTTAGGTTGATTATTGTTCCAGTTTTATCATTCTGTGTCTACATTTTTGCTATCTCTCATTCCTTTTTTTTATAGTAAACAAAACAAAATGTATTCAGAAAAGCATTCTCAAAATACATTATTAGCGTTCTGTATACTTTCTCCCTAGCAAACTATATAGAAAAGATGCCTTATAGAAAAAGGCTTTTGTTTAGGAAACAAATGATTTGTGGGATACCTTTGACATCTGCAGTCACCAGCATATGAATATAAACCAGTCTTATTTTGAGAAATATTCCTTTTCTAGGTATATGGAATTCTTCCCAATCCCATCTAATGTCACCACTGACTTTCTGTTTGAAAAGAGTGCCAATTACTTCCACTCAGAGGAAGCTCCTAAAAGAGCAGCTTCTCTGGTTCCCAAAGCCAAGATCATCACCATCCTCATCGACCCCTCTGACCGAGCATATTCCTGGTATCAGGTAAGAAACATATAGACAGAATCTAACAGGTAAGAAGGGGAGTATGAAGAAAGGAGGATGGTTTGCAACAATAGCAACCACCTCAGGTCTAAATAAAAGAGAACTAGGTTGCTAGTTTTATATCTACATAAAAGTGGATAAAGTTTTCTGTGTTTCTGGAGAAACTTTCTCAAGATGTTATTAATTTTGTATTAATTTAATATGTTAATGGAATGAAAATATAGCAAAATATTATGTACTTGTATGTACATCTGTGCTTCTACACATCTGCATTTTGTAAAAATAGACTGAAAAATAGAGACTAAGGGTAACATTTCCTTGGAAACTATAAATATAAATGTGAAATGCTGTATTCAGAAACTCCGTATCTGTATTTGACTAGTATTGCTTCTAAACAGAGGTCTACACCAAGACACATAATAACTAAGATGGCAAAAAAGTGTAGTGATAAAAAGAGAATTTTTAAAGCAGAAAGAGAAAACAGTCATATACAAGGGAAATCCTATAAGTCTATCAGCTGATTTTTCAGCAGAAACCTTATAGGCCAGAAAGGAGTGACATTCAAAGTACTGAATGGAAAAAACCTGCAACCAGGGTTATCATTGAGAATAGGAGGAGAAATCATTTCCCAGACAAAGAAAAGCTAAAGGAATTCATCACCACTAAATCAGCCTTATAAGAAACATTAAAGAGAATTCTTTGAGTGGAAAGAAAAGGCCATAATCAAGAGTAAGAAAATTATGAAAAGAAAAAATTGCACAGGTAAATGCAAACATTTAATAAAAGTAGTAGATTAATCACTTATAAAACCAATATATAGGTTAAAACACAAAAGGAGTAAAATTAATTATATCCATAAAAATCAGTCAAGGGATTCACAAAATAAAAGGATGTAAAAGTGTGACATCATATACATAAAACATGATGCGGGAAATAAAAATTTAGTGTTTTTTAAATGGGTTCAAACTCAAGTGACCATCAACTTAATATAGACTGCTCTACACATAAGATGTTACATATGAACCTAATGGTAATCACAAATCAGAAACCAATACACAAAACAATAAATAGAATGGAATCCAAGCATAATAATAAAGAAAGCCATCAAACCACAAGGGAAGAGGACAAGAGAAGAAGGAAACAGATAAGACCTACAAAAACAATTACAAAACAAGTAACAAGATGGCAATAAATACATACCTATTGATAATTACTATAAATGTAAATGGACTAAGTACTTCAATCAGAAGACACCAGGTGACTGAATGCATAAAAATGCAAGATAGACCTATCTATATGTTGCTTGCAAGAAACTCACCTCAGACCTAAAGACACATACAGATTGAAAGTAAAGGCATGGAGAAACATTTACCATGCAAAAAGAAGCAAAAACAAAGCAAGGGTAGCAATGCTTCTTATATCAGACAAAATAGACTTTAAATTAACAAAGACTATAAGAAAAGACAAAGAAACATACCACATAATGTCAAAGGTAATCACCAAAAACAAACAACAAAATCAAAAACTCCTTATCTGAAACCCTTCACCTGGGTTGGAAAGAAGGCTGCTTCTCTGTACTAAAGTACGTACACAGCTCTGATCTTCCAGGTAAGAGTAGTACATTCCATTTCTACTGATAGGATTTCAAACAGATAATTCATGACAATCTATGATATTAGAGAATAAAGTTTCTCAGCACTGGGCCCTTTTGTTATTTAAAAAAAGTAGTTTTTCCAAATTCAAAAAGGAAGAACAGATTGTCAGGAAAGGTTTTGTGGCTGGGACAGAGTAGGGAAAAGGTCATAATAGAGCAGATGGGATCTTAGATAGGCAGATTCATAATAATTTGCATAACAGGAAGTGAGACAAGCTGGAAAGCCGAAATACACAACTACACACTAAACATTGACGCCTGACTCCTACAGCCATCTTTTAAATCATAGTATACAGCAAATTGTAAATTGACTGATTAGATTTTGTGCCTTTTACCTTTTCCACCAGGTATCTGGAGAAAAGAGAAATAAGCCTTAATTGACTCCAAGAGAAAAGAAAATTGGAACTTGGCAAATACTTAGCCCCTGAAAAATTGAGAATTTACCATAAAAGGAGGTTCCAAGGCTGTAAGCTAACAAAATACCCTAAATATTATAAATAAATCAGTCTGTAGTGGCAAAATGCAGACCTTAACAAAGTCTAGTAGTGTTTGTAGTACAGTAATTTGAATCTCAATTGCAGCAAATTTGCTCTTCAACTGGATGTGGTAAACATCCACAAACCTACCACTAAGCCTGAATATTTATTGGTCAATTTAGAGAAAAGGTGATTTCCTCAAACCCATGGGCCTCAGCCTGAACCATTATAAAACACTTTACTATTTGGATTGCTGCTTTCTGCATTTCTGTACAATAAATGATTCTGATTCCTCACAAAGGAAGGTTACCATTAGGTAAAATCATCTTGGCTTTTAGATGCTAGGTAATATATGATAAAAGCTGTGTATTTTAGATAATGTACATTATCAGAGTTTTGGGTAGTTTCTCCATTTAAAATAGCCAGTAGGGCTTTTCTAATCTAAAACTGCATTACTAGATGGAACAAAACTATGTGGTAGAACCAGTAGAGTGCTTGTGTATTATGGATACTCCACGGACATAACGAATGGTTTATTATGGGCTGAAAAGGGGGCATTAATGCAACTTTCAAAAGTTTAGAAGTATCTACACCAAGGAAACAACTCCGTAAAGTTGGTTAAAGAAGCCTATCAATAAGAATTCAACTTCTGCCAAATAAGTTCTCAAAATATAGCCTCATCAGTGTCATAACTTTAAATCTGGATGCTCCAAGCAAACATTTTCATCCCTTATTAATAGCAAAACAAATAACTCTCCAGCAGTGAGTCACTCCTTCCTTTAGCTTCAAGACTTGTCACAGAGATTGGTTTTTAATTATTCATGCCTATGGTTCGAGTTAGTTTAATTATCCACCTTTTCATCATAGCATCAGCGATCCCATGAAGACCCTGCAGCTCTGAAGTTTAGCTTTTACGAAGTGATCTCAGCTGGGCCCCGTGCACCCTCCGAGCTTAGAGCCTTGCAGAAGAGATGTTTGATCCCAGGGTGGTATGCCAGCCACATCGAGAGATGGCTTGTTTATTTCCCTCCCTTTCAGGTATTGAGCAATAAGAATTTCCATCATGTTACAATCTCATTAAGTTGATGACTTTGCCTCCAGGTTAGAGGAAATTTTTACTCATTAAAACATTACTGCCTTTTACTCTTTAGTTGTAAATAAGAAGACAGTGGCAAAGAATAATAGTTAGGCAGAGGTAGACAAACTGTTTGATTTTCTGTCTGAAAGTATTTTTGAATAATTCTCCCTGCTGTATTTTCTAGTACATACCCTTCCTGATTGTCAAGAGCTTCAAAAGCTTCATATCCATGATTCTTATTCTGTGAATAAAGCTTGAGAACCTCTTAACCAAACAAGGCAAATCATGTTTTGCTTAATTAAGTGCCATTATTTCCCTTTGAACCACCTTGCTGAATTTTTCATAAGCTTTTTGTTTTTCTTGCCTTCCTTGCTTCTCTTTTTTGCTAGACATCAGCCTAGATTATAAACTCAGCCCTTACATTAGATTGTACAAAGCAGTCCAGTCACGTCAGACATAGTGTGTGCTTGTGCACCTAGGACTGTGCTGCCTGAAAGCTGATAGCTGCTGCCACATCTGGCTATTTAAATTTCTACTAAAATTACATAAAATTAAAAATTCAGTTTCTCAATCACATTGGCCACATTTTAAGTGCTCAATAGCTACCTTTTAGATACCACAGCCACAGAACAATGCCCATAGTTATGAAACATTCTAGGGAACAATGACAGTCTAGACTAAATAGAAATACTGGAGAAGAGGTATGAGCAGTGGTTGCACTGCACACTTTGTAGTCTTCCATTATGGTCACCTGTCATTTTATATTCTGGGCCACCCTGCTCCCTCATTAGAGTAACAAGCAAATCTTCCCCTTGGTCAGTTCAAGAACTTCCATTCACATTCAGGTTCTCTGGGAGTCTTGTCTTTTTCTTCAAAGGATTATCTAAATATTTCTTAAACCTTTACAGTGCTACTCTTTTGAATGGACTCATGGAGAATGACATGTCCTCTAAATCTTTACACCTGGTCTTATTACAACTTTTTTCTTTTCTATAGTGCTCCTTCCAATCTTCAATGATGTAATCAACAATTTGCCAGTGGTTGTTTTTTTTTTTTTTTTTAAGATTTTTTTAAAGTAATCTCTATACCCAACATGGGACTCAAACTCACAACTCCAAAATCAACAGTCGCATGCTTTACCGACTGAGCCAACCAGGCACCCCAGTTTTGCCTATATTTAAACTTGGTTTCCATTTGTGATTTGTAATCATATTTCTTAAGCTCATTTGGTCCCCCCAAATGGCTTTCTTGTTTTCATAGTATTTGGAGGACTTCTCAGATTACGAAACCTAAATACACCTAGTGTGGTTTATTTCTTATTCCGTCATTAATGAGATTGGCCTGGTTGAGTCTAACAACAATGTATGCAAATGCCCTCAGTAGAATATCTCTTATTGACTAAATTCAGAGTGCACTAATTTTTAATTATATAGTTACACATCTTTCTTCAATGTGCATTGTCTTTTTTTTTAATTTCTCTGTTAATTTAGTTGCTAATTATTGATGGGCAACAGCTAAGGATGGATCCTGCTACAGTGATGGATGAAGTACAGAAATTTCTAGGAGTCTCTCCTCATTATAATTACTCAGAAGCTTTAACGTAAGTTTATATTCTAATTATTGAAGTTTCATTAGGGAACTGGTTTTTTAAAAGTTGAAGTTTAGTGTTGCAACTATTACATTAGCTACTCCTTACATAACTGCTTCTTTTCTGATTAGTTTGACATTAACTACTTGGGAATGAACTTTTCAACAGTGTGGCAAAGAGATGTTCTAAATCCTCTGTTGGTTTCTAACTATGAAAGATTTCCCCTAGAAGGAAAGCAGAGAAACAAAATAATCGTAAATCTTAAAACCAAGAATTAACCCACAAAAAAGGCTACTTAAAAAAAGTCAGTAAGTGCTGAGCCTGTTTAACAACAATAGTGGGAACTCTTGCAAGCATAAAGAGGTAATTAACTGGATGGTTTATGAGCTCTGCTTTTGTGCAGTTTTCAAAAATAATGTCATGCAGCAAAAAATCACCCAGTAGGTGTGTGAATAGGCAAAAAGAGATATGCTCTTATCACTCTTACATATACTTCCATTTTTGGCCTTTATGTCTTTATCCACTGTGTATCTGACCCTGTCGCCTCTCCTTCAAGGGCCACAGTAATTACAGCTCTGGTTTGGTTTTCTTTTGCTTGTTCTTTCTGATTTTCTTGGGTAACTAACGCTATCTGGGCCAGGATAAGCATAAGGCAAGAGGGGCATTAGTAATGTAAGAAGGTGCTTGCTCTCAGGACCACACAAACACGGGAGAGTGAGTGCCTCCTGAAATTTTGGCCCCCAGGTACCTCTCTTACCTGACTCTGGACTCCATTTAGCATTTGAAATAAGACCTCCATCTTAACTTGGTCCATTATAAATGGGCAGCAATAATATTCATGAGGGTTGTGTTTGTTCCTATTTCACATGCTTCAAGCAACTGGAAGATAGTGTTGAATACACCATGGACCTGACCACCACTATAGTACTTTTTTTTTTCTTCTAATTTTTAGGCTCATAGACTGAAACTTAAAGAAACTAAAAAAGACTGGCATGGAATTCTTCCATTGTATTTCTCACATCTATAGATCAACTGATTTTCTCTTTTCATTGTACACTTTATCTTATAGCAGGTTAGACATTGTGACAGACAGGATTACCTTACCTCTCAGCATCTCTTACAATAAAGATTGGCAGAAAAACATCAACTACTGCTTATGTCTTGCACAAATCATATGTAGAGACATACATAAGAAGAACATTTTGCTTTAGAGGACAAAGGAACTTGAGTTTTTAGCTTCCTTCCCAACAGCCATTTTCTTTCTTATTACTATTAACCTTCTGACCTCTGTTTTTATATTATGAGTACTATTAGAGCTTGGCTGAGCTTAGTTCACGTACTAACACAGACTCTACTCACCTTAGGTGTTTAACTTCCGGCTTGACCTTAAAGAAAGCTGAGTGATTTTAGTTTGCAGTTAGAAATTCAAGTCCACTTTCAGCTTTATATATTTTTAAGTATCTCTTAGAAAAGAGAGCTTTTATTTTCTAAACAGTTTTCTATTTCAAGTTGGTTTATCTTTGGGTCTTTTTTATAGAGCATATAGCAAAGCATTGTATTTCAGAAAAAAAAGAAGTGAAGTATTCTATAAAGACATAATCTCTTTTTTTTATGGAACAGTCCTTGACCTGCATGCTGTGTATTTGTCCCCTTTGCATCCAGCTCAGCAGCAAGCTTTTTATTCTCCTCTACTGCCTAGAAAAGGGAGTGTAAACTTAAGAGAAGTAATATCAAAACAACATACTATATAGAAAGAACTGTGGATCGCGTTGCACCTGGGTTGTATCTGGCTAAAATTGCCCATTATGTGATTCTCTACCCTCGTCTGGGGCTCAGTGGGTGAAGTAGCAAGATAAGATATGTGTAGTCTCTGAAACCACAGCTTCTCATCTTGCAGGGCTGCCCAGGCTCTTACCCGGCTGATGGAGATAACGTACAGCCATTCAGTTTCTTTTTATATTTTCTTGTCAATCATCGGTTGGCCTTACACATCTTATAAAAATCAGCAGGGTACCTGTTGTAGAATATTTGGAATTTCATGTCGTTGTCTTAGTCTGAATTGGTCTAAATCATCCTTCACCAACCCTTTTGCAGTTGTTTTGACTCCTGCCCTTATAACTTAATTACTCTTGGTAAAGTAATTGTACTGATAGTTTTTTTTCTGTGGTGCTTTGGACATATTGAGGATCACTGGGGGGTCAAACAAAATGTATGTTCTCAGGAAAGTCATTTATTGTTTCATATTTTTTTCTGCTACTGATAGTGAAAACTATATCTTTGGTACTTAAAAAAATAATTAAAATCCCCTAAGAATGTACTGAACTGCAAACAGATATGAATTCTCCACTAATCACATAAATCCTGTTTTTTGCACATAGTAGAATAAATGAATGAAACCAGGTCTACACAAAGATTTTACCAAGCAGGCTTGGTATGAAAGAGTACACCAATTTATGCACTCTATAAATTGGTTATCTTCAATATATAAAAGTCCCAATTTCAAAACTATTTTCAAGAAAAATATCAATAAGCTTCCATTGTCAAGAGTGTTATTTATTCCTTTCCACAATTGCTAAAGACAGTATTCAAGACTTCCAAATTTCATACACTCATTGGATAGTAAAATAACGTACGGTCATCATGAATTTTAAATAACATACTGAATATGAAAAAAAAAATCTGACTTTCTTGGTCAGAATTGATGTAATTTAAATAAGCAGTATAAGTTTTAAACAACACAAATGGGAACTTCTCATTCAATTAAGGTAATTAGCATTTTACAATTCTTGTTCAACATAACCTTTATGACTAAATTGTATATTGGGTTGATATACTGACATCATTTTAGCTTTCAAGTTGTGTGTTACGTAAGGTTTTAGAGCCAACTGATCATTTAAGAGAAAGCAGTAAAAATAGTGTGTAGCATGGAATTATGCTACTTTGTAAATAGTAAAATGAAAAGTTTAAACTTTTTATTTTTCCATGAATATATGCATGCATAGTTATACCTAGCCATCAATGATCATGATAAGAGGTTTCACACTTAGAAATACTAGTTAAATACCTGAACCTGACATCTTTATTTCTCAGTTAACCTGTTTGTAAACACAAATGAAACCAGACTGAGTTATATGAATTTTTAATACTAATTTACTGTGATAACTTTAATAAATGGAAAATAAGAATTTTAAGGTCAGGGGTTGAATACGGACTGTGGGCTTGTTTTGGTTTTCTTCTGCGGATGGGGCTGGACTAAGTCATAAAGAATAAAGCTGCCTCAAAATTCAAGAAGCACTTCAACTGTTACTTTTTTTTTAATGTTTATTTATTTTGAGAGAGAGTGCATGAGCAGGGAAGGGGCAGATAGAGAGGGAGAGAGAGAATCTCAAGCAGGCTCTGTGCTGCTAGGAGGCCTTATCAGTGTGGGGCACAAACTCATGAACTGTGAGATCGTGACCAAAGCCTAATCAAGAGTCAGACACTTACCTGGCTGAGCCACTCAGACACCCCAAGAAGGACTTCAGTTGTTTCTAATACCATTTCCCTGGCAACAAATTTATATTCCCCTGGAAGTCTTTTCCATCCCACTTTGGATGACTCTGAATAAAAATGTGCCACATTAAAGCCTTTTTTAGTAGCAAAAAAAAAAAAAAAAAGTAGCCATAACAGTGGAGCCTGGGTCATCACTTTGCAGTTTGTGAGTTTGAGCCCCATGTCGGGCTCTGTGCTGATGGTTCAGAGCCTGGAGCCTGATTCAGATTCTGTGTCTCCCTCTCTCCCTGCCTCTCCCCCACTCATGCTCTGTCTCTTTCTCTGAAAAAATAAATAAACCTTAAAAAAAAGTCAAAAAAAAAAAAAATAGCCATAATAGCCAAAATGTGCTGGTTCCCTAGACTACCCATGAAAGAGCACCAAGCAATGGAAAGTAGTGAAAAAGAAGACAGTCTGCTCCAATTTCGTACGATGAATTTGTTTTTCAGAGTGGTTGTAACTTTTCAAAATCAATATACCATGTATATGTTCTACATTGATATGTTTACATATATTGCTTCATACCAACACTAGGTATGATAGGTACTATTAGCTCCATTTTTCAGCTAAAAAGAAAAAAAAAATGGGCACAGAAAAGCTAAGCCAAAAAGTCACTCAGCAAATAAGTTGAGGAGTCAGGACAGAAAACTCAATCAGTCCATTGGAGCCCGCACTGCCAATCTATTAAGCTCTTCAAGTTGGCACGAGATGCTAGAACTAGAGGAAAAGCAATATTATGAATTTTTACTAATGGATAGTGCACCAATAGAAAGAACTTTCTTTAAAAGACTGAAACCTTAAAATGAGTTTTTTTAAGTTGTCTTAGACTTTATTATAAAAAGTACCCATCTTCAGGTGCATGATCACTTTGCATAATAAATGTGCAATCATAGTGATATGCAAATTAAAATCACACTGAAATACCACTAGAATGGTTATAATCCAAAACACAATACCAAATGTTAGCAAGAATGTGGAGAAACTAGAACCCTCATAGATTGCTGATGATAATGTATAATAATATGACCACTTTGGAAAAGCAGTTTTCCAGCTCCTTAAAAATTAAAGAGAAGCCTACAAATAATCCAATTCCACTCTTAGGAATCTACCCCAAGAGAAATGAAAACCTACATTCAACAAAGACTTGTTCACAGAAGCATTATTAATAATAGCCCAAACCTGGAACCAATCCAAATAGTCACCAACTAGTAAATGGATTAACAAAATTTGGCATATCCACACCAGAAAAAAAAAAATGGGGGTGGGTGGGGAATGTTCTGAAAAGACAAATTAGAGATTGAAAGTAGATCAGTGCTAGCCTGGGGCTGGAGGTAACAGCAGAGATTCTCTCCAGTGGACTCTAAGGGATTTGGGGGGATTATAGAAATGTTCCAACACTGGATTGTGGTGATAGTTATACAGCTATATAAACTTGCTACTCTATCATTTAACTGAACACTGAAAATGGGTGTTATGATAAGTCAATTAAACCTCAAAAACTGTTAAAAATAAAATGGGTGTCAGAAAAATGGTTCATTAAATCATAAAGGCATATTTGTAGAGAGGAAACTGATTTAAAAAAACAAAAACTAACAAAAATAACTTCTGTGTTTGCTCCATAACACCTAAATGACGGTCTTTTGGTTTTGAGATTTACCTGCATTATTTGCAGTTCACTATTCTCCCATGGAGATATTATTTCAACTTAACGGCATTTTAAACATACTTGAACCTTCTAAAGTATAATTTGAATATTCCCAAGGATTCACCTGCCCAAGGGGAAAATTAAGTCCACATTATCATTCATCTACAAATGTTGCCAGTTGGAGGCCGAATCACTGGAGAACTTTGATTGTCCCTACCTACATGTCTCTTCCAGTTATATCTAGACATCAAGGTGATAGTCTACAGATATTTAAGAGCCAATCCGTCTTGTTCTATTCTAATTCAACAAAGTTTTATTGAATGACTACTTTGTGCAAGACTCTGGGATACAATGATTAACAAAATATCTCCACCTCCAGGAATGGGTAACCATAGCAGTAAACAACACATAAAATTTCTTTACTTCCTGAAGTCCTTTAAAGAAGGGTCTTAACCATGACCACTGCCTACACTAAAAAAAGTTATTTCTTCCTGTCCCACAGATATCAGTACCTGTAGTAACAAGATTAATCTTAAGAGGGATGCTGCTGATATTCTAAACAGATGTAGGGAGATCTTTCTCCATTTTGTATCAAGCTTCTTCATGTGAGCTATGAAATTGCATTGCTGATGTCTTCAAACTCATAAGGTCAACATCAATCCCTTCACCTCTAGCTCAAGTCACATGGAAAGTAAATATGAAGTCCCTTCTGCCTATCACCTTTCTCTTCTTTTCTTTTCCACTCCAATACACTTATGCGATTGCCTACGAGCATATGCATACAGATGCCTGGGCTATGTGCCAGACACACACACACACCACACACACACACACACACACACACACACACACACACACACACACACACACACTGGTATCTTTTTATCTCAATAAAGCCCAGAGTAACAGCCTGCTGCATAAGATGTAACCAATTAGCAGAGATGAAAGAAAAACCTATTTTTATTTTGATTCTTAATTATATTCTGTGTGAAGTTCAGCTTGTCTTTTAAAAACAATGTTCTGTCATAAGGCGTATGTATATTCCAGACATATATCTATAGTTAGGTATATTATAAAAAATAATAATAGTTGGTCTATTCTGAATTTTGGCTTCTGAATTTTGATCACTTAAATATTTAAAATGAGTCAGAATTCAATTATAGAAATTGTTAAGGACAAAATGTTTATGAAAAATACTATATCAATAGCAGATTTCCAGAAATTTCGTTGTATTAGAACTTCCCAGCTTTCCAAGTCAGGGGCTCAGTCCATTAAGCATCCAATATCGGCTCAGGTCATGATCTCACGGTCTATGAGTTCAAGCCCCACGTCAGGCTCTGTGCTAATAGCTCAGAGCCTGGAGGCTGCTTCAGATTCTGTCTCTCTCTCTCCCACTTATGTTCTCTCTCTCTCTCTCTTTCTCTCTCTCAAAAACATAAAGTGAAAACATCAAAAATATAGAACTTCCCAGCTTTCTAAAAAATACATTAAATAAATAAATGAACTTTCCAGCTTTCATGTACAGATTATTTAAGTAATAGTCTTTATTAATGCTTTTGTTTTTCTTGTGCCTCTGAATATGGCACTACTTTGTTCAGTTGCCTTACTGATTCAAACAAGAATATAAATAACATGCAGATATACTATGTTGTGTCCTGATCTCACACAATTGTGTCAGTAATGATGAGAAATAGGCTTTGCATAAGCGAGATGTGAGTCCCTTTAGTGTTTCTAATATCCAAGCCAGTACGGAGGCAGAAATCTACGTTTGCAATCCTTTCACAGGGCTATGTTATAAAAATTCTAGATTAGCTACATAAAGAGTACCTTACAAATCACATCCATCCATACACACACACACATTCAATTACAGTATAATTTGAAATCAGCTTTATTGATGTAAAATTTGTATTTAATAAAATCTACCTATTTTAATTGTACAGATTGATGAATTCTGACATAATGTGTACAATTGTATACATCACCAGAATCAACATATAGAACACTTCCATGAATCCAAAAAGTTTCCTCTTGCTTCTTTGCAGTCAATCCCTTCCCCTCACTAGCAACCACTGATCTATATCATTTAGCATAGTGCTTTTGAGATTCCTTCCTATTGTTACATCTATCAGTAATTAGCTCCTTTTTATCACTGAGTTGTACACCACTTTATGGATATACCACAATTTGTTCATCCTTTCACTTATTTTTTTTAACGTTTTTTATTTATTTCTAGGAGAGAGAGAGAGACAGTGTGAGCAGGGGAGGGTCAGAGAGAGAGGGAGTCACAGACTGAAACAGGCTCCAGGCTCCGAGCTGGCAGTCAGCACAGAGCCTGACGCGGGGCTCGAACCCACGAACCGCGAGATCATGACCTGAGCGAAAGTCGGACGTTCAACCGACTAAGCCACCCAGGCGCCCCAAGCATCCTTTCACTTATTGATAGACATAGGGTTATTTCCATTTGCATCTACAATTATTTGTGCATAGATCTTTGTATGGACATGTATTTTCATTTCTCATGGGTAAACACCTAAAATGGGGTTGGTGGGTCATATTGTAATTATATATATTAAAATATGGGGCACCTGGGTGGCTTAGTCGGTTAAGCGTCCGACTTTCGCTTGGGTCATGATCTCGCGGTTCGTGGGTTCGAGCCCCGCATCGGGCTCTGTGCTGACTGCCAGCTCAGAGCCTGGAGCCTGTTTCAGAGTCTGTGTCTCCCTCTCTCTCTGACCCTCCCCTGTTCACGCTGTCTCTCTCTATCCTAGAAATAAAATAAATAAATAAATAAATAAATAAATAAATAAATAAAATAAAATATATAAGAAGCTTTCTAAAGTAGCTGTAAGATGTTTAATTTCTACCAAAAAGGTGTAGCAATTATAGAGGTTCCACATTTTTGCCAATACTTCATATGTCTTTTTAAATTGTTGTTCTAGTGAGTGTGTAGTGGTATTTCATTTGTGATTTTAATTTGAATTTCCTTAATGACTAATCATGTTGAGCAAATTTCCATTTGTTTATTGGTCATTCACATATACTTTTTGATGAAGTATCTGTTCCAATATTCTACCAATTTTTTTTATTTTTTAATGTTTTATTTATTTCTGAGAGAGAGAGAGAGACAGTGTGAGCAGGGGAGGGTCAGAGAGAGAGGGAGTCACAGACTGAAACAGGCTCCAGACTCTGAGCTGGCTATCAGCACAGAGCATGTTGTGGGGCTTGAACCCATGAACGGCGAGATCGTGATCTGAGCCGAAGTCCGACACTCAACCGACTGAGCCACCCAGGTGCCCCTCTACCAATTTTTGTTGGTATTATCTTTTCTGTTGAGTTGAATTATATATTCTGATACAAATTCTTTATTAGCCCTATGTTTTACAAATACCTTTGCCCAATCCATGGCTTCTCTTTAAGTTTCTTAAGTGTTTTAGAAAAACAAAGGTTTTTAGTTTTGATGTATTCAAAGTTATCATATTCTTCTCTTAGCATTCATCGTATGAAATCTTTGCCTAAATCAAGGTTACAAAGATTTTCTTAAAAAAAAAAAGATTTTCTATGTGTATGTGTGTGTGTGTTTTTTAATGTTTTTTTATTTTTGAGAGACAGAGTGTGAGCAAGAGAAGGGCAGAGAGAGAGGGAGACACAGAATCTGAAGTAGGCTCCAGACTCTGAGCTGTCAGAACAGGGCCTGATGCAGGCTCAAACTTACAAACCCTGAGTTCATGACCTGAGCCAAAGTCAGACACTTAAACTGAGCCATCCAGGTGCCCCTCTATATGTTTTCTTTCTATGTTTACTTTCAGAGTTTTTATAGTTTTACCTCTTAAGTGTAGATCTATGATTGACTTCAAGTTAATTTTTTTATACAGTGTAAGTAAGAGTCAATATCCGTATTTCCCACATCGGTACCACTTTTTCCAGATTAATTCATTTAAAACACTGTTCTTTCCCATCAAATTTACTTGGTACCTATTTCTGAAAATCAGTTGATTGTAGATGTATTGGTCTATTTCTTAACTTTATTTTGTTTCAAGCACTGCATAGGGCTCCATGATGACAGTGTGGAGCCTGCTTGGGATTCTCTCTCTCTCTCTCTCTCTCTCTCTCTCTCTGTCTCTCCCCCTCTTTCTCTGACCACCCCCATGTTCTCTCTTTCTCAAAATAAATAAACTTTAAAAATTTTTGGTAAAATAAAATGTAAGTTTAATATGTTAACTAACTGGAATTAAAATAAAATGGTAAAAAGTATAATAAAAACAATAAATAAATGTAAATTAAACATTATACTATTATTTTGGTTATAATTAGCCATGAAAATCCACATTTACTGTTACTTTTACTTTAATACAGAGCTCATACCAAAATAAAAAAGTGCTCTGGAAGAAAATTAAATGGATTATAATTAGATAAGGCTAAAATGATGCCCTCCATAGCACACCAGAACCCTTTCTCTTCTATTAGTCTGCAGTTGTATGGTACAAGTACTATGTAAATCCATAAATATGGATGAAACCTGACTTATCATTTCTAAATCCTACAGAGAAGAACTGAGTTGAAATTTATAAAAGTTTTTCCTTCCAGATGAAGAAGGTAGGCTATTAATTTCTATTAATAGGAGATCTTCTGCTGACAATTTTTCTATTAGGAATCTGGCAAACTCACAAATATGACAGATGGACTCAGAATTTAGAAGTATGCCAAAAGACATTATGCAAAATGACTTCGTCAAAAAATATGCCAGTTTCTCTGGTTATAGATTAAGATCCAAAAATATATTCATGTTTTTGGTCATTATGTCTTAGAAATTACTTGCAAAATACTTTTTTTGTGCTTTGTATATTGAATTTTTCTTAGGTTTGATTCTCATAAAGGTTTCTGGTGTCAGTTATTGGAAGAAGGCAAAACAAAATGTCTTGGAAAAAGCAAAGGAAGGAAATACCCTCCAATGGATCCTGATGTAAGTACAGAGCTTACAAATACAAACTAAATAAGCAAACTAATAAGTAGTATCTATTTGCTTATAAAAGTGGTTAAAATCAAAATGTACCCCTTCTAAACACCAAAAGGGATATTTGGTTTCAGTGTACCCAGGTTGCTTGTTTTGATTTTTCCAATGATATATTACCTATCATGCAAGAATAAAAGAAAACAACAGAATTTTCTATTTTTAAGCAGAACAAAGAAGGTAACATCTCATGACAAAAAGAATGATACATTCACAAGAATTTTAGCACTAAAAATGTTAACTGAAACCAAGACAGGAAATACATCAACTGGAAATCGAAAATAGGACCAAAAGATTTCTATTTTTTTCCCACTAAGTTAATCTATAGTTGTAAGTGTGGCCTGAATAATATTTCTTTGATAGTTTTCTTTGGTTGATTTTAAATTTTACCTTCAGAGTACTATGAGAAAAATCCTTACACGTTAATAGAAACTAAAAGGCAATTTCTATGATATTTTCAAGAATGTAATATAAAATATATCATTTTCATTTATGTCAAAGCTATTTATTATATTTATTAAAACTAAAATGTTTAAAAGACACTGTGGAACATCTTTCTTATCATTTTATTTTACTCCTATCAAACACAGACATAGTGAGACATAATATTAGATTTTGTGGTAAAGAAAGATAAGAAAAACCAAAGTTTTAGGATATCAGTACTTCTATATCTCTCAGAAAGACTTCTGTAATAAATTCTGAGTTGTTTTAACTCAGACATTTCTAACACCAAATGTGTGCAGTTTCATACCAAGCAGTAATGCAAATTTCTGCAGATACAACTAAGTACCCTACAATATAACTCAATTGTGCTAATAACTACCCCAGGTTAGTGTAGACTCCACAGGTAAAGGGCCTACTACCACAAGACTGCCCTCTCTTCAGACTCCAATAGCAAGTAATGGGTTTCTAGATTACTAACTTCTGTCCAAAGTGGCCACAAATCAAAGGCTCTCATGACCCCTTCCTCAGGTTTTATAATTTGCTATAACCATTCACAGAAGTCAGGAAAACACTTTACTTTCTATTCTTAAAAAGGATACAAATGAATAGCCAGATGAAGAGGTACATAGAACAAGGTCCAGAAGTGTCATAAGCACAGGAGCTTCTGTATCTGTGGAGTTTGGGGTGTGCCACTCTCCGAGCACATGGGTGCATTTACCAGTCCTGACATTCTTGAGTCCTTCATGGAAGGTTCTTTATGGAGTTGCCATTTATGGAGGCGTGATTGATTAAATCACTGGCTGTTAGTAATCAACTCGATCCCCAGTCCCATTTCCTTATTTGGAGGTCAGATGGGAGGGTTGAGTTCCAAACCTCAAAGCATGTATTTGGTTCCTCTAGCAACCAGCCCCCATCAGAAGTGATGTAGGACCCACCAAGAGCCAACTCATTAGCATAAACTCTGGTATGGCTTAAAAGGGCTTATTATGAATAACAAAAGACACTCCTCTCACCCCTATTACTCAGGAAATTGCAGGGATTGTTTAGGCATCTGTGCCAGAAACCAGAGATAGAAACCAAATACATATATTTCTTATTAGATCACAGTATCATGTATATGCTGGGTTTATTTGAAGGAGTAGAGTGGTTGATTTTTTGCAGAGTGACCTGAGGGAAGGGAAGAGTAAAGGAGCCTTCACTGAGATCATGGAAACACAAATCTATAGAATGGATGAGAGTAGGAAGTACTGTCACCACATTGCTTGCTTCTGTTCCTATTACAGAAAAATGTCAGTATCCAACTGTCACCAAAACATCATAGAATACATTTAATACAGGTAAATTAAGAAAGTTTATGGCCTACTTCTATTTGTACTTGCTTTTTGAAAATACAGTATAGAAAAAGAATAAAAACTGACATTCTAAATTAATACTACCAAATCTATTCTCTCTCCAAATCAAGATCATGTAATAGATTGTTTAATAATAGCAAATGAAATACCTGATCTTGAATATATTATGTGATTCCTTCTTTTTATTATGTTTTTATATGATGAAAGTATATATTATAATCTCCTCTTATTACATTATTCTACACGAGTTTGCATGAAGTAGTCAGATTATACTGACATACGTTAGCATATCTCCTATCTGTGATTTTACCATCTAAAATATCCCCCTTCTGAATGACTGTCAGATAACAATGTGTGTTCAATAAGTCTTGTAGATGACAAAGTTCTGTTCTAGTAACTTTTGGCCTGAACATATTAGACTCTAAAAGAGAACATATTGTATGTTGCAAATCTCATATCATTTATCTTGTCATAATGAAGGAGCAGAGCAACAAGAGGAAAAAGTTCTTGATTAAGGTAACAGGATTATGGGGACACACATATGCACATAATAGGGCACAGGATGAGGGTTGTCTACATAGGCAGCACTGACAGATGCAGCCAGGTTTGAAAATAATGCCCAAAAGGCCAATAAATTGAAGTAAGGTTGAGATAATCCTCACTATTGGAGTTTCAGTCCAAACTCCTAAGGGATGAAGAGTAGAAAACTGGATTCTAGAAGAGTTAGTTCCAGAGTTAGTTAAGATGTTGGACAATCACTTACCATGTGCAAATTTTAGGGAGCAAGCTGGAAGGAGCTGGGCAGCCCCAGGATGCTATTGTTCCAAGCAGGACTTCAGTCAAAGAGAAATAGCGCAAAGTGATCCATTAAGAGAGAACACAACGGGGAAGTTCAGAAACTCAGACTCTAAATAGAGACCTAGGGCCCATCCCTAGATTCCAGGTCTGGCTGGCAGCAAAGGAGGCAAAGAATGATCAGATTCCCAGATGTAGATATCTGGGAAATATAATTTATCTCTACCTTTTTCTTTTATTTTTTTCTTTTTTTTTCTTCTTTTAAGTTTATTTATTTTAACAGAAAGAGCATGAGTGGGGGAAGGGCACAAAGAGAGAAGTAGAGAGAAAGGTATAGAGAATCCCAAGCAGGCTCCACACTGTCAGTGCAGAGTGGGGTTTTATGGTTCCACACAAGGGCCTTGATCTCATGGACATGAGATCATGACTTGAACCAAGATTCAGAGTCAGACACTTAGCCAACTGAGCCTCTATCTCTACCTTTTTCTTTTGCCTGAATATTCCAGCTGACTTTTGGTGGTTTTAGAGCTAATGCCTGAGGAAAACCAAACACAGAAATGAGACAGAGTAAGGGGTACCTGGGTGGCTCAGTCAGTTAACCATCTGACTTTAGCTCAGGTCATGATCTCATGGTTTGTGAGTTGGAGCCCCACATCGGTTTCTGTGCTCACAGCTCAGAGCCTGCAGCCTGCTTCAGATTCTGTGTATCCCTGTAGCCTGCTTCAGATTCTGTGTCTCCCTCTCTCCTGCTCCTCCCTTGCTCATGCTCTGTCTGTCTCTCTCTCTCAAAAATAAACATTAAAAAAAAAAAAAAGAAAGAAATGAGACCGAGTAACACTTAAATCACACAATGGTTTGGATTCTCCTTTGATCATAGTAATAGTTAGAATATAGCACAAATATTCTATTTAATTCCAATGAGCATGATTCCTACAAAAATCACTGTTACTTTGAAATTATCAATATAAAATGTGACTTTTTCTATAGCATTTAAAATGGAGTACCAGATATGACATTTAAAAGATGGCAGAAGAATTAAATAAAAACTTCTTAAAGGTTCAACTCAACCAAAACTCTCAGAATAGTACAAAGCAAAGGGTACAGATAGAGGTGCAGAAATTCCCCCTTTACAACATTCCTAACAATAGCAATCCGACCTGTTTATGAACCCCGTTAAATGCCACTCACAGTACAACCCTTTCCATTTTTGACATTTTCAATTACTAAAATATTTTTTCTTTGTTGAAGTGAAAATCTGTCCCTCACTAAGTCAAGATAGTTTACAGGGCATTCTTTTTCTTCCTTAGGTCAACTCATACAAATACAGTAGGATAGAAGTTAACCTGGTTTACCTACTGCATTTTTTTTTTTTTTTGAGAAAGAGAGAGCATGCAGGAAAGGGACAGAGGGAGAGGGGCGTAGGGAGAGAGAGAGAAGAAGGCTTAAGAAGGCTTATCTTAAGAAGGCTCTGCCCCTTAGCACAGAGCCTTACGTGGGGTTTGGTCTCATGCCTCATGATGTGAGATCATGACCTGAGCCGAAATTAAGGGTTGGTCACTTAACCGACTGAGCCACCCAGGTTCCCCTACCTACTGCATTTTTAAATCAACCACAATTCTATTTTTAGCAGTATGCCTTTATATGCATTAAAAAGTATTTTTAAGAAAATATTATGGGGGTTCCTGGGTAGATCAGTTGGTTAGGTGACCAGCTCTTGATTTTGGCTCAGATCATGATCTCATGGTTCATGAGTCCAAGCTCTGTGGTGGGCTCTGTGCTAACAGCATGTAGCCTGCTTGGGGTTTTTGCCCTCTCTCTCTCTCTTTGTCCCTCCCCCCTCTTGCTCTTTCTCTCTCTCTCTCAAGATAAATAAACATTAAAAAAAAAAAAGAAACTATTATGTAGCTTCCAAATCTAAATGCAAATTAATGACTACAAAGGAGTATTTTATATTATGGATGTACCAAGCTAACATTCTCTGAAGCTAGGATGATTTTAATAGAGCATAATATCAAAAAACCCAATCAGTTGTTACAGCTAATTTTCTAGCAATGTGATTGAGTTAACATTTAATTCCACACAAATAAGCCACCTGTTTAATACAAAAGCTTTTTCCCTAGTAAAAACAGTGGCTGTATGGGACACTTGAGTGGCTCAGCCTGTTGAGTTTCGGACTTCAGCTCAGGTCACGATCTCACAGTTGGTGAGTTCAAGCCCCACTTTGGGCTCTCTGCTGTCAGCACAGAGCCCACTTCAGATCCTCTGTCCCTCCCCCCTGCCCTTCCCCCACTCACACTCTCTCTCTTAAAAATGAATAAACATTTTAAAAATATATATACATGTATGTAGAATGCCTAGTTTGAAGAAGAGAGTCACTGTGTTTATGTTGTCCTAAATAAATAGCCCACATGCTTACTACAAATTTCAACCCAAGTATGGTATCTTGATGCAGATTTAAACATCATGAACATGTATGACGTATACTTTAATCAACAAAGTGAAATGTACTATTATGTCCCACCTCAGAGCAGAGCATTTCTATCAAGCTACTACAGAGATCACAACGTGGAACTCTCAAAGCTACTGCACAGACTCGGGCAGCCTTTGCCATCGTGGCTGAGACAGGAGCTGCAGAAAGTGAGATAGCACTGAGAGAACTCCTTGAGAATCCATCTTCCATGTAACATTCACCTTTCCCAAAGCTTCCAGAAGCTACCAAAAGGCTGTTTAAAAATATACCTCTTCAAATGAGAAAAAAGAACAAAGTTCCTTCCATGTGCTGGCATGTGGATGATTGGGGGGGGGCGGGAAAGGAAAAGAAAAAATATCTGTTATGAGCCTTGAGGCCTATGGCCTTTCTCTTAATCCATATCTGAGCCTGTGGGATTATTGTAGACTACTGTGCACACATGTGGAAGTCAACTGCAACCAATATAAGTATCAAACACAAATGCAGAATTGTTCCATTTCATAGTAATATTTACTCTTTTATATATCAACTAAGATTGTGTCTCTGTAGATTTTTAGACCACTGTTTGCCTGTATGATGTTTTCTTAATCTTTGATTCTATAAAGTGTCCTACAAAACAAGAAGCAAAAGAACCATCACAATGTAGCATAAAATGCCAAAGGTATAATACCCATGAAAAATGCTTGCCAAGATATAAATCCACTGAATATTTAGAAAGAATTGTAAATGACAATTTGTGCTAGATCAGAGTGGAAAGGTTATATATAAGGTTTATGTGCATCAAAATAAAAAGATAAGCGCTATAGCAGAAAGAAGGTGATTTTTCACATATATACTCTAGTGCATTTATGTAAAAATTAATGACTCCTCTGTCATGATGTAATTGTTATACTGAGATTCATTGTAAAACCATTGAAAGGTGTATGGGAACACACTGACTATACCAAAACAGTAAATAATAATGTAAAGTGTACTCACTAGATCCTCTAACAGGGAGAAATTGTAGGGGTCTGAAGATATATTATTGACAATTTAAATCCTCTTTTTGTGAGCTACAAATCTACTCTGATAGTCCTCACTGGTTCTACAAAAACACTTGCACAGAATGTGAGGAATGTGTCATCTCCAGAAACATATTGACTTTTAAAGTAAATAACTTTTTTTTAATTTTCTCCAGAACAAAATCTATTAAAGAAAAACAAAGCACAATGTCTCTAGATGATATGTTATTTACACTTAAATTATAGAAAAACTAATGTTTCCAGAGAGTTCAAAATGAAATTGCGTGATATAGAGATTTGTAACACAACAACAGTAACACTGACATAAATATCAGATTTCTAATCTGATATTTCCCATGATACTTTCGACACAAGGCAGAAAAAAATAAGTGTGGCTAAGTCCCATTTTTTAAAGAATATTTTGTGTATTCTCTTGTAGAAGACAATAAAATTTGTTAAATTTTAAAATAGTTAAATTTATGGATTATCTACTAAATTAAATGGAGGAACTACAAAGATGAGGTAGACATGATTCCTAAAATATATTTACACTTAACTTTTAAATGATCATATGATTAACATTCCAAAAATAAAAGAATCATACTTACTGACCTCTGCTTATCTTTACTTAATTTTTAAACTTATTATACAAACAAAAAATTAATTAGTACAAAAATTCCCTGTTATGATTATATAAGTCTTTAAAAACGTTATGAAAAGCATGATCAGGAAAAAAAAAGAGATATGCAAGGAAAAGCTACAGCCCAAATGTTTTTCTTATAGTTACAATGTGTAAAACTAAACTCGATCAATTATTTGCTAATTAAAAACAAATTTTGAGGCCCACTTACTATAAATTTTAAAAATTACATTATAATTATTAATTAAATATTTTTTAAAAAATTTTATGTACCCAAGTGGCATACTCATTTTTAAACAAACAAACAAACAAATAGCCAAAAGAACTGAAGAAAGAGCAAGTTTTTAAGGCCCCTACAGTAAAAGAAAATCAAAGTCATTTGGACAAATATGGTAAGCTCAATCTCCATGCTTACTGCCACCTTTCTTAAAGCAGCACTTGCCCAGCATGGTAGGAAAATGAGTGTAGTCTTTCAACTCCAGTAGTTTAATAAAATTGTCTTGAGAGGGGTACCCATGGTGAGAACAGGCCCCAGCAATTACATATGGTATCATGTTTTTATTTTGACAACACTGCTACTTGATAAAAAGAGAAAAAGAAAAACTTATACATTTATGTTTTAATGATGAGATGTGCATTTAAATTTCTAAACAAAGCTGCTAATGGCATGATTTTGTCTAGGTAAATGGAATCAGCTGAACCCACCCTTTAAGATAAGTGTTTAAAAACCTACTGGATGCTTGTATAATGAAAGAAAAAGGAAGAGGTCATATCAAAACTGACTCATTCACAGTACAAGTATTATGCTGTCTATAGAAGCAAACCTTTGAAAGCAATTTTGAGCACTCAATGTATCTTGGAGGCAACATAAAATTCTAGAGGACATACATACTTTCTACATTGTATACTCCAGCTGATTATTATGCTATTCTAAAAGTAACATAAATAAATACAAGAAAAGAATGAGAGCTAATGTGATTTAAAACTAGCTTTGTATAGAATTCCTTTTTCACTGCTTAAAATCGGAACTTCCTCAGGAAGGAATGAAATGGTTATTTTAATGTTTATAGCTATGATATTCTTGTCATTCACATTGAATGAAAATTACTTGAAACATTTTTTTCTCTGAGTTTTTTAAAATAAAAAACTGATAGTAGCATGGTACCTCATATGTACAACAATAAACTGTGATAAGAAAATGAAGAGTTTGGGCCTGGTGATTTTAGGTAACAAGTACATGTTTGATTGTTGTGTTTGCCTGGGGAGTGGGAAGTGGTTATAAAACACAAGTACCACTAATACAACTTAAAATGGAGAGATGCATGAGAAACCTCCAATTAGGAAATAAGTTTACTTTTAATAATATAACCTCCCACAGATCCTTCTAATCAATATTAGTGATTTCTTTCTAATTCTAATAGAAATAAAGCAACTCCTAGGGTCACCCATGGGATCCTAGAGTACGGGAGTAAGAGGAACACACTTGAGAACCTGAATGATTACACCATTTCTTACTCCCAGTACTCTGGTCTGCTTCCCACCAATTAGAGCTTTAAAAGGTGTTAACTAGTCTCTCTTTTATTAAAATTCTATCAAAACAAACAATCTCTGCTAAGAAAGAAAGAAAGAAAGAAAGAAAGAAAGAAAGAAAGAAAGAAAGAAAGAACGAACGAAAGAAAGAACGAAAGAAAGAAAGAAAGAAAGAAAGAAAGAAAGAAAGAAAGAAAGAAAGAAAGAGAGAAGGAAAGAAAGAGAAGGAAAGAAGGAAGGGAGGGAGGGAGGAGGTGGAGGGATTTAACCATATTTTCCACAAACACTTTTTCTCAATTCCAGCCCTTTCTTTTCTAGATACCAGATTTTCTCATGCTGCAACACTGCCCCCCACACCTCTATCTACATATATCAATTGATTTCTGCATAGGTTTGTCTTCCACACACTTAGCTCTCCAGTCTGGAATATGTCTGACTCCCCATTTTCTGCCTAAATATGTCATCCTATGTTCCATCTACTCCAGGCCCAGCTCGTGACTGGTTAACAAACCAACCCCATCAACATTAGTGGCTTATAATGAATTATAATTTTATGCTTTCCAGAAATATCAGTACTGCAATTTCCAAGAGATATGTTTTAACCTGAATCTCTAAAAATGGGGAAGCACTGAACTACTCAAATATTTTAGTATGAGGGAATTTCTCTAATTTCGAATTACACTCTATTGCTGAATTCTATTTTGCCAAAGCTGATTTTGCTTGGTTACCACCTATAACATAGCGACTGCCTTCTTCCTGTCCACCCCATCCTGATCACACACACCCATCCCCAATTAGTTGTCAGTCATGGAAAGAGAAATGGCTACTTGTGGTGGATAATCCTTAAGAAGTTTTTTTGTACTGTCTAGAAATGTTTACCTTCTCTTCACTTACTTTACTTAAGAGACTAAATTTCAAAAGGTCAAGCCATGTCTTGGTCAAACCAAGACAGTGTGACATGTATTCCATTCCTAGACTCTACTTTGAGTATGCCACTCACCTGTGGCCAAGTGTGCTGGGAGACTCAACGGGCCTCGCTGGATGAGTCACAGAGAGGAAATGGCAGCATTTGCACAGCTCCTGCCATGAGAAATGAAAACTGGCATCTCCTTCTGCTACTACTGGCTCATGTTGGAAATGAGCCTGCTGGTATTGACCAGGCCTCAAGATCAGACTGATATTCCCCACACAGATTGCTCATAAGGAAAAGCATATTCCTGCCTTTTCAAAAGAGATTTCAGATGAAAGCACTGTGGATGATTGTCAAAAGGCTCTTCCTATGGGCCTTGCAGATCCAAGACTTACATAATAAAGGGGGCTAAGAACACAAGAGTTACAATTGAGCCTGGCCCTGAGACAAAGAGCCTAATTTAGAGTTAAGGACAGATATCCATCCTCACCCAATTGAAACCCAATTGTTTCTGCTTGCAGCACAACCCTGCAAGGCATTTGTGAGTGACTTATTCTGGCCTTGAATATGCTGATGACTCCCTGTGAAGGAACCTATTGAGGAACTTCTTTTGTGAGCAAAGGTGTTTCCTGAAACACCTGTTTTTCTTACTATTCCTTAAACAAGCTATTGACCCCTGCTCACAAAGAAGTAACTTCACCCTTTTTATGCTAAAAACATTGTCTGGTATGCTAAAGATACCTCCTTCCCCATAGGATAAGCATCTAAATCCCCTACCTCAATCACTATTGATAAACGTTACGCAGGAGTCTTCTACAAATCTATGTTCTGGGAAATTCTTACATATCAAAGAAGTTTGTCATCAGAAATCATTGTCTAAGGCAAATGCCACTTCTGTGCCGTCCCCCAAACACTTAATTATAAAATAAAGTGAGCCCCAGTCAGTGCAGAGATGCCTGCCTGGTGATGAGAAAGAATCTCATGGCTCTCTCACTCCCTCCCTCGCCGACACTGGCCATCCTTCAGGGACTCCTGGACCTGGACAGAGCCAGCCTCTGACACAAGGGTACCTAACAGAATTAGGGGCCACTTAGTGCTACTACTAGTTCTTGCCATTTATTGTCCTTTGTTGTCTATGAGTTCTCTATACATTCACTGCTGTTAAGAAATGTCACAAAGAATTTACTGACTTATTTATTAGTATATGAAATTTATTTTTTAACCTCTCCTGCACCTTCTTCCATTAATCCTGTATGTACTTAATCTTTCTATAATTTCTCAGCTTATTCCCAAAAGTTATAAACACAAAGACAGTAAATCACTAAAATTGGAACCCACTATATATTCACCATCTCCTTTAGAGCATCTCTTAGAGAAAGTAATTGTGACTAGTGTCAATAAGTATTTAAGAAAGATATTTACTTACCAGATTTAGGCAAATATTATTTGCCTAGTAAACCCTGTCAAGGAAGTAAAAGCAAATTTCATAAATTCATTACCCACACTATAAAGTATCCAAGATATTGTGAGGAAGACTGTATTTACCCACATTTTATCATACAAAAACTGAATTAAACTTAATGAAATGTGAAACATTTCCAAAACACATAGGATCTGTGACAAACCTTACATAAAACTGTCTACATCAAGCTGCTTCTTGGTTAGGAGGGAATAAATTAAGCACAGGAAATGCCTGCTGTCTACATATCTGGTGCCAAAATGCTCTATTTCAAATCAATAACTCAAATGGGTACCAGATCTTGCTTTTAAATATTATGCATAATTTATACAGTTGGACCAGAGAAGATTGATCTTCTTTTTTCTATTTGGTAAATAATATTCTGAATCTGAATTTTTAAAAAATTTTAGACACTTTAAACAGAAGTGGAATTTCAAAATGTTGTATATTCCTAAGGCTCTAGTGTATCTTTTTAGAACTTAATTAATGTCCTTCAAAGCAATCAAAACTTTTAAAGACACATAAAACATAACTATCAGAAAATAATGCCTACATCATATAAAAATGAATATGTTCACAAACTTCAAAAGCTAGAGATTATAATTTTAAAAGTAATTAAAGGCTATACAAATATTGACAAATTCTCACTCCCATCTGTGATCAGCTTGATAAAGCCATATTGTTTCTATCCCCAATTAATTATAGGGATGTCCTCAGTACAATTAGAATAGCAAAGAATATAGACTGGATATAGTCCAATATCTGTTCTTCACTAAATAACATTGGATAGGTCACTTTTCCATTTGGGGCCTCAATTTCCCTATCTCTTAACGGAAGTCAAATGTGATCATGTAAACCAATTTTCTCTTTGCTTTATTTTCTCATCAGTTATTAGAATATTTGATTCTCCCTGTCTCTCCCACAATATGCCACCATACAGGAGCCATGAATTATCTAGGTGGTAATATTGCATGCAGAGATTGGGCCTGGCCAGCTCAACTTCTCGTTCCTTACTTCTCTTTGGAGACTACTCTGGGTTTGTTTTTGGCCTGTGGTAAGTTCAGCAGAAATCTATGTTTAAGGACATTATTAAAACCACAAACATAACAAAAACTGCTTAGAAACAAAAACAAAAATTACAGATTTTGGAATTATAGAATTATGGAGATAATCAACAGAACTTGAACAGAAAAGATAAAAAGGAGTTACCTTTAACAAATGGGACCCACTGCCTGGGTGGCTCAGTTGGTTAAGTGTCCAACTTTGGCTTGGATCATGATCTCATGGCTAGTGGGTTCAAGCCCCACGTTGGACTCTATGCTGACAGCTAAGCCTGGAGCCTGCTTTGGATTCTGTGTGTGTGTGTGTCTCTCTCCCCCTCCGCTACTAGTGCTCTGTCTCTGTCCCTCTCAGGAATAAATAAATATTAAAAAAATAATAATTAAATAAATAAGACTAGACCGTGGGATGAGGGAAAGATATTTGAAAGTTTATTTCCAAAAATGTATACTATTTTTATCAGAACAACAATAATCTTTCATTAACAACAACAACAAAAAGTCTAAATATTCAGGTCCAACAGTAGCCAGTTTGCTGGGAAGATCACAGAGGAAGAGATGTAAGCAGCAGCTGGCTTCAGCATCAGATATTGGATGTTATGTAGGAGATTAATAGGTAAGACCTATGTCATGGAGCATAGCTTTCTTTAGCACAGTAGTGCAATGGTTCTAAAAGTATAGTTTGTAGGCCTGTGAGAGAACCAAGTCCCCTTCACGGGATCTGCAAGACCAAAACTATTTTCATAATAACACTAATTTATTATATTCTTTTGTCATTGTACTGATTTTTTCCCCTAATTTTGCAAAAGCAAAAATGGGTAAAACTGCTGGTGCTTTAACATCAATCAAGGTAGTGACATTAATCTGTTCTTGTAGTCATTGTATTCTTTACCATTATACATTCATTTAAAAAAAAGTCAGTTGCACTTAAGAATGCCCTTGATGAAGCGATAAGAATTGTTAATATTATTAAATTTCAACCTTGAGTACCTGACTTTTTAATATTCACTGTGACAAAATGTAAAGTATGCCTAGAGTGTTTCTGCCACATATTGAAATAGATAGCTGTCTCACGGAGAAGCACTTGAGAAACTGAGTTGTAAATTGAACTAGCTACTTTTTTAAAAAATTTTTATTCAATATATTTAAACTAAAAGAAAACTAGCTACTGTATTTATAGCATCATCTTTACTTGAAACCATGACTGACAGAGAGCTACGATTATGCAGAGCTTAGTAACTGGTGGACATTTTTTTGAAAATGAACTGAGTGGGCTTGTCCCTTCAAGAAAAATGACCATATTTACTGCCAATGATAAAATGTGAGCTTTCAAGTTAAAAAGTAGAAATTTGTAGAACTTGTATCTGCTACTTGTAACAGCAAACTAATAATTAAATAATTTTCTGATGAGATTGATAGTGATATTAACAAATACTATTTTCTAATATTATATAATGAAATGTATCAATAGTGGGAAGATCTGCATAACTGGGTGAACCAATATTTTCCAAATGACCAATGCATGAGGTTACAGAATCATTATATATGGTATATCATTATAATAGTAAAAGATCAGTTCTCAGGGTTTGACAAACTAATAGTTTTAAATGTAGCAGAACATGAAAAGTTCATTGATTTGGTTTCAAATTCTACACTATAAATGTCCTTTAAGAAAATACCACTTATCAAGTTTTAGTGTAGTATTAAAGAAAAATATCCACAATAATCTGAAAAGCCCATAAATATACACCTCCTATTCCAAATACATATTTGTATAAGGTCAGATTTTCTTCATATACTTAAGCAAAAACAACGTATCAAAATAGATTGAAAGCAAAAATAAATAATAGTATCCAGCTGTCTTCTATTAAGTTAAATATTAAATAGATTTGCAAATGCCACTATTTTTGTTTTGGAAAACACTTATTTTTCATTAAAACTATGATCTTATGATGGGTTTTCTCTTATTAATTTTAAATTATTAATAATTTTTAATTCCTCAATTCAAATTTCTAATACAGTAAATATTGATATATATAACTCTTATAAATAAAAGCCCTTTGGAATCCTCAATATTTTTTTAAAAGGTAAAGGGATCTTCAGACCAAAAAAGTGTGAGAGCTGCAGGCATAGGAGTTGGAAGTAATTTAAGTACCAAAAACCCAGATTTATACCATTAAACAATAGACTAGCAGGAAAAGAGATGGAAAGCCAGACTAGATCGTTCACTTTCCCGTTCCACTCCCAGACTGGAAGTTGCGTGGCTAGAAATCAAAAAATATTGGAAAGGGGAAAGAGAGAAGTAAACATGACAGTAAGTTTCTTCTCCCTCTGCCCTTTCTTTTTGCCACTAAAGTGAGTGTTGAAAATGAAAGGATGAGAGATTTGAGGACCCAAAAGTTGAGAAAGCTGTGCCCTACTTTCTAAAACTCTGCAAAATAGCAACCCCCTCTATGTGCTATGCCCACCAATGGTGTGGGAGCAAAATAGTTAAACTAACACATGGCATTCTAAGCATATCTGATCTAGGACGGCACAGTTTCCACAGTGCCACTGAACACATAAAAATTTCCATTCTCTATGGAAGTTGCAGAAATCACTAACAGGCCTTTAGATCCAAAGGGACTGGGCAGCTAGAACCAGGAAGACACCTAACAACCTGCTCAGACTGAGAACTGTAGGACATGGGAAGAAACCATACCATGGAGGCTAGAAGCCACTTACCAAAGATGGAACTTGATAAGGTTCATCCAATGCCAGCATAGGACAGATGACAGCTGAGGTCCAGATGTTACCCTCTCACTTCATGTCCATTGTCATGACCATCTTGGGAAGAAAGGGAGAGAGAAATCCTAAATTTGACTGGGCTTTCCTAAAATAGACTTAAAAGTTCCTTGTGATTAAATGTATCTAGAATGGGGACAGTTACTGAAAACTACATTTCTGCACAGGTTGTGGATTATGGAATTTATACCTACTATATAAGCATTATATCCCAGGTTCAATAAGCAATAATGGAGACTCAGGGAAAACAGAGGTGACAGCCAGAGTTGAGACTATGGACAGACGCAGCCTCGGTTAAGAAGAGCTGGGGGTAAGCATAATGACATCGAAGGCTTGAATCTGCAGATGCAGCACATCTGCAGATTCTGATCTTCCTGCAAAGTAATCTGTTCCATTCTGTGGTGTACACACAGTAAAAGTCATGCCCTTATATCGTATTGCCTTGAGAGTCGGTGGAATCTGTAAATAGGATAGTCATTCTCTTGATTAACACCCTATGTCCAATCTGTCAAGAAATCCTATTGGCTCTATCTTCAGTTCTCTCCAAAACCTACTTTCTCAGCAGCTCCACTGCTGCCACCATGTTCTGCAATAACATCATCTTCATCTTGGATATGATAACCTACTGTCATTATAACCTACTGTCACTCAATACCCAAAAGTAACCTTCTCACAAATTAAGTCAGAGCAATCTTCTATTAAATATTCTGCCATATGGGGGCACCTGGGTGGCTCAGTCGGTTGAGCATGCAACTTTGGCTCAGGACATGATCACATGCTTCATGAATTCAACTCTGGCAGCAGCACAGAGCCTGCTTTGGATCCTCTGTCCTTCTCTCTCTGTACCCCTCCCCTGCTCACGCTCAGACTCTCACAAAAATAAACATTTTTTTTTTTTTTTTTACAAAAATCCTGTAATAGTCCACCTTTCCAGTCAGAGTACAAGTTACATGATCTGACATCCATTGCTTTTATTACCTTAATTCTTCTTCACCCTCTCTCATTATGCAACAGTTGCATTGACTTCTTTGCTCACTATTTTAAAGTCTTTGTACTGACATCTCCTCAAATGTCCACATAGCTTACTCCTGCAATGTGTTTGGGTCATTGCTCATATATCATCTATTTAAAAAGATGACAGCCTTACACATAAAATTTTTATTCTTTTTCCTCCACCCCCCCGCACTCCTTATTCCCACTACCCTAATTTTATTTTTACCATTATATTTATAATCTTGTAACTATATAATTTACTGATTGTATTATATCTTCTAGTTCTACAGTCTTCTACTCAAATTTCTTGAAGGCAGGTATATCTGTCTGTTTTCTTATATCAATGTACCCCTACATTTATGTGCCTAGTCTCTGACACATAACAGGTGTTCAATACATACTTTGTTGAATGAATTAATTTAGCAATTAAAAACTGAAAAAGGAAAAAAGGCAAATGATGATCATTTAAAATTGCATATTTTCTTATATTTAAGTGTTAGAAAAAAATACAAATCAGTAAATTTGACTAATAAAGATATTATTTCTCCAGTCATACAGAAACTTACAATTCTAGGGCTTTCTTCAAAATGGCAATAAACTAATTCAGACTTCAAATAGTAATGAATTCCTAATAAAGAATTAAAATTAGCAAAATATTTATTTTTTTAAATTTTTTTTACTGTCTTATTTATTTCTGAGAGAGAGAGAGAGACAGCGTGAGCAGGGGAAGGTCAGAGAGAGAGGGAGACACAGAATCTGAAACAGGCTCCAGGCTCTGAGCTGTTAGCACAGAGCCCGACGCCGGGTTCGAACCCACAAACCGCAAGATCTTGACCTGAGCCGAAGCCGGACGCTTAACCGACTGAGCCACCCAGGCGCCATGCAAAATAATATTTAAACACACCTCAAAAAACCCTGACCTTTTAATTTTGTTTTAATTTAGAGGGAGAAAAAGAGAGAAAACACGCACGTAAGCTGGGAAGAGGCAGAGAGAAAGATGGAGAGAGAGAATCTCAATCAGGCTTCATGGCTCAGCATGGACCCCAACATGGGGCTCTATTCCATGACCCTGGGATCCTGACCTGAGCCGAAATTAAGAGTTGGACACTTAATTGACTAGGCCAACCAGGCAACCCACCCCTAACCTTTAAATAGTGGTATTTGCCAGATTATTCTTATAAATTTTCTAATAACAATACTAAAAAGGGAAATACTGCTAGCTTCATTTTACAGATGAAGAAACAGGACAAAAAGGACAGATAACTTTCCTTAGTTCACACAGGAAGCAAACTCAAAGATTTGAGCCCAGATTTATATTTATCTTTTTTTTAAATTTTTTATGTTTTATTTATTTCTAGGAGAGAGAGAGACAGCGTGGGCAGGGGAGGGTCAGAGAGAGAGGGAGTCACAGACCGAAAGAGGCTCCAGGCTCTGACCTGGCAGTCAGCACAGAGCCCGACGCGGGGCTTGAACCCACGAACCGCGAGATCATGACCTAAGCGAAAGTCAGACGCTTAACCGACTAAGTCACCCAGGCGCCCCCAGATTTATATTTATCTTATACCTAGTATCATTCTTCTTCCTTTATAACACAACACTAATTAAGAATGTGGTCTCTGAGGGGCGCCTGGGTAGCTTAGTCAGTTAAGCGTGGCTCAGGTCATGGTCTCACAGTTCACGAGTTTGAGCCCCATGTTGGGCTCTGTGCGAAGAGCTCAGAGTCTGGAGCTGTCTTCGGATTCTGTGTGTGTGTGTGTGTGTGTGTGTGTGTGTGTGTGTGTGTGTGTGTGTGTGTGTGTGTGTTTCTGCTCCTTCCCTGCTCATACTCTGTCTCTCTCTCTTTCTCAAAAATAAATAAAACTTATAAAAATTTTTAAAAAAAGAATGTGAACTCTAAGCCAGTCTCACTACCTTCAAAACCCAGATCTAACCTTAGATTACTTATTTCTCTGTGCCTTAATTTTCTCATCTGTTACAAGAAAACAAAAAGAGCACATCCTCATACAATTGCTATGAGAATAAAATGAGTTAATAAGTGTAAAAGTACTCAATAAACATTAGCTATTGTCATTATCATTGATGATTACCTATTGAGGAAATAACAAATAATTGTTTTAAGAACCCCTTTTGTGTCTTTTCATTTTGCATAACTTTCGTTACACCTTCTCAGTCATTACTGTCCAATGCCCTAAAGAATGATGAGTGTTCAAAATTCTTATTGCTAGCTCAGTTGGTTAAGTATCAGTGGCTCAGCTGGTTAAGTTGGTTAAGCATCAGAATCTTAAACAGATTTTGGCTCAGGTCATGATCTCCTGGTTTGTGAGATCAAGCCCTGCCTCAGCCCTGATAGCTTGGAGCCAGCTTGGGATTCTCTCTCTCTCTTCCCTGCACTCACTAGTGCTCTCACACTCTCTAAATAAGTAAACTTAAGGAAAAAAAAGTCCTTTGTGCTCCACATCTTCATCCTCCCCCTTTATTTTTTTTAAATGTTTATTTATTTTTGAGAGAGAGCACAAGTTACTATATTACTCCAACTTAATATGTAAGATGTTTTAGTAGTTTTTTATTTAATATTTATTTTTGAGAGAGAGAGAGAGAAATAAAGGTGGGAAGGGCAGAGAGAGAAAGAGAATCCCAAACAGGCTCCAGCTGTCAGTGCAGAGCCTGATTTGGGGCATGATCTCACCAACCATGAAGATAATGACCTGAGCCAAAACCAAGAGTCAGATGCTTAACTGACTGAGCCACCCAGGCACCCAGTAGTTATTTTTAAATTTTAAATAAAATTATAGTAAACTAAGTATAATTACAACCAGAAAAATAACTTTTATCTGTCTTTAAAACCCTTTTATTAGTATAACTGATGTAAATGTAAATGGACAATGTCTTAGAAAGAAGAAGAATTCTGAAAGAAATCCTTGGAATTCAGTATATTTGATAAAAGCAATAAGATTTTTTTTTAAGTGGATCTTGGGTGGTTCAGTCAGTTAAGCATTTGACTTCCACTCAGGTTATGATCTCAGTGTTTGTGAATTCAAGCCCCACATTGGGCTCTGTGCTAACAGCTTGGAGTCTGGAGCCTGCTTCAGATTCTATGTCTTTCTCTCTCTCTGCCCCTCCCCACCTCTATTTCTCTTTCTCTCTCTTAACAATAAACACTAAATAAAAAACTACTACAACATCTTACATATTAAGTTGGAGTATTCTTATATATCATCTTAACCTAATCTTTTATTTTACTTTTTTTAAATATATCACTCTTCACCTTTTTCACTTATTTCCCCCACCAACCTCCCCTCTGGTAACCACCAGTTTGCTCTCTATAGTTAATTCCAGATTTTTGGTCTCTTTTTTTCTTTGTTCATTTGTTTTCTTTCTTAAATTCTACGTATGAGTGAAATCCTGTGGAATTTGTCTTTCTTTGACTTATTTCACTTAGCACTATATGCTGTAGACACATCCATGTTGTCAAAAATGGCAAGATTTCATTCTTCTTTATGGCTAACACTTCATTGTGTGTGTGTGGGGGGGGTGAGGTGTATACACACACACATATATAACGCCTTCCTTATCCATTCATCTATTGATGAACACTGGGCTGCTTTTCATATTTTAGCTATTGTAAATAATGTTGTAATAAACATAGGGGTCCATATGTCTTTCTGAATTAGTGTTTTTCTTTTCTATCAATTAATGCCCAGTAGCAGAATTATTGGATCATATAATAATTCTATGTTTAATTTTTTGAGGAACATCCATACTCTTTTCCACAGTGATTGCACCAATTTGCATTCCCAACAGCACACAAAGGTTCTTTCTTCTCTACATCCTCATTAGCACTTATTATTTCTCGTATTTTTTATTTTAGCCATTCTGACAGATGTGAGGTGATATCATTGTGACTTTAATTTGCATTTTTCTGATGATAAGTGATATTGAGCACCTTTTCATGTGTCTGTTGGGCATTTGTAGAACATTTTTTGGACAAATGTCTATTCATGTCCGTTGCCCATTTTTAATGAGATTATTAAGTATTGAGTTGTTCCTGACATATTTTGGATATTTGCTCCTTATTGGATATATCTTTTGCAAATATCTTTTCACATTCTGTGGCTTGCTTTCTGTTTTGCTGATGATTTCCTTCACTTTGCAAAAGCTTTTCGTTTTTGTGTGGTCACAATAGTTTAATTGTGCTTTTGTTTCCCTTATCTGAGGAGACATATCTAGAAAAGTGTTTCTCTGGTCAATGTCAAAGAAATTATTATTGTCTGTGTTTTTTTCTAGGCATTTTATGGTTTCAAGTCTCACAGTTAGGTCTCTTATCCATTGTTTAGTTTATTTTTATGTATGGTGTAAGAAAGTGGTCTAGTTTCATTCTTCTGCATGTAGCTGTCCAGTTTTCCCAATACCATTTATTTAAAAGACTTTTTCCCATTGCATATTCTTGGCTTTATCATAGATTAATTGGCCATAAAACCATGGGTTTCTTTCTGGACTTTCTATTCTGTTCCATTGATCTACGTGTCTTTTTCTTTTCTTTTCTTTTCTTTTCTTTTCTTTTCTTTTCTTTTCTTTTCTTTTCTTTTTTCTTTCTTTCTTTCTTTTCTTTCTTTCTTTCTTTCTTTCTTTCTTTCTTTCTTCTTTCTTCTTTCTTCTTCTTTCTTTCTTTCTTTCTTTCTTTTTCTTTCTTTCTTTCTTTCTTTCTTTCTTTCTTTCTTCTTTCTTTCTTTCTTTTTTTTTTTGCCATACCATACTGTTTTGGTTACTACAGCTTTGTAGTATAGCTTGAAACCTGGGATTCTGATATCTTCAATTTTGTTCCTCTTTTTTGACAGTGCTTTGGCTATTTGAGGTCTTGTATGGTTCTATACAAATTTTAGGATTATCTGTTCTAGTTCTTGGGAAAATGCTCTTGGTATTTTGATATGGGTTGCATTAAATATGTAGATTGCTTTGGATTGAAAGGACATTTTAATAATGTTGTTTCTCCTAACCCACAAGCATGGAATACATTTTCATTTTCATTTGTTTGTGTCATCTTCAATTTCTTACATCAATGTTTCAGAGTTTTAGGATTTTATTTTTAAAAAACAACATTACAATTTTTCTAAATTCAGCTTAAACTAAAATTTTTCAGAGTATTGTACAAGTCTTGTGATTTGAAAATCAAATAGAAATTCACCAATATAATCCTATCTCATGAAGAATATAAACTTCTAATACCAAGATTGTAAAGAAAATGAAGATCTTGGGGCACCTGGGTGGCTCAATCGGTTAAACATCTGACTTCGTCTCAGGTCATGGTCTCACAGTTCATGGGTTCGAGCCCTGCATCGGGCTCTGCTGATGGCTAGCTCAGAGCCTGGAGCCTGTTTCAGATTCTGTGTCTCCCTCTCTCTCACCTTCCCTTGCTCATGTTGTCTCTCTCTCTTTTAATCTCTCAGAAATCAATAAAACATTTTTTAAAAACTAGAAAATGGAGATCTAGTCCAATTATAAATATTTACCTATAAGGACCAGTTTCAAACTTTGTCATTAAATTGTCTCTGTGAAATTATTTTCCTTATAAAATTTAAAATATATCACCACATGAGAAAAAAAACAATTTAAAATTTTTGGCAAAGACAGAAGTAAGATGTGCCCAGGGCCAAAAAACACTTGTTATTTTTGCTTAAATGTAATAGCTTACTATTCATTTTTCCTTTTGAACACTGTGTATAATTCCTCAGAATTTTTTTTCACTTTTATAATGCCAACTTCCTTGTTCAACAAACATTTGTTGAGCATGTACCATGAACCAAGTACTGCTGTAGGTAAGATGAATATGATTATATCCTTGTCCTTTAGTAGATTGGGCAAAAAAAATTTATTGCTTCCACAAAATCATGGTCTACTTTGATACACTCCAGACTAAAATATGTATCAACCTAAATACTTAAGACAATAGGAAATGAATTAAATCTTCACTTGATTCAGTATTTCTTAAGACTTATACATCAAGTTCAAATATTTAAAAAGCTCTGTGGTTTCAAATCATATTCTTAGAATTTACATCTGGAGGAAAGCTGTTCCTTTCTAGTAGAAACTAAGGTTTTCAATATTTATTTAGAAACCAAGGTTTATTTCTGAGCTCATACAACTAAGGTTGTATAATACGAATATTATACAAAACTGGAGTCCAGAGGGTGGCTTGGTAGACTCATTATATATGATGACATTTTGATGTTATTATCTACATTCGTTTACATATTCACAATAATAAATGAATGTGTTTAAGTTAAAACCTTCTAAGGTTTAAACACAGACCTAAATAATAGGGTAATAGAGCCACCTAGTGGCACATTATAAAAATTGGTTGCTTATAATTTTCATTCCATTAGGTTTAGTGAACATAAGCTTATTTAGTGAACATAAGCTTATTTATCTATTCACTAATAAAGCTATTTATAACTCTTATGGATGATGGATCAAAAAACTAGGGTTTTGAATTCTATAGTAAATGTTTGATGTCCTGACACATGTATAAAGTGTATTATAGGAGGAAATAAAGAAAAATAGAGTTTTAGCAAGTTATTATTAAATGTTCATATTGCTGGGGTGCCTGGTGGCTCAGTTGGTTAAGCACAAGACTCTTGATTTCAGCTCAGGTCATGATCTCATGGTCATGAGATCGAGCCTGTGTTGGGCTCCACACTGAGCATGGCACCTGCTTGGGATTCTCTCTCTCCCTATTTGCCCGTCACTATCCCCCTCACCTCTCTCTCTCAAAATAAATTTTAAAATGTCAAATTGTTTTAATATGTGTAATATAAAGCAGTATTTTACAAATATAGTTTATATTTTTACTCTAAAACAGCAATAAGACCTTCCATTTTAATGCACTATATTGCTATATTAAGTATCATATAATCTTTTGCATAAGGGGATGCAAACCTCCGGAAAAAAGCCCTCATTAATAAACAGATTAAACCAAAGATCAAGGGTCACAGGCCATTTGAGAAGGGAAAAAGAAAAAGCTGATCTTTTGAGATGTTAAATATTTAATGAAGTATGAGTGCAACATCTCACTGACATGCATTTCTACAACCAAGTCAAGCAATCACTCTTGTGATGAAAGCCAGTTTAAGATGATAGAGCAACTGGGCAACTCCACTATCTGTCACACTAAACAATAAAGGGCTCAGTATGATGCTTGGTAATCTTCCCAATAAATATATATAGATGTTTCCTGGAGTCATTACTCCAGTACCCAAATTCCAAAATTCTTTGACCCACTATCCCCTCAAAATTCATTAATCCTACTCACATTTTCAGTGTCTCTCACTATTCTAATGTGTCGTCACCCCTCCTTAACCAGTCTAAATTCCATGGCAAATCAATACAACCACTCCCTGCATACATTCCCTTTCCTGCCACTCACCTTGTTGACTTTCCTGGTAAAGTTAGTTAGTTTGAGCTCTTTGTCAGCTTTACATCTATACCTATGTAGCTGAGCTTGGTGTGGAGAAAACACACAATCATGCTAATATTTTAAGTGAACTTAAATTTATTATAAGAATGCCAGTGTGTTCCTATGTGACCCAGGAATCCTACTACATTTCCACTACTCACACTGTCTCCTAACTATATTCTCCTCTCTCCTAAAATATACAACACTCCCTCTCCCAACTTCTCAGTTGATGAGTTTGCTTTCTATTACTGGGAGTGGGGGGGGGGGAGGGGAGGGGGAAGGGGAGGGTCATAAATTAATAGAAACGAATATTCAAAAGTTCACACCACCACATCACTTACCTATTAGCATCTATATCCATATACTTCTGTTTCTGCTGATGGACTGCTTGAACTACCATCTTGGGCTCACTCCTACTTTATGCACAAGATCCCAAAGCAATTGCACAAGCAATTCACCAAATCTTTCCTGCATTATCAATTTTCCATTTGTACTGAATCTTTCCCTGTTAGAATATAAACATGCTTTATACTCTCCCATGCTTAAAAAAAATCCACTTTTTCCCATTTTTAAAAATTCAAGTATAATTAACATAACATACAATGTTATATTTGTTTCAGGTGTAGAATATAATGATTAAACAATTCTATACATTTCTCAGTCCTTATCAGGATAAGTGTATCCATAATCCCCCTTATTTCTTTCACCCATCCCCCCACCAACCTCCTCTCTGGCAAATACCTGTTTGTTCTCTGTATTTAAGAGTCTGTTTTTCTGTTTGTCTCTTTTTTGTTTGCTTCCTCGTTTCTTAAATTCCACATATGAATAAAAATCATATGGTATTTGTCTTTCCCTGTCTGACTTACTTCACTTAGCATTACACACTCAAGATTCATCTATGTTGTTGAAAATAGCAAGATTTCATTCTTTTTTTATGGCTGAGTAATACTCCATTATATGTATGTATGTGTGTATTCCACCTCTATCCATTCATCTATTGATGAACACTTGAGTTGCTTTTCATATTTTACCATTGTAAATAATGCTGCAATAAACATAGGCGTGCATATCATCTTTTTGAATTAGTGTTTTTATTTTCTTTGGGTTAATGCCAGGAGTAGAATTACTGGATCATCTGGTAATTCTGTTTAATTTTTTTGAGGAACTTACATACTGTTTTATGCAGCGGCTGCACTGATTAGCCTTCCCACCAACAGTGCATGAGTGTTCCTTTTTCTCAACGTCCTTGCCAACACTAGTTATTTCTTGCATTTTTTTATTTTAGCCATTCTGACAGGTGTGAGATGATATATCATTGTGGTTTTAATTTGCATTTCTCTGATGATGAGTGATGTTGAGCATCTTTTCATGTGTCTGTTGGCCATCGGTATGTCTTCTTTGGACAAATGTCTATTCATGTCTTCTGCCCCAATTTTAATGAGATTCTTTGTTTTTTTGGTATTGAGTTGTATTAATTCTTTATATATTTTTATATTAACCCCTTATCAGATATATCATTTACAAAGGTCTTTTCCTATTCAGTGTGTTGCTTGTTTTGTCGATAGCTTCCTTCACTGTGCAGAAGCTTTTTATTTTGCTATAGTCCCAATAGTTTATTTATGCTTTTATCTTGCCTGAGGAGACATATTTAGAAAAATGTTTCTATGGCCAATTTCAAAGAAATTACCATCTATGTTTTCTTCCAGGAGTTTTATGGTTTCAGGTCTAACATTTAGGTCTTTAATCCATTTTGAATTTATTTTTGTGTATTGTTTAAGAAAGTGGTCCAGTATTCCCAGCATTGTCTGTTGAAGAGACTGTCTTTTTCCCTTTATATATAATGCCTCCTGTTTCTAAGCTTTATTGACCATATAAGTGTCGGTTTATTTCTGGATTCTCTGTTTTTCTATTAATCTATGTGTTTATTTTTGTGTCAGTACCATACTGTTTTGATTACTATAGCTTTGTAGGATACCTTGAAATCTGGGACTGTGATACCTCTAGGAAAAAAAAAAAATAATCCACTCTTGGTCCCACACCCCTCTTCAGATACTGTCTCATTTTTCTTCTCCTTTCTAGCATACCTCCACAAATGGCTTATCTAAATCTATGGTCTCCAATTCCCTTCCCATTCTCTGTGAAACTGTCCTCTACAAGGTCTCAATGACCTCCATATTGCTATAGACAATAGTCATTTCTCAGTTTTCATCTTATTTGTACCATGAACAAACTTTTATTTGAAAAACTTTCTTCTTGACTTTCAGGATACCACTCTCCAATGGCTTTCCTCTGTTCCTCACTTCTCAATCTCCTTTACTGGTTCTTGCTACTTTTCCTGGTAGATACATGTTGAGAATGCACAAGAGCTCAGTCTTTGATCCCATTTTCCGTCTGTCTTTTGTTCTTGTTATTAGCATTCAATCTCATGGCTTTAAGTGGATTCTACACTTTAACAGCTCCCAGCCCAGGTCTCTCTCCAGAATTCCATACTCAGACATTAACCATCATCGAATTTCACACTTTGAAGGTCAGTTCAGGGCATAAGGCAATATTGCTAATTAAGCAAGCTGTCACTTATCTGCTATCTCAGTTTTGTAGGTTGGAGCCGAAGCCAGGTCTGTATCTTCTTTACTCCTTACAGGATCCTCTATTTCAAATTCAGCAATTTGGGTCTGTAACAAAAGACCAGGTCCTCCATCACCAGATCACCTCCATCATCGAAGTTGAACCCTTGGAAGCAGGGAGGAATCAGTGTAGATTCCACTCTATTCTCCTGGATTTCAGTTCATTCTTCAGGGGCCAGTTCCTTGCTTCCTGCACTGGACAGCTGTGATTAACCTTACACTAGATAGATCTGTATCTGCCCCTGTGACAGAACTCTGATACTCTTACTTACACCTGGTTTATACACCTAAAATATGGACTCCATGAGTACGAAATTTTGCTGTTTTGTTTACTGCTCTTGCCCCAGCACTAAGAACAGGACCCAGTGTAGAAATCATACAGTAGGAATATTAAGTATTTACAGATGAACAATTTTTTGAAAAACAAAGGCACAAAGAATAAGTATTAAGGATGGCAAGAAAGGGAAGAGAGGTTTTGGATAAAGATTCCTGTAAAAAAATTTGATAATTGAGGTGTGTCTTAATGGATGGGTAGGAAAAATAGGAAATACAGTCTATGCTATGAAATACCATGAACAAAACTAGGAATGAGTATGGTAAGTGTACCACACATTATAATATGTGCAGAGATTAGAAAGTTGACCTGATAATCCAGAGGGAAAGCCATTACAGTTTCTATAGCAAGTGACAAGCATGGAGAAAATAGTATTTCAGGAAATTTAATATTTCAAAAATATGCTCAGTTGAGTGGAGATAGGGAATTTGAAAAGTAGGGAGACAGTTTAGACATGTTCTCTGAGATTAGTAGTATGAAAATAAAGGAAAAGTTAATCTAAAAATAAGTGTCAAAAACGTTATCACATGGCAACTGAAGAAATTACTAACGCTGTTCATTGATATTTCTGATTCTTCTCCTTCTAAGCACATAGTAGGCTTCCATTTCCCCACCCTTTTGCAGTTAGGTGTAGCCATGCACCTCGCTTTTGTCCACGGGATATGAAGCAATGTGAGGACTGTCACTTCAGAAGGGAAGTCTTTAAAAACAAGTATGTGATTCTCTACCTTCCCATTACCCTTCTTGTTGTCTATAACATTACAAATGGTGAGGCTTCTTTAGTCTAAGTCTCTAGAATGGACAAAAATATGACAAGCTTTATGACATTTGTTTTAAGCAACAATGATTTTGGATTGCTTATAACTCCAACACAACCTCACCCATTCTTACTGCGGCAGCTTTAACTTGAATCAACAAATTTTTATATTCCCTCCTTTAAGAGATGGAGTTTAATTTCTCTCCCTTTCTGTGTGAGCTGGAATTAATAACTTGCTTCTAACAAGTGATAGCGAGTAACTTCTCAGACTAGGTCATAACATCATTGGTACTTCCTCTCTTGGATCACTTACTTTGGGAGAAGCCAGCTGCCATCTCATGAGGACACTCCATCAGCCAAATGGGAGATCCACATGCTGGGAAGCCGAGGTCTCCTACCAACAATTAGCATTAACTTGCTAAGCCTGTAGCTGAGCAACCTTGGAAAGAGGATCCTGCAGCCTCAGTCAACATCCCGACTACAACCTCATGAGTGAGATACAAGACAGTTAGGCTGTACTTGGATTCCTGATCCACAGAAAATATGTGAGATAATAAATGCTTATTTGTCAGAGGCCGCGCCGGCTCCGACAGGTCCAGGGGTCCCTGAAGGATGGACGGTGTCGGCAAAAGAGAATGAGAGAGCTCCGAGATCCTTTCTGATCACCAGGCATCTCTGTCCTGTCAGTTTTGGTGTCTTTATTTATAGGTCAAAAGTTAACATGGCATCAGGAAATGGAATTTTTACAATGGATAGCTCTTTGTGATAAGGTGTTTTTGGAAAATGTACAGAAACAGGTTTTACAGAAGTCTTCTTGCAGAACTGCTCCAATTATAGTGAGGTTGAGTAACTAAGAAAATAACAAGGTGTTCACATTTTAATAACGCTAAGATTAAGTCATAGGTTTGTAGATACTCTTATCCATCCTCATCACAGCTGCCAGGGTAAGGGAAGGTGTTTGTGGAAAGTAGGCCTTAGGGAAGGGGCTGCTCTACACCATCAGTTAGCAAAGGTGTATATACTAACTTATCTTCTGCCCTTATCTGTTCCTTCTCTCTAAGTTAGGTTCTTTGTCTCCGGGCAAGACTTGGTTTTCCAGTTATATGCTTTATTGCACCAGAGAGCCAACCATACCTTTAAAGAGTTTAGCTTATTTCCAATACATAGAATAGCGTCTTTGAGTGCATTTACCTTTGTGTCTACTTTTATGATTTCTAGAATAGCTAGGGCATGAGAGACATTTTTGGTTAGTTGATTTACATGTTGAGCTGTATGAACATCTTGGACTAATGCAACGGTAGAAACAGAATTGTACATGTAAAGGTCAATCTTTTATGACTAGGGGTCATTAGTCTGTTCATAGCTCAAGGGAAAGTATGGAGGGAAACAGGACCTTCTGGAGACACGATGTCTGTTCCCATAATCAAAAGAAGAAGTTCCCACAATAAGTTCCTTCACAAGGTGCAATCATCATACCAGGGCCGGAATAAGGGGACAAGTCACTCCCGTTATTGATCAACAAGGTACCTTAGGGGTCAGTGCTCAAGCAGCAATAATTGAGTGGGGGGTGGATATCGGTCATCATCTGATTGGCAAGAGACCGTGCAAACTTGCTTTAACCTCACCAGGAGTTTTCTCGACTAGTGGGCTCAGAATGGCTCCCAACACTTATTGTTTTAATCCACTATGCTTAGGCTAATGTGAAACATATTGCTAGATAACAAATACACTGACTAATACAAAAATACACTAAAAATTGAAAATGGAGGGTAGGGAGAAATCAAAGCTGACTCACTCTTAGGCTTTGAGTTTTGAATAGTCTGGAAAAACTATGACATCACTGATTATAAGTTATTCAATTCCATTGGAGTTTTGAGGCAAGGGCCATCTATACTCAATAAACATTGGACAGAGTCTTTCAAATGTTTAAAAAATAAAGTGTTCAGAACCAAAAAGAATATTCCAGTAGAGATAGGGGAGAACTCTCAACTCTTCTAGACACTATAGTTGTATTATAATTCTCTTACCAGCACTATCACGTTGCTAGTACACACCAACTGCAAGCTTAGGTTTCCTAAGTATCTTAAAATGAAAATAAGCCCATAGGCCATTTCCTGATATTTTCTCCCACTTATTTCAACATTCATGAGAGCTGTGCTGTTATGTTAATTTTGCCTCTCTGATGATTACTATAGTTTCTACACTAAAACCACAAAAGGAAAAAGGAAATAGAATAGGGAAAAGTAGCATAGTTGGAAAATGAGTATTCTATAATGAACTGTTTCAGGTAGTATATCAAAAGCAGAATTAAGTATTGTCCAGTCATCATTTTATCAGTTCTAACAACTTCACTTTGCAGTCTACCTTTAAAATCCTTAAGCCAACCTTTATTTACAATAAAAATTTAATTCTACCGATGACCACATAATCTCTACCGAGTATTCTAAGTCTCAAAGATTTGGCTTGAACAGCTGCTAATTAGGCTTGATCTCAAATTCCCACAAATTTAGAAATATCATCTCAGCCACAAATTTCACACTAAGAGTATACAGGAACCATCACTAAAGCACAACTTGTCTTAAAACAAAAATAATAGACTATAAACTTATGATTGTTTTATTAAGCTTTATTTAAAGTTTTAGGTTTACAGAAAAGTTGAAAAAATAATAGAGTTTCCAACATATCCTCCAACCAATTTCCCCGATTGTTAACATCTTATAATACCATATACATCTGTCACAACTAAGAAACCATCATTGGCACATTACTATTAACTAAATTTCACGCTTTCTTCAGATTTCGCTAGTTTTCCATTAATGTCCTTTTTCTGTTTGAGGTTCCCAGACAGTATATCACATTACATTTAGTCATCACGTGTCATCTCCTCTGGTGTGTCTTTTCTTGTTTTTCAAGATCACAGACTTTTGTTGTTTTTCAAGATCATGACAATTTTGAGTACTGATATGTAATTTGTAGACTGTCCACCAACTTGATTTTGTCGGATATTTTTTCTTATGGTCTGACTAGGGTTAGGGCTTTGGGGGAGAATAACACAAAGGAGGTGAAATGTTTTCATTAAATTTTACCAAGGTACACACTATCAATACGACTTCTTGCTCATGTTACTATTGATCACTTGGTCCAGGTAGTGTTTGCTATATTTCTCCACTGTAGAGTTATACTTTCCCCTTCTTTCCTTACAGACCCTTTGAAAGTAAGTCACTAAGTACAGCCAATACTCAACTTGATTTGGGGGGATCAAACTCTACCTCCTAGAAAAAAATCACTTTCAAACTAAATATAAAACTTTCTCAATTCTTGTAAAATATATACTGACTGCTTCAAAGCATTCAATAATCAACTGAGTGCTTCTTCAACATCAGTCACTCTGATAGGCACTTCAAATGAGAGTTGACACAGTCCCTTCACAAGGACTTTAAGATACCAAAAGAAAAATCCAAGTAATATAGTGTGTCAAAAAGGGAAAGCAAATTCAGAGTAATGAAAAGTTTCACAGAATATGTTCAATCACAGCATTCAAAGCAGAGTAGTATTTTGACACATGAAAATTTATGCAAATTCAACATTCATTTATGACTAAAAACTGAACAAAGTGGGAAGTAGGTATAGCAGGAGGGAACATACTTGAACATAGTAAAGGCCATACATGACAAGCCCACAGTTAATATCATATTCAATGGTAAAAAGGTAAAAGCTCTTCCTCTAAGATCAGGAACAAGAAAGGATGCTCCCACCACTTTTATTCAATATAGTACTGGAAGTCTATCGAAAGTAATTAGGTAAAAAAAAAAAAGAAATAAAAAGCATCCAAACTGAAAAGGAAAAAGTAAAACTTTTTCCTAAAAAATTATTTATTTTCCTAAAAAACTATTTCCTAAAAAATATCCACTATTTGCATATGACATAGAGAAAATCAAATGACTCCACCCAAAAACAGTTAGAATAAATGAATTTCAGTAAAGTAGCAGGATACAAAATCACGATATAAACTCTAATATGCTTCTATTTTTTTTATAATGTAAGAAACACTTCTACTTACAATTGCATCAAAAAATACTTAGAAACAAATTTTAATGAGGAAGGTGAAAAACTTGTATACTGAAAACTATAAAACACTGATGAAAGAAATTGAAGATCATATAAATAATGAAACATCTGGATGAATACTGTTTAAATGTCCACACTATGCAAAGCAACCTACAAATTCAATACAAGCCCTGTCAAAATTCCAATGGAATTTTTCACAGAAATAAAGCAAACAATAATAAAATTTACATGAAATGAGAAAAGACTCCAAACAGCCAAAATAATCTTGAGAAAGAACAACAAAGGGGCACCTAGGTGGCTCAGTTAAGTGTCCAACTCTTGATGCGGACTCAGGTCATGACCTGTTTGTAGGTTTGAGCCCTGCATCAGGCTCTGAACCAACAGTGCAGAGACTGCTTGGGATTCTCTCTCTCTCTCTCTCTCTGCCCCTCCCACACTGTCTCTCAAAATAAATAAACAAAAAAAAAAAGATAGAAAAACAAAGGTGGAGCTATTGTGCTTCCTGGTTGATAACCGTATTATTACAAAGCTATAGTAATTATTATTTTAGAGTTTATTTGAGAGAGAAAGAGAGAGCACAAGTAGGGGAGGAGCAGAGAGAGAGGGAGAGAGAGAATCCCAAGCCCCCAGTGTGGGGCTCAATCTCACAAACCTTCAGATATAACGTGAACTGAAATCAAGAATCGGATGCTTAACCAACTGAGTCATCCACATGTCCCACAAAGCTACAGTAATTAAAACAGTATGATACTGGCATAAAAACAGACATATTGATCAACGGTACAGAATAGTGAGACCAGAAATAAACCCATGCATATATGGTCAGTTAACTTACAACAATGGAGCCAAGAATGTACAATGGGGAGAGGACAGACTTAAATAAATGGTGCTGGGAAAACTAGATAGTCACATGCAAAAGAATGACACTGGATTACTATCTTATACCATACACAAAAAATGATGTCAAAGTGGATTAAAGACTTGAATGTAAGCCTGAAACCATAAAATTTCTAGGAAAAAAACATAAGCAGTAAGCTCTTTGACATTGATCATGGTGATAATTCTTTAGATCTGACTCCAAAAGTAAACAAACGGGACTACATCAAACTAAAAAGCTTCTTTGTAGCAAAGGAAATTTTCAACAAAATGAAGTCAATCTGCTGAATAGGAGAAAATATTTGTAAGTCATGTTTCTAATAAAATAAAAATCTTCAGCAAAAGAAAAACCTTAATAACTATTTATGGGGATAGGGATTAACTCGATTAATGTGGTGATCATTTAGTAATATATACAAGTATCAAATCATTATGTTGTTTACCTGAAACTAATATGTTATTATACCTCAATTTTAAATAAAAGAAAAAAACTAGATGGGAAGAAATATAAGATGGAGAAAAGAACCTAAAATATGGGAGCAGAGACTCTTCACTCTTTCTCTCAGGTGTTTTTACTCCTTAGCCCAATGGAAACATAGATTTAAAAAACTTCAATGTACCTTTATAGCTTACCATAAGTGGCTGGTCATATGGGCTGGACTATGTCACCCAAAATTCATATGTTGAAATCCTAACAGCCAATAACTTAGAATACGATAATATTTGGAGACAGGATCTTTTAAGTGGCAATTAAGGTTAAGTTATTAACACAGGCCTTAATCCAAGATGACTAGTGTCCTTTTAAGAGATTGGGATACAAACAGGTAGAGGTTAAAGATGTGAAGATACTGGGAAAAGAGGGCCATCTATAGGCTACCGAAGGTCTAAAAACAAACCGGTGAGCACCTGGATCTCAGAGTTTAGTCTCCAGAATTGTGAGAAAATAAATTTGTAGTAAGCCACCCAACCTGTGGCATTTTCTTCGGACAGCCTTTACAAAGTAATACAAATGGCTACAGATTCGACATGAAATCTAATTAAGTAAAACTCTCCGCTGTGCTTTGGTATTTACCTCTTGTTACAGAATAGCACTTTTTCGTTCATTAGTGAGATGAAGATGAAGTCAGAAAAACATAGGGTGAAAGGTGAGCCTCAGAAACAACTTTAGCTTTTTCTAATTAAAATTCATTTCCTATAAACTGGTCGTTCTAATCATAATAGTAATGTTTGCTCTAATAAACTATTTCCCCCAGAATAGTACGTAAAGATTTCATGAAGCTTCTGTAGATCTCTTATGTGGCACTTTATTCCCCAACTTATTCTGGGGAATAAATTTTTGATACCGTTTTTCCTGACAGCAATTGCCACAACATACCTTCCCAAATAGTCCGCTACTAAGTAAAACCTCCCTTTTGTTTCATATCAGAGGACAATAACAAGGGGAAACTGAAAATAAATTTAATAGCATTTAATAAGCACGTGTCTAGAACTAAATGTTTTCCTAAATATGTTTAATTCCACTTTACAAGGGTTAATTCGATTATTTCTATAATTGCGCCCTCAAAGAAACGCACAATAGGGAGGTAAGAGCAGACATAATGCTTTTAAGAGTCAACGAAATCCAGCTGCGGCCAATACGGACAACAGACTGTGGGTCAGTCTGCAAAACGGGAAACGTTCAGACATACTCGTTAAGTGGGCCTCCCATAGACTTCAGGCTAAAGTCCTTTACTTTTTCTATTCTTGTATTTACACAGTCTTTTGGCTAGGCTTTCAGTAATGAGTGTAAATACCCCTAAGAGATTAGACACCCTCCCCCGTCGCCGCCAAAAAACACCCCAAAACCTCCAAACAAACAAAAAAACCCTTGCAAGTCACTGACAACTGTGCTTCAGGAACAGCAACTCCAGCTGAAAACCTAAGTCTCCGATCATTAATAGACAGAAAAATCAGCTAGTTCCATATATATTAACCTACCTAGTGGTTTAAAAGCTGAGGATTTATCTAACCTGGCGCTTCGGTAACAAGGGCAACCTCTAACTATCCTTAAAGCAAACAGGAAACAAAAGCTTTTCACCTCCCGGATCAAGAAGACAAAAACGAGCGTCAGGATTTCCTGATCTCGCGAGAACTTTCTGACTCCTGTACGCGCGTGCGTCCGAATCGAGGGCGGGATGAACCGCCCGCCCAGACGGTGGGCGGGGGAGGTGGAGCAAACTGTGAGGAGCTAGGGGGCGTCGGGAAGGGGTGGAACGGCGGAGGGGCTGGGAAGGGCCGAGCGGAGGGAAAACCCGTGTGGGCCCGCCCCTCGCGGCACTTCCCGGAATAGCGTCACCAGCTCTATAAGATAGCTTGCGCCGAAGTGCTCGGCCTTTTACGTCCGGGAAGCGTCGGGTTTAGGTTACGCGGTTGAGGTGCGCTGTCGTATTTTGCGCACTAAGATGGTAATTGAGGCAGAACATTTCGGCCTAGTTAAAATGCATGAGATTCAGGAGTCTTGTAGTGATCGGTCAGCGACAGCTGTGAAACCTCTAGGTTCGAAAACCTGAGGTATTCTTTTGGTCACGCGGCGGCCACGTGCCACCCGGGGCGCTGAGTCGGAAGCCGAGCGCGCATGGTTATGGGCTCTACAGCAAAGGATTCCATCGTGCACCTGATGACCAGCAAAGGTCGCGAATTCGGCTGTCGGTGTCAAGTGGCCATCTTGAATCTACTCCGCCACTGTTAGGTAGTAACACCGAGTCCTGATACCCGCCACATTTAGATCGGAGAAAGTGAGTAATATCTGTAGTGTTGCTTGCTTATAAGTTCTGGGATTGTAAATGTCCATGTATCTTTGGGACCTGTCAGCCGTGGCAGTCTCCCTTCCTAGCCATGGAAGAGCATATTCTTGTTTATTGGCAAAGCTGTCACCATTTAATTGGTATCAGATTCTGACTTGCACAAGTAACATTCATCACTTGAAAACCTGGAGGGTGCTAGGTTATTGGGCACACATCTAACTCTTGCTTAAATGTCTTTAGGAAGCTGAACTAACCGTTCCAGTCGATGACAGAAAACCTGACCAGGTACGTTCCGTTTTATTCATATTTTGTCATTAATACGGAATCCTTAGTGCTAAGGAATGGGAAGACCAGAATTGACCCAGTTTGCTGTTACTTGGTAATTTGGAAGAATGAATAGCCAACTAAATAGAAAGTAACTGAAGTTGCTAAGATTTCAGCACTGTGACTTAGTACACACACATCAGATTATAAAGCTGGTTTTCTTTTGCAGATGATGAAGAAATTCAAAATGATACGGGTGAAGTCCTGTTTATTTCGAATCTGGTGGTGTGCTGCCGAACGTGATTTTTAAATCTCAACTTCTTGCATGTCGAATGGAGAATAATCTGGGGTGGTGGTCTCCCATATAGGCCAGAATATCACTTGGGCGTAAGTAGACAATACGTGCGTGCCTGCTTACTATAATTAAATAAAATGGCTTGATTCATCTGAAAAAAAGTCGTTTTCTATGACTAAATGAGAAGGAAGTGGAAAGGTAGCACAAATAATACGTAACAAACCACCTGCTTCTGGTAGTGGAGCTGGTATGGAGGTGTTGTGAATGAGTATTGTAAGACATTACAGTACTTGGTAGGGGGAACAACATGTAAAACCACATTACTCCTAAGGGACAGCAGTCATTTGACATTGTTGTACATGAGTTTAGTCTCAGTCCTTCCATCTTGGCCCAGGGTTTACCTTCTGGGCCTGCACTCAAAGGACTACGAGACTGTCCCCAAATGCCAGGCTAAGACTTCTATGCTCTGCTTTTTAATTCATTATTTGCCTTGTTGCTCTTCACTTGTTGTAAACCCTCACATTCCAGTACCTCATATTTGGGAACTTAAACTCCGAGATTCCAGGAAGGTCCTACAGTCTATGACTACAGACACAGCCTACCTTTACAGTCGAACTTTGCCAACTTTTGGCTGATAATACCCCTGGGTCCTCAACCTCGGACCTGTGCCCAGGATGGATAAATCGTAGGTTAAACAACCACAACTTTGGAAAGGATGGCAGTTCTATGTCTGCCCAGCCACTGGGGCAAATGTCTGTCAGAAAAGCAGGCAATTTCGCTGTGCCTGATGGGGATGCGAAACCGGAGCAGATTGGGTTCAAGGGGATGTATTCATAGAGGTCAAAAAAACACTACCTCTAACAGCCTCAGTCAACATAACTATTAAAACCTAGTTGCGTGGGGTTTATAGAAAAAAAACCATGGGACACAGAAAAAACTTGGGGTCTCTATGTGACCAGATACAACCCCGGGACCCTGTTTACAATTCAGCACAAACCAACCACAGCCTAAATCAACAGCTCCAGTAAGTACTCCTTCCCCTCCTCTGTCCCCGGATTCCTGTCTGCCCATTCTCCAGCCCTATTAGTGCCTCCCACAGTAACTTGATCCCCTGTTAAACCTCATTGAGGCCACATATGACTTCCTAAATGGTCAAACCCAGACCTGACTGTTGACTCAGTCTCAACCCTAGGCCCTCTATGTCAGCATCGGAGCTAACATCTCCTTGGGAAATAATGAGACTTCAACAAGTAGCCCTAGGGTCCCCACAAATAACAGCCTCCCGCAAATGGGGAACCCAGCCCAAACTAACCTTGGGCGACCAACAAGGACAAGGAACTTGCTTGGCCTCTCCAAGCTACTCCTTGGGCACCTCAGCCTATAAAGATTCCTGTAGCTCTGTTCTACTTGTAAGTGCCTCTCAAAATGTGTATTTCGTGACACCTGACACTACCTGGTCTGCTTGTACCACTGACCTAATTACTTACTCCTTGTACCGCACGCCCACTCTTCACTAATGAGGACTGGAATGTCTTATACTTTGTAGTCCTTATAATGCCCCACGTGTCGTTTTGGAATGACCCCTCGCCTTAGTACCCATTTAGGTGGGAGCTGGTAATGCTGACTCTAGCTATCGGGACAGCTTCCTTAATAGTTGTGGACCAAAGTTTTAAACCCTCAGCAGACAGATGAACAAGGACCTCAGTCTCATGGAAGCTTCTATTACTAAGCTTGAAATACAGGTTCACTCCCTAGCTGAAGTTGTCTTCCAGAACCAATAAGGCTGGACCTCCTGTTCTTAAATAAAACAAGGAGACCTTTATGCCATACTGGAAAATGCCTGTTTTACACAAATTCTGGAGCAATCAAAACTTGGCCCTGGTTAAAAATTCCCACAGCAGGGTGAAAGCTGGTATCAGTCTTTATTCTCATGGTCTCCCTGGTTAACACCTCTCCCCTCAACTGTTACAGGTCCCTTAGTGCTCTTGCTCCTGGGCCTCCTAATCAGCCCAAGCCTCATAAATTGGCTACTCAACTTTGTAAGAAAAAGAATAAACTCCGTTAAGATGATGGTCTTAAGGTCTTCTACAGCAGTCTCAACTGGGATGAGGAGTCCGTGATTTCCCCACCTAAAGCCAGTGGGGAATGTTGCACATGAATTTAGCTTCAGTCCTTCCATCTTGGCCCAGAGTTTACCTTCGGGGCCTGCACTCAGGGGGCTGCATAACTTTCTACCGGTGCAAGGAAAAAAATAAGAGCAAGGGTTGATGTCCCCTGGTTGTTTATGACACAGACATAGTTTGTCCTCGAGATAATGGCTGTTCCCTTAAATCTTCCCTACAACCCTGAACGTTGCCTTCAAAATGAGGAATGTTTTCCCTGCATGCCAGGATAAGGCCCTCTCCTTATCACCTTGTAGCATTTTGCAATAACCAATCATACTGCTCAATTCAAGCTTCCCACTTGCCTGCTTGCTCACTATAAAAAGCCCTGAGCCCTTAGACTGGGGGCCACACATTTACAGTTCTCTGTTAACTCTCTGCAGTCCTGGCCGGTAATAAAGACTCCTATAATTAGACCTCAGTGGTCTCAGGTGGTCTCTGTCTCTTGTCATAAAATACCACACAAAAGATTAAGGCTACTATAAGAGGTGAACAGCTAAGCACTTTATTCACACAGATGTGCACTGAACACTTGTGTCTTTTAAAAGTCACACAACACTTAACAAGAAAAAAATTAGCTATAATCAAGGCATATTTTATGAACCAAGTAGTTTCCCAATCGACTTAAAATTTCAGTATAAATGTAGCTTGCATCAGCACTGTAATTATAAAGGTGGCCTGTGCGAAGTTTCCGTAAAGATAAATTTTCTCCTGTATTGCACATTTTTCAGCCCTTGTGCAAGAGTGCACCGTCTCCACCACTATCGTCACTAGACGTAAATGCTTGAAAAGTTCTTCCTTTATGAAAACCTTGAGCTTTTACAAAAGTTTTAATGTTACTCTGCCTGACATAGCATTGCAATTCTGCAAAATAGTGAACTATTATATAAAGCACCTTTACATTAGCACCAGTTTTTTACAAAGCTGAGGATTTACAAAAGGGACACAAATAGATGCAGAAGGGAAAGGGGTGAGGTCCCCTCCATGTTGATATAACCACTTAACCTGATTTAATCCTAAAGTTCACACTGCCTTCACCTGTATGCATCTATTTTTTGGATGGATATACAAAAACTGTTTAAAAACACCCAAAGGGCCCTTGATATTAGCAGTCATTGTCTTGTGATTACTTAAGTAGCCTGAGAGGCATGCCTTTTTTTTTTTGTGCAAAAATTTTGCATTGCTATCAAGAATGTCCTGAAAGGGTGCATAGTGTAAAGCACCTGTCCCTAAATTGTGTTGAGAAATAGCCATAGGGAAAGCTTGCCTTTTGTCAGCAATGGAGGCTGAAAATAACTCGGTCAGCACTGATACTCCGGAAGTTTAGATCCCACTGTCTCACCTTGGCCTCTGAGCCTGTTTGACTATTTGAAAGCTAAGGATACTATACAACATTGCCACCCTTTTTTAAATGATTGCTGAGGGCCATAGCCACTTTGAGCAGTGCCTAGCACATAGCTGGTGTATTAATTAAAGCGGTTGAAACAAATAAGTTATTTTAGAGCTTTTTCCCACTATATAAGCATAGAAAGCATTTTTAACAGTATTTTTATTAGCTGGGACTGTCAGGATAGTGGAAATCTACAGGTTTTAGTCATTACAAGAAAGTTGCAATAGATGGCACTCTGACTTAAGTCATGGTCCCGCAAGCAACATGATGCCAAGGAAAATTTTTATCAAGCTGTAAATCTGAAGTAGCTGGAAGTAATTGCTAGACGATGTTAACAAATAAGGTGGATAAATTAGTTTGTACATCCAACAGTTTAAAGGCATTCTTATCAGGAATTCTTCCAAAATTTCTAGGTAGCTAGAATGTGTTGTCATAATGCATAGTACAAAGGCTTCATTCAGGAACGTGTATGGTCACTGACCCTATTCTAGTCTAGGTTTATAACGGAATTCCTCCACCTTTTTGGCCCTTGATTTCCTTAGTTGTCAAAGGCTACAGAGATTCAATGTGTGAAGATGTCTTAGCCTTTTGGAGAAAATTGAGCTTAATTAAACAATGCCACTCTTACTTTGACTCTTCTAGAATATTGATTGAGTTACAAGCTCTCCATCCAAATGAATGTAAAAACAGCCTTACTGCACAATTGATACACAGTCATGTCTGGAGAATGCTAATAAAGACTTTTGAGTAGTTTTGGGGTGGGCCACAATGCTAATTAAGGATAATTAGTACTACACTGAGGTATTAGAATATTCACATCACAAATTCTCAAGCAGCAATGGTGCACATGATTTAATCACAACACAAAAGAAGGAACATGGCTCTCATCCCCATTAGGTGGCATCTCTGGCTGAGTGCTAATGTGGAGGCTGAAAATTTTCCAACATTTTTCTCTTCAAGTTTTCATGAAGAATTACAATTTGGTGACACTTTTTATCCAAGGTACAAAGGCCGAGACTTTGGTATAGACACCAGGTGAATCCTTGACTCCACAGCCATACCCCCAGGAGGTCACCCCATACACAACCCAACTCTCTCTTGACCGAACACACATGAGTGGTCCTCCGCTGTCACCCTGGCAGCTGTCCACACGTTTGTGTTCATGTAGATTTCCAGCGCAAAGCATCCTTCCTGTAAACCGGCCCTTGTAACGTTCTTCACAAAACCTCTTGGGAAGTAAGGGGATGGCTGCTTGTTGTAGAGTTCTTGAATAGGCTCGTCCTAGTCAGACCAAATAATCTGAATTAGATACCAGCTAAAGATCTTACAGAAAAGCACTACATTTAACAGTCAATGAACATTTAATAGTCAAGAAAATAAAAGCCGTGTTGTGGCATAGTGTAGTTTAGACGAGTGATAGCTATAAATGGCTATGGAAGGACACAAGGGGCAAGAACTCCAAGTAGAAGTATGGCATTTGGTAAATTGAGAAGCAAAACATTCCTGTATAGTTACCATCGGGTGTTGGTATACTCACTGCCAAGCCACCCGCTGTTCAGTGGCTAATATGTATAACTGATAATGTCTTTATCCACGACAGTCTTTTCTTGGATCTAAATTCCACCTTTTTCCTTGCATCCTATTTACTCAGTTGGAATAATTTCTAATAAAACCTTTTGTCAAACTGACTTTGTTATTTCTGTTGACTTGTGTCTAAAAGAAGGTGAATGAACCTTCCCTCCTTAAGTAACTGAAAATGGATATACTTGAGTCTCAGACACTTGATTTGCCTTATGCTTCCACGCAGTGTACAGAGAAGGCATTTACTCTGACCTGATTTTATTGTATCATCCAGGACATGTTTTCTTTGTGATTTATCTAAGGAGTGGTCGGAATATGCTTCTTCAATATTCTGTATCTGCAGCAGATATTCTACCTTTTTTCAGCTATGAAATAATGCAAATATAAAGCCCAGATTTAATGCAGTGTGTGATGAACACAAATATTTACTAAGTAAAACACTGAAATGATCACTTGTAGAAATATTTACTTGATGCTCTTTTCAAGAGTACAATTATCAGTGTTGATCATTTTAGTGGAGAGTGGTCAACCTATCGTTTCTCCTTATTCAGTAGCCATTTGGGAATCAAGCACCCAATCCAGGTGAGCCCCACATCTGTTGTTTCAAGGACCATTCTGAACAAGCACTAGCTGATGTACACTGATATAATTCCATACCAAGATGATACAGAGAGTTGTAATGCAGGCAGCCAGGCCCAAGTGTTGGAGCAGGATCTTAAAATCATTTCTTTTGTCTCTTTACTAATGTAGGCAACTGAAAGTAGGATTCTCTACCAGCCCTTAAGGTGATTGAGTTCTGTCAGTTTGTGCTAAACTTAATGATAACAGTACCCTGGAGATACAAATCCAAATTACATGCATGCATCACACACTTGACAGAATTTCCAAAAAACTTAGCCTGAACCCATTTAAGATTTTACTACCAATGTACACCCATAAGTACTGATAATTCCAGACACAACAATGTGCCCAGATGTCATTTGTTTGTATTATCTACATTACCCGTGTCTCCCCATCCTGTTATGTAACAATTGGAGGCAGTTTTCTGTGGCCTCTCTCTCCGGAGTGGCAAACAGGCCGGCAAAACGTGGCTGCTAAATCTGACACATTGCTCTTCCGGTCCTTCTAATCTAACCAGGGCGATGTCGTAGTCACTGCTGTCAGGTCGATACTCTCGATGAATCACAATCTGCTGAACTCCAATTTCTTCTTCAAACTCTTCTGGCACCAGAGTATGATAATCCCCAACCCGAACAGCATAGCTCCTTGTGCTGTTACCGTACCTGAGAGACAGAGAGCTAGTAAGAGGCTGGAGATTGGTAACTGACAGCAGATACTGTAAGCATTTCTTCCTATGCATTATACCTTTCTGGAAGTTTACTCTTTGCATTTCTCTGGCCCTACTGCTCTTGGTCCTGTACTCAAAACCCACTTTGTTCATTTCACTGTTTAATCCAGATTCCTGTCCTGGTTTTCTGAGAAGGAACAACTATGCGGCATGAGTGGAAAATAACAGCTAGTCATTAACCAGTTATTTCTGCACCATGATAAAGGATCAAAAGAGGAACAGACAGAATAGGGCAAAATTACTATCATATATTTGGTGTCTTCATTTTTCTATCATTTCCAAGATAGTAGGTCATCACAAAGCTCCCTGAGGGCAGAAACCATGGCTGGTCTAACTTTGGGTCCCTCAAAGCACTTAGCACATACCTGCTTTACTCCCCTCTCCTATAAACTGAATGAAAACCAAAACTTTATTTTCAGGGCAACATAGTTCATTATATTCTCTCACCTCTTAAATCTTCGTGAAGATGTCACCTCAGTGAGACCTAATTTAAAACTGCAGCCCACCTTTTGCCCTCCCACCCGCCAGCACTCCCAGTATTCTAACACTCTAATTAATTATGTCTGTTGCCCCCTGTCTCCCCCTGCTTAAACAAGAGGTAACTAAGGACAGGGATCTTTCTTCACTGAAGACTCTAAAACACTTAAGAATAGTGATGCCCATTAAGTAGGAATGCAGCATATGTATGTTGATTTAGTGTATGAATGAATAGATATTTTTAATGTGTATGTCTTTTTTCCTTAAGAAACTATTCAGTGAAAAGTAGAAATATTTACTAGATTGATAGTTCTCAGCCTGCTTTTTCAACCAACATACCTTGATTCTGGTGTATCCCCTAAAGCAGATTTCTCAACCTCGGCGCTATTTTGACATTTGGAACCAGAGAAATCTTTGTTGTGAGAGGCTGTTCTGTGCATTGTAGGATGTTTAGAATCATCCTGGCCTCTTCTTCTCAAAGTGGCCAGTAAAACACACATACACACATCCAGACACATACACACACCCCCAGTTGTGACAACCAAAAATGTCTCCAGACTTCTCCATATGTCATCCCCTATGGTGCAAATAGACCACAGTTGAGAAGTACTGAAAGAATATATGATCCAACCCACTTCAAGTTACTTCCTCTTTCTCACTTAAGATTATATAGCACCTTGTTCACTTACCCCCTACCACTACTTAAAACATTCTTAATGGCTTAATTTCCAATACCGTGTCTATTTCCTTAACTTCCTCACCTGCATTGAGCCTATTCTTCATCTCAGTCACCTGCTGCCATCATGAGACCTAGACCTTGTATTCGCCAAATACTACACAATTTTGAAGTCTTGATTTGAAGCATCTCCTACTTTGTACCTCATATCCTTACAGTTTTAGAGCTCTACCATTCTTTAACCCCATTAGACTTCAATCCTTAGATCCCCACTAGTTTTTTCATTTCAGTCTCACTCTGCTTAGGACTTCCCTTCTTACCAGGCTTGGATTCCACAACTACTCCTTTGCAAAAACTCAGTCCTTCATTCCTTTTATATGCCAGAACTCCAACTATGGTTTTATCAACCCTGCACCTACTTTGTGATAGCATCTGATTGTTGAGATGGGAATATGTGCATTTTACAGCTCTCACCTTAATTTTTTTATGAAAACTTGAAAGTGTTCCACTAGATACGAGACCTGTACTTGAATGTGAATTTACAGAAGTCTGTATTGAAAATTTGGAGTTTTCTAATGACAATTTAAATACAGCCTTCCCATTTCCTCCTGTAAAATTACTAGAAGTTCTAAGTTGCTCAAAATTTCTACACCCACACGGGGCTTGCAATATATAAAGCAATTTTCTTAGCTATGTCAGCTCAAAAAACTGAACAATGCAACAAAGATGATTTAGCTTATACAGCAACCTATTCTTGATCTTTAATACTAATAACTTCCTGGGATTCCTTGATTCTCCATTTCCAACCATAAGTCATCACAGATCCTTAAAATTCAGAAAGCTTTTTATATATTGTTCCCAGAGAATATCCTCTTGGGTTCCTCTTCAAAATTTAAGTTAAGTTTGGGATTATTTCATATCCTGAAACTGTAAAAGGAATAGTCATGGAGAAAAATCAGATTTAAATACTTCTCATTTCCACTTTCTGTGTACTGATACTATATTATAAAAATTCAATATGTCTAGGGGCCCCTGGGTGGCTCAGTTGGTTAAGCACCCAACTTCGGCTCACGACATGATCTCATGGTTTGTGAGTTTGATCTTCACATCGGGCTCTGTGCTGACAGCTCACAGCCTGGAGCCTGCTTCAGATCCTCTGTCCCCCACTCTCTATCTCTCCCCGGCTCGTGTGTTCGTTCTCTCTAAAACATAAACATTTTTTTACATTTTTTTAAATGTTTTATTTATTTCTAGGAGAGAGAGATAGACAGCGTGAGCAGGGGAGGGTCAGAGAGAGAGGGAGTCACAGACTCTGAAACAGGCTCCAGGCTCTGAGCTGGCAGTCAGCACAGAGACCGACACGGGGCTCGAACCCACGAACCGCGAGATCATGACCCAAGCGAAAGTCGGACGCTTAACCGACTAAGCCACCCAGGCGCCCCTAAAACATAAACATTTTTTAAAAATTCAAGATGCCTAATTAATGTATTCTGGTTTTAAAGTAAAACTTCAAGTGATTTAACACCTTTCTGAAAAGAATAATTGCTAATGCATCCTTGAAAGTGCTGCTGAAATGTTTCCATATATCTTTAGAATGGAATTGAAGAAATTGTCTTGAGCTTTGCTGTCCAGTACAGTAGCCAGTAGCCACATGTACTTGAAATGTGGTTGGTTTGAACTAAAATATGCTAAAAGTATAAAATGTGCAGTGGATTTTGAATATGTGATATGAAAAAAATACTAGATATATTGTCTCTATAGATATTTTGCAATGATACTTTGGATATATCAAGTTAAATAAAATATAAAAATTAATTCCACCTGTCTGGATTTTTTTATCTTTTAATGTGGTTACTAGGAAAATCACATTTGTGGCTCACATTGTATTTCTAATAGACCACATTGGTTTAGAGAAATAGTTTGGCCTAAACTAAGCATTCTATTTTACTATATCTCTTCAATGTAGTCTCTTACATTGTTTATTACATTGTTTATAATTTTTAAGCCTGGATTATGAGGCATTCCCTTCACATGTGAACTTTTTATATCCTTTCAGATAATTACAGTACTGTTGAACCAGGAAAAGAAAGTCACTGCAACAATATTTTTCCACTCTTTGAAAGAGAGCTGTGACACTTCACTAAAATAATCCTTGTATCTAAACTAACTGTATAAATATATTCTACATTATCTGGAAACTGGGTCTTCAGACAGTAAACAAAGAAATAGGACATTACTGTAACAAGGAAATTTTGTTTTAAAATACCCAAGTGTTAAAGTCTTGTGCAGTCTTGCCTTAATGTGTCACTTCATTCCTGGACTGCTGCATAGTCTTGTCCAATGGCCTTGCTGCTTCAAGTTGTAACTTTTTCAGTCCCTCCTTCACACTGCAGCCAGAGTGAAGTTTCTATCCGACAATATAACTACTCTTCTATATACCCTTCAAGAGTTCTCCACAATCTACACAATAAAGTTCAAATTCCTTAAATGATATGCAAATTCGTCCAAGAATGGCTCTTACCTACCCGATACCAGCCTGGTCTCCGTGACCCTGTCATTTTAGCTGCTTGAAGAGGTGTCCCACAGACCAGTTTTTATTCAAACTATTTGCAGTATCATCTCCCACTGCCCATCCAACGTGGCAAAAGTGGCGAAAGCTGATTTTTATCACTCAAGTCTTAAGTCCAGAACCTCACAGGAAGCTCTTCCTGCCCTGCCCGTCAACTGACCAATCCTGCCTTTGAACACTCCCACTAGCACTCTCAGAGCATTTTTAACAGTTTCTAAGACAAATTAAGACGTTAGGTCTCCCCAAGTAAAGGCTCCGTAATTGTAAGGACCATGCTACTCTCACTTTCATATCTTCAACACTAAGCAAAGTGCTTGGCACAGAGAAAAAAGTCTTAATGTAAAACAACTTCTCAAAGGCATCCACATCCACATACATAATACTGTCATCCCTAACTTACTGAAATCAGAGTCAGCTTCTTACCAGTTCTCATAACAACACCATCACTGAAGTTTTTGAAATCCCCCAAATATCTAATGTTCTTGTTAAATGCTGGCTGTTTACCAGAAGCACCTGTACCACTTTTAAAAATATAAATGTCTAGGTCACACAATCTCTGAGAATATTAAATTAATAGGGCTGATGTAGAATGATAGGTGATTCTAATTCACAGACTTGAGAAGCACTATACCCAAGACTTAAAGGCATAGTGGTAACTCCTGCCCCTGCATGTCCAGAATCTCAAAGTGAAGTGAGCGTTGTAAGAGATTACATAAAGGTATCAAAACCCCAAATCCTACACATGTTCCGTATGTATTCTGTGTCCTCAAATCAAGCAGATTTCAGCCAATAGTTTTGAAAGTACTCCAGAATTAGTATCCTCACCAATCAGGCGTTGATATTAAACTGAAAATAAAAATAAAATATATACCTGACTAGAAGGGGGGAAAAAAAACACATTCTTGTCAAATGAATCCCTTTATTAGTACCTACATTCTTAAAGTCCTGATTTAAGGAAATGGACCAGCAAAACCTAAGCAGTGATTCCCACGCTCCTTTCACTCCGATTATTCTTAGACATGATCACATGCTTGGAATTTGAAGAGCATCCAACAGAAGACTGGATTAGTTTGCTAACCAGATATTTGTCTTCTACTGTCACCTCTCTTATACTTCAGGGATAACACTTTGGCTGAGGTTCCCAATACGATTGTGGATTTTGAAAACATTTACTATAGTTCTAGGCTTCTCCAGAAAACGTATCAAGGAAACTTTTTTTTTTTCAACATAAAAACTTAGTCAAGCTTTTATTACTTAGACAAACTTTGTTATATTCAAAACTGCTTCTAAAGCAAACATTGCAGGTTTTGGCGGACACACCATTCAGTTGTTTGCTTTGCTGAAATGCCCTCAACTACCCCTCAAATAAATATTGGATGAAATTACCAGACAAGCTTGAGCAAGAAAGGACCTGAAACACAGCAGTTTAGTCAAATCCGATGTCCTCATTTTTCTGAGATTCTGGAGTTACAATAAAGAACAAAAAGTTACTTGAATTAAAAATAGAAGAGTTGGGGCACCTCGGTAGCTGTCAGTTAAGTCTCTGACTCTTGATTTCAGCTCAGTTTTTCATCTCATGTTCATAAGATCAAGCCCCAGGTCGAGCTCTGTGCTGACAGCGTGGAGTTTGCTTGGGATTCTCTCTCTCCCTCTCTCTGCCCCTTCTCTACACATGTGTGCATGCGCACACAGACACACACATGCACACACACATTCTCTCTCTCTTGAAATAAATAAATAAACATAAAATACAGTGACTGACTAAAGTTGCTTGTATAAATGATTACAGTTGCTTAGAAGCCTCTGTAGAATCTTGCACTGTCGTGTGTGTGTGTGTGTGTGTGTGTGTGTGTGTATTCAGGGAATGGTTTTAGCATGATTGACAGTATTAGGTATACTACCAAAGAGCATGTTCTTAATGAACTCTATTAGATGCTAGGTCATGATGAAGCATATGCTAAGCACCTGATACTTTGTGTCTTTAAAACATGACTCCATTACCTCTGTGCCTCATCTTTGTAATTACAAAGATCTAAACATTTCTAATTTTCAGAGCAACAATCTTTAACAATTTCCAGCTGCTATAGCGTTTTGAGGCAAAAAACTCAAAGATAAAATTAGATAAAGCTATATGCTTGATCAAATCAAATTTGCAATAGAATCACAGAAAAAAGAGAGTCCTTGACTTGGGTACATTCTTCCCTCCAAAATGATGTTTGTTTCCAGAACAAACAACTAAAAGTAATTAGTATAAGACTCAGTAATTTTTCTCTCAGTTATATTGTGCAGCACCATAGAAGGCCATTTCATGATACTCATAATTTAGAGCAGAAAATATCAAAAGCAAGCAATTTATATCATGTAAGATTCATAGGAACTCTCAAAACACTTGATTTGTCCCAAGTTTCCACTTCAAAATGCCAACAGGATATTGTATTCCAAGGTCTGTATTGCATTAACACTAGGGAAAATATGAAGAATGAGATAGAAGACCTTTAAATGGTGATTCACCAATTACCTCAGTTTTTGTGCCAGCATTAAAAAAAGTGTTTGGAACATATCACAACATGTGAAAGTTACAAACGAATTAGAATTTGATTACTAGAACTGTCAGGCTAACAATAAAGTACCTTTATCATGCAAAGAGACTATATAAAATGAATGTAACAGGATAGTGCATCTAAAGTAACTGCATTCTGATCTCAACATTCTTAGAATGTTCAGATATGAGGATTGTATAAAAGAATGACTACAATGGCAAAACAAAGAAACATAAAGAGCTGTCATCCCATAGTATAAAATAATACAGATGGGAACAACAATCTAGGCCTTATTCAGAAATAGGTGCACAGGCCTATATCATTACTGCAAGGATTAGGCACCAAAGAAGGCTTGATGAACAAGAAAACATTATATGGAATATACAGAAGTCCAGTAGTTACAGAAGCAGCAGAGATACAAATAAAAAACAGGAGTATGAGCTAATTCCAAAATATTCCTGGGGCACCTGGGTGGCTCAGTCAGTTAAGCATCTGACTTCAGCTCAGGTCATGATTTCACGGTTCATGAGTTCAAGCCCTGCATCATGCTCCGTGTTGACAGCTCAGAGCCTAGAGCCTGCTTCGGATTCTGTGTCTCCTTCTCTCTCTCCCCCTCCCCCTTCTCTCTCCCAAAACTAAACAAATATTAAAAAACAAATACTCCCCTACCAGTAGACCTTAAATTAGACTCCCAAGAAATCTAAAAGGAAGGTAACCTCTCAGAATCTGACAATATCACTTCTATATTGCAGTCTCTGCAATTCCAGAGGAAATCTATTTCTGCAAATTTCACAGTTCCTGATGATTAAAGGAGGGTTGTTTTCAATCCAAAGTCCCTGAACCCAGAAGAAAACAAAATTTGGAGTTAATTCTAATCACTAGTAACTGTCCTTATGCCTTTTAATAAGCTTACTGCAATAAAGATGTGAGCTGTAGCTCCTTAGGCACTTCAAAACAGGAAGTCTATGAAATCTGGTAAAGGTTACAGACCAAGGCAGATGGATATAAAACACATTTGCAAGACAATTTTCTCCCTACACACATTAAAAGAATCTTGAATTATATCTAAAACACATCAAAATGCCGCATATCATAATATGCTCCTCTGCTTTTTAATCAACTGTCTTTACATTCTACTGTGCAGATAAAGGGAAGAAATTCAGAAATGACATATGGAAGGAATTATCTGTTGATCCAGGTTTAAAATACCACCATTCTCCAAAGAGTCCAACATTCTTAAATATATCCACTATCTGGCAACTGAGCCCTCCCTTTCATCATGCAACAACCATTTAGGAGTATCTCCTATGTGCCAAGTAATATACTAGACACTCAGTTTATAAACAGAAAGGAGATGATTACTGACTTTAAGCAATAATCTAGAAGGAGCAGGCCAGAGGAGGAATAATGACATGTAAACAAACAACTCAAACATGTGTAAAGAAAAAAGAAAGAAGAAAGAAAAAACGGAAAAATGAGAGGAAGGAAGGAAGGAAGGAAGGAAGGAAGAAAGGAAGGAAGACTTTATAGGAACCCAAAAGTGAGATCAAAGTGCTCAACTCCTGTGGAATTATTGGGTAATTTACTACTTAATACTTAAAGCCTTGAACCCTGAAGTCTATAACTTGTAGCAGAGACTTGAAAGACAAAGCATCTAGAATAAGAGGATAATCTAAACTGAGCCTACTGAATTATTTTGCCTAAACTCTAAACCCTAAGACAGGCTTCTCCAGGTTCCTTGCAGTTTCCTACCTTATTCTTTTCCAGTGATCAGTGGAATGAATCACTCAGAATTTCCTACTTTTGATAATAATAATCTTTGATTCTCTTTTGGAACCCCAACATAATAACAGTCAACATTTGTTTTGAATTTTACAGTTTATATAATACTTTCAAAAATTTAGCAGGTCATTTGTTCCTCACTGTGGAATGTTATTGCCTTCATTTTATGAGTGGGAAAACTGAGGCTCCAAGAAGCTAAATAGTTTTCACAAAATTAAACAGTTAAAATTGAAGAACTGTGACCTTGTTCTCAATGGCCAGTTTCAAGTCTCCTGTTACACAGTACCCAGTTATACTGATTTTTATCACCATGACTCTACCTTTCCTCCCTCCTTTTCTTTTTCGTCTTCTATTACAAATAGTCCCCTTTCAGTTCCTACCATAGTGAGTATTAATCACTGGTAACACGGATCAATTGGAGTCACTCCAGAAGCATATATGCAAACTTTTCATTGAATTTGAAGCTCATTCAGACACCTGGATTAATAATTTTGCTTTACATCCTAAGATCAATCCTATATATCTCCAAATGACTCATCTTAAAACCCCTCTTTGATCATATTTAGGGGTTTCCTACCACCTAGTGAATGAAACAGAAATTCAGTATCCTGGCATTCCAGACCTTTCCTGCTTCTCTCTTTCTCTCTCTCTCTCTCTCTCTCTCTTTAATGTTTACTTATTTATTTTTGAGAGAGTGTGTGAGTGAGGGGAGGGGCAGACAGAGAGAGAGAGAGAGAATCCCAGAAGGCTCTTCATTGTCAGTGCACAGCCCAGTGTGGGGCTCAATCTCACGAAACATGAGATTATCACATGAGGTAAAATCAAGAGTTGGACACTTAACTGACTGAGCCACCCAGATGCCCCTGGGTCTTTCCTGCTTCTCTACTGTAAGTCTACTACCAAAACTCCAGATCACTATCCTAGCTAATAACTGCCATTGTTCAAATATGTCCCATGCTTCTTTCCCACTATTCTCTCAACATTAGATGGTTATCCAGCCCAGCTTCTACCAATCCATGAATACAACCTCTGTACTTGAACACACTTCATAACAGAACTTATTCTTCCTCCCACATACAGCCCATTCCATCTTTGAATTGTCCAAGTATTAAGTAAATAAAATATAAACCACTCTTTGGTTAAAATGAAAATTATCTTTTCTCCCATTAACATCTGTAGTATCTGAAGCAACAGGTAACAAATCTAATCTCGTTCCACACAATCTCACCTCTCTATTTGCCTTCCCTGGTGCACCATGTCATTTTTTCATGATGTGGCACTGAGAACTGAGCCCAGCTCTCTCTGTTTGATAGTTACAATGTTAAAAATAACTTGAGCACAGTAAGAATAGCAAGGCTCATCGCTACTTTGCCTTGACACTATTCTTTCAGTGTTGCCCAAAACTGATTCACTTTGTGGGCAACTGTATTATATCACTGACTTGTATTAAGGTTTCAGGACACTAAAACCCATGCGGTCATTTTCACTTGTGCTACATTTAAGCCACATTTACTGGAACTAAAGTCAGCGTTTTACTTCCTTCTTATTCCACACTGCTCATTAGAGTCGACCTATCAAGATCTTTTCCCATTATGGATTCTATCTTCCAAAATGTGTCCCTTCCAATCTTATTGCATCCAAAAATATAATTAATTTACCATTAGTGTCCTTTTTCAGTTCAGTGATTAGTATGTTGAATAGAACATGGGTAACTATTCTACCAGCTCCATTATATTCTTCCTCATCATCATTCTTCAAACATCCAGATAATATTCTGTTTTATCCACTAGGCAAGTGGGTCTTAACCTTTAGTATTCAGAAGGATCATCAGAGATGCTTGATTAAAATGCCTACTCCTGAGGCTTGGCTCCAAAGATTTAGGTCTGGAGTAGAATCCTAGGAATCTGGAGTTTTAACAAGCTAAATGTATCTAATACTATGATGGATAGACCACACCTTAAAAATTATGCCTCAACCTTTTTCGATACTATCATATCAGCAATATAAATGTTTCCCTCCTCTGGATTCCTATAGCTACATTGAAAACTCTTATCATAGCAGTGATCCTTATCTGTCTTCTCTCCACTATATCCTATGGCATATTGCTAGGAATATTAAATTTCTGTTCAGTTAATGAATGAATATAATTATTATTGTCTCTGCTGTTCATGTAACACATTGATATAGAGTTGAACTCTCAAACTCAGTTATTATCCCAGAAATGACAAAGGCTATGTAAAATATAAATATGTATGTCCTCTGAACACTTTACAAATGGAAGATTACTCCATAAATATCTATCAAATAGATAAGAGGAAATGAACAGAGATCCTAGACACAAAGATATATGAGAACTCGACATACAACATAATTGACAATTTTGAAATCATTGGGTAAAGAATGTTTATAACTAAGATTTAAATTAAAAAAAGAAGAAAAAGAAAAAATAAATCTCCATTATTAGATTAAAAAATATTTAAAAATTTTTTAAAACAATGTAATGTTCAATAAAAAGTTCTGGTAAATTATCTATGAAAGTATATAATGAAGCTCCTTTTTCATACTATACATATAAAAATAAACAGTAAACAGATTAAAAACTTAAACATGAAGAACAAAATTATAAATTTTCTTAATGAAGAATTAAGATAATATCTTCATTATTTGGGGCTAGGAAAGGACATTTTAAATAAAATATAAAAACTTTTATCAAACTTAAAAAATTGACACATTTGAACATTAAAATTAAAACATCTCCTTAAGAGAAAGATCTTAAGCAAGTAACAGGACACAACCCCAGATTGAGAAAAGGTATTTGTAACACATAACAACAGATGCTCTGTACACAGAACAAAATTTTTAAATCTGTTACAAAAAGACAATCCAATAGAAAAATTAGCAAAAAATATAAACAAAGAATTCATGAAAGAGGAAGACACTAATCAGGGAAATGGAACTAAAAAGAAATCCAAAAAGTCTAAGATAGGCAAAAATTAAAAATGTTCATAGATAGTATCAAGTTGAAGTAGAGATTTGAGGAAATGAACTTACCCACTGCCATGATATAAATGGATGCAACTACTTTAGAAAATAAATTAATAGTGCTGAGTGAAACTGAATTTTGCCCATACTCTAGCAGAATGCTCCCACATATATGTACTCAATGAGACATACAATGGATGTCTATTACAGCATTGTTTTTCCATTGTGAAAGAATGGAAACCAACTAATTATCCATTAGTAGGAGAATAAATAAACTGTGACTTAGCCTTACAGTAGAAGTTAAAATTCACATGGTGGTTAAAGTGAACAAAATCTATATGGATAAACTGTAAATATATAGTGAAGACTTGTGTCACATATGGAAAAATATAAAATAGGGGCACCTGGGTGGCTCAGTTGGTTAAGCGTCCGACTTCAGCACAGGTCATGATCTCACAATTCGTGGGTTCGAGCCCCGCATCGGGCTCTGTGCTGACAGCTAGCTCAGAGCCTGGAGCCTGCTTCAGATTCTGTGTCTCCCTCTCTCTCTGACCCTCCCCTATTCACGCTGTCTCTCTCTCTCCCAGAAATAATAAAACATTAAACAAAATTAAAAAAAAAGAAATTTTCAATGACATGTTATACATTTTATATAAGACTTTTTATTATGACCATTTTCAAATACACAAAATTATAGAATGAAACTCCTGTATCACCTTGCTTCCTTAATTACCAATATTTTGCCAAGGATTGGTATACATTTTTAAGTCCCAGAATCCATTAGCCAGGCCCACGAAAGAACACATGACCAGAACAAAGGAGAGCCAAGTCCTAGTGCAGACGCTGCCACCATGAGCAGTGTGACTCTGGCACACCAACTTTCTCTGCATGGCCTCCCCTCTCAACTGGGAAGACTTCAGATTGGACTGATAAAATGTTTGGGAGATGAGGAAATAATCAGGATGCAACCTGGACTTTCTAGAAGGTACAAATAGAGAAATCTAGAAGACACAAAACACTAAGACCCAACCCAATGGATCAAAAACCAATGGAACTGCACTCCCTACTCTTAGCATTCATAACTGGATAATCTGAGATCTCTTCTTGGTCTACTGGGATATGATTTCACCCTCAGATAAGTTCTTGAGGGAAGCGCTAACAGAGCTGCCTCCCCTCCCAAAATGCATCTTCTCTTCCCCCCAAATATAGAGTTTGCTTTAACACTGGGGTAGGAAGTAGCTTCCTGAGGGCTCTCTTTGCTCCTTCCGTTACCTCCCCTGCTTCCACGGTGCCATTGGCACAGGTAAAGAAGATCAGTAGCCCGGCTTTGTCACCCCAAGTTTCTGGTAGGCTATGGAGCAGGAAGGGATTGGAAGAACTGTCAAATAAGAGCCCAATGGACTTATTTAGAAAGGTGGACACGTACCTCTTGAAGCAGTGAGCTGCCGTAAGGACCCAGCAGCTACTCAAGAGCGTGGCCCCACAAAGGAGCCTGCCATCACCATGGGACGACTTAAGCCGGAGGGACACTTGCCAAGGCCAACCACCCCTAAGAAGAAAGTAAGCCACATAAGTCCATATAAGTGAAAAGCAAAGAAAAGCATCCATTAAGAAAGTGGCTGGAAGGATTGCTGGTGGGAGGAGAGCAGCCTAGAAGGGACCCTAGAGGTAAGGTCTCTTCCTACTTTGAAAACAGTGCCCCCAAAACCCGGGGCAGACCATGCTGAAGATCTGCTTATGGACATTTGTATGCATCCCACCCACCTCTGACACTCGTGGAAACAAATCCAGTCATCTCTATATTTCATTGCTTGAAGCGTACTTTCTCTCCTGGCTACCTCACCTAAGTAGCCTGAAGAAGTATTTCATAAGCAAAGTACTGAATTTCTATCAGTAAATACAACAAATAAAAAAATTAGATTAAAAAGAGTCCAGTCCAAAAAAAATACATTCTAAATTAAATGAATCTTGTAGTTACATATTTTTTTCAGACCTCCTGTCAGTGAGTTTTGACCACATAATTTTTCAGCAACATATCTATTTTATAAATCAGGGGGTAGTGATCTAAGAATATGGTCTATATAAAGTAAATGTAGGTCAAAAAAATGTGTAATCTGGATTTAATTTAGGAAATTAAGTAAGTAAAATAAATCCCTTATATCATAGTAGAAAACCCACCAATTTGTAACATTGTATGTGCATAAATAGTTCTGTAATATGGAAAATGTCCTGTGAAGGGCCTTTTACCTTAAAGAATTTTTCCCACCAATGATCCGCTTCTGCCGACGGTGCAGTAATCTCAAACCACAAACAGATGAGAGGGATTCTGAAGCAGACATAGGTTATTAATCAGACTGTCATATTGCTGGTAGTGGTGTAAAGGCACAAGTGACACAGTCTCCTGATGTTTCCTTCTCTATTTTAAAATGTCTTTTCTGGGGCGCCTGGGTGGCTTAGTCGGTTAAGCGTCCGACTTTCTCTTGGGACGTGATCTCGCGGTTCGTGGGTTCGAGCCCCGCATCGGGCTCTGTGCTGACTGCCAGCTCAGAGCCTGGAGCCTGTTTCAGTCTGTGACTCCCTCTCCCTCTGACCCTCCCCTGCTCACTCTGTCTCTCTCTCTCTCCTAGAAATAAATAAAACATTAAAAAAAATTAAAAAAAAAATAAAAAAAAAATAATAAAATGTCTTTTCTCCTCAAAGTATAGGATGCCTTCTCTTATAATAAAAATTAAAAGTCGGGGCACCTGGGTGGCTCAGTCAGTTATGACTGACCTCAGCTCAGGTCATGATCTCATGGTTTGTGGGTTCAAGCCCCACATTGGGCTCTGTGCTGACAGCTCAGAACCTGGACCTGCTTCGGATTCTATGTCTCCTTCTCTCTCTCTACCCTTCCCCTGCTCGTTCTCTCTCTCTCTCAAAAATAAACATTAAAAAGATTTTTTTTAGGGGCACCTGGGTGGCTTAGTCGGTTAAGCGTCCGACTTTCGCTTAGGTCATGATCTCGCGGCTCGTGGGTTCGAGCCCCGCATCGGGCTCTGTGTTGACTGCCAGCTCAGAGCCTGGAGCCTGTTTCATCTGTGACTCCCTCTCTCTCTGACTCTCCCCTGCTCACGCTGTCTCTCTCTCCTAGAAATAAATAAAAATATTTAAACAAAAACTTTAAAAAAAAAAAAAAGATTTTTTTTAATGAAAAGTCTTCTCATTTAGCCAAGGCAACAAGAATTCACAAGTAGATGAGGAATTTGATAAATGAGGCTTCCCACATCCGGCTGTGACCCTGTCCAGCATATCATCCCACAGGTGCCTACAACTCCCTCTCAGCTGCTTAAAGAGACTGTTTCGGAGTGCAGCAACATTAAACAGGATAACTGCAAAGGCAGTACAGGTGTAAACTTGCTTTTCACATACAACACTCTTTCAGGCTATGTATACAAACTGTAACTCAGATGAACAAAGCATATTTCCAGAATGGGACTCTGATCTACATTTACATTTATAATTATGCTTATAGTATATTATATATGGAAAGAGTTTACTAAACAATCTAAATGGCATTTTAAGAAATACAGTCAAACTTCCCAAGATAACAGACACTCACAAGAGCATAAAAAAGAATTAAGAACTAAAATATATGAAAAGGTGGTATACATAGTAAATAAAAGTAAATAAAATAAAGTATAGCTATTTTAAAAATAATTTTAGAAGGGGAATCCCTGTAGGGGCATTTTATTTCTCTGGGTAAGTACATGTGTATAAAGTATAGATAGACAATGTTTTTCTATCTGCGTAAGAAGAGAAGGCTGGGAATTGTGCCAAGAGCATGAAAATCTAGTCCACACTCATATTCTCCCATAATAACCAGGTGGAAGTGAGCTTAGTAGGGGATCAGCCCTAGTTATTTCTTCATGGAGGAAGAGGTTCAACAATGTGTACCAAGATCATTAATTTGCCAAATGATCTCAGAGGCAAGCTGTCAAACTTTAATTCTCATCTCTTAGGATATGAGTCCTCTAGATGACAAAGCAAATTATAAGATATTAGAAAAACATAAGTTTCAAATAATTCTCCAAGTCAGGTCAATGTATATAAGGCCAAGATAAAGAATGATGTAATACTGAGCAAGCAAAACTGAAAGTTTACATCATTTTGGGGCAAAGTACCAGATTGCGAAAATGTAAAATCTATTAAGCCATAAAATACACTGTTACAAAAAATATATTTTAAGCAAAATTAAGTTAATTTATCAAAGGAATCCATCAGGTGACCAATAACAAATGCCTTGAGTTTCAGTCCCCTTATAGAAGTCACTAGGTCTTGAGCCTCAATACAAAATCAATAGGTTAACAAACCAAATTATGTAATCCAGCTGGTTTAAGAAGAAATATTTTTTTAAGCTTATTTATTTATTTAGAATGGAGAGAGTGTGCAGGCAGGACAGAGAGAGAGAATACCAAGCAGGCTCTGCACTGTGAAACCTGATGCGGGCTTGATCTCATGAACTGTGAGATCATGACCTGAACCAAAATCAATTATCAGACTCTTAACTGACTGAGCCACCCAGTGCCCATAAGATGAAATCTTTTTATCTGAGGTATACTAGCACTGGAACCATTCAAAGGTATCCAAATGAGTGTTGTTACAACTCTAGGAAGTTATAAAAACAAATGTATAATTAATAAATAAATAAATATGGTATTTCATATTTTATAGTAGGTTTACATGGGAATACAGTAAAAACATCTTAGAATCATTGAATTTTTATGTTTTTCTACCACTTAACAAATTTAACATAATCTAAAGAATTAATACACTCAAGTTTTAGCTGTAGTTTAAATTACTGAAGGGAATTTAATAAGTTATAATTAATACTTATAGACAAGTATACTATTTAATAATATTAAATATCTGACTTAGCAAGCCACTTACGTGTGTCCATGTATGTGTATAAAAAAACAAAGCACAAAATGCTGTAAGTACTCTTCACACTCAAAAGCTCATCAGACAGCGAAGAATCATATTGACAACATCCAGTTTATTTTTGCATTGTCTTTAGCAATTAATAGATGTTAGAGAAAGAGAATGCTTAAATATAAATAAACCTGCTTTTCAGAAAATCCAATGTATCAAAACTCTGAGCTTTCAATACACATAAAGAGATGATTGTTCTATTCATAAAATGTAACCATAGTTTTCTACAAAATTGTTCCTTCTTTATTCATTTAAAGCAGTATTTGTTTTGATAGTTTCCTGTCTCACGTTCAGGTCCTTTATCCATTTTGAGTTTATTTTTGTGCATGGTGTGAGAAGTGAGACAGGAAACTATCAACACCCTACAGGAGAAAGCAGGAAACAATCTCATTGACCTCCACCGCAGCAACTTCTTACTTGACACATCCCCCAAAGCAAGGGAATCAAGAGCAAAAATAAACGATTGGGACCTCATCAAGATTAAAGGCTTCTGCACAGCCAAGGAAACAACCCAGAAAATTAATAGGCAACCAACGGAATGGGAAAAGATAGTTGCAAATGACATATCGGATAAAGGGTTAATATCCAGAATCTATAAGGAACTCACCAAACTACACGCCCGAAAAACAAACAACCCAGTGAAGAAATGGGCAGAAGATATGAACAGACATGTCTCCAAAGAGGACATCCAGATGGCCAACAGACACATGAAACGATGCTCAGCATCGCTCCTCATCAGGGAAATACAAATCAAAACCACACTGAGATACCACCTCACGCCAGTCAGAGTGGCTAAAATGAGCAAATCAGAGAACTCTAGATGCTGGCGAGGATGTGGAGAAACGGGCACCCTCCTACACTGTTGGTGGGAATGTAAACTGGTACAGCCCCTCTGGAAAACAGTGTGGAGGTTCCTCAGGAAACTAACAATAGAACTCCCCTATGACCCAGCAATAGCACTGCTAGGAATTTACCCAAGGGATACAGAAATGCTGATGCATAGGAGCACATGTACCCCAATGTTCATAGCAGCACTCTCCACAATAGCTAAAACATGGAAAGAGCCTAAGGGTCCATCAACAGATGAATGGATCAAGAAGATGTGGTTTATCTATACCATGGAATACTACATGGCAATGAGAAACAATGAAATCTGGCCATGTGTAGCAACATGGATGGACCTGGAGGGTGTTATGCTGAGCGAAATAAGTCAGGCAGAGAAGGACAAATATCATATGTGTGCACGTATAGGAGGATTAGGAGGAACTTAACAGAGGACCAAGGGGGAGAAGAAGGGCGGAAATGGTGGGGGAAGGGAGAGAGGCAAACCATGAGAGACTCTTGAATGCTGACAAAAACTGAGGACTGATGGATGTGGGGGGAGGAGGGATGGGCATGGAGGAGGACACTTGTGGGGATGAGCACTGAGTGTTATGTGGAAACTAATATGACAATAAAGTATTTGTAAAAAAAAATAATAATAATAAAATAAAATAAATTTAAAAATAAAAAAAATTCAAAAAAAGAAACAAAAAAAAATAAAGCAGTATTTGTTTCATAAAAGTTACACTCAGCTTTCAAGGACCTTTCTATTTAAGTATAAAACATCTATTACTATGTTATACTGAAAGATTCTCATTTCCCTTACATTTTTAAATTTCAGAGAATAAAATCTACGAAAGATCATTTTCTTCTTGCAATCACTTTTAAAAGTATCTCTGTTGTTTAAAATATTAGTAAGAGTGGAAGAAGTTCCTTTCTATGCCGTATCTTTAAATTTTCATTTCTGGCCTTCTCTTTACGAAGTAAATATCAATTCTAAATCTTCAAGGATACTGACAAGTTTGATAGTTTTATTACATCCAGAGAAGGACTGGTACAGAAATGCCTGAGGATGTGGAAAGGGCATGATGCCAGAGATTCTAAACTCCTGTACGTCCACTCTTGCCCCTGAGCTCTACTCTCTCTGTAAGCCTCATGGAGTCAAGTTTGTCAGGAACCGCTGCCTCTAACTACAAGTGCCAGGAACCAGGGTTTATATATATAATCTTATGAAGAGGCTTTTTGTTATCAAAGTACTGTGTATCCTAATGTAGTGAAGAGTGCCCTTTGACTTGTACAGCAGGCCCTGGAAAATGACTTACCTTTATGACTGTTACCTGTTGCCTTCTTGCCAAAATAATCACAAATAACTCCTGCATCTTCACTGTGGCGGCAGTTATGTCTTCCAATATCTTGTTTGATACAGTCAGCTAGGGAACGCTCATTGCCTGTGCACTTCACATTGTCCACGTGGATGGGCCCTTTCCCCTCCCCAAAGTAAGCCATGGCTCTTGCTCTGGCAGGGCCCCTAGAAACAGAGCATTCTTGAGGATGTGGAGAACCCATCAACTGTATATTTTAACAAATCACAACACATACTCTCACTCAATTAACTTTTGTATATTAAACAGCATCTATGTACGCTAAAAAAAACCCCACATTTATTTCATGACTATCAAAAACATGCTTAAAAGAGGTAATAATTCTACCTTCTTTGTTTTGCTAGCCCAGTTTCTTTACTGTATCAGGTGCCTCTAATTTAACTTCTGCTAAGAAAGTCACGTTTAATAGCATGTAAAAAATTCATGATAGTCTTCAACTCTAGGTTTTGTTTTTGTTTTTAATTTCAAATTATTATTTTTTTAATTTTTTAAAAATAGTTTATTTTTGAGAGAGAGAGACAATATACGAGCAGACAAGGGGTAGAGAGAGAGGGATACACAGAATCTGAAGGAGGCTCCAGGTTCTGAGCTGTCAGCACAGAGCCTGATGTAAGGTTTGAACTCATGAACCGTGAGATCATGACCTGAGTCAAAGTTGGATGCTTAACTGACTGAGCCACCCAGGTGCCCCTAGTTTCAACTTCTTAAGATTTTTTATTCATTTTATTTTGTTTTGAGAGAGAGAAAGAGAGAGAGAGAGAGGATCTTAAGCAGAGAATCTCTACATGCTCAGTGTGGAGCCCCACTTGGGGTTCAATCCCATGACCCTGTGAGATAATGGCCTGAGCAGAAATCAAGAGTAGGACTCTTAACAAACTGAGCCACTCAGGCACCCCTTTATTTTATTTTTTATTAGGGGAAGAGGATCTAAAGGAGAGGGTGAAAGAATCTTAAGCAGGCTCTAACACCCAGTCCAGATCCCAAAGAGGCGCTTGATCTTACAACTATAAGATCATTTTCTTTTTTTAATAATAAAGTTTATTTATTTATTTTTAGAGAGAGAGATTAATTGAGTGCATGCACATGAGCAGGGGAGGGACAGAGAGAGAGGGGAGAGAGAGAATCCCAAGCAGGCTCCATGCTGTTAGCAGAGAGCCTGACCCAGGCTCAATCTTGCATAAAATGTGAGATCGTGACCTAAGCTAAAACTAAGAGTTGAGTAACCCAGGTGCCCCTTAAACTCTAGTTTAAGCAGGAAAAAAAATCATCTCAAAATTTTCTTAAAGAGCACAACAGTGTTTTTAAAATTGGTTAAAATTGCCAAGAAAATTATGAGGCTAAATAATAACCTAGGGAGCTAAACATTTTAAAGACTACACTAAAAGTAAAAAAGTCTAATTTTTAGAAGAGAAAAAGAAATCAAGAATCACAAACAGAAGGAACACTTACTTTGGTATGTTACTTTTTTGTTGTTTGTTCTTAATTACACAGTACTTTTTAAATATTGAAATACAACAGCTTAAAGTGAAATATTTCAAACTAATATCACATTCAAAACTTAATTCCTGATAAATGAATGGCAAAATCATGAAAGGCAAAGTTTTATTTTGAATTATCCTTACAACTTCAAGTCAGGGAAAGATTTATTAAACAAGACATAGATGGTATACTTTAAAGGACTAATAAATTCAATAAAAAATAAGAATGCTACTTTACTAAAACCACCCTAAGGAAAGTTAAAAGATAAATTAACAGGTTGATACATATACAAACATAATTTTTGGTGAATCTACCCAATAGAGACAATTCTCATACAAAATATAAAGATTTCTCAAAATTCATTTAAAAATAATTTTAAAAACCTACCAACTCAAGAGAAAAACAGGCAAAAGACAGGTTTTAAATCAAAAGAAACTGGCTCATTAAAAATGACAATTTGGCCCAGATTTCTGATATCAACATATATTCTGCTTAGCAAGGATAAAATTACTATACTTTCCTTATAGTTAGTTATACAGGAAACTTACCAAAGTTTACTGATAGAAATTACCTGAGAAATTCATTTGAATGACCCTCTTTAGCAATGAGACCTGGCCTCAAATGCTGTGGCTGGCAACACATTCACTCCAAAACTGATACAGGGCATCTGGGTGGCTGAGTTGGTTAAGCACCTGATTCTTGACTTCAGCTCAGGTCGTGATCTCATGGTTGTGAGATTGGGCCCCATGTCAGGCTCAGTGCAGGGTGTAAAGCCTGCTTGGGATTCTCTCTCTCTCCTTCTCTCTAGCCCTCCTCTGCTCTCTCAAAATAAACAACCAAATTAAAAAAGAAAAGAAAAAGTAAAAAACTGATACAGCTACTAGTAACTGCTACTTGACATAAGTTGCAAATAAAAATAAGATTTAACCCATTATAAATTTTTACAGTTGTGGAATATCCCTTCGCCCAGATGATTCTTACAGTATTCTTAGAGTAAATATTTTTTACTATAAAACTCATTTAATAATTATGGAAGTAATAAATACTGTATCAAATTTACAAATAAAAGTTTAAAAAAAGCCCAACAACACACTGTTAGCATTTAGGTACATTCTCTTCCTGTATACATTTATGGGGAAAAAACTAACTATAATTTTTAATGTTTAAAAAAATTCATTGTACACATTAGTGTAATGGATCTCAAACTTCAGAGTACTTAAAAGACCACTTGGGCTGATTCTGGTGAATCACCCACCAGTGGCACTTAGAAATCCATTTTTTCATAAGCCCTAGGTGATTCCTATTCAGGGAGTTCTACTTCGAACTTTAAACATAGAAAAATTAGTTTATCTCCCTGCGGCTGCACATTTATTTTTAAAATTTAAGACTTTTTATAATTATATACACAAGCACTCTCTCTCTCTTTAAATTCTTTTTTAATGTTTTATTTATTTCTGAGAGAGGGAGACAGTGTGAGCATGGGAGGGTCAGAGAGAGAGACACAGAATCTGAAACAGGCTCCAGGCTCTGAGCTAGCTATCAGCACAGAGCCCAATGCGGGGCTCAAACCCACGAATCGTGAGATCATGACCTGAGCTGAAGTCAGACGCCCAACTGACTGAGCCACTAAGGCATCCTTCTCTCTCTTTCTCTCTTAAACAGAAGTCTTTGTGGACAGCTTAGATTTCTCCCCAGAAGTAGTATTTTTGTTCAACAGGAATAAACATTTTTTATGGTTCTGGATATATATTGCTGAATACAGGGCAAGTCTTTGGGAAGCAAGTTATTCATTTGAAATATGTATAATTAAAATGTGATTATTCAAAGAAAAGATTTTCTTTTTTTTAATTTTGTGTATCATAGTTCTGATCTATCTAGAATTTATTTCTGCTTAGTGGTAGTAAGGGATCTAGTTTTATTTTTGTCCCTAAGCTCATTGTCCCAAAATCTTTTCCTGCTGATTTAAAAGCTTTAAAAAAAATTTTTTTTAATGTTTATATATTTTTGAGAGATAGAGAGACAGAGCATAAGCGAGGGGAAGGACAGAGAGAGAAGGAGGCACAGAATCCAAAACAGGCTCCAGGCTCTGCACTGTCAGCAAAGAGTCCGATGCAGGGTTTGGACTCATGAACCATGAGATCATGACCTGAGCCGAAGTTGGATGCTAATCTGACTAAGCCACCCAGGTGCCCCTTATGTATTTTTTAAATAGATGACAGACAGTATCAAGTCACTATTATTCTGATATTCCACTGGATTATAATTAGGAGTGATAGAACTATTCTATTTTTAAATGTCATACAAAATATGCCAGAAATTAAATCCTTTGGAGCTATTTAATTATAAGGTAAATAGTAGATCTACTTAATTTTAGGTCTCTACTAACTGTCTAGGGACACACTATTTTTTTTTTAATTTTTTATAGTTTATTTATTTTTGAGACAGAGAGACAGAGCATGAGTGGGGGAGGAGTAGAGAGAGAGAGGGAGACACAGAATCTGAAACAGGCTCCAGGCTCTGAGCTGTCAGCACAGAGCCTGACGCGGGGTTCAAACCCACGAACCGTGAGATCATGACCTGAGCCGAAGTCAGACACTTAACCTACTAAGCCACCCAGGCGCCCCTAGGGACACACTATTTTGCAAATTCTTTTAAGGGGTACTAAGATAAATATCCAGTACAAGAATAATGTCATCTTGAGAACATATGCTAATGGATTCACACAAAGTTCAAATAGAATGGAATGTCTATCATAGCTATTTAGTCTATCTTAAGGAGTGTAACTGATAGCAGCACGTTCTCTCTGAGCCCTCTAAAAATAATATGCTCATTTGCTTGACTTTGTCAGACATTACGTAACATGTAATACATAATTAAATAATGCCTGTTATTTTCTGTTCACTTTAAGTACATCTACATTTGTTACCATTCATGTTTCCTGGTTTTTATTACCTCATTTTTGTTTCTCCCATTGTGGAAATACTTTCTAATGCTATTTGGATTCTTGATATTTCCAAAGATAAAGCCTCACATATAATATAGTTGGCTGGGGAACAGATCTCTGAAACTCCTATTAATAAGACCCAAGCCTTTTGACAACTTAAAAGTCTTCTGGATTGATTTCTACAAACAAATGCCTTACTAAAGAATTTTTAACAATTCCAAGTAGACCTGGGGGGAAAAATATACTCTAGTCACATACTTGTTTACAATTATATATATATATATATATATATATATATATATATATGTTCTTACATGAAATCCATTTCCCCTCAGTGGAAAATTATAAAAACATTCAAGTGTGTTTATTTTGTTTTTAATTTTTAATGTTTATTTATTTTTGAGAAACAGAGAGATACAGAGAATGAGTGGGGGGAGGAGCAGAGAGAGAGGGAGACAGAGAATTGAAGCAGGCTCCAGGCTCTGAGCTGTCAGCACAGAGCACGACGTGGGGCTCGAACCCACAAACCGTGAGATCCTGACCTGAACTGAAGTGGGACACTTAATCGACTGAGCCACCCAGGCGCTGCTCAAGTATGTTTAGATTGATCAAATATTCAAATGATTCTCATTTAAATATTATTTGATGGCAAATTATACTCTATGCACTAGAAGATGATTATTTAATTTGTTATAACATTAAATTACTGACTTATTTATTAAGAGACTTTAAAGACACAATTACACAGTAAGACCTTCTTTCAACACTTTTCTTGATAATTCTTACATAAATATTATTGAAAATTGCTAACAACTTTGTTCACTTAATCTATATTATTTCTTACCTAAGTTCACCATTTAAGTTAAATGCAAAGGGGCACAAGGATGGCTCAGTCAGTTAAGCGTCCAACTCTTGATTTCAGCTCAGGTCATGATCTGTAAAGTCACTGTAAAGTCATGAGATCAAGCCCTGCATCAGGCTCTGAGCTGACAATGCGAAGCCTGCTTGGGATTCTCTCTCTCTCTCTCTCTCTTTCTCTGTCACTCGTTTCTGCTCTCTCTCTCTCTCAAAATAAATAAACTTCAAGTTAAATGTAAAATGGACTAACTGATAAGTTAAAAGCAATGAAAAATGTAGAAAGAATTTAAAGTGAAAATGCATTGATGGATATGCTTATGAACGTCTCCTCTCATTAAACTTGACTTGGACATACAATTCAAGGATCAAATTTGATCTTTCCCTTCCTATTTCCAAAGATAACACTAGGTTTCCTGGATTATTCTAATGAAAAATAAAAGTTGGCCAACTAACCAGTCTCAAACAGCAATATACAGTAAAACCTTGGATTGCAAGTAACTTATCCTGCAAATGTTCCCCAAGATGAGCTAACATTTCTAATAAATTTTAACTTGATAAATGAGCGATGTTTTGCAACATGAGAAGTATGGGACACCAAATGTCACATGATTATGACTGAGCCAATGGTTCCTCTCTCTCTTTCTCTCTGCAGGGTGGGTGATCATCTCCCATGCTTGTATGCTTGGTCTCAGGCTACAGTGTTTGGCAGAAATCAGTGATTTTTCAGAACATTGGAAGGTGCTCACAACTGGCACTAGTATATTTTTTGTCACTTCAAAGCACCTATGGACAGTCCTTTCCTTTTCCATACATGAGTAAGCTTCGGAATGCTTTGCTTCATTCTAGGTCATTGGACAGGTTCCTTGTTAAAGTTGCATGAAAAGAAAAAAAATTCCATTGAGCCAATAGATAGCAGTTAGTGAAAGTCATCCTACACAATAATCCTCTCTCTTTTCTCCTTCACGCCAGCCACAAAGGTTTTCAAAGGTAATTGCAGGTTAATTTGTTTATTTTTCTTTACATTTTATAGTTTCTTAATTATTTTGTATTATATTACAGTATTGTAATCATTTTTATATGAGTATTTTTGGATTGTGGAACAAATCATCTGAGTTTCTATTATTTCTTATGGGGAAATACACTCTGATACACAAGTGTTTGGATTACAAGCATGTTTCCGGAACAAATTATGCTCACAAACCAAGGTTTTACTGTACTTTAATGGCTGATTTTGGATAAATTCACTGTGAATTCAATGTAAGAAAAATATATTTTTTTTTCAAATAAAAGAAGGAGTGTTAGAAATGTAGTTAGCAAAGGAAACAAATCATTGACAAAGTTCACCGAGGCATCTAACGTGAACTGTCCCTAACTTCCTTCTACTCTCTCATATATAGAAAGCTGAAAATCTGTGTTATATACCAATTTGAACACTGAAAATCTAGATCACAAATAATGGACCCATTTACCTAAGACAATTGGAATTGCAACTAGGTCCAAAACTAAGTAGTAAATTGAAGTTTCTGGGTAACCAAAAAACACTTTGAATTAAAAATTTAGAAAAAGCATTTGAATTTTTATTAAATTAGAAATACTTTTAGAAATAAAAATGTATTCTGCATAGGAATAACCAGTTAAATTTATCAATATTTAAGATATGTATAGATGTATATAATTAAAGATCCAAACCAATATTAGTAATCTATTATGAGCTCATCAATTCAATTTCAATACTCATTTCAATTTCATATCCTCTGAACTGTAACATGCTACATATATTTGTAGCTGCCAAATCAATACTCATAGTGCTTTCACAGTCATTTGCAGACAGGCACAAAGTCTCAAAAAATGTGCGTTGCCCAGCTGAGGCATCACAAGAAGATAATCTGCCTATTTATTGCAGCTTTCAAACTGAAACAACTGTCCTTTTCCCAGTCTACTTAGCGACATGTTTATTGCACTATAACTCATGCTTCAGTGAAACCTGTATATTCTCCATTAGGCACATCACAATCACAGCCTTCCTGCTTTTAGGAATGCTAGATAGTACTTCAGCACTGAGTACGGGGCATTTTCAACAGTGAAATGATTAACCAAAAAAGCATAAAAATGCAAAAAAAGGTAGTAACAGACCACAAAATTCTCAATTGTTTGCAAGATTGAGAGCTAAAATGAGAAGGCAGAGTACTGCCTTATTCAACCTTAACTCTAGAAGAAATGGTTCAGCATTAGCTAATGCGGTGTTTTACTGTGACTTTAGAGAGTGGAACTACTGTGAATAAGGAGAGCCAACTACAATTTCAATAACTCTAGAGTCTCTTAAAAGGCTACAATATTGAAACTTAAATCATAGAGAAAAGGCTAACACTTCTGCCTGACACAAGCAGTATTATGAATAGTTGAGTTACTAGACTATTTGCTATTAGATAAAAGCTACATTTTTAAATTTTTTTTTTTTTTTTTTTTAAGAAAGAGAGAGACAGTGTGAGCAGGAGAGGGACAGAGAGAGAGGGAGACACAGAATCCAAAGACAGGCTCCAGGCTCTGAGCTGTCAGCACAGAGCCCAACGGGGGGCTTGAACTCACAAACCGCAAGATCATGACCTAAGCCGAAGTCAGACACTTAACCAACTGAGCCACCCAGGCGCCCCACTACATTTATTTTTTTAAGTAAGCTCCAAGCCCAGGGCACCTGGTGGCCCAGTTGGTTGAATGTCCAACTCTTGATTTCAGCTTAAGTCATGATCCCATGGTCATGGGGTTGAGTCCTACATCAGGCTCTGCACTGAGTGTGGAGCCTGCTTAAGATTCCTTCTCTCTCTCCTCTCTCTCTCTATCTCCCTCTGCCTCTCTGCCTCTCTTCTCTGTTCACACACTCTATAAAATAAAATAAAAATGAAATAAAATATAAAATATATATAATTCTAAAAAATAAAAAAAATAAAGTAAGCTCTAAGCCCAACATGGGACTTGAACTCAGAACCTTAGGATCAGGAGTTGCATGCTCTATAGATTGAGCCTGCTAGGCACTTCAAAAGCTATGTTCCTTATGTGACAGTGTATATGGCTTGTAGGTAAACAGAAAACTTTAGATAGACTCTACTTAGTATCTCTTCACAATTCTGAATGAAGTCAGCACACTGCCAGTATTTTCAATAGATTCATAGACATTTAATTTTAGGTAGGAAATAACTCATTAGAACAAACCTGAATAGTCAGAAATGTTCATCAAGTAACCATCCCAAACAATAAGGTTTTTCTTACTTGTAGCCTAGCTGACGACAGATCACAGTTGCATCCTTATCAGTCCACCCATCATCACAAATTGTTCCCCACTGGCCATTGATGAAAACCTCCACTCGTCCTTCTTTCTTATTTTCTCCATCCATCAGTCTGATAGGAAAACCTAAGTCATGATTCAAAAGCATTAGAAAAGTCAAAACAGCAAACTGATTTCAAAGTATGAGAGACTTTATATAACACAAATCATTTTTTTAATTAACTCTAATGGGGAGCCTGGGTGGCTTAGTCGGTTAAGCGTCCGACTTTCGCTTAGGTCATGATCTCGCGGTTCGTGGGTTCGAGCCCCGCGTCGGGCTCTGTGCTGACTGCCAGCTCAGAGCCTGGAGCCTGTTTCAGTCTGTGACTCCCTCTCTCTCTGACCCTCCCCTGCTCATGCTGTCTCTCTCTCCTAAAAATAAATAAAACATTAGGGCGCCCGGGTGGCTTAGTCGGTTAAGCGTCCGACTTTCGCTTGGGTCATGATCTCGCGGTTCGTGGGTTCGGGTCCCGCGTCGGGCTCTGTGCTGACAGCTCAGAGCCTGGAGCCTGTTTCAGTCTGTGACTCCCTCTCTCTCTGACCCTCCCCTGCTCACGCTCTCTCTCTCTCTCTCTCTCTCTCCTAGAAATAAATAAAATATAAAAAATAAATAAATAAATAAATAAATAAATAAATAAATAAAACAAACATTAAAAAAAATAAAATAAAATAAAATAAAATAAAAAATAAAATAAAATCAGTGGAGTAATACAAGAGAATGAATGAGAGAGAAGAAATATTAATAAAAAACTGTATCCACTTTTGCAATATCTTTTGAAGTCTTGGGGTCAGAGTACTCACTTGCTCAACTATGAATTCCCAGCACTTGGAACAGTGCCATAGAGGACAGGCTGTAGCTGTTTGTAGAATGAATGAATGAATGAATGAATAATTAGCACTGTAAATTGTGAATCGTTTTATTACCACTAACTTCTTTTTTTTTTTTTAATTTAGATTCAAGTTAGTTAACATATAGTGTAGTATTCGTTTAAGGAGTAGAATTTAGTGATTTATCACTTACACATTAACACCCAGTGTTCATCACAAGTGCCCTCCTTAATGCCCATCACCCATTTAGCCATGCCCCTGCCCACCTGTCCTCCAGTAACAGTCAGTTTGCTCTCTATCATTAAAAGTCTCTTATTATTACCACTACCTTCTAAATAGTAAAATATATTTCCTTAGAGTTGTTTTTGTTGCATGTCATTTATCTGGTCATTTATCCTTGAACACAGCTAGAAATTTGTACTCCAAAGCTGAAATATTTAAGAAGGTATAAATATATATGCCCTTGGCATGCATGGGTAACCTGAATGTGTGGGGAAAAAAAAAGAAAGGCAGCTAACAAGAACAATTTTCACCTTAGCCTTCCCATTTACTATTGCTTTCAAAGGAAGGGCTTAAATCATAAAACTTACTAAGATAACTAAAATTGAAGGGAAATGTTATGTCAGCGTGGTGAATACACTTAACAATACCGTATTTCATATTTGAAAGTTGCTGAGAGTAGATCTTAATTCTCAACACAGGAACATTTTTTTTTGTAACAATGTAAGGTGACAGGTGTTAATTAGACTTCTGGCAATCATTTCACAAATGTATGCAAATATCGAATCATTGTTTTCTGCCTGACACTAATATAATATGCCCATTATGCCTCAAATTTTTTTAAAAAATGCTGCAGCTAGAAAATAAAAATAATAAAAATTTAAAATAAAGCAATTCCATTTTTTTTAAAGTTGAGAAACTGACCTCTGGCAAACTGAGGTTTATCTAAGTTATGTAAATGAAGTGATTTAAAGAATTTCATACATCTCTATTGACACCCATACATATGGATGGTGCTATTTAATTGAAAGTGCCCTCACTGCACCTTGCAGACTGTTATGGGTTGAACTGTGAAGTCATCATGGTGGGCCCTAATCCAGCATGACTGATGTCCTTATAAAAAGGGCAGATTTGGACAGTGAGATACACAGAGGGGAGACTCTGTGAGGAGGCACAGGGAGAAGGCGGCCATCTGTAAGACAAGGAGAGTGACCTGGAACAGTCTTCCCTCTTAGCCCTGGGAAGAAACCAATCCTGATGACACCTTGATTTTGGACCACAGAAATGTGAGACAACAAACACATACCTGTTGTTTAAGCCATCCACTGTGTGGTACTTTGTGACAGCAGCCCAAGCAACCCAATACACTTTAGATTACCTAGTTACTAGAAGGGTCTCCAGCTTCAGGGCCTCAAAGATTTACTGGTAAGGATTTAGGGAATACCATGAAGCATGTGGAAATGATCAAAACTTAAGAGGTGAAGAAAGCAGATAATGAACAAAATATCATTTCTCTTTCAACCAACATACAACATTGCTAGATTGGCATTTGTTTACTGATGGAAAATACTGTTGGCAAGATGGACATATCCTACTTTGATTCTTCTGATTCATTTTTACTTCACTATCCTTTGTCACCCCCAAAATTCTTGGCTCTTTAGTTTCTGTCCCCATCATTACTCACTTCATGGGATGGGCATCATAATAGAATTTATTTGGCATCAACAAATGTTTATGGAGTGCCTACCCTATGCACAGCTTATGTTGGGGTTTTAGCCATGTCACAAAACAGTATATTTGAAACATTACATTTCTTATTAAAGCATCTGAAAGTTTGGAGTTTTTTGTAAAAGGAATAAGGTAGAAAAGTGATTCTCAAAGAAAAAAAATCCAAAAAGGTGAAGTTTTTTTCTTAAAGTTCTTAATTTTTACATTTTGGGATGTTAGGTCCAAAATTAAGAAAACAACGGCACATGGAATTAATTTCCACATTCCATTCTAGTTATTTTATGGGCAGTTTTTCATATACCATAAAAATAAAAATGATAAAGTGTTTTTAAAGCCTCAGTTGCATGCTTTCTATAAATCATGCATGCAATATTTCTGAACCTAGCTTTAGCCCTCATTTTACAAAGGCACTGGATTTTCAACACATAAAGGGAAAACTGGATGACAAAAGCCATTTTGTCAATACCACCTTACTATTTAAGTTCTTTTTGTTATGGTAGCAATAATATACATGTTTTATTTCTAAAAATCTTAAGTATAAAATGCTTCGGAAAACTAAATAGTCCTGAGGGTATATGGTATCTTTAATTACATATAATTTAATTATATATCTCAAACTTGGACTTCTACATGTTTTATTTTAATTTTCCTGTAACATTGATTTAATACATTATTTTTAGAAAATAGTATTTTTACTAGAAGATAAAATTTAGCTCAAGTTAAAAGTCAAAATTTTATACTGCAAAATTGGATAAGAGACCAGCTCACTGTGGATGAAATCTCTCTAGGATAAAATACTCTGAAATATAAAAATTGGTGCAATACTGGGGCATCTGGTTAGCTAAGTCAGAAGAGTCTTGATTTTGGGATCATGAGGTCAAGTTCCACATTGGTTGTAGAGATTACTTAAATAAAACTTAAAAAAATAATCAGTGCAATATTAAAATGAGAAATCCACATATTTAGCATTCCACAGATTTCTCCCAATTCACATATTAACTACCTTTTTATTAGAATGTCTTTTATTGAATTAGAATATTGCTTTTTAGCATTCCATCTGCCATGCACCCAAATATAAAAAGTGTCTACTGAATAAGTATTAATTTTGAAGACACTTTCATTAATTTTGAAGACACTCATTCATTAGAGTTAAGTTCCATGTTACCCTTTAAATACTTGAAAACAGTAATAGTTCAACAGCTCATTATTAGTGTCCAAGCAGTAAAAACTCCCAATTGTTTTTAAAATACTGTTCTGTATATCACTAAACTTCAATTTTAAATATGCAGTCCTTTTTGATAAGTGGGAAAGTAATGATCTCTTTGGATGGATAAATGGTAATATGATTCTATTCCAAAAGTATATTTAGCTCAGACATAATGTTCTTCAGACAAATTAATAATTAATAGATGTATTACTGAAATTAAGGCTCAAGACATTTATAATAATGATCACATATTTTATTAATAATTATCATCCTCAGCTTTTTAAATTTTTAAAAATTATATCTAGAATCTTAGAAATGAAGATCTTCAGGGGAACTGAAGAGATTGGTTGCCCAACCATATGCATGTATGTAACCACACAAGCCTTCAGATAACTCAGATTAGGATATTTTGTGTAGTATTTACAGCAGTTCATCCCCTGGAATACTAATGATTAATGTGCCTGAATAGATCACTCCATGATCCAAATACCTGCTATCTAGGTCTTAGGGTATCCATTTCTAGCAAACAGTTCTTTTTTTTTTAATTAAAAAAACATTTTTAATGTTAATTTTTGAGAGGGGGAGAGGGTGGGAGAGGCAGAGAGAGGAAGACACGGAATCCAAAACAGGCTCCGTGCTGTCAGCACAGAGCCTGAACCCACAAACCCTGAGATCATGACCTAAGCTGAAGTCAGACATTCAACCGACTGAGTCACCCAGGCACCCCTTTAGCAAATAGGTTCTATCACCCCAACCACATATAATCTTCCATCACATAATCCCGGGAGGATTACAATCCCCCAGAAGAAGAAAGGGGCAAGAGGAGAGAACAAATGAAAAGTATAGTTGGAAGTATGGCCTGTAAGGAATAGAGTAAAATTTATTTTTACTTGATATAATGCTCAATTAGTGCAGTGAATCACCATGTTCTCACAGTTTAGAGTACAATGAGGAATGAACTATGTGCTTTGACAAACTGAAATGTACAATACAGTTAAAGCTGTGGGACTCAACAAGTTTTGTTATTTTATAACGTGAAGATCTAAGTTTCATAGTCTCAAAACAGAAAGATACAAAAGGGGTTGATTCAACTCTGAGGTAAAAAGTAAAGACTATTTGGGATTATTTTAGTATCTATTCACCAAAAATTATGTGTTTAGATATATAATTGAGCCATGGTAGTATCTTGATAAGTCTTTTTAATATCTCCCTCTGTCTTATCCATTCATATTTATTCTGCTGCCCTCAAAAGATGTTAAGATGTTAAGAACAGTCAGATGTTAAGTCTGCCAAGGACATGTACTTGCTCTCTGTTCACAAAAGGATCTTTATCCATAAATATTTCTAGACTATAAGATGAGCTACTTACCTTTTAACCAACCACAAGTCTAGAGAAATTTGGAACTGAGGAACAGTAAAAGATACTGATGAGTTTCAGGTAACAGGTTATCTTAAAAAGATGGATAGGTTATTTACTCCAATGAAATCCAGATAGGAACCCACTGAGAAATTTAAAAGATCTAAGTTAGGACACAGCAATGAATGGCTGGTAACCAATGACTGACAAGGCCTTGGGACTAAAGAAGAAATAAATCATAAGAGAGAGAACCACTGTTTTGTTCTGATTTTTTTAAATCCTGTCCCCAACTTTTCATTAGAATTCAAGGTGAATGAGAATCAGAATAGGGGACCAATGAATGGCGGATGGGTATTATAGCTTCTTTATTCAATCTTTCAGATACATGTGACTATAAAGAGTTTTAGTGAGAAACTTAAGTTCCTAGACAAAGAACAATAACTTTAGGAGTAAATTTTTGGTGGAGAGACTCAAAAGTTGATTTAGAGCATTATAGAAAACTGACTTTAAAAAGCCAAAGCTGAGAAATGCTTCATATGCCAGACCCGCGGATAGAGGTGCGTGGGCTATTGAATTATGGACACTCAAAAGCTGTGGCCAATCCTCACCCAGTGATGGTCTTTGTCCATTGCCACCAGGGTAACAGGTGATACCAACATCTTCCCGATGGCTGCAGTCATGCTTTCCCCACTGTCTCCGGGAACACTGAGCGAAACTCGTTTCCTTTCCAGAGCAGCTGACATCATCCAACCATATGGGCCCTGTGCTTTCTTCAAAGTGGTTTGCAGAGGCTTGTTTGCCATATCTGTGGCAATAAAATAAACATTGTGCATGGAACTGCTGTCTTTTGTATCAAGGAACCACAAAACAGAAAAACAACCTAATTAAGCATCACGACTCTGGAGGATAAGTGTTTGTTCTTTCTCCTATCTTTTTTTTTTTAATTTTTTAACATTTATTTATTTTTGAGAGACAGAGTATGAGCAGGGGAGGGACAGAGACAGAGGGAGTCACAGAATTCAAAGCAGGCTCCAGGCTCTGAGCTGTCAGCATAGAGCCTGATGCGGACCTCGAACCCACAAAGGGTGAGATCATGACCTGAGCTGAAGTTGGCCGCTTAACCAACTGAGCCACCCAGGTGCCCCAGTTCTTTCTCCTATCTTAAGGACACAGTTCTTAGAGCAGTGTTCACTCCAGCACACATTTTTTTTTTCAGCACACATTTTGATCATCTGAACAATTTTTGATTGATTCAACAGGTAACTAATGGATAATTAATACCTTTCTCCCATTAATCCTTCTGTTTTGGCTATAATTTAACTCACCAGAGAGAATGCAAAACAAGAGACAAACCTCCAATTTCTGACAATGGAAATAATACCATGAACCATAAAACTAGAAGAGTTGTCTTGTCTCAGCTCTGAAGAGCCACCTGAGCTCATCTGATTTCATCAGCTTCTCTAGGCCTCTTTCGTATCATCCATTCCAAAATAAAACCGTATATTAGTTCAGTGATTTCTCAAGCACTACACCCAATCCATCATGAGACCCAATCCATTGCTTGGATTTTGGCTCATAAAAATCAGAATAATGGTAACATTCTTAGCTTTTCATGAGGTTACATAAATCTGATTTTTAAAATTTTTAGAGGGGTGCCTGGGTGACTTAGTCGGTTAAGCGTCCAACTTTCGCTTAGGTCATGATCTCACAGTTCATGGGTTCAAGCCCCGCGTCAGGCTCTGTGCTGACTGCCAGCTCAGAGCCTGGAGCCTGTTTCAGTCTGTGATTCCCTCTCTCTCTGACCCTCCCCTGCTCACGCTGTCTCTCTCTCTCTCCTAGAAATAAATAAAACATTTACAAAAATATTTTTTAATAAAATAAAATAAAATTTTTAGAAATCACATTTGTTCCAATTGACCAATTGACATTATTTGTAATAATGCACTACAAAAAATTATAATAAATACAAACATTATAAATAGGAAAACTCTGCAAAATAAAAAAATCGGTAACTAAGTCAGTCTGTACTTTCATTCATCCTTCCAATTTTGTTTTCTTTGTTCTGTAAAATCCAAATCTCCAAAAATCACTGAGCTAAAAACTATTTAAGGTATCTTTCAGTTCTAAGAGTCTATATAATTAACCTCTTACTCTTAAAATTTTATGTCAATCACTTCCTTCCCTGAATGCTTTTATTATTTCTGTACAAAGCATACAAAGAGATCTTTCTGGCATGAATTTTCCCATTTTCCTTTGTACATATTTAATATATTTATCTAAGAAGATGAACATTTTAATAGTTTAAAATAGAGTAACTTTTAATTAATTCTTCTAATTTCTCCTATTTTGTTGACTATCCAAGTCTGAGTCAGAAAAAGAATTATCCTAAATCTCATATTGCTACCACTTTCAACTTCTACATTCACATAATGTATCATTCTGATTACTGTCTGTCCATATCAACCATGTAACAGATAACAAGAGGTCATTTTATTTTGGGATTTTATTTGTGCAAAGAAACTCAGAGTTAATCCCTTCCTTATTCTAAAATGGCATTCCATTTTTTGGGGTGCCTGGGTGGCTTAGTCGGTTAAGCATCCGACTTTCGCTTGGGTCGTGATCTCACGGTTGGTGGGTTTGAGCCCCGCGTCGGGCTCTGTGCTGACTGCCAGCTCAGAGCCTGGAGACTGTTTCACTCTGTGACTGAGTCACTCTGAGTCACTCTGTGACTCCCTCTCTCTCTGCCCTCCCCTGCTCACGCTGTCTCTCTCTCTCTCCTAGAAATAAAACATTAAAAAAAAAATTATAAAATGGCATTCCGTTTTAGAAATTCTCCTGTAAACCAAAAAGTAAATGTGGTACATGCCTATTCAACATTCTAACATAATCTTTTAGAACTTTTAACAAATATTAGTGAGAATACTTGAGAACCATTAAGTTCTGATAACTCTGTATAAGAAAACTTGAATATATTTGTAAAACAAAATTAATAAAATAGAAAATCTAAGTCTCACTTTGTTTTTATTAATAAAGAAAAATATGAAAATAGTAACTATGAAAATGAATCTTTCTAAATCTATGAAAATGGAATGCAGTTCTCAGATCTAACATTCACTTAAAGATGAAATAGTATTTTATTAAATAATTCTTACAAATTAAACATTAATATGTATTTGGCTGTTATGCCATACCCCTCAACCCAAAATTTATAGCTGCACTGTCCATGAAAATTCAAAATATTGGGCAATATTATGTATTTATATCTTCATGATATCATTAGTTATGACAGGAAAAAATAAACTAACCTAAATATTAAGTAAATTATGGCATGAATATTCAATGGACATAATGTTATCAATAAACATCCTGACTATAGTAACATAAAGGTAAGAAATGTGGGTAGAAAAAGCATGTACTTACTATTAGAGCTGTTACAAAATTATAAATACAAATTATAATAATAATGGTTTAAGAATGGAAAAATTAGGGGTAGTTTTTAATTTTTATTTTGCAAACTCTAATATTTTATATTACTTTTACAAATTTAAAAAATATATTTAAACATGATCAGATCTAGCTTGGATAAAAGTATATTTTTAAGGTTTAATGAGTATTTGCAATTAGCTCTGTCTCAAGTATGAAATAATTTTGCCAATTTTTTCAAGCCTGAGACAATTAATTCAAGTATGACCCAGAAAGATGAAAAACAAGAATCGGCATTCATAGGCTTCATTCAAATATTAGCTAAAAGACATCATTTGCAGTTAGTTCAACCAACTGAGGTCTTTACTCTGGAATGCATTACGTGTGTGACATGAAATATATTGCCCAAAGTGTGATACTAGCTTTAAAGAGAGCAAGGTCAAGGGTGAGTTCTAAAGGTCATCTCATGACAAGAAGGCTGTTTTTCTCAAATAAAAGTGACAATTGTCATCACATTTAAGAAAGGGGAAAATGTAATACCAAAGAATTTGACACTGGACTTGCCTGCAATTTTAGACACAATGATGTCAGAACTAAGAACATCTAACAGCAGTGATATGTCAGAAGAAAGTTGAGCATTCAAAGCATACAGTCTTATTTGAATGGACACAAAGAAAACCTAAAAGTCACCCATGGCTCCAATCAATTACTCAAGAAGAGGGGTGGTAACATGAAAGGTAATGAGACAAAAACAAGACATGGTTATTTGTCATCAAAGAAAATGTTATTTGTTTTATTGTTTTTGTTTTTGCTTTTGTTTTTTTGGTACTTCATATATAGATAGGTGAATAGATAGGTAGGTAGGTAGGTAGGTAGGTAGGTAGACAGATGATAGAGAACATGTACTGTTAGTATTATAGAAATTATAAGTAAGGGTTGCAAAATGGTAATTTAAAAGATATAACTTGCATTCAACTGCATCATATCAATGGAACTTACTTAAATCCCAGTTGTCGGCAAACCACATATGTATTCAGCTCAGTCCAGCCATCATCGCAGACAGTCCCCCACCGTCCCCTGTAATACACCTCCAGGCGACCCTCGTGGCTGCCTTTACCACCTCCAAGTCTGATGACCCCATCTGTGGTAAGAAGGAGACACAGAGACTGAGCAAATCAATTAGCAAAAAAGATAGAACAACATTTTAATTTCACTAAAATTATCATCTATTCAGGTCTCTCTCTTGGTCTTTTGTTAAACTTATTTCAAGACTGTGCTCAACAATCTGTCACTGGATTGTTTCTGAAGTATGACAAACACATATTGTCCTAACAAAATATTCTTTTTTCCTTATTTGCACTCCTAATTGCTGAGTAGAAAAATATACTCTGATACAATTCCAAAACAGTTATTTAGATTTCTCCAGATTAAATAATATTTGAGAAATTTCCTATAGCTTCAATCTCCATAAGTATGAGAAAATTAGTCATTTAAAAAATAAGAAAACATAGCAACTTGGAAATGGTTCAAAATTTTAACTGCAAATGAAGAAAAATATTGAAATATGAAGACAGAAAAAGCTATTCTGGTTAAAGTGTGGTCTATCATGTCAATGCTTTTATTATTCCTTAGGCATTCATAAATTATAAAAACTGGCATATATGTCTCATTTGTGTTCTTTTATTGATAATACAGATCTGAATTTGAAGCTTACAAGTTCAATGAATAATTCCCAGAAAACCCTGTTAAGAGCTGCTAAGCAGATATATAATACAATACATTTATCCCCCGAAAAGCAGATTTAAAAGCCACATCCATGCAAAAAAATCCAAACATCCCCAAATGAAACATATAAATAATCCTGGGTAAAGGTGATACTTTTCATGAATCTCTGGGATCTGTAAAGTAAATGGTCTCTTAGCAACACAATCGCTTTATTAATATAACACTTGACAGTCTGTAAAATGCTGCTACACATTTTACCTCATTTGACCATCACAGTAACACTACAAGATTACACTCATTTGAAAGAGGAGGAAATGGAGGACCCAAGAAGAGAATGTGCTCTGGTTTAAAATCTGGTATAAATTTTATATTTCTATTGTATATAAACATGTTATTCTGCTAATAAAAACAATGGCATGTATAACTTCAGCATTTCATGGGTCCCTGAAGCTTTTATTTTCATTTTTTAAAGAAAGTTTAAAACTCCCCATTTTTTTTCTTTACTTCTTTTTACCATATAAACAATGGATTTGTGATGACCCAAGTTCTCGTCTGTCCCTTTCCTCCTTCTTCCCAAAAAACATGTAGATACATATGCAAACACACTAATTTGTCCTCAGACACGCGCTTTTTATAACACATGACATATCATGACCAGTGTGCTACAATTTGGAACAGTCAGAGAATTGACCACAGGCAAATTAAGTTGGTTCATTCACCTATTGTGCTTTAACTGACCATCCCATATGGTTTCACCAGTTATGAACATATTCTGAATCGAGACAAGGCAATAGATAAATGAACTAAATATATACCTAATATGTGAAATTTATCATTGTACACTGATTTTGCTCATTGGATTTGATTATATATTGCAACTAAATTCTATTTTTAGGACTGTATAGCCTTAGTTTGACAAATTCAGAAATATTTATGAATAAGAACATACCATTTTAATACACAATTTGTGTTCATTTGGGTTTGGGTTTTTTTTTTTTTTTTTAGCTTTATTTGTAGAATTCATTTGCATGCTCATTTATATTATCTTAAATTGAAGAGAAGAAAAAGTAAGTCCAGATGATGGTGGGGACAAGAGTTGGTAGATTAATGGGGTGAAGTTCTTACCTGTCAGAGGGGTACAGGATACTCCAGCATCTTCTCTATGGTCACAGTTATGCTCTCCCCAGGAACTCTTTGGACATTGCTCAATAGAAAGCTCATTCCCAGTACAGCGAACCTCATCCAACATTATAGGACCAGAGCCTTCCCCAAAGTATGCCTGGTTCCATGCTTTGGCAATGCCACTGAACAAACATAAGAATTCTGGATTAGACATTAAAAGTTAGTCTGATGTAATTTCTTTTACCCCAGTAAAAGCATAATTATGATTAATCCATACTTGCCCTTACCAATTCACTCCCATAGGTAACACATGACTAGCTGTATTTCTTTCTTGTTCCCTTGTTTGTTGCTCTTTATATTTTTGGCCATTACAAATGTTTTAAATTTTTTTAAAAAATGTTTTTTAATGTTTTTATTTATTTCTGAGAGAGAGACAGAAACAGCATGAGCAGGGGAGGGTCAGAGAGAAAGGGAGATACAGAATCTGAAGCAGGCTCCAGGCTCTGAGCTAGCTGTCAGCACAGAGCCCAACACGGGGCTCAAACCCACAAACAGTGAGATCATGACCTGAGCCGAAGTCAGACTCAGCCGACTGAACCACCCAGGCACCCCAAATGTTTAAAAATTTTTTTAATGTTTGTTTATTTTTTAGAGAGACAGGGAGACAGAGCGTGAGAGGGGAAGGGGCAAAGAGAGAGGGAGACACAGAATCAGAAGCAGGCTCCAGGCTCTGAGCTGTCAGCACAGAGCCCGACATGGAGCTTGAACTCAGGAGCTATGAGATCATGACCTGAGCCGAAGTCAGATACTTAAGCGACTGAGCCAGCCAGGCACCCAGCCATCACAAATGTTTTAGACTGCAAAAAAAAAAAAAACAAAAACAAAAACAAAAAAACAAATGTTTTAGACTGCTAGTTATCCCCCAATATTTACTCTCCTTTTCTTCATTAGAAATGGAACCACAGATTTTTAGGAGGGCAATAGCTATCCTGAGTAAAGACCACATTCCCCAGCCTCTTCCTCCAGATGGCTGTTTTTAAATATACATAGCATAACATTTACCATTTTAACCACTTTTAAGTGTACTAAGCACATTCTCATTCTTGTGCAACTATGACCACTATTGCCACCCATCTCCAGAACTCCTTAATCATCCCAAACTAAGGCTCTGTACCCATTTTAGATGACTATGTTCTGACCAATGATATTTAGGTAGAAATGTCCTGTATCATTTCTAGGAAGTATTCTTGTTCCACTCTCCCCTTCCTGCTGACCGCAAGGCAGAGGTAATGTTAGAGCTTGAGAAACCATATTGATCCATGAAGCTCCATGTTAAGAATGACAGAATTAGGGACGCCTGGGTGGCTCAGTCAGTTAAGCATCTGACTTTAGCTCAGGTCATGATCTCACGGTTCATGGGTTCGAGCCCCGCGTCAGGCTCTGTGCTGACTGCCAGCTCAGGGCCTGAAGCCTGCTTCAGATTCTGTGTCTCCCTCTCTCTCTGACCCTTGCCTGCTCATGCTGTCTCTATCTCCCTCTCAAAAATAAATAAAACATTAAAAAAAAAAAAAAGAATGACAGAACTATAAGCAAGAAAGAGCCTGGGCCCTAATGATTGTGGAACCACCATATTAGCCTTGAGCTGGCTACCTCTGGTCTCTTGAGAGAGAAATAAACTCTTATCTTGTTTAAGCCACTGTTATTTCCATTTCTCTGTTACTCACAGCCAAACATGTTTCTAACTAAAACATCTCTGCACTCAATAAGTCAGGCAGAGAAGGACAAATACCATGTTTGCACATACAAGAGGATTAGGAGAAACTTAATGGAGGACCATGGGGGAGAAGAAGGGGGGAAATAGTGGGGGAGGAGGAGAGAGGCAAACCATGAGAGACTCTTGAATGCTGAGAACAAACTGAGGACTGATGGGTGTGTGTGTGTGGGGGTGATGGGCATGGAGGGGGGCACTTGTGGGGATGAGCACTGGGTGTTATATGGAAACCAACTTGACAATAAACTATTTGTAAAATGAATAAATAAATAAAGAGTAAAAAAGGGGCGCCTGGGTGGCTTAGTTGGTTAAGCGTCCGACTTTCGCTTGGGTCATGATCTCGCGGTTTGTGGGTTCGAGCCCCGCGTCAGGCTCTGTGCTGACTGCCAGCTCGGAGCCTGGAGCCTGTTTCAGTCTGTGACTCCCTCTCTCTCTGACCCTCCCCTGCTCACGCTGTCTCTCTCTTCCTCCTAGAAATAAATAAAACATTAAAAAAAATAAAATAAAATAAAGAGTAAAAAAAATCTCTTCACTCAAATGTATTTGTATTAAATTTACTTCTCAAACAATTCAAAGTGATACCACATTCTAGAATGTCACATTTCAGTGAATATGATCATGATTGATTGTCAAAATGGTTAATAACTTCAGATATTGCAATTTCAACCCCTTTTAGCCTTTTAATTTTTAGAGTAGAGCATTGATAGTTCTGATTATTCCCAATTATTTGAGTTGCCCTTTTATCATAGCATTATAACTATCTTGAGAATTTACAACCAAAATATATTGAAGGGAAAAAAGGTTTGCTAAATGAGTATAATACCCCAGCAATGGCAATTCTTAGATAATCAACTTCATGGTTAAAAAAGAGCTTATTTAACTAATTTTACTAGATAACTACAGATGTTTCTTTTGGGGAACATGAGTGTAAAACAAACCCCAGGGGTGTGTAGATGGTTCAGTTCATTAAGTGTCCAACTCTTGGTTTCTGCTCAGGTCATGATCTTATGATTTGTGAGATCAAACCCCACATTGGGCTCCACTCTGACAGTGCAGAGCCTGCATGGGATTTTCTCTCACCTCTCTCTGCCCCTCTCCTGCTCATGCTTGCTCTCTCAAAATAAATAAATGAATTTTAAATAAATAAATAAATAAAATCTGAAAGTTAAACCCTTTAAATACTATTAAAGCAAATACTTGTTCCATTATCACTTGACCCACTTCCTGTTTAATATTCAGAGAGTCTTCAAGGGGAAGTATAAAGTAATGATTATAGGAGGAGGTATGAAGAAAGCTGGAGGAAATGAAAAATAAGTAGCTTATGCAGCATATTTTGGTGAAGTTAAAATTTTTAAATTTAGAATTCTGACACTTGTATCACTATCTGATATTTGTCATACAGTAGCCTCTGAGAAGACTGTCCCAACGAATATTAAAGATTAATATCTAAAGCTAATCAGACAAAGGTGAAAGGAAAAAAATAATCCTAACACAAATGAAATTATCAAACGATACAACTGTGTGAGTGAATTTGATTTGCTAGGGGATATATACATCAGAACAAAAATCCATTTCTACTCTGTGAAAAAGAAACAAAGGCTCAATTAATAGAATTTTTTAATGAAGTTTTCAGTTGCTTCAATGTGTGTCTATGTGCCCACAGGAGAGTGTAATGTGGACACACATAAATGTTCATATATTACTGATCATGTCAAAAAGCTTATTCTTTCAAAGTTGACTCTTTGAGGAAGAAAAGTAGATGTGGAGCCAGGCCTTCAGACTCAAATCTAAGCTCTATTTTTACCAAGCTAAGCTGCCCCAGAGAAGTTATAAAAACCTTCCAGGCCTGAAATGCTTCTTTTGAACATAGAGATGATAAATGTTCCCTGCAGGGTTATAAGAATTAAACTGATGCAAAGTAGGAACTGAATAAATGTTGGTACCTTTCCCTCTCTGGCACTATCAAGACGCTTCCCCTTCATGGTTGATGAATAGCATATTTTTCACCGCTAAGCAATTTATCTAAAACCCATTTGGTATTTGGTTTAAACAAACATTGTAGTGTTTGTTCTCCCTACTCCCCAAAGGTAGACTCAGGCGAGTGGTGGGGAAGGTAGAATCAATGAAAATCTTAACTTTTCTGGTTTTAAGGTTGTAGACATGTTTTATTTATTTATTTTGAAATGATTTTAAAAGAATATATTTATGGAAGTAATTTGTATCCTGTAAGATATTGGACAAATCTGTGCTATTTTTTTTAAGGATCATAAGATGATGGCCCAAAAGATCATTAAGCTATGACTTGCATCACTCAACTTGGGATTCTTGTGGCAGAGACACAGATAACCGGAGGCCAACAATTTCAAGCCTTTTAGTGTACGTAAGGCATTTTATCAAAAACAATTGTAGTGGCCAAAACAAATATTTTTTTCTAATGTCAGCACTTATGCTCCCAGAAAAATACATTCTATAACCAAATGATCTTGCAATAGTAGTCTCTAAGGCTGTGAATAAATTTAAAATGTTTTAAGTTGCCCATAGCAGAGTAGAGATCTCCTTCCCCAAGGAAAGATTTTCATACAACATTCACATGAAACTAAACATGGGAACACTGTAATACCCACTGAAAATAAAAACCTAAAGTCATGTACCAATTGTGAATTAGTCCCAGAATTTGGAAGCCTGAATAACTGAAATGTATTATTTTAAATATGTTAAAATATTTACTAAGTTTAGTTCAAAGAAGGGAGGTGCTTGGAGATGCATTCTTGAGACCGTGGCACCTTTTTAAACAGGGACAGTCCAGGATAGGCTCAAAGAATCCGATCCCTTGCTTGTGGCTCCAGAGCAGAGATCAGCAAACTATAACCAGAGGAATAAATTCAGCATACCAACTGTTTTTATACGGCCATGAGCTAAGAGTGGTTTTTACATTTTATAAACAGTTGGGGAAAAATCAAATCAAGAATATAATTTCTGACATGGGAAGGCCATATGAAATTCAAGTTTCACTGTCCAGAAATAAGGTTTTTTGGAACAAAGCCACACTCATTCTCAACTTACTGTCTATGGCCACCTTTGTACTACAAAGGCACGGTTGAGTAGTTGCAAAGTCTAAAGTACTTACTATCTGGCCCTTTACAGGAAAAGTTTGTTGACCCTTGCTCTAAAGGAAGGAGATTAATGAAAGCAAATATGAAAGCTGATTTAGAGAACACTGAAAGTTGGAGAACACAAGTCGAGAAGACAGGATGACTGATGCAGGTCATGGGGAAGCCAGATAGGAAAGCTTTGGAGAAAGGAAGATTAACAGCCTCCTTGGATCGTTGCCCTGGGAAATAGCCAGGAGAGAAAAAGATCTACTGAAGAAAATTTCAATGGGTACAATTCACAGAGCCAGGATTAGGTACTGTAAAGAATATGGAAAAATATAAAATTTGATCCCAAACTCATAACAGAAACAAAAAGTAAACTTCAGAGGGTTTAAAAACCTAAATATTGAAAGAGAGAGAGAGAGAGAGAGAGAGAGAGAGAAAGAAAGAAAGAAAGAAAGAAAGAAAGAAAGAAAGAAAGAAAGAAAGAAAGAAAGAGGAGAAAGAGAGAGAGAGGAAGGAAGGAAGGAAGGAAGGAAGGAAGGAAGGCAGGCAGGTACCTGGTTGGTTCAGTTAGTTAAGCATCCAATTCGGCTCAGGTCATGATCTCATAGTTCATGGGTCCGAGCAAACATTGGGCTCTCTGCTGTCAACACAGAGTCCACTTCAGATCCACTGACCCCCTCTCTTTCTGCCCCTCCTCCACTTGTTCTCTCTCTCTCTCTTTCTCTCTCTCTCTCTCTCTCTCTCACACACACACACACACTCTCTCTCTCTCTCTCTCTCTCTCTCTTTCTCAAAAATAGTGAAAGAAAGAAAGAAAGAAAGAAAGAAAGAAAGAAAGAAAGAAAGAGAAGGAAGGAAGGAAGGAAGGAAGGAAGGAAGGAAGGAAGGAAGGAAGAGAGGAGCACCTGGGTGGCTCAGTCGGTTAAGCGTTCGACTTCAGCTCAGGTCATGATCTCACGGTTCGTGAGTTCGAGCCCCGTGTTGGGCTCTGTGCTGACAGCTAGCTCAGAGCCTGGAGCCTGCTTCAGATTCTGTATCTACCTCTCTCTCTGACCCTCCCCGGCTCACACTGTCTCTCTCTCTCTCTCTCTCTCAGAAATAAATAAAACATTAAAAAATTTTAGAAAAAATAGAAAGAAGAGAAAGAGGGAGGATAGGAAAAATGGAAGGCTAAGAAGTTGCTTGAATAAAATAAAGACCATAGTGTAAGAATAATATCACCTTGGGACAAAGAGGATTTCCTGAGCAAGATGAGAAACCCAGAAGTCAGAAAAACTAAAAAAGTGAAAATTAACCACATATAAATTTAAATACTGTGTAGCAAAATATACCATAATCAGAATCAAAAAGCAAACCAATAAGCAGGAAAAAAGTATTTGCAATATATAACAGCAATCAAAGAAAAGAACTCCTAGAGATTAATAATAATAATAATAATGTTATAATTACATTATAATGAAAGACAAAACAATCAACATTAAATAGGGGAATGAAGAAGATCAGGCTATCACGGAAGAAATATGCATGGCCATCCAACATTTGACAAGATGCTCAATGGTCACAGTAAGGCAATAAGATTGCATTCTTAGCTAACATATTTTTAGAGATTTAAAAGATTAGTATCATTTTTTGTAAATTACTTAGGTTAAACGGTTACAAACTAAAGGCTTTTTATTCCCTGCCCTTCCCCAAAAACCAACCCTAAAATAATGATTAGCTGGGAGTGATTCAAGATAGACTGGGCAAAGTAACTGAAATATATTGTATTTCAAATATATTAAAGATCATGTGATAGAGGTCCTAGGGAAAATCAAAAGGCCTGATTAGTTGCCTCTGAACTGTGTCTCTTCCTTAAGGGAGAACACAAGATGCAAGAGGAATAGCCCCTAGTCGTGACTCTGAGGAAAGTCATCTATGATTAAATGCATTTTGAAAACACCACTTGGGTATTTCATGGCCTTCCTTATATATTTCCATATTTTCCATTATTTATAAATATTATTTTAATGATCTCAAAATGTTTAATTGAAATAAACCAATCAGAAAAAAAAAAAAGAATAAATCTGATGACAACAACAAAGACGTTAACCAGGAAACTATAATGCAACACAGACTAGGTTTTCTGGCTCATTTTCGAGTTTAGTAAAATTAAGGAGATAACTTTCCATATACACACATTCCTTCAGAGCCAATAGTATTTCCTGGTGTCCTGGACTGCGCTGGCTTTTAGGGAACACCAAAGAAGCTGATGACTCTGCTTCTATAGAGATTGTGTAATATTGGGAAAAGCAACATAAAACTCATGGACTGTGAAAGTCAAATAATTGCCATGTGAATTCGATAAAGCTGCATGTCCTTTGTCCTTCGCTTACGGAAATTATTCCCACACCAACCCCGGGCAGTTCATCCATAGTAAAATTTCCAGTGTGGCCCACTTTCTTACCCTCTGACCACAGAAAAAATTTGTAGAATAGGGGTGCTCTAATATAATACATTGATTAGGGTTTTTTTTTTCCCTGCAAAGCTATTTGACCTACATAACAGCAATGCCCAGTAAATACTAAATTGATTCTACCTCTGATCTTTATCCAAAACATTATTTAACCTATTTAGCTAATCTGATTGTATTCGTGTAAAGTTTGTTTTCATAGTAAAAGACCAAATAAATAGCACCATCTAACTAATTCAATCCCCAGGCTTACTTACTACTTTGAGTAGATGCATAATAGAGTTAGGCAACTGTATTGTGCAAGATCATTATTTGTTAGATTATGAAAGATTAGTTCTTTCACTGCAAATATCAGTTTGTGACACTATGAGTGTTTTTTACTTATCAGTAAAAAAACTCACCTTTAATGATCAATTTCCAAGATTTCTCTTGGAGAACAAATTCCCCGCCTTTCCAATAGTGATACTTGATGTGCACAGAATGCTTACTATATGCCAGGCACTGGTCTAACAGCTTTATATGTAGTAACTCATTTCATCCTCCCTACAACCCAATGTTATGATCCCCATATACAGTTGAGGAAACTGAGTTCCAGAAATTAAATTATTTGCCCAGTGTTATACCACCACTGGATAGTAAAACTTGTTTGGCTAAAACAGAGCTGACTCTAAAATACTTTGCTATCTTACAGCCTCTTGGGGCTTTCTCAATGATGTATCGATGGCACCTCAAATGTAGTCCATCTAAAATATGTCATCATCATTTTCTCCTTATAATTCACCTTTACCTCTTGGTTTCCTGATTTCTTTCAGCTCTATTATTGGTATTTGTTCTTAATAACAGCTGGCTATTTTGCAAACAGTGTAACATGAAAGAAAAAATTCTACATTGGGAACCATAAGTCTCAAGATTCTGTTCTTACTTAACAGTATGACTTCAGGTAATCTCAGAGGGTCTAATTACCTCTTGTTAGACAAGGTCTCTCTCCTGCTCAATAACTCCCTGTACTAGGTTTATCTTTATGGTAAAATCTATAAAATATGAAAAAATTAATGTAAAGTAAAATAAAAAAGGAAAGAAGTATTTTTAATAGCAATTTGTGTCAGGTTTGTATTCTGATCATTCAATAAAATTGTTCTGTCTGTCTTTTTTTTTCAGCCAAAAAAAAAAAAAAAGATTTGTTCACAGTTTTTTAAATTCCTATGTAAATTATGGTGTATCCATGGCATAAAATATGATGTCATAGTTCTAAGCTATGCTTCTAAGGGTGTTGAAAGACACAGGAAATGTTTTAACTTTAACTGCACAAAAGGAACTCTGATTAAAAGTCTCCACCTGAAACTTCACTGTGTACACATGCATTCTCAAGTCAACTTTCTAACATCTGGCTGCCTCCTTTCGTCCTCCTCATCTTTCTCCAAGTTCTGAGTTAATCAGATTGAAGTATCAAAAGTACAGTAATTTCTTTTATATTTAGGAAGCCTGCCAACTCCAAAAAAAATCTACAGACACCATTAAAAGATAAAAGTTAACAAAAACAGCCTCTCACAAAGAAATTATAACCAACACTCCAGGGAGGCATGATGTAGTTTCCCTCCGGGAATGCAACAAACAAATAAGACTGAGATGAAATTTGCTTAAGAAAAAATCATAAATCGAGACAAGCAACAATTATGCTGCTAGCAACCACGCGCCACTGAAAATGATTTCATCTGAGAGTGCTGTGCCATTAAGTAAGCAAAGCAGATTCTACAGGAAGAACAGTTGCATAATGCTGCTTTAACGCAAGCTTGTGAGATAACCATTAAATCAAGTGAAAGAAAGGCAAACGAACAGTATCAGCTCAGGGCATCAGAGTACTTACAATAGAAACAAATGTCTACCAAGTTGAATCGTTGCTGGTTGCATAGGCTTGTGGGGGATTTTTGCTGTCTCATGTATTGGGACATTTTTCCTTTCTGTTACTTTTCTATACATGAATCTCCTCATACAAAACATAGCTATAAGGGGCACCTGGGTGGCTCACTCGGTGAAGCATCAGACTCAATTTCAGCTCAGGTCATGATCTCAGGGTTGTGGGATCAAGGCCCACGTTGGGCTCTGTGCTGACACCACAGGTTGCTTTGGATCCTCTCTGTCCCTCCCTTGCTTGCACTCTCTCTCTCAAAATAAATAAACAGTTTTTTAAAAATATAGCAATAAGCTAATGCTCGAGAAAGACATGAACACGTGACCCTCACACGTGTTCAACACTAATACAGTCTTCCTGGTGATTCCATCTCTATATTCTTTCTATGCAATAGACTATTGTTTGTCAAAATGGTCCTTGTTTAATGTAATCTGAAAAAAATGTAAGTGAAAAAACTCTGGCTCTCAAGACAGAACTGTGCATTACAACATAAATTTTTAGGATCATTTCTATAACTGTAAATATAATTAACATTCACAGTATGTCTCTGAAATTTTCTATCCATTTTTCTAAGCAATAAAACGTGCCTCTTCCCTACAGAAATATATTAACAATTAAAAATGCCTTATAGCTTAAATACAGAGTAATCCATACTGCAACTGGTAAGGTTAAATGTACTATTACAATAGCTCTTAAAATTTTTGGCAAAGACATAAGTTTCTTAGTAACTAACATGAAAATCAATTAGTATACAATGATCACACAATTGATAGCCCAGTAAATATACATATACACACTCTACAATGTTTTAAAACATGAAATTCATATTTTAATTCATAAAACAGCTAACTAAAAAGAGGTTCTGGATAGAGAAATAGTGTTTGATAATTTTGCTACCAAATACTTGGTTTACTTTGAATGTTAATAATATCTTTCAACTATGATGGTCCCTAATTTGACTGACCTTGATAGCTGATGTATATTGTATACTTGTTATGTGTGCTAACTGCTCTAGTACCTGTGTTAGACAACAGCCCCTGTATGTTAGAAAGTATGCTATAGATGAGGGACTCTGAATGAAAGATATTCTGTAACTCTTCTCATCTCCAGAAGTACGACTCAAATCCAGGTTGTTTTGAGAACAAGAAACATGCTGATAAGTTTGTGCTATGTTGACTCTAACAACACCTGGAAATTTGAGGAAATTTAGTATTGAAATTGATATCTAGTCAGAACACTTTTATAACCTATTCTCAAAATGTAATGATTAATAGGTTTCTCAAAGGGAACTAGCTGGCCCTATCTGACCCATCCAAAGAAAATGATCGTACCAGTAAACTTAACACCACTGAACATTGTAAGCCCCAGAGGCACAGGATTTGCCATGCTGATCCTGTCACACACATAAACTGTGAAATAGTGAGTAGGTCCCAGAATTGGTTACAGGGGGACTATGTAACTTCACGGTGAAGGATTGGGCCAATGCCACCTTAACCCAGTGCTCAAGCTTCACCTCAGCAGTGAGGGAAAGACCCCCTGCTATTCTGATGCAAGATGAGAACACATCACCTTTGATGATTCCTGGCCAAAAATACTTGCTTTGAACTAATCAAGCATTTGGATCTAGCCTCCAATTTCAGGAATTACAAGAGCCAGTGGAGTAAACTAAATGACACCAGCAAGAAGAAATGAGACAAATCCAGAAGGTAGGACATTCTCCAGAACAAATGGTTCTGTCTCTTCCACAAGTCAGTGTCCTGAATAACAAGAGGCTGTTCTAGATTCAAAGAGACTTCGGGTACACAACATCTAGATGCACTGCTTGACTGTGGACTAAATTCTGCTTAAGATAAACTGTGTGTCAAGGACATTGTGAGGGCAACCATGGGAAACTGAATGTGACAGGGAATTAGGCAATGTTAAGAATGATTACCAAATATATTAGTTGTGATAATGTTAATTTGGCCATGTAGCACAGTGCTCTTATTTTTAAGAGATACATACTGAAGTATCTAGAGGTAAAATATTAAGATGTCAGTATTTTCCTTTAAATTGCTTCAGTATAAACACAGAGTTCTGAAAAAGAGTTTTCAGTTGCAAAAACAATTGCAAAACAAATGAGTATAAATGGTTTAAGGTTCAAAAATCATGCTGTGATATCACCTCACGCCGGTCAGAGTGGCTAAAATGAACAAATCAGAAGAGTCTAGATGCTGGTGAGGATGTGGAGAAATGGGCACCCTCTGTTAATGGGAATGTAAACTGGTGCAGCCTCTCTGGAAAACAGCATGGAGGTTCCTCAAATAATTAACAATAGAACTCCCCTATGACCCAGCAATAGCACTGCTAGGAATTTACCCAAGGGATACAGAAGTGCTGATGCATAGGGGCACATGTACCCCAATGTTCATAGCAGCACTCTCAACAATAGCCAAAACATGGAAAGAGCCTAAGTGTCCATCAATGGACGAATGGATCAAGAAGATGTGGTTTATCTATACCATGGAATACTACATGGCAATGAGAAACAATGAAATCTGGCCTTGTGTAGCAAGCAACATGGATGGACCTTGAGGGTGTTATGCGGAGCAAAATAAGTCAGGCAGAGAAGGACAGATACCATATGTTTGCATGTATAGGTGGATTAGGAGGAACTTAATGGAGGACCATGGGGGAGAAGAAGGGGAAAAATAGTTGGGGAGACAGAGGTAGGTAAACCATGGGAGACTCTTGAATGCTGAGAATAAACTGAGGGCTGATGGGGGTAGGGGAGAAGGAAGGGGGGTGATGGGCATGGAAGAGGGCACTTGTTGGGATGAGCACTGGGTTTTATATGGAAACCAACTTGACAATAAACTGTTTAAGAAAAAAAATCATGCTTCACTGTCAAGGATTATGCTTCATTGAAAAAAAAATGATACGTGAACAGAGAAGCTTTGATCTCAAGAGGCCTTCCCATCATCAATCCCCCAAAGTGCTAAATGAAGAAATTTACAAAGTTAAAGTAAAATATCAACTTTGAAAAGATCACATAATATAATTTTATAGGAACTTATAGGCTTGTAATACCAATGTTCTGAATCATTAAAGAAAAACAGAAAAATCTAAAAATCTAAAATTACAGCATGCTATTGCAGAATAATCACAACTCAGGCAAGATGGTATATTGATTTTCATACTGCTGTTTTTATTACATATGCTTCATTCACTTCCACACCCTATGTGGGAATTATTTCCTTTGCAGATTAATAAACATCCTTTGTTCTAAGCACATACCTAACAAATAAGAAAGCAAAGCCAAGAGTTTAGATAATATTTGGGGAGAAGAACAAAATTTCAGTTAAAGCCTAACAACTAGTGTCACAGGATGACCTCAGTAAGTCACTGTGACTGATGGTGCTGGCCATTACCTAGAAGCAATGTAAAGGCTACTAATGAACAGCAGTAAAAGGCTGAGTTCTTAGGAATATAAAAATCAATTGAATTCAGACACAGGCAGGTGAGACCTATAAGTACATATAAATTCTCCCCAGGGAGCCTACAGCCTAGTACAAAGATCACCAGGTGGCTTTTTCTATTCCTCTGAGGAAATGTGCAATTTAAATATACACACCTGCCTCTGGGTATGGACAACAGATTCCAAAATTGGAACTAAACAAGAATAAAAACAAACCTCAGGCCCAGCTGCCTGCAGATCACTTCTGCATCTGCTTCATCCCACTGGTCATCACAGACAGTCCCCCACTGGCCAGCATGGTAGAGCTCCACTCGGCCTTCCCGCTCACTGCTCCCACCCACGAGGCGTATGACAGGAAACGATGGGCCTGTGCCGTGTGAGATTAGAAACAAATTAATTACACCAACTTCTCCGCATTGACTGATAAGATTAGATATATTCTATTTATTTGCCATTCTCGGTAATTAAATCATATTTATTAAGCCACTTCAGTGATTTGGACATACACATTCACACGTATTATGTATTATGGTATTCCTGACCAATTAAAATATTCCAAATTGGGGGCACCTGGCTTTCTCAGTCAGATCAAGAACATGCAACTCTTGATCTCAGGGTTGTGAGTTCAAGCCCCATACTGGGGGTAGAGTTTACTTAAATTTTTTTTTTTCTAAAAATAAAAAAAAAGGTACTCCAAATTGAATTATGTTCATACAAATAGCTCTTAAGAGGAAGTAGTCTAGAGGTTCCCAGCTGACTCAGTCAGAAGAGCAAGCAACTCTCAATCTCAGTGTTGTGAGTTTGAGCCCCATGTTCAGTGTAGAGATTACTTTAAAAAATATTTAAAAGAAAAGAAGATATAGTCTAAATTTACTTTTCCCCCAACAACCTCAGAAACCAGAAAAACACACATTCAAAACTATAGTTTACTGCAAACACATTTGATTTTAATGATATTGTAGTGGTGACACTGATTTTGTAATTTATAGTAACTTGAGCATTACCAACATATAATATTTTCTTATTATTTTAGAAAGAGAGAACAAGGGACAGAGGGAGAGAGAGAATCTCAAGGAGGCTCCATGCTCAGTACAGAGTCGGACATGGGGCTCAATCCCCTGATCTCATGATATGGGATCATGACCTGAGCTGAAATAAAGAGTTAGATCACTTAACTGACTGAGCCACCCAGGTCCCCCTTTTTATATTTGCAGAAATCAAGTTGAAGTTAACACCTAACTCATTATAACAAGATAGTGAACATCATGGCCAATACCTATAAAAAACAATATTGAGAATCCATTTGGATATGAATCAGTTTACACTCATTTTCTAAGAACTACCAAAGGCGGGGCGCCTGGGTGGCTTAGTCGGTTAAGCGTCCGACTTTCGCTTGGGTCATGATCTCGCGGTTCGTGGGTTCGAGCCCCGCGTCGGGCTCTGTGCTGACTGCCAGCTCAGAGCCTGGAGCCTGTTTCAGTCTGTGACTCCCTCTCTCTCTGACCCTCCCCTGCTCACGCTGTCTCTCTCTCTCTCTCCTAGAAATGAAAAAAAAAACAAAAAACAAAAAAAAAAAACCTAAGAACTACCAAAGGCTTCTCATTGCAAATTCCTTATTACAGTCCACAATGCCCTGATCTAGCCCTTAGCATCCTGAACATCTCTCTCTACTCCTGGCCTCCTTCACCAGGGTATACCTACAATGCCCTCATCCTTCTATCCCCAAAATACTCAAGGTTCATTCCCACCTTAAGGTTTGTATACTTCCTGATCCTTCTGTTTGAAATAATGTTCCCACAGATCTTCCCCTGGCTGCGTCCCTCAGTTTTCAATGCTGAATTGTCCTCTGCTTAGGAGGCCTGCCCTGGATACCCTGGCTAATGCAGCACCTTAAGACACATTCCACTAAATTGCCTTCTGAGTATTAACTTTATCTAAAATTGCCACTGATTTATTGGTTTACATGTCAATTGTCTGTCTCCTAATAGCTAGAACTAAGGACAGAGACAGTGCCCTGGCATATCTCAGGTTTCCAGCATACACAGAAGATACGTAATGAATATTTGTGGGCTGATTAGACTGATAAGTGATAGCTAAAAGCCTAGAAAGAGTATCCCAAACATGGAAAAATAACTAGCAATATTCATTCACCCAACACTGTTTGACAAACAGATATTAGGCACTTGCAGGAGCTGCAGGGCATTCACAGGAGCACTAGACAGACCTCAACCTCGTGAAGTTTATTACCTAAGGACATGGACAGAGTGAGTACAGAGAAGGGATCATCAGGAACTTGCAGGGGTTTGGATGTGAAGTGGTCTGGGGATCTCCTCCAAAGAAGCTGTTATCTGAAGAGGGCAAAGGTGGATGGATGGGATTTCAGAAGTCAAAGATGCGGTAAGTGCATTTCAGGCAAAATGAAAAGGATAAGCAAAAGCACAGAAGCACAACACTGAATGTGTTTGGGAAATATTAAGCGAGGATAATTTTTCTAGAATAATGGATGTAATATGGTAAAAGGTTCAGAATAGGCTGGGCCCCTATTCAGAAATTTAATTACAGCTTTTGCCAAATGCTAATCATTTATCCCACATGAAATAGGCTTCTAATCCCTCCACAGCTGTCAGTGAATGGTATTGGGATACTCATATTTATGTTCAAATATCATACTTGAGTTTTGCAGCACAGATTCAGATCACTGAATAGTTACATATACTCATACTGTAATCTTTAGAATATAGCTCATTTATATAAATCAACTAGTACTTGGGGCGCCTGGGTGGCTTAGTCGGTTAAGCGTCCGACTTTCGCTTAGGTCATGATCTCGCGGTTCGTGGGGATCTCGCGGTTCGTGGGGATCTCGCGGTTCGTGGGTTCAAGCCCCGCGTCGGGCTCTGTGCTGACTGCCAGCTCAGAGCCTGGAGCCTGTTTCAGTCTGTGACTGCCTCTCTTCCTGACCCTTCCCTGCTCACGCTGTCTCTCTCTCTCCTAGAAATAAATAAAACATTAAAAAAAAATTTTTTTAAATCAACTAGTACTTACAATTTGTAAAAAGACAAAGATATTAATAAATGTAAGTGTTCTCAATATTGTATATTAGTTTCTTATAATTAACTGATGGCTGACTGGTGGTAAGAAACGTAAATTTGCATGTTATTATGTTTACCTTTCCTTTAAAAAGCTTGGAAAATACAGAAAAAAATATGGAAAAATGTATACGTTTTTAAAGTTATTATAGTCTCCCTGCCTCTCCTCCACCTACCACTGTGGTAAGCTTGGAGAAAACAGAAAAACAGAAAATGTTAAGAAGAAACTTAAAATCACCTACAACCCAGAACCATATGTCATATTACCTTATTTTTGTGTCTGTCACATTTTATTTTAAAACACATGGGGTTTTTTCTGGCTGTATAAGTAATCGTGAAAAAAGTTTTAAAAAAATCGAGGACCAAATGACATCAACATCCCACATCCCCCTGAAAATCATTTGAAAGAGAATTCAGTGAGATAGTTGACTCATGATTAACTTATGGATAAATAAAACTCCAAGATATGTTCATTTAGATTACTACTTCCTACACCCAATGCTGCTACCCATCTCCTACTTTGGAAGTGTTGGAAAAGCAACAAGGACTAGATGACAAGACACTAAATGTAATTTCCAAACTAAAAACAAAAATGTGTCAAGGGTCTATCACTGTGCCTTGAAGTAGACTCAGTGTTTGCTGCTTTGAGCCTTTCACATTTTCACTGAATTTTTTTTCACTCTCACTGCTAACTTATCTCAATCTCCTACATTTTTACAGATGCTTATAAATGACCTTAAGTTTATCTTTGCAGCCAGAGTATAAACAAGTGGATAGACGACAGAGAGTAGGAGGAATGTTTTTAAGTAGATAGATATCCTGAAAGAAAAATAATTATTGTCTTCAAAATTTTATTTACTTCACTACTTGAAAAATGTTAAACATTTTATCAATCAGGTTAAACATAAAGTAATAATCTACAAAAAGGAATGCATTATTGAGCCCAATTCGCATCATCCTTGAAGCAGCAATGCATAAACATGTACTGCCCAAAGTAGCATTACCCAAAAGTGGAGAATCTAAGGAAGAAAAGGAAAAATTTACATAACATCAAGATTTAGCATGCACCTGGCCCACTCAAAAAAGAAATGTGGTTCTCTGAGTACATACCTATCCCCTATCTTACAATTGGTTCTTCCAGCCAATTCAAAGAAATCACTCTAAAGTGAGTCTCTGTATATTTTGTGGTGAGAAATTTTTCCATTCTTCCCCTGATACCTGTACCCCAACGGACACCAATGTCCTGGGCTGCCTGGTAGCTTTTGAAGACCTGGGACATCTGATCATGCTTCTGTCTCCAAGGAGAATGCAAGAAGGGACGCTGTGACAGTGTGCTGGTCTCAGTTTGTGGTCACATTAAAATATGATCCCAGGAAATCTATCAGCAATCATGAAGAGCAGCTAGTCCCTCCTCCACTTATGTTCATATGAACATATGCATATTTGTGTACTGAAACCATACAGGGCAAGTGTGTGGTATATGGAAGGAGCCTTTATCCAAGGCAGTTGTCCAGATTACGGAGGTTGCTATCTACAACTCAAAGGAGAATACTGGTACCATGATGATATTCTGTCCTATAAGCAGAGTGACAATATTTTATTGTAGTTGCTGTATTTTATATTTGATTTCAAGATGATGATTTCCCATCTTGATTATATCATGACTTTTCATTAGCAAAATAATTGTTTCATATATAATATTTCTGTAAACAAATTAGATAAAATAGAAAACACATTAAAGGTGAGATACCATTTGCAAGTCAAATGCAATTCAGAATGTTAGACGCACTCCTACTGAAGACTATTTGACTGTAAAATATGATGATTCAGACTTGTGTCTGTGTTTACACTCTTTTAGGAAATGATTTAACAAAGACAATTTTATCATCTGGAATTTTGTTGAAAACACAATGAAAGTAAAAAGAGACTTTTTTTTTTACCATGGGAAAAGCTACATGTGACAGCAGCTGCCATCTTCTGAGGACACACCCCACCCTGCCAGATGTCTTTTTCACAAAGCAGTATATTTTCTTCATCTCCTCGGCAACGGACATTGCTCCAGTAAATGGGAATAAGGCCCAGTGCAGAAAACGGGGTTTGTTTTGCTACTCCTTTTCCCCTGGAAGTACAATGATTGAGGTGAGGTTTATCAAATATAGGTGAATTTTTTGTCAAAGTATTTAGATTTTTAAAAATTGAAGAAAAGAAAAACAATGGATGATCTACGTTTCAAGCAAATCAAAACTTGGAAGGAGATCAGACTTGGATTGATTACTTATGAGTCTTTTTAATCAATCTTAAATGACTAATGGTATGCATGTGCCTTTACTACCTATGGCTAATTTGAGGGGAAATAGGTAAATACTACAGATATTTTTTTAAAAGCCTGGTGGTTTTGTGGAAGAAGTGTGTCACGTGGCTCAGTGAGACTTGGATTCTAGTCTGGACTCAGCTGCAAATTACTCTAAGCTGCAAGTTTCTCTAAGCTCTGCTTTCTGATGTATAAAACGAGGTGTCTGGATGCTTGGAGATTCTTTCCTACTCCAATATTTTAGGCTAGCATTTTCAAAATGATTATTATTACTATAAGTAAGCAAGATAGTGTCAAGAGAGGCAATCATTTATCATTTTTAAGCCCTTATATATCGTATTTGCTAGCAAGACTTTGAAATCAACAAATAAAATAATAACATGCAGATGGACTCTGCTTTAACTCATCTAATGTACATATTTTATAAGTAATTTCTAATATTCACAATTGATATTAAATTTTAAAAAGATTAAGTGCTAATCTGATTAACAGGGTAATCTCTAGAATTGTCTACATTCAACAGCTTCTATCAACCAAACGGTAAACATTCAGGATAGATCTAATATATAAATATGTCTTGGGGAACCTGGGTGGCTCAGTTGGTTAAGTGACTGACTCTTGGTTTCAGCTCAGGTCATGATCTTACAGTTCGTGGGATCAAGCATCCACTTTGGGCTCTGCGCTGACAGGATGGAGCCTGCTTGGGAGACTCTTTCTCCCTTTCTCTCTAACCCTCTCCTGCTCATGGGCACATGCATGTACTCTCTCTCTCTCTAAAATAAACATTCAAAAAAACATGAACATGTCTTAACAACAATAATTCTGAGCTGCTCTGATCTAATTGTACAATTCTTTCTTACAAAATGGACTACTAAGGGGCACCTGGCTGGCTCAGTCGGAAGAGCATGTAACTCTTGATCTCTGGGTCATCAATGCAAGTCTTATGTTGTAGGGATTACTTAAAAAAACAAAAAAAGGACAATTAAGAGATGATATAAGTAATCAGAGTAATCAGATCCCCTTACCTGAAGTTCTGTTTGCAAAATGGTAGTTTATAATTCTTTCATCAACCAAAGGACAGTAACCACACTGCAGTTTACTTTCTACCATAGTGATTTTGTGTTTTTGTGTCAGAGTCTCAAAGGAAATCGTATTCTTCCCTGATTTTCAGGGATAATAAAAGCACATGTAAATGTGTATTTCAAATGTGCATTTGTAGACACCAGTCTACAAATCTGTTACCTACTGAGTCCCTCAAAAGAAAAAGCATCAAGCATCTTTGTGTCCTGTCTACCTGCCAATGACTTTTTGCCAGACAAAATATTTATTCATTGATCAAATCAGTAGTTAATATTCCCCAGAACCATAACACTTTATAGGCTCTACAGCCTTACTCCTCCTTTCATCCTGACTTATACCAGCACTCATTTTAAAAATTAGTTAATTAAGTACATTAAGCCTATTTGATGCTGCTCTAACAGCATCAAAAGTCTGAACACAACTTAACCCTTCACCGTTTGTCTTTACTAAATACTTATTGCCTACCCTCCTAGTAGGAAGACAGGAGGGAGCAGGCAGCTTAAATTTCTTACTGATCTGACTGCAGTTTATTAACCTTTTCATTTCTATCATCATATTAAATATTAACCCTCACTGTTTATTAGTCCAAAATATCTGTAAACTGTAAAACTTTCTTCCAGTCTTTTGGGCCTGCCTATTGATAACAAGATTATTTTCCACACTTTCTAAAGATCTCTAGAGTTAAAAGCCAAGAAAAACATCTGGCATTTGTACTTAGAAAAAAATAAATGAGACACAAAAACAGAGCAATAGGAACAACCACAAAAGCAAAATCTTGTGTTCCAAAACGGAGCCCTCTGCTCCTGGCGAAGTCCCCTGGCACATGGCATAAAGGTGTCAGGGCTGGTGTAAGTTGGCGTGTATAGACTGTTTCACAGAGAGGGCCTGGAACTGCCGGGAAGCCCATGGTCACTGCAGGCACTGCTGGGGCTGATGAAAGCGGCCGTTCTCCAGCAGGACCTCCTAAGCACAGAACCCCCAGACCTGGACATCACCCCTTACCCATCTCAGGACAAGAGCACAGGTGAACTACCACCTCTTTCATGCACAAAATGATGGAACCTGTGGATGGCTAAAAATAGACAAATGACAGCAGCCTAGGACTGCATGGGCTACTGAGAAATTACAATTCTCAGAATCAAATTCCTTGTTTCCTAGGACTAAATAATTATTGTTAAAGACAAAGAGCAAAAGATGCTTTTGACTTTTGACAACTTAGTATTTGCATATTTCTTGGTTAGGGTTTCTTCCACTTGGGGCCCTTTCTTTATAACTCTTGTGAGAAGGGAGAATAAGGGACATGAGAAAGAAGGAAGGAAGACGTCATCTTTCCAGTGATGGAAAGCAGTGATGGGTGCCCTCCATTATTCGCAGATATTAGCAGCCTGATTGGGTCAAGGATGGGCAAACTCACCCCAGCTGCATCTGGTGACAAATGACTGATGCATCAGAATCATCCCAGTGGCTGCTACACACTGTGCCCCAAACTCCATTCGCATAGATTTCCACTGTGCCTTCAAACTCATTTTTGCCACCTCGAAGTCGTACTGACCCTGAAGTAGAAAAGAATCCCAAAATCCCTTAATAGCAAATAAGCTTTTGAACATTATTATTTCAATAGTCCTTAGTTAATGGTGATTTTCCCACATAAGTGGGAATCCAGTCAGAGATCCAATCAGAATAATTCGGCCTCCATATTCTTGGCATATGGGCTTCTTTCTTTAATGAGGATTTAGCAGATTCTTTTTTGTTTAATTTAATCTATTGTTTTTTGGTAATTAACATTATGGTGTCAATACTACTTCTGTTTTCTTTTTTAGCTAAGCTAACAGAAAATCCAATTACATCTTAAAAGGGGAAAATGTGGAAGAGTATGACTAATACCTGATGTTACATCGCAAATGCTGGATTATATCACATACAAAATTTTTATCATTTGTGTATCACCTTCCACTTCACATGAGGTCATAGTTAAGAAGCACAGACACAAAATTCAGTGCTCTCCTTACAAATTAGCTGTACCTGATGGCATTATATATTCCTTCTATTGGATTTGTTTATCACTAAAGAGCAAAATGTTGTTTCCCCTTTTAATCTCAAGCAGTAGCCATGAAAATTCTAAAGATTATGTCTATAATTTCAAAAAGGTGGTGGTGTTAAAAACATTGCCTAATGTCAATCTTAGGGAAATTAGCACTAGATAGATCATTTGGTATAATTGAGTGTCTCTGGAAATTTGCCTTCCTTACACATCATCCTCACTGAGCTGCTCCAGAGTTTATGACTTAAGTCATTCTTTTCAGTCTTGAAAAGAGTCAAAATGCAAGCACCCCCATGGGGTGCCAGGGTGACTCAGCTGGTTAAGCAACAGACTTCTGCTCAGGTCATGATCTCACAGTTTGAGCCTCACTTGGGGCTCTGTGCTGACACTCAGGTCCTGGACCCTGGTTCAGATTCTGTGTATGTCTCTCTCTCTGCCTCTCCCCTGCTCACGCTCTGTCTTTCTCTCTCTTACAAATAAACATTAAAAATTTTTTTAAAAATGCAAGCACAGTCCAGGAAAAATAGCATCCCTTAAAAATGAGGATGGATCAGAGCACCTGGGTGGGTTAGCTGGTTAAGTGTCTCTTAGTTTCAGCTCAGGTCATGATGTCATGGTTTTGTGAGTTCCAGCACCGCATAGGGGTCTGGGCTGACAGCAAGGAACCTGCTTGGGATTCTCTCTCTCCTCTCTCTCTCTGCTCATCCCCAGCTTGTGCTGTCTCTGTGTCCTCAAAATAAATAAGCAAATTTAAAAAAAAAAGTACAGGTGGATTGAGGTTTCCCTTCTTATTGGCATTGGTTTGCAGAGTGGCTAACTGGAGGCTACAAGTGGGAAATTTAAGCAGAGATAGAAGTAAACTCAGATAGCTGAAGAATTTCGCAAAATTCTGTTAAAAGTCACTTATGATGGCCTTCATTTCATAGATAAAGAAATTAAAGAATTAAGAAAAATTAGGAAATTAAGTTCTATCAAAAAACTGTCACATTATGCATATTTCAAAGTTGTTCCAAAGTCTGACTTTAAAATAATTTTTCCAAAATATTAGATTCACAAATTATCCATTCATTTCATTTGCAGGGACCCACGCACCTACCACTATCATTTTCCAAGTCATCATTTAAAACTGTAACTATTTAAGAAACACATATTGTATTTCTCATGATAAATACAAAGTGTCATTTAATTCAAACAAAAGACAAAATTAAATGGAAGGAAAACATTACACTGCCAAATCCTGATTATTCAGAAGAGAGCATGGGCATGGATCATTCACATGGCAGATAAATCTTAATCACTCACACGTTCCAAGCCTCTTTAATTCACTAAGCAAGAGGAAGTCCTGTTTGGCTCAGTGAAAAGTGTGAACTGCAAAACATTTTTAAAGAAATATGTCTAAAGAGTTTAACTGAACTTTAATGAGTTTTTTTTTTAAATGTTTTTATTTATTTCTAGGAGAGAGAGAGAGACAGCATGAGCAGGGGACGGTCAGAGAGAGAGGGAGTCACAGACTGAAACAGGCTCCAGGTTCCGAGCTGGCAGTCAGCACAGAGCCCGACGCGGGGCTCGAACCCACGAACCGTGAGATCATGACCTAAGCGAAAGTCGGATGCTTAACCGACTAAGCCACCCAGGCGCCCCTTTAATGAGTTTTTAATCACAAAATCTCTTCTATAGATGACCTACATAATATTACGCATATTGCAAATGCCAGCATATTTCAACTCAGAGAATTCATTAGCTTCCCTCAAACAAATATTCAAACTGATACTTAAATTTCTATTATCTATTAATCCTCCTCCACTAGATTACCCGAGTCAAAGGGTTGGAAGAAATTTCTATCAATGAAAACAAATTGGACTACTACTTATGCATATTAAAAAACCATAAAAAATAAAAAAAAGCAGCCTAAATCACCAAAAAGTTTCCAATAAGAAATGATGCAACATAAAGATTAAGGCATTTGGAGATAAGGCATGGAAAAGTCTGCATAGAGCATAATTATCACCCTCACATCATTAGAATGCAGTGACAGAGCTGGAAATAGCTTCCAGGTCAAGTATCAGTTCCGCCATCATTCCTCAGATTCTCCAAAGTTGTGAAAGCCTGGATTCATTAAGCTGTATCTGCTTCATGGCAAGAAATGTGGAGTGCTCATCCAATTTTCCTTTAACAAATGAATACAAATATTTGCAATTCTGGAAAGTCAATTTGCATGTCAATGACTACCGACTTCTCTATCAGAAACCATTTCCAACACAAACATCCCCAATGCACACACCTTTCTAGTGGTGCTTCCATACCCCAGCCCCCAATGTAGTTTATCCTTTCCTTAAGGCCATAACAATTTCTAAAATATTCTTAGAAATTATTTACTTTGGGATCAGAGTGAGTAGTTCTTAATGGTACATAATTCCATGAAGTTCATAATTCTTCAAGTAATTATTTGAAACAGCATTTTAAAAACTATCAGCATAATACATGCTCCAAAATAATAAAAGATTGACACATAATTTACATACATTTAAACTACATTTAAGATACGTAGTTTTTGTTTCTGCTTTTGCTTTATTCTTGCTTCATTTATTTTCTTAGAATGGTTAAGGTAGTCAAAATCTTAAAAAATGTAACTCAGTTTATGGAAGACAAAGATCTGGACCAAATCAAATGACATGACCATTTCCTCAATTCCCATCCTTTCTACTGTTTCTGTTTCCAACTATCTCCTAGATCCCTGTCCTTGCCACCATCCTGTCTCTGAACCTGAGCAAAGACCCTGTCCTGTCTTTGCATTTCATGTCTCTTCCATGTCTGTGCATTTATGGCCTTTGCATAATGCACTTTATGAATTAGGTCATGTGGGCTTTCACCAATCTATTTGAAATATTCTATTCTAACTTGAAATATTGCAACTAATCTACCTAGCCAGGCAGGAGTGTAAGACAGCCTGAAGAGGTTTTATACACTGCCACCAGGAGAGAAGTGACTTTCCAGTGATCTACATCTGAGGCTGACTCTCCCACGGAGAACCCACTGCATTGTAGGGCTATACATTCGCACAAATTTATAGGTGCACAATTACAAAGTGAAGGAAGGGCAATATCCTTGAAAGAAAGACAGGATAGAACAATGAAGCACTCACTCCACAAAAGTCAAAGCCTGGTAAACTCATTTATATTGCTGTCCTAATAATAAAGTTCTTTTATTACCTAAAGTTGATCCCTCCTCCTTCCCTCACACTTTCCTCCAGCCAAACACTTTGCAATGTTCCTCACAGTCTCATCTAACGTCTCTGTACCACACAGGCTGCACTGCTTAAAGTCTCTCAAGTGCCAATTTGATGGTAACTATTCTATTCTAAATATTTCGATTTTTATTTTTTAAAATTTTAATATTTTTATTCATTTCTGAGAGAGAAAGAGAGACAGCGCAAACAGGGGAGGGTCAGAGAGAGAGGGAGATACAGAATCCGAAGCAGGCTCCAGGCTCTGAGCTAGCTAGCTGTCAGCACAGAGCCCGACGTGGGGCTCGAACCCATGAATCGTGAAATCATGACCTGAGCCGAAGTCAGATGCTTAACTGACTGAGCCACCCAGGCGCCCCCTAAATGTTCCTATTTTTAAAATGTGTTAATAATAATTTAAAATTTGAACTCTTATCAGAGATTTTAGGTCAACTATAACAGGCATTACAAAATTATAAACTGAACCAGTAATAGAAGGAAGTCTGGAACTGAAAGCTGTGTGCAATATCATGTCATGGAGAGGTATCCCTAGAGTTCATGAAATGGATTGCCCTCTCCTCAAAAAAAATTAACTGTCTGTTGGTATTACAATCACCTTAAGACAAAATGTGCTAATGTACAACAATGCTCAGAATTTCACTATCTTAATCACCTACTAAAACTGTTGAACTTATTGTCATTTTAGTTTACTCTTATTTTTCTTCTATGTAGTCTCTAGTTTTGTAAAAGAATGGGAACATAAAAGATCCATGTTACTCAAATTTACTTTATAGGTAAATTTGCTAAAAACCAGGAATTCCTCGGGTGCCCAGTTGGCTCAGTCAGCACAGCATGAGACTCTTGATCTCAGAAGGTCATGAGTTGGAGCCTTACTTGTGGCATAGAGTTTATTTAAAATAAAATTGAAAAAACATTTTTTAAACACAAGAATTCCCCAAATGGAAAGACATTAAAGAAGGATTCTCTTTAACCATTTTATGTCTCAATGGACACAAGGAAATCTTCCTGAAAGCAGCCGACTAAATTAAAATTTCCTTCATAAGTCTCATTGGTTTGACACTTTTTACGGCTATTGTGATGCGCTGAATTCTATTCAGCACAAAAAATGTTGAAGTGCTAACTTCCACTACCTATAGGTGTGACCTTATTTGGAAATAAGGTCTTTGTCAATGACCAAGTTAACCTGAGGGCATTAGGGTGGTCTCTAATATAGTACAATTATGTTCTTCTAAAAAGGAGGAATTTGGATTCAGAGACCCACACAGCAGAATACAATCTGAAGATGGGGTTTACACCATGACAAGCCATGGAACTCTCAGAAACTAGAGAGCCCTGAAAAATATCCCTCCCTGCTGTCTTCAGAGGAAAGGTGGCCCTGCTGATACCTTGACCTTAGACTTTCAGCCTCCAGAACTGTGAAACAATACATTTCTATTGTTTAAGCTGCTCCGTTGTGGTACTCATCATAGCAGCTCTAGCAAACTAACAGAGCCATTATGGTATTACCCCTCCTTGGACAGCTAGTGAAAACACCCTTTTCATACTCCATGCTTCAAGGACATCTAAAAGAAATATTAGGAAAGGAACCAAGAGGGTCAGTGATATTCGTTCTGTAAGTTCAGCTCATTCCAAAATAAACCAAATGACAAGATATGCTTATTTAGCTACCTAACATGTACTCAGAGAATGGCATTCTCTTGTTTAAAGAGAAAGAAAAAACAACAAAAACGGAAGTGTCTTCTGAATAGAATTAATAATAAATATTTTTAAATCTTTTAAAATCACAATTGAAAAAATGAATAAAATAAAATTACTGTTATCATACAAATCTTTTCTCATTTATTACTGAACTTCACAGAAGCACAAAATGATTCATTTTAGTCATTGCTATTGTTCTGATGGAATCAGAAAGAATGCATGCTGATGACATCAAGTTATAGTTCAAATATTTGACAAAAAGTATACTTAAAGCTGAAAGTAAGAGAGAAAGTTCAGTTTATGAACCATTCAGAAGAAAAAAGCCCATTGCATGTTGGACAGTTTAGTACATGTATTTCACGAATGAATTAAACATACTCCTATGTCTTATACCAAATGAAACCCTTGGGAAATATATTAAATGATCATTTCCTATTTTAATTATAAAATATACAAAAAATTCACATTGCCTAAAAACAACTGAGTTGGGAAGCTGTTAGTTGCATTTTTCAAGGACAGTACAGGAGGCAAGTTTAATTTTGCTGTTATTTTCATTCTCTACCCTATTTGATAGTACTAAAGTATACTGTTTATGCCTATAATTATATTTACCCATAATGGAAACTGGCTTTAGCATCGTGAAAAAGATTTTATTCAAATCATGCCATGTAAAAATGAAATTAAATCATCTTTTAACATATGAAACATTCTGCTGGCCTGAGATCCAAGTGAACTACATCTACCTCCATTAGTTCACATCTATAATTCATATTAGCTGTTCATTTATTATTCATGTAGATACCTTCAGTGCTGAGAAAAAAAATCTGAACTGGTCTAATTCAAAACGATGGAGTATCAAAACAATGAGTGAGTATCCATTCAATAAGCAATTCTAACCATTTACATTGAGATTATTAGAAGTTTATAAATTTTATCAATTATTCCTTAATTTAAAACATTATACAGTATTATACAAAAGAAGACTCTATCCATGGTTTAATTATGGTATACTAACAATTTATACAGATAACTCTAGAGGGAAATTTCATCGTGTGTCTCTGAACTATTCAAATATAAGCAAATGGTGTGTGTATTAACATTTTATTGTTCAGCTCTGATTGATGAAATTAAACTACTTCTTATAGTAATCCCCCTATCTGTCTCCCAGAATAGGTATCACAGGAAAGGTAATGAAAATGTTCAGTATTCTTCTGACATCTCAACCAAAGAGTGGGTGTCCTCAACCAGAGGATACAGGTGATTTCTTATCCGTCTTTGTAATTGTCGCTCCTAGTGTGAACTCACAAAATATTTAATGAAATCTACCTTTGCCTTGTTAGAATTGGCATTTTCCATTCTTTGTGTCCTTCTGGTGAGCCTAATAAAAAGTACTGAGGTTATATCTTGCAGTGGGAGAAAAAGAATCTCATTACTTTAGTGCTTTGCATATAATAAATTTTTTATTAATATTGTTGTGCTGACTTGCAGGAAGAAAAGGGAGGGATGAGAGGAGGGCGGCTCTAGAAAAGTAAGATGCTAAAATAAACATTTCCTGATTTTCTAGTAACAGTGTGTCAACCATGTAGAAGGCAGTCTGAATCAATTGTTCATATAGTTGCACAACCGAATGTCTGTTTACCATGCAGACTAAAGAAGAGATTTCAGAGAACAGCTTTCTTTACAAGTTAATTCAGGGATGGGGGAAGTTTAAAAATTAGAATTAAAAGTGTTTACCAAGCAACTGAGCTAACTTCCATATTCTTAATAATTGTGGAATTATTCATTTCAAACATAAATTTACTAGACCTGCAAATAGCACTTAAAATAAGAAAATGTGCCTTTTCAATCAAACCGGGGTCTAAATGCAATTCATCTAGACACAGCTGAAAAATGAATGTAACATTTCACAGCACAGTTTTTCAAATTACTTACTACTTTTTTTTAATGTTTATTTTTGAAAGAGAGAGAGAGTGAGCACAAGTGAGGGAGGGGCAAAGAGAAAGGGAGACTGAGAATCCAAAGCAGGCTCTGCACTGTCCGCACAGACCCTAATGGGGGCCTCAAACTCAACATCTGTGAGATCATAACCCAAGAAGAAACCAAGAGTCAGACACTTAACCTCCTGAGCTACTCGGACGCTCCTAATTACTACTTTTCAATAGCATTTAGTTTCCCAAATTGAGGGACAAACTGCAACCACACTTCTTAGCAGACCCTGCTGGTTCTCCTCAACAACTACCTCACTCTGTCTTGGCAGGAGAGTCCCCAGGTGTGCAGCGGTAAATCCTGATTCAATTATGCAATTGTGTTAACTGAATTTTCCCTAAAGAGTGCCAGAGGAACGTGTGATCCAGTCTTGGTCAATAAAGTGCAGGAGAAATCTGTGGGGGAATTCTAGGAAGGTTTCCTGTTCTTTCAATGGGACCTACTGAGGAGGGGCCCTCTCTTTCTTCTGCAAGCTGTCCTATTTCAACATGAAGCTATCTAGTATCCATTAAATGAAGGGACCTCTGTGTAGTATCTTTTTGTTAGATATTTACGTCTGCTTCCGCAATTATGAACCAAATCACTTTTACAAAGATTACCTTAACACACACACACACACACACACACACACACACACACACACACACACTCAATGACAGGGACCACAAATGTATATACACTCCCAGATAATCACTCATAAAAGGCAATCGTAACTGGATACCTATCTTATTTTCTTCTTTAAAAAATCTTCGCACTAATAAAAAGTCAGATAATGCCCCAAATCAAAGCATTTTATATCTGCGTTAGCCTGAAGAGCAGATTGAGCTCAAAATTTAAAATCCAGCCAGGAAATGTACCAAATTTAGTATTGCTAATGTTTTTCAGAACCTGCTACATAGAATCAAGATGCAGCATCTTTTTAAAAAAATTCAAGGGACAGCTTTCAGCCAACTTTTTAATTAACATTCACTTCAAACACCAGATGGACTTCAAAGAGTACAGCCTGTAAACAACTGTCCCGCAAGTCTGCTGCCTCTGTTTGAATCAGGAGAATGGAGTGAGTATGTGCATATGAACAGCTTAGCTTGATGACATGACAAAAAGTCAGATCTAGGAATCATTCTTTCTGGTGAAATCTCAACTATTAGAGCATTATCATCATTTATTTTACCTGTTTTACCCAACGAGCATCGGTCCCCTATGGGTGAGTTCCACTCAGCTGCTTGTAAGAGAGTAGTTAGCACAGCGTCAAGCTTCCCCATCTGCATTACCAACCAATGACTGGAAAGTGATTTTTCCTTCCTAGTAAGGAAGCTCTAAATTATTTCAGGGTATTGGGGGAAATCAGTTGCCTGTTAATTCTTTCTGTAGAAACATAAAAATAGGGGCACCCGGGTGGCTCAGTCAGTTAAGCATCACACTTCCACTCAGGTCATGATCTCGAAGTTCGAGGTCAGGCTCTGTGCTGACAGCTCAGAGCCTGGAGCCTGATTCAGATTCTGTGTGTGTGTGTCTCTCTCTCTGGCCCTCCCCCACTTGTGATCTGTCTCTCTCTCTCAAAGATAAATATTTTTAAATATTTTTAATTAAATAAATAAAATAAACCTTTAAAAAAAAAAAGAAACATACGGGGTACCTAGGTGGCTCAGTTGGTTAAGTGACCAACCTTGGTTCATGTCATGATCTCACACACAGTTCATGGGTTTGAGCCCCACGTCAGGGTCTGTGTTGACAGCTCAGAGCCTGGAGTCTACTTTGGATTCTGTGTCTCCCTCTCTCTCTCTGCCTCTTCCCCGCTGGTGCTCTATCTCTTCTTCTCTCTCAAAGATAAACATTTAAAAGATGTTTTAAATAAATAAATAAAATGAATAAACTTTAAAAAAGAAAAAAAAGAAACATAAAAGTAACCTAGTTCACATGCAGTTAATAATCATATTCTGGTGAACTAGGTTGTTATTACCTGCACACCAGTCAAATGAAAAACCAGGGTGCTATGTCCTAGAATGACAAAAAGTTACCATAGATAGGCATGGCTTCCGCTTGATTCCAGCCAAACAGAATTAAGTCATAGAATGATGGACTCAGTCTACATAATCATCCATTACTCCATTCTAGATGGGTTCTGATGCCTTCCTCTGTTTTTCCCAAGTGTGACACAGTGTCTTCAGCATCCAAATCACCTTGACCTGACAGCTCAGTAGAAAAGCACATTCCTGAGACAGATGGAAGGATTGTTCAATCAGGTTTTCTGAAGGCTAGAGTCTAGGTATCTAGGCAAAGGTACTCATTATGAGAACAAACTCTCTGGGCTAATTCAGGGTATTCCAATCCACCAAACGATTCTTTACTACTAATTCACGGGTTTCATACATTTAGGACCTAGGCATCATCTTTCTCACTCTCAGACATTTGAGCCACTGGCACATCCACACCCTGCCCTAGCTCACCTGAGATGCTCCTAGTGCCCCTTCCACTAGGCTTAGATAACTTTCTACCTTGAGGGCATCAACTTCCTCATTTCTCTCAGTGCAGTTAGATATGTAACTCTGGCCTCCAGTTTCTTTTTTAAAGGAGGGCTCTCACTACTATAAATTTTCTTTCCTTTTGTTCTAGATTTTTTTTTCTTATTTTTTTTAAAAAAAAAAAATCTGGACATTTTGAAATAATAAGATACAGGAAATCATGTGACTTGAACCAAACATAATTCCCTTTCTCTTTCCTTTCAGACTAGTCCTTAAGCTACAAAAATGGGGTCATCAGATAGCACATATATTTCTACATGTTTATATAATTAAAGAACCAGAGAAAAATGAGCTGTGACATGAAAATGTACCCTACCTTCTAATGTTATGAGAATTACATGAGAAAATGAATACATAAAATGCTTAGCCCAGCCTCCAACATAGACTGAATACTCAATAAATTCTAGCTATTATCAGGCCAGGTCATTTTGGTACAGGCTCAGAGCTGGAAAAGTTCTTTGAATTAATCTATTCAAAAACTGCTTTTCTGTAGATAAGGAGACCAAAGCTCTGGGAGTTAAAGTCTTACCCAACACTACACAGCTACTGTCAGAGCCAAAACGGACACAAGTGTTTTCTAAAGCATAATTCCATATTCTTCTCACTACTTCATGACAGCGTTGTTCACCCTCCAAAGTGAAATTTAGGACCAAGACCAGAAAGCCGTATGGTTCAGAAAACGCCGGTCATTGAGAAGGCATGGATCATGCCTAATCAGAACGTGAGGAATAAAGGACTGGATGGGAAGCTTCAGTTATCAAGACTGGGTCTGTGAAAGTAATTAATTATTACATAGCCAGCCAATTGTTTTCCTATTCTTTTTTGCAGGGAGCATTTATCTCCCATCTTGGGTGGTTTCTTTTGTTTCTCTTGTGTTCAGTCGCTTTGCCCCAGGAAGTACTACACAGACAACAATTATGCAGTGTTTGGGATTCTGTCTGGTGAGAATTAGCTATGAACATAATAAAAACATCGCAAAGAGTCTGTTCTGCAGTTAGATTTAAATTTCCATTCAACACAAGAAGAAAAACAAAGAACAACCTACTCTCCTCATTTGGAATATAAAGTTAAAGGAGTTATGTGTCAGAAAGAGAGCTATTTACCACTATAGTGTTTTAACTTTGAATTCCACTTTTCTTTCAGTATATATATATTTTTTTCAGTATACACATATACATATATATTTCCTAAATATACATTTAAAAGATACGAAATATAGTACAATAGCAGGAAAGCAAAAAATATTCCAATGTTTGCTCAACACGATATTTTACTACAAATAATCTCTTACAGTAAATAATGAGACAATGCTGGGGCTCTTTGCCTGATATCACCTCAATTTTTTTTATAGCCACATTAGCATTCTGTCCATGAAACACGAGTATAGCAATGACTTCATTCTCTAGGATGAAGGATAATTGATCTTAACCTTCCTATCACTTTCCTTTAACTCCAAGCTAATGCAATTCAGATAAATAAAAATGTCTGCAGGAAAAGAATGGCACTATGAAAGCTAACCTTCAAGTCACCTCCAAAAGGTACAAAGTACAACATATTTTAGAATCCCAATTCATGAAATTCCTGCCCCATAGCTGAGATGGAGAGCTGCCAACAAGATGTTTGAAGGGAAATTCAAACTTTGAAGGACAGGAAGTTTTTCTTTCCAGCTATTAAAGAAGAGGGGGGAGCCCTAATATTAAACAAAGCCCCAACAACTCAAAACGAAACACTCTTCAAAGGCAGGTCATTCACTTACGTTAAACCTATTAATATGTTATCATTATACCATAAAACCAAAACATCTTACCAACTTTATCTCTCAATGTCACCAACTAATCCCAAACACCCACAAATAACATACAGAGCTAAAAAATGGCATTCTTGAAAACTGCATTTGACTATGCCAAGTTGCTTCTTTCCTAAGATAGTTACTATTCCTATCTGTTTTTCCTTTCTTTCCTCTTCTTTCACTGATCATATTTACCAAAGTGTGCCCCAGAACCGGAACATCACTTTGGCAAGTTGTATTCTGGCCAGGACATTTTGCCATGCTTTTTTCAGAGGCCAAGGGTGAGAATAAAGGCAAAAAGATGTATCACATTCTTCCAAATCGGGGTCTATGGCGTGTGGGGAAGGTTACTGGCTGTCCCATTAGGTGTAATATTTCCCCTTCCAAAACGAGTAATTAGAAAGTTCATCTCCTTTACTTAGCCTCTTTCGTGTCAATATGGTAACACCCTCAAGGCAAACTGCCCTAGAGAACACACATCCACCCGACGAGCCCGCGTGTACACACATAACACACATACACACACAGAGGCCAGAGACTGCATCCAGGAACACCGAGCGCAGCACCTCGCACAAAAACTATCCCCACGACAACCTTCACACACAAAGCACGCCTCGCTAAGTTAAAGTCACGGTACCCAATGCGCTTTGCCGGTAACTCAGCGGCCAGCCGTCTGCCGGGCAATACAACCCCGAAACCTCACACTCTCACTAGCTCTCTTCAAGGAACACCTAAGGCCGGCGGTGCGCCAGGCTGGCTCCCCGCCAGGCCCGAGCTGCTGCCGCTGCCCCGGGGCCACTCACCGTGTCTGCAGTCGCAGTAGCCCCAGTCCACCTTGCCGTGGGCGTTCCCATGGAAGCACCAAGGTCTGCCCGCGCCGTCCGGGCTCCGGCAGAAGTTGTGGCGCTGCCCTCGCAGCTGAGCCCAGCTCGCCGGGGGTGACCGCTCGAGGAAGGGTGGCACCTCTGCCCAGAACAGACACGGGGCGCCGAAGTCCGTCACGTTGACCCCGGGCTCGCCGGCCGGGCAGTCCCCGGGGTGCTGCCCGAGGGTGCGCCCAGCATGGAGGGCGTGCAGGCGCTGGGCATGGAGCGCGGGCGGGGGGCGCGGGACGCGCGGGAGAGAGGGCGACGGAGGCGTCCTCTGTTGCCGCTGCTGGGTGGGAAGGTAATAAGGGTGCTGGGGACCCGGACGGGGCGAATGGCGATAACGGTGGTGGAGGGGATAACTGAGGACTGGATCAAAACCGACCACTTCGGGGAGCGCCCCTAAAACCAGAGCCACCACTAAGCGGGCGAGCGTCATGGTGGCAGAGCAGCAGGGTTTGGTCCATGCTCCCCTGCTCCTCCGGTTCTGAAGGCGAGGAGAGGTGGGGGCGGAGGCGGGGCCGCAGCGTCCCTCGAATCCCCCACTCGAGTCCCCTCCCGCCCCCCGCGTGCCGACCGCTTTCCCCTCCCCACCTTGCCTCCCGCCACGGGTCCCGCGACGCGCCTCCGCTCCTGCCCCTCGGAAGCGACAGCGGACAGTGAAATTTTGAGCTCGCTGAGACCCGGCTGGTGCAAAGGACTCGCAAAGAGAAGGCGCGGACTCCGCCTGGAGTGGTGGGGCCTGAGCCCCAGGTAGCCAGCGGCGGCAAGAGCCCGGAAACTCTGCCCCCTGGCTGCGGGCGCGGGGCGCGCAGTCTCTCCCCGAAGCCGAACCTCTCGGCTCGGGCCCCTACCCAGCTCCCGGCTGCCTGCCGCGGTCCGGGCCAGATCAGCTGCTGGCACCGCCGCAGCCTCGCTGTGCGGGAGCCAAGCCCGAGGGTGCCAACGCGGGGGAAGGTTTTGGCTGCCCCTTGCCGGCAGGCAGCACCACCAGAGCCCTGCGTCTGGCGGCTCCCAAGTTTGGCACCAGTCCCTGTAGCCATCTCTCCTCCACCCCATACCCCCATGCCCTGTCTAGTTTTCTTGGTTTTGAAATCTTCAGAAGTATGGATGGATTTAGCTACAACTCTCCCCTGACAAGTCCCAGTATAAAAGTTAACAAAGCACATGAGGAATGTTGAAGACATTTTACTGAAGTGTGAGCTCCTCAAGGACAAGACCACGTTTGATTTGGCCCTATATCCCTGTGCTTAACACTGTGCCCAACACTTATTAGGCTCCAATAAACATTTGCTGAAATTAAATTCCCGAGCCGACCCAGGGAAAGGAGCTTGAGCCTTTCTACTTCCTGCCTCCCACTTTCCACCGGGTGCCCTGGACAACACCAGTTGTTTGGTTATTACTGGGATTCAGTGAGGCCCCCTTAATACCAAATTTCCTCTCTAACTAGAGAAGACTTCATCCGTCCGGGTCTTCATCCTATCCAAAAGTCCATCCCTCTGACACCTGCCTCGTTGTTACAGGCCAAGGGACTTGAGTTTAAGCCTACACATTTGCCTCTCCAAAGTAGACTGGCTGCTGGCAACTTTGAAGCTACACTGTTGGCTCTGCCGGACCTTAGCAGAGCCTTTCAACAGCTCCTCTCCTCCTCTCCAAAGAAGTTGGTTTAGAATTTTTTTTTAAATCACTGGAGTTGGATATTTTCGGATTTCTCCTTTCAGTTGTTTCTGATCAGATCACTGAAGTTAAACAAGGAAAAGGAAGTCCAAAGAGATGTAATATTTTGCTTACTGGTAACCGTTTGCAGGTCCATACTGCCCTTAATATAATGTACCTCAAAGAAAACATGAGCATAACTTAAACATGTATTGTTAAAACCTAGGTTTCAATTAGAAACTGATTTGATTTCCCAAGCTGGCTCAAATAATCCATTTTAGTTTAACTTCCATGAATCATTTTATTGATTTTCTCCCCCAATCCTATTTAATGAAGTTTTTGATTTTATTTCAGAATGAACTGGGTAGAAAGAATATTAGGAATACCAGGATGTACCTGTCAACTCTTTATTCAAAAGGTTTTTAGGGGTATCTGGGCAGGTCAGTCTCTTAAGAGTCTTGATTTCAGCTCAGGTCATGATCTCATGGTTCATGAGACTGAGCCCCTTGTCAGCTTCAGCGCTGACAGCATGGAGCCTACTTGGGATTTGGTCTCCCTCTCTCTGTCTTTCTGCCCCTCCCCGTGCTCACTCTCTATCTCTCAAAATAAATTTTTTTTAAAAAGCACTTTTTAAAAAACATGTTTCAATCAATATGGTTTTACATATTATTTTGGTTTTTTTACTGACACTTTCCTGGCTCCAAAAGCATAGTTAAAACGGTACTTGTGAAAGATGAAATACCTACCTGGGAGAGGTTGATTCTCTCTAAATATGAGTCCACCAATCACAGATTCTTGATATAATAGGTGACAGTTCTAACAGGAGTTATCCACTTGTTTCTCCATCTTATGCCACCCAATTGTCAAGGGAAGGCTTATTTTGGGACTCTGGCTGGCCTGCTTAGATCCTGTTGCCCTCTCTTACCTATAAGGCTCCTCCACCAATTGTATTCAAACTCCATGGGGGGTCTGCTGGCAAACCTAGTTCTCACGTGTTCCTATACCTTGATGAGAGGGAAATAATGAAAGAGAAGATAATAAAAGAGAAGCTGAGTTGTTCAAACTCAACTCCAAAGAGGAGAGACGCTTGGGCAGGCTAGCCTCTCCTCCAGCCCCCTGTATTACTTACAAGGAGCTGAAGATTTCCCAAGGCCTACTTACATTTAACAGATTATAAGGCTGACACATACAAAGTGGACTTCCCCACAGAAAATTCCACATCTGGATTTGATTATCTACGTCTTAAAATATTTTTCCTATGGGCAACTGGGTGGCTCAGTCGGTTAAGCATCTGACTTCAGCCTAGGTCATGATCTCACGGTTCATGGGTTCGAGCCCCGCATCGGGCTCTGTGCTGACTGCCAGCTCAGAGCCTGGAGCCTGTTTCAAATTCTGTGTCTCCCTCTCTCTCTGACCCTCCTCTGCTCACTCTCTCTCTCTCTCAGAAATAAATAAAACATTTTAAAAAATTAAAACATCTTTCCTAGACAATAAACTGGCATTCAGGCAATTGGACTGTGAATTTAGGGGCCTCCATTTGGGCTTTGTCCTCCATTTTACAGGCAAAGTATGACCTAAACAGACCTGTCCTTTACATGTCATGTCCCTCTTCTGCTACTGTTTCCCTTCTCTCTCTTGGGTCATTCCTCCTTGCTGCTACCAACACGCAGACGTTTAGGATTTCCAGTGCCCAATCCAATCCCTGAAATGCATTTCTTTCTTCCACCTCCACCACAACACAGTGTGTGTTTGCGGGGAGAAGAGGTGTTTGCAAGGAGAAATTCTCTCCTTCTGCCTAGATTAGGCACTACCTAGCCAGAGCACTCTCCGCAGATTTTCATCTACCTCTATCAAAAGCAAAGGAAAAGGGAGGCAACTCCACTTGGCAACAACTGCAAAAACCCCACAGCTAATTTTTTTTTTCCTGCCTCGCAATCCCTTCAGCAGAAACAAAGGAGCAAGGAAAAGGAAGTGAAAGAAACAAGTATTTGACACCTTGCAGGCATTCCCCCACCACAACACTTAGGAGGCCCCAGGAGGTCCCCATAATACCCTTTGTCAGTTCTGCCACTTCCGGATTCCATCATCCAACCTCATTGATTTCAGTTACCAGAGCTCCACTACCCACAGCCTCAAGGCCTAAAACCTAGAAAAGTGAAGAGAAGAGTCTGCCTGCTCCTATCACAGCAGGGAGGGTGGGAAGTCTTGGGCATAGGGGTGGGATACATATATATCTCCATATCTGCATTTACTTTAAAAATTTTTTAATGTTTTATTTATTTCTGAGAGAGACAGCGTGAGCAGGGGAGGGTCAGAAAGAGAGGGAGATAACAGAATCCTAAACAGGCTCCAGGCTCTGAGCTAGCTGTCAGCACAGAGCCCGACGTGGGGCTGGAACCCAGGAACCATGAGATCATGACCTGAGCGAAGTCAGAAGCCCAACCGACTGAGCCACCCAGGCACCCTATATCTGCATTTTCTATGCCAACTATGTTTTGTGTATATAAACATTTGGTTTTATGGTTGTTTAGGAGATGATTTTACTGCACATATGTGATGGGTTGAATAGCTCTTGTGTTGTTCTGTTTGGAAATATGACCACTATGCATATTATTTCTACAGAGTTCCAAAAACCAGTACACAAAGTAACTTTTGGAAAAGTTCCATTTGCAATTTGGGTACTGCTTGTATTTGGAAAAACGAAGAGTTTTTGAACATATGGCATAAAATCAGCATTTACTTGTACAATTCCAAGAGTGAGAAATGTGTTAAAAGAACACTGAGCATTGCTCTTTCACATAAAAAGGGGGGAAATCAAACATGAAGCCTGTGTTGGAACTATGGGAGATTTGAAATTATAAGACATTATCGGGCTGTTAGAGAAGGGATGCAATGAAAGAATAATATTTAGCCAAACATTTAAGAAAATAAAAGAAAGGTCCAGAAAATACATGATGAATTGTTAAATGAATGGTACAGTGATTCAGAGGCAGAGGTCTCCTGCCACCAGGATGTGTCTGGCGGTGGAGTTAAAGTTTATACCTCTGCTTGTGTTGCTAACATTCTTCTCTGCCAGCCCTCAGCCATGAAGATGTCTGCAGACCCAGGATTGCAACAGCAGCTCTATATTTAACAATATGTAAACATATATAAGGGGTATTGATCTTATATATAGTGTTCAATAGCAAAAGAGAAGTTCTGGGTAAGGAATATGATCTCTATTTTTCTCATTGTTTAAAACTGAACTTTATAAAACAAAACAAAATATCTTTTTAAAATTTAGATTTTAAAAAATATTTTATTTTTAAGAAATCTCTACACCCAGCATGGGGCTGGAACTCAATACCAAGATTTTTTTTTAAAATATTTTTATTTATTTCTAAGAGAGAGAGAGAGAGAGACAGCGTGAGCAGGGGAGGGTCAGAGAGAGAGGGAGTCACAGACTGAAACAGGCTCCAGGCTCCGAGCGGCAGTCAGCACAGAGCCCGACGCGGGGCTCGAACCCACGAACCGCGAGATCATGACCCAAGCGAAAGTCGGACGCTTAACCGACTAAGCCACCCAGGCGCCCCAATACCAAGATTAAGAGCCGCATGCTCCACTGACTGAGCCAGCCAGGTACCCCAAAATTTTTATTTCTTTTTTAATGTTTATTTTTGAGAGAGAGAGAGAAAAAGAAAAACAAACAGAAATGAGTGAAGCAGGGGCAGAGAGAGAGGAGAATTAATCCCAAACAGGTTCCGTGCTATCAGTGCAGAGCCCAACTTGGGGCTTGATCTCATGAACCATGAAATCATGACCTAAGCTAAAATCAAGAGTTGGATGCTTAACCAACTGAGGCACTCAGGCACCTCTGATTTATTTATTTTTTTTAATTTATCCAACCTTGGTATAATCTCTATATGGAAACTAATTCTACAGATTCATTTTCAGGACTACTCAAATAATACATACTAATAGATGAGACATATATAGAGCATATATTTCAAATATATCTCAAAAAAAAAATAGTTCCTTCAGCCTCAGAATCAAACCAATGCTCAATCTGGCTCTAGCTCTTACTGTAGGATCTTAGATGAGTTCCCTTACTTCCCTAAGCCAAAGGCTTGACAAAAGGGACAGTAATGGTACTTGCATGATAAATCTGTGTGGAGTAATTGAGACAATGTACGTAAACTGATGAACATAGTACCCAATAAATGCCAACTATGGTATGGCAGTATATTCTCAGTAACTACCTTTGAATTCTTAACCCCTCAAATTAAGTCATGCCATGAAAACCTGTGAACAAAGCAGGAAATTTGTGCGGAGCTCCCGTTGCAGTAAGTTTGTGTCTCACCATACCTCAGTAATTCCCCTCTTGGATAAAAGACAATCACAAGGCTGCTCTAAACTCTACTCACTTGAGACTTTGTCCTCTCAGAGGTGTCTGCTCTCTCTACCACTCAACAAGTTTGGTCCCCCAAATCCAATGAAACACTAGTATTTTGAGCTAAAACACTTTTCCTGAGGAGTCTGCCAAAGTATGAGTGATTTTCAAATCCTCTGTTGCAAGTGGGCTGTGGCCACAGATGCAAAGAAGAAAGAGATTGGAAGAAAAGCAACACTAGCACTGCTTATGAGTAATCTGAGAATCACAGAACCTAGGGCTGAAAAGGACTTAGAGCTCCAGTTTTCTGTCAAATGCAGAAATTTTTACCAAAATCTCCTGACAAGTGGACTTCCAACTATTTCTGGAAAACTATTGATGGAGTAAATTCCTACATGGGAGCCAGCATACTCTATCTCTAGAAAGTCCAAATTGTTGGAAAAAATCTCTCTTATTGAGCCAGAAACCTACTTCACCTAGCTGTGATTCTGGTTCTGTCCTCCTACTGATTTATATCAGACCTGGGTTCAAATTCCTATTAAGTTTTTTTTGTTATTGTTTCTTGGCTTCCACGGGCACTAATGACTCTCCCTCACTTTTCTCAATGGACCTTCAAGATAAAGATTCGCTGAAGGGGCAGATCCAAGAACAGTAATTAGTATACTCTATACTAGAGTCCTGTTATCATGTAAGATGTAAATACATCTGTTTTCACATAAATAATCAATGCCCTATTTTCCTTCCTTATGCTTAGGGATTTTCTTCACTTCATCTTTGTAATCTTATCCATAATGTTGAGATTTGATTATGGGTTGAGGTTGAAAGTGAGAGACCAAAAATGGTTACTTGTTTGGCCTAGCTACTAAGAAACTACTTTGGGGTTTGGGGTCAAACCCCAGCTAATTGTAAAGAGCCTGCATTTGCCTAGGCTTGTCCTCAATCCATAAATGTCCTCTGGGGAATGAATTGCCCAAAGGCATGTGGATATGGGTAGGGAGAGGATAAAGGGATCCTGGCTCCTAGTCATCCATCACTCACAACTAACCTTTCTAAATGCAGTTTGCTGCTCTGTAATACAGAAAGAATTCTGCTTAACAAAGTCGTAAGAATTAGAAACAGTATGTTAAGTGCTGGACAATGAGCAAATGACTATCATTTGAGTGTGTGAAAACAATTATCAGGACATTCCTACTTCTTCCAGCAGCCAAAAAGGCAGCCAATGGACAGTCACTGAACAAATGAGACCTTCAAATAAAATGCAAATGAGTTTATAAATGTTTTTATTAAAAAAAATTTTTTTAATGTTTTACTTATTTCTGAGAGAGAGAGAGCGAGACAGCGTGAGCAAGGGAGGGTCAGAGAGAGATGGAGATACAGAATCTGAAACAGTCTCCAGGCTCTGAGCTGGCTGTCAGCACAGACCCTGACATGGGGCTTGAACCCACGAACCGTGAGATCATGACCTGAGCCAAAGTCAGATGCTCAACCGACTGAGCCACCCAGGCGCCCCATAAATGTTTTTATAATATGGTAGCATGGTGACTACAAGAGGAATCACAAACCAGCAGTCAGCAGTATGGATGTGCCATTCAGATATATTTATTTGGTACAGAATCAATTTAAAATTGATTTTCATGCATTTTAAAAATCAATAGTTTATCCATACAATTATTGATCATCAACTTCCCTTGTGTATCTGTTAGAATGCTTTTGGCTGCAAGTAAAATAGACCTCCAATCCAATTGCCTTAAAAGAAGGTATTTTAACAGACTTTATGACATCATATAATAAGAAATATTAATTTCTCTAGGATTGATAGCTTCAGTGACTCGCTACGTCCTTGTGAGAGGCCTAGATAAACTAAACCAAAAACTTAACCAGCTTTTCCGCTTCTGAACAAATGCCTGCTCTACGGGAAGCTAATACCTAACCAGCTCTTTCTGCTTCTGTAACAAGCTTAAGGCTTGCTTTCCCGCCACCGGATTGCCCAAGCGACTAGCTTCATGTTCCCTCCGTCACCCCATCACCCCACCTTGGCGGCAGCCAATCCAAACAGGCCAGCAGCTACTCCCTACCTTGCTGAGGGAAGGGCCTGGAGAGAGAGATGTTAACCTGTTAGTCGCCAAACAAGACTTTAAACTCGCTCTATGATAGGCTGAATTCAAAGGTATCCCAAATGTTGTAATTGGATCCCGCCAAAAACCTGATGGCGGGAGCCAATCAGATACGGTATATGTTCACATTTAAATGTTAACCAATGGCAAACTTGTAACCATGGAAATCTCCTGTCCCTCCCCATGACTTGTTTACTTCTGTCTATAAAAAGGCTGCAAAGGCTTTGTTCAGGGCCTCTTAGCGTCACCGGCAACGAGTGCGCAGAGGTCCAGGTTCGAACCTGCAAATAAACAACCCTCGCCGCTTGGCTTTGACTCTGGTCTCTGGTGGTTTGATTTTGGGGGTCTTCCAATCTCTGGGCGTTTCACTTGAAGTCCTAGGCTCTTTATCTCTCTGCTTGTTCATCTTCGTGTTGTCTTCATCTCAAACTCTCAACAAATAATAAGATGTTACAACTAGATAGAAAAAGAAAAGGCTTGTTCTTTCCATACCTCTTTTGTCAAAGCTAAGAAATCTTTCTCAGAAGCTTCCTAAGAGATTTCTCCTCACACTCTTTTTATCATTACTGGATCACACGCCATTCCTGAACTGGCAGATAGCATAGACTTACTGTGATTAGCCTGGATGAATTATCTGGGGTGTAATGGGTGCTTGGGAAGAGACTGACCTGTATATACTATACCTTGAAAAACAAAAAGATCCGACAACATTGCATCCTAAATTCTCACAATTCCCAACAAATGTTTATAGCTGTTTCTATCCTTAGACCTAGGGAACAGTCTTCAGTTTGTCATGGCTACCACCTGCCTGGACTTTGTAAGCATTTATGTTTATTATGTTTAGTTTATACTTTTGTTATTTGGCAGAAATTTCATTCTAAACTATGATGTTTCACAGGCGTTTCAGCTTACAGATTCTGGTGACTAATGAATGGATAATTGTTCAGTATCTATAGCAAGGTAACACATTTTTTTCCCTACAACTTAGCAGCTTAAAAACAAAGCATTTGTTATTATCTCACAGAGTTTCTGAAAATCAGGAATCTGAGATTGGGTAAACTGGGTGGTTCTGGCTCAAGGTCTCTCATAAAGTTGCAGTCAAGATGTGGATGATACTGTAGTCATCTGAAAGCTTGGCTAGGCTAGAGGATCAGCTTCCAAGCTCACTCATGGAGCTGTTGGCTGGAGGCCTCAGTTCCTTACATACGAAATTCTCCATAGGGCCACTCACAACATGACTGTGACACTGGGACAACATCACTGTAACACTGGGCTTACCCCAGTGCCAGTGACCCAAGAGAGCATAAAAATGACCAAGACAGAATCTGCAAAGACTTTTATAATCTAATCTCAGAAGTGAAACATATTCTATTGCTCACATAGTAAACTAACCCTGGTACAGGGCAGGAGGCAACTATATACACTGTGAATTCCAGGAGGTGGGGGTCATTGGGTACCATCTCTAAGGCTGGTTACCATAGTTATATTCTGTAAAATTGATCTATAACAGAAGACTTAAACAGATACTGTATTGGTAATGTGGCTCTATGTATTTTCCAAGTACTAAATATCTTAAGGAGTGCACTGTCAATTAAACAATTGTTTTACATAAAACACAGGATCAGCTGTAAACAAAAGTGTCTGAATTTCCCCACAATTGCATCTCCCACTCTATGAGCAGATTCATTCTTGTTCTTTGTCTGGTTACAAGAAAATAAAAGATTTTATCAATGAATTCAAGTATCCAGCCTCCTAGTAAAAAGACTCCCAAGCATACTAGCTACCTGATAAGACTACCTGTGTCAACTAGTCTGGAGTTATTAACATTTTAATGGGATAAAAGAATGTATGGAATGGACAAAGGAATTATGAGATTTCAGATATTCCCTGAACTAAGTCCAGGAGAGCAATAATTTGGACAAGGAAGATGCCTCCTGAAATTCTGTCATTTGTAAGGCTGTCCATATGAGAATACATACAAAGAAACATAAAGAAAAACCAAAATAGCCATGATTTAATATGATGAGAAGACTACAACCCTTTTCAGTGAAATTGTATTCACCATAAAACAAACAAATCCCAGCTTTTGTAATGCAATAAAGTTTCTTGTTCAAGAAATTAAGCTACACGCATTTCTGTTGTTTTCTATACACCCTCATCTGAACAAAAAACTCAAGACATCAACAGGCCTATATTTATGCATAATGCTGCTGTAACAAATAGAAACAAAATTTGCTGGTAGAGCAGAAACTGAAATCAGAAAGAATTTCTTTTTTCCCTCTCCTTTCATAAAACAGTTACATTGTGAAGGACATATGCCTTCATTTTTGTACTGATAGATACAGTTTTGAAACAGAGATTGGTTGGCAGTATTTGTAGCTAAGTTATGTAATAAAACAAACTCAGGGCATTAAAAGTATAACGTTGCTCCAGACTTGTCTTTATTTTTAGAAGACTTAGAAACCTCTACCCAGTGTAGAAAGGCTCTACATATGACTGAATATTCTTTGCTATGAAATGGTCATTAGAAAGATGAAATGTGGCCCATCAGCCAACATGAAAAACAATACTTGGCACATAGCATCACTTATGTGGAAGCTCACAGCTGTGTCTAAGCAAAGACAACTTTATGAAGTTGTTGGGTTCCATGTAAAATCCTAAAATAAGAAATATTAACTAGGAAGGTTTTGTTCTGTGATAGAATGGCTGTTAATGCAATGCGTATGTCTTGTGGAATGCCTGTCTTCAGAAATATTTCCAGTAAATTATTTCAAAGAATCAAAAATAACTTTGAGGGGCGCCTAGGTGGCTTAGTCAGTTAAGCGTCCGACTTTTGCTTAGGTCATGATCTCACAGTTCATGGGTTCGAGCCCCGTGTCAGGCTCTTTGCTGACTGCCAGCTCAGAGCCTGGAGCCTGTTTCAGAGTCTGTGACTCCATCTCTCTCTGACCCACCCCTGCTCACACTGTCTCTCTCTCTCCTAGAAATAAATAAAACATTAAAAAAAAATAACTTTGAATGATGTTAACCTTTGGAACCTAACTAGCTCAGCAGGGTATATAATGATTAGAGCAGAAGGAAAAAACCTTCCAGAAACAAACCTTTTGAAGTGAAGAGTTGAATATATTTAAATATTCAAAACCAACAAAAAACCCTGAACAATAATATCAGTTTTAAGAAGATAAACAATGCCATGATTTTGTACCTTATAATTTTCTATAGTTTTTTATTCTCAAAATTTGTCTGATAAGATTCAGAAAGAGCACAGAGTAAAAATACCTTTAATGTACACTTATTTAGTAACATTCAATCAATCACTTAAACATTTATTGATGGCTTCATAATGCAGGATAATTCCTCTTCAGTGGTCAGATGAATTTGTGCTGGTTGTAAGTAGGACCTTGAGTGAGGTATTGGATATTATTCATTTCTGGATCTTCATTATCTCATACAAGCTTCTCAATAAATATTTTCCACTGATCATCCCCTGTCTCTTATCTAGTTCCCTTAATGGTCAATGGCTTACCTTTGTGATTTGGTTGGTTGGAGTTAAATGCGTGGAACACAGTGGAATGCAGAGGGTTTGAGGTGCTCCTCCCCAAATTTAATGATTTTTATGAGGAATGTTAATAAAAACAAAGAAAATTGTCTTTGTTTAGAATGTTTAATTTTGCTACAAATACGCATTTTCCTGTTACATTATAACTCCCTCAGAACAGGAAATGGATTAACAATTCTAGAGGGATTGTAACCTACACAATTTAAAATTGTCTGGAGGGGCTCCTGGGTCGCTCAGTCAGTTAAGCATCAGACTCTGGATTTTGGCTCAGGTCATGATCTCACATTTGTGAGACAGGGTCCCACATAGGACTCTGCTGACAGTGCAGGGTCTGCTTAGGCTTCTCCCCACCTAACCCTCCCCCTCCTCCTGTCTCTGTGCCCCTCCTCCACTCTTTCTCTCATTCAAAATAAATAAATAAACATCAAAAAATAATATTGTCTGGAGATGCATATGGGGCGACATCAACACCTTTTTCAAAAGTGCTTTTTGTGATGAGAATTAAGTCATACAAATGCAAAATCATCAGGGAACTTACACAACTACAAAGCATTACTCTTTTACAAATGTAGAGAATGCTGAGATTCCACTGTTTTTGTTGTGTTTTTTTTTTAACTTTTAAATATTTATTTATTCTTGAAGGAGAGAGATAGAGTACAAGCAGGGGAGACTCAGAATCCGAAGCAGGCTCCAGGCTCTGAGCTGTCAGCACAGAGCCCAATATGGGGCTGGGACTCATGAGCTGCTGTCAGATCATGACCTGAGCAGAAGTCGGACGCTTAACTGACTGAGTCACCCAGGTGAACTTTAGATAAACTAATGTAGGAGCAAACTATAAGAAAGAGTTATAAATCATAAACCTAATACATAAATATCAGATTTTAAAATACATCTTTTTTTTTTGTCTGTTGAACTCTATGTCATATTGAAAGCTTACTTTAACAGCATAAAATTTCTAAGAGGGGAAGAATCAAAGTAACTATCTTGACAATTTAGGCAATGATAAGAGTTGATATTTATTGAAAACATTATGTTCAATTTTCTGCACTAACCACATTATCAATCATTTATATTAACCTTTTCCATATTCTGTAATATAGCTGTTATTATTGCACTGAAAAATGAAAAGAAAACTGAGGCATAGGGGGTTTCATTAACTTGCCCGAATCTACACAAGTACAAAGTGACCAGCATGAGATCCTTCTGCAGGCCTGTAACCACTATATTATAGAACAGAAAATAAGTTTTATTTTTAAGTAACTTCTCCTAGTTGTTATCTTCAACTATAAATTTCAGTACGTGTGTTCAATTCACCATTTCTCAAAGGCAAAGGCAAAGATCCTGGTAGACCTCACTAACCTACAAAGCTGTATAAAGCGATGGCTACAATCAGGCTCTAGTGACTACAGCTATGCAGCCATACAACTCAGTAAAGCAGATCTGAATTCTTTGGTTCTAGGGACTGAGTTTATCAGGCAGGTATCTACACTTGAGCACCAGCTGAATATATATATGGTATATATGGCTTTTTGAAAAGAGGGACCACTATTTGCCACTGAGCTGAACACCTGACCCAGTTATGATTTTATCACATAGGCTAGTTCTAAAGGCAGAAGTTAGCAGTTACCAACGCAGTCTCTGGCCTCAAGACAGCTTGGGTTCAAATTCATCTCAGCAGTCTGCTACCAATTTGACCATTTGGGCAAGTTACATAACCTCTATAAGTGTCAACAAATTATTATGAGAATTAAGTAGGATAATTTTGTAAAGCATTTATTTGGGGCCTTTTTTGTTTGTTTGTTTGAGGGGGGATTAAAAGAGTGTTAATTAAAGAGAAATTGAGAAGGGTAATAAATTATAGTAATAAATTATTACTACTGGACTTAAATTAACAGAAATATTTTCAAAGAAATTTTGTAATTATTATGTCATATTATGCAATGTAATTATTATGGGTTAAGCTGTTCAAACCCTGACTCTGCTTCTTACTACTCAAGTGACATCAGGCAAGTTGCTTACTTGTAACTTTAAATAAACATTTAAAAAAAAACCTTTAAAAACAAGTACATAATAAGAAATCTAAAGTTCTGGTGAGGGGAGATAAAAAGAAGATTGGCTTTTCTTTTTTTTTTTTAATTTTTTTTTATGTCTTTGTTTTATTTTGAGAGACAGAGAGCTAGCAGGGGAGGAGTAGAGAGAGAGGGAAACACAGAATCTGAAGCAGGCTCCAGGCTTCCAGCTGTCAGCACAGAGCCCAATGTGGGGCTAGAACCCATGGACTGTGAGATCATGACCTGAGCCAAAGTTGGATGCTTAACCAGGTGCCCCAATATTGGCTTTTTTTTTTTTTTTTTACCACTTTTAACTGAATATGGCCTCTCATTAGGTCACTAGGCTGTCTTCTGAGAAAGGGACAGGAGATGTAAGTTCTTAATGTAGTTTATGAAACCACAAATTCAATAACAAACTTGGCCTTCTTAGGAGCTGGGTAAACAGTAAGTTTTCTGGCTTCAACTCATTGATGTTTAAGAGCAGCATAACAATTTTCTGCCAAGGGAAAATATTTGATCCATTAACATAAATGTTATCTGAAAGAGCTCCAATCTATCTGTGCATATTTTTCTGTTAAGAAAGAAAAAACAAAGATTGCTTGTTTCTGAACATTTTAAGATACTAAGATACTCACTCTAGGCTTTTGTATGAATTCCTAGGTATTAGCACCAAAGGAATGAAAAGAAACTCCCTTTCCTCAACCGTGGATGGATAATGCTTTCAAGGCTTCCTTGCAGGGTATAGTTTATAGTTAGCTGCAAACTATTTTATTCCCCCCTCCTTTCCTGGGCCTCCTCCATCATAAACACTCTTTGAAAAGTATCTCTATCCTGGTTTCCACTAGTTACCTTTATCAATGGAAGAAGGGAATGTTACAATTAATGTGACCATTGATAAGCTGAATTTACTAAATTTTTCTTAATGTTAGTAATTAAAATTGTTCTTTGTATTGTCACCGTTCCATCTAAATAAGGGATACTATACTGTCTGGTCATCAGCACATAAATTGATGACCAATCGTCATTATGTCAAATTATATGCAGCCATGTGACAGCTCAGATCTTTGCTAGCTCCTCTCTGAGTTTCATCTGTGGTAACAATGTCACCTCACAGAGATATTGTGCAGAGACATGAAAAGTGCTGTGTGGACTACTTCATTGGCACTCTACAGATGGTATGTCTTATGCTCCATTTCTTTCTCCTTTGTAAATTTTTGGGTTTTTAAAAAACATTTATTTACTTTTGAGAAAGAGAACGAAGGCAGGGGAGGGGCCAAGAGAGGGAGACACAGATTCCAAAGCAGGCTCCAGGCTCCGAGTTGTCAGCACTGAGCCTGATGCTGGGCTCAAACTCACAGACCGTGGGATCATGACCTGAGCCAAAGTCAGATACTTAACTGACTGAGTCACCCAGGTGCCCCCATTTATTCCTCTTTGTATAACCTCAATGTGTGTTCAATTTTATTAGAAGTCTAATAGTTTTTTTCTTACCAAATCATGCATGAAGAAACAGTTTCATAATCCAGACTAAAACAGAACTGCTCAGGAGAAGTAGTTGGAACCTCTTGGGAACATATTAACCCAAACAAACAAGCAGACAAAAACAAACAAAAAAACCCCTCACTCAGTGTGCTTTTGGAGTTCTGAAGTCTAGTATATAATCTGTACTTAACTAAAATCTTAGCTTCTTTTGGAAAGAAATGAACTTGTCTTTTAGATTGGTAGACAAAGGAATTAATTTTTTTAAGTGTTTATTTATTTATTTTGAGAGAGAGAGCATGACCAGGGAAGGGGCAGAGAGAGAGAGAGAGAGAGAGAATGCCAAGTAGGCCCCACACTGTCAGTGCAGAGCCTGACATAGGGCTCAATCTCATGAACTATGAGATCATGATCTGAGCTCAGATCAAGAGTCTGACACTTAACTGACAGAGCCACCCAGATACCCCTAGACAAAAGAATTTAGACCAAATTAAAATGTTACAAATCCTTTGAAACACAAAACAAATAAAATATTACCTTTAAAGACTAAATTATGCATTAATACTTTTTTTGGTTCCCACACAGGATTTTTTTTTCTAACTTTATTAAAAATATGAAACACTTAACACCCCATTGAATTTTATGTTATGTACCTTTTCTTTTTGAATAATGAAGAAATCAGTGGTCATCCTCTCCTTTTTCCTCTGCATTTCAAGTACTAACTGTGGGAAGTACAACATTATAGTTGGGGTTGATCACTGGGCTTCCTTACCTACTGGCAACAGCAGCAGTGAGGGTTTTACCTTTTTTCTGGGGCACAAATCTCTAAGCCAAACCTTACTGACATTGGGCGTCACCCAGGTTTTAGTTCTTATTTTCACTGTTATATGGGCTCTATACCCCGGTTGCCCTCTTTTGTCCAAATCAGCATAGGATAATGCTAATTTAAGGGACTTTGACCTTTTCTGAATCTTCCCCAGGTTGCAATTATCCTCTATTTTAATTTTCTCTTTAAATTCTCTTTGCAGTTAAAAGAAACTGTTTCTGTGTGGCCTGCCATTGACTTTGTCTTAGACATTTTGTCATTTGTTTACTTTCTTTAGCTGTCCTGTGCTTTTACTGTTGTTGCTGTTTTCGTTTATTTTGTCCCTCAAATTCATCAAGTTCATTGCTATTTCAGGCCTCTTACACTTGACGTTCCCTCTTCTAAGAATGCCTCTTGCTTGTCTTCACAGGGCCAGCTTAGATCTCAATCAAATATCACCTCCACAGATAGGTCTTTCCATTCCTTACCTAAAACACTCGTCATCAAACCTCCTCCCAAGGGACTCTCTGTCCCTTTAGATTTTCTTTTTTATTCACAGCCCTTACCACTATTTGGAATAATCTTTGCCTTTTACTGTGTTTAATGTCTGACTCCACACTCTGGAAGGTAAGCCCCATTAGGGCAAGGATCCTGTTACTTTTGCTCTTTACAAAATTCCTGGTGTTTGGCACAAGGCCCATATGAAGGGCATTTATATGAAAGGAGAAAATACAGACGTTGCAGAGGGAGAATGATTTCTGAGTTGAGCTGAGATTTCTGAGATGAGCTGAGTAAGCTACGTAGAAAAAAATATCACTGAAATGGGCATGGGAAGAGACAAGAGCATTCAGGGGGGAAAATGGCTGAAGAAATTAAGATAAATTCTGAATACAAATATAAATATCTAAAGATATTTCACAAATATTTCTCAAAGGAACAAATGAATGAATGAATCAATAACTCTTCTCCCTCTTCTCTACCTATCTTAATCTTACCAGTTAATAAAGTCCATTTTCCTCCTATAAATATCCTCCCAGAGGACTCTAGCACACAATGTTGATTGATTAAAACAATAGCTCTCATTTTTTAAGAGTACTGCATTACTTGTTAGAACTCCTCACCAGTCTGCCCCAAGTTTTAGTTACTAGTCAACTCTTACCCAAATGACCCCCTTGGTTTAGGCTGGAACCAATCAATTATGATCCCAATCAGTTCTCAGAGACTATTCAGCAAGTATGTAATCCCTTAAGGCATTTGCTGCACAATGTAGCTCAGGACTCTCAAGAATGCCACCAGCCTATTCTAGACAAATGACTCTTAGGAACAAGAGTAGTATAATTAATCTGTAACTTTTTTTTTTTTTCTGAGTAATCTCTACACCCAACGTGGGGCTTGAACTCACAACCCTGACATTAAGAGTCACATGCTTTGCCAACTGAGCCAGCCAGGCTCCCCTAATCTAACTTTTCAACCAGTGTGCTCAAGACAGTGAGGAACCACATCCGGGCTCATTCTAGTGTTGGCTATCAACAGGCATCAAACCAAGTGTGTAAAATAGGTAAGTTTTTAAAAAAACCTCTGTACTTCTTGCATTTCCATATTCTTCACTTTGGGTACCCTCTGGATCCCAGGCCTACGTTCTTAGGTCTGGTGCTTTCCTGCTCTTTAGAAGGTAGCCTCAGGAGTACAACCATTGAGCTATAAGCTTTCCTCTCCCTGCAATTCCCTAAGCACTTTTTGATGGACAATATTAAACACTTAGTGTTTGCAAGTGGTTAATTTGATAAATTCCTTTGTGCTAGACTAAAAGAACCCTCAGGGACTCTTTTCCATTTCCAACAGTCTTAATTGTAGCTTCTTAAGATAACAATCCACTTTGGTGTATCACCCAAAGGAATGAGAAAAGAGGTTAAAATTCTAGACCAGGTAAGAGGTGAAGGCGAAAAACAAGTTGAGGCAGATGCTTTTGATGAGTAGCTTGAGTAGCTCAAATTCTTCTGGGTATATGGCCAACACCTTTCACAGATTTCCAGAACTTGAAAAAGAATCAACTTGAACATGTCCTTTTGGGAAAAAATAAAATCATCCACTTGATGCTTTTGATTTTTATTGTGATTTCTGAATATCTATACTTCCAATTGTTCTCTCTTAATTTCTTCAGCCATTTTCCCCCCTGAATGCTGTTGTCTCTTCCCATGCCCGTTTCAGACATTTTTTTCTACGTGGCTTACTCAGCCTGAAATTGTTCTCCCTCTGCAACATCTGTATTTTCTCCTTTCATATAAATGCCCTTCATTTATAAAAATCACCCTTTTGAAATCTGTTACTTGTATATTGGACACATCAGCTCTGAAATTTTACCCTCAGGAATGAAATAAAGAGAAATACAGGAGGAATAAAGATGAAAGAAGCATTGGATCTGTTTCTCATCTTCCTCTGTGGGGTTAAGGGAAAGACAGAAACAGAAACCAGGCCCTCCCACTCTAAAAAAAGCCTACTAACTTTTCCTCATCCCTCTTGATGGATTGGAACCTCAATTGTCTGTCTCAAGTCATTAGACTATTAGAGAAGTCATTTGCCTTTTATTTATGCTCTACTCTATTAATATTAACATTACTAATATTGATTGTAATAAAGAAAAACAATAAAATTACCTATATTCTTTGTGATTTACCTTCTCTAATCTGGTCATCATTTCTTGTTATCATTAAAACAGGGTAGTATCAACAACATTAAAATAATAAGAAAACTATTGCCTCTTTTAGGTAGGCATGCAATGGATATTTTCATATATTAACATATAAAAATTATTTATTACAACATAACTTTCCACATAAACTTAAATGAAATTTATAAGTTCAGCTTTTTTGAGTGAAACAAAACTACTTTGAGATTTAACTTTAGAGGTGCCTGGGTGACTCAGTTGGTTGGGCCTCTGACTTTGGCTCAGGTCATTTTCTCACAGTTCATGAGTTCAAGCCCCGCGTCGGGCTCTGTGCTGACAGCTCAGAGCCTGGAACCTGCTTCAGATTCTGTCTCTCCATCTCTCTGCCCCTCTCCCAGTTGCACTCTGTCTGTCTCTCTCAAAAATAAACATTTTAAAAAATTATTAAATATGTGTGGTATGATTGTGAGATTTAATCTCAACTTTTCTAGAAAGCATGAAAAATGCAGCTGCATTTTTACCACAGTGACATTACAATCACTGGGTTTGCTGTATTACAATCAAGAAGAGCCTTTTGTCTCTGTGTATAAACAGCTCTGTATAACAGCAGTGTATTTCTTCAAGCTATTGAGGATGGGCTTGTTACTAAAGAGATTTGGGTTACTATCTAGTGAGGTTTACTTAGTGTGATAATGAGGGCACAGGGAATTTTCAAAAAACAGTTTTAAATAGACAATGGGAATTTAGCTGGGAAGAGGCATAGACTACAAACATCAAAAGACAAGAGCTGTGTTCTAATAACATAGTGGCCAAAAGTAGTAGGAAACAAATAATGAACACAAATGTGAATGAATTCAACCCAGAGTGCCAGAGTACCCAAATTTCTCCATTTAATTAAGGTATCAAATACAAAGATAGGAAATCACTTGGTTTTTAAAAAATACTGACTACAAACACATTAATAAATAAATTCCAGAAGAGAAATCATATAAGCAGTATTCTAATAGCAATATTTTAAAATTTATTTTATTTTTTATTAAAAAAATTTTATTTTAGAGATAGAGCATGCAAGCAGAGAGAGGGGTAAAGGGAGGGAGAGAGAGAATCTTAAGCAGGCTCCATGCTCAGCATAGAGCCTGACACAGGGCTGGATCCCACGACCCCTGGGATCATGACCTTAGCTGAAACCAAGTCCGGAGCTCAACCAACTGAGGTGCACCCAGGCACTCCCTAAAAATTTTATTTTTAAATAATCGCTATACCCAAGGTGGGGCTCAAATGCACAACCCCAAGATCAAGCAAGAGTTGCGTGTTCTACTGACTGAGCCAGCCAGATGCCCCTAATAGCATTATTTTGACTAATAATCTTAAAAATCTGCTTTATGTTTTGTGCTATTTAAATAACAAGTCCTGATTACTTGATTAATTCCTAGCGAAGATAAAGATATATTATCTTATTCAATCAACCCAGCAACCCTTTCAAGACAGACATTTTGTATGAGGATACTGAGATACGGTGAGATTAAATAATGTACTTAGACCTTAAGAGGTGAAACTGGGACCCAAAGCCAGACCTTATTAGATGCTGAAGCACTTGCACTTCACCGCTGCCCTGTACTGCCTTGCCCTGTATGCAGGCAACTTCCAGGCAGCAAGAAGGGCACAGGATTTTTTCTTTCAACCAGATGTATACAGGGGCACCTGGGTGGCTCACTCAGTTAGTCATTCAACTTGGGCTGAGGTGAAGATCTCAGGACTCGTGAGTGCAAGCCTTGTGTGGGGCTCTGTGCTGACAGAGCCTGGAGTAGGCTTTGGATTCTGTGTGTCCTTTTTTCTCTGTGCCACCCCTCCCCCCCCCCCCAGTTGTGCTCTATTTCTCTCTCAAAAATAAATAAAAACATTAAAAAAGTAAGACAAAACAGATGTGTACAGTACCTTGTGAGCTCACCAGTAAAAAAACTAACCAATACAAAAGTATAAAGCATTAAAGTTAAAAATAAAGAAAGCCAATGGATTTCAGAGTCTGAGCTTCATCTGGTTTGTCTGGTGATGAAATATAGTTGAACTTGTGAGCCTCATGGAAAAATGGAGACATTCATGGGAGAAGGTATGCAAAACACGATAATCCTTGGACGGTTGTACTTATAAAATAGAGCCATCTCTTTCAGACAACAACATTAGTCGTGACTTATACATTCTTTCTAAAATATATCACTAAGTCCTTTTAAAGTTCCAAGATGTACTATTCAGCACAGAAATAGAGTAACAGTTGTTATAACCAAATTAAGGGCTTCCTTCAGATATCTTTTATTGACATTATGTTGGTATATAGGAATGTCAAAGCCTTAGCATAAAGTGCTGCCTTCTCAACCCAGAGGATTTGGTGGGAAATAACTGATGTTTCAGTTTCAATTATTCAATTCAAATGGATGTCTCATGCAAGTGGCTTTCTAGTTAATGAATATATTTATACATATTTTAGTTCTTGCTTAATGCTGTGTTTGTACTCTATTCTTGAATTTACAGAGTACTTTAATTATTTACTTCTTTATCATTTCCTCACTAAACTGTGAGCCACTGGGGTGCAGGAACTGTGTGTGTGGGATCCTTCTTTGTATAGCCATGGCCTTGGCAATGACTACTAACTAGTAGACACTTAAATTTTTACTTTTTGGAATATATACATAGAACAGTTTCTCAGCCTCAGCTTCATTGGCATTTTATACATTGTAAGTACATAGCAGCATCCCTGACATTTACCCACTAGACATCAGTAGTTCCTATATACTCAACCAAAAATATCTCGATACTGCCAAATGTTCCCTGCAGGGGGGAACTACCTCCACTAGAGAACCATTAACATAGAAGGATGCATATGCACACAGATGTTTTTAATTTATTAACTTATTCTTTCAAATTTCTTTGAATAGGTAATAAAGACAAGGAGTACAAAATACAGAAGTACAGGGGTGACTAGCTGGCTCAGCCAGAAGAAGACCTGATTCTTGATTTTAGGGTTTTGAGTTTGAGCCCCACATTGGGTGTAGAGATTACTTAAAAATATGTAATAAAGTCCATGGGATCAATAGTGATGTCCCCTCTTTAAAAAACAAAACAGGGACACCTGGGTGGCTCAGTGGGGTAAGTGTCTGACTCTCGGTTTTGGCTCCGGTAATGATCTCACAGCTCGTGGGATGGAGCCTCACATCTGGCTCTGAGCTGAAAGCCCGAAGTCTGCATGGAGACTGCTTGGGATTCTCTCTTCCTCTCTTTCTACCCCTCCCTGCTTGTGCTCTCTCCCACCCTGTCTCTAAACAATAAGTAAATAAACATTAAAAATTTTTAGGGGTGCCTGAGTGGCTCATTTGGTTAAGCATCCAACTCTTGGTTTCAGCTCAGATAATGATCTCACATTCCTGAATTCAAGCCCCATGCCAGGCTTTATGCAGACAGTACAGAGCCTGCTTGGGATCCTCTCTCTCCCTCTTCTCTCTGCCCCTCCCCTGCGCGCATGCTCTCTCTCTCAAAACAACAAAACAAAACAAAACAAAACAAAACAAAACCCTAAAAAAACAAAACAAATCTAAAGCACAAACGAATACATGGTAAAAAGTAAATCTCTCTCCCTCCCTTGTCTCCCAAGTAGTTTCACGTATATTATTCTAGATCTGAGATGTTCAACACTGTTGCCACTAGCTGTGTATGTGGCTATTGTACACTTAAGATGTAGTCTGTCCTGAGATGTGCTAAGTATAAAATATACAATGAATTTTGAAGACTTAAATGAAAAAAAGAATATATCATTAATAACTGTTTTACATTTTCATGTAAATATGATATTTTTGATAATATTTTGGATATGTTGAATAAAATAAAATATACAATTAAAAATAATTTCACCTTTAAAAAGTGATTTTACTATGGCTACTAAAATTTAAAATTACATATATGACTTACATTATATTCCTATTATAAAGCACACTTTTACAGAAATTTTCTTTGGGGTTATAAACACACAAATATGTACATTTAATGTTGTTAAAGTTAATACTTTTATGTACATTGTTTTATTTTATACTTAGCATAAACATAGCATATGGTACTTGATAGGCACTTAATAGGGAACTTTTAATTGTCCCTAGGAGACAGAAAATAACATGGATAATGAAAACATTAAGATCCACTGATTTACACACAAACTTCAATCCCCTCACTCATTTAAGATTTTATTAAATCTTTTAAGAAATAGCAAAATGATGGACAACATGATCCTCTGCTTTACTATCCCCAAACCGCTCTTGGCAGATGTGCTAATGATTATTGAAATGGCTGAACAGTCAGCAAAAGAGTAGAAACAAAATGCTTGTATAATTCCCAAACAGGATAATCAGCCACTAAACAACTAAGGTCTGACTATGCAATAGATGTAAATTATGTCTAACAAATCCCTTCTGCTCAGCCTTTTCATTATAACATGTAAAATGGATTATATAGAGCAAATCTTCCCACAAATGGTTCACAGTAGAGGATGTGCTGGGGTTTCAGTGGGGACTCTATACGAATTAAATGACCTAACTACAGAGAAGAGAAAAAAGATAATTTGAAATGTGTGAAATGATTGGCTAGTACTGAAATCTCTAATACTTCTTCAGAGATTACCTTTATGTTAACATCATTCCTATAAGGAAATGATAACAAATCAAATAGATTAATTACAACTACAGAAGGCATTTTACAATCACACAAGTGTCCCTAAATGATAACTTAAATGAAATAAATCAAAGCTTTTTATCTCAGAGAGTCACAACCCACAGTTTTCTTAATGAGTAGAACTGCCTATTGGGTCTTTACAGCTAGTCTTCCCACTTTGAATCTCTAAAAACATCAAAGTGTATTGTTAATCCAGTAACAATTTCCTAATACATTTCCTAAAATTTTTACTTAAAATATATCTAAAATATGTTTACTTGTGTGTGTGTGTGTGTGTGTGTGTGTGTGTGTGTGTATTGCATGTGATGGTGCAAAGACAGGTCAGGAAGTTTAGAAAATAAAGCTATCTTCTGAGATCTATTTCTTCTAATGAATAACAGTTGTTTACATTCAAGATCCCAAAAGTTTACGAGAAGAAATCAACACTGACCTTTTGATGTTACTCTTTATATATACACATCCATGTCGTTTTTGTTTCAATGTTATTACCAATTTAGATAAAATTTATTTTGTAAATATCATAAGGTCTGAAAATATTTTCTTTTCTCCTTAAGCTATTATGCAATTTGATTTATGATTTTAGTTGTTATTTTAATGTAAGATATCTTGATTTAAAGTGTTAGATACTTTTGGAATGTAATCAATTACATCCAAACTATGAGCAGCAGCAGGATTATTGACAACAGTCAACAAAATGAGGCTAATTTACAGATTTAGACATTTGGTTTACTTCTGATTGAATATAGCAGTTTTAAATTTACCAAATTATTTATCTTTGAAAATAATTTCCTTTTACTCTACTAGATCTAGCTCTATTAATTTTTTTAGTAATTGGCCATTGCCTATATTATCTTTCCTTTCCCTTAATGTGGATGCATTAAAAATTAAGCAAACATTTAACAAGAGTTAACTACTCAACTTGCCTAGGGTAGGAAAAGTCCATGTGGTTGAGTTCTGGAAACTCCATTATAAAATGGAAATCTTGTAAAGGAATCTGCATGCTCAAATTTGGAGGTATATATTACAAGTGAATTAAAGAGCTTGTCATTATAAAAAGTATAGAAAAATGTATTATGAATATCTAGTAATTAAAAACATCCCAAACCAGGGGTGCCTGGATAACTCAGTCAGCTGGGCATCAGACTCTTGATCTCAACACAGGTCTTGATCTCAGGATCATGGGTTCGACCCTGTGTTGGGCCCCACATCAGGCATAAAGCCTACTCTAAAAAAAAATCTAAAACCAGTAAAATTGGGTTCTGAATTATGAAATTATAGATATGATGCTAGAAGAAACTTTGTTATTCTATCTAATTTAATCCCTTCATTTTACAGATGAAGAAACTGAAGTGCAAATAAGTGATTTTTTTTCCAAAGCTATACAATTACATTGTAGTGAAGATGGGACTAGAAACCAAGACACCAGATTCCCAGTTTGATGCTCATTTTAGTACCACTTACTGACTCAGCAGTGGTATACTTGTATACCAAAAATCTATTAGCCTCAAAAGTAAATGTAATAATAAGTAAATAGATGCTGACACATTATATTATAAAGATAGCATATTAAAACATAATTATTGATGTAGCCAAACAAAATATATTGTTAAAGTATATTAGATATAAATTTAGTTATGGCTATCTTAAAAGTAACTATTTTATGCATTTCTCACCTCTCAATAATCTTTCAGGAGCAAGATAAACTTTTCTGCCAATCATTCCTTTTCAAAAGACTAGACTTTGCAGTATCTTAGAGGAATCAATAATCTGTATTGAGCATCTATTATTGGGCCAGACACCATTCTAGGCAGTGGAGTTGCCAATAGTTGGACAAGGCAAAGAGAGTTCTTATTCTTATGGGGCTTTTTCCTAATAAGTGTGCATACATGTTATGTGCATGTGTGTGAGTGTAAGCATGCATGTGTGTGGGTGGGGAGAGTCGAAGAAACAAAAAATAAATATCACAGAGTGAATTTATTTCACAAGGGCTACAAAGAATAAAGAATGCATAACAGAGAATAGCTATAGGCTACTCAGAGTAAGTGCTCAGTAAGGTTTCCAGAGAAGAGCTAGTCAGGAAATACTAGGTAAGGAGTATACCAACCCAAAGGAAAAGCTAGTGCAAAGGATTTAAACTTGGGAAAAGGTTGATCCACTCAAGAAACAGTGAAAGAAGTAAATACTAAAGATTAAATAAAATAAAGAATATAAAAACAATAGAGAAATCAGCAAAACCAGAAGTTGGTTCTTTGAGAAGAACAAAATTGACAATGTGAGTTTTCTCTCTTTTTTCCCATTGTCAAGCTAGCTAAAGATTAAGACTCACCTACAAAAATCAGAAATAAAAAGGGAACATTACAACCAAATCTGCAGAAATAAATGAATTCTGAGAGTACTGTATATAATTGTGTGTCAACATATTGGATAACCTATACCAAAACAAACCAAACCAAACCATAAAACCTACAAAGACTGAAACACAAAGAAATAGAAAATCCAAATAGACCCACAATAATTAAGGAGGTCAAATTAGTAATCAAAAACATCCTGACAAAGAAAAACCCTGGATGTAATGGCTTCACTTGGCAATTACTACCAATCATTTAAAGAAGAGGGGTGCCTGGGTGGCTTAGTCAATTAAGCATCTAACTTAGGCTTGAATTCAAGCCCTGCATCAGGCTCTGTGCTGAGAGCTCTGAGCCTGCTTCAGATTCTGTGTCTCCCTCTTCCTCTGCCCCTTCCCTGCTTACACTCTGTCTCTCTCTCAAAAATCTAACCAACTGATGTTACAAGGAAAAACTACAGACCAGTATCTCTTAGGTAAATTGATGCAAAAATCCTCTACACAATATAAACAAACATAATTCAACAGCATACTAAAAGGATTATACACCGTGACCAAGTGGGATTTATTCCTAGAATGCAAGGCTGATTCAATATATGGAAATCAATCAGTGTAATTCACCACATTAACATAATGAAGGAAAAACATCACATGATCATCTCAATTGATGCAGAAAAAGCATTTGACAAAATTCAATACTCTTTCATGACAAAAACACCCAATAAACTAGAATAGAAGGAAAAAACCTCAGCATAAAAGCCATATATTAAAATCTCATAGTTATCATACTTAGTGGTAAAAGACTGAAAGCTTTTCTTCTAAGAGCAGGAATAAAACAAGGATGCCCACTTTTGCCACTTCTATTCAACATAGTACTGGAAGATCTAGCCAGAGCAATTAGGCAAGAAAAAGAAATAAATTCATCCAAATTGGAAAGAAGTAAAATTATATTTGTAGATGACATGATCTTATATGTAGATAACCCTACAGATTCTACCCAAAACCTGTTAGACCTAATAAACAAATTTAAAATAGTAGGATACAAAATAGTAGAATACAAAATCAACATGCAAAAATTAGTTGCATTTCTACAAACAATAACCAATTGAAAAAGAAATTGAGAAAACAACTTCATTTATAATAAAATAAAAAAGAATACTTAAGAGGCACATGGCTGGCTCAGTTAGTGGAGCATGCAACTCTTGATCTTGGGGTTTTTGAATTAGAGCCCCATATTGGGTGTAGAGATTACTTAAAAATAAAATCTTAAATAAAGAAAAAAAAAACACTTAAAAGTTAACCATGGAGATGAAAGAGTTGTACATTGAAAACTACAAAACACTGCTGAAAGAAATTAAAGATAGAAATGGAAAGATACCCAATTTTCATGGATTGGAGGGCTTAATATTGTTAAGATGTTGATATCACCCAAACTGATCTACAGCTTCAATGCAATCTCTATCAAAACCCCAAGGACATTCTTTGCAGAAATAGAAAAATCCATTCTAAAACTCAGATGGAACCTGACGAGATCCCAAAGAGTCAAAACAATTTTGATAAATAAGAACAAGTTGGATTCCTGATTTACTGATTTCAAAACTTACTGCAAAGCTGGAGTGATCAAAACAGTGAGGTACTAGAATAAAGACAGATATATAGACCTATGGGATTAAATGAAAATACTGAATATAAACCCTTATATATATGTTCAAATGATTTTCAACAAGTATGCCAAGATCACATAATGGGGACAGCATAATCTCTCCAACAAGTAGTATTGGAAGAATTGGATATCCATAATCAAAAGAATGAAATTGGACCCTTACTTGATACTGTATACAAAAATTAATTAAAGATGGATCAAAGACCTAAAAACAAGAGCTAAACGATAAATTCTTAGAAGAAAATTTAGGGAAACCTTGATGACATTATATTTGGTAATGATTTCTTGGCTATGATACCAAAAATACAGGCAACAGTAGGAAAAAAACAGACAAATTAGGCTTCAACAAAACTAAAAACTCTTGTGCATCAAAGGACACTATCAGCAGAGTAAAAAAGCAATGCACAGAATGGGGGGAAATATTTGGAAATCATATTACCTGGTGAAAGATTAATAGTCAGAGTATACAGAGAATTCCTAAAACTCAACAGAAAAAAAATTTTTAATGGATAAAGGACTAGAATAGACATTTCTCACAGAAGATATACAAATGGCCAAGTATCCCATGAAAAGACACTCAACATCACTAATCATTAAAGAAAAGTAGATCAAGGGGCACCTGGTGGCTCAGTCTGTTAAGAGTCCGACTTCGGCTCAGGTCATGATCTCACAGTTCGTGGGTTCGAGCCCCACATCGGGCTCTGTGCTGACAGCTAGCTCAGAGCCTGGAGCCTATTTCATATTCTGTATCTCCCTCTCTATCTGACCCTCCCCTGATCATGCTGTCTCTCTCAGAAATAAGTAAAAACATTTAAAAAAATAAGAAAGAAGGAAAGAAAGAAAGAAAGACAGAAAGAAAGAAAGAAGTGCAGATCAAAACCACAATGAGATACTACTTCATGCCCATTAGGATGGTAACCATCAGAAAAACAACAACAAAAATAAATACAGGTGCCAATGAGGATGTGAAAAACTAGAACCCATGTGCAGAGCTAGTGGTTAAATGGTACAGCTGCTATGGAAAACAATGTAGTGGGTTCCCCAAAAATTAAAAATAGAATTACTGTATGATCCATCAATTTCACTTCTTGATATATGCCCAAAATAATGGAAAGCAAGATCTTGAGCTGATATTTATGTATCCATGATCAAAGCAGTATTATTCATAAAAGCCAAAAAAATGTAAGTAACACAAGTGTCCATCAATGGATGAATAAATAAACAAAATAAACAAAAATAAACAAAGAAACTCTGCTACAATACTGATGAATCCTAAGGACATTATGCTAAGTGAAATAAGCCAGTCACAAAAAGACAAATACTGTGTGATTCCACTTATCTGAGGTACCCAGCGTAATCAAATACATAGAGACAGAAAGTAAAATGAAGGCTGCCAGAGGCTACAGTGGGAGAGGTGAATAGGGAACTGCTCTTTGATAAGAATAGAATTTCAATTCTGTAAGATGAAAAGAGTTTTAGAGATTGGGTGTACAACAATGTGAATGTACATAATGCTATGTAACTGTACACTAAAAAATGGTTAAGATAGTAAATTTTGATATATGTATTTACCAAATTTTGTATTTTGTATATTTAAAATTTTTAAGTAATCTATATGCCGAACATGAGGCTCAAACTCATGAGCCTGAGATCAAGAGTTGCATGCTCCACTTACTGATCCACCAGATACCCACCAAATTTTCCTTAAAGAGGCTATAATATTTTTTTAAAAAAGAGATATCAGATAACTATTTTAAGTTATTTTTTGTTATTACCAAGCCTGATGACTTTGTGCATATTATTTAACTCACTTTGCTCTCCATTTCTTCATGTGTAAAATGAGGGAGTTAGATTGAATTATTGGTAAGACCCTGAAACTTGTCTAATTCTGGCCCTAGTTATATGATATGATTCTCTTGTTCATCTTCATTTTTGAGTTCAAGAAATAACTACTGAGAAGGTACCATGGAGAAGACATAATACAAGGTACTCAAGAGATACAAAAATGAATATGAGTTGGTTCTTATGTTCAAGGAGCTTTCAGTCTAGTATGGTTGGAGGAGATAGAACCATAAAAAGACATACTTGGTTTTTGTATTAAACATTTGTTTCCTAATCTCCACTAGGCCAGTCCAAAATCAACCTCTTTTGTCCTTTTCTCCATGCAATTTCTAAATCCTAATTGACATGCTTTTCTTATGCAGAGCAATTTAGAATTCTCAAGGCAAACGCTATAGTAAACCTCAGGGGACCCACAGGTCAGGGAGAGGTCATCTCAGGTGAGGTTTACAAAGCATTCAGCCATCAGTGGGTATCTTATTATAGGGGGACTCATACGACCTGTTAAAGCAATTAAATTTTTTCCAATATTGTTCTGCATAAAACAAGTAACAATAGAGTACAGAATGAGTTAAGTGCAAAATAAAGACAAAAAACATGTTATAAAAATGTAGATAAAAAATGTTTAAATCCTTGCTGGGGAATTAAGGAAAGCTATGTAGAAATGTGGCATTACCAGGGCTTGAGTAGCTATAAATTTATTGAAAGGGGTTTTATTTTATCTTTACATCTCTGGAACCCTACTGAGTGATTGGTACATTGTACATAAAAAACTCGATAGATAAAAGATATGATATCCATAGTTGGAAAAGAGAAAAGACATCATAGGCAGAGGGCTCAGCATGAAAAGTAGAATGTGGCGTATTTGGAGAAGTGAATAGTCTAGTACACCCTTAGTATGGAGACATTTAGTAGATCAGGTTAGAAAAAGAAGGCCAGGCATTTATATTGTAAACTCTTATAGGGCAGAGAGAACTTAATCTCCCACCTACTGTAGAGTACTGCATGTGTCAGGTACTTTAAAGAACTATTAAGTCAATGAGTAAAGATTATGGAGAGAAATTTCCATATCCAGTAACATGTCACAGTATAACCGTAGAAACTTCACATTTCAAAACATTAAGACAATCTGGATAAAATATAATAAATGCCCTTTGTAATACACAGATGAGCTCAGAAGAAAAAAATCTCCATGGATCAGAAATTACAGAAGAAATTGCAAACCAGAGGAATAAACACATGAAGTTCTGAAACTTGTGTTCTGAAGGTTTTGCTGGATTCAGTAATTGAAGCAGCTTGAATTTTAAAACTTCACTAGGATCATAAGACAAGATTTTAGGTAGGTGTTGCAATTCTTGTCCAAAGCTGAGGCTTCATCTCAATTAAAGGATAAATTAGAAAAGCCACCCTGCCAGCTCAGGATGAAAAAAATCTACCCTGGAAATTCATGAAAGCTCATGAAAAAGGAATTTGAGATTGTGTGAAGAAAGTGGAGAAAGGGAAACAACTACCCCTTTTTGTTCTGATAATGGTCAGCATGATTATAGGGGAACTTCATGAGAAGAGCTTCAGGGTTATAAAATATTCTTCCAAGGAAATGTGGGGTAATTTATTTAAACAACTTATTACTAATATTTAGGTTGCTTCTACTTTCTTGTTAGGATAAATAATATAGCAATGAATGACTCTTGCTATAGAGTCATTTAACTATTGCTGCCTAATACACCACCTCCAAATTTATTGGCAAAAACAACCACTTAACACAAGTCTATTGATCAGCTGGGTCATTCTTTTTTTTTTAAGATTTTATTTTTAAGTAATCTCTATACCCACAGTAGAGCACAAATTCACAAGCCCAAGATCAAGATTTGCATGCTCCACCAACTGAGCCAGCCAGGCACCCCCAGCGGGGTCATTCTTTTGGCCTGGGCAAGATTGAACTGATCTTTGCTGGACATATTCATGAGTCTATTCTCAGCAGTAGGTTGAGCAAACAGCTTTGCTGGTATCTCTCATATCACATGAGCAAACTAGCCTCTGGTCCATGGGGTCATTCACTTTGTAGCAAGCTAGTCCATTTGTTTACATGGCACCTAGACAGGATTCCCACAGGCAGCACAGAAGTGTGCAAATGCTCTTGAGGCCTAGGCTCAGAACTGGCTAGCACATTCTCACTTTCCTTGCATTTTTCTGTTTAAAACTTATGATAAATACAACCCTGATTCAAGAAGTTAAAACAGATTCCACTTCTTACTGGAGGGAGCTGCAAATTCACAGGGCAAAGGACAAGGATATAGGGGTATGAAAAGCTGTGAGAATTTTGCAGTATATTACAGCCATCTTGATGTTTGTAAGGGACATTTTTTTTTTCTGGTCAGCTACCATATATTTGTTCTGCTTTCACCAATAATATTCTACTTTCTTTTAGGTAAATATTTCTTGCCCAATGTCTGTACTCTTGGTAGGACTCTAAATTAAGGTGTCCTATGCTCCTATATAATTTAACTAGGTGTGGCAGAGACTACTAATTGTTCCCAACATGGCCAGAACTAGGTACAAAACTTAAGAACACATGCATCTGCACAATATTGAGTGTCTCTTTACATTTTGCACCTTGGGTGACTTACTTGCCTCTTCCTAGTCTGTATTCTGGTCCCCCAACACCCATTCTCTTCTTCCTTAAGGAAGAGAGTATTTCCAAGTTTTAGTTGGGCACGATGGACCACATTTCCTAACCTCACGTCCAATTCTGTGCATTTCTGGATAACTTCCAATAAATGGAAGATGAACAGAAGTATTATATATAATTTCTGGGTAATATCTTTTAGAAAAGGAAGCTTCTTGTCCTCATCCTCTCTATATACTTTTCTGCAGGCTTGGATACAAGGGTATGACCAACTTATGATCCTGTGGATAACGTCAATTCTTCCTAGGGATGGTGAAACAATAAAACACAAGGAACTTGAGTCCTTGATGATGTGAAACAGATGCTAATTGGCCTTGAACTATTACATGAGACATTTCTTATAATTTTCAACCCATTACATTTCAGGGTGTTGACTGCTTTGGTACACACAAAGAATGAGATACCCTCCCCACCCACCTCCCCCTCCTTCCATGGATTTTGAATCTTAAGTCCACTGAAACCAAGACAGGAAAAGCAGTTGCAGTGGCTAATTCTAGCAGTAACACACTGACAAGAGATTCTGGAAATTCCTGTAGCTTGGACCACCTACTCTAGAGCTGTTTTATTTAGCTCCTGTCCATTCCTGAACCAATTTTACAAAATTTCCATTAATTTGGTGACTTACCTGTTACCTTTAAAATAAATTTTCCTATTTTCTTAATTTTCCCAGAATTTGGTTTGTTATTTGCAGCAATACTTTCCATATTTTGGAAATGTTTTTTTTTTAGCATAGATTTGCTAGCACTGGGATTATTGAATAAGAGCTCTTGATGGTTTTTTGGCCTTTGATATAAATAACTTTCTATGTGATTTCAGAGGCCAGACTGAACAGAAAAATGATTCTTTCTGCTCTTTTAGTAATATGAGTGGTATGATACCTGTAGGAAATGGCAAAAGCAATGGCTGTCTTCACTAGGTAGGCATTTTATAATAAGAAAACAGAATTACTTTTTTATTCATATGCCTTTCTGTGGTAATGAGCAGCTGTTGCAACTGTTCTAATGAAGTAACTGTGATTAGGTCCTTTACTAAAGATAACCTGCCAACAATAAACTTAAGATAATACCTTTATACCAAAGACACACTTGTGCATGTGCATGAGTATGTGATATGCTGTGTTGAGAGAGGTAAGAAGATATCTAGAAAGGGAAGGCTAGAATGGAAAAGAGAAGGAGCAAAGAGATGAATGAAAATGTGCAGGGCATTGTTATATGAATTAGTTTACCTCGCAAGGATGCATAAAGCAAAGACTGCTTGTAAGACTTACTGATGTTGATGAATCTTTTTCTATTATTTCCAACCTAACTTGTAGTTCCTTTCATGTAAATTAAAATGAAAAGTTATTCCCGCTATTGTGTATTTATATCCATAATTGGTTCAGAAATGGACATTTGCTTTGGAGGTTCAGTTACCAACAAGGAATAGAGTCATGGATCTTAATAAATAATTTGTTTAAAATTTATTCCAAGTCCACTCCCTCATTTAACTTTGGGGACTTCTGGTAAACACTGTGACCAATGCATTCCTATGCCTAATAGTTGTGGAGAAATAAAGCCAGAGTAGGTTTGGGCCTGGCTATCTTATTATTTCTTTGTAGTTTTGTCTCTCCAAAAAAAGAACAAAGAGTTTATTTTTGAATTAAGAATTCTTACTTTCAGAAGATTTGAGTTCTATATTACTCATTTACAAGGGTAATTTTTTAAGGTGTTGGAGGTTTAACTCATTAATTAAGAATATAGCAAATGAAGTCTGTAATAAATGAAAAACATATTCATGACTCTTCCACAAAGGTCAAGGAAACCACATTCTAAAGCCATTAGCAATGCTGCTTGGTTTAAAGAGTTATGTCTTGGGGCATCTGCGTGGCTCAGTTGGTTAAGCATCTGACTTCAGCTCAGGTCATGATCTCATGGTTTGTGAGTTTGAGCCCTGCATTGGGCTCTGTGCTGACAGTTTGGAGCCTGGAGCCCGCTTTGATTATGTCTCTGCCCCTCTCCCACTTGTGCTCTGTCTCCCTCTCTCTCTCAAAGCTAAATAAACATTAAAAAAAATAAAGAGTTATGTTTCTGTCATATTTTTTACGTAAGCATTATGCCCAATATGGGCATAATTCACAACCCTGAGATCAAGGGCTGCATATTCTATTGACTGAGCCAACCAGGCACCCCTCTCTCTCACATTAAGGCAAAATTCTTTAATTTACTTAGAAAGAAAAAAAAAAACACACGACATATGAGGTTCTGAATTCACATTTCTTTCCTGTACAGATTTAGCCAAAGATTTGACACATTCATTTTTAAAGGGCTAACAAAAGTATGACATTGGAAGTTTTTTTAAAGTTGGATTTATTTACAGAATTTTCAATATTTTATTATATATTATTTTTATTATGTCGAATCTAAAAACAAAGACTCCTCACTGTTTATTCATTCAATTTTCATTCATTCAAGGAAAATATTTATTGAGCACCTACTCTGTACTAAATAGTAAATAAAGCAGAGAATAAAAGAAATGTCCTGTTCTCATGGTGTTTATAGTCTAGTGAAGGATGGCATACAATAAAGAAAAAACATACAAATATATTAGAACCCAGATGGTGATAAATGTCATAAAAAATTAAATAAGGAGACAGTCACAACAGAGGGGACAATGTTATTTTATATAGTTTGCTCACAATCTTCATTGTAATGATTTATAATCTTTTTTGAAGATCAGCATCACTTAAGGGTTTTGCTAATACCAAAGCTCAGGTCCTTCAACGAATCTGCCATATCTAATATCTAATGTGTGTGCACACATGTACACACACACACACACACACACACACACACCCCACATACACATATCTCTTAGAAAGATAATATTTATATTTGACCTGATTATGAATTCTATATCTAAGCCCAATATTATCCAGTCATATATGGATTATCAATATGAGATTAAGTAAATATAGTTTACTTCTTAAACATTTGAAGTTCTTTAATTATAAGCAAATTGTGTTGTTAAAAGTTCACTTGTAAGTACACATTAGGTCTTTGAACACTTTCCCACAGAAACAATATTAAGTATAAGAATATATATCCAAGTTTGTTATTTAGCTGAAATGCAATATTTTTTTTTAAATGTTTTTTATTTATTTCCAGGAGAGAGAGAGAGACAGCGTGAGCAGGGGAGGGTCAGAGAGAGAGGGAGTCACAGACTGAAACAGGCTCCAGGCTTTGAGCTGGCAGTCAGCACAGAGCCAGATGCGGGGCTTGACCCCACGAACTGCGAGATCATGACCTAAGCGAAAGTTGGACGCTTAACCGACTAAGCCACCCAGGCACCCCAACTGAAATGCAATATATTAAAGAAGTAGAAAATAATATTGCCTCAATGAATACAGTATTAAATAAAGTGGAACATTTATACAAAAGAATCAGATTTTTTTTCTTGAAGGATGATATTCAAAAACACTGGGTTCATTGAAAGGAGAACAGAAAATGAAAAGAACACTTAGGAGCCTAAGTGGCATTTTCAGGGTATTTAGAGGTTGCTTGAATTGACTCTATTTTAATATTACAAAATTATTGTATTTTAGGGAGGCTATAAAAAGTGTTTCTTAGTGAAATACAAAAGAAAACATCACAGAGTTTAGGTAAATATAGCTCTGTGAATTTTTTTTTCAGTTAGATATGTGTATTTGATTATTTTAAATTCCAGTACAATTAAACTTTTTAAAAAATATTTATGTTTGAGAGACGGAGAGACAGAACATGATCAGGGGAGGAGCAAAGAGGGGAGACACAGAATCTGAAGTCGACTCCAGGCTCTGAGCTATCAGCACAGTCTGACACGTGGGCTTGAATTCACAAACCATGAGATCATGATCTGAGCCGAAATTGGATGCTTAACAAACTGAGCCACCCAGGCACCCCTAAGTTCCAGTATAATTAACATAGCGTTATATTATTCAGCTGTACAATATAATGATTCATCAATTCTATCCATTTTTCAGTGTTCATCAAGATAAGTGTACTCTTAATTTCCTTTATTTCACTCATTCTCCTACCAATTTTCCCTCTAGCAACAACTACCAGTTTCTTCTCTGCATTTAAGGGTCCAATTTTTGGAGAGTTTTTTTTGTTTTGTTTATTCACTTGTTTTGTTTCTTAAATTCCACATATAAGTGAAATCATATGATATTTGTCTTTCTCTGACTAGCTTATTGCACTTAGCATTATACCCTCTATGTCCATCCATGCTGTTGCAAATGACAAGAAATGACAAGAAATGTTCATTCATTTCAAATAATTGTTATTTTAAAGTTCTAATTTTCCATTATTTTTAAGAAGCCATGTTGTTTAGCACTACTCACATTAAGTCATACTTAAAACTGACTTTCCCCCACTCACCAATCTAAGAAGAAACAAAAAGGGGCTAAGGAGACTTTTCTTAAGTTTGGAAATAATCAAAAAGGTAGGAAAAGCTTATTTATAAGACTTTACATTTATTGAAATAGCTGAGTTGAATAGACTCAATGTCCAATAGTACATAAATGGGAAAGAAATTTAGACTTGGAAAACATTAAAGCAACTAAATGGACAGTTTCTGAAAAATAGTTAAAGAACTAGAAGAAAACAAAATATGTTCAATGGTAATAAAACAAAACATAACTATTGACAAGACTATGAACCTATCCAGGGTTTTCTATAAGCTTTTCAACTAAAAATTTGAAAGTATTATCTCTAGGAGGTAGAATAAGTGGTATTTTAAAGTTTTTTCCTCTGTGTTTTTTATTTCTAAAATGTACAATGTTAATTTTATCATTCAAGGCTTTTTTAATACGCTTTGAATAATAAGAAAAGTAAATAAGAGTTTTACTGTATTACACACATATCTTAAATAATTTAAGTGGGAAATAATATTCTTAAGAAAGAAGCAACTGCCAAAGACCTGTTTACTTCATTCTTCCCTAAATGAAAGAAACAGCTTGATGATAAAGGCACTATGGACAGGGGCACCTGCGTGGCTCAGTCGGTTAGGCATCCGACTTTGGCTCTGCTCATGATCTCATGGTTCATGGGTTTGGCACCCTGTCAGGCTCTGTGCTGACAGTTCAGGGCCTAGAGCCTACTTCAGATTCTGTGTCTCTCTTTCTCTCTCTGCCCCTCCCCTGCTCATGCTCTGTCTCTCTGTCTCTGTCTCTCAAAAATAAATTAACATTAAAAACAAAAAAGACACTATGGACAAGAACTAGTGGTGGTCTTAGTTCTTTTTAAGGACCTTAATAACAAATTCTCATATTAAATGCCTTCTATTGTACTACCTCATTCTGAGCCCTAGTTTCCTGACTGGATCCTAGCAGTGGTACTTTTTTTTTTTCTAAAAAGCAGTACTCCCCGAATAACAAAACTCAGATGTGCAAACATCCACAATTGTATACTGATCCTTTGTCGGTCTCTTCCCCTGTACACACCCTTTACTCTCCTGTGTGCAATGTGTCTCTCAAGCATCTGCCACCTGCTTTCTTCAGCCAGCAGCCAGGAGCCCTGGACCAAAAGTAAAATCTGGAGTGGAATCAAAAAGGGTTTGAATGTAACTCAGAAAGAAGATTATGGAGGAAGAACCCTCACTTAAAAGTTGTCCAAAGGGGCGCCTGGGTGGCTCAGTCAATTAAGCGTTGGACTTCGGCTCAGGTCATGATCTCACGGTTCGTGGGTTCGAGCCCCGCATTGGGCTCTGTACTGACAGCCAGCTCAGAGCCTGGAGCCTGCTTCAGATTCTGTGTCTCCCTCTCTCTCTGACCCTCCCCTGCTCACACACTCTCTCTCAGAAATAAATATAACATTTTTTAAAAATTAAAAAAAAAAAGTTGTCCAAAAATTCAAATTGTGAGCAGTAGTTTCCAGAATGCAGTGCCTGTTCCTACATGCAGTTGCCAGTGTAACTGGTCATCAGGACCAGCTGATCTATGCTCGTGTTTCTGTTTGGTGGCAAAATTTTTTCTGGCACTCTCACCTTAAATGAGTCCTTCAAATTTCAGGAATCATAAGATAATTGTCATATATTTCCTTGTATTTTGAAGTTTCTTTAAATGGGCCTTAAGAAGGAGCAAACTTTATTTTTTTAATTCATGTGGGTGGGTTTTTAAAAAAATGTTTAACGTTTATTTTTGAGAGAGAGAGACAGAGACCAGAGCACTAGCGGGAGAGGGGCAGAGAGAGAAGGAAACACAGAATCTGAAGCAGGCTCCAGACTGAGCTGTCTGCACAGTGCCTGACTCGGCTTAAACTCATGGAGCTCAAGACCATGACCTGAACCTAAGTCAGATGTTTAACTGACTGTGCCACCCAAATGCCTACATGTGGGTGGTTTTTAAGACATGTCAAAGACTCAATAGATTGCTTTGTTCAAAATATTATGTTCTATGTTCAAAATAGAAATATAGTTTCCTCTGTAATTTTTTCTTCTTTTTATCTTTCTAAACTGAAAAGAAAGGCAATACAATAGTAAAAATTAGTTACACTAAAGATAAAAGATTTAAAGCACTGACCTCTGTTTTGTTCCACCAATGCACAGAGAACTAAATGTTTCACTGGATGGACCAATGTAAGAGACGTGGGATCAAAAGCCACTCTTCCACCTAAAATATTGCTGCCCCATGCTGTGTATTTTCTTTTACACCACTGGTGGTGAAACTTAGAAACTACACCAATGTTAAAATGGTATAGAAGCAGAATAATTTCTAGAACCAAACACCAAAAACCAAAAACCAAAAAAGCAGCATGCATAGCAGCCCTTGCATCTTTGAACTAAAGTGGAACAACAGTAGTCCTTGTCTCTGGGGACACAAGCTCACCTCCATGATCACAGATTGTTGATCTACATAAAATGCAGACAGATGTTAGAAAGAGACAGACTGGACATTCATCATCTCATCAGACCTGCTCTAGATTCTTAGAATTTTCACTCTCCACAACTGCCCTCAAAGTTTCCCAAATTTTAATTCACTGAAGATTGATTAGTTATGTCACTGCTTTATTATTTTACATATATACATATATTATATATATATTATTTATTATAATTATATTATAAATTTGGAGGTTTTCAAAGAATTTTCGTTTTTGTGGAGAAAGTTACATCTTGAGCCATTCAGAGAGCAGTATTCCCCTATTTTAAATTCCTGTGAGGTAGGCACATTCTTATTCTAATTTTGCAGAAATTTAGAGTTGGCCAGTGTTAACAACCCATGATGAAGTGAAACAGACAGGATCTGGCCCAGAACTGATTCTTGGAGTCTTAACACCTATAATTTGCTGCCTCACTTTGGAGGCTTTTAATCTTTTACCATATAATCCAGATTGTAATAAAAATATTTTTAGAAATATATTTGATTATGTGTCCTTGGAATAAATTCATAAAAACACAAATATGATTCAGAGGGCTCTTTGTCTACAGCCATTCTACCCAGAATAGGTCTAATCTCATCAGAAGGCTCTTACCTCTTACTACACAGATTAGTGTAGATCAGTGTAGGGGTTGCAAACCTGCCTCCAAAGCTAAACCACCTGTATTTAAAGACTGCACTGCTATTCATAGCTGTGTGTTCTTGGATGAGTTACTTCATCCCAACAGTCCCCATCTGTATGATGAAGATAAAATTAGGACCTAACTCAGGACTATTGAGAGAAGCAAAGGAATTAATTCTTTTAAATACTGGCACATGGTTGGTTGTTCTCACATTACCAAATTACCCTTGAAACAGTGTGTATGAATTTGCACTCCCTAGCAGCAAATATTCTTAATATATTAAAGCCACTAAACTTTTGGGTTTGAATTTAGTTCTCTGACATATATAACTTCATGTGTGCATACCCAATTCCTGATCCACTTTTGGTTCTCAAGTTCCTAATTGTCCCAAACAGTCCCCTTCTTTTAATATTCTGTCAGCAAACCACCACCCACCTTTCCAAAACTGCCACCTTCACCATAGTAATACTCCATCTCAATTGTACAGATTGTTTGTACTAAGGATGCAAATGATTTGCAAGTGTTTGATCAGTTCCAACCCTCTGAAGACAGCTTCAACCAGTCCGCAGGATCTCTTTAGTTTTGTCACAGAGAGTTTATTCTTTAGTTCTCTTGTCACAGAGAGTTTACTGATTTCCCAAATCAGCAATGCCTTCTGAGTGTCCCACATGTAACATCATGGGCAAGGCTTCACTTGGCATTATTCAGCATGTGTTTACTGAGCACCTCCTGTATGTAGCACTATGCTGAGATGGGGATGGAAAATGAGGCAGACATAGTCCCAACCTTCCAGAAGCTTGCAGTGCAGTCTTCTAATCATGTCCTACCACTGTCTCAAATTTATCAATTAATTCTGGGTGAGGAAGTTGTATTTGGACCACATAACAATGCACTGGGATATCATATTCCCTCACGAGCCTCCAAAATGGACCTAGATTCCTTCAAACCATTCCTGTCTGGAAGTAGAAGGATGGGTTCACAATATTCCTCAATCCTCAAATGTGGGGACTGCCATTCCTCTTTCAAAAGTGTTCAAAAGGCCCTGAACACTTCTGCACACTCTCAGAGGACATCTCATGTGTGCTCAAGAACTTAATCATCGCACTAATCATTTCATGCCCTCTGTTCTTTCTTCCCTGTGTTACTAGGCTAGGAGGCTGTCACCAAGCCAAATGGAGGGGTCTCACTACATTCACTACTGAAGTTGTGAGAATTGCTCCTCTCACTTTATCAATAAATTCTGATATCTAGATCTAAAACAATAATGAAATTGGGTTTTTCTTTGCTGGTTGGTTGGTTGGTTCGTTGGTTGGTCAGTTGGTGAGAAGGGTTTTTGATATCTAGTCACAGTCCTCTCCCAAACTCATCTGTGGTTGAGTGGGACTGGAGGAAATTCCACCTGAAAGTCCCACCTTATGATTCTCTCTCCTAGCAGCTTCAGCAGGACCTAGAGATGTGCCCTGACATGTCTGAGTTCGGACGTATGCAAAGTTTACTCTGAAATTGGAAATTTTGCTCTACATGCTTATAGAAACAACTACATACACGAAACTTTATAGGAACAATTATACCATACTCCTTAAGAAGATAGAATTAGGGTAACGGTATTGCGTATAAAATGTGTCATTATTTCCTAATTTTTCTAATGTTCTATCATGTAATTATATGGCTTTTATAATGAAAAAAATGTATAGCTATATTGAGGAAAGGCATGGTAATTCTAGAAAATCATACCTTCCATGGCATGGCTTTAGCTGTCTTGGACATATCTGACTCAGTGTTCTGGGGTTGGTGCTGGTACAGTGTTGTTGACAGCCCATTTGTGACAGAATGAGGTTGTGGGTAGAACTCTAATTATAGTTGGGAAAGGAGGGCTAACTACAAAAAACTGAGGCAGAAAATGAATTTTCCAGATGCTGGTAATGTATCCTAGCATGCCAAGTACTGGACCAATCATCAGAAGTACTAATCCCAAGTCTCACCAACCAGTGAGGTATATTTCCTTCTTGGTTAGGAGCAGCTCAGGACTTGGAATTGGGGGCTTTCAGTGACCCTAGCCCACAAGGAGAAGCAGAATGGAGCACCTTGAGAAGCTCTGCCTGGCTACCTCCCAATCCCTTCACAACTGAACCCGGTACAGAGACAGAAGTACAAGGAAGCATGGCGTTTGCTGAATTTTATTCCTGTTCTCTGAACATATGTTAAGCTGTCTTTCATCAATTTCTTTATCAGAAGAAATAATTCTTATTTACTTGGTCTATTTTTTAAAACCTATTTTGATGCCTCTTTATGATACATTTACTTGTACTAGAAATTCAGAAAATAGGATGCTACTAATAACTTTTGCCAAATGTAGTGGGATGACTTGATAATTTTACCATATTTTAAAATGTGACCCAGAAGTACAGTGTGGCTGGTATATTTATTAGCTAACTTATGTTAAGTTTGTGGCCATTATGTATATTTAGATTTTGTTATTTATATCAACTTTATATGTGTAATTTCACTTATTTCTTTTCTGTTTATAACTTTCACAGTCTATGAAGACTTTAGAAATTTTGAAATATTAATTATTTTATTATAAAAGCAAAACCTGCTTATTGCAGGAAACTTAATAAGCAGCACATGAAGAAGAAAATTTAAATAATCCATAATCCTACCACAAGAGATAATCGTATTAATATATTCATGCATCTTTCAGTTTAGTGATATTTCTAAAAATCACTATGTAATTTCTAGACTTACTGGATAAGCAAGACTCAGCATGCTTGCTGTGTTCATAGCATCCTTCTAACTGGTTTCTTTCACCTAAATTACTCTGGTGCTACCATATAACCTTGACGCCTAGCTAGGTCTGACTGGTCCGAACGGGCACTGCTCTAAAGTACAGTATGCTATGCATAACAAGCCCTGTCCCCCCTCAAATATGTCCACATCCTAGTCTCTGGAACCTGCTAGTACATGTTACATGGCAAACAGGAATTTAGGTTGCAGACAGAATTAAGATTGCTAACCCCCTGATTACCCTACATTATCCAGATGGACCAAATTTCACAATTTGAAATATAAATCACATATGCTGCTGCTGCTGCTGCTACTACTAGAAAGTCATGAGAAAATCCCCAGAGATCTTCCCTGAGTCATCCCTACTCTTTAAAGAGCTATACTACTTTACTATCTTTTATTCCTTCTAACTCCTTTGGAAAAGAGGAAATCTCACTGTGTTCTAGAACTAATCTTCCTCTAAGGGCTAGAAAAGTTCTGTCTTTCAAAAAATACCAGAGGATTAATTCAGAGCTTCCCAATTGGGTTGCTGGAGCACATATAGTTGTCAAAAATGTGTAGGAGGTAGCACCTCCTTCAGCTGCAGAGGGGCGGGGCAGGACCACCTGGCAGGTAGTCGTCTTGGCAACAGCATTTTCACAGGGTTTTCCCTGGGTGCCCTACAATATTAGCATATTTTATACTGCCAGGACATGAAAAACACTGGAAATAAGAACATTAGTATTCTCAAAATACTTGTATACTGGACTACTTTCCCATGAGATAGAAAAGAACAAGAACATTGAATAAAGAAATCACAAAATTAAAAAACAATAACATATATACAACATTTTAGAAACGTTTTTGACAGGTCAGATATTTAAATAGAGATTCAACTAAATTAAAGGATATTATTTAAAATATTAGTAATGAAAAATCATATCATTCCTAAAAAATTAATGGGTCATAGAAAATGTGATTATATTGATCACTTTCTTTTTAAACAAAGAGAAACATCCATGAAAACTTCTAAATGAGATTGGGCTATTGAAAAGTAATGCCCTTTGAATATTACTGCCCACAGACTTCAATCTTTGTTTGATTATAGACTTCACACTATTGATTTATTAAGTATGGTATTGACAGAAATGACATAATACATGGGAGACATTATTAAAGAGCCTAAGATTAATACCAAGAACACCAAAGCTACTGAATAATGCAGTGTGTTAAGCATGACAGAGCAGAGTCTACAAGCTATAATTGGTAGTATATTGTTCACACAAGAATTAATGATGGGGGAGAATTTATTGATGAATAAATGTCTTAGTCAAAGGGTATGTGCAATGAGGTAATACCATAAGAACAAAACAAAGTGATGCATTTTAAACTAGTGCCAGATAGATTACATGGAAACCTGACAAAAGGCAAACTTTTGAAAGAATATCTTTGTATTTTCCAGATTTACAGAGCAATTCTCTTTGCATATTAAATGACCACATTTTCAAATTTCTACTCCTTTCATAGACTGATTGCTGGAGGCAAATTTCAGATTACTTTCTAACACTTCTGCTGAAGGTATATATTTAAAGCAAAGAATTTATACTAATCAAATATCCATCTGTCTTCTACATAAGGCCATTCAAACCCTCTAGAATCTGTTTTAAAACATGTGCATCCTTTGCTGGGAGCATCAATTATTCCTCCTCCAAATTAGGACAAACATGCTAATTGTCCATGAGTCACAAGGCTCTCAAATACAAAGATTTCATATTTCACTATCATTAGAAGCCCATGAAATGTCTCCCTAATTTTTTTTCATCATTCTTTCCCCCTTGTCTTATCCATTCTCATTTACATTGTCCTTCCCATCAGAGATGTTCACACTAGCATATCCAGTATATGTCCTTAGGCATCTGAAAATGTATCTCTTAGAAATCATAGATGGTTTTGTATGTGCGTATGTGTTTTGAATGTACATAAATTGTTTTCTCCTACAGAATTCATTCTGCTACTACAAATAATGCTCTGCTCTTATCCTCATAAATATCCCCTTAAAGACTTGCATACATTATAAACCCAGATGGGGGAATGATACATATATAGAAAATACAGATAATTAATTTCACTAAATAGTAAAAGTTTATTCTCCCACAAATAGTGCGTGAGATTTCTCATTTCAGCTCCTTCTAGCCAGCACTTGGTATTAGCTGACTTTTTAATTTTTATAAATTCTATTGACTTATTTTGAATTTCTCTGATTTCTTTTTTTTAATGTTTTTTAAATTTCTTTCTGAGAGAGAGAGAGACAGCATGAGAAGGGGAGGGTCAGAGAGAGAGGGAAACACAGAATTTGGAACAGGCTCCAGGCTCTAAGCTGTCAACACAGAGCCCGATGTGGGGCTCAAACCCACGAACTGCGAGATCATGACCTGAACTGAAGTCGAACATTTAACCAACTGAGCCACCCAGGCGCCCCTTGAATTTCTCTGATTTCAAGTGAAGTTAAGCATCTCTTCAGATTTATATTGGCTACGTAGGATTCCTCTTCCATGAATTATCTATTTTTATTCCTTGTCCAATTTTTATTTATTTCCTTGCAGATTTTAATAGTCCCTAGCATATTCTATCTGTTAATCACTTTTCAGTTTTACATTTTGAAAACATCTAATCTACCACCAGTCTGTTATGTTTAGTTATGTTTTCTTTGTATAGAAATAGCTAATATAAATATGATCACATCCCTTGATCTCTACCACCTACCCTTAAGTTTTGTACTTTTAAAATCTTATTTGGGGCACCTGGGTGGCTCAGGTGGTAGAGTGTCTGACTTTGGCTCAGGTCATGATCTCACGGTTCATGAGTTCGAGCACCACATTGGGCTCTGTGCTGATAGCTCATATCCTAGAGCCTAGAGCCTGGAGCCTGGAACCTGCATTGGATTCTATGTCTACCTCTCTCTCTTCCCCTCCCCTGCTCGTGCTCTGTTTCTCTGTGTTTCTTTCTCTCAATAATAATAAATATTTAAAAAATTTTTAAATGTTTTAAATCTTATTTAAACATCCTTTCCCACCCCAAGTTCACAAAGATAGCCTTATATATTTTAATAGCTTTGTATGTTGTCTTTTATAGTTAGGTTTTTAATCCATTTGGAGAATTTTTGAATTTGTTATGAGGGAGGAATTTAAATTTACTTTCCCTATCCACTGAACCATATACTAAATAATCCCTCTTTCCTCCTCTGATTTGTGATGCTAATTTCTACTACATTACACATTCTCATATATAACATGGGGCCTGTTCATTGGTTTTGCTTTTGTTTTTTACTCTTGAATCAATATTTATCTGTTCCCATATCAGAACCATTCTGTTTTTACTGCTGTGGTTTTATAAAATGTCTTAATATATCCAATAAGACAAATTCTTTTTTTCTGGTCCATTATTCTCCCTAGAAACTATTTGTCCAGTTTCTGAATTTTTCACTAAAACTGCATTAAATTTATAGACAAACTTATGGAAAATGATATTTACAGTGTTAATTTTTCCTACCCATGAACTTGGTATTTTTCTTTTTTTTACCTAGGTCTTGTTTTATGTCATTTAGTACACCTTGAAAAGGTCTTTGTGAAGTACATTCTTCATTAAGTTATATCCTATGTACTTAGCAGTTGTTGTTGCTATTGTGAGTGAAGTTATTTTCTATACTAATTTCTAGGTGGTTGCTGCTAACATTAAAGAACATTTGAACACTTACATGAAATTTAAATATATATAAATATTTATAAAGTTTCTTATCTAGTACTTAGTATTCACTCTCATTATAGTTGCTATTGCCTATTGTTGGTCTTCCATCTCCACAGTATTCCTGAACTCTCCTATTAGTTCCATTAGTTTGTCTATTGATTCAACAGGGTCTTCTCATAGAAGATCTAATAATCTGCAAACAGTGATCGTTATCCATTCTATTCAATGCTTATACCTTTTATTTTTTTCTTTTCTTATTTTATTAAGAACTGCTTACTAAATTGAAATGCATCTGTACTAACAAGCCTTTCTTTCCTGTTCCTAATCATAATGTGTCACCTTTCCCCCCCAGTACATTTGTCAGGAGGTTTTTGCTAAAAGCTTTTTATCAAATTAAAGAAATTATCTTTTATTTTTAATTTTTCTAACACCTTAAAAATGTCATAAACGGATGTTAAACTTTATCAAATACCTTTTCTGCATATATTTAGGTAATTTTTTCCTCTTTAGGCCATTAATGTGCTAAATTACAGGTATCTTTTCTGGTGATGACCTTCCTTAATTTCTGGAATAAAACTTATATTACCATATTTTGTTTATTAAAATATCATTGAACTCAGCTAATATATATTGAGGATTTCACATTTTATGCATAAATGAAATGGGCTAATATATTTTGTTTTTAAAATTTTTTTTCAAAAATGTTTTTTTATTTATTTCTGAGACACACACACACACACACACACACACACACACACACACAGTGTGAGCAGGGGAGGGTCAGAGAGAGAAGGAGATACAGAATCTGAAGCAGGCTCCAGGCTCTGAGCTACCTGTCAGTACAGAGCCCGATGCGGGGCTTGAACCCTCAAACCGTGAGATCATGACCTGAGCTGAAGTCAGGCGCTTACTGACTGAGCCACCCAGGTGCCCCTAGGCTAATATATTTCTTGTATTATCTTCATCCACTTTTGGTCTGAAGATTATAATTAATAAAATAATTAATTTGAGTTGAGACATAAAATGAATTGCACAGCCTTTCCATGTTTTTTTCTGGAACACTTTATATCAGCTGGAATTATCTTTACCTTCAGAGTTTTGAAGAGCTCAAAACTTTAAAACTATCTGAGGCTGTGGAATAATTTTTCAATTTCATTCTAATCCCTTTGTAACATGCAGAAACTGAAAGTAAAATACATATTTCAGATTCCCTGGCAGTTAGAGTTTCTGAATGTGATTAAGCTCTGACGGTAAGATTCATGTAGGAAATTTTGATTCGAGATTGGGTCATGTGAAAACAGGGTACAGTGCATTCATTCTTATGGTACAGATCGTGAAGGTAGAGGTGATAGACTAATACCAGCTGTGCTGGCAGCAAAGTCCTGATCATAGTAGTCGTCATGGTTCGTTTGGTTACTGGGTTCTGCTGGGGTTTTGAGATCATTCCTGAAAGTTCAGTCAGAGTCTATTATGTCAGTCTTTCCAATAATTCTGTGGTTTATACACATTCCTTAATAAAGCCTTTTCAGGTTTTACTAGATAGAGTGGATTTGCTTAACTAAAATTAAGAACCTTAACCATAATTAAAAAATAAAAAAAGAACCTTGACCATAAAAATTGCAATTAGACTGTTGAATGATTATCTCTTTCCTTTGCGGTTAATGGGTAATCCAAGTTTTCTATTTCTTCTCAGGCAAAATTTTCCTAGAAATTTTTTTCTTTTAGATTTTCTTTTTTTTAAAATGATTTTATTTTTAACTAATCTCCACACCCAACCTGGGGGTCAAACTCACAACTCCAGGATCAAAAGTCAAAGGTTCCAGTAACTGAGTCAGCCAGGCACCCCCTCATTTAGATTTTCAATATTATTGCTATATAGTTCATAGTTTTTGCTATTTCTAAAATCTCTATTTTTCTACAGTTGATTTCTTTTTTTTGGAGTTAAATTTTAACTTACAGTTGCTTTTTTTTCTTTTCTTTTTTTTTTAAGTTTATTTATTTGGGGAGTAGGTAGAGCGAAGGAGAGAGAGAATCCCAAGCAGGCTCCAAACTGTCAGCGCAGAGCCCAACATGGGGTTTTTTCTCACAAACTGTGAGATCACAACCTGAGCAGAAATCAAGAGTCAGATAGATGCTTAACCAACTGAGCTACCCAGGCACCCTTAACTTATAGTCTCTTTTATTTGACTGATCAGCTTTATCAGATATTTTACTATATATATAATTCTTTGTAATTTTTTTTGAGTAAAGTCTGCCCCCAACATGGAGCTTGAACTCATGACCCCAAATTCAAGAGTCTCATGATCTCCTGACTGAGCCAGCAAAGCACCTTGATTTTAAAGAGATTTTTAAATGTCTTTAAAGAAATAAGGTTTTGATTGTTAGTCATCTCTATTGATTTCTTTCTTTCCTACTGATTTTTCCTTATTTGTACTATATTTTCCCTTCTGGCTTGTGTATGTTAATTCCATGGTTTCCTTTTCTAGTTCTTTGGGTTTAATGCATGCTTTATTCTCCTCAATATTTCTTGTTTTCTGATACATGTATTTAAAGTCAGTCATTCAGCTTAAAGAATTTCTTAATTTCCCTTACAATTTTTTCCTCTTCTTTTTAATCCAAGGGTTATTAGTTATCTTTAGTTCCTAGATTTATGGGATTTTTTCCAGTCACTTCTTTTAGTGTTTATTTTTAAATTGTTAAATGATGAAAGAACATAATCTACATTCATGGATTTTTTGAAATATATGGAGCTTTCTTTATGACTTAATTATTGGTTAATTTTTGTGGATATTCTATCTGTGTTTGAAAATGTAGTTGACCCTTGAACAATGCAGGAGTTAGAAGCATTGGCCCTCCATGTAACCAAAAATCTCCATTTAGGGGCACCTGGCTGGCTCAGTGAAAAGAGCATGTGACTCCTGATCTTGGGGTTGTGAGTTCAAGCCCCATGTTGGGTGTAGAGATTACTAAAAAAAATAATAAAAATTTAAATTTTTACTCCCTAAAAACTTAATAGCCTACTGTTGTCCAGAAGTCTGATAACAGTCAAAAAATTCATTTTACATGTTATATTTATTATATATTGTACTCTTTTTTTTTAATGTTTTATTTATTACTAGGAGAGAGAGAGAGAGAGACAGCGTGAGCAGGGAGGGTCAGTGAGAGAGGAAGTCACAGACTGAAATAGGCTCCAGGCTCTGAGCTGTCAGTCAGCACAGAGCCCGACACGGGGCTCGAACCCACGAACCGCGAGATCATGACCTAAGTGAAAGTCGGACGCTCAACCGACTAAGCCACCCAGGCGCTCCTATTGTACTGTTTTAATAAAAGTAAGTTACAAAAAACAAAGTGTTACTAAAAAAATCGGAAGGAAAACTATATTTACAGTACTGTACATGTTTTTTTTTAAATCACTTATAAGTGGAACTGTGCAGTTCAAACCTCTGTTGTTCATGGGTCAACGGTAATATGCCTTCTCTGTTGACTCTATATATTGACTCTCTATATATTGACTCTATATATTCATTTCTTCATTTCAGTTTATTAATCAAGTTATAATCATAAATAATTTTCATTTCTTTGTTGGCTTGTTCTATTAGTTTTTAGAGTGATGACCCAAAATCTCCAGCTTCAACTGACTTACTGATTTCTCCCATACTTCTTTCTTCTTCCAGATATATCTCAAACGTATATTGTTCCTAATACATTCATATCATTATTTTATTGGTATGTTACTGTTTAAGAGGAACCTAGATGGCTCAGGCTCCATGCTTAGTGTAGAACCTGACATGTGGACTTGATCCCACAACCCCAGGATAGTGACATGAGCCTAAATCAAGAGTCAGATGTTCACATCCACAGTGTGACTCAGTCAGTTGAGCATACAGCTTTAGTTCAGGTCATGATCTCATGGTTTGTGGTATTGAGCCCATGTTGGGCTTTGGGCTGAAAGCACAGAGCCTACTTCCAATTTTTTGTCTCTCTCTCTCTCTCTGTGTCCATCCCCTGCTCGCATGTGCATGCCCTCCCTCTGGCTTCCTCTCAAAAGATACCAAATAAACATTAAAAAAAAAAAAGGGACACCTGGGTGGCTCAGTCAGTTGAGTATCTAACTTTGGTTCAGGTCATGATCTCATGGTTTGTGGGTTTGAGCTCCATGTCAGGCTCTGTTCTAACAGTTCAGAGCCTGGAGCGCACTTGAGATTCTGTGTCTCCTTTTCTCTCTTTGCCCTCCTCCCACTTGCACTCTGTCTCACCCTCCCTCCCTCTTTCTCTGTCTCTCTAAAAAATAAATAAACATTAAAAAATAATAAGAAATAAAAAGAAAAGGTAAATGGGCAAAAGGACTAGTTAACAGGACCTTGGGCTGTGGTCAACTAATCTTTGACAAGCCAGGAAAGAGTATCCAACAAAATAAAGACAGTCTCTTCAGCAAATGGTACTGGGAAAACTGGACAGTGACATGCAGAAAAATGAACCTGGACCACTTTCTTACTTCATATACAAGAATAAACTCAAAATGGATGAAGACCTAAATATAAGACAGGAAGCCATCAAAATCCTAGAGGAGAAATCAGGCATAAATCTCTGACCTTGGCCACAGCAACTTTTACTCAACACATCTCTGGAGGCAAGGGAAACAAAAGCAAAAATGAACTATTGGGACCTCATCAAAATAAAAAGCTTCTGCACAGCAAAAGAAACAAGCAGCAAAACTAAAAGGCAACAAATGAAATGGGAGAAGGTATTTGCAAATGACATAACAGATAAAGGGTTAGTATCCAAAATCTATAAAGAATTTATTAAACTCAAGATCCAAACAAATAATCAAGTGAAGAAATGGGTAAAAGACATAAATAGACACTTCTCCAAAGAAGACATCCAAATGGCCAACCTACACACGAAAAACTGCTCAACATCACTCATCACTACGGAAATAAAAATCAAAACCACAATGGGATACCACCTGATATGTGTAAGAATGGCTAACATTAACAACTCAGACACTGGATGTTGGTGAGGATGTGGTGAAAGAGGGTCTCTTTTGCACTGCTGGTGGGAACTCAAACTGGTGCAGCCACTCTGGAAAACAGTATGGAGGTTCCTCAAAAAATTAAAAATAGAACTACCCTAAGACCCAGCAATTGCACTACTAGCTATTTATCCAAGGGATACAGATATGCTGTTTCGAAGGGGCACGTGAATCCCAATGTTTATAGCAATGCAATTGACAATAGCCAAAGTGTGGAAAGAGGCCAAATCCCCATCGACAGATGAACAGATAAAGAAGATGTGGTATAGGGGCGCCTGGGTGGCTCAGTCGGTTGAGCGTCTGACTTCGGCTCAAGTCATGATCTCAGAGTTAGTGGGTTTGAGCCCTGCGTCGGGCTCTGTGCTGACAGCTAGCTTGGAGCCTGGAGCCTGTTTCAGATTCTGTGTCTCCCTCTCTCTCTGACCCTCTCCTACTCATGCTATCTTTCTCTCTCTCAGAAATAAAAATTTTAAAAAGTTAAAAAAAAAGATGTGACACACACACACACACACACACACACACACACACAATGGAGTATTACTCAGGAATCAAAAAGAATGAAATCTTGCCATTTGTAATTACATGGATGGAACTAGAGGGTATTATGTTAAGTGAAATTAGTGAGTTAGAGAAAGACATATATTATATGATTTCACTCATATGAGGAATTTCAAATACAAAACAGATGCTATAAGGAAGGGAAGCAAAAAGAATATAAAAACAGGGAGGGGGACAAGACATAAGACACTCTTAAATATAGAGAACAAACAGAGGGTTTTTAGAGGGAGAGGTGGGATGGGCTAAATGGGTAAGGGGCATTAAGGAATCTTCTCCTGAAATCAATGTTGCACTATATGCTAACTGGTATGTAAATTAAAAAATAAGTTAATTAAAAAATGGTACCTCTGTCTGTCTGCTTTTAGAATAGGAACATAGCTTTTACTCAACTTTGTCTAGGGAAGTTTTGGTTTCTTTCTTGTACAGTTGTACTTGGCCAAGCACTAAGATTGGAACAGAAAGCAACAGTCCATGTTGACAATGTATCTCAGTATCCACAGAATAATGGGAAACCATTAGAACCCTCCTTTTGGACTGAACCAAATAACACACCTAAAATGTCAGTCACAATGCTAATCTGGTTCACTATGAGCAGAAGGCAAGGATACAATTTCTCATTACAGCTTTGCAAATTTGCTTTGAGTTGGTCACTGTGACAAACTTCTACCGTCAACTCCTACTATCTGGAAACTGTATTCTGGGGAACTTCTTTTAAGTTTCCCAGTGTTCTTCGTCAAAATGATGTTAAACAGACAACATCATTATACCACTGAGCCATCCTTAAAGATTTAAGCCGGTCTGAAAGCCCGTCAGATGTCATATATCAATTGGAGTTAACAGAAGAATTGAAATCCAGGTCATACATCCAACATTGGAAAAATGAGAGGTACTTTCATCTATGTCAGCAATGTTATCCATGTACACAGTCTTTCTAATGATATTCATTAGCAGCTTGGGGCTTCATTATTCTCTAGAATGTTTATAGGAAAGTCCCTCATGTACCATATTAGTAGCAGCTTTCCTTCCTCCTCTGGATGACATTCTTTAGATTTTGTTAGACCTTGGCTCCAGTGCACGTGGCTTCCTTAAAGTTTGCAGCACTGATAGGGACAGATTGTGAAATGCTTCTTAGTGAGCTTGTTGCTGGTATAAATTCTATCCTTGACCACACCGAGAACTGGAACTAGCTAGATGACGTCTGAATGGCCAGTCAGTAATGAGATGGGAGAGATAGCTCCCTTTTTTGTAGTTTTGGCTTTGACAGCAAGGGGCACACCCAGTCTGACAATTACTCTATTTAAATTCCTTCTCAGTGCCAATCTGTCATCAGGTTACAATCTTCTACTTTTTTGTTTGTTTTGTTTTGTTCTTTTTGAGAGAGTGCATGTGTGCATGTGCTCTGGGGAGGGAGAGAGGGTAAAGGGGCAGAGGGACAAAGAGAGAGAATCGTTAAGTAGGTTCCATGCTCAGCACAGAGACTAATTTGGGGCCTGATCTCACAATTGTGAGATCATAACCTGAGCTGAAATCAAGAGTCAGAAGCTTAACCAACTGAGCCACTTAGGCGCCCTGTCAATCTCCTATTCATAACACTGTCTCTTTTTAATCAGTCAGTCTCAATTGTTTTATCAATGTGTTTAACAGACTTTGGGGCACTTTCCCCCTGTAAATCGTTGTTTCTCAGAGTTTGAAGGCCTTATATATACCAATTGATATGCTTCTAGGAGTGGGAGCTCTGAGGTGACTATTCTGATGTAAAACTCAGCCTCAATATTGAGGTGTCCAGAAAGCTTTGGCAATCATCTTGACAAAAAATATGATTAAATTGAGCTTGACAACAAATATGGTTATATCAAGCTCTAAGTTCTGAATGCTCAGTAAAGGTGCAGAGCAGTGTTGTCTACTCCAGTGGGGATACAAAGCTCATGCATCTCTCTGAGAAAGAAAAGTCTTGGGGCTCCTGGGTGGCTCAGTCAGTTAAGCGTCCGGTTTTGGCTCAGGTCATGATCTCATGGTCTGTGGGTTCCAGCACCGCGTCAGGCTCTGTGCTGACAGCTCAGAGCCTGGAGCCTGCTTCAGATGCTGTCTCTCCCTCTCTCTGCCCCTCCACCACTCATGCTCTGTCTCTCTCTCAATCTCTCAATAATAAATAAACATTAAAAAATTTTTAAAAATGAAAAGTCTTTTTTAGGAAATACATTTCATAAGTTGTATTTTTTAATTTAATTTGAAAATTTCTGTCTTATAATCTGTGCATTTAACCCACTGACATTAATTGAAATTATTGTAGTAGTTGGAATCTTTTCTGACACATCTTATTTAGAGTTTTGCAAGTACCATATTCTTTTCTTCCTTCTCTACTTCCCATAGGATAATGCAAGTTATCTTCTACTGATTTGAAAGTTACATATTTTGTTATTTTTGTGTTTTTTAAAATCTCTTCTTAAAACCCATATGGTTAGACTCAACTTTCTCTACCAATTAAGCTTACCAATAAGTATGTCTTGTTCTAAATAAGATGAAACCTTAAATTAGCATCTTCCCATTTTTTTCTGTTCTGCCTCAGTTCTTCACGTGGTCACATTGGTGTCATCTAGCATTTTTGTTTAAAATTGATATGGATATATTTTTAATTTTTCTTTCCTATTCTTTTTTCTGGAATCAATGCTTATTTAACTAACTGTTCACCTTTTAAAAAAAGTATTTTGCTGTAAGGGCACGTGGGTGGCTCAGTTAGTTAAGCATCAGACTCTTGATTTTGGCTCAGGTCATGATCTCACACATCATGGGACAGAACTTCACATTTGAAGCTCACATTTGAAGCTCTACTTGAGATTCTCTCTCTATATCTCTCTACTCCTCCACATGCTTGATCTCTCTCTCTCTCTCAAAATAAATATTTAAAAATTTTTGTTGTTTTCTTTAGTACTTATTTCTCTCTTGATTGAATACTTCTTCCAAGAATACTTTCATAAAAGATTTTTGAGTGATGAACTTTTTGTCTCTTTGTACTGTCAAGCTCTCACATGTGAATGTAGTTTATTTAGAAGTAAAAATCTAAGTTAAAAGTCATTTTGCTAAAATCCTTTGAAATTAGTACTCCATTATTTTCTTGCATCAAGGTCCTGGGCAGTACTCTTTCCTGCATCTGTCTCCTTCAACTTTAATTATCTGGCTGAAGAGTTAAGGTGAAGGGAATGGAGAAGAATAAATGCTCAGAGCACAGTCACCTTGCCTGCATTTGTTGCTATATGCTACCATGTCATTGCCCTGGCTGGCACTGAACTGATGGCACTGTCTTTCTGCCCTGCAGAGGCAATGAGATGGGAAATGATTGGCCAGAACAATGTAGGAGAGGGAAAAGGGCAACTCTTCCTCCAACCAAACATCTATTCCCAATAACTAGCTCTTTTCACCTGTAAGCTATCCTTCCTTGCCATCACTTCTTTCCTTTCACTCCTCTCCTCCCTCTCCCAGATACACACATAGCTTTTGTATTTCAAAACAGGTACATACAGCCTTAGAATAAAACTTTTGTAAATTTCCTCAGATGATTCTGAGACACTGAGAGGTATTTGAATGTTTGGAGCATAGATCAAGTTTATTTGCTCATCACTGATCAGGCAATAATTGGACAAGAGAAAATGAGAGAAAGCAGCCACAGGAATATCTGAGGCTGAGGAAGAATGAAATAAAGAGCAAGAACAATGGAGACCAAAAATCAGAGTAGGAAGTTTCCCAGAATGAGGACCAAAGCATTTACCTGCTGTGCATTCACTATTTACCTTTATTTTGAAAGTAGGTGGACTTGCTGGGTCTATTTCCACAAAGAACTGTAATTTAACTGGAAGGTCTAGCTACTTTTGATAGCTATTCCCTAGCTCAAATATAAGGTCCTTAAATCATCAGAGAACATGATCCAATCTTTAACCTTTTAACTAGATTGAAACTAGATTAACTAGATTGAAAAGAAACTCTCAAAATGGAGAATGGAATACAGCCTTTTTGAGGAGTATGTCTGTCCTAATGGCATAGATAGATGAGAAGCAAGGTGTGTCTTTAATTCAAGGAAGAACAAATGATCAGAGATCTGGTGATAGAGGACCCAGTAGGCCATTATTACCAGGAATAGAGGAGGGAGGCTGCTTAAGAGGGGACTAAGATTTAGACGGTGAACAGATCTACAAGATACCTTGGGTGCTTCTTGGTTCTGAAAAATTTAGAAGCTAAGTTCCCAAGATTCTGCTGGTAGGATTCAGTCAGAGCATTATTCTATTTTTACTATTATTATGTATCGAAATACTGTCATTGTTCTACTCTCTCCCTTTGCCCCCCAATCTCCTTATATCTTTCAGTTTGGATATACTTACAGAATTTCAGACTGAGTTAATTATATTAGGTATTCACCATTTTACTGTGATATCTATCTATCTATCCAATTGTCTGTCCACATAGAGATTATCTTATTATTTTTCTACCCTTAAGAAAACTCACTAAAAACAAATATTTTTATTTATTTACTTATTTTGAGAGAAAGAGAGAGGAAAAAGAAAGAGGAAGGGAGGGACAGAGGGGGAGAAAGATAATCTCAAGCAGGCTTCGTGCCATCAGCACAGAGCCCAATGTGGGGCTCGATTTCATCAACTGTGAGATCATGGCCTGAGATGAAAACATGAGTTGAACACCCACCTGACTGAGCCACTTAGGCACCCCCAAAATAAATATTAAAAAAATATTTAAAAATATTCATTAGTGAAAAGTAGCTAAATAAAGGTAACGGGGAAAAAAGTCCTTATGATATCATACAGCAGTGGTATATTGAGGGTGGCAGAATCTTTATAAGTTTTTTCAAGCCACTCCCCATTTTTAAAATGTGAAAATTTCATTACTATGGTCTTAGATTTCACATAGCAACTAGGCTTTGAGAAATTACCCCATGTCAAGTTTCCATGCAATACAAAGAAGAAAATCCATAATTATCTGAAAAGAATATTAAGGTTTTAAAGGCTTAAATTTCTTTCCAAATATCTGCATGAAGCCAGATTTTCTTTATATAATTCAACCAAAACAAACATCACAGCTAAATGAATGCATAAAAAAATATGAGAATCCAACTGACCTTTAACCCAGACATTAAGCAGATTTGAAAAAAAATGTGAACAATGCCACTTTTCAAAGTTTTTTGTTTTTTAAAATAGTTATTTTTCATAAAAATTATTTATGCTAATATAAAATGGGATAGTTATTTTTAGATGAATAAGTAAATGTCTTAAATTTTTCTCAGTTTTACTTTCTAATGTTGTAAATAATCATTGATATAATCCTCACAAACATATTGAGCTCTTTGAGGTCCCAGTTTTTAAGAATGTAAAGGGGTCCTTGACCAAAATGTTTGAGAACTGCTTAATCATTTCATTCCTTTTGAACTGCAATTGAGGAACCTAGAATATAAAATGGTTAGAAGACTTGATCCAAGTCACAAAGCTAGGTCATTTTCAGGGTTTTAAATATTTGTTAAAATACGTGTGTCTGTGGGTGTGTATGTATATATATGTATACACATACATTTTTTAACTGTTTATTTATTTATTTAGAGAGAGTGAGTGCACGAGCTGGGCAGTGGTAGAGAGGAAGGGAAAGACTCCCAAGCAGGCCCCACTCAGTGCAGAGCCCAAAGCAGGGCTCGATCCCACAACCCCGGGGTCATGATCTGCACCAAAATCAAGAGTCAGGCACCCCTAAAAATCTTTATATTTTTATTTTTTATAAATATTTTTATAACTATTTCATAAAATACATTTAAAAAAATTTTGCTGAATTCTCTCTTCCACAATAGTGGAAGTAGTTATACTACTTATATAGTTACAACACACTACATAGTATAACTAGTATAATAGTTATACTAGGCATAAGGGTCTTCTGACATTTAAAAAATTCCATAAATGCACCTTATGAAACTATGTGTTTGAGGTTCCAGTTTCTTTGAAGAAGATTAATAGTATCATCCTTTCAGAATCAGAGTTACATCTTGGAAAAGTTGACAATTCTTTTTCCAGTTCTATTATTTTGCTGAGTTCCATAGGATCTCAAGTAAATAAATACTAATAATATTAGAAAGTTTTTAAAATTTGAATAAGGAATGTGTCTACAAAGTTCTATTTATATATTCAGATACACACAAAACTTTATAAATTTATAAGTTTATGAGGCGTATTTCATTGATTTTCTACTAAATTTTGAGCCCATCCTGAGATACTTAAGAGTCTTCCTCTAAAAACACAATTAAAAAATATTTGAGACAATTTTTCAGTCTAGCTAAATTCTAAATTTATCTTCATTTTAACTACAACACAATCTCCAAAATTAATTTGTCACACGCAGTACAATCCCTCTAGTATCTCCAAGAATGTGGCATCCTTCATGGTATGCAGTCTTTTGATACCATCAAATAATAAATGTGTGCTCCACACCAATATAGATATAAAAATCACACAGTACTTACAATAAATAGAAACTGTTTAACATAGCATCTTGATGAGGTAAGCTTGCGTTATATTCTTCTAACAGTACAAGAAACTAAGCTATAAAGACCTGTTCAGACTTGCCTGGGGTAAATCATAGAATTACTGGTGAAGCCCAAGGACAGGAGTTTCTACAGTTTTTGGAGCTTGTGACAACACAATAATGGTATCCTCTCTTATAGTTAGAATCAAGATATATTTGAGATATATTTTGATGTACATTATGTCTGTGCACTTCACTCAACAACAAATAAATGACTTGGTAGTAGCATGAGTTGGATTTATCAGAAATCATAACTCACTTTTCTTTGTTCTCCTAATTAATTAGCAATATTATAGTCCCTTTTGAGGACATACTGACTCTACTAGCAGTTGAATACTCAAAGGACAATTGGCTTTTTGAGAAAGAAATGGAAGTGTTCCACATTTAATAAATATTAACTAAGAGACCCCTATGTCTAGGTATTTGAGATGTGATGAATATGATAGGCAAGGCCACTGCTCTGATAGATTACTTCTGAATGGGGAAAAGTAAAAACATAATTTCAGTCAGGAAAGTACAACAAGAAAAGATAATAAAACAGAGTGATGACACAAAATGACAAGAGAAAAGCAAACTTCTTTATACAGGGCCATCAGTGAAGGCAACCTGTAGCAGCTAACCTCTGAATTGTGGGATGATCTGAATGAGGAGAAGCAAGGCCTACAAACAGTGGTAGGAGGAGGGCAAATGCAGGGGACAAAAGCGCCAAAAGTGTGAAGAAGCTTGGTGTTTGAGGGCAAATGAAAGGGAGCATGGGTGTAGTTTAGCGTGCCAAGGTGAAATGAAGGGAGGTCAGAGGTTAGTGCCCGGGGTGAGGTCAGAGAAGTTGGGCAGGCCAGATATGGCAGGTTCTCATAGGCTGTGGTAGAGTTCAGATATTGTTCTTTGTTCTAAGCCTAATGCAAAACTTTGAAGTTAACTTTGAAGTTAAAACTTTGAAGTTAAGGAGCCACACAGTACACTTTACAGTTTTAAATCAAGGGGAGGGGAGCACCTGACTGGTTCAGTCAGTTGAGCATGTGACTCTGGATTTCGGGGTTGTGAGTTCGAGCCCCATGTTGGGTTGTAGAGGTTATTTAAAAAAAATGAAATCTTTTAAATAAACAAAGGGAAGGAAGAAGGAAGGGGAACCAGTTAAGTGAATGATGATGGTGATCTGAACCTGAGAGACAGCTGTAAAAATGGAGAAAAGTAGACATATTTAGATTCTATTTTTGCAGTGTTTCTTTCAAGAACTGATGTTTGGACACGGGAGGTGAAGGACGGAGTGAATACATTTATTTCTACACATAGATATTAACTACTACTTTACACCAAAAGTACAATACATAAAAACAAAACTTAGATTTCATCAAAATCAAACCCTTCACTCTGTAAAAGGCTCTGTTAAGAAAGAAAAAAACCCACAAGGTATAAATTGGTAGAAAATATTTGAAAACCACATATCTAACAAAAGACTGATACTAGAATAGATACAGAACTCCCAAAACTCAACAGTAAAAAAAAATCCAATGAGTACATGGGCAAAAGACATGGGGAGACTCTTCACCAAAAAAAGATACACAGATGGCAAATAATCACGTGATGTTCAACATCATTATTCATTAAGGAAATGCAAATTAAAACCATTGTGTGTATGTATGTATATATACATATATATATATACACACATATATATATATACACACACACACATATACCTGATATACATATACCTGATATATGTATATACATATATACCTGATATATTCTGATATATATATATATATATCAGAATGGGTAAAATAATAAATAGTGACACTGTCAAAGCCAGCCAGGATGTGGAGAAACTGGATTAATCATACAATTTTGGTGGGAATATAAACTGATACAGATGCTCTGGAAAATAGTTTAGCAGTTTCTTTGAAAACTAAACATATAACTACCATAGAATGAAATAATTGCCCTCCAGAAATTTATCACAAAGAAATGGAGACACATTCACATAAAAACCTCATATGAATGTTTATAGTCACTTTTTCTTTTAAAGTTTACTTATAATTTATTTTTGAGAGAGAGAAAGCACGTGCACACAAGCAGGGGAGCAGTAGAGAAAGAGAATCCCAAGTAGGCTCCACACTGCCAGCACAGAGCCTGATGTGGAGCTCAAACCCACAAACCATGAGACCATGACCTGAACCAAAATCAAAAGTCAGATGCTTAACCAGCTGAGCCATCCAGGTGCCTGTCTCCCATCATCATTTTAATGCACAATAACAAAAACTGGAAACAAACTAAATGTCTTTCATCAACACATCATCAGACTGCACATGAATGATTGAACAGATTATGGTACATTCAATTCGTGGAATACTTCTCAGCAATAAAAAAAAAAAAGAACAAACTATTGACACACACAACAATCTGGATGAATCTCCAGAGAATCATGTTGAGAATAAGAAGATAATCTCTAAAGGTTACACACTGTACTATTCCCTTTACATGATATTCTTGGAATGACAAAATGATAGAAATGTAGAACAGATTAGTGGTTTCCAGAGGCTGAGGAGCAGGTGGGAGTGGGAGATGAGTATTGCTATAAAGGAACAACATGAGGAACCCTGTGATGATGGAAATGCTCTATCAATGTCAGCATCCTGGTTGTGATACTATAATACAGTTTTACAAAATGTTACCTCTTGGGGGAAATTGGGAAAGGGTCACTGGATCTCTCTGTATTACTTCTTACAACTGCATGAGAGTCTATAACTATCTCAAAAATAAAGTGTTTAATATATATATATATATAAAGTTTAATTTAGATATATAGAAGGACATCTTCCGCTTAATGTAAAACAGGACTCATGGAAGTTTTGGTTAAGACCCCAAAAGAGTAAATACAACATTCCAGAGTGAAGATCATAACCACCCTGAAAGGATATGTATGAAAAAGTTGAGAACAATTGACCCTAAGGCTCTGAATGACTTTACCCACTTCAAAAGTTTCAAATGACTGAGAATTAGAGATTGGAGGAGAATGTTTTGAGAATCACCATTGTTATGCTTTGATAGCAAACTTCCTGTCAAGAAGAGAAGTAGATGGTAGTTCTTCTTCATCCTAAATGAAGAGAGAAGCTTTAAGGAGGCCACTGGGAGAACTTAAGGTCTGGGGGACATGGGAGTGATTGCTTCCCATTTTGAAAATCCAAAAAGCTAGAGAATTGCTGGGTAGTTGCTCAGAGGCCAGAGACAAGAAGGGATAATGTGGCCGTGTAGAGTGATAACTCTGTAACAGAATTTCTGCTTTTCCTGAATTCCAGTAGTAAAATCCTATTCCCAGAGTCTGCTGGGGCAAACAACGTGATTTCTCTATGAACCAAATGCGGATCACTCACTTAAGGAAGCCAGCGTGGGGTCTTCTTAGGTTCTGCCTAAACATGGCTAAGCTGGGTAAATAGTCCTCTGCAAAAAGTGGGCACCAGAGTAGCTCAGTTGATTAAGCCTCTGACTTGATTTCAGCTCAGGTCATGACCTCATGAGTTTGTGAGTTTGAGCCCCACATTGAGCTACACGCTGTTAGTGCAGAGTCTGCTTAGTATTCTCTCTCTTCATCTCTCTCTGTCCCTCCCCTGGTTGCTCTTTCAGAATAAATAAATAAATAAAAAATTCCTCTGCAGAAGAAGTTAAGTAAATAAATAAAGCCAAGGACCAGCAGAACAACATGCATCAGCTCTTATTATGTGAACCCACAGGGACAGTGGAGTGGGTTTTGGAAGAATCCATGAAAATGCTCATGAGAACAAGAGTCTATTTTAAAAGATTTTTTAAAATGTTTTTTATTTATTTCTGAGAGAGAGAGACAGTGTGAGCAAGGGAGGGTCAAAGAGAGAAAGAGACACAGAATCTGAAACAGGCTCCAGGCTCTGAGCTGGCTGTCAGCACAGAGCCCGATGCGGGGCTCGAATCCATGAACCGTGAAATCATGACCTGAGCCGAAGTTGGACACTTAACTGACTGAGCCACCCAGGCGCCCCAACAAGAGTCTATTTTAAACATGTGTAAGTCCAGAAAGTGGCAATGCTAGATCATGAAGACAGTACTAGTTTAGTCGAAAATTCTCCTATAAGCTGTTTCCATTAACCCCACCCCCCCACCCCCCCACCCCCGTCCCCACATTCCAACCTTGTGAGGGCCTGTAGGCCTAACCAAGATGGAGTTGGAGCATACTGTGGTGAAAGAGGGAAGGAGCAGACTGTACTCTCCTTTCTCTACCTCCTGCACTGGTAGCTTTAGGCCTGCAACTCGCCTGGAGGTGGGCAAGGAGACAAGCCTTAAACTCAGAAGTCAGAATTAAATTTTGACTTTATACTGTTGTTAAGCTGAGACTGAAGTTTTAACACATAACTATTTCCAAATTCAAAGAATGACCAGAAAAAAACATGAAGACTGCTTAAATTTGCATCCAGGTATTGGGAAAGAACCAGCCTCATAGAAAGGCTAGCGGACGAAAATAATTTGTTTGATGAATGTACACTACAAGTCCTTATTCAGTATTCTATGTGCAAAAGTACCTACTGCTCCTATACATTTTAACAGATTTTTTCCCAAATTATCCTATTGTCACATATACCTATGTGAATCTATGTATATATACATCAGTACAGAATTATGTACTTTTTCCTGTACTATGAATATCTGTTTTCAGCAAAAACCAAGCTAAACTTAGATATAAATGTGGGAGAGTTGCTTCTTCATAATACGATTTTCAGTTTGTCTGAATTATTTTACTTACTGAGCAGTAAATATAGTACTACAAAAGTGAAACTTACATTTTGGCTTGAGATAAGTCTTACCATATGCAAGGCTCAGCCTTTAGAAGAATAGCAAACCATTTCAGTTGGAAATTTAAGTTAGAATCTCTAACCCCTATCTAGAATGAGAAAATGTCAATTTTTTCCCGAGTAAAGATTTTCAAATTTTTGTAGGAAATGGCCAAAGCTGTATTTCTCTGCTAAATTTCACCAAGATTAACATGCTTTGATATATTGTACATATGACCCATACATGGATGGGAGAAAAAAAACATTAGAAATAATTCAAATCAGAGGGAATTCTGAATAACCAATGACTGGCCAGTAAATACTCACTGTGCACATTCCTAAGTCATCTGACATAAACGCCCAGAGGAGAATACTGAGAATGGAGAATGAAGGGCAACTCCAGTGATTTCTTTTGGATGCGCTCGTTTATAATATGAAACAGATTTAGCATAATAGCCACAATTTGTTTTCAAGATCTTCACTAGGATTGCCTTTTTATATTCATTTGAAACAATTATTTGCAATTCAGAAATTTAATTCTAAATATTGTAAAAATTACAATACTTGCATTGGCTACAAAAATATATCACATGCTTTAAAGAATGTATACAACTAAATCTATCTTTATGGTAGTTTAGTATAAAGTTACAAAAATAATGTTTAGTAATTTTCTGATCCAAATTTCTACAATAGTACCTCCCTTCAGAATAATAATTTTCTTTAATGATATAAAGTTCAGTAGTACTTTGTAAATTCTGAGAAGAGATCTTCTACCTTTTCTTTTTGTATTTATAAAATGATAGAAATATTTTAAATCCCAAATAGATCATTAAAAAAAATCAACACTTCATGATGATATTATGCCATCAGTCTCTCTTTAAATGTGCATATAATTTTGATTCATCACAGAATGCACTTTCTTTCTCTAATTGTTTTTACCATTTCAAATTCTGGAGGGAGAGAATACCCAATTTCAAAATAAGAACTAAGTTGTAAAAACAAACAAATTAAAAATAGCATAGGGCTATTAATTTGAATAGACTACATCACAAAATTTCATATTCTTCTAAAAAGCACAGAATAAGAATATGATGTGTTTGTTCATAAACAATTTCATCTATGTAAGTAATTTTATGGTAATCTTCTTAGAGAAAATCCTACCTGCTCTTATATATATTTCACTTAGATAAGTTTTTAACTCAACATTTTCTTTAATAGAAACAGATACAGTGACCTATTAAAGAAAATAAATTATAAAAGAGATAAATTAGGAAAAAATTATTTTTATTACAAAGGAATATTTACTTACTTAGTCTTTAATCTCACCGATCTTTTTTTTTTTTAATGTTTTATTTATTTCTAGGAGAGAGAGAGAGAGAGAGAGAGAGAGAGCGTGAGCAGGGGAGGGTCAGAGAGAGAGGGAGTCACAGACTGAAACAGGCTCCAGGCTCTGAGCTGGCAGTCAGCACAGAGCCCGACGGGGCTCGAACCCACGAACCGCGAGATCATGACCTAAGCGAAAGTCGGACGCTTAACCGACTAAGCCACCCAGGTGCCCCTAATCTCACAGATCTTTAAAATAGTTGTAACTGTAGTGAATTGAAGAATTGATTTACTGGAAATGTTTCAGAAAATGTGCAGAAATAATAATTTTTTTTTATAGAAAATAGTGCTCTATATGCATATCTATGTATTTTTTAAAAATTTTTTATTTATTTCTAGGAGAGAGAGAGAGAGAGACAGCGTGAGCAGGGGAGGGTCAGAGAGAGAGGGAGTCACAGACTGAAACAGGCTCCAGGCTCCGAGCTGGCAGTCAGCACAGAGCCCGACGCGGGGCTCGAACCCATGAACCGCGAGATCATGACCTAAGCGAAAGTCAGACGCTTAACCGAGTAAGCCACCCAGGTGCCCCTAATTATAAGTATTTTTAAAGCCTCTTTCTTTTCTTGATAGTTTAAATGTTTTAAAATGTAATGAGCATTAAACAAAACCTACTGCAATACTATGTAGAGTGAATTAAAAAGAATTTCCAGGATTAGTCCACTTGTTGAAAGAGAATTTACCTTCATTTGGATTTTGTTGTATATACCTCTGACACAGTTATTTTGGTCACAGCAATAAAGTATAATTGGTATCAAAGTTATACATGCAATACTGTCAAAACTCTTGTCTTCTTCCCTTTTCCATTAATTTAGTAAAAAAAGAAATGATTTCTACATTTTATCTTTTGGTTTGCTCTATACTTGCCTATTTTTGTCTTTTAGTATTTAATGGATACAATTTATCACTGCCTTCCTTTCTCCTCCTCATACAACTTTAGCTTATGCTCTACAGTTCTATGTTGTTCGTTTTCTAAGTTTTCCCTAGTTGTCATGGGGAATTACCTTGATGCACTGGTGACCTCCAGGAAAAGTACAAGCCAAGCAATCCCAGGGTCATGGAACAGACAGGCTCACAGACCAAACAGAGATTCTCAAATCACACATCCCTTTAAAGCAAAGAAGAAAGAGATGGAGTAAGTTACCGCACTTAGGATGAGTTGAAAGTGGGAAGAGCTGCATTTCATGAGTTCCAAGTTATGCAATGTTCATATGTGTACACTCTTGCTGTGTGTGTGTATGTGTGTGTGTGTGTGTGTGTGTGCATGTGCACACATGCACATGTGCTGCATCAGTGAGGTGGGGAGAGACTGACATTTAGGCAGGGAGGTCAACAGAGAGAATGTGTATGGGGCCAGTGATAGACATGTGCTGTGTAGAGAAGCGCTGGCAAATATTCTTGTCCATAGCTGTAGTTTGCCAATATTTGCCTGCAAACAGCTACAGGTATTAACAGCAATTCTTAGGCAGAGTACATTTGGGTCCAGAATATAACCATGGGAAGATCATGTAAAGGTAACACTGATGAGGGATAGAAGCAGAAAAATGTTCATGGTTAGCCCAGAAGGCTAACCTATAGCCTGCATAATTTCAATAAGGATCAATATTCTCTTGTTCCATAGCTGCACTGGATCTTAGCAACTGAGCGCACACACACAAAAATACACAGACTTGGAAAGTTTCTGCATCTAATGGCAATAAATGTATTTCCAATAATGCTGTAGATACAGAATGCTAACTGGCAGGCTCCTTTCCCTCCCTAACACAGCTACTCACAGCCAATGTATCCAACGAAGCTCAGATAAGTTAGAGAGAGTTAGCCTTAATCAACAGATTCATCAATAAGCATCTATTGAGTGTGTTCTTTACAAGGCACTGTAAGAAAGCAGAATTATCACCAGATTCTGACATTCTTTTTACCGTTAGTGCTTTTCTAAGAAGTTCTACTTACCAAATATTGTATTTGGAGTAATTTTGGAGCCTATCTCTATTTTAGGAGAATTTTTCCCTTATTTAGTTATAAATTCATAAAAAGTACAAGAAAGAAGGCATGTTTGGGGAGAAACGACAAAAACTTTAATATGCCTGAAAGACTGTGTTCATAAAGAACAGAGTGAAGCTGGGCAGGGTGGCAGAGGATTGCTTAGCATATAATGCCAAGTGGTTTATATTTTGAACCCCTTGAACCTAAGCCTATGGTGTCCAATATGGTAATCCAATATGATTAATTAAGCTTAATTAAGGGAGGTAGATAAACCATAAGAGACTCTTAAATACAGAGAACAAACTGAGGGTGAGTGGGAAGGGGGGAAGAGGGGAAAATGGGTAATGCGCATTGAGGAGGGCACTTGTTGGGATGAGCCCTGGGTGTTGTATATAAGCAAGAAATCACGGAAATCTACCCCCAAAACCAAGAGCACACTTTGTACACTGTATGTTAGCCAATTTGACAATAAATTATATTTAAAAAATAAACTTAAATAGTCAAAATCAAATAAAAAGTCAGTATCTTGGGTACACTAGCCAGATTCCCAGTGCTCAATGGATACATATGGCTAGTAGCAACTAAATTGGTTAGTGAGATAGCACACTTCTATTATTGTAGGAAGTTCTACTGGACAGTGCTGTCCTAGACAATGAGGAAACATGTAAAATTTTTGAGCAGAGTTGGAAATGATAAATTTATGATTTTCCAAAAATCTCTGGAAAGAATTTGATAAACTGGAAAATGGTAGGGCAATTAGGATATGAACCAGGACACATATCATTCATCAGTTGTGGTTGCAGAAATGAAGACTAGTATGTGTGTTTGTATTAGGGTTGGGGTCAGGGAGAGTGCTACAGTCACAGAGTAGATATGCAGGTGAAAAACAGGCACACTGCTTCTTATTTAGGAAAATGGATATATATACTATATATATATACACATACACATATTATATATACATATATACATACATATATTATATATACAGATATGCACACATATACACACACATATATACACAAATAATTATATACACAAATACACAAACATATGTATATATATGTATATTTGTTGTTGAGAGGACAGGGGTAGATGATGAACTTAGGCTATATCCCTGCTAAGTTTTGAGACTGTGGAAGACATTCTAGTAAGATGTACAATAGGATGTTGGAAATACAGGTTTTGAAGATTCATTCTCAAGGAGCTTAGGAAAAGATACATAAATTGTTACATCAATTTCTCATTTCTTCCTTAAGTACCTAGAAGTAAATTTTTTTCAAAAAAAGTATGAATTATATGTGGAGACTTTCTAAATTTCTTCTTCCTCCTTTCCCCACAACACACACTGCCTGGTGGCCCTTACGTTGCTATGATGAACAGATGTTACTGATAGGCATGTACAGTACTCTACAGGTGAGCTGATGTGGTCTGGTGTTTACAAATTCATTGGTTGGGAGAAAGATTTCAGAGTTATATTCCTTTATTTGTAAAAACTACAACAAGACTCCACTGGATTCCAGTGGCTTTCTAAGTACTATAAAGTAGAACATATTTGCATCTTTATAAGTTTGGGTGCCAGGCAAGAAAACAGAAGTCATGTTAAAAATTCTAAACAGACAGCATTTGCTAAGGGGAAGTGTTAACATCGGAGTTGAAGGCTAGAAGAGCAAAAAAGGGAAAGTGAGATTAAATTAGCAATTCTTAACTGCTGTAAGTGGCTACCACTTCTAAAGCTGGTACAGCAGAATGTGGGAGTGGTATTATCAAAGTATGAGAGCAAACTCAGCGCTGGGGATGCCACGTGAGGATGGGAAAATGGAAGACAGGCCCACGAAGGAGTGGCTGCTGCAAATGGCTCTGGGACTTTTTAAGGGCACAGATATTCCCCTGGATACAAGAAGCAGAGAGCAAGAGGAAATGAAGAATAACAGCTTTCCCATGTTCCACCTCATGCTTTTCTTTTCTTTTCTTTTCTTTTTAATATTTTCATTTATTTCTAGGAGAGAGAGAGAGAAAGAGAGAGAGACAGTGTGCGCAGGGGAGGGTCAAAGAGAGAGGGATATAGACTCTGAAATAGGCTCCAGGCTCCGAGCTGGCAGTCAGCACAGAGCCCGACGCGGGGCTCGAACCCATGAACCGCGAGATCATGACCTAAGCGAAAGTCGGACGCTTAACTGACTAAGCCACCCAGGTGCTCCTCACCTCATGCTTTTCTGTCTATGCTTCCTTCCTTTTGGCAGAATCGTACAGAAAGTCATTTGACAAGGAAGGTTAAGAAATGTAGTCTGCAGACTCTCACACTCAAGACCACAGGCAACTGGTTTCCACTATACTTTACTAGAAAAAATATAGTAAACTCTATAAAAACAAACAGCAACAGCAACGAAAAACAGATTTATTTGGTTTCTAGTCTCTGATGGACTTTATACACTCTAGGGTCTATCACAGTTAAGTGCAATTTAAAATGCTCAATATATACTGATAAATACTTGAATGAACAGATGCCTATTCCTATCCTGTTAAATGATTCAAATCAGTACTCCTCAACTCACATGATTGGCAGAAAATGCAACTGCTGTTAAGAAACACTTTAAGGGCACCTGGGTGGCTCAATCCGTTAAGCATCCAACTTCGGCTCAAGTCATGATCTCATGGTTGCTGGGTTTGAGCCCTGCGTTGGCTCTGTGCTGACAGCCAGCTCAGAGCCTGGAGCCTGCTTTGGATTCTGTGTCTCCTTCTCTCTGACCCTCCCCTGCTCACACTGTCTCTCTCTTTCAGAAATAAATAAAACACTTTTAAAATTTTTTAAAAAAGAAACACTTTAATACGTACAAATTAGTACTGTCTTTTAAAGTACTGGCCCCTTGAAAGTTAATATACTTTCAAATAGTGCTGCTATTACCGAAGGGATTTTTTAGAACATGTTTGAAATCATCATTCAGAGCTAGTCCTTGAGAAATACAGGATAATTAGTAGAATCTAGTCCTTCCCACTTTTGGCATCGTCTGAGTCACCTGGTTTTAATCTGGAGGATTTAATAAGTTTCTAAAAGTAAATCCACTCTCCCAGAAGAAAGATTTGTTACTAATGCTGGTAAGTACTTGCCACAATTTCCAATTAAACTTGAGGCAACATGATGTCTTAGTCTACTTCTGCTACTTTGAATTTGGAATAAGACGACAAATGTGGTGGATAATAATAGCAGTAACTTAAGACTTTGGCCTTTGTTGCTTTTCTAGGAAGAGAGAATCACAACTGTTCCCTGCCCACTCTCCCCTTCCCTCTCCCCCTCCCTAATTTCAGTAGGCTGTTTCTACATCCCAGGATTATTTCCAGCTAAGACAAAAGTATAAGCAGAAATGTGTAAGCACAAAAAGTGGTCCCCTAGTCTCTGACGTCTAGGACATGATCCAAGACCACATTTTACTATTCTCCACCCACTTCCCTAAAGGGAAAAATCCATATAGTTTTCCATATGCCCTATCCATATGGCATTATGGTAAAACAGGAAACTTCTCAAGAGCTAGTGAGGTATGGAGCACAGGTTGTTCCCAGCGTGAAGGGAAACATAAGTAATAATAAAAATCTTAAACACCTCCATGGCGCTATTTGCCAGGCTCGGTTTATTTGAATCTTCACAATTCTGTGAGAGAGGCTCTTTTACTACTCCCATTTGGCAAATGAGAAACCTGGGGCTCAGGAGGCGATTAATTAGACAAGGTTATTCTAGTAAAGGCGAGTGCAGGGTTCCAACTTCATACTCTGGTTCGAGTTTGTGCTTCTGGTAAAAAACTGCTATCTGGCAATTTTTAAACCGCCAGTACTGGCAACTGGAGAATTAATGGAAAAGAGAATCGAAGAAACGGCCCACACCTCGTAAACAGTGCTGAAACCCCACAGATGAGAAAGCAAGCGACAGTCCAGCACCACCTCTGACAGACGCAGCAGCTAACCGCACAGTAGCTTCCGAGACTTCGCCACCGCCCCAACATCCCTCATTGGGCCCCTTCCCCGAGGCGTCAAATCCCGGGCGTCCAGAAAGAGGTGGGACTTCCGGTCTGGGTCGAGCCAATCCTGGCTGCGCCGGATATACCTATTGAGAAAGGGCTAAGGGATATCCTGCTGCTTGAAGGTCCTGGTGTTCTACGGCCTCCGGTGAAAAATCGGGAGAGTGTTCATCCGCTAATTGTCAGGTTTTCGGGGCAGTGGGAAACAAGAGTTGGGACATGGACAGCCGCTTGCAGGAGATCCGGGAGCGGCAGAAGTTACGGCGGCAGCTCCTTGCACAGCAGGTCCGCGGCCCAGGGAGGGATCGCGAGTGCGCGTGCGCGGTTCCCTCCTCTCTCTCCCCCTGCCCTTCTCTGTCTTTCACTATCTACTGCGGAGCCTGCCCTTCTGGTCCCGCAGCTATGATCCCAGAGGCCTGCCTACCCTGTTCTCAACTAACGCAGTACCCCGAATATTCTCCATTGTGTGCAGCGGTCGTTGTGTTGCTAAACCGAATGCCACGATTGGTCTTCAGCAGCATTATGGAATCGCCTGATGTCTGGTGCAGAACTCTATGATGAGAATACAACAAAGCTTTAGTTTTTGTAAATAAATTACCGTAATTCACGCAAGGAAAAGTGACTTGTTATCCACTAAGTTTCTCTTCACTGTTTACATCATCTTCTGTGTCTTGCCTGTTTTCTTAGCACCTCATTGTTGAGATTGCGGCTTTCTTGTAAAATAGATACATAGTGGTTTCTTTGGGATAATGTCTAAAGACTGCTTTGGAAGAAGTCTAAACTTTATACTGTGCATCTTTTGTGTTGCAGCCCACTGTGCAATGTGTGGTATCTTCGTCATCACCCACCGCTAATATTTGAATTCTTAACTCTTATCATTTACAGCAGACCTTTGAACTAGGTAGCATTACCTTAACTTACCGAATAATGAAACAGAGGCTGGAGAGGTTAAGTAATTTTTGCTTCATGTCACTCATCGATAGGCCAGAAAATTAAACCTAGGTTTGTCCCTCCAAAGCTTGTTTCACTGCTTTTTGTGTATAAGCTAACACTTCATTAGGAGAGTACACATGCAGAAAATGCAAATGTACACTTCTACTCTTAAGAGGCCGTGTTTCCCATTCTGCCATTCATATCAGTAAAAGTGATGGAGGAAATGCTAAGAGGCCTTAATGAGACATCTGGTGTTATTTTTTTCAGTAATGAAACTTCGTTTTAGTAAATGGAAATCTGAAACCTATACTCTTTTATTATCTGATGAAAAGGTTTATGATGCAGTGTTTAAAATGTGGGAATTTGGAATCAGATTTGTTCTGTCCTTTTGGCATTATGATCTACGATGAATCTTTTCCATGCCTTCTTTTAGCATGTTGCCTTCAAAATGTTCAATAGCATTGTACCACCAAGTAAGGTTCTTATTCTTTAGTTTTCAATTCAGACCTCTATTTGAATCAAAATGCATCCATAAACAATTATTTTTTGAGTGTCTAACTGTGTGCCAGGGTTACTAGTAGCCATTGGCAATTCAACTGTGAATAAAAAGTAGTCCCAACCCTAAAAGAAATTACATAGTTCAAAAAATTTAATAATGGGTGCTGTTTATTAAAGCCCTTCTATGCATCAAGACTCTGCTAAGCTTTTTATATACATTATCCTCATTCATACAAGTCAGATGCTGTTTGCATCTTATAGATCCAGAAAATAGAGCCCAAAGAATTTAAGTTACATGACTGGTTGGCTGAATGGCCCAGTCAGTGGAGCGTGGGACTTTTTATCTTGGGGTTGTAAGTTTGAGCCCCATATTGTGTAGAGATTAATGATACAAATACTAAAGAAAAATTAAGTTACATACCGAAGACCACAAAACTGGTAAGTTTACAAGCTGCAGTTTTAGGCCTTTCTATGCACTTTCCAGTACACTAGCTGCCTCCTATTCTTCTAATTGGTTAGGACCCATTTCACTTAAGTAAAAAAGCCTGATATAGTCATTGAGAGACTTCTAATTTACCAGCTAATTTCAGCCAGTTGCTCTTCTCCATATCAACAATACAGAATGGTTTATTTCTCTCCAGAATGTGATTTGTGCCATATATACTTTATGATTTTTTAAAAAATTGTCCTCCTTACAGAAATCCTCCTCTGACTTCTGTCCGTCCTCTATAGAACAGCTCAGGTCAGAACTTTGTAATGAAAGCTATTGTGATCATTCTCTGGCTTATTAGGCCCTTCTTCCACAAAGCTTACATTGTCCTTGCTGTTGACACTATTTATGTTACTTGTTATACAGAATATAAACATCAGAAATTTATGGCCGCTTTCTACTTAGCTGTAGCTTTACTAAAAATAAAATCATATAGGGGTGCCTGGGTGGCTCAGTTGGTTGAGCGTCAGACTCTTGATTTTGGCTGAGGTCATGATCCCAGGGTTGTGGGACTGAGGCCTGAGTCGGGCTCCATGCTGAGTGGAGAGCCTGCCTAATATTCTCCTTCTCCCTCTCTCCTGCATCTCCCTCCCCAAAGAAATTAATCATATTTGCTTTCAAATGATACCAAATTTTCCTAATTATTCAAATAATATCTATGATTTACTTATCATAGAAATCAAAATCTATGATTTACTTAGTCCAGTCATTCCATAATTTTTTTGGAGCGTGAGAGAACAATTCTATATGAACAGAATTTTGACCTCAAGCATTTCTATTATAATACATTGTATTGTAATGTGGGTTCTAGTAGGAAATCTAGGTTCATTCAAATATTGAGCTTCTGCTATGAGTCAGGCATTATACAAGATGCTGAGCATACAAATAAAAAGAAGACCGTTCATTCCTTTAGGGAGCATACATGTCACTTGGGAAGAAGTAAATAAAAGATAAAATAATTGAAGTATAAAATAAAACACTTGGAAGTTGTTATGAAGACTATGAAATAATATAAACAGGGAGTAAACAAAAGTAAAACATAAAATCACTGAAAGTTGTATTAAATGCTATGATCTGAATAGGAAATGAAAAGGTGAAAAGTGGAAGCAGTCTATTCTATATACTCTTTAAGGAGATAACTTTTATTTATCCAAACAAAAAGAGAGAGGAGTCAGTCATGGGAAGAAAGTTATCATTTTAACTATGGGAAGTAGATGTATCTTCTAACTAATAGGAATAGAGTTCAGGAAGATTTTATGGAAGAATTAAAATTTCAGGAACAGTTATAATATTGGAAGAGATTTATCATTGGAGAGACCTTAGGGAGGTCATGAAGTGGGCAGACTAAAAAGGCAGTGGTAATTATTTAAGATCAAGGACTAGAAGCTCAGGTATTTTAGTGTGTCTTCTTCGCTTTCCTGAGCTAAAGGGGCTATTTAGTGCGGATTTCCTTGTGCCCTTCTTGTACTTAAAAATATTAAATGGTTCCTCATGGCCTACAATTTGCATTCTGCACTTCTTGGTTTAGCTTTTATTTATTTTAAGTTTATATATTTTGAGAGACAAAGCACAAGTGCAGGAAGGGCAGAGAGGGAGAGAGACAGAGACAGAGACAGAGAATCTCCAAGCAGGTTCTGCACTTTCAACATGAGTCCAACGCAGGTCTTGAACCCATGAACTGTGAGATTATGACCTGAGCTGAAGTTGAATGCTTAATCTACTGAACCACTCTGTTGCTCCGATTGGTTTAGCTTTTAAAGTTTTCCATGAACTGATCCTATGTAGCCAGCCTATCTGAACTAGTAATTTGTTGTATTTTGCAAAATTTCCCCAACTGCTAAACATAATTTGCATACCTGTATTTTAGGTATTAAAATTCAGTATTGTGCCTGTAAGTCATTATATAAAGACTTAGCTTGAATAAAACTGGGTAGATATTTATTACAGCATGGGATAAATAAGGTATAATATATGAGCTGATGGATGCCAGCTGTTTAACAGTGCCTACCACCTTATATACACTATATGTTAATTGTTTTTTTTTTAATGTTTTTATTTATTTCTAGGAGAGAGAGAGAGACAGCGTGAGCAGGGGAGGGTCAGAGAGAGAGGGAGTCACAGACTGAAACAGGCTCCAGGCTCTGAGCTGGCAGTCAGCACAGAGCCCGACGCGGGGCTCGAACCCACGAACCGCGAGATCATGACCCAAGCGAAAGTCGGACGCTTAACCGACTAAGCCATCCAGGCGCCCCTGTTAGTTGTTTTTTTGTTGTTATTGCTACTACTACCAAATTATGTTTTATTATTTACTTAAAAAGTATGGGATTGGCTATAATTGTCTTAATTCCAAGTATAATGAAAGCATAAAATGCTTGCTAGCTCTCAGATTTGTTCTTAATTAACATAATTTTGTTCCAAGATATTTCCTGGTTTTCCTGCAAGATAATTAAGCCATTTGCTTGCTGAGGTAGGTAGGGGTTTTTTGGTGGTGTTCTGTTTTGATTTTAAGTACCTGCTGTATTAAATGTTGCTACAAATGGCTGGAAAGGCTATCCACTGCATTATGATATACTTTTTCATTTTTGTCTTTTCTCAGTTGGGAGCTGAAAGTGCTGACAGCATTGGTGCTGTGTTAAATAGCAAAGATGAGCAGAGAGAAATTGCTGAAACAAGAGAAACTTGCAGGTCAGTTGAGTGGGTTTTGTTTTTTTTAAGTGATTGCTATTGTGAAAGGCTTATTGTTTTAATAAACAAATAATCCTAGGTTTGAAGTATATTGTTATGACAAGCATCAAAATAAAGATTTCAGGGGTACCTGGATGGCTCAGTATGTTGTGTCTGACTTCAGCTCAGGTCATGCCCTCACGGTTTGTAAGTTCAAGCGCCATATCAGGCTCTGCTGTCAGCACAGAGCCCACTTCGTATCCTCTGACTACTCTCTCTCTGTCCCTCACTTGCATACATGCATGTTCTCTCTCTCTCTCTCAAAAATAAATAAACATTTAAAAAATCAAAAAATAAAGATTTTAGAAACCTTGGCTTTTATTATTCATGAATTAAGAAATACTTATTTTTCTGAATATAGTAAGTTCTCATTCATAAAGTAGTTAGAAAATGGAATGTTAGACTAGAATGTAGCTTAAAAATAATAAATAATTATATTTATAAGTTTCTCATAAAAGAAAACACACTTGACCCTAAAAATCGTATTCATTTGGTATTTCATAAAATACTTCAGAGTTTTTCAGTATTCTAGTTATTAACTTGAATGTCAATTTTGCTTAAGACAAATTAGATGATATATAATATAGAAGTTCCTTTTTGCTATACATTTCTTATAATAGCTTAGTTTCTGATTTGGTTGCTTTCTCATAAAAGTAAAATACAGAACTACCAGGTTGTGTGACTTTTTAAATTTATAAACCAGATGGATAGATACTATTTAATCAGGAAAAATGTGCCTTTCTCTGTTTTTATAAGCTGTACATCTTTCTATATCTGTGTATGATACTTCAGTTTTAATTTTCAGAGCTTCCTATGATACCTCTGCTCCAAATGCAAAACGAAAGTATCAGGATGAAGGAGAGACAGATGAAGACAAGATGGAAGAATATAAGGCAAGTAGAAAACAGGGCAATTTTATGGTCAGGAAAAAATAAGCCCTTACAATAATAGATATTCTTACCCAGGAAAACAAATTTGATTAAAAGCTCAATTTTAAACTTTCTAAAATAATCATCGGTAGCATATGGATACAGGCACATCTTGGAGATATTACAGATTTGGTTCTAGTCCATTACAATGAAGTGAATATCACAATAAAGCAAGTTCAATGAAAATTTTGATCTCGCATATAAAACTTATGTCTATACTCTTACAGTCCGTTAAGTATGCAGTAGCATTATGTCTGATAAAATAGGGTATATACCTTAATTTAAAAATGCTTTGTTGCTAAAAAATGCTAGCCATCATTTGAGCTTTCAGCAAGTCATAATCTTTCTTTGCTGGTGGAGGGTCTTGCCTCAATATTGCTACAGCTTCTATATCAGCACTTGGTGCTTCACCTTACACTTTGATGTTACTAAAATGGCTTCTTTCCCTAAACTTCATGAACCGACCTCTGTTAGCTTCAGACTTTTCTTCTGCAGCTACCTCACCTCTCAGCCTTCTTAGCATTGAGAGTGAGGGCCTTGCTTTGGCTTACGGGAATGTTGTGACTGATTTGATCTTCTATCCAATTTATTACAGCTTTTTCCATATCAGCAATACAACTGTTGCACTTATCATTTGTGTGTTCACTGGAGTAGCACTTTTAATTTCCTTCAAGAACATTTCCTTTGCATTCACAACTTAGCTGTTTGGTGCAAACGACATAGGTTTGGTCATGGGTTTCAGATTCTGTATGCCTTTCTTTCCTCATTAAGCTTAGTAACTTTAGGTTTTGACTTAAAATGAGAAGTGTGCAATTCTTCCTTTTACATGAATACTTAAAGGATATTGTAGGGCTATTAATTTATTATAGGGAAATAATAGGGAAACCCAAGGAGAGGGAGAGAGATAAGAACAGCCAGTTAGTGGAGCAATCAAAACACATTTATTAAGTTCACCATCTTGTATGGACTCAGTTCATGGTGCCACAAAACAATTACAATAGCAATATCAGAGATCACTGATCACAGATCACCATAACACATATGGTAATGAAGAAGTTAGAAATGTTGTGCGAATTACTAAAATAAGATACAGAGACACAAAGTGAGCAGATACTGTCAGAAAAGTGATGCCACCAAACTTGCTCGCTGCAGGGTTGTCACAAACTTTCAGTTTATAAAAATTGCAGTATCTGCAAACTACAATAAATTGAAGCACAATAAAATGAGGTATGCCTGAAATTGATTAAATTGAGACCTTTATTTCACTTTCCTCATTTTAATGTAAGAGGTGACCTATAAAGCATAATGCCTAGTAGCACTGACAATAATATCCTTTCATAAGAGTAAGGAAGTATGTGCATCAGAAACTGGATAATTGGATCAGATTTCAAGAGTCTAGAGAACAGTCTTTTTTGAGAGTTGTGTTATTACATGTTTATTATGTAGGATACTACAGTTACACTATTTTGATATCCTGTGGGTTAGGGAGTAATGTAGAACTATCTCTGAAAGAGGCTGAAGGGAAAAAACCCAACTTCTAAGCCTATAATTACAATATTTAGTTGAAAAGAAAGTATTATGGAGGCACATGGGTGGCTTGGTCAGTTGGGTGTCCAACTTTTGTTCTCAGCTCAAGTCATGAGTTTAAGCCCTGTGCTGGATGTGAAGCCTACTTTAGAAAAAGAAAAGGGTCCTTGGTGGCTCAGTCAGTTAAAGCACCAACTTTTGCTCAGGTTATGATCTCCTGTTTTGTGAACTTGAGCTCTACATCGGCCCCTGCTCTGGCAGTGTGGAACCTGCTTGCGATTCTCTCTCCCTCTCTCTGTCTCTCCCCTGCTCATGTGTCTGCTCTCTCTATCTCAAAATAAATAATATTTTGAAGATATAAAGTATCTTGATTTTGAATATATTAGAGATATAAAGATATTTTAAAGATATATAAAATATTTTGAAGATCTAAAATAATATTTTGAAGATTTCAAAGAAAAGAAAGTATTATGTATAAAAAGTCCTATCTCCATTTTGTAAAGGTAATTGTTGTGCAACTATATTTAATAAAGAAGAGAATGAATAGTTTCAACAAATCTCTTGGAATTTCGGTGATATAATTACCTAATCAAATGTATTGCATTTTGGTGTATGTTAATATGCAACTTAAAAATTAGTGATTATTTTGTTGTGATCATTTTATTTACTTATTAAATACCGTGATTGTCTAAATATGTATATTTTAGCATATACAGTTCCTGATATTTTAACATTTTTGATCTATAAAAAGTTTCATATGGTTTTTTTTTTTAATTTTTTTTTTAATGTTTTTTATTTATTTCTAGGAGAGAGAGAGAGAGACAGCGTGAGCAGGGGAGGGTCAGAGAGGGAATCACAGACTGAAACAGGCTCCAGGCTCTGAGCTGGCAGTCAGCACAGAGCCCGACGCGGGGCTCGAACCACTAACCGCGAGATCATGACCTAAGCGAAAGTCGGACGCTTAACTGACTAAGCCACCCAGGCGCCCCAGTTTCATATGGTTTTTAATAGAAATAAAATTGCCCCATTGGTGGTCATATCTTCCATGATTTGAACTAAATTCTAATATTAATAGTATGATATATGAGATAAATAATTCTAGACAATTCAATCAACAAAATTAGTAGTTATATTGATTTACTTATCAATTATTTATTGGTAAGAATAAAAAGGAAATGTTTACTTGAAACGTAGCTAATTGGATAATGATGAGAATGTGACGTCTTCAGTGTTTGACTTTAGTCATAATTTGGAAAACTGTATCTTCGGGAAATAAAATATTTATGCTGAGTCTTAATACTCAAGATATCATAAATAGATAAAATATTCCTTATATTCATAAAATGTCTATTTAATCTTCCTTTTCCAAGGATGAATTAGAAATGCAGCAGGAAGAAGAGAATTTGCCATATGAAGAGGAGATTTATAAAGATTCTAGTACTTTTCTGAAGGTAAATAAATTTTCAAATCAAAACCCTTCACATTTCATCTCTGTGCATGAAAAGATTTTAAATACTTATTATTGTCAACATTTTTTCAGTTATTGAGGGATCATTGTTTTGAAATGAAAATTATTTAAAATTATTCTTGAAATAGTCTGACATTTGACTATTTGGGGTAAGATAATGCTATATTAATGTCTGTAGCTACTGAAGAGTAATGCTGTCAGTTACTGTGTTTGTAAATATTACTAAATTTTTTTAATCTATCAATTTCTATTCTGTATGATCTCATAATAGAAAATAAAGTACAGAGTTAGTGCATCTGCCATTAGAGTAAATGTTCTTAATGTAATTTTGACTTTTTCTTTAGGGAACACAGAGTTTAAATCCCCATAATGATTACTGCCAACATTTTGTAGACACTGGACATAGACCTCAGAATTTCATCAGGGATGTAGGTAGGTATGTTACATTTGTTGGGAATATGCTAATGTTAACCCTTGATTACATGCATGTGATTTATCCATTTTGTGGATTATTTCTAACAAAATTATTTTTCCTGGCTTGGCTTCCCATTTCCAATCTCCGTATTTCTAATCTCTCCTTTTCCATCCAGCACTGTTACTCACTCTCTCATGGTTTCCTAACCTTGACTCCTTTCCTCCTTCCTCTTATCTTCTTTCTTTCCCCATTTTGGCTCTGTGACTATCCTTGCATTTTTATTTTACCTTCATTTATTCCCTCTTTAGTGTTCTTCCTTTCTTTCTGTAGCTCTGATTTTCTCACCTATCTTATTTTTTTTCCTTCTCCCTAAAGAATTTCTTTTAATATTTCTTGCAAGTGAGGTCTATTGGCAACAAATTCCCTTAATTTTTGTTTTCCTGAGAAAGACTTTATTTCTCTTTTGCTTTTGAAGAATAATTTCACAGAGTATAGAATTCTTGGTTGGTGTTTAATTTCCTTCAACAATTTAAATATTTCGCTCCAATCTTTTCTTGCTTGCATGTTTCTAAGAAGTGGGATGTAATTCTTACCTTTGTTCCTTCCTAGGTATAGTGTCTTTTTCCTCTGGTTTCTTTGGGATTTTTTTCTTTATCTTTGATTTTCTGTAGTTTGAAAATCATGTGCCTTAGGTTTAGGGGTTTTTTGGCATTATTCTGCTTGGTGTTCTCTAAGCTTCCTGAGTCTGTGGTTTGATGACATTAATTTGGGGAAATTCTGTAGTTATTATTTCAACTATTTCTTTTGTTCCTTTCTTTTTTCTGGTATTTCTATTAAACATGTTATATCTTTTGTAATTGTCCCATAGTCCTTGGATAATTTAGCTCTTTTGAGGTTGCCTTTAAGATATCCTCAAGCTCAGAGATTCTTCCCTGAGCCCCTGTCCAGTCTACTAATAAGCTCGTCAAATGCATTATCCCTGCATTTTTAAAAGCAGCTTTTTTGAGAGAATTCATATAATTCACCCATTTAAAGTCTATAATTCAATTTTTTTCTTTTTTTTAGTAAATCCAGTTTGTGCAATCATTACCACAATTTAATTTTCATCTCTCCTAAAGAAACTCAGTACTCATTAGTAATCAGTTTCCATTCCCTCCCCCATCAATCCCCCCAGCCTTAAATAACCATTAATTAACTTTCTCTATCAATTTGCCTATTCTAGACATTTCATATAAATGGAACTAGACAGTATGTAGTATCTTAGGACTGGCTTCTTTCACTTGGCACAATGTTTCCAAGGATCATTGATGTTGTGGCATGTGTCCATACTTCACTTATTTTTACCTCCAGATAATATTCCATTGTATGTATATACCACATTGTATTCATTCATTCATTTGAGTTGTTTCTTTTTTTTAATTATTTTATTTTTATTTTTATTTGTAAATGTTTTATTTATTTCTGAGAGAGAGACAGCATGAGCAGGGGAAGGTCAGAGAGAGACCTGAAATATAATTTCAGTTATACAAGGTGAATTAGTTCTAGAGACCTGTATAGAATGATGCTTATAATCAGCAATGTTATTGACTACAGTCAATACACAATTTTAAAATTTGTTAAGGGTAGGGGTGCCTATGTGGCCCAGTCGGTTAAGCGCCCGACTTTGGCTCAGGTCATGATCTCACAGTTTGTGGGTTTGAGCCCCGTGTCGGGCTCTGTGCTGACAGCTCGGAGCCTGGAGCCTCCTTTGGATTCTGTATCTCTCTCTCTCTCTCTGCCCCTCCCCTACTCGAGCTCTGTCTCTCTCTGTCTCTCAGCAATAAATAAATGTTAAAAAAAAATTTGTTAAGGGTAGATTTCATCTTACTTAAATATTCTTAACACACACTCACGCATATGTGTTCGCATGCATACACACATACACCAAAAGGAATACAAGGAAACTTTTAGAGGTGATGGATATGTCTGTTACTTTGGATGTGGTGATGGTTTCACAGGTGTATGCATATGTCTAAATTCATCACATTGTATACATTAAATATGTTTGGTTTTTACATATCAGTTATACTTCAGGAAAGCTGTTTTATAAAAAAAAATTATGATACTTGTATAACTGAGTTTCAGAATCCACCTTTCTGCTTTTAAGATATTTACTTCCCCCCCATGTCCCCATCAGCAAAGATAAAGTACTTAGATAACTATTATGGATTGAGGAAAAACTGGCACTTTCTGTTTTTATAGAAGATTGACAGGCAGCTGACTCTACTGTGATTAAAACCTGACTATAATAACATCTTCATACTTGTTTTATTTGAAATTTGCTTTATAACCACTGATTGAGGAGGCTTTACAAAATCTTTCACTTTTACTCTTTGATATTAAAGCTATTAGTATCTGTACTTTTGGTTTTTAAGTTAAGTTGCTTATATGATGTATACTGTTAGGAATATGTTTCATGCCGGGGGGAGAGAAAACCAAATAAGAGCTTTTAGGAATCTTTGATTTTCTAGCCCTACTTATCCCTACAGTTGTTTAAACAGGCAATATGCTTTTATACCTAAAACTCTCTTCTGAGCTCAAAGATCTAAAATATTTTTGAGCACATGGGAACAGTGAGTTTCCTGTTTTTAAGTACCCTTTGCAAGGAATTATAGTTTTTTAAGATCTTAAGCCTGAAAATACATGTGAGGATTTGGTTTATAATGTGGAGATGTGAAATATTTAAAATTATAAATACTGACATACAAAATATTCATAGAGAAAACAATGTCTCTCAGAGATGAGAGCTAATGGACTACTAGGGACTCGTTATCTTCTTTACTAGATTTATTCCAGGATTGTGTCCATGAGCCATAGCCAACTGCTTTAAGACCATCATCAGGGTTTCTCTCACCTTGAACTGTTCTTTGTTTCTTCTCATACATAATCATAAAATGGAAAAGAAAATTTCATTTTCTCTGTTTTTGATAACTATTTAAAAAGCTAACTGTCAGAGCGCCGGGGTGGCTCAGTCTGTTAAGCGTCCAATTTCGGCTCAGATCATGATCTCGCAGTTCGTGAATTTGAGTCCCACGCCCAACACTGTGCTGACAGCTCAGAGCCTGGAGCCTGCTTTGGATTCTGTGTCTCCCTTTCTCTGTCCCTCCCCTGCTCACGCTCTGTCTCTCAACAATAAATAAATGTTAAAAAAAATTTTTTTTTTTAAAGAAGCTAACTACCAACCTCAATAATCACTAGATTTTTAAGGGGAAAGAATTCTTTTAACTAAAAGAAAAGGGGGAAAACTTGACAGAAGGCAATGTTTTTTCTTTACCTGAGAACAGAATGGCAAAACTTAATGCTATGTATGAGCATATTTAACTTAAATATGAGAAGTTAAATGGTTTATTGATTTGAACTGGGCTTTAGAACATCTGGACTTTGGCCTGCATATGGGATTAGGGTCATTAGATATGAACTGTTTAAAAAATACTCAAAATAATGGCACCTGGGTGGCTCAGTCGGTTGAGCCTTGGGCTCAGATCACGATCTCACTGTATCTGAGTTTGAGCTCTGCATCAGTTTGCTGCTGTCAGAGCAGAGTCTGCTTCAGATCCTCTCTACCCCTCTCCCACTTGTGCTCCCTCTCTCAAAATATAAACATTTTTAAAAAATTAGTGCAAATAACTACTCAAAATTAATTTTTTTAAAAGGACAGGAGACTAAAGTGGTGACTGTCTATTGTTTTGTTTCCTGAGAGGGTTCATAATCCTTTGAATTCACTGATACTAACTTATATAGTGTTAACATTTAGAATTTACTACTTTTTCTCCTCAGGTTTGGCTGACAGATTTGAAGAATACCCTAAACTGAGGGAGCTCATCAGGCTCAAGGATGAGTTAATAGCTAAATCTAACACTCCTCCTATGTAAGTGTGTTTTCTCAATTGTTTTTTATACCAACTCAGGCTTAAAATAGCAGTCTTTTTATCCTGTAACCTTTCTGTTTGAAAAGAGTTCAGCATGTATATAAGGTTAACACAGTCTGTTTTCTTCAGTGTGGTAAAATACATGCGTTTGAAACTCCAGTGCTGAGTACACTAGTAGGTTCTCTTTTTTTTTTTTTCCAGTTAATTTCCTTAAAATGTCTTTAAATGTTATTTTCTTAGAAAAATCATTCATGTTTGTTGTATTCTTGAGTTTTTTAAAATGTTTTTAAATGACTTTTCCTCTTAAAAAGTAATTTATTATTGAAGGAAGTTTAGAAAACTTACATGAAGGAAAAGAAGAAAATAAAAATTAATTATAACTCAGCATTCAGGGATACTATTCTTAGCATTTTGAAATATGAAAATTCATGTTAACCTTTGCTAACCAGAACGTTTTCCTCAGAAATGAGTAAAAAGTCTTTGAAATTGAATTATCTGCCTAATTCACATTTAACTTATTTGAACAGTTTATACATTTAACAATCTGCTAAAATGTATACTGTTAGTGATAAAGAACCACAAAGAAGTCTGAGTGTGTAAAGAAAATATTAGCAGGCTCTAATATGAATCTAATTTTAAAATAGTCTTACTTTTAAGTATTTTATATTTAAGTTACTTTCATACTATGTGGAAATAACTTTTCAGTAATGACTAGTTGTAACTTACACTAGTTAGCCATAAAAGACTATTAATATAAATAATTTTACTAATAAACTAATAAAAGAAAATTACATCCATCTTTAGAAGCAGTGTTTTAGAGGGAGGATTTTAAAGCTTACAAATAGTTTTTCTAACTTAAGAAAGAAATAATGTGATATTCCTTAGAGAATTCAGAGGATGATGGAATGGGACTCAGAGACTTACTCACATAGTAGTATGAGTTTTCACTGTAAAAATGAGAGAAGTACATTTTGGATGTACAAGGGGGAATATGCTATTAGCTTGTAGTATGATTATATCCATCTCCTAGAGAAGAGTGTTGCTAGATGGTTTACTGTTTATACTGAAGAAAGATAATCCTGCATAAAAAGGTATTCAGTAATTAGTTTGTGATTACTTTGTAAATAGTGTTTAGTAATATTATGAAATTCCTTTCATTATCATCTGTAAGGTATTTGAAAATCTCTTAGTCACTTTTTATGCCTTAATCAAATAGGTACTTACAAGCAGATATAGAAGCCTTTGACATCAGAGAACTGACACCTAAATTTGATGTGATTCTTCTGGAACCCCCTTTAGAAGAATATTACAGAGAAACTGGCATCACTGCTAATGAAAAATGCTGGACTTGGGATGATGTATGATGAAACTTTCTACATTGTAATTAATTATTTATTTTTCAAATGAATATATATTATTTGATGAAAAGATTATAAGTAATCCTACATTTTTAGGAATCATAAATACAGACTTATATAATGTGGTAGAAGATCCAGGGTACATTAACAAATACTATAATATCTTTGGTCTAATTCTTCTTTTTGGGGCTGAAGTTCAGCAGGTAGTGAGTAAGTAGTCTGTAGAAGACCCACAATTCCAGTTTTAGAATCCTTGGATGTATAGGTAGAAAAGTCTAAAACCAAAATGATTGATAACTTTTTCTGCATTTGCCTCGTTTTAGTAAACATTAGAGTGCAATACATATACTTATAGATAGATATAAAGCGATTTCTACTTTCCAAGGAAATATAATGGATAAAAAATATACATAATTTCAGTATAATTTTGTTAAAGTTATATTTTCCTAAATAAAATTAAGCAAGCTGATAACTACAGTTAGTTACATAAAGTCATCAGTTTTTAGTGATCTATAACAAAAATAACAAATACCTGTTGAGTACCACTGTGTACTAAACAATGTGGTAGGTATTGGAGATTCGAAGATGAATAAGCACTTGGCACTTGGACTAAAAGAGTACATAGTTAAATGGGGTAAATATTGCTGTAAACAGAGTGTAATTATTTTGTTTTATAACAGAGGATTGCATAAGATGATCTGAGAAAAACTAACCAAGCCTTGGAGGATGGGCCACATGAACAAAGAGGACGTGACACATTAACAATATAAATAGACTAGTTGGAATTGGCAGATGAAGAAAGGGATGGGATAGTGATTCCAAGTGGAAGAAACAGCAAGAGCAGAAGGGATGGTGGGAAAGAATATCTGGTTTGTAGGTTGATGTTGTTAGAACTCAAATTGGGACTCTTCTTGAGATGATATCTTCTGAGAAGCTTAGACTTTTTTTCTGAAGACATTAAGTCATCTTTGAAGGGCTGTAAACAATTTAGTTAAAGGGTCATTATTAGTGGGTGGAGAATGGACTAGAGGAAAAGTCTGGAAAAGGGAAAGTAGTTAAGACTGTTGCAGTAGCCCAGTTAGGAGATGAAAGGACCTTGAATTATGATGGTAGTAAGAATAGAAAGGTTATAAATTTAGTAATGTTTTGTAGATACTTGGATTCGAGATCTAGTGATTGGACTAAGGGGAGAGTTCAAGATGACACAGAGGTTTGATTCTTGAGATAAATGGGTTGAGTTTTCACCCGCTGAGAAAGAGTAGATTTAAGAGTTAGATTAGAGGGACACCTGGATGGCTCAGTCAGTTAAGTGTCTGACTCTGGACTTCAGCTCAGATTACGATCTCACAGTTTGTGAGTTTGAGTCCTGCATGGGGCTCTGTGCTGATAGCATTGGGCCTGCTTTGGATTCTCTCTCTCCTTCTCTCTCTGCCCCTCCCTGCTTATGCTCTTTCTCTGTCTCTCAAAATAAATAAATAAAATTTAAAAAAAAGAGGTGGATTAAAGGGATTAGATCATATTGAATATGTTGATTTTTAGGTGTATGTGAGACATCCGTGTGGAGGTTGTGATTGATAGGAATACGTAATTCAAAGGACAGACAGATCTGGTCTCAAAATACAGATTTAGAAGATTAGCACATAAAAGGGATAAGAATAGGTGAAATTGTCCTTAGATAGTGTCTCAGTTAAGATAAAATGTGGATTGACAGTAAAGCCTCAGGAAACTTTTACACTTAAGAGGCACATGTAAAAACGGGTCAAAAGAATGGGTCAAAAATGAATAAGGAGAACCAAGAATATGAATGTCCTAGGGGCCGAGAGAATAGGGAATTTCCAGGAGAGAGTAGACAGGAGAGTTGAGCACCAAAGGGAAGTAGAGAAAGGAAAGGACTGACACTATAAGGCTGTTGTTTCGTAGGAAACCGTGCTGAATCCTTGCATGTCCTCTTCTGAGTTAATGATAGTTACTATTAATATTATTTAATCTTCAAGATACGCCTCCAGTTTTTCCTCCTCGAAGCTTTTTACTTACATTTCTATGGCTCTTACCACTTTGAAGAAATCTTCTCTGATGATGAATGTAATTTGTGCTTACTGTTGAAATTCAGAAAGTTACACAGTGTATTATATTCCAAAGACTTAAGGTAAACGACATACTGCTCTTGATACTTACTGCTGAGAAGTTTTGTAGATAGGTTGCACAAATTGACATTCCTTCCAGTAGTGTTTAAGAAATATCTGTTTGGGGCGCCTGGGTAGCTCAGTCGGTTGAGCGTCCAAGTTCGGCTCAAGTCATGATCTCACAGTCCTTGGGTTCGAGCCCCGCATCGGGCTCTGTGCTGACAGCTCAGAGCCTGGAACCTGCTTCAGATTCTGTGTCTTCCCCTCTCTTTGCCCCTCCTCTGCTGACTGTCTGTCTCTTTCTCTCAAAATAAAATAAAGACATAAAAAAATTTAAAAAAAAATCTGTTTAACCATATCCTCATCAAAATTGATAATATATAAAAACAATCTTTGTGAGTTTAGTCAGAAAAAAAAGCTTGAAAAAATAAATCTTATTCTGTCTTCGATTAGTATAGTTGATCCTTGAATAATATGGGTTTGAACTGCATGATACCATTATTGTGTGAATTTTTTACAGTAGTGTAAGTGTATTTTCTCTTCCTTATGAGTTTCTTAGTTAACGTTTTATTTTTTCTAGCTTTAAGTATAGAGCATACAATGTATATAACACACAAAATATGTCTTAATTGACTATATTATCAGTAAGGCTTTCAGTCAACAATAGGTTATTAGTCGTTAAGTTTTGGGGAGCCAAAAGTTACCCTTGCATTTTCTATGGGCAGTAGGGGTTGGTGCCACTAGCCTCTGTGTTGTTCAGGGATCAGCTGTAATTAGGTTGAACTTTATTTTCTCTGGCCAGTCTCTGAGGTTTGGTCCATGAAAGCTCAAGAGCTTCAGTTATATGTGACAGGCCAATAGGATTTCTGAAATAAAGAAATTCCATTTTATATGCATATTCTTGTTTCAGTCTAATTTCACTGAATTATGAACTCAGGCTGGCATATTGAAAAGCTTTCTCTGGCCCCCTAAGTTCTTAACTTTTATATGATAATATCCTAAAGAAAGTGCCAGTAGTTAAAATAATAAATAGCATATAAATAGGGAAAGTGTTTGGATTTCACAAGTATTCTCTTTTACATTAGAGAGTCAGTAGTGGTCAGTGGATTTTGTTAAATGATATTTAAAATACCAGCTTATTTAAAATGCCAGCACTTAGCATTTAGAACTGCAGTGTCAAGAGAGTAATTTAATGCCTTTCACTGATGTGTGTCATCACTTATTTTAGCTATTTCATGTATAAACATAATGGGAATATGTCAATGTATGTATTACATATTCATATTCCTATGAGAATATTAGATGAGAGATTTCAAGATTTAAAAATCAGACATAAAAGACTCAATAGGTTAATACATATTGTATCTTATTTCCATTATTATTGCCAAATAATGTTTTTCTATTTAGAATAAGTTAGAGATGATACAGTTGTAACTTAAATGTATCTGTTACTGAAGTTAAAATTTTTTAAATAAATGAAACATAAATATCTGCTTGAACCATGGTCTCTGAAATGTGACAGAAAGCTAGAAGAAAAAGAATGTCATAAAATGATTGGTTTTATAGTCTTTTATATGGGTATGTGGTATCCCAAAATTTACAGAATTATTCAAGAACTTTTTTTCAATGTGAACACTCAACACATATAAGGCAAATCAAATTATAGACTGTAATTTCTTTTTTTTAGTTTTATTTAAATTCCAGCTAGTTTATATATAGTGTAATATTAGTTTCAGGAGCAGAATCCTGTGATTCGTCACTTACATATAACATCCAGTGCGCATCACAAGTGCCTTCCTTTATGCCTTTATTTCCCATTTAGCCCATCACCCCCACCTCTCTTCCAGCAGCCCTCAGTTTGTTCTCTATAGTTCAGAGTCTGTCTGTTTTATAGTTTGCTTCTCTCTTTTTTCCCCATGTTCATCTATTTTGCTTCTTAAGTTCCACATGTGCATGGAATCATATGGTATCTGTCTTTCTTTGATTTATTTCCCTTAGCATAATACACTTTAGCTCCATCCATGTTGGAGATGGCAAGATTTATTCTTTTTGATCTCAGTAATATTTCATTGTGAATATATATCCCATCTTTATCCATTCATCAACTGATGGACATTTGGGCTCTTTCCATAGTTTGGCTGTTGTTGATAATGCTTCTATAAACATTGGGGTGCATGTATCCCTTTAAATCAGTATTTTTGTATCTTTTGGGTAAATAGTAGTATAACTGCTGGATCCTAGGGTAGTTCTACTTATAACATTTTGAGGAACCTCCACAGTGTTTTCCAGAGTGCCTGCGCCAGTTTGCATTCCCAACGACAGTATAAGAGGGTTCCCCTTTCTTTGTCATCTCACCAACATCTGTTGTTTCCTGTGTTGTTAATTTTAGCCATCCTGACAGGTGCGATGTGATGTGATATCTCATTGTAGTTGTGATTTATATTTCCCTGATGATGAGTGATGTTGCATCTTTTCATGTCTGTTAGTCATCTGTATATCTTCTTTGGAAAAATTAGACTCTATTTTTTGGGATTTCAGACTTAAAATGGTCATTATAATAAAATGTGCATATTGATTTATCTAGAATTTCTATAGATGCTGGAAACGAAATCTTCCCCTCAAATTTGTTATATTTCATTTTAATTTTGCCTCTAACTTTGGGATAGTTTAACCTCTTTATTTCAGTTTCTTTTTCTGTAAATCATGAAATGTTGCACTGAAGTTCTATCTTACAAGAGTCCATAATTCTATAAATATGGTCCCCTGTAACCTCTTTCTGTATAAAGTCAAGTATATGTATATGTGTGTGCATGTGTGTGTGTATTCTTAATATAGAATAAGAAAACATTAGAGTAAGTTCTAAGGATAAAATTTAGTTTCTAATGAAATTAGCACATCTAAGAACAGATCTACTGAAAGCCTTGATAAATCTCAGTGATTGTTCTTTTGGATTTAGGATGAATGGGAAACAAAATACTTTTATGCAATATTGTTTTGGTTTCCTACAGATTATGAAGTTAGAAATTGATGAGATTGCAGCGCCTCGATCATTTATTTTTCTCTGGTGTGGTTCTGGGGAGGGATTGGACCTTGGAAGAGTGGTAAGATTGAAAAGTTTGAAGATAGATGTTATTTTGTCATTTGTTTCTTGAATAGTTGCTAAAATACTCAGAAGAAAAAAATGCGATCAGGAAAGAATATATGAAAGGCGGTACCCTTTGGTTAGCTAGCATTAGGGTTCAAGAAGTCAAAATATGATTTATTACAACTTCAGGAGGAGAACAGTTTAGACATTTGAAAAATAAGCTGCTTCAGTGTCATTTACTGCTCACTGAAAGTAGCTAAAAAGTATTCTGAATAACATTAACTCCTGAATTCCAAATAGAAGCCAAATCAAATTGGAAAAATAACAGAGCATCCGGAACACATGGTTTGAATCATTGAGTGAGAGTGAGAAGGAAGTTACATGACACCTCTGTTTTAAGCACCTTATATTTACTGTATTTCAGAACGCTCTTTTTATTGCAATATTTTCGATTTCTGAGTGGAAACAAAATAGCGTATGGTTTTTTACCTAAGAATAATGGGAGAATTGTGGCTAAGTATTAGAAGGCTTCATTCAGTTTTGCTGTCCAGCAGTGAAACTTTGAGTAAAGAGATATTTATGCTTGTGGGTTTCAGTTTCCTCACTTGTTAATAGATGATACCTTCCATTTTGAGGACATATTACTTGTTATACAGCAGATAATCTCATTTAATCCTGGCAGTTTTAGGAAGTGTCCATTTGAGAGGTGAAGAATTTAAGTAGGATTATATTGAGACAAATTTGTGCTAAAATACTAAAATTTTACAATTACTTTGTATTCTTTATAAAGTAGCAAGTTTGAGACTACTGACTAATATCATTGCTTGTGTCATTTGTTAACTCCCAAGGTAAGAATGTAACTATTCCAATTGGGGATAGTTACTTTTTCAGCAAAAAAATAACTATCCCCAATTTTTCCAGGATGTCCTGGAAAAGCTAAGGAAATAGCAAACATCCTATATGTTTTTATATATTTACCTTTTGTACTTGGGACTTGCCTTCCACCTCCCAAGTTAGGTTGAAAATGATTAGGAGGTTTTATCGTACTTGTCTATGCAGCAGTCTGTCATATTGGTAAGAGCAGATTTTGGCCAAAAATTATTTGTAATCATCATTACAAAAATAATTCAGCGTAAGGCATCCTCAATAGCTTTTGTTAATTGTTTAGAACATGAAGATTTAGACCCTTGTGATGTATAATGAATTTCCAGTACAAAACAAATAACTGGCAAAAGAAACAGATACTGATCTTGATTTTTAGATTTTAAAATAAAAATCCAAGTTTTCATTTTGAGGTGTTTCTCATGATAAGAGTTTACACAATAAGAGCATTCCTGAAATGAACAGTACCAGCATGATCATACTGCACAATTTGCTTATTTCCCTTACTTTACTCTTAAGTCAACAAGGGGATAAGGATGTATCTTGTTTTTATTCCCACCAGCTCGTCAGCACCTACATATGTTAGTAGCCCTCAATATTAGCAAGTAATAAGATACGTAATTTTAAGTATTTGAATTTTTTGAAGTTGTTAGTGTTAAATAAATAAAAGTAATGTAAGATTCATTTGAAAAGAAGCTATCAATTAGGATATGTTCAATGGTTTTTAGATTTGTCAGAGGATAGGAAATTGAGGTGCTAGAAATCAAATCATCTGTTGAATTATTTTATGATTAAAGAAGGACTGAGTCTTTTTTGATTTAAAACCCACTTTCTGTTGATGAAAATGGAAGGTAGTATTAAAGAATTGGAGTATTATGTAATCCTATCTATGTTTTGATATTTCACTATATAAATTATATTAATATCTGAAAGGTATCTATGCATTCTGTATAATGGCTGTATATTTTAAGACTTTAGTATTTCTTTTTTTCTATTTCTGCACTAAGAATTACTGTAACATCTTGGAAGTTAGTATCTCAAACCTCTAGGAAGTTTTTTTTAATACTGGTTGGTTATTTTAAGTATTGTTTACATCTTTTAGTTAAGGATTTCTTTTTTAAATTCTTTCATTTGTAGTGTTTACGCAAATGGGGTTACAGAAGATGTGAAGATATTTGTTGGATTAAAACCAATAAAAATAATCCTGGAAAGACTAAGACTTTAGATCCAAAAGCTGTCTTCCAGAGAACAAAGGTATTGCCTTTACTGTTTTGTTTTCTTTATTTTCATTATTTTTCCTCAGGCTTTTACAAATGACTGTATACTGTTTAATTTTGATAGATTCTTTTCTTAGACTTGCACAAATGGCATTGAACAGAATAGAATTACATAAAGTTTAATTTTTAAATTCAGTATTTTTTTAATGTTTTGTTTATTTTTGAGAGAGAGAGAGAGAGACAGCTTGAGCAGGGGAGGGTCAGAGAGAGGGAGACACAGAATCCGAAACAGGCTCCAGGCTCTCAGCTGTCAGCACAGAGCCCAACGCAGGGCTTGAACCCACAAACCGTGAGATCATGACCTGAGCTGAAGTCGGACACTTAACCGACTGAGCCACCCAGGCGCCCCTAAATTCACTATGTTTTATTCACTATGTTAAATTCAGCCTTCACTGTGCTTGAGAAGGTAATATATATTCTTGTATGTCCTAAACTGCTATTATTCTAAATCACTTATGTATAGGTTTTTTGTACCCTCTGAGCACCCCCTTCCCCGATTTTTTCCCTTTGTCTGAACCCACAAAAAGGAGACAGCAGCAATACTCAATAGCTGGCTCCCTTGGAGGCATATTTTTCTCCTTCCCCCTTTTCTACATAAGAACCCTGAGAACATTTACACAAGAACTCTTGAGAACCTCTGCTCCATACAACTGCCCTGCTACTATCAGGCTTTAAAAGTTTGTCCTCTAGTCCTTCACTCTTTAAGGAACCACTTGTGGGAGAATCTTTCTTTTAAGTCTTTCTTAAACTGGAAAATTCTTTTGAAGGGAACCTAAGCTACCCTTGCCATGGTTCATGGAGTCAAGTGATTAAATGTATTTAACCCATCCTCCTGCCAGTTAGATTAAATAGAGGTCAAATAAAGAGAAAACTGATTTTCATATTTTCTTATGTTGAGTAATTAGAAGTCTGTATCCATTCTTCAAGTCCCTTCTCCATATAAAAAGGTATCTTGTTTATAGTTTTGATTTTGGGTTACATGAGGCCCAGTATAACATCCTTTTAAGATTCCAAGGTCAAGTGCCATGTTTCCATATCTGGTGGAAACAAGTTATTATCTAGTGTTGCAGAGGGAAAGACTCCATGGTTATTGATGCAGTTCTAAAATGTGGCCCCAAATGTAATACTGTTATCTAGCTTCCCTGGTAATCTTCCCACATCCAGAGATCCAGGCTCTCCTATAGTATTTTTGCCATTAGAACTATATCCCAAAGATTCAAGATAAGGAAATTTGTTTTAGAACTGGGGACATCAGAAATGTAAAATGTTATGAAATATGAATTTTGAAGAGATTAATTGGTCTGCTTTTACTGTTTTTTAGGAACACTGCCTTATGGGAATCAAAGGAACTGTTAAGCGTAGCACAGATGGGGACTTCATCCATGCTAATGTTGACATTGATTTGATTATCACAGAAGAACCTGAAATTGGCAATATAGAAAAGCCTGTAGAAATTTTTCATATTATTGAACATTTTTGTCTTGGTAGAAGACGCCTTCATCTATTTGGAAGAGATAGTACAATTCGACCAGGTAGGACCTCAGGAAATCTTAAACGTATCTTTTTGGTCCCTCGGGAAATAAGTGTCAGGAAATGGTACAGAGTGCTGTGTAATATACAGTTTTTATGGTGTGTTTGATTCTTCTTGCTGTACTTCACATCTGCTGAGCTCGTTCTTGTCTCTTCATAGTCCTCTCTTTTTATTCAAATACCTGACCTTTTCTCACAACTCTGTCTAAGCTGGCCAGCTTCCTGCTCCACCCCCTCCCCCCCCTCCACTCCTGTCTTTCCCCTTAGTCCGTACTCTGTTTCCTTTTTCTTCATAGCACTTACCATTAGATGAATTACACATTCATTTGGGCTTATGTTTATAATCAGTGTCTCCAACACGCAGTCTCATGGAAGGCAAAGATTCTCTTCCTCACTTCTTTCTACCCAGCATTCAGATTATTCAGTAAATAATGTGATGAGGAAATGCATAAATGAATGATTGAATCAACCTGAAGAAAATTTATATTTGTGAAATACAGATCTTAGTTTTATTAGTAACTAAAATGCCTGGCTTGTTTGCTTACATGTCTAGTGGTGTTGTCTTGTCAAAATTTTAACTTTTTATGAAATCAGTATAATGTGAATTTACTATTTTGAAAAAAAAAGGCTTGTATTTGAGGATGGTAGTAGACATGGAAAAATGGGAATGAATAGGAGTGACATGGTAGTTAGTGGTTGAATTTCTAGCACCTATCATCTGGGGTAATATTGTGATTGAGAGGAGTAGAGGCAAAGTTGGTTCCAGGATTTTAATCAGAAAACAATGGTATCATTTACGCAAGTAGGAAGGTTAATAAAGTTTATTACATTTTCACTGAACCCAAACTCATTGCAGTATGTAATTTTTTCTAAGTGATACTCTCACAGAATGTGAAACAAGGATGGAGACAAGGAAGATGATATTACAAAATTTACAGTTGTGCAGGTGAAATCAGATACATACCTATGAAGTCTGTATGACCATTATTAAATACCATGTGTTCTGTAAAAAAGATGAGTATCGGGTGAGTGATAGGGGCATCTTTTTTTTTTTTTTTTTTTAATATTTTTATTTATTTCTAGGAGAGAGAGACACAGCGTGAGCAGGGAGGGTCAGAGAGAGAGGGAGACACAGACTCTGAAATAGGCTCCAGGCTCTGAACTGGCTGTCAGCACAGAGCCCGACGCGGGGCTCGAACCCACGAACCGCGAGATCATGACCCAAGCGAAAGTCGGACGCTTAACCGACTAAGCCACCCAGGTGCCCCAAGTGATAGGGGCATCTTTAAAAATGGATTAGAGACTTGAAATAGCTCCTAAAGGACCAGTAAGGAAGAACTGGAAACAAAAAAAGATAATCTTTCTTTCCCCCTGTTTCAGGCTGGCTTACAGTTGGACCAACTCTTACAAATAGCAACTATAATGCAGAAACATACGCATCCTACTTTAGTGCTCCTAATTCCTACTTGACTGGATGTACAGAAGAAATTGAGAGACTTCGACCAAAATCACCTCCTCCCAAGTCTAAATCTGATCGGGGAGGTGGAGCTCCCAGGGGTGGAGGAAGAGGTGGAACTTCTGCTGGCCGCGGACGAGAAAGAAATCGATCTAACTTCCGAGGAGAAAGAGGTGGCTTTCGCGGGGGCCGCGGAGGAGCACACAGAGGTGGCTTTCCACCTCGGTAACTTTGTAAGACACTGGTCAGTTAATGCCCCTTCCACCTTCTTTACTGTAGTTTGAATTCTCATTGGGAGACTTAGTGTAGTACTCACTTCCAGCTGGCACTCTGCTTTAGAGTCTTTAAGCTGCAGGAACACCTTAGCCAATCTCCTTGCAGTTGTCACACATGCTGTGTAGTTTTGTCCAGGATCAACATCATTCTGCCTTTGGTCGTGTGCATGTAACTGAACAATGCAACATATACCTTCCTTTCAGACACCAATTTATTCTGATAGATTCCAACTAATTACAAAGGCTTTTGCTTTTTAGAAGTAGTTTAAGTGAACAGTGAAAAAGAGCCATCTGTAGTATCTATCACATGAGTGCCAAGACAGACGATAGTAGCCATCCTGCCACTGCTGTCACAGCAAATGGAAAGCTGTTTGGGAGCCTTGATGGAATGGATTTGGGACAGATGGTTAACTTCTGTCAGGGTTTTAACATTTTCTTGATGAAACAATAAAAAGAAACTTTATTTTTTTCTTAAGAATCTTAAATTCCTATGATTTGACTGCTACTGAGACTTTGAGAGTCTGTGAACAAAATCACCTCCTTCCAAATCTGAATCTGCTGCGGGAGGTTGGTACACCCAGTGGAGGGCAGATGGAGAGGTAGAATTGAGTAGGCAGACTTAAAAAAAAGAGAAAAAGCTCATCATAATTTCAGTTGCATTGCTATAGGTGGCTATTAATCACACTTCTTAAGAAGCAAAGGGGGACAAATCTCCAGGTGTTAGAACTTTGGTGTAGACTTGAACTTGGATTGGCCTTCACAGCAGCTTCATATTCCTTAGCAAAATAAAAGAAATGGAGGCAACAACAGAGAAACCTGGTTATCAGGTGTTTTGGGGAATAAAGTACTTGAAGATGAGGAAATAACATCTTTAAACTTGTTATGGAGAAAATTTAATATAAAAACTAATTACAGAAAACCATTAAGACACCTCAGAAAATGGAACTGTAGTTGCCTTTTATTAAAACCATGTGTGTTGTTTTTAAGAGACTGGTTTTACCGATCAGTGGTTGTATACAACTATGCTGTCATTTCTCTTTCTGTACTGTAACTCATGTTGTAGAAGAATTTGATGATGAAATAATACCATTATTCTTGAAAAATATATTTTTTATTTTGTGTATAATTTTTCTAATGAAACTTTAAACCTTTGAAATGTGGCAGTCTGTTTTCTGTAAGCGGAATTGCCTTTGTTACCAAGTAAAAAAAGGACTGACCTAACTTCAGACTCTTATTTTGGTCTGTGATGCATTTAATAGCCATTCGGAGCTTTCCATTGGCCTTAAAACAAGGTTATATTACAGACTCTTAAAAACTCAGTTTGAAGGTAAGGACTGAATAATAGAAATAGGGTTGAGATCCTAAAAAGCCTACTGAATTTACCTTGTTCAACCTGTTAGTACTTTCTAGTACAAATAGCATTTGACAATGCCTTTCTTGATGTAGATATGATGAAGATATGAATCACAGTTGGTTAGGCTTTTTACTGAAATGATAGTTAATTTTCAACTTCACTGATTATGAAGTATCTATAGATAGAACTGTATTTGTCAAAGTTGATGTGAGAATAAAGAATATAGATGTTCTAATTGCCCACTGTGGGTCTTCAGAAATACTAGTTAGGAAGTGACCCTGTCCTGTAAATGAGACTCCCTAGTGTGGTCCACACCTTGGGCCTAGCCAAGGGAAGGCAACATTCTTATTGGTTACCTGGCCTAGTTACCTGTGAGATGTGTATCACAAAGTCATCTTAGATAATGGCTACTTTGTAGGTTGCAAGTTAAAGAGAGCCACTGCCTACCTATTTAGAATAGAGCAAATAAGAAAGAAGTAGGTGGTGGGAAGAAATGCAAGGCCTAGAATTATCTCTTTGACAGTGTACTATGGAATTTTTATAGCACAAGATGATTTTAACTCATTAGTTTTGCTACCCTCCACTTTCAAGTAAGGTTGGGGTATCATTTTTATTATAGAATCTTTATTCATTGAGGAAAAGTTTCCAATGAAAACCCATTAATCTGACCTCTTCTGACTTTTGATCATCTTAATATTTACATGCCTTACATTTTCAAAAAATTATCTAGGAATTTTCCCAAATAATTTATAGTTGCCTTACTTACTGATTCCTAAGTACGAACACAAGCTAATAATTGTGAAGTAATCCTACTTTTTTTTTTCAGTTTAAAAATCCTTTTTTTTTAAAGTTTATTTTGAAAGAGAATAAGCAAGCAGGGGAGGGGCAGAGAGTGAGGGAGAGAAAGAAACCCAAGCAGGTTCTGTACTGTCAATGCAGAGCCCTACACAGGGCTCACACCAACAAATTGTGAGATTGTGACCTGAGTCAAAGTCAAGAATTAGATGCTTAACCAACTGAGCCACCCCGGAGCCCCAGTTGAGTTTAAAAATTCTAAGGTCAGCATACCTATTATACATAATTACAAATCTAAGTATTCCAGTCCAAATGTTCGTTTATTTTCATTGGCAACAATTCTCTTCCTGTTACCTATTTCCCTTCAAAGGATGGAGATTAGGAGGCCTAAAGTACCATAGTTCTTCTGGAGTTTTCTTCACTATGTATAGAACAGAAAAGGGGAAGAGGCTGATGATGTCAGCTAGAACAGATTTTGTGGTGGGGAATATCCTACCCAAATACTACTGAACCAGATTAGACCAAGGAATTATGGAGATGTCCGTCAAAGAGTAGAATGGATATCATGACACAGCACAACTGGGGAGTAGGGATCAAGTGTGGAGGAGAGTCTGGTATGGCAGCCAGTCACACATCCAGAGTTGGAATGGATCAGCCCTGTAGCAGCCATCTACTGTTCTGAGGATTCGGTAAGTCAAAGAGCCACCTGAGTCCTTAGCCCATAAATCTGGAAATTTAAACTACGAATCTTTGTGTTCTAAAGCTGAGTCCGTGTCCTACCATAGTTTGATTTTAAGTTGATGGACTTGTAATGGCAAGGTGACTGTGGATTAGTGTGTTGTCCATAGCTGAGAACCTGTGTCATGGCTGTTTCTAGGAATGATTCCTTTCATTCTGATTCCAGAATACTTCCCACTCATTTTAATTGCTAAATTACAATTTTCTGATTAGTTTCACCAGCTTATTTTAAAAGCTCTACTGCTTTCACCCTGAATTTAACTACACAAGATTTGGTCTTTGCAGTGTAGTTCCAGATTTTACTGATTTGTTTAATCTTTACTAACTTGACAGAATTATGGCCCAGTGGGACTCATTCTAGTTTTTGATCTAAAAGTGTCTTCTATTTTTGTGAGCTTTTAAAAACATAAATCCTTACTTATAAGAAGGGCCCTCCTTAATACAATCCAATAATCTTGGGGTCCACGTAGGACTTTTAGCATTATCCTGTCTTTGATATTTGGTGATAAGGACTGAACTTTAGCTTGGGTCTCAAATATATGTAGTCAGTTCTGAAGCTAAATATCTAGGACTTCAGAGCCATGGAAGATTCCATTTCTGGAGCAGACATTGCTTCTGCTCAAAAGGCCTCCATCATTTCCTCAGATATAAACACTGGTAGCTATAGTGCACAGAGAAAATGACCTCATTTAATCTAGGTAATTCTTTTCCAGCAAACCCTCTTTTCCAATATTAGATAAAATGTTAAAATGATCAATTTGTGTATGTGTTACACTTCTTGTCTCCGAAATTCAGAGGTGCTAATAGTGAAATTCAGTAAGGTAGGTTTTTTTCCCCCCAAAATAGTTCTAGATAATGGAGAATGTAGAGATCAACAATGTAAAATGCATATAGGAACCAAGCATGTAATACAGATTGGTGAAGCAAGCCCTGGGTTTCTTTTATAGTGGAATAATTATCTTTTTACACATTTTATTTGCATATTAAACATGGGAATATTAACTTTCATTCATTTACTCTCCCACATTTATCTCATTTGTGCTGTTTTCCCAATTTGATGGTTTTTCCAACTCCTCTGTAAGAAAAGCAGAGCAGCACAGAGCACTTTAATAAATAGCCACTGACTTGATTTCAGGACTGTGGAGACTAGAGAGAGGTAGGGATAGGAGAGCTCATGCCCTGAGTAAGGTGAACTCAGCTCCCCCAGGTGTCACCACACAGGAAGACAGTAAGTTTGAGATATTCGTGTGAAATCAAGCTAATTTTTAGACACTGTTGGCAACTACATTTCCTTTGCTACATTTCTTTTCATGGAACTAAACTTTTGTTAAAATTAGTTTGGCTAGCTAAATCTTGCATGAATATGGTAAATTCTGGCCTCTAAACACCAGTGACCAAATTTATTAAAAGAAGAGAAAAAAAAGTTACTCAGTTGGGGCAGGACACCATCAGCTTTGGAAGCATGCGATGTAGTCGATGTACTTTGGAACATACATAAAAGATTACAGACATGGACTAAAACTTTCAAGTTGCATATAGTGATGTGACTGCAAGCCATTTGTCCAGTGGGAGGAAATAGAGGGATACAGGCCTGTGTTGTCATAAAAACACACCTTTTATAGAGTCCCATATCTATTCAAGTTCTTAGTTTATAATTACAGTTGTGAATATCATAAAAGAATACATTATTTTTTTCTGTTTTAAAGCAGAGGACAAAAAAATTTTGTTCAGCACTATCGTTTAGTAGTTTATGCTAGTTAAATTGCTAGTAGGCAAATGCCTAAATATCTTATGGAATTTGCTGTTGTTTCATAGGTTTATGCTTCTCAAGACAACTTACGGGTAGGTACATACTTTAATATTTAGTAAAGGAGATGTAATAGTATTGGTTATAATTCATATAAACCACACAGGTGGATGGATTATTTGGCCTTGTCCAAAAAGCTAGGCTTACATGCATGGTAAATAGGAGCTCAAGATTATAGCTTACTTTTCTACTGCTCTTAATTGAAAAACAGTTTTGAAAACAATTTTTTAATTTTTTTTTTAAATTTACTTTTGAGAGAGAGAGAAAGACAGCGTGAGCAGGGAAGGGTCAGAGAGAGAGGGAGACAGAATCTGAAGACAGTCTCCAGGCTCTGAGCTGGCTGTCAGCACAGAGCCCGATGCGGGGCTCGAATCCACGAACCATGAGGTCATGACCTGAGCTGAAGTCAGACACTTAACCAACTGAGCCACTCAGGCACCCCATTGAAAAACAACTTGTAAGCATATAGTAGTCCCCCCACCTTATCCATGGGGGATATGTTCCAAGACCCCAGTGGATACCTGAAACCAGGAATAGTCCCAAACCCTACATATACTAAGTTTTTTCCTATGCATACATACATATGATAAAGTTCAATTTATAAATTAGGTATAGTAAGAGGTGAACAATAAGAGAGTGATTATAATAATATACTGTAATAAAAGTTACATGAATGTGGTCTCCCTCAAAATACTTTCTGGTACTCACTCTTGTAATGATCTGAGATGTTAAAATGCCTATGTGATGAGATGAAGTGAAGTGAGTGATCCAGGCATCGTGCTGTACTGTTAGGCTACTGTTGAACTTCTGACAGTGTGTCAAAGAAGGATCATCTGCTTCTGGACCATGACTGACCTTGAGTAACTGAAACTATGGAAAACAAAACCACAGGTAAGGGAGGGCTACAGCATCATGATTAAGAATGCTGTACAGGAGCACCTGGGTGACTCAGTGAAGCATCCGACTTCGGCTCGGGTCATGATCTTGCAGTTTGTGAGTTCTAGCTCTGCATTGGGCTCTCTGCTGTCAGAAGAGCAGGCTTCTATCCTCTGCCTCCCTCTCTTTCTGCTCCTCCCCCGCTTGTATGCTCTCAAAAATAAACATTAAATAAAATACCATATTTATAAAAATGATTCTGAACGAAAATTTAAGCAAATGTAAGCTCACGAGCCAATGAACTTCCTGAATCTTGAATCCCACCTCCTCCGTGAGCGGATGCTAACGAGATACTGGATCAAGACAGCATCGGGACCTCTTTGGAGATCATTCCCACTTCTAACTGCTTTCACTTGTCCCAGGTCAGGTGAAAGATGGCTCACATTCCAAAGATTGCCTTTTGTCTACTCATTTAGTCCTTAAATCCCTGGTGTTTGTGCTCTCAGAAATGAGCCTTTGTCATTTATAAAAAGGCAGCAATGTGCTTTCTCAGCTTTCAATGTATGGCTCATAGAAAGTGCCTAATAAATAGTCCTGTACTCCTTTGCTTGCTTAATAATTGGAAGTAAGACCTAGAGGATTTTTAATATTCTTCTCTTGCCACCTTTTTTCCTTTCTGTTGGTGCTTTCTCCATTACATAAGAGGACTGTGTTTTTCTAATAAGGATTTTTTTTTTCTCTCAACATTACCTTTGAGACTGAAGAAATAGTAATTTTCACTGACTTACCACTTATCAGATTTATAGAATGAATTTCCTCTCATCTGACTTTATTATTTTTTTTTAAATATTTTTTATTTATTTCTAGGAGAGAGACAGCGTGAGCAGGGGAGGGTCAGAGAGAGAGGGAGTCACAGACTGAAACAGGCTCCAGGCTCCGAGCTGGCAGTCAGCACAGAGCCCGACATGGGGCTCGAACCCACGAACCGCGAGACCATGACCTAAGCGAAAGTCGGACGCCTAACCGACTAAGCCACCCAGGCGCCCCTCCTCTCATCTGACTTTAAAGACACGTGATTGTTTCCTCAGATAATAAACTTTGTCTCTACCAAATGCAACCTACAAAGTAAGGAAAATGGTTTAACTGCATCTGTATCACCTTGTTAATAGTGGCTTACGTAAAAAGTTACACTATGTTCCTCCTATAAGTAGAAGTGGAACTCAGAATAGGTTGCCTCAGAGTGGGAGGACAGGAGCTTTGAGGACTGGCTTACGGTGACACTCAGAAGTCCTGGGAAACTGCTGCTGACCAGTAACGCTGCCTCAGGGAGAGAACACTGCCACTGAGACATAGCTGAATGATGTACTTAGCAAAGTGTCCGTCCCTTGACTACACATACATTTCCCAGAAGCACACTATGGAAGCAGAGAAGCCCCGGAATTCAGGAGACTATGAGGAGGCTTTGACACAAGTCATCAGCGTGAGCCAAAGATAGTAAAGCGTCCCTGCCAGTCCTGTGAAATAGAGACTGAGATTCAATAAGATTGAGTTTTGAAATGTGACACCTGAGGTGCCTGGGTGGCTCAGTCGGTTAGACAGCCAACTTCGGTTCAGGTTGTGATCTCACAGTTTGCGGGTTCGAGCCCCATGACGGCTATCTCAGAGCCTGGAGCCTGTTTCAAATTCTGTGTCTCCCTCTCTCTGACCCTCCCCTGCTCATGCTGTTTGTCTCTCTCTCAGAAATAAATAAGAATTTAAAAAAATGTTTTAAAAAAATGTGACACCTTTTTGCACACTAGAGTTTACTTTTTTTTATGTTTTTTTTTTCTTTCTTTCTACAGGACAAAGAGAGAGAGACAGTGTGAGCAGGGGAGGGTCAGAGAGAGGGAGTCACAGACTGAAACAGGCTCCAGGCTCCGAGCCGGCAGTCAGCACAGAGCCCGACGCGGGGCTCGAACCCACGAACCGCGAGATCATGACCTAAGCGAAAGTCGGACACTTAACCGACTAAGCCACCCAGGCGCCCCCACACTAGAGTTTACTGTTGTAAATTCTTATCTGCTATATCTGCTTTCCCCTAATTCATAATGTAACAACCTTTTTTTCTTCCAAAGAGGCATATTGGGCCCTAAAACATTGATTGGGTAACATTAAACCCCATGGGATATCCTAAAACTTTTTCAAACACGAATAATAAGTGTTTCATGGACTCCAGAAAAAACCTCTGTTTGAAAAATATGGACTTAAGAAACTAAAGTCATAAAAAATGTCTTAAAATGGGAAATTCTCATTGCAAAAGAATTTTATATGTGTAACTGGTAAACATTTTTTAATGGTATCAAAATAAAAGGCACATCCTAAAAGTTTTTGCATAACCATGTACTCAAGACCATCTGCAGTCAATATTATTGAATGGTAGTTAACTAGACACTGTTCATTTTGCTTCCCCAAATTGACTTTGTTCTTTATGTGAGTTAAAGCTGGATTTTCATGTATTAAATTTGGATGACAATGGCTCTGGAAAATATGTTTACAAGGACATGCTGCATGCTGTGGGAATTCAGAGGGTTCGGCCTGGTTAAGACCTGTCTTAAGAGGAGGCAGGAAATACCCATTAAAGATGATGACTAAGAGATTTCTCTTGCCTCTTTCGGCTGAGATTTTCCTTTTATCTTGATTAGTCAGCATTACATCTTGTGTTTTCGGCAATTAAAATTTACAAAGCCAATTCTCTACAAAAAAATTACCTTTTCTGGAAGATTATTGACTAACCTTTCTGGAAGGTTTCAGACACTTTAGTATATAATGCCTCCTAGTAGAGCTAATGTTCAATTTCAGAATGTCTTTTCATATTCCAGAACATGATCTAAAATTTGATCCTTACTCTTCATTGGTTTATTAATAGGAAACATGTTCCCATCTGACTGAACATTAAAAAAAAGTTAATATATCATTTTAAACTATGCTCTATCTCCTGTTATCAGGTTACTTCTAGGAAGTGAAGATAATGCCATTTAGTAACATCCTCAAAGATGTGCTTTCTTGAGGGAGTAAACTCTTATTTTTTCATAATAGTTCCTCAAAATACTAATTCTTGTCCTTGGTTTATAATTTATTGAAGTTTTGGTTTTTAACACTTAAAGCAGCTTAGGCAGTTTTTCTCATTGATATTTATTTCTGAAATCCTCTTTTATTTTTATTTTATTTTTTTTTAAAATTTTTTAAATGTTTTTTATTTATTTCTAGGAGAGAGAGAGAGAGAGAGAGAGAGAGACAGCGTGAGCAGGGGAGGGTCAGAGAGAGAGGGAGTCACAGACTGAAACAGGCTCAGGCTCTGAGCTGGCAGTCAGCACAGAGCCCGACGCGGGGCCCGAGCCCATGAACCGCGAGATCATGACCTAAGCGAAAGTCGGACGCTTAACCGACTAAGCCACCCAGGCGCCCCTGAAATCCTCTTTTAATTGGACATTTATACAGCATTTAAAGATAGCTTGATTTTGAGGATATCAGTTAATATACTCCTGGCATTAAGAGCAAATACAACTAGGAATCAAAGTAGTCCTAGTTTTCATGATCCTTAGCAAGTTTAATAATTAAAAAAAAAAAAACAACTAATGAGATAACAGCAATGAACACTTAAATAGCACTGTGTATCAGGGACTATTCTACACGTTAACACTATTAACATGAGTAGGAAACTGAGGCACAGAAAGGTTTCTAACTTGCCCTGAAGTTCAACTTCAGGGTGGAGCTGGTATAGAAACCTATGCTGTTGGTCCCAGAGCCCATGATGCTATACCTCTCAAGGTTTGGGGGAGAGGATGTACAATTTCAGGACACTTAGAACAGCACTCACTATTTTTGGCAAGTGGTCCTTCAGGATTTATTGGAGTACTTCCATTAGGTATTGGGTTTCTCTTCCCATTGAAAACTAATCTGTATTTGTATTCTGCATTATATTATCTTCTGCCTTCCAAGAATCTTGCTTTTTTACATATTTTTTTGTCTTCAACATTTTTTTGGAGTTGATGAAATAGTACTGCCACTATTTTTTTTTCCAACATAATACTGGCTTCTTTGCACCAGCATTTAAATGTCAAATCCCTGATTCTCTTAAAATAAAATCCTGTCCTTCCTCTGTGATTCTCTCATCCCTTTCTTGAGTTGCCTCCACTCTGACTCCCATTGCTCAACATATTCCAATGTAGCATTCAAGCTCATTGACCCTGTAAAACTGCTTTCACCAAATTCACCCATGACCTTTTTATTAATTCCAATGACCCTTTTAGTCTTTAACTTCTCTCTAGGAAGGCTACTAACTTGGCTGCCCCACTCTCTCCATGCACCCCTCTTACCTTGGTTGGCTTTGCGACATCCTCTTCCCAGGTTTTCCTTTTCACCTCTGGCCCTTCTCCCAGTCTCGTCAGGGTTTGTTTTTTTTTCATCTTGTGCCATTTCTTTTTTTCTGTACGTAGATGACTTTCAAATTTCCAGTCCAGAGCTCTCTCTTGAGCTTCAGGCCTTTATTTTGACGTCTAGCTTATTCCACCTGCATAGTTTGCAAGCTACCTCAGCATGGACAACTGTAAACTGCTGCCTCTTGTGCACACAGAGACGCACACATACACACAACCCACATCTACTCCAGTGTTTCCTTTCTGAGGGAACGATCTCACCGTCCACCCAGCTGCCCAAAGCAGAAATCATTTTCAGACACCTTCTTCTTCACTAACTTCATCTCCTTATCCCCCTCTGTCAAAACCTGTTATTTTAGTGCAGGCCACCATATACTCAAGTGGACTACTCAACCTCCCAAATGCTCTCTCTGCTTCTAGTTCTACCACGTTACAACCCCAGAGTGACCATCCTAAAGAGTGTCCTGTCACTCTTACTGAAATCAGTTTGAATGTCGTCATTTTGCTTTTAGGATTAAATCTAAACTCCCCCTGGACCAGGAGTCACTTTTCCTATCCCATAGGCTTTGTCTCTCCCTAGTAAGTTCCAGCTAAGTTTAAGTTCTCCAAGTTTCTTGAAAGGGCGATACATGCTCTCTCCCACTCTGAGACTTCATTCATATTTAACAATACTCTCATTTACCTGGCTGTCTACTTATTCTTTCAGGCCCCAGCTTTAATATAACTAATGGGAAATCTTTACTGACTATACATGCCTGCTAGCTAGACTAGGTCACATCACATATACCTGATTTTATTTCTTATATAAATAAATATATATTATTAATTTAGATATAGATATACACATAAAATGTACAAACATAAAATTTATATATGAAAAATATGCTATGGCATGTCACAGCATTTATGAAAACTACTGTAATTATAGTGATGGAGGGGATTTTGTTTGTGCTGCTCACTGTTGTCTGTCTCTCTAGAAGAGGGCAGAGCATCTGGCACATAGAAGATGTGCATTAAACATGTTAAGTCAGAACACACTACCTCCAAGAAGGGCACACTCTGAGCATCTAATCACTTAGTAGGTTCTTCTTTCAACTGAGTGGCGCCTTGTCACCTCTACATATTGTTTCTGGTTTTATACCTAACGGAACATACAGAACAATCAGAGGTTATCTTTGAGTGACTCAAGGAATGTGCTCTAGGGTTCTGGTACACATAGAGTGTGGTGCCTAGAACTGAACACGCATCTCAGTGTGGTTTCACCTTGGAATAGCTATACTCATCTGAGAGGTTATTCTTGTAATAGAGTAACTTGAGATCACATGTGCTTTCATCTCACTAGATTCAGGCTGACAAACTCCCTCAGTTCTGTTTTAAATACTGTTGTTTCCAAGGAGCATCTGCATGTGCATTTTTTTGGACACAAGTTCAGGATCATACATTTCTTCTTGTTAAACTTATCCAAGTCAGTCTGAACCATCATGCCAGTTGCCTAACATAGGAAGAGATTTTAATTCTGTTAGTGTATTTTTTATTCTCCTCAATTTCATGATATCTACTGATTTATAAATAAACCTTACTAGCCATGCAGTCGTAGACAAGGTCCTGATTTACTCACTTCAAATCTATTTCTTCATCTGTGAATGGGCTGGTAATAAGATTAGGGTTGCTATGAGGACTAAATGTTCGCAAAACACAGTGCACTTCTTACGACATTATATGTACTCAGTATACGTAACTCTTATTATTTATTCATATCACTGGTATCAGAGTTGAATAGGGCAGATACAGGACACATGCCTGTGTCATACCATTCAAAACCACTCTCCTAGGTTTAAATATATTCATTCATAATGATGTCATATAACTCATTTCTATTATTCGCCCACAAGGACATATTAAAGAATTTTTAAAAAATGCATTTCTCAAGTACATTGTCTCTGATATTTCCTAGATTTGATTTATTCACTTAACACTTCCCAACCCTCAAAAAAACACAGTTTTCCCAATTTTTGCTTAGTGAACCATTCAAACAACTTTTTTTCCCAGGACATAGTACAACCCTTGTTTCATTTTAAAATCTCAAAAATACCTAAAAAATCATCTCTACCTGTTGAGTAAGAGCATATGAAGTGATTTATTGGTACTGGTTAAGATCCATTATATACAGGTAGAAACCCTCAAAATTGTACAGAGAACCATTAGGAATACAGATAAAGACAGTTTTATAGACAAAACAACTGGAAAATAGTTCTAACATACACAACATATAATTATGAAAAAAAATGTAGAACACAAATTGTTCTACCAAATAGATTCCAAGGTTATTAAAAGTCTTCTATGCAAACCTTAAGTTGAAAAACATGTTCAATGGGTGTTACGTGGTTTTAAAAAAATTAGGTATAATGTAAAAATTGTTTTTCCCCTTCACTGCAAATGGGAGAGCCAAGACAACTTTTTACCCCAAATCTATACATTTTGAAAAATAATTTATAAGTCTAGCACAAAGAAAGAAAATAAGAATGTTTACAGTTCCGTAAACTATGCCTTTCATGAAATGCAAACTGTATCGGTTTTAACATTTAAAAATTGTGCAATCAGAAATAGACTGTTCCCTTTGAGAGGTACCACTGTACCCTCATTGACTTTATACCTGAGCACCAAAGCTGAAGTCCTAAATGTCATTTTGGAAAGCTATTTTGAAAATGAGCAAGAAATAAAATTAGGCCTGTTATCATCTGGAGAATTAGGCACCAAGAAGGAGATGATCTCCTTAGAAATACAACATCAACAACAGAGAAGATTCAATTAATTAAGCAGCTGGCAGATCTCTTTGTGAACACAACAAAGGAAATCCACATAAGATGATCCTCCATAAAGTCCTTTGTCTTCTACCAGGAACTGTCGGAAAACCATTTCTGGCTGTTCTCGCTGCTTTACTATTGTCAGCTAGGAAAGATAACAAGGTAGGTGATTATAAACATTCTCTGAATGTGGCTCAATTATACATGCTTTGATTTCACCCAAATTATATAGTGTCCACTTTGTGTGAGACTTTGTAAAATGATGGGAAAGTGCCTATTATCCAGAGTGGAGGGAGGCACTGACCCCAAAACCATGAAAACTCAAGACATACAACTTTAAGTTCCAACGATGAAACACAAAGCATTATGTCAAAGGCTATCACTTGAGCCTTAAGGATAAGGTAGGATTTCCTTAAGGATGGGGGTGGGATAGAGTTTAGAGAGCCTTCCATAATGGGGTGCCATGTACCATGTGCCAAAGACAGACATGGCTACATATGAATTAACAGTCTTAAAGTCAGTGGAAGGTTAGGGACAAACTACCTTAATGAGTCTAAGCTTTTGTAGGGGTTGTGATCCAGTGAAAGCGCTGCAGAACAAGATGAGACTGTGAACTGGCAGCATACAGAATGCATTATGAGATGAGGGAAGCTAGATGGGAAGCAGTTGGAGGCGTCTAGGTGGGAGATGGTCAGGATCTGAATTACAGGGCAGTGATGGTGGAAAGGGAGGAGATCTGAGAGTCACTACAGAGGTGGACCGCGCAGGGGACCCTTGTTCCCTGCTCACAGCAAATATCTAGGGCCGTGCTGTCCAGTACTGTAGCCACCAGCTATGTGTGATTACTGAACACTTGAAACATGGCTAGCCTGAAGTGGGTTGTACTGTAAATGTAAAATACACAATGGATTTCTAAAATTTAGTAGGAAAAAGAAAGTGCAAAACTCAGTAACTGCTTACACATGTAGAAATGGTATTTTGGATATACTGGATTAATAATATATTATTAAAATGACTTTTTTTATATTTTTAACATGGCTGCTAGAAAATGTAGAATTATATCTGCAGCTTACATTATTTGGACAGTGCTGCTCTAGGGGAAGAAGGCCAGAAGGGGGCAGCATAGTTATGAACACTTGGAGCCCTTCTATCTAGTTGGTTCCTACTGGCTCCTGTTTCAGGAACTCAGAGATGATGATCTGATGCTCTGATTGAGCTATGAGAGGAGTTCATGGAGCCACACATGCAAAACAATGTCCGTCTGCCTGCTTCTTGTATAATTGAGGAGCCATGGCATCCCCTCACTTTCTTTCACCAGGTGAAACCACCAGAAAGGTCTGCAATTACCAGTTGTAGCAAGGAAGGCATATGCCATGTTGACAAGGAAGGCCTGGCCCTCCCCACTTTTTCTTTACTTATCAAGTAGAATAATTTTGTCAATGCAGTTTGCTTTTTTCTCTTTATGTTATTTTGGCCTGGGCCCTAGGCTGATAAGCTTTAAAACACCCCTAACCTGATAAAAATACAAAACTGTCACTGCTGCTACGACACAGCTCAGTTAATTCTATGTGGATACGGCCGCATGTGAGGGCTTGGCTTTCGGGTGTCAGTGCCCGGCATGCAGAGGCAGCACTGGAACAGCTATGTGGACAGCTGTGCTCCACCCCAACCTGGGGAAGCAAAACTAACCTTCCAAGGACACTTCTTGGAAACTTCTCCGGAGTTTAAAACTTGCATCCTGGTGAGCCTGAAGCCACGGCCATTTCCTTCTTTACTGGTGTCATATCCACTTTTCCCCACATGCCACTAGGACTCTGCTATTGGCCGTGATAGACAAAAACAATGTGTCTGGCCTCAGTGAAGCAGCCCAGGCTGAGACTGAGCAGAATGAGATGTTGTGAAGGGAAGAAAATTTAAGGATCCAATTTCTTTAGAATTTAACTTCTCTATGGAAATTAATGGGAAGAAGTTCATACTACACAAATGAGGGGTATTCTCTGTTGCTGCCATTTTCTCATGATGCTCACTGTAAAACCTCCTTTGATGAAGTGTGTTTGGCTATGATCTGAGGTGGGAAATAGAGTAGGAAATGAATTTCAGCCTTGGGAGAAACTGAGATTTAAGTAACAAATACCCTGCTCTACCATTTGTGTCTCTACAAAGTTGAACCAGCCACCACTCATTCCAGGGTGACACAGAAACTATGGTGGATGGTCTCCTAAAGCAGATTCATGGAAGTATGGCAAACTTTCCTAGCTGTCTTGACATGCTGGTAGTCTTAGACCACACAAAGAAGAGGAAAAAATACTGAGGTGGATTGAGGAATCCATATTTTATCATCTTCCTTCCTTTACATTTCTATAGGGAGGGACATAGGCTTGTAGGATAGGAAGAGAATATTAAAATGATCATTGCTGGTGTCCCTCCCAGCCTCCTGTGTGCCCTCTTCATGAAGTACTGACTATTTCAAGTGGTCCCAGTTTATATTCTCTAGGCCACTGTACCAGTTGCCTTAAGGAATCACTACACTTCAAAAGCCATTCTCATTTCTCATTGCCTGCCTCATAAGAAACAGATAAATGATGAGAGTGATTAGGATGGTCCAAAAAGAATGAGCTGAATGAGAAGAGAGCCACAAACACAACTTAGGGGAACACCAACTCTTCTTCTTTTTTTTTTTTTTTTATTTCTAGAGAGAGAGAGAGACAGCGTGAGCAGGGGAGGGTCAGAGAGAGAGGGAATCACAGACTGAAACAGGCTCCAGGCTCTGAGCTGGCAGTCAGCACAGAGCCCGACGCGGGGCTCGAACCCACAAACTGCGAGATCATGACCCAAGCGAAAGTCGGACGCTCAACCGACTAAGCCACCCAAGCGCCCCAAACACCAACTCTTCTTAAGGGGCAGATAAATGAAAAGAAGCCAAAGAAAAAGTTCAATGAGAAAGACGTGTCATAAGAATATGATGTTCTGAAAGCTGACAGAAGAGACATTTGAGAAAAGAGGCGGCATTCAATTCTGTAAATGTTGTAAACGAACTGACAATTTCTTAGCAGTCTGACCATTTTCAGATAACTGGAGACATGGGAATAAGGAAATATAAGCAGTTAACAGATGGCTTTTTTCAAGAAACATGGTGATAAAATGCCTGGTACATTGCTAGCATTTAATGCTACAAATTTGTAGAATGAAATAAGAAGAAAGGGAAGCAGATTCTTGGAGAAACAGAAGATTCAATGAAAGTAGACTTGAACAGCTTATGAACTAGAAAGAAGCCAGTGGGAGGGGAATAATCTAGAAAACACATGAAAAAGCAGAGAACGGCAAACACTTGGAGCACAGAGAACTTCGAGCAGGGCAGGACTAGAATTGACCAGTGATATGTTTTCGCTTTAGGTAATCTTCCCAGATATACTGTGATAGAAATCTTTGTTTCCCCACGAATGTAAGGCAATGATGAGGTCTAAAAGGGTCGACAGGTCTTGTGGAAACTAATCTGACAATGAACTATTTAAAAAAATAAATAAAAAATAAAAAAAAAATAAAAGGGCCGACGGTCTGAAAAGCTAATTAGTGTAACCTAGAAGACAGCAGTGCCTTCTGGATTTGATTTTGCTATTCTTGATCCAGTTCAGTTTTTGTTCTCCTATTCAATCTTGGCTCTTTATTTTTTTAAAATTTTTAGTGTTTGTTTATTTTTCAGACAGAGAGAGACAGAAAGTGAGCGGGGGAGGGGCAGAGAGAGAGGGAGACACAGAATCTGAAACAGGCTCCAGGCTCTGAGCTGCTGGCACAGAGCCTGACGCAGGGCTCGAACTCAGGAACCGCAAGATCATGACCTGAGCTGAAGTTGGACGCTTAACTGACTGAGCCACCCAGGTGCCCCAACCTTGACTCTTTAGAAGAGATTTAAAGATTCTATAAATGTGTTTTTATTTCCCTTATGTGGTCTACATTCAAATGTCAGAGCCAAAGGTACAATGCCAAGTGCACTGGAATTAGACTTGCATCTGCCCCGATCTAGCTGTGAGACAGTAACCAAGTGAGTGAGCTTCTCTGAGTCTCACTTTCACATCTGTTAGATGGTGTTGGAGGGAGCTGAAAGTCAGCAGGTGAATCAGGTATCTTCTAGATTTCTTTCAATTCTAACATCTGTAGATCTTAGATTTTTAAATTTGTTATACAGATAGTATTTTGAAGAGGACAAAGAAATCTTATAAACAACAGGTACATTTGCAAGTGGCACATAAGAAAATCTGATTTAAGTATTCAAGCCAGAATTATTTAACGTGCAACTGCTTTTATCTTCTTCACATATATTCAGAGCTAATTCCAGATTGATTGACTGATTGATTGACTGATTGATTAAATAGGCTTCATGCCCAGTGCAGAGCCCAATGCAGGGCTGGAACTCATGACCCTGAGATCAACACCTGAGCTGAGATCAAGAGTCAGGCATTTAACCCACTAAGCAATCCAGGCACCTCCCAGATATTTTTACAATTAAAGCTAACATGACCTCGGTAAGGTACTACTGGAGCAAGTGGGAGAAAGCAGAGAAACAAGTTTTGTTTTTCCTAAAAGGAGAGGCTCTTGAGCACAAGGATGATCTTTATGTCTAGTCTAGCCTCTTCTCTGCAAATGGGGCAGGTTGTGGGGATGTAACTGCCGCAGTTGCGATAAAGGTACATGGATCATCATTGCTATGCACTCAATACCAGTGTTTTTCAATGTTTGTTTCATGAGACCTTAGGTTTCACTACATGCCTCAAGGGCGTTCAGTGCCATGTGAAGAATGTGTTTAGTTTGAGCCTTCTATGCAATCTCTAGTTCTTTCCCTAAAACTGAACCCAAGTCGGGGCATCTGGGTAGCTCAGTTGGTTAAGCATCTGACTTCAGCTCAGGTCATGATCTCACGATTTATGGGTTCGAGCCCCACATCAAGTTCTCTGCTGTTAGTGCAGAGCCTGCTTGGGATCCTCTCTCTCTGCCCCTCCTGCACACATTCTCTATCTCTCTCTCACTCTCTTTCTCTCTCAAAAATAAACATTAAAAAAAATTAAAACTGAACCCAAGTAGATGTTGTGTGGTATGAAAACAGTTCTGGAAAGTTCTATGTTCACCGAGACACTCTAGAAATTATAAAGCTCTTCATTAGTTCAATTTATCTAAGCTCTGTCTAAAGTTGATGTTTGCATGTATGAATATCTTTCACCGTTAAGGATACTGACTTAGACTAATATCATATTTATGTTTCATGGGAAAATGGCCCATAATATCCTGAATGTTGTAAAGGCCTGCCTCCAGGTGAATGTCTTATACCTCTGCAGGGAACAGCACAGTAATAAACCATCATCACCTGTACATTTCAAATTCCAGGAAACTCTAATATTGAACTTGAGAAAGAAGATGGGTGAGTAGCTGGGCCTTAGTAACAGGCATAATTTTCCTCAGTTTTAGATATTTTATATTCTTTTACTCGAACTTGAGAGCTTGAAAGGCTTAGAAGGGCTAGGATAACAAAACTTCTCAGAGATCACAATTCTGAAGTTATAAAAAAATTTGAAAAATGTTCTGAATGATACTTCTATAATTAAGTAGTTTTAAGGACTGAACGCAAACATTCCACAGTCTGTTAATGAAATTGACTGCTGTTAAGCCTTGAAGATCTGCACGATTACTAAATTAGTACTTGCATTTTAAAAGTTTATAATGAAATTAAAAAAAAAACCTTGAATAACCAAGTTATGGAAAGAGCCCAAATATCTATCAAATGATGAATGGATAAAGATGTGGTATATATACACAATGGAATATTACTTGGTGATCAAAAAGAATGAAATCTTGCCATTTGCAACAACATGGATGGAACTAGAATGTATTATGCTAAGCGAAATAAGGTAGTCAGAGAAAGACAAAAGTATGATTTCACTCACATGTGTTGTTTAAGAAACAAAACAGATGAACATAGGGGAAGAGAAGCAAAAAGAAGATAAAAACCGAGAGGAGGCAAACCATGAGGGACTCTTAAATACAGAAAACAAACTGAGAGTTGCTGGAGGAGAGGTAAGTGGGGCGATGGACTAAATGGGTGATGGACATCAAGGAGGGCACTGTTAGGATGAGCACTATATGTTATGAGGTGTTATATGTTAGTGATGAGTTACTGGGTTCTACTCCTGAAGTCAATATTACACTATATGTTAACTAACTTTAATATAAATAAATTAATTAAAAACTAAAAAAAAAAATTTAAGAAACATTTGAAGAAAGGAAAAAATAAATCTCATTCTTACCTTCATTGAATATGGCCTCTTTTGTTGGATAATACTCATTATCATTCTGACTGTTTGAGAGTACGGGTTTCCAACCTCAGGCAGTAATGTCTAAATTTGAGAAAATCAAAGTTTAAGTTTCAGTGTTATTGATAGTGACATTATTAGAATGTTAAAGTTACAAAAACATCCTTCTACACCATATATTTGATTATTGGCTTAGTTTGTTTACCTAAATAATTGTTTAAAAAATACATTAAAATTATTCATTCTTACTGGCATACATTTCTATCAATTAACTCTCCATCTTTTGAAAATAAATATCATTCTCTGGAATTTGACACATGTACATCACTTAAATGACACAACAGTATATGTTTTATGCAAAAGATACCTTTTGATTATTCACCGTGATGTTTAATCCCTCTATAAGATGTCTCCTTCAAGGCTTTGTTGTGGGAGAAAAGGATGTACTTTATTCTTTCAGTGGATCAGTTGCAGGACCGTGAATCATGACCATGTTTAAAAACACCATCCAAATACTACTCTTCCAGGATTAAAACAAACCAACAAATGCTAATTTCTCAAGGGGAATGTGCCCCTTGAGATGTCCCTGAAATCTGGCTAATAGTTTATAAAAGATAACTATCCAGCTGCACATGGCCTCCAGGGGACATGAAGGATCTGAACTTCATTTCTTCCAGTAAGACAGAGGAAAATGCAAGGCACCTGGGTTTAGATTAATATCATATCAGTCAGTAAAGTGTCTGACTTTGGCTCAGGTCATGATCTCACAGTTTGTGAGCTCGAGTCCTGCACTGGGTTCTGTGCTGACAGCTCAGAGCCTGGAGCCGATTTCAGATTCTGTGTGTGTGTCTCTCTCTCTGCTCTTCCCTTGCTTGCACTCTCTCTCAAAAATATATAAAAAATTTTTTAAATAAAATAAATAGGGAAAGTTAAAACAACAACAACAAGAACAACAAGGTAGAATGTACTACCACAAAGACTCAAGTCTCAGGGAAAGATCATGGCCAGTATTTTTCATTGGAGTTGTAAAAAAAAAAAAAAGAAAAGACAAAAAAGTTCATTATTCATATTCCATCACCTATGTGTATTTTTTGATATTAAGGTAGATCTTTTTGTGTAACAAATAACGAAAGTATACCTCACATATATATTTTGAGGTGCCAAGTGTCTCTAAAATGAAAGTGACATTTGCTTTTTCTTTTGTTTTACTTTTTTTGAACAAGTTCGAGAGGAGGCACACTGATACAAGCACAAACCTACCAATGTGCTGCTCTGTGGTAGAGTGACTTCGGTGATTTCATATATACATTCAATTCAGCAAATATGCATTTAACATTTACTCTAACAATACATTGTGACAGATGAGGGGGCTTCCTTAAATTTTATATAAACATTCTTCAGATTCATAGTTCTTTGCCTAATGAATTTTAACTTTCTTATTTTCAAAAAATTGCATTTCTAATCATTCCTTAATTTTAACCATATGCAAAGATCTTTCTATTTCTAAGTCTTTAGAAACAGTCTTAGTGGGATATGGACATCTTTAATTCTTAAAATATATATATATTTGAGAGGTAGAGAGTGAAGTGGGGGGTGAGCAGAAGGAGAGGGAGAGAGAATCTTAAGCAAGCTCCATGCCCAGTGCAGAGCCCAATTTGAGGCTCAAGATCATAACAGTGAAATCATGACCTGACCCAAAGTCACATGTCAGACACTTAACCAACTGAGCCACCCAAAATATATTTTTGACATTCATAACAGATATGCAGCTTCCTAAACTGACCACGTACGTAGGCTGGCATTTTGATCCTGCTTGTTCCTCCAGGATATCATCATGTATTTACTTTTATAACAGAAATCGAGGGAATTACTGAGACTTAATTCATCTTGCCATCATACAAGTGAGGCCTCAGGGAACAAACTATCTGCTAAGTTCTACATGTGAATTAATAAGAAATCCACCATCAAGTACAGTAAGACAATAACGTTCCTGGCAATGGTGCTCACAGAACAATGGTCTACAAATAAGATTTGCAATAAATACTGATTCTCAAACAAATTATAATTTCTGGTTTTTCCTAGGATACTTTAAAAATAAAGTCCTTTGTATTCAGTTTGTAACAAATCCACAATCTCTTTTGTAATGGGAGGAGTATATAACTTATTTAAAACAAAGGGGAATATAACCTGTTTTTGTGAGATTATTATTTTGCAACTCATTAATCTGACACAGTTTTAGTCTGTAGCTAAACATGGATGCAAGATTTCTGCATTCTTTTGAATATTCAGTTCAACACCAAGGAAGAGAACTGAGCATAAGAACTGTGTTTGCTCAAAACCACACTGAGATACCACCTCACGCCAGTCAGAGTGGCTAAAATGAGCAAATCAGAGAACTCTAGATGCTGGCGAGGATGTGGAGAAACAGGCATCCTCCTACACTGTTGGTGGGAATGTAAACTGGTATAGCCCCTCTGGAAAACAGTGTGGAGGTTCCTCAGGAAACTAACAATAGAACTCCCCTAGGACCCCAGCAATAGCACTGCTATGAATTTACCCAAGGGATACAGAAATGCTGAGGCATAGGAGCACATGTACCCCAATGTTCATAGCAGCACTCTCAACAACAGCTAAAACATGGAAAGAGCCTAAGTGTCCATCAACGGACAAATGGATCAAGAAGATGTGGTTTATCTATACCATGGAATACTACATGGCAATGAGAAACAATGAAATCTGGCCATGTGTAGCAACATGGATGGACCTTGAGGGTGTTATGCTGAGCGAAATAAGTCAGGAGAAGGACAAATATCATATGTTTGCACGTATAGGAGGATTAGGAGGAACTTAACAGAGGAACAAGGGGGAGAAGAAGGGGGGAAATGGTGGGGGAAAGGGAGAGAGGCAAACCATGAGAGACTCTTGAATGCTGACAAAAACTGAGGACTGATGGATGTGGGGGGGAGGGGGATGGGCATGGAGGAGGACACTTGTGGGGATGAGCACTGAGTGTATGTGGAAACTAATTTGACAATAAACTCTTTGTAAAAAAAAAAAACACTGTATTTGCTTTCTACTTCTGCTACTTGCTACCTGAAAGAACTTGTCTCCAAAGCTCAATCGATTCATCTATAAAATGTTGATGATGATGTCTGTCTCACTGATTTGTGATAGAATTAAATGGAGTGGTATATTTGAAGTATTTAGAGCACAGTGACTAACATGCAGCAAATGATCTGGAACTTCTGACAATCCTTATTTAAAGTCATATATTTTGGTTGTTTGATAATGCTTTATACAAATAACTTTATACCAGCTCGCTGTTACTCATTAAAACATGAAATTCTTTTTCTTATAAAGAACCAGATGACTTACTGTTTTTTCTACTTTGTTTTAATTATATGGTTGTATATGCACACAAAACATTCAAGAATTTGTATGTTACCACAAAAAATAACGGAAAAAAAAAACTTACCATATCTGTGTTGACGTGTGCAAAAGATGGTACATTAAATATTCCTTGGATCAGTTCTGGTGGGCTACTAACGCCTAACCATAAGAACATGTGTAGACCATTAGCCAATAAGAATATCCCTTCTTCTGAAAGACGGGCCTCAGAGCAACGAATAGCAGCAGGGAGTGCTGTACTCTTGACATCTAACGTGTGCTGTGAAGGCAAAGGCAAGAGACTTAGTAAGTGTGCTCTCTTTCCCTTCCTTTCCTCCCCTCTGCCCTTTTCCTTTCACCTCCCTCCTCCCTTCTTTCTTTCCAGTGCATACTAAATGAATGGCTACCATGTGCCAGCCATTATTCTAGTTATTACACAGTCACTGTTTAAGCTGCCTTGAATAATATTTTTTTTTTTTGGAAGGAATAAGAAGCAACAAATAAAAGAAGTAAAATACATTGAATTTTAAATACTGTTAAGTGCTATGAAGAAAAGAAGCAGGAAAGTGGGATAGGGCATGTTGGTGCTGGTGGTTACAATTTTAAATAGGGTAGTTCAAGAAGGCTTGTTGGGAAGGTAACTTTTTTGAGTAGACCTGAAGAGATAAAAGAAGGAGCCATAGAGATAACAGAGAAAGAGCACACCAATTGGAGGGAACAGTTGGTGCAAAGGTCCTAAGGCAAGAGTCTGTCTCAGATGTTTTAGGATCAGAAGATGAGGTCAGATAGAAAGGAGGGGAAGATAGTATAGATGACACTTGGCCAAGGCAGTAGGAAATTTGGTGTTTACTGAAATGGGAAATCCAGAGCGTCCTGAGTAGTGGAGGGACATACAATTATTTTAAGAGGATCATTCTAGCTTTTATGCCGAACACAGACTGAAGAAGCAACGAAGGTGCACGCATGAAGTCTTGTTAGCAGGGTATTGCAGTAGTCCATAGGAGAGATGATTGTGCTTGAATACAGGTGGTGATGCATAAGGTGGAGAGAAAGTGGTCAGAAACTGGATACTCTCAGAAAGGAGAACTGACATATTTACTGGTGAATGAGATGTGATGGATGAAGGCATGAAAGGAGTCAAGAATGACTGCAAGTTTTGGCCTGAAGAGTTGGCAGGAGAGAGTAGCGGTAGATGGGGATGGAGAAGACTGCCTGATAGCAGGCTTGGGGAGGCAATCAGGGCTTGCCCATTACACACCCATGGAGAGATGCTTGGTTTCAGATGCCCATTATACATCCAGGAAGAGATGCCTAATAGGATACACGACAGACACATCTAGATTTCAGGACCGTAGTATGGCTGGACATATAAACATGGGTATCATTAGTATACAAATAGCACCGAAAGGACAGATGAGGCCCCCATGGGACTGAGTGAAGATAAACAAGAGAAGCTTCCCAAGGATGAACCCCAGGGTAGTCTGATAGAAGAGGATAAGCTAGCAAAGGCAGGAGAAGTAGCCGGGGAAGAAAAGAAACCAGGTGAAGGAGGTGTTTCTGGAGGGAGAAACCAACTGTGTCAGATGCTCCTGACAATAAGAAAAGAGAAGGACTGAGAACTGCCCTTTGGATTTAGCAATATGTCAGCCACCAGTGACCTTGGCAAGAGAAAGATTTTAGTGGAGTGGTGATGCTCTTATCCTTCAGAGTTCTAGTTTCTCTGGCATACAGATTGTTGCTAATACAACTTTATCTAAAAAATCAATCATTTTGTATAAATTATTATTTATACCTAACATTCACATTGAAAGAATTATAGCTTTCAATTTCCAACCTAAGTCTTTCTAAAACTGATTGCATTGCTACTGAGAGCCTGAGTAAAAGTTTCAATATATGAATTAGAAATAAGCCACCAGTCTTCCCCTCTTTTATACCTCGATTATAAGTTGAACTTGTTAGGTCTCAGGGGAAAAGGGCTTAGTCATAGATTACAGGGGCATTCAAGAAATTAATGACTGACTTCAAATAAGTAGAATATATTGCAAAGTAAATCCTCTGAGGGCAAGTGAAGTTGGTCCCTTATACAATGTAGGTGCCTTCAAATATCTGCTGATTTGTAAATCCTTAATTGTATTTGGTCTAGGCTTATCATAGCCATTCTAATAAAATGTGGTACTCTTAGACATTCATACATTGTACAGAAACAAATACATGTGTGCACATGAGATCCCATACACAGATACATATAATTGCCTTTAATGCTATAAGGTAGATTTCTTGAACGATTGAAGCTTGGCTTGCTCCAACTTGTTTACTGACTTTTCAATCTGCCAATGAGGGAATAAGGAAAGAAAAGTAATCATCTGAGCAATTCACAGAAGTAGGAACACCTCAAACCCCCCACCGTCACTATCACAATACTGAGCACTTGTTGATGCATGTATGCAACTTGCTCAAAGAGCCTCTGTTCTCAGTCCCACATACACATTCTGAAGGCATTTATGACTTTAAACTTCTTCTTAGGAGCAAAATATTCCTGACACAACATATGGAAAAGGACAATATATGATTCCCTTCCAGACTCCTTTATGAAATGCACCACCACAGTATACTTACTATTGGCAGAAGCTGTGGGTAAAAGAAAAGCTGAGAGTCGGCCACACCCATGGTCATGACCAGCTGTCTCTGGTATGCCCGCTCATCTGTTGAGATCTCTGGTCTGCTCAGCAGCACACAGTTTTTTAACAAACAATTCATGTATACTGGTAATACTTTCATGGAATCCGGTAAAATAAGCTGAGAAAGAAAGACATTTGTTTCACGTGCTTGACCTTTATGAGAAAGTACCCCTGAGCTTTTATCTTTAAGACAGAAACATCATTTGTTTTTGAGATGATTTTGAGGATTAAATGATAGCTCACTTAATGAGCTATATATAAAGCACCTGGACCATATAAACTGGCACATAGTATATACTCATAGACAGCACTTAGTTTTATCTAGCACTTTGGCAGCTTGGCATAGTGGCTGTCAGCACCCTCTGTCTAGAATGCAATCATGCAGTCCCAACTCTTCATTTTACCATATGTCTGACCCTGAAAAATCATTTTCTTTTCCTAGGTTTTCTCATCTAAAAATGGAATAACCCATCAACAGCATGATCATGGGAATAAATGATTATTAATTTGTAAGGGACGTGTAATGGTACTTAGCACATACTAAGTATCACACACACTAAATAAAATTAAATAAATGATTCCTAATCAATTTTACCACCTTCTACCTCTTCCATTCAAGAACAATGTTTTTTGCAACTGCCTATGAGATATCTCTTCGTGCATCTTAAACTCACACAGGTAGTCATAAACTCATCAAACACTTATTGAATGCCACTGTGTCATGGGTACTATAGAGCAAAATGTCAACGATATTCAGAGGAATGAGGGATAGTCTACGTCACAAGATGCCTGAAGTCCAATAAAGATGATAGACATATAACTAGATAAAACATAACAAGAAGGTTGCAATACTACAGATACAAACTAAAATAGGAAATGCTTCCTGGGTTTAGGTGTGTCACTACTTAATGGGAACAAGCAAAATCAAACTCCTTGAATTCTACAAACATGTTCTTCCTCTTACGTTTCCTAGTTGAGGTAATAAACTACCAGATGAACCCTAATTTCATTTTTTTCTTTACCTTCAATTAGTAAATGAATTCTTTTAATTCTGTCTTTATAATCCACCTGTACCCTCCTCTCCATCCCCACTTTAGCTCATGTGACTTCACTCTACTTCAAAATATAGACTGTAATGTGATGCTTCAAATAACAACATAATGCAGTACTTCTAGAAACATAACTTGATGGGGAAAAAAATTACAAATAATTTGTCTGTGTTGTTTAACCTTCTCCCAATTCAATTTTATAAAAATGGCTAAGAATCAAGATTGATCTGAGTGTCACTTCCTTCCATTTAACAGTAGGTCAATGGACAAGGAATTACTCAAAAGAAAATGAATACATAGGAGATAACAATTTACAAGTACAAATATCTATTTTTTATTAGTGTTCTATCTTAATGATGAAAAAGAATACACACTTATCAGAATCCATACAGAAAAGAAAATTTCCTCTGGAGCTCTGTTAGGATTTACTCCTCAACTTAAATCTTTACATTCTAAGTTTCTTCTCATGATCTACTAAGTAAGGAATGTGTACCTACTCAGTTTTCTAACTGGTTTAGTTAAACATTTCAGGACAATTGTACTTTGTAGTTTGTTTCTCCTCTCCTTCTAATCTCTTTTCAGAGAATCAAAGACAATTAAATGCATGTTTCCTCATACTCTTCTTATGGTTTTTTTTTCCTCTAGCGTAAGATTTTTATTTGACAACATTTGCTACTACTTTTTCAACCCAGAAAAATTATGATCAAAAGATGTAGGAACCAGATCATTGTCAAATTCCAGAGCCATCTGGCCTTACATATTATGGATTGAGGATATTCGTAGAAAAACACAAGGTTTTTCAAATATTATCTTGTCATTTCACTGGTTGCTTCTCATTAACCAGGCTATATTAAGACAGTTTGAAAATCTGTTGTCCTAAATGCCACAAGGGGAGGAGCCTGGCCTATGATGACTCTATAGACTAAAAGCCTGATTAGAGGAGATTAGATGAGAGGGAGTGGAAAGAAGAAAACTGAGGAGGTAAATAAGGAGGAAAACTGATGAAGAAGAATGGAATTAGACTGAAAGAAACAAGAAGATAGCGGGGAAGGAAATGTGGCAACAGATGGACACTATTCCTGGGGAAAAAAGGTAAATTTTTAATTTTGGCTCAAGTCATGATCTCGTGGTTTGTGAGTTCAGGCCCCAAATGCGACTCTGCGCTGAGAGCTCAGTGCTTGCTTGGGATTCATTCTGTCTCCCTCACTCTCTCTGCCCCACCCTACACACACTCACTCTCTCTCAAAATAAATAAACAAACTTTAAAAATATACATCAGTCCAGTTTGATTGAATTTGGAGAATTCTTTTCTAGTTTCGAAATGACAGAAGCAGTGATGAATTAAAAAAAGCTATTACATTGCAGTTAAGTCCATCTGACTTTCCTTTTGAAGTCACTGTACTCCCGTATGATATAATATCTTTAAGTTCAGAACAGTGAGTTACTAGATTTAATGAAAAGAATCTACCTTGCTTATGTAAGCTTAACAAATTGCTTTAATGTTGTTTGTAGGTATATGCCTTATCCAACATCTATAATATGATCTCCAAAGTGGGGCCTCCTTAAATTTTGCACACTAAGTGCCTCTCATGCCTCAAGCTAGTCCTGGCCCTGGATATTCAGTAAAAGCAGATTTGAGATTCACTGTCATATAATCCAAGTATCCAGATGCTTAATAGTCCTGCTTGCATCGAGGAAACTTTGGACTCTATAGTAAAAGAGTGGAATGCCTTTAGCAATTTCTTCCCAGATATGAAATAGTACACAGAGTTCACAAATGGAACTATGAAGAGCAGGACATTTGAAGTTACATTCTCTGAAGAGAACCCCAAGTCCAGCCATTTCATGTTTTTAAAGTAAAGGTTTGGGGCGCCTGGGTGGCTTAGTCGGTTAAGCGTCCGACTTTCACTTAGGTCATGATCTCGCGGTTCGTGGGTTCGAGCCCCGCGTCGGGCTCTGTGCTGACTGCCAGCTCAGAGCCTGGAGCCTGTTCAGTCTGTGACTCCCTCTCTCTCTGACCCTCCCCTGCTCGCGCTGTCTCTCTCTCTCCTAGAAATAAAGCATTAAAAAAAAAAAAAAAAATTAAAGTAAAGGTTTATTTTAAAATACTATTGTTACTAACTTTTATAAGGCATACATTTTTCTCCCTCCATGCTGGATAATCATATCTAAATTATGTCATTTCTTAAAGCACATCATTGGCTGAAATGTAGACTTGACATGTGCTCATGGAGAAAGTAAAAATCTCATCATAAGAATAGAAATAATCTCTATCAACTTTTTCAGTGAAAATATGGCATCATAATATTCTTCCTCCAGAAATAATTAAACTGCGTGAACAGATGATCTAGTAGTAAAGACAAAGCTTTTACTTTAAATCACAAGGAACAGGTAGATTTCATTTCTTTTCTTAAATAGGCAACAGATTCGTTTTTAACTTAAGGTCTTTGAATCCAATTGCTTTAACGTTAGCAAATAAACTTTCTGAGGACACTAACTGTACCTGTTCTCCTTTAACTAATCCTTCTGAAGTGTGAGATACTCCAGACACAGACTGATGTTTCCAGAGCTATAAAACAAATAGTAAAGCTGGGGGTGTAAAGTGCTCATGACTGGACTATATCCAGGTACATCTGGTGGGCTCTGTATAAATTAAACAAGTACACTGTGAAATAGTACTGATATTGGAGTTTAGTTACTAAAGTTCCAAATCTTCTAGATAATAAACACGATTGACACTCACATACAGATTCAAGAGTTCCTTATGTGACTGTCAACACCAGGAGACAGAAGAATGGATGGCTAATTCAATCACTTAGAACAGCCCAGAAAGGAATTTTTGTAAATAGTCCTAGCTAATAACTGTGTTTTATTTTCCTTCTTTACCCAGATTATGAAAGTTGGCCCCCAGTTTTATCTACACGATCTCTGCTGCTAAAGGCTTACTCTTGAGTGGGGTTTCAGACGTCCTCTCAGCACCCGCTTCTGACAATGAGTTAACCAGAAAGTTCTCCCATCTGTTGCTCACTGTCTTCTCTTTCAATCCAAATTCTATATTCAGATACTCAACATAAAATTATGAAAAGTGGCATTCAGCTTTGACTGACATAGGGAAAAATGTGAACAAGAGAACAGATACAAAAATAAATGGGAACATGAGGTTCTTTTTCTTTTACAGGAGAGAGTCTAAATGAGATTTATTTAAAGGATCTTCTAAAATTTTCATATTAGTAGATGGTACCCGAAGACGTTTCCTTTAAAACTCTTCATACCTATTATTAACCTTTAAATATATAGAATTCCAATATTTATAAATTATATTCATGCTTATAAAATATAAAGAGGTCATTCCTGCCATTTGCTCATGTCAACTATGATTGTTAACATACCAAAAGATATTTACGCACACACATTTCTCAACCAAATATCCCTCTTATAAGCAAAATGTCATTTATATTATGAAATTTCTTACATATAACATTCTGTTATTTATATATAATGTAGTGACTGTCAACCCAAAATGCACACATAGTTTTTGGTTCATGCCTCTTGTAAAGCCACTGAGTTTTTTAATGTTAGCTATGAAAAGACGATAGCCTCTCCAAATAGCAGTCTCAGTCTTCTTAGTTGTATAGTTCACTACGAACAGCATCTAAGTGCCTGGATCAGCATAAGCCTTCAGTAGCTAAATGGTGAAAGAACACATAATTGCTTGTAACACTTTAGGATCTAAGGACAATAAGTGGCTTACCTGGCTTGCTGCAGATGGACTCGCACAATTCTTCCGGTAACATGCCAACATATGGGCAGTCTGATTAACCAAAATTTCCCGGATGACCTTCAAGGGCTGGTGTAGAACTGCTTTAAATGCTAGTTGCACAAAACAATGAAAAGAGCATGAAAGCTTTGGCTCAGAAATCAGTCCCTTCAAATGGTAATAATAATAATAAACAAAATGCTATTATCTTCAGACCACCCACCAAAGAATAACAGTGTTTAAAATGTTGAAGTCATCTGATAATGTTCTCCATTTTACTAAGTATGACAACATACTCAATGGAGAACAATGGCCAAGCTCTAACAAAAGGTAGGTAATTAGTCCAGATTTTTTCCACAGATTAGAAACAGAACTCTATACACAGAGGAAAGAAAGACTAATTTGCCACCTCCTGATGTCCTGAACTCCTACAGACTAGACTGCTGTTTCTTCTAAACTTTGATGTAGAATTTCAAAGGGGATTATAAAGGGGAGAAGGAACCAAAGAAGGTCCAACTCAGGCCCCTGGAATTTCATAATTATCGTGGTGTGGATAAGCAAGTTCAGCCTAACATTAGAATAGTCTTCTTCCATTATCCCCAGGTGCCAGAGGGCATACTCATATACCACAATAAAAGTCTAAGTATCACCTTTCTAAATTTCAACCCAGGAATCCCCATACCCCTAAGAAGGAAATTTTGAATAAAACTGTGTAGTGTGGGCCTGAATGGAGATATCACAATAATAATCTGGAATCAGAAATGCTGAGTATTCTCCTCGACACTCTGTTTTTATGAATTTGCCCACAGAAAAGGCTGTGCTGCCACAAAAGTTGTCAGTTACTAATTCAATTAACCAACAAGTCTTGGCTGAATTATTAGGCAAGATACACAGCAGCACAGGATTAGTGGGGTGTTACCTGACTTGGCGAAGAAGTTGATAAGGGCATCTGTCTCACAGCTCTTATAGAGATCAGCCAACTGGGAGCTGCAGTTCAAGCCAAGATTGTGAATCCGGAGTCTTCTCTGACCTCCGACGGTTGTGTACAGCACAGCACACTGCAGAGGCAACATCAAGGACACATGCTTTTACACTTTGATGTCTACCGAAGCTAGTCTGATCTTACATTTACAGAGCACTGTGTATGTGTTTTAGTGTTGTGTTTTAAACTCAAAGCCCTCTAAACCTCTCCACAGATGTTTTTTATATTGTTGTTAATGAGTGAACAACAACAAATAAGGGAAGAATAATGACAATTCATACACTGGGTCTTTATGTAGCATTTCAACTGGTTTAAACTTAAGTTTTAACTTGGCTTTTACACATACCTATCTCTGTGCATCTACTATCAGTGTACATATCTCAGATTTTATTACCAGGGATTCAGGTTTAAAAACAATACTTTATGTTTACAAACACACAGCTAACTTTGATGATGTACTTAAGTCTTATGCTGATGACATATATATTTCAAGAATGCAAACAAGTGTCCCTTCTTCAAATGTCTGTGACCAAAAATAAATATTAGAGTTCTTTCTCAACTTAATGATAACCTTTCTTTATTATTTAAGGGTGACACCAGTATCTGAAAACTATGACCATTAGATATAATCGTTCTTATTTTAATTCAAAATCTCCATGGCTTCTAGTTAATTTTATTTACTACAAAACCAAATTCTATTTATACCTGCATATAACATAATGATGTATCTAACATATGGTTGGAATGCAACAAATGAATAAACAGATACTAAAGCCTGAAAGAATTGAACACTGCTGGTATCAGTTTGCTAGTGCTTACAATACTGACCACAGTTTGCTGGGCTCTCATGTGAGGACATACAATTATTACTTTATACAATCAGCATATATAAATCAGGCTCTGGAGAATACACAATGGAATGCTATAATCTAATGACTTTTGTCTTTGGAGAAATAGAGTTCGATTTCTTTACAGAGAGACTGACACAGTTGATGGTATTTTAGTCTCCCCAGTGATTGCTGTCAGTAACAAACTAAAACACAAAAGATGGGAATAAGCTTTAAATCACCTGGATTAAGGCTCCACTGTCTTCACCAAGTTTGTCATCATGCTTGAACTCCACAGTCACTGCTTTGTCACAATCAATGGCTGACATTTCTACATCAGTGGTGTTGTTCATAAAAATTCCACCAAAGAAATCAGTGGCTCTGAAACCTAATGATGAGGAAAAAGGGAATTTTTTGCTTCTATTTAATTTATTGTAATTTTCTCTGTTGGCCTGTTATTAATTTGAATAGGAAATAATTACCCAATGGAGACCTGAAAAATAGTATAATTGAAAATTACCTGTGCTGGTACGGACCCTCATGATAGCATCGAATCCTATTTTCTTTTCAATATCATTTCTGAGGTCATTCAAAAATTGTTGGCTATCCATATGCATCTAAAAAATAAAGTAGAATTAATGCCCACCAGATGGCAGCAAAATACTTAAAATAACAATTCCTACCTCTTAAAATCTTAATTAAAACCCTTATCCAGAAATCTGAAAAACAGTTCTTAAAGATTTTTCAATTTTATTTCATTTGCAATCTTTTGCCTTACCAAACCCCTTAATCAGTTTACAACATAAGCCTATAGCTAGATGATGAAAAATAATGTTATTGATGATAAACAAAAATAGATGATGATTAACATTTGTAATTTATGCTGAGGGAACACTTATTTTCACTCCATGTTTCCATGGATAGGTACTTAAGAGGCACTCCTCTGACCCCTTCTTCTCAGGTGAGGGCAGGTGACTTACCTGATTAGTAAGTCTGAGTAAAGGAAGTGGGTGGGCCTAGCTTAGTCTATTTTGTATCAATTCTGTATCTTCTTTCTGGGAGGCAGCCTGCCCGCAGGAGACACACATTTATTACCTCTCAATATGGTAAATTTTGAAGTACGTTTGTGCACAGGAGAAGTTTGTACCTATGCCCACCCTGTGCCTGGGTATATAGGTGTGTTACATTGAAGGGTAAAGCATTAGCAAGCCCACTTCCCCACAGACCTATGTCTGTACAGTGCTTACATTTTTACTATCTCGTGCCTCTCTCAATCCAAGACTGGAAGAGAACGGTATAATGAATTGATACCCAAAATTGTAACAATTTAAAACACATAGTCACTTTCAAAAACAGTATCTTTTTTTTTTAATGTTTTTTTTTTTTTATTTATTTCTAGGAGAGAGCAGGGGAGGGTCAGAGAGAGGGAGTCACAGACTGAAACAGGCTCCAGGCTCTGAGCTGGCAGTCAGCACAGAGCCCGATGCGGGGCTCAAACCCACAAACCGCGAGATCATGACCTAAGCGAAAGTCGGAAAGTCGACGCTTAACCAACTAAGCCACCCAGGCGCCCCTCAAAAACAGTATCTTAAATATATTTAGAATACTGAACTTTTTATATAGAATATATTTTTCCTCATCATGGAATCTTACATTGAAATTCACCTCTGAGGCTAAATGAGCTCAATCTGTTCCCAAATACTTAGAGAGTAGGAAAGCAATTGCCTAATCACATATACATGGTCTCCACTGGCTCTAGAACTTACATTTGCCAGTTGTCCACAAGGGGGCACAGCTTTCTTAACTTATGATTTAAGCACCAAAAGTTACACAGCAGTACAAAAACTTGAGGTGAACAGTTGCTGGCTTTTACCTGGAAATTGTTGTATTTGTAAAGAGTTCCTCCAGTGAGGTGAGGCACGAGACCCAAAGAGGCCACATCCACATACTGACTGGGAAAGAGGAAGAGGGTCACACAGCAGCCGTGAGCCACACAGTCCTTGGCCAATGAGTCGTAGACATTTGTTTGGGGCTGGAAAAGTATCTGAAGAAAAAGATGCACAACAGGAAAAAGAAAAATCACAAAATATTTTTGGTTTAAATTTTTTTATTTCTGTTGAATTCTTTTAAAATGACAGAAAAAAATTTTCCAGTTAAGTGAAGTGGACTGAAGGAATGAATTACAGTTATCATCTAAGCAACAGCCATTTATTGAGCACCCAGTGTGTGCCAGGCTCATGCTGTGTGAAACAGATGTGTGTGTGCAATTTTACTTGATCCTCCTACAATGCTAATGAAACGGACATTGCTGTCTTACCTTTACAGACCTAGACGAAGCAACTTGTCTGGTGTTATGTGGCCAGTAGCTGGATGCCTACAGCATGGTCTTATCCCTCCCATTGACTTTTCTACGCCCTACCCCATGGCGATACTGTCGGAGGGTTTGAGCAAAGCACATTGTGAGCATCAGGTACCTCTGTTTCCTGTCTCAGGAGTGCTGCTGTTCTATGGTGCCGGCTACATTCTCCCTCTAACTTCTTCCTGCATTTCCCTCCATTTCTTTCCCATTTGTATTATAGTCTTATCACCCAGGCTCTTACACAGTTTATACATGAAAAGTTTGAGGCCTTATTTTAAGTTTACTTCAGATATTGGTTTCTCTAGGAATATAAAACTTCTTATATTATTTGCCATTCAAAATATTCTCATCATAAACAATGTTCTGGATTTATACATTACATTTAGCTTCTCTCCCTTTCTTACATGAAGGGTGCATTCTTTCTTTACCCCCCTTTACAACCTGACTTAACGATACTTCAAAGAGCCAAAGTGTACAAATACCTTCTCTTTGTCCGTATTAATCAGTTTTTTGTCATCTCTGTTTTTGAGCTTTCCTGGTGCTTCTGCAGTGGGCAAGGAGGAATGGAAGATGAACAGCTTCCCAGGACAGTCTGCTGCCTAAAGGAAAAAAAAAAAAAATTACAGAAAATGTCCTGGGTGGGAAAGTTCTACTTTAAGGGAATCAGAAATAAATGAAAATACGGGTACTTTCTATGAGCCAAGCACCATATGTCATTTAATCCTCTCAAGACCCTTTGTGTTCCTAGGCAAGTACTATTCTCTCCATTTTATAGACTAGGAAACTGAGGCTTAGATAGGATTGTGATTTGCCTAAAGTCACACAAGTTGTAAATGAAACAGCCAATATTTGAAAGTAGGTCCATATACATGATGCTCTGACAAACTATTAAAAGGATGTATTATTACAGGTCAAATACTTTCTTGTTTAGCCTAGACTTTCAGGACCAAGTGAATACCATGATGCAAAAGTAAAACAGAATTCCTAGGATCATGATACAACAGAAGCTCCTCTTTCAAACCTTTAGTAAACATAGATTAAACCTAAAGTGGTGTTTCATGGAAGAATGCACATGAATGTAGCACTGTTGTGGCAACAGTAGACTCAAGGAACCAGCTATCAGACAAGATGACAAAAGGAAAAATATGTGACGACATTATACATCTGTAGTTCCTGGGAAGCAATAAAAAGATGAATTTAGGTTCCACAAAAGTCAATTCTGCATTAAGAATATTTAAAATCTTATTTAAGGGCCTAAGAAATAATCCACTAAGCAAAATTTACTGAGATTGAATGATTTGTTATACTGACCCCTCCGATCTTGCCTTTCTCCAAACTATCCTGGCATATTGCTGCCAGTGCACTCTCTGAAACAAAGGTAACTGTTCTGATCATGTGTGGGGCACTTCTCCATAAGAATCCTGGACACTTTCTACTTTGTGACAAAGTCCACATTCCTTTATCTGTGTGGGAGCAGGAAAGGTAAAACAGTGTGAGATGGGCTGCTGCAAGCAACTGCTGGGTGCAGCTCCATGCCAGCCCTTCACACACATTTCTTATTTAATATAACCTTGTGCAGAAGGAACTGTTGTCTGCATTCTTAGGCTAAAAAACGTAAGGCTCATCCACTTTGCCCCAGGTCACACAGCCAGTGACCCTCTGGCCCTTCAAGGCCCTCTGGAGTTTAGTTGGAGTATACCTTTCAAGTCTACATTTCCTCAACCCTGCCACCCCTTACAGGGGAAGTTTCTGCCACATAAGCTTCTTGTTTTCCTGCAATATACCACGTGCTTTACACACTTCCACATCTTTGCACATTTTGTTCCTTTGGCCTGGAATCCATTTCTCCCTTTCCTTGGCCTGGAGCTGTTGTATGCAAAAGTCGGTTTAGCACCACATGGTAGTGTGTCTGGGTCAGCGGTAAGATGTGTTGTTAAGTTATCTGCTATTACGAATAAGATATATGAGTTTGTGAATAATTCCCTAAAATACAAATGGATAAAATTCAAGGGTAGACCTGTCCTAATGTGTCTCACTAAGAGACATGCAACATTTTGTGCGTGGGTCACAGAGGTGGGGTCACAGCTGGCACATGGGGAAGGGTGTATAACCCATGCCCGTCTCGTGCTCATCGTGGCCATCAGTAAGCAGCGATTTTACTGCTGCATTAGTCTTCTACAAATTATCGATACGGCATAAACCAAAACGAAGGCAAGGATGAATGGAGAAGCAGAGATAGTGACCCTACACGTATACATAGGAAAAAGATGCTATCAACACTGTGGCTGATTAAGACACATTAGTTCTTGGGGCACCTGGTAGCTCAGTTGGTTAAGTGTCCGACTTTGGCTCAGGTCATGATCTCATGGTTTGTGGGTTGGAGCCCTGCGTTGGGCTCTATACTGATTGCTCAGAGCCTGTAGCCTGCTTCAGATTCTGTGTCTCCTTCTCTCTCCACCTCTCCCTCACTCACACTCTGTCTCTCTCTCTGTCTCTCTTTCTCTTTCTCTCTCTCAAAAATAAATAAACATTTAAAAAAAAAAGACACATTAGTTCCTATGACCAAATCTGAGTAAAATTTATAGCAATATTGAAAAAAAATGCTAAAGTTTTTAAATTCTATGACTAATTTTTTTTCATTTATATCACTCTCATTGTTTTGAAAGTACTTTTTGTTTATTTTGGTTTTTTTAATTGAAGTATTAGAAAAGGTATAAAATGATTTTTTTAAGTTTATTTATTTATTTTGAGAGAGAGAAAAGAATGAGCAGAAGAGAGTCAGAGGATCCAAAGCAAGTCTGTGTTGATAAACAGAGAGCCCATCATGGGGCTCGAACTCAAGAACTGTGAGATCATGACCTGAGCCGGAGTCAGATGCTCAACCACCCAGGAGCCCCTAAAGCATTTTTTTAAAAGTGCATCTTCTTCCCGAGTTTTCTTGGCTGGCCACCCAGTTCCTCTAAGGAGTTCACTGTCAATCCATCCAGATATTCCCTCACTTCTATCTATCTAGTCTCTGCTCATACAAGTGTTGTACTTGTATACCACGGTACTTGGGAGCATGAATCCTGGTTCCAATCTGTGTGGATAAGAGACCCAACTGTTTTATTAGCTGAGTGATACTGGGCAAATTACTTAGCTTCTCTAAACCTTACTTACCTAATACATGACACAGAAAAAATAATAACTACATAAAATATTGTTGAGAGAATTTAATGACCAGTATATGGTATTAATCATGATTAAATATACATAATTGCCTTGTTAATACTACTCATAGAATAAAACTCTGAAGAAAAAAAATCAGGGCTGAATAAAAAAATAAAGTCCAGAAGCACCTGGATGGCTCAGTCAGTTAAGCATCTGACTTCAGCTCAGGTCATAATCTCACAGTTCATGAGTTGGAGCCCCGCATTGGACTCTGTGCTGACAGCTCAGAGCCTGGAGCCTGCCTCAGATTCTCTGTCTCCCTACCCTCTCTCTGACCCTCCCGCACTTGCACTCTGTTTCTCTCTCTCAAAAATAGATAAATGTTAAAAAAAATTTTTAAAAACACAAAGTCCAAAATTGAGAAAAATATAGTAACCATATTTATTTCTAATTCATTAGCCAATTATAATGGCTTATTTTTAGACTTATAATTTCATTAATCACATAAAATCTTCTGCAAGTAGCAATAAAAGAAAAAGTTCCTAGGGATTATATACTCTACATCCCTACAAAATGTTATGTTTTTACCAAAATCTGATTGTGTCCACACAAGTGTATCATATAGAATTGATAAATGACAATGACACATGTCATTTTTATTATGATGGAAAACAGTTTGAGAAAGGCTGGCCTGGAGAACGCATTGTTCAAAATTTAACTCCAATGTCCATTCCTCTGAGAGATGTGTTAATATCACCCTCAAGAGAGTTGGCTGCCTCCATGTCCCCACTCTACTTTGCTGATAATACTTAATCACACTGTATCGCAATTTTATGTATCCGACTGTCTTCTATAGGTCACAGGCTCATGAGGAAGAAAGGACCTTGATTTTTCTACAGTGTTTCTCCCTAGAGCTTTCAATTTTAGAAGGGAAGAAATGTGATGCATCATGTGCAAATCAAATTTAGATATACATGAAGGTACTTTAAAGATAAATTTCCCAATTCATGACATATTTGAAGCATAACCATTAAAGGCCACTTCCTTTCAATTTGCTGCCTAATATTATTTATCTAGTTTTCTGGTAAAAGTAATAGCTAACTCAGAAAAACTATTGTTTGGCCAAATTAAAAGACAATGCTAGAAATTCACATATAGCTGAGTTATGAGTGTCACATTTTGAGAGGAGATGCAGACTCTGACAGACTGTGAGAAAAAAGACACTAAGAGAACAAGATGCTGTGGTCACAGACATATATGCAACAGAAAAAAAGTGTATCAAAGTCTGCAGTTGAATAGTTCAGGGACTTTTGAGAAAGTATGCATAAGAACTTTCCAAATCTTCCCTCTTTGTGACAAATTAGCACATGTTTTTTGTTAGTTTTTGTCTACTTTCTGTGCTTCAAGAAGTTTATTACAGCTAATTATATAAGGATTTCACTTGGCATCTATTTGGTAGAAAATAAAGCACTAATTCAAATGGGGGAGTCTAGTTCTAAAATGTCTTCACTTGGACACACAAAAAACCCTGCACTTGGATGTTCCTTCAGTTTCTACTCCCTGTCTACTGAGGGTGAGATTCTCACCCCTGGCCTCTTGTTCATAATATCCTGAGCAATTCAGCTGAACAGCCACAGTCCTGGGCTTTCCAAAGTTCCTCTCTGCTCTCCTCCCCAGGCCTTTTGGGGAATATGAGAAATAAATATCATGTGTTGCATTACAGAGTTACATCTCGTCTACCACACTGTAAGCAAGTTAGAAATAGAAACAGTAGTCTTGACAAGGCCTTACAAAATATTTAATAAACCTTTCTTGATTGAAAGAACAAGTAAATGAATGATGTGGTCTTCTCAATATTTAGACACTACCTTGCAAATTCTCAAAAATGTTAGTTCTTTGCCTAATAATGACTTCAGGCAAGCATTTTAGTGCCCTTGTATACAAGCTACTCAAATTTAAGTCTAATTGCTTTTTGCCACAGAAATCCTAAAAAGATGATGAGATAGTGTCACTGTCAGAGGTAGATAATCATACACATAACAGACACACATGTACATGCACATGCACACACACAACACTTTTATCCTATTTGGAAAAAATGTTTTCTTCATCCAAACCTATAAAGTTGCTACAAGGTAGAAAACATAACCTGCAAACAAGCTCCAATTATATTACCGCAGTTTCTGCTCTTGTACAATGAATTATAATTACCCAGAATCTTCTGGCAGATGCAAAGGAAACTTTTTCATTAATCTGTTTTTTTATATCAACTATCTATTTATAGCAAAGTTTTGAGCCACTGGGTGCTTCAGTTGGTTAAGCAAAGGACTCTTGATTTTGGCTCGGGTGATAATCTCATGGTCGTGAGATTGAGCCCCACGTCAGGCTCCACACTTAGCATGGACCCTCTTAAGATTCTCTCTCTCTCTCTCTCTCTCTCTCTCTCAAAAAAAAAAAAAGTTTTAAGGAAACAGATTAAAGATACATATATAATAGAATCACCAAAGCAAATGTAAAGAGCTAGAAATCACCAAGAAGGTCATGGAAAGAAAATAATTAAATTTAGAAAATTTACCCTAAGTATCATTGGTATCTTTTTTGGTAGTTAAGGCTAGAAGAAACATTAGGAGTTAGAATGCTTGTAAAAACTGACTCTAGGAAACCAGCCAGTGGCTCTTTCTACATGTAAGAAATTAATTAATATGCAATAATATCTTCATTTAACATTCTACACAAGAAAGAAACTGTCTCCTTAGTGTTTTCTCTTAATTAAACCATTAATGAAAAGTTTAGGGCAAGATGTTAAGTCATGGTTACATGAAAGATTTCCTAGTATAAAAGTAACATAAAAAGTTGTATGGGGCAGGCAATTTGCTGGTGAGTTAACATAATGCAAGAATGTTCTTAGAGGCTGCAAAAGGAATAATAATCCCTGTGCTGGTCATTCTCAAATACAAATGATCAGTAGAACAAATTGAAGAGTTGATGAATTAGAATCTCTGGGAATAGGGCCAGAAACCCGCATTTTTAAAATGTAGCTGCCCTTTAACACATGACTCTGTGACTCTTTAGTTGAAGAGTTAATTGTGTTGCTTATCCTTGCGCAGAGCAGAGCACCATTCCACCCTTCAAGAAGACAGGTGCTGGCGAACAAGGTCGGCTCTGCCAGCAGGCACACGACAGCAACTGCCACCAACATTATGTCCAACAGTGTCACTTTATAAAGGCAGTCCCCTACCTTTTTAAAAACACAACTCTTTACCTCTTATAAAGATAGTTCTTTTACTTTGTAAGAAAAATGCTACTTATTAACTTTGATATTTGTGAAGTTATTCTGAGTTGTCACATTTAGATATTAGTTCTTCTGATTTTTAAACTTCAGTGTAAAGCTATACTTACTCTAACAAAAAAAAATTGCAAATACAACAAAAAATCACATGCAAAAGATACAAAAACACACTGGATGAAAGGAAGTGGCCTCTGCTACATGAGCGCTGTGATTGCTGACTGCCCCAGCTGTGGTGCATGACCAGTCTCCAAGAACATTACAGTTACACCCAACACAATGGTTTTGCAGTAATGCTTCATAGGGAACATCACATTTTGGACACACGGAACGTATGGAGGCAAATTTCCTTTATCCATTTTTTTTTTCTTTCAAAGCTGCTAAGCAGTGTCTAGACCTCTAGACCAATGTAAACCCATTGTTATAAGACAGTATTGTTTCATTTCAGAAAAAAGGGGGTTGAGCGGGGATTCTGCACTTTAGTGCCCTAGAAGATATGCCCATATTCTCCTTTCCACTCTATTGTCTTAACTGATATACTGGCTTACGAATATCAATTCATCTTTCCTCTCAGGCACTAGAACATGAATACAATTATATTCCCGGTACTAATTTCTGAGAGCAGAAAAACTCGCTGGGCCATGTACGATGATCATATATCAGGAAATTCACATGCCATTTCTAGATACCTTACTGGAGAAAAGAACAACAAAACTCTTTCAAATTGAAATAGAAAATATTTGCTTTTTGTAATCTGGAATAAAATAGAAATTCCCAATTCTTTCTGTAAGCCAACCAATGATCACTACTGGTTTCCACTAGATGGACCCTAACATGTCCAAATCATTTTAAGATATAAAATTTATTTTTAATTTTATGTTAAATTGGCATGTATTCTGAGGCTTTTTGAGGGATATCTGCAAGTTTTTGATTCAGTGAGTAAATATTCTAAAGATCAGAAAACCCATGTAAGAATCACTGTACTAAAACCAAACTACAATATGTAGACACAAAATTTATGTGGAAGGGTTTCATAAACTCAGTTCTATAGCATTACTATTGCTATTGCTATTGTTATTGGCACTAGCCATTTTACTTTAGAAGTTAATTTCAATTCAACTTTAATAATAAAATTAAAAAATAAATTTTTAGGAACTCGCTATGCAGGGGAAAGTGATCTGATTCTTGAGCTAAAGTAATAATGATTAACAGTCAGTACCTGTCAATCATTTTGCCTTCTTCAGACCGCTGTCTTTATTACTATGAAAATGGCCCAAGTCATTAGGGCTCGGCTTCCCCACTGAAGACACAGCCAACCTCACATCTGCTTTTGGCTTTCAGCAATGCCCTGTGTGGCATTCACATCTGCCACTGTCAGGGGCCTTGCCCTTGCATGTTTGAAAACCCCTAGGAAGGAAAGGGTGATGGGAGGATTTTTTTCCCTTCATATCTGGTAGTTCTGATATTGTTGAAGTAATTTTAAAACAGATCATATGGGGCCCATGGGTGGCTCAGTCAGTTAAATATCTGACTTCGGCTCAGGTCATGATTTCACAGCTCTTGAGTTCAAGCTCCACATTGGGCTCTGTGCTGACAGCCTGGAGGCTGCTTTAGATTCTGTGTCTCCCTCACTTTCTGCCCTTCCCCCGCTTGCACTCTGTCTCTCAAAAATAAATAAACATTAAAAAAAATAAAAAACATAAAACAGATCATATAAAGTTCATATAAAAGCCACAGGGAGGAGTTAAACTGGAAATCCTGACAAAATCAGTTCCTCAGATGATGATAGCTCTGGAATGTAAACGCTGGGAGCAATCCATGGTTTTGGCCATTTCCTCCCAAGATTTGTAGGGAAGTTTGGAACAGGCCTCTAGCAAACTACATGCTCTAATGAAAGCTGTATTTTCTTTCATAGATGAAACTTCGTGTGTGTGTGTGTGTGTGTGTGTGTGGGTGTGTGAGTGCGTGTGTCTGGTTTTAAAAATTTATTTATCAGCAATGAAAAAAGACTTCTCACCTTTAGTGCTTCCATGCCAGCCTGGATGACAGGAGCAAAGACAGTCTCATTCTCATTAGAGTCTGCAAACATCTCTGGAATCTGGTCCAATAAACTGTAATAAATGAATAAGTAATAGGTTTTAAATGTTAAGCATATTTGTAATAAGCCTCAAGTACTAAATCAACATTTCAAGCCTAAATGCATATGGTTATTTTATGCTGAACACCTATGGGTGACTTTCACAGGTAATCCCTCAGGGAATTCTATCTTGGCATGCTTTGGAACCAAAATTTATGATTTATTTGGGACAATTACAAAAGCATACTCTTTGTAAATATTTTTTCACTATTTACATATTTGACTTCTGAGACTATAAATTCTTGGAACAATGGCTATATCTTTAGTTATTACCATCATTGTTGAATATACTCATCAATATGCAGGAAATATCTCCTTTGCATAACCTTTCTAGCAAATAGAAGGAACTGATCTGGTTGAGTATATTAAAAAACAAAAACAAAACTTCTCCCTTTTAGATATTGCCGTACATTTAAAATAGAAGTAACATAAATGATAGAGTTTTACAACCCATGTTAAAACCCCCTTGCTAACCATAAAACAACATGTGATTAAATCAAAATAATTCAAAACAGATCCCTGATTTTTATCTAAATCATAAAACACTTGATATTTACTTGTGAATCACAGATTGGGATTCTTGATAGTTGACAAGGAAACCATCCAATAGAGGAACAAAGACCTCTCCAACATCGGTCACCACCATCATCTGAGGCTGGGCCAAATTGCTCTTTACATTAAAGAAATGCAGCACTTTGTTATATGTGATAAAACCAACTCGGATTGCAGAAGTTTCTTCTTGCTCTTCCCTATGAGAAAAACACAATGTTTGAAGTTCTTTCATGTATTTATGAGAGAGGTTTCTATCAGAAATTCAGTAAGTATACCTTCTATAAAATAAATGGAAGATATATTTTAAGTTTTGCTCTTAATGAATGTTTACCATATACAAACAATACTGAGTCACAGTAGGGGATGGGAGATATTACAAAAATAAGTTGATAAAGGAAAAAATTCTCAAAATTCTAGGCAAAAAAATCAAACAGATATGAAAATACATTTATTTCTTTCTTTAATATATGTGTTTTCAATACATAGCAATTGCAAGGTGTGCTTTTTTTTTTTGTTAATAAACAAGCTAGGTTTATTACATTCTTTATAAACAAAGCTCTCTCAGAAGTCACAACAAGGTCAGAAGAACAAATGGAACATCTGAAGCAAGAGAAAGGCACACTCAGATTACAAACAGGATAGCTATTTTTATCAAGAAAGGACTTGTTCCTTCTGTGTGATTCTTTTCTTACAGATTCTAGAGACTCTCAATAGAAATTTGCCTAGATTTTGAGAGCTATACGCCATATAAACATACCATGTAAATATATTTAAAAAATCACATATGTGAATTGATGATATAATTCTAAATAGGTAAGCATTTGTGATGTCATGGCAAAACAATAAAAGTAATAATTCTAAAACCATAATGAAAAGTAAATTTTGTTTATGTATTTATTTTGAGAGAGGGAGAGAGAGTGCATGCCCAAGCAGGGTGAGGGGCAGAGGGAGAGAGAGGGAGAGAGAAAATCCCAAGCAGGCTCCGTGCTGTCAGCACAAAGCCCAGTGCTGCTCCATCTCACAAACAGTGACATCATGCCCTGAGCCGATGTCAATAGTCACTTAAAAAACGGAGTCAGCCAGGCACCCCAGAAGTAAATTTTTTAAAAAAGTTCCAAGATAAGGCCTTAATCTTCCTGAAAAGAGTATAAGGCATGAATGTATATTCAAGTCTATACTTGATTTGAGTGGTCTAAACTCCCATAAATGTTTTCCCAAGTTTCTCTGTCTCCTCTGACCCTCCCCGCTCCTACAGCACTACTTGACGAGCTTACTGACTTTCACTGGTGTATATAACAGCACTCAATGGTTACATGACAGACACAAAAGATACATGCCATTTTTTTTGATCCTTAGATATCAGTAAAACTTATTTTGCTTAGGGACAATTTTTTTAAAAAAGAACCTAGCATGCTCAGTTCCTAAACTCTGTACATATCATAAAGAGTTGAGTATGAGAGAAAGGGAAATAAAATATATAGTTGAAAGTATCTGAAGTTCATATTGTTGATCCCACTATAGGCTTCCCAATTTCTTTGATGCTTCAGCAGAGTACAGGCTGACAAACTATGGACTTTAAACTCTTTATTTCTTCTCTACTTCCTTTGCTAATTGAAGGTATTTCTTCTTCATTGCAGCCTTCATGAATGGGTAGGCACATTAAATAGATCCTCATAATCCCTTCAAAAAGAACTTGGTAAATGTTTATATTGTGGACTCTTGCAAAGTTTTCAGAAATAGTATCCTTATCCTTTGTAACTGCACACAGACTTACACACACACACACACACACACACACCCTGAATATCCTAAACTGTATGATTTCATGCAACTAACCATTATATGATAGTGTACCCATGTTCTCCCTGCCCCCCCATCTGTTAGAATTTTACTCTTTAACACCAAATACAGATGCTCTTCCTCTCTCAAACCTCCCCTGATGCTACCAATCATAGTTATTTCCTCTTCTCAATTTCTACAAATCATTCTCATTGGGCTCTTAGTATACAGTACCTGGTAGTTAACACATCATGAATCCTTGACTATGGATTTATAGTTTATGTTCCCTGCTCCTGCAAGATTTAGTATCACATGGGGAATTAGAGGTTTGCTCAGGATTATTATTGTGAAGGTGAAATGCTGTATTTAGGATGGCAAGTTAGAGCTCAAATTGATAAATTGATTGTATGTATCTTTTCCCAACTCCTGCTGAGTGATGTCACCTTGTTAGTTTAAAATCAGCCTGGCTAGAAATATTTTACACCACAGGGATGAGCAAACACTACAATAAAGGCTTTACTTATTTGAGATCCAGTTTACCAGCACACCACTGGTTGAGCTCCCATTTCTGAGTAAACCTTTTATTGCATAAGGTGATAAATGTCCAGAAAATCCCAAGAGCATTTATTTTCTTTTAATAGTTAATTTAGAGTCAATTAAGGCAAAAGACACAAAAGAAAAATTACAGAGAAGAATCTGGATTGTTATTTCCCATTGGATTTGAAGATTTTCAAATGATGGGAAAGGAGTATCCTGGGATTCACAGGGTTCACTTAAAATCTAAATTACCATTTTTAAAAACATCTAATCAGAACATTTCACATTATTGCAAAATATTATAACATGTTTTCATGGGAACATATTTTTTTAATTTGTTTGAGAAACAAAGAACTACCTTAAAATTTTCTTTTTCAACAGTATAACTGCCTTGTTAAATCATAACCAAAAGAAAATGAAATCTCAGTCTCTCCTTCATATTAATTCTATATAAATTTTATAAAGGTACATAAGGGATATCAGAGAGAACAACCTGTCCCTCAATACTTGTCCCTATTATTTTAATGGAATGAATCTGACAGACCATAACTGAAGATGTTAGTAACTGGATGAACTGGAATATTCCAAAATCAAGCATTTTGAACATTTTAGCTACAGGAGCAGTAAAAACAACCAGAAAAAAAACAAAACAAAACAAAACAAAAACCAACCAACTGCTTGATCTGAACAAGAGATGAAATATTTCAAATCTTTTCTTTCCTGTTTCAGAGAAGTCAGACAGAAATGGCATCCAGCAAAATCAAAGATGTAAATTCAAAGTTAAATAGTAAATAATGGGGCCTTTACTTTTCAAAAGATCAGCTAAGAGATGAACATACCTTAGACATTAATCTAGACTTATACTGTGCTTTAAAAAGTTACTTGGCATATTACCTGGTTCAAGGAAGTAAATCAAACTGATGGCTATCTTACCATAAAAAGTATAAAATTATATAACTACAGACACCAAAATAAGCTTTGGGGAAGAAAAAAAAGCAACCAGATTTGTTTTAAAAGATAAAGGGAGAAAAGGTATTTTGGCTTGGATAGAAACTTTGAAAAGGGGCATTTAAAAGTAGCAGGGAATAACCAGCATCATTTATTGTTTTCTCCTATCTTTCACTGAAGCCACAATCTGTTCCAATGAGATATAAAAGTCATGATGACAACTAAGGAAGGAGTGTGATTTCATAACTCATATCAATAGGTTATGCACTTCATATCAGCACTGTGTTGAAAAGGAGCAATGGGTTGGTGAGGTAATCCGGAGAATAGGATAGTCCAATTTAACCAGTTTGAGAGAAGGGAAAGAGAGAGACATCATTTCCAGAAACTATAGTTTTCTTTCAGACAAATCAAGCTCCAACTTCAGATTTAGAGTTAAAACAGCCCTGTGAGAGAAGTTTATGATAAAGTCGCCCTATTCAGCAGACAGTCCACAGTTCTCAAGTATCCCTGAGAGCGAGGTAACAGAAACTACAGTCACAAACTGTCACCAGGCACCACATGCCTTTCTTATGCCCCATCTTCAACTCGCTCCCAGCTCATTCTTCATTCTAGAATTCAGTTTGAAATCACCTCAATGTTTTTTAAACATCCCCAACTGCTTTTCCAAACCATCCTTGAGAATATTATGACTTTAGCTTCATAGATACAAACAAAGCTACTCCTGGGAGGTCCAGAGTTCACTCATCTGAGCCTCACGTGCACCAGTGAAGCAGCCACATGTGGAACGAATATAGAGGATGGACACCCAAGGACTCAGGATGCCCTAAGGGCTATGGACAGCCCATCCTTCAAAGCATCCCTTTCTAGAACAGAGATTGTTCAGGAGATATAGAGGGGTGGAAGATGTTGAGACTGGTTCAGACACTAGGGTTCAGACGATATTTCTCAGCCTCTTTTATTTTCTTAAGCGTGTCTCCTCTCATAAAGGAAGACCTTCTCTTGGTCCCAGGTCTCCTTACTGGATGGCACTTCTCATCCTAAACAACTAGTTTGTATACTATGAAAAATAGCCATGTTTGCCGAAATATCTTTCCACCTTTCCTTTTGTGCACTGCCCCCTGTTGTGACAAGAAAAGTGATCTACCTTATGCTTTAAGTCACAGGACCTGGTGGCAGTAAAGTGGCAAAGGGGTTTAACAGTGTATAATAAGGGCCTAAAGGAAATCTGGCTAAAAAGCCACCATGTCTGCCATAAGACAACAGTGCAGTTTACTGGCATTCCTTAGAACTCTATCTACCACATGCCACAACTACCAGTTTCCACTGGAAAATCAACCCCTTTGAAGATGGATAACAGACATCCAAAGTCTTTCCCATCACACTGTTGGGATTCTCCTTATAATTAAAATGTACTCTGAATCTTGTTTACCATAGACTTAATTTTTATCAGTTTGTTTCTTTTGCTTTGCACAAAAGATAACTCTGACTATTTAAGGACTCAAAGAACTGGTGCTGTTTAATTTATAAATACTTACTCAATGCCCCCATTAGCAAAAGATATCCATGGGTCATTCAGCACTTGTTTTCTGGCCAATAAATTAATTCAGTAATATTGTGCAAATTAGAAAAATAATGGCAGTTCCCTTACTTTGGCAGTTTTTCCAGCACAGTCTTCAGTTCTTCACATATGAGCTTCACAAGACCATTCTTGATGTTACTATATGAAACATCAATCATGAAGATAAAGGCTGGTGGACTGGGAGGCTTATTTTTCTATAGGAAAGCAAACAAATCACATAAATGTAATTATAAAGTATATACATTGCGTAATCAAATTAAAACACTTAAACCCTTGAAGATATCATCACAAACTTTTCATTTAACATTTTAGGATATAACATCTGTGGAATTAAATCATTTTCTAGAACACAGTGTCTGATGCTATAAAAAAAGATAAAAGCTGTTTCTTTTCCAGGGTATGACCTGCGATAGACTATTGAATTTGACGGGATTATGATATCCAACAGTGAAGCTTCACTTCTGTGGCACCCTAAAGACCTTCTCACTACAAGTACCCAAGGGTAAGTACAGTCTAATGGCCAACTTTGTCTACAACCCTCTCCTTCTAATAAGTGTGTCTGGAACCTTAACAAATTGTGCCCCCCAAAAGTACATACACTAATTGACATTTGTCTTGAACTAGTAGAATTTCATTAACTTGATAATGCTATTTTCAAATATCTTCCTTTGTAAGCTCTTTCAGTTTTCTTATATACTAAAATATAATTGTACACTTTAGCATTGTACTTAGTATCAAATATTTACCCATTCTTTATATATTTATGGTAAAAATGGAATACTGGGCCTTTTCTCTATCTGTTTCAACAATCACTATAACATAAATCAGCTGCTATATAAATGTTTTGTAGCTTTTGGTCCCTTTACTGGCTGGTGTTCAAAGAGCTCTTAGGAAGTGATTATTCAGTTAGGTCTTAGAAAATATTTAGAAAACAGAGCCACAGGCAAACTTAGTGACTCAAACAAACAAACAAACAAAAAAAAGAGTTAAGGCTAATTCAATTTTTAACTGTATGATAAATGACAAAGAATGTTCTAAAGTAAAAATGTATTTTAACTATTACAATTATAAAATTAGACGATGATGTCTCCAATTCATCTACTAATTCATTCTCTAGCCACTACAAGGCTAGAGGTAACAGTCTTTTATAAAAGTCTGTCATTTGAAAAAGAAAAGAATTGTAGGATTTAAAACTCATCAACATAGAAGCTTCATTATTTTGGCACATTCGAAATCAGGCCAACAAAGAAATGAAAGAACTCTACTGCTGTCTGTCTGAGCAATTTTTTTTTTTTTTTTTGCAAATCATTCCTGACTCCCATCTAATCTAACTTATAAAGTAGACTTCCATTGACTTAAATCAAATAAAACTCATTCGTTTCCATTAATTAAACCAAAGCCTCTTTGTGACCAACCCAAATGTGTCTTACTATTCTTGTGATCTCGCTTAAGTTTGCCATTACTAGTTCCCTACTGAATAGTTTCCATAAGTCTATGGAATCCTTTACTGTAACTTGTTTTCTATGTATGTGAAACTAATTCATCATTCCTCTAAATGATATTCCCTTCTAATATCTTTATCTCTATCAATACCGTCAGTAAACACCAATTCAAAGGCTTAAAAGCATGATGTTACATTTAACTATTCCTATTCTTTTTTCTTTATTTTTCATTTATTTCTGAGAGAGAGACAGACAGAGATAGCATGAATAGGGGAGAGTCAGAGAGAGAAGGAGACACAATCTGAAACAGGCTCCAGGCTCTGAGCTAGCTGTCAGCACAGAGCCGGATGCAGGGCTCAAACCCACGAACCATGAGATCATGACCTGAGCCGAAGTCGGCTCAACCAACTGAGCCACCCAGACACCTCTTCTTTTCTTTCAACCACTGAGTCCCACTGACTATTCTTTCAAAATGCTTCTTTCATGTTTTACCCAGTCCCTACTCTTAACTATCCAGAAGTTTGTCATCTCATGCCTAGAAAACTCTAATGACTTCATTATTGGCTGTCTTTTTAGTCAATTACTCCATCCTTTGAATCCAGCTCACTTTGTACAGTCAAGCTTAACATGTATGAACTTTATAAAACTCTGGTTTTCCATGACACTTTACCAAAACCACTCTGTTAAGAGGTCTGTCACAGACCTCTTGACTGCAAATGAATGACTTTAAGTAAAATCCAGTTTTATCCTTAAATCTCTTTTATCTATCCAATTTTAGGCATGGTAGACCACTTTCATTTTTTTAGCTGTCACAGCACTGTGGTGTCATTTCCTCTTCTGCTTTTCTGACTGCATTTTCTTATCTTTCTCCAAAGGACACTCTCTTCCCTTTTATTACCACATGCTTCATCACAGAAATCTCATTTACTAAGCACCTCTTTTAACTAGTCACCTCTACACAGGTGACTCCTCAAATTCTTACCCATCATGGTCTCCTTTCTAAGCTTCAGACCAGTATTCCATTTAACTATAGCACACTTCCACATAAAGATCCTATCAGTATCTTCACTCAGAATTTTAGCAGGTAAGACAACATTTATCTCATACTGACCTTCTTTAGAGAAAGCATGATTCTCAAAAATACTCTTGGGTTTCAAATCTCATTTTTTTCTGTGGAATTGTCCACCTTTGTTACCAACCACAGCCAGTTAATTGTGAAGCTCTTCTGGTTCCAATACCCAAATTTAGACCCTCATTTACTCTGTTTTTAAAATTACTTCTTTTTTATAATAAGCTTGTTTAAAGATCTTATTTATTTATTCATTTATTTTTGAAAGTGAGTACACATGCACATGAGCTCAAACGAGTGGGGGAGGAGCAGAGGGAGAGAGAGGATCCTGAGCAGGCTACACCTCCAGCCTGGGGGCTGACTCAGGACTCGATCGCACCACCATGAGATCCTGACCTGCGCCAAAATCAAGAGTCAGACGCTCAACTGACTCTTGCCCAGGCACCCCCAAAATTATTTCTAATTGTAGTAAAATATACATAAAATGTGCTACCTTTACTATTTTTAAGTGTACAGTTCAGCGATATTAAGTATATTCACACTGCTGTGCACCCATCACCACCATCCATCTCCAGAACTTTTTTATCTTGTAAGACTGAAACTCTGTTAAACAATGACCTACCATTCCCTGCTCTCCCCAGACCCTGGCAACCACCATTCGACATTTGTACATTCTTGTCTCTATGAATTTGACTACTCTAGGTACTTCATATAAGTGAAATCATAGTATTTGTCTTTTATATGACTAGCTTATTTCCTTTAGCATAATGTCCTTAAAAGTTCATCCATATTTAGCATGTGTCTACATTTCCTTCCTTTTAAGGCTGAATAATATTCCGCATATATATTTATCACATTTTGTTTATCCATTTATCTGCATATGGACTCATGGATTACTCCTACCTTTTGGTTATTATGAATAATGCTGCTATGAACATGGGTGTGGAAATACCTCTTTGAGATTCTGTTTTCAATTATTTTGGGTATATACCTGGTCATTCTATTTTTAACTTTTTGAGGAACTGAACTGCTATACTCCCTTTATTTTCTCCTACATGGACTACTGCATTAATTTTCTAATGTCCTTCTGTCTCCATCTCTTTCTCTTATTATACAAACTGCTGTCAGAATAAATGGTCTGATCTCAAAGACAATACAGATCACAATGCCACTGCCTCTGAGGACAGGATATTTACTGAGTCCTCAGAGTCAAACACAGACCATGGCACAAGAGTGCTCAATACCACCAATTGAATGAATAAATGTATGGATGAAAGAATTAAGGAAACAACTCCCTCTTTACCTTTAATGATCTTCATGACCTATGGAATTAACATAAATTTCTCAATGGCCTGGCATTTAAGGCTTACCATAATACCCATGTCACAAACATGTATAAAAATCAGGAGATCACGGCTATGATACCAAACCCAGTGGAATATAAAAACTTAGTCTGTATCTCAAAACAATTTCCCAGCTTCACTTCCCATTATTTCTTAATACACATTCCTTCAACTAATTTAAGTGTTTGCCATTTTCAAACATTTCCTATCCAGAAGTCACAGTCTAATGGGCCTGGGCCAAGAACTTGGCCAGAAAAGTATTTTGTTTGGCATAGTGTTTTTAAAAAATATTTGAATATGAATGTGTTTTGGGGGAAAGGGAACATACTCTCCAATTATCCTAGTCCCCATACTAACTCTGTGTCACTCATCTACAATACCTGCCTTGCCCCTGAAGACAGTGGGATTAAGTGGCAAATCCTCTGCTTCTACTGACTGTTTAGTTTTCTCTTTCATTTCCACCAAGTCCAAACTCAGCTCCCGGTATAACCAGCTCCAATGTCACTTACTCTTTGAAGCTTTCCTTGATCCTCCAAATCATACATTATCGCTTGTCTGTTTTGTTATGGCACTCCAACTATTTCACTCTTACAGTACTTATCATATTTGGGTTCATATCATAATTATATACTTATCAGGTCTCTACATGGGAAGTATCTTCACATAAATCATGTTTATTATCTTGCTTGCTTTGGTATCCCTCATTCACAGAACCAAGTGTCTTGGACATGCTAGGTATTCATTAAATGTCACAGTGGATTAAAATTAAGTGGAGGGGTGCCTGGATGGATCAGTCCATTAATCATCCAACTCTTCATGATTTAGGCTCAGGTCATGATCTTGCAGTTCATGAGTTTGGGCTCCACGCTGACAGCATAGTATCAGCCTGGTTGGGACTTTTTCTCTCCCTCTCTCTGTATGCCATCCCCCCCCCCCCCATTTCTCTTAAAATAAATAAGTAAACTCTTATTTTTTAAAATTTTTTAACGTTTTATTTATTTCTGAGAGAGAGAGACACAGTGTGAGCAGGGAAGGGTCAAAGAGAGGGAGATAGAGAATCTGAAGCAGGCTCCAGGCTCTGAGCTAGCTGTCCACACAGAGCCCAACACGGGGCTCAAACCCACGAGCCATGAGATCATGACCCGAGCTGAAGTCGGACGCTTAGTGACTAAGCCACCCAGGCTCCCCATAAGTAAACTTTTAAAAATAAAGTAAAATAATAAAATTAGGTGGAGAAACGATATTTTTATTTAGAAAATAAAAGCCTGGCCTGGAATGGGATTTTACATTTCAGGTACACTTTGTATATAGATATAGTCTGTAAACTTTTAACTGAAAAACTGTTATGCAACAGAGCTGGGGTCTTTTTTTCCAGGGGAGCACCATGCTGATTTTCTAAATAACTGCCTACAGATCCACACTATACTGATAAAGAATAGAGGTTCTGTGGTGATGCCAACACAGTTTTTAATCCGGCTCCAGCACTTTCTATGTGTGTGATTTGAGGGTGGCACTTAAGAGCTCTAGGCCTCAGTTTCCCCATGTAACGGTCGTACTTGTCACACGGAATCACTTCAGAACTAAATGATACAACACATAAAAAGTACTTAGCACAGAGCATCACACATAGTAAATATTCAATCAATGCTAATTTTACTATGTAAAATTGGTATCAAGATGAATTAAAATTAATAGGGGAAAAATTTTGTAATTCTCCTGTTAAGTCTGTAGTTAAAAAATACATGACAAAATTAAATACTTTTTCATTTTCCAAATCCCTAAAGAACTCATTATTATACATTATTTACATTTTTAATTATAATTAAATTTGAAAATATACCATCTTTTATTTTAAACATTTTTGGAATAATAAAAGGTAAACTGAACTTATAAAAAAATTCTTCAAAATGTGTATAGATGTTTTTTATTTGGTTCTTTGCCTTCTGGGTGAAATTTCCCATCAATTAGACATCTGGAACATTTCCAGATAACAAAGTTTGAAGATACTGAGACTTTTGTTCCCAGAAATAGATTTGACTCTCTGCCTGAGTTTCTACTAAAAAAGCATAAAATCAAGATAATATAGCCTTTTTGGCAGAGAACTAGAAACTGAGAACATAGCTATTTTTATGCCATGGTTGCAAAGACCAATCAATAAATTTTCCATATCACTAGTTATAATGGTTTTATTACATTTAATTAGAATGCAAATATTTATGGTCTATTTAATCATTCACCTTCAGTTAATAGCAGTAAAGAACAAATACACTGTCTAAAAGTAGTTGGTACTGTAGGGTTTTTTTGTCTGATATAAAGCATGTATGTCAAAAATGTTCTTGTGTTTCTCAAAATATGCTCAAAGATTACATTTTGAATTAATAAAGCATTAACTTTTCTTTAATAACTAGTTCTATATAATGTAGTGAAAAAGTCACACAAAACATTAACATAAATGCAAAATTTATATTAACTGAAAAAAATGTAAATCTAATCAGTTCAAAACACTTCTATTTAGGAAAAATGTTCCTTGTACTTATACTCAGTATATGAACTAGGTCTCTAGCAAACATCTGTGATAGAATCCTGTGGGTTGGAGGCTGTTTTCTGAGAACTGGGCATCAGTAGGCATTCATATTTGGAAGGGGAAGTAAGAAAAAAAGTCAGAATGACTCTTTCTTTAGGTCTACCTACATATGGTACTTCAGATATAAGTCGAAATCTGAACTGATGGATACCCAAGAAAATATTTCCAAATCACTGAAGAATTTTAAAGGCCTGCAAGTTACTCATAATGATGCCACTCTCACTGTGACATGAGAAAAGGGAAATAGCCAGTCCTAGGAATAGTAACAGACCTGGAAATTCATTCATTCATTCATTCATTCATTCATTCATTCCACATACACTGATCAACTGCCTTTCCTGCACTAGACACTATTATAGGTGCCATAAAGACAAGATTCTTGTCACCAAGAATATCGAAATCCATGAAGAGGGAAAACATTTAAGAAGATTTAAATTTCATGAGGATAACTGCTAAAACAAATATACGGGCCAAATTCTATGGGGAAGAAAAAAATGAAAGATTTAGTAAATAACCACCACGATGAAATCAAAGAAAAGTTGTATATGTGCACACATACCCACAAAAAATAAAACTTCAGCCAGATATTATAGAATGAGTAGGAGTTTGCTGGGTGGAGTATAGATAAATGTAATAGGAGGATGCAAAGATAGTCTGCTCAAAACAATCTTGTCTAAAAGCAGGGGGATGTAAAAAGGAGTGATGAGTTCGGAGTATGTGCTGAGTGTTTTATATAAATGAAGAGATAGCTGAGGTGTAGTATGGAGTCCAACAGTTACTGGTCTTATAAAGAAAGCTAATTTTTTTAATTTAATTTTTTAGATTAAGGAAGTAAGGAGGAGTGTCATGCATACATTGTAAAGGAAGGAAACCACAAGCCAGAATCCCAGGCTCTCAGATAGTCCAAGGAAGATTCTAAGAGCCTTAAATCACTGTGGTGACAACTAGCATGCAGGAAGGCGGTAAAGAAACCTGTCATTGTCTTAGTCACCATACTGGTTGGGCTTCTGCCCTGGAAGAGAAAAGTTTCTGAAAGTGTTCACAAAACAAAAAAGGTGGAGGCCCTATATGGAACTGTTGCTTTAAGAACCCAGAATATTTTATCTGATAGGGACATAAAAATTAAGTTACTGTTTTCTATTTCTGGCATCACATCTTAGTTTTTAAAAATAATCACTGCACTGAGCAGTTTGGCAATTTAATTGTGGAACAGCCTAGAAGCCTTGATCTGCATCTGAGGTATTTCTACATCCCCATGACACCACCAAAACGCTTTGGTTGTGAATCAAGAATCGGTTCTTTACGTATGAAAGTTATTCACTTGAATTTGACATACATGTGTAAACACATGAAGTCCTGGGAACACTTACTCTGCAGTAATCCAAAGTAGCAACATATTCATAAGATCCTAGGGATAGCTCTGGCTTCTCATAGTGGTCCAGTCTTCTCCCGATGTGGTCCAGATGTTGGAAATAGAATGGTGGAACTAATAAAAACAGAGTAAGAAAGAAAATCTTTTGTTTTCATAACACAGACAACTTAATAAGTTCTTAAAATTTATTATGGGAGGAAAAGAATTAGTTGAGGGGAAATAAAGTATTTTAAAGCTAGAATGCAGCGTATTCTAAATATCCAGTATTTAGAAAGCATGTGTTGGAAAGTACAACGGTTTTCTAAAAAAATCCTCTTGACTCTTCTGCAAGTTACTGATGACACATAACATTTATGATTTGGACCACTGTGAAGACACGGAGGATAAAAGTAATGGTGTTTTTGTAGTTGTCACAAAGAAAATTTAATTATCCCCATTTAAACTACCTCCTTTAAAAGGAATTCTGGCTTTTCTAACTATTTAAACTTTCAATATACCTAAGAGAAATATACATTGGTTATTTGGACTGTATTATTAACTATAATATTTATTATCCTTTAATTAAGAGATGTCTTCAGTCATGGAAAGTTTGCATGGCAATCTTTTAATGTTTGGGCTTCAGAGTAGAGAGGATTACTGTATTAGGGAAAGACTATACCACTAAGATCTCAGCTGAGAACTCTTAATTCGATTCAAATGTCTAAGAAGGTTAGTTCTGGCAAAGGCCTGGAAGTCATCCAACAGCACAGGACCACTTATGAGTCACACACTGAACACTTGGACAAATATGGCCTGGTATCTCTGTGAAAACAAACTCCTGTTGCCTTGAGATTAATAGGGCTAGCTATCAAACCACTGACAATGGAAGTATTTAGAATAACCAGCAATGCTCTGACTTTAAGCATTTCATAAAGAACAACATTTTCATTTGTAAGACCACAGAAGTAATATGTTTTCTGGTAAACCGAGTAACTCCATATACTTTATTTTTAGTTGTAAACTAACACTTACAATGAGACTATTTTCAGTTTGGACTTAAAACTAATCATCAAGAATTGATTTTTCTATTCTCTTACCATATTGTGGCCATTTGTTTTAAGTAAATTTTATAACACTCTTGTGTACATATGGATCTCTGAATTTGGAAAATTAAATGTCTTGAAAAGATTAGGGAAGATTAGGGAAACTAACAGTCTCAGCTCAAATAAGTCAACTATGAGGGCCTAAACTTGCTATTGTGTTATTTTCAGTTGAGGTAAATGATGTTATACTGGCTACTTAGAATTACGGTGTGATAAATTCTACATGGTGTAATCTGTAGTTAATTCTCATTCACACATGTACATGTAATGTGTGAAATTTTTCTTTTTAAAGTTAATTTCACATCCATTAGCATTTAATCTATCGTGTTTATAAGACAAAATTCAAGTCACATTGTAAATTATGCACTACGCTTGTCTCCTGCATGCCTTTTAACCCCACGTGCTTCCCACTATTAATCTCTGGACACTCTGAAGGGAAATAGAGTGAAACCATGTGATCGAGCTTGCTGGGTTCTTTCTAACTTCAATAAACCTCTGTCTTCTTTAAACCTAAATGAAGAATGCAGGTGTCAGTATAAATCTAGCAGAGCCTGGCTCCTTTTAGGGACAAATATTTGAGCCTAGTATGAATAACCCTATTAGAAAATGAACATGGCAGCCTCCTAGTAGTGAATACCCAAGGAAAGAGAGTTCATCGTGAAGAGATATAAGAATTCTGAGTGGTTCTTCTACCAGGAAGTGGCTGTGCTCTCAGCTGACACTTTGGATGTGGAGCCAGGCTGTCACACCAAACTGAGGATCTTGGATCTAAAAGCCACATACATTTCTGATCACTTTTCTAAGAAAGTTGAGGGCTTGGCTAAAGACATTGAGGAGTGGGTGACCTTAGTGGAGGTATTTATCCAAATGCTGTAGGAGAGGTCTCTGCCTTCTCATGACCCTTCCCCAAAAAACTAAAGTATAGGGAAACGAATTGTCACTGGGCTCCTGAAATGCAGGTCCCAAGATTAAGTAGTAGCCAATGACTTGGTTGCAGATTTCATCCAGGATGAAACAAGGAATAAGTTCTTCCCTAGAAAGGGAAGTAAGGGTGGAGAAACAAAAGAATCTGGCCTCACAGGGAGACCCAATTTACATGGAGTGGATGCCACAGTTGACACAAGGAGAGAGACCTCCCAAGACGATACAGTTTTTGAGATGAGGCTAGAAACCAACGATTTCACACCATAGCAAGGTATCTTTAAGAACTGACCAAAGGATTTGTGAGACTCACAATGCCACTTTCTAACTCTGTAAGTAGGACTAAACCATGGACTGTACTAACGGGGCAGGGAAACAAGGAGCTCTTCCAGCAGAGAACACTCACGGAGCTGAGGTGCCATGAATGCAAAAACACAGGCAGAAAGCTGTACCTCAGCTCACTCGTGAGTAGGGAGTGGCCAGCAGCCACAGGAGACATGGCTCCTAGGCCGATATGGTGCTATACATTCTTCAGATTTTTTTTTTTTTAATTTTAATTTTTATTTATTTCTAGGAGAGAGAGAGAGACAGCGTGAGCAGGGGAGTGTCAGAGAGAGAGGGAGACACAGACTCCGAAACAGGCTCCAGGCTCCGAGCTGGCAGTCAGCACAGAGCCCAACGCGGGGCTTGAACCCACGAACCGCGAGATCATGACCTGAGCGAAAGTCGGACACTTAACCGACTAAGCCACCCAGGCGCCCCTACATTCTTCAGATTTAATGATCTGCAGGGAAGCATGTCTATAAAGATAAAGAACAGAGGAAAACATGTAGAAAGTTCATGCTCTCATAATCATCACATGGTCCTAGAAAAACTCTAGAAATGTAAATCAATGTGGGAAGCTGAGTATATACTTTACCTAACACCAAAAAACTAAAAAAAAATTGATACATTACGAATATAATAAATGCTAAGTTGCTTTTAGCCACGTTGTAGGATTTTTTTTTTTTCAACATCAATCAGTTCATACTGGAATGAAGCTGAAAATACAAAAAATCTGTAAAAGCTCTTCATAATAATGTTTTTTTTCCTTCTTAAACAATGCAACATTCATATTAGAGGTGAAAAAAATCTATAAGTATGTTAAAGCCCTTAGGTATATCAGAGCTTTTCCTAAATACTGATGAGCTCAACATTCAGGAATAACTTGGAGGAATGAAAAAAGAGAAAAACAATGAGTGATGGGCACTTGTTGGGATGAGCACTGGGTGTTATATGGAAACCAATTTGACAATAAACTATAAAAAACTTTTTTTTAAAAGAGAAAAAAATCTCTCCAATTTATCATCTGTAAACACAGATAAAAGTTCCTCTTCATAATTCCATGGAAAGAAACCAATCAGAACATGTTCCACGCCCCTCTCAGCCTCTATCAGTGCATTCAGTTGCACCTGCAGCTTCCCACATGAAGTTTCTGATTCTTATTTTTATAAGAAACCTTTCAGAAGTAGGGAAGTCCTTTTATTTACTAATCCCCTTCCATGAAGGATCAGTTAGAGGCAAAATAAAATTTTACCTCTCATGCTTATAGATGATAAAACTGAGAGACTTTTTCTTTCACAATTCCTGAGTAATTCTTGAACGTGAACTCACCAGTATTTAGGAAAAGCTCACGTATAACTAAAAGCTTAACATATACATTTTCCCCCTAAGCTAAGAAGTATAATATATTTCAATTAATAAAGAGCTTTGACTAAGAGCATTTATTGGCATCACTTACCATCATTCACACAGTTGCAAAATCCACACTGATATCTCCTTCCTCCTTCAATGAACTGCATAAATGGGCACATGTAGGCTTTGCACCTGTTGCATCTGACTGGTCCATTTTCTCCATGATTTACCAAGTAAAGGGGAGTCTAGAAGAAGCAAGCAAAATAAAGATACAGGTAGGTATATGATCTCAAGATACTTCAGAATGCCATGCAATAACATTTGAAAAGTAATTTGAAAAGTCTTCCTAGGGATTCATAAAGGAACTCTTAACTCTTAGTGTTTGCCAGGAAGGTAAAGCCGCTTCTCTCAATACCTTCTGAAGTCAAGGCCGTACACAAACAAAAATTAATATGAATTTTTATCTCACTAACAAGCACATATGTGTATTTGTGTATATGTGTGTATATATATATACATTTAACTATAAGTATGTGAGGGCAGAGAAAATATAAAATGACAGCAATAATATTTAATAAAGCATATATTAAAAATGTCGTGGACACGTTGTAGCATGTACTTTGCTAAGTTGTTCATTAATTATAAATAAAGCAGTGAAATGGGTCTGATTTTAAAAGTGCTAGTTTGTATACAAGTTTTAGTTTATTTACATAGTTCCATCAAAGAATACAAAATGTTTCCTCAAAAATGCAACTATCTGAAGAAATATGCAATAATATTCATTTATTCAGGCAAGGATGCTGATTCTGCCTTTTCTGCCTCTTTATCCCATGACAAAATGTACTCTCAGTATCGTTGGTTATGCTTTGCCAGAACTGAAAAAATAAATATTTCAACTGTTCTTCCTATAAACATGCATAAAAACCATTACACAGCTTTAACATGGAAATACTCAGTATTAGAGTCTGCCTTGTTTTTCAGCTCTTCTGGCTTTCAGAATAAAACCACAAAGATTCTTCTTGTTTTTATAAACTCTTTTAAAGATAACATTTCTAGAAAAGCTTGAGAATTAAGGGTTTGGCATGTTAACTCTGTTTTTCTTTAAAGAAAAAGATGTAAATACAGCAGACTGCTTTTTAATGGAGACCTGAGGAGGAGGCAGCAGAAGATGGAGGATGAGGCTAGGTCACAAGGCCATTTTCTACTCAACTTACAAAACTGAGATTTATTGTCCAGATGTTCAGTGTGAAAACTAATCCACCGCTAAGGTTTCAGAAATGAGTTGTGAGGTCTCATAGCAGAAAACAGCGACGACAACAACAGGTTTAGTATAATATATAAAAGAATCAGGGAAAGGATAAAAAAAATATTCAGGGTCACTTCCCATTACCTCTGCATTGGCCTCTCCCCCTCCTCTTGCCTTGAGGAAGCCAGAAAATGGACTGGATTTTCTCACATGGGGTCTCTTCTGATCCCTACCACGGACGTGGCTCCGGTACCCCCCACCCCCAGTAAGGCTGTGAGAAGGATCAAATGAGGAATACATGTGCAGTACAGAGCATTGTGCTTGGCACAAAGGTACTGGACAAAAGGTAACTGTTGTTGTCATATCAATATAGAAAAACCTTTCCTCCCTCAAAATCACTCAGCTCCGAGAGACTGTGTTTAGTGAGGGAATTATAGTTTGATAAGTTTAAGACAGGCTTGAGTTTCTAAAGGCATTTGTTTATATAAACATATTAATTAGCTAACTTGTTACTGTAAACTGCCACTGTTAAAATGATCTAGTAGAGAGGGAATCTACCTTCCGTGAACTTCTGATACAGTCTAATGGGTAAAGCTGAGAGCCATGGAAGATTTTAAAAACCCTCCCCAGGAATTTGACGTAGATACATACAGATTCAAATACTGACACATGCAATACCTTTTAATACAAACTGTGTTTGAGAGGCCAAAAAATGACAAATGTTTGTCTTCTTTAGATGGTAATAATAACTAATCTGAGGGAACAAAAGGGAAGCAAGCAAAAAGATACAGGTCCCAACCAGAAATTGTCAGGACAGTGAATGGAGAATTAGAGTAAGAAGTGAAAGATAACAAAAAAGCAATAACAACATAGCTGTTTCTGGGTAAAAATTATCAAGCATGACTTTGTTGCTGTTCTCCTCTACAGCTTCAACCTGTAAGATCAGAAGATGCTTTCAAGAATTAAACCAGGGAGAAAGTCTGCAATTTGCCTGCACTCCAGCCAACTTTACTTCCCTCATCCTTTTATTTTGAGAGTTCAAAGACTATAATCAATTCCCTGAGAGACTTAAGAAATATGATGCCATTATTTGCCAGACAAAGCAGAAGTAACAGGAGGAAAATTAACCTTATTTTTACTGATACGATTTACCCAAAGGCAGGCCCAGCCAGAAATTACTGTGAAACCATTGGCAACTGACACCTGAGCATTCCAGTCCTGGCAGATTCAAACTTGCAGAACCAAAAAGCAATGTCTAGTACTAAACTGGAGGCAAGTAGTGACTGTATCTAGGCTGTTAAATACATTTACTTTTTTTTTCTATTTTCACTCTTTTGGAAACTGGATGATGGATAGGTAAGTAAGGTCCTCAAACAATTAAGGTGACAGTAAAGAATGTTAAAAGCTTTTTAACTGTTTACATTTTCTTTTGGGGCAACAGGACAAAGTTTCTAAGTTACACTGCCTTGTTCCATCTCTCTCGGGCCATGTTGAAAACTATCAGAGATTTTCTTTGCTCTCTCCAGATGTCTGCTTATCTGCTCTACAGTAGTCTGCATGAGCTCATAAATAGCTAATCTCACTTTTATTCTGAGTTCAACTTTAATGTATATGGCTTCTTTTACTTAAAAAAATTTTTTTAATGCTTTATTTATTTTTTTTGAGAGAGAGAGACAGAGAGAGACAGAGAGAGACAGACAGACAGCATGAGCAGGGGCAGGGCAGAGAAAGAGGGAGACACAGAATCCGAAGACAGGCTCCAGGCTCTGAGCTGTCAGCCACAGAGCCCACAATGAGGGGCTCAAACCCATGAACCGTGAGATCATGACCTGAGCCAAAGTCAGATGCTTAATGGACTGAGCCACCCAGGCGTCCCTATACAGCTTTTTTAAAAAAAAAATCAAATTAGTTTCTGAAAAAAATCTCTAATTTTTTTTCCTTACATTATATCATATTTACTTCACAATTATTTTCAGATTTTCATTTTATTTATAAATGTGCTTTAATCTGTTGGCCTCTAATATATACTTGCTTTCTCTTTCTTTTCTGTTCTCCTCTTAAACAGAAAAAGTATTCTTAGTTCTGATCCTGTGTGGCATGAGCTTATACAACATGAAAGTGGTGGGGAAGCTGAGTTAGAAAGAGGAAGAATAACATTTGAATCTTTTGCTTATAGTTTTGGATTACCAGGGCTAGGCCAAATACTTTACTGGTACTAATTTTAAGTAAGATGCTTTAATTGAATAAAACATCTCTCTTTTTTTGTGCATATATAAAACCATACACAATTCTAGACCACAAGACAGAATATAACTCACTGACAAATTAGGTTCAGTGTTAAAATGATGTGATTTAAAAACAAAACAAAACAAAACAAATAACTTTGGGGTTATTTTTCCAAGTAAAAGGAATAGACAATACGATGTATGAATCAATAATTCCTTGGTACTACCACGACACTTAAAAATTTTTTCTTATATTAATATATTATCAGTTTTCCCAATATTCCTGCCATTCTCTCAGGTAACTTTAACATTTGTACAGTAGGGGCTGGTATATGATCTGCCTTGGGGCATTCAGTCTATCAGGATAGGAAAGACATTAAACAAACAAGCATGTAAATATTCAATACAAAGGGCAAGATAGGGATAGAAAAGGTGAGGAATAATCATTAATAAAAATTCTCGTCAGCTTAAAAGGCAATGTTAAACTATTTGAATTGCATACCCAAAGCAAAAGTAGATACTCAAAAAAAAAAAAAAGAAGTGTAATGTAGAAAGATCACACATGAAGAATTTTTGTAATTTGTAGCCTATGTCCTTTGTTTTCATATCTACATAACTAAGAAAAGTCGGAATACACAAGTCTTTCTATGTAGTTTCTCTCTTAGGCAAGTAATGAATACCAGAAAGCACCTAAATATTAAAAGCTGGTTGGTTATAAACAAATCTGGAAAGCTCAAGAAAATATGAAGGTGTTTTTATAGCACATATCCAGTAGATGGCACTGCACAACTAAAAATTAAAAGAAAACTATATAATTTACCCAGTAGGCGATAAAATACAAAAGATTATGCTACATTCATTTTATGTAGCTCTAATAACATTAACTAAACTTATCTCAGCTATTACTGTCATAAAATTAAAAAACCTATACTTCTCTTGAAAGAAAAATGGTTAAAAATATTCTGCGGGAAACAAAATTAAACAACACAAAATACAGGTTACTTTAAACATAAATTGTATAGAACTTACAGAATCTGCCTAAATAACTGAAGATAATAGTCCAGAAAAACTTACTTTAAGTTTCTAATCCCCTACCAACTTTTCCTTGACTCCATGTGGGAAAATAGGCAGCCCCAAAGCACAGGGAGCAACCTAAAGATGGTCTGGAACGCAAGGGCATCCACCTCTTGCTTGCCACATTAGCATTCCAAGCACAAAATAACAAAGCAAAGTCAGAGAAGCTTGCATCATGGTGCTCAGCAGCACACTGTGATGGAGAAATTTTCTAAAGCAAACATCTATCTTCCTGTTGGAACATCAAATCATAGGCAGTAATGTGAATGAAGGGAGGGGGAGGAGAGAGAGACCAAATTGGAGATTTCAGGAACACTCTGACTTAGGAAGGTTACACTTGCCCATATCCAGGATATGGCTGGGCGAAAACTGTCTCACATTGCCCCACTACCTGCCTCCTTGTTTTTCAGCACCAGAGTTCTAAGTAAGAGTTCTAGAAGTTCTAATATGCCCACACAAATTCTGTAACAACCTACCTTCCCCTGTCTTTTAATACTTGTTTACTAATTGTGAAAAAATACATATTTTTCATTTTCAGCATATATTTCTCTTCCCTTTTTTCTCCCTTTATTTCCTTCAGTAGAAGTATCAAAGACGTGCATCTGGGTGGTGCATTCCTTAAGCATCTGACTCTTGATCTTGGCTCAGGTCATGATCTCGCAGTTCGTGAGTTCAAGCCCTTCATCAGGCTCTGTGCTGACGGTGCAGAGCCCACTTGAGATTCTGTCTCTCCTTCTCTCTGCCCCTTCCTCACTTGCTCGTTCTCTCTCTCTCTTAGTCTCTCTCTGTCTGTCTCTCAAAATAAATAAATATTTTAAAAAAGCATCAAAGAAAGTAATCAGTCTCTTGGACTATACAGTTGTCTTTACATGACCAACAGTCTACTTAGTGCCTCAAAGAAATATCTTAGCTAAATAGTTACTGGTAATGGGAGAGAAATTTTTGCTTATAGTGGATCCTAAAACAGATCAAAAGTTTTATTTTTTTAAGTTTATTTATTTTGAGAGAGAGAGAGGATGAGCAGGGGAGGGGCAGAGAGAGAGACAGAGAGATTGAGAATCCTAAGCAGGCCCTATACTGTCAGCACAGAGCCCACTTCAGGGCTCATATTCATGAACCATGAGATCCAGACCCAAGCTGAAACCACGGGTAAGTAGGACTCAACTGCTTAACTGACTGAGCCATTCAGGCGCCCCTCAGATCAGAAGTTTTAAAGTAAGCTGACCTGCTGAAATGTAACACAGTCCTCTAGCGTGATAAAGGGTCATATTTAACATCAATTGTATTGCCCAGTAAACTACTATAAATAGGTATCTCTAGCAGCAATAGTTTCATACTGCCGAATGTATTTTGGCATGTAGTTACTTCTTGGGATTGGAGTACTGCCTAGTTTTTGGATCTATATGAAGAAGAGGTCAGCTGATAACTTAGATTAGTCAGGGAGATGTAAGTAGAAGCATGGAAATGGTATGTGAAAAGATAATCCAGAACCTGTGATGAACAACTACCCTTGAAAAATGTTAAACATTCAGACTATTAGACATGCTGGAAGATGAGCAGGGTTAGATTCCAGAGGATTATGCCCAGAAGCTAAAATGAAAAGAGAGCCTGATGTATCAAGTGCACTTAGTAAAGACATTTCCATAGGAGAGAGAACTAGGAAGCAGCTTGTACGTGTTTTCTATTTCTAGCCTTGTCATATATGATATTCAGTCAGTTTACATGGAAAGAAAGGGTACAGGGCAATAGGCTACTTACTGTACACACATTTTCTAAACAGCAGTACTGCTTTGTTTGACTTTTTTAAAATAACAAATACAGCATGAAAGAATATTTTCTGAATGCCTTATAAAATTGTTATGGATCTTCTGAAAAGAAACAGCATGATAATAAAAACATTCAATGCAGTGTACTAATTCTAAACATATACTTTCTAAGGATGTTTTAGCTGGCCTTTGTTAACCTAAAACTTTGTGTTTTCATATCTACAGAAAAGTATCCTTTTGTTAGAGTACACTTCAAAGATCATTTTTAGCTTTTTTCTCTTCAGCATCACTGTTATTCATGATCTATGACTTGAATCAAGCACTCAATGCTCCCTGGTAACCATTACATGTCTCGTCATTTCTTTTTCTCTTCCTCTACAGCAGCTACTTTATACCTTTTCAATCTCCAAATAAGCTCTCTTTCCACCTCCCTTGGCAGATAATTTTGTCTCCTTGTTCAAAAAGAAAATAGAAGACCTCAGATAGGAACTCCCTTGACTTTTTTCTACTAACTTGCCAGCTTCTACCTAATATTTTCCTTTCTCTCCCTCTCGTTACAAGGGAAGGGGTGTCCTCCTCTCCTGACTTCGCAGAGAACTTGTCTAAGCTGCAACCAAGTCTCAGCCTGGCCTCTGAGGACCAGCTTAGACATTTCAGCTGTACATTCCCTTATTATCTTGTGCCTGACACCACTCATCACACTGCTTTACTTTTCAGTGTCACTACTAAATTCTCAGGTCCTTGACTCACAAGTCTAATTTGTTTATTGTTGTATTTCCAAGAGCACAATATACAGGAGAGTGGGCAGTCAACAGTTTTGAATGAACAAACAAAACCTCTTAGGTACTCACAAACACAGTGTCATAAACCCAGGGCAGCTCATGGCAGGCGCTAAGCAAATAAGAGAAGAAACCACTTGTGGTGAGGGTCAACAAAAACTTCTTTCAGGAAGAGATAAGCAGTTATAAGGAGTTATATTTTCAGTGATTGACAGAGAAAGACAATTTCAATTTGGAAGAAGAGTGTAACAGAAGGAAAAGCTTGGGTATGCTGGTAGTTAATAAGTAAGTAGCCTAATTTAGCAGAGATGAAAGGTGATAAGTAGGGAAACTAGACTGATTTTGTGGAGAGCCTTCAAAGCCAGATACATCCCAAATGTCTGTGCTTAAGACACAGACCCCAAAATAGTTAGTCTACATGGTAACAATTCAGGAGAAAACTAAGAGATTTCACCATTCGGTAAATTAAAAGATGTCTTTAGAAAAATGGTATATTTGGTATAGGTTTTAAAACCTATTTATAAATTAGTAAATTCCATCATATTTTACAATACCATGAGAGACTTCTAAATTTTTTTTGCATCATCTCCTATATTTTATTCAATTCATAAAACTCTTTTAAAAAACTCAAAAGATGTTTGAATATTAGTTCTAATTTTATTTAAGTTTATTTACTCATTTGAGAGAGAGAGCACACACAGGGGAGGGGCAGAGAGAGGGAGGGGAGGACACCAAGCAGGCTCTGCACAGACCCATGCATGGGGCTCGAACCCATGAATCATGAGATCATGACCTGAACCGAAATCAAGGGTCCAATGATTAAATGATTGAACACCCAGGTGTCCCAATATTAGTTACAATTTTTTAAGTAGGTTTCTAACTTAAAGAATTCACTCCTTAATACTATATATGTTTCAAGTTCACCGCTGATCCCTAGAGCCTTAATTACAGAGTAATTCTCAATTACTGAATAATTCTCAGAGTATTATCAGAAAAATGTTTGTTGAATGACTGATAAGGAGGGGAGAGATAGAAGAAGAGAAACACAGGTTTAAAAGAAGTCTGAACAGGGGTACCTGGGTGGTTCAGTCAGTTAAGCATCTGACTTTGGCTCAGGTCATGATCTCATGGTTCCTGAGTTCGAGTCCCATGTCAGGCTGCAGCGCAGTACCTCCTGGGATTCTTACTCTCGCCTCTCTCTGCCCCTCCCCACTTGCAATTTCTCTCTCTCAAAATAAACTTCTAAAAAAAGGTTGTCTTTAAATAAATAAGTAAAAAATAAAAGAAGTCTGAACACCAAGAAAATAAGAAATGAAGGAAGAAGGAAAATACAGAAGTCATGCTTAACTTGAGGATAATCACAGAAAATTAGGTTTGGATGAGATAAACCCTAATAGGATAAGTTCATCCCAAAATATGCACAAATAGGAGACTCTTTTCCTACAATGGCCCAAAGTGTCTTAAAGCAAACATAGCTATAATCTTTCTACCCAGGGCCTCTAATGCCAGGAAGGCTTTTTAATAGAAAGGCCAAATTGGACAATATGCTAAAGTCTGAGGAAGAGCTGCTTTTGTAAGAGGACATCCATAGTTTCAAAAGAGAAAATAAATATAGTGAAGAGAGCATCATAATATCAGTTTTCCTAAATGGCAGTCCTACTTTGTGACTAGATTATAAATGGTAGGTAATGATCCTAAAGCAAAAAAACAAAAAAACAAAAACAAAAAACCATTAGATTAGTTATGCTGACCTAGGTTTTCAAGTTACAGGTAAATTTGCAAAGATCAGCATCACTTTTCTTGCTGGAACAGATGCTTACACTCCTTCTTAAGGAGCTGTGATATTTAGGAATCCTATAGTTGAGAGATATTTTCCCACAATGCTTATTTTATTTATTATTTTAGAAGGTAATTAAGTTTTATTTTATTTTATTTTATTTTTTTACAAATAGTTTATTATCAAATTAGTTTCCACATAACACCCAGTGCTCATCCCCACAAGTGCCCTCCTCCATGCCCACCCCTCCTCCCCACCACATCCATCAGTCCTCAGTTTTTGTCAGCATTCAAGAGTCTCTCATAGTTTGCCTCTCCCCCTTTCCCCCACCATTTCCGCCCTTCTTCTCCCCCTTGGTCCTCTGTTAAGTTCCTCCTAATCCTCTATACGTGCACACATATGATATTTGTCCTTCTCTGCCTGACTTATTTTGCTCAGCATAACACCCTCAAGGTCCATCCATGTTGCTACACATGGCCAGATTTCACTGTTTCTCATTGCCATGTAGTATTCCATGGTATAGATAAACCACATCTTCTTGATCCATTCATCCCACAATGCTTATTTTAAATCTTGACCTATTATAGTTTATCTTGTATACCTAAGGAATAATTATATTTTGTTGTCTAATTATAGGCCACTTGCAGAAGACATATTTGCTTATAACAATGCATGGATGAAGAAAATATATTTTAGACTTAAAAACCCTACTAATCAAGTTTGTTTCTTCCATAACAAAATAATTGATAGTTTTCTGTCTCTAAAAGTTGTAAAATACTACACTTTAAAGATGAAAGTGTTAAAAATAATAAGCCTAGGAGCACACTCTCTTTGTCTCTCAGCAGAATTGGAAGTTAAACAAAGTCTTCCCTCATTTATATCACTTCTTCATATGGCCATGAAAACACCTTCAAATCACTGTCCTCTCTGCATGAGTCAAGTCTTCATTTAAATGGCAGCTTCTCAATCAGGCCTACCCAACCACCCAACTTAATCTGAAATCTGCCAACTGCCCTTCCCCCAGGCAGCCTTCACTTCCCCAGTTCTGCTCTCCTTTTTCCTTGCTCCATATATTATTACATCATTTTCTCATTGTCAGGTTCATTGCCTGGTCTTCTCTCAACTAAAATGTAAGCTCCATGAGGGTAGACAGAGATCTTTATCTGTTTTGTTCACTGATAGATCTCAAGTACCAAGAACAGGAAGTGGTACATACTGAGTGAACAGTAAATATTTGTTGAATTAAATCCTCATTGAATAAGGTAGACTAAGGAAATTACTAGTTCTTCATGCAATGCCATCTGCTGTCAACATAAATACTGTTTAGTTACCATCCCTGGTGGGCAGTCACATATACTGACTAGACCATTTCCCAGTGATACCGCAAATCATCCTTTATGAGTTAATTTGATTTGGGTAAACAGCCAAAAACCACTTGGAGGAAAGACCTGAAAATAGGGTTTAAAAAAGTTGAGAAAAAATTTTTCACTTAAAAAACAAACATGACCAATTCAAAAGCATCTGGAGGAATAAGTACATTTATATATTTATTATACACCATTAATGAGCTGGAAGGAGAGGGAAGATGAGTGCTTAATTAATCAAATAAATAATAAAATTGATAAATATAAGCTAATACACATTTTCTATCATTTTTCTATAAGGAGAAATGTGAAAAAAAGAAATGTAGACAAAATTATATATTTGAAGTATTTAAATAAAAGATTTGTTCAAAACTTGTAAAACTGCAGCAGAAAGAGAATATGGAACATAAAAAAAAAAAAAAAGAAGTTTAGATCTCATCCCCATGTTAAAGACTATGATATACTACTTCAGTTAACCTCTGTAGTTCAGTATAGGACTAATAAAAGTGATTTCTGGTGGATGCGTTCTGTGATATCCACATACACTAGACTTTATAATTCTGGGTCTTCAATGTTACCTGTCTTATTTTCCAAAACAATGAATAACATTTTAAATATTTTTCTCTGTTTTTAAATATGCCCCTCTTTGTCACTCATGAATACACACACACACACACACACACACACACACACATACACACACACAGTATATATTTTCACATTTATAGTGAGAAAATACTGAAAGAAACAACCATTGGAGGGGGAATAAAATTGAAACCTAAGCTAAACTTAGGAAGAATTTAACTGTTCAGGAAATTCTTTAAGCAACTGTTACCCAGTCGGCACAGGTGGTTTTGTCTGCCAGCAATACTAAAAGCAAGGATAATTTGCAGTAAGTCTCCAAATGGTGATTTTTTTTATAAGAACATATGTGTGGAAAATAAAATATTTTCTTTGATATAGAACATAAAGATTCAAGTAAACGTCGGATGTCTGGATAGAGATGACTCCAAAATGCAAGTCCTAGCCTTAGTCTGGTACCTAGATAGTTCCTTTTTTATTTACTTTGTAACTCATTTGGTTAGAAATACAGCATTTACACACAAAGTGGACACTGTTCAATAAGTGTTTACCCATAGATCTCTATTCCGAAAATCTCGCCAAGTTACTTGGCTTCAAAATTCTAATTTACCTCCATATATAAATGATACTGTGTAATGACAATGTATTAAATGTTTATTTAGTGCAAAACTGTTCCAAGAACTGTTTCAGGCTTTGGGAAAGCAATTGTGAGGAAAATCAGATGTGGTCCCTACCTTCAAATACACAAGCATAAAACTGCAAACTGTGACATGGTGTAAGGGGAGCTCCAAGGAGTATAAATGTGGGGTATCCTGAGAAGCTCTCCTGAGAACATGACTTTGAACCAAAATCTAAAAGTTTAGTAGAAATTAGGCTAAAAATACAGGATAGAATGTGAGAGATTGAGGAGAAATTATTCCAGCAGCTGTTCAAAGTTACATAAATGTTTAGGTAATGGTGAGTGCTTATCATTTGAATAAAAACAGAAAACTATGACATACTATCCAATGACAGGTACTATGCAACATTTCTTTGTAAAAATGTAAATGAGCAGCTAACTCTTTCCACTTATTAATGAATATAAATGTGGCATATATAACAATTTCTTCCTTATTTAAGATGTATAACTGGAATCACTGAAGAGGTGTGAAAACACCTCTCTTAAATGTCCACTTCCAGCAAACTTAAATTACTGTAGTTTTCATATTTCTCTTCCTTATATATAGTAGACTCCCAAAATCAATGATTGCCAAGTTAAATAAAATTTTCCATGGAGGAATTTAATACCATATAGCAAATAACCACAGCCATAATGATAAAGATTATAATAAAAACAGTTATCACTCCTTATAACAGCTTATTTTATTTTTAAGCAGCTATCAGGGAAGTGATGTTACCATTAGTTGATTTATGAGAGAAAAGAGGTCCAAAAAGTTAAATGAATTTTTCAAGCTCACACTACTAAAAGTGGTAGAGTTAACCGGCAGACTCAACTTCATGTGACTCCTAAATTCCTACCCTAATTACCTTATTTGTAATTATACTAAACTCCTGTCAAAGAATTGCTTCAAAAATCATTTATGCTTCAGACAAACTTGAGTGTCATTTTCAGATATGAAAGGTTTGCATAAGGTTTTCTTTCCTCTCTCCTTTCCTACTCTCCTGCCCTCCTTGTTTCCTTCCTTCTCAAAATAGGATTTAATTTAAAATTTTTTGGCTTTTAATCAGTGGGATGCCTAGTAATCTTTCAAATATGAAACTTTAAAATGTTTGCTATTCTTATATTTGTGCACTACAAGGGTATCAACTCTATAAATTTTAAGCCTTTGTATTATCAAAGTCCACAAAATTTGAGTGAAGTTAGTAAAGCAAGGCATAATTAGTATATTTCACTAATTCTAAAATCTCATCAGTTATAAGAAACAGCAAAGCTTCTAATTGAACAGGACCAATGCTAAGAAGTCATTGTTAATAGAAGATATTCCTATTTTAGAAATGTTAAAATGTGAGAAAATGTGGACCCTTAGAATTGATGAAGGAATGCCTGAGTGGCTCGGCTGGTTAAGTGTCCAACTTCGGCTCAGATCATGATCTCACAGTTTGTGGGTTCGAGCCCCACATCGGGGTCTTCGCTGACAGATCAAAGCCTGAAGCCTGCTTTGGAATTTGTGTCTCCTCTCTCTGCCCCTCCACTACTCACACTCTGTCTCTCTCTGTCTTTCAAAAATAAACATTAAAATTAAAAAAAAAAAAAAAAAGAATTAATGAAAATGGTAGCAAGAGGCACTAAAACATTTCCTCTCCAGTGTGGCCCTTCATGAGTGCCCAGTGCTCTATGTCTAGTGAGACTAGTCTTGGCTCCTATGATATGGATGTCGGACACTAAATCATAAGGAGTCATAAAACCCACGGCCACTGAAAATCAAGGCAGAATATTCTCTTTTTTATTCTCATTTCTCCTGAAGGTTTTCCCCACTAAGTAAAAAGATTCATGTGAATAATTTAGTGACTGAGAAAATAAACTTGGTGCAGTCAGCTTCTAAACTATAACTTAAAATAGAATTCTAACAACCTTTGCCCTGACAAATGTGACTCTCCCTGTATGTCTGTTATAACCCCATTCTAAAAAGGGACAAGAGTCTGTTTTTCAGCTGCCAAACTTGTTCATTGCACTGTATCAACAGTGACCAAAATCATTAAGGGATAAAATTCCGTTTCTAAAGTAACTTTATACATTAAAGTATTTTAAATGTTATATTCATAATTCTATTTCTATTTCAGTATATGCATTTTATTTTTCCAAATTTTTATGTTAATATCTTTTAAAATATTGCCTTAAAGCAGACAACTTCAGATTATAATGCACATATTAAAAACAGATTCAGGCTCTTGAAGCTTTCATGTCAGAATGAAATGAAGTAACTTCTAATTTAAATTATAAGCATTCTTAAAGTTTTTTTAAAGAACACATATTACGTTGGAATCAATTTCATTTCAGAGCATGTTTTTACTATAGCTAGCAAAATTTGGGCTATATATAAAAAATGTGCAGTCTCACAATCTTCATGTGCTTTTTAAGTGAATAATACACTCCAGATTTCTTTTGTTAAACGTATAAATGAAGCCACTTTGGGTTATATTGTGCCATTTGTTCACAAGAATTTCTAACAATATACAGGATGTGTGATAAATTCATGGTAATCCATGCTAAATGCACCATAGAGTGGAAAAGTACACACTAGCAGCCTTCTAGGTTTATAGGACATCAGTGCCAGACTTCTTCCTCTTGGGAATAAAGGCCCAGGATCATAATATAAGGCACAGTAGAGACCTAAGTCATTTCCTGGCTCCGAACCCTGTGTTCCACCATTTGATTACTATCCATTGTACTTTGCAGACAACAGTCAATTTTTATTGGTTCCTGACATATCTTTATTATGATCAAGATTTCTTCCTATTTGTTTCACTGTTCTGCTGCTTATAGTGAAAGATAACCCCTCATTAATATGTGATAGAATACACTGATAGGTGTATTCATTAGTATGTGCTAAAATAAATCTAAAATCTCTGAAATGATTTTTTTCTTTACTCACAAAGTTTGATCAGAGAGATAAATGAGGTTAATAAGTAAAGTCTATAGTCATTCAAAAGTACAAAATAAAATCAGATAGCCAGAGTAAGATAAAAACTTTACTTCATTAAGTGACATGTTTATCAACAGACTCAAAGTGCTACCAAGGAACTTAATTAAGACCTACTGTGCTAAAAATATTATTAATTTAGAATCTTAAAATATCTAGATATCAATCACCACTCTATAGTTTAGTTTATCTTTGTCTTTTGCATCATCCAATTTTAAGAGTGCATTTTTATTCAACTAGTACCTTTACTGAATGACCAGCCTACTGCTGGATTTTTAGCCTTTGCCTTCAAGGAGTGCTAAGTAGTAGCTTGAAGTCACAAGGCTGCAAGAAAAGAGGTTAAGACAGACATTTCAAGATAACTCACAAGTTTATAGGAGGAGCAAGAAGTCCACTGCTAAACCTACTGCCAGCAAGAAAAAGGAATGCTATTTTATATGTTTAAATAAAACCTCAACAAGTTCATTTAACAGCCAGATGTAGTAAAAAAAAAAAAAAAAAACTTAGAATTTGAAATCTAGAGTCCCAGCAGTGTTTCTCATTAGCTCTATGACTTTAATAGCCTCAGAACCTGTACCACTTCTACATCTATAAACTTGAATAACACCTACTTCACAAGATGCTATCTTTCTGGAAAAAGAGTGACACAGAGACATAATACTATAGTGAGACAGAATTGTTTCTCCTCTGACACATTAAACTGCAGTGTAAAATCTGCCAAAATATCAATTCACGCCAACAAGATTGGCTGAAAAGTCAAATGCATGACCGAGCAATCTCTACCGCAGATGATGCATATGAAGTCTATCCCTGATGGAATGTGTTGGTGCTGGGTTTCATCTCTGACAGTCTTTTCCTTTTTCATTAACCCCATTCTCAGTTCTTTCACATCCATTCCTTTTTCTTTCCAATCGCTTCTTCATATCTACTGAATCTATCAGAATATGAACAATCGTTAAGAAAAAAGAATTTAGGGGAGCCTGAGTTGGTTGAATGTTTGACTCTTGATGTCAGCTCAGGTCATGATTCCAGGCTCATGGGATCAAGCCCCACATCAGGCTCCATGCTCAGCATGGAGCCTGCTTAATATCCTCTCTCTCTCTCTCTCTCTCTCAACCACTCTCTCTCTCTCTCCTTCTCCCCCACTTGCACTCTCTCTCTAAAATTAAAAAAGAAAAAGAAAAAAGAATTTAAATAGTATTTAATAACAGAACAAGCTTCATCATTAAGTCATAACTAAGGTATAACTTCCCTGAACCTAAACTTCATAGAACAAAGTTGTCCCCATTAGGGTATTTTCCACACTGCACCAAAATTAGCTGAGTACCTGGAAATTTTTTATGAGTCCTAGACAAGAGCAATTGGTCTTGTCTTCCCCCATATCCCTAAAGTTCACCTCATTTCCTAGCACAGAGTAATTAGGGGATTATAAATCAAGTGAAATTTAAAGGCTTGGAGAAAAGTTTATCTGCACTTTAATTCACTAATTTTAATTCAGTAAGAAATTACTTTGACCAATATATGCACTTATAGTCTAAAAAATATACACAGATATTTCTGAATCTTGTCACAGATGCAGTAAAAGCTTCTGCCATCTGGTTTATAGGTGAAATTACTTAATGTCATGTAAAATTAGATGTACACCCTTGTCCAAAATGTAAAGATTTCCTATTCTGAGGAAAATGCAAAACTAATATAATTTTCAATCCTTTTGCATTGGAAATCTATGTCTACCTCCATTCTTAAAATATAGCATCAAAAATAAAATTACAAGTTACTAAACAAAAGATAACCAATTACTCTCCCTGAATAAATACTTCATAGTTAATTACTGAATGTGGCAATGGGTTTCATTTGGAAAACATACAAAAAATTAAAATTTATACTAAGGAACATGAAATCTTAAACAATGATGATATATATATGTCCTTGGAAATAGCATACATCTCCAAAGCAAATGCTCACAGGGAACATTCTCTGATCATAACTGCTTGGATTAGGTTTATTTTTACAGGCTGTTGCTAACACAATGCACGCTTTAAAAGGTTCTGTCAAATAGAAGCAACTAAAAAAAAAAAACAAAGCTGTATTACATCTTTTTGATAAATGCCAAATCAAGATATCTTTAGAGATAATCCATTTTGTAAACTGCAGCAATGATGGCAATATCACTCAGATAAGAATTAAAATCTTAAGGTTTTACAATACATAAAAATAAGCAAGTCATTTACTGTAGAAGAAAGTAAAATATTATTCATATGGAGAATAAAAGCATTCATATAACCCATTTACCTTTAAGAAAGATACTTTAAAGTTTATTTACTTGATTATAGATTATAAATATCAAAAATTAGCATGTCCCTCATGTTCTATTAACTATAATTGCTTATTTAGTTTTTGGCTTTTGGCTCAAGTAATTAAATATGTGATAGTATTCTTTATAAACAGATATATGGAACAATGAACTGGTTTAGGGTGTAAATATCAGAAACTCACTATTAAACATATTAAGTTTGAGGTTTCTATGAGGTTACCCAAGGAGAGATTTCAGAAAAGCATTTGGGTATGTAAATATGTAGGAATGACCGAGTGAGAGAATAACAGCACAGTGATTTAGAGTTAAGGATCTGGGTATCTCACTGCCTGGGTTGAAGTATTACCTCTGGGACTTAGTAGCCATCGTCCTTAATGAGTTACCTAACTCTGTACCTCACTCTCTATCTAAAGTGGGATAATGAACAGATTGGTGTGAAAAATAAATAAGTGAACACCTATTTTAAAAAACCCTTAGAGGAGCACCCTTAGGGTGCTGAGCACCTTAGAGGGTGGCTCAGTCAGCTGAGCATCCAATTTCAGCTCAGGTCATCATCTCATGGTTTATAGGTTTGAGTTCTGCATCAGCCTTTGTGCTCACAGCTCAGAGGCTGGAGCCTGCTTCAGATTCTGTGTCTCTTTCTTTCTCTGTCCCTTCTCTGTTCACACTCTCTTTCTCACTCAAAAGTAAGCAAACATTTAAAAATTAAAAAAAAAAAAACAAAAAAAAACCTCATAGGAGCATCTGGGTGGCTCAGTCAGTTAAGCATCCGACTTCAGCTCAGGTCACGATTTCACGTTTTCTGGGTTCAAGCCGCTTATCAGGATCTGTTCTGACAGCTCAGAGCCTGGACCCTGCTTCAGATTCTATGTCTCCCCCTCTCTCTACACCTCCCCTGCTCGCATTCTCTCTCTCTGTCTCTCAAAAATGAATAAACATTAAAAAACCTTTTTTAATGAAAAATTTTTTAAAACCTTAATTTTGCTCATTCATGCTAAGTTTGACTACTATTACTCCCATCAGTATAATAGCAGCCACTGTTACAGATGATACTTGGTCTTTGGAAGGAAAAGGAGCCTAAAGAGAGAAAAGACCCCAAGTCCATGCCTTGGTGAACCCCAATATTATATCAGGAAAAAAAACACAGGGAACTAAGATGTTCTCTGTCTGTGAGGTAGAAAACAATACACCAGAAAGGTGTCACGGAAGGCACAAGAGGAGAGTCTGCCAGGGAGCCCTAAATCCTACTTCACCCAGCTCATCAGCGTAGTGGAGCAGGGCTGTTAGAGGCTCGGCTCACTCAGGCCCAGTTCATCCCCAACCAGGAAGACAATTCTGAGAACAGAACCTTTAGGAACATCTTCCTAGTGTTTTAATATCCCTTTCATATTTCTTATTTTTTAACTCTAAGCCTATTTCAACAAATAAAACTACATGTAGCTCTTTAAATAGAGAATGTCTTCATTCAACCCAGGAGACACTGCTATGTAAGAGACAGCAATCCTTTCTACATATAGTATATTCATTAAATTTCTTACAATTTAGTCTCTCTCTCTCTCTCTCTCTCTCTCTCTCTCTCTATATATATATATATATATATATATATATATATATATATATAGTCTAGTCAGAATAATCCTGTTTTTAAAGGTCTAAAGAAAAAGGAAGAGCTTCTGCAGAGAGGGCTGCAATAGAAAAAACAGTACTGTCAAAATACATTTACCTAGTCAGTGTGCAGAGTCTCTAGCAACATGAAAAGAAGACAGTGTGTTATTTTCTCAAATAGAGCTTCTCCCTAAGTCAGATTCCAAAAATAATCTTCCACTCTAAACTCATCCATGTATTACTTTGGGAAGCACAAAGACTAAAATGCAGCATAAATTTTCATCAAAGGAAGGAAAACCTCATACTGGTGAGGGGATAGTATTTGGTTAGATCAAATAACTTTAGAAAACAGCACACACATTTTGTCTGTGTAGGAAATGTGTATATGATGGGGCGCCTGGGTGGCTCAGATGGTTAAGTGTCTGACTTCAGCTCAGGTCACAATCTCACAGTTCGTGAGCTCAAGCCCCACATCGGGCTCTCTGCTGTCAACTCAGAGCCTCCTTTGCATCCTCTGTCTCCCTTTCTCTGCCCCTCTCCTGCTTGTGCTTTCTTTCTTTCTCTCAAAACAAAATAGATAAAAGCTTTAAAAATGCATATATGCATTCGGAATGCGGATTTAACATTTGAATGCTTTTCTCAACTAAATAGTAGGTTTCATTATCAGGAACATGTTACTGAATAATTTTGTTGTTAATACTAAATGGTGATAACAAGAAAGTGGTTACAGATTCTGGTCTGGGGTATGAATAGCTGTTGAGTTTTGTTCTGTTTCATGGGAACTTGGCCTGGGGCAGCTATGTCATGGGGAGGAGCAGGGAGGAGACGTTTTGCTAGTGTGTAGCTGGAAACTGTGCAAGTTCATTGCTGTGAACAAAGTGCACTGAAGCTGACGCTGCCCAGGGGCAGGAATCCCAAGGAGCCCATACTAATACATAACAAAGTTGCTGCACAAGTGTCTTTCAAGGTAGAAGGGTTACCTCCTGATTATGAAAAGAACAGATTACTGCAAAATGACCACAAAGGAATGAGTGAAGTACAGAGTACACATCTACAGCAATCCCAGTCCCCTGGAGGGTGTCAAGGGCCTGATCTAACACTCTTTCAAGCACACTCATGTTACTGTATTTCCCTCAACTTGAAGATTCACATCTTAAATTTTCATATCCCTAGAATTTTACACATTTTAAAATTGATACATACAGTTGACAACAGCAGTTATCTTACTAATTTATCACGCCACACAGCTGTTGGAAGGAATAAGGCAGCTCTGTAGGTAGCAACACTCTGTAGGTAGTGCCAGATATTTGTCTTAATATTTATTTTGAAAGAGAGAGAGAGATACAGAGAGAGGTAAGGGCAGAGAGAGAGGAGAGAGAAAGAGAGAGAGACAGAGAGAGAGACAGAGAGACAGAGAGAGAGAGAATCCCAAGCAGGCTCCGCATTTTCAGTGCAGAGCTGGATGTAGGGCTTAAACCCACAAACTGTAAGATCATGACTTGAGCTGAAATCAAGAGTTGGATACTTAATGAACTGAGCCAGCCAGGTACCCCACAGACACTTTAATTGAAAAAAGAAAGATGCAGAAGAGTGTCTATGCTATACTACCATTTATATAATTATTTTTTTAAAGCATGTATACTTACATGCTGGTATATAAATGTTTCATTTCTAGAAGGAATCATAAAAAATAGGTAAAAGTCATCTGTAAGGGGGAGTATAGAATAGTAGGAAGGGACCCTTATTCAATGTATACCTCTTTCATCTAAGTTTATATTTTACTTATTTAAAATTAATTGATTCATTAAAAAGCAAAACAACACTATGTATTGCCATTGATTTGTGAGCTTAAAGTCTATATATAAAGTCACATATAGGGAGCTTAGATGCCAAATTCATTATAGCATCTGCCCCTAAAGGGGAGGGAGGGAGAGACGGAGAGGAATAGCCTGATAAAGGAAATATCCTATGCAGCTAGGAAGCTTTAATTCCCATAGATAGTATGTATGTGAGTGTGATATTATTCTCTAGTCCTTTTTTAATTTAAATTTTGTTCAAAGTACAAAAAATAAAATGAAAACATATCTCACGGTTGCTACTACAGAGCCATCAGAACTTCCTAAAATTAAAAAGATGACAATAACAAACAGAGGATGATGAGCACCTGTACTCGGATACAATGTTAGAAGGACTATAAAGTGGTACAACCATTTTGGAAAATGGTCTGGCAGTTCCTTTTTTTTTTTTTTAAGTTTATTTATTTTCAGAGAAAGACACAGAGAGTGAGCAGGGGAAGGGGCAGAGAGAGAGAGGAAGAGAGAATCCCAAGCAGGCTCCGAGCTGGCAGCGTGGAGCCCAACGCGGAGATCGAACTCATGAACCATGAGATCGTGACCTGAGCCCAAAACCAAGAGTCAGACGCTCAACTGACTGAGCCACCCAGATGCCCCTGGCAGTGTTTTATAAAATTAAATAAACATGAACCTCATGAGCCAGCAAACTACTCATAGGGATTAATCCAAGAGAAATGAATATATGTCCACAGAAAGACTTGTCCAAGAATATTCATGAAGGCTTTATTCACAATAGCCAAACACTGGAAACAGCCCGGATGTCCATCATAAAAGACTAGATAAACAAGCCAGTATGTCCATACATTAAAATACTATTCAGCAATAAAAAAAAAAAAAAAAAAGGAACAAATTACTAATACAGGCAACAGCATGTTTATCGTTCTCTAAAACATTAAGCTGATGGCAGAAACTGAACACAGAAGAGTGCATACCCTAGAAGTCTATTTACAGGAGCACCTAGAATAGGCAAAACAAACCTATGGTAGAAAAAAAAATCAGAACAATGGTTGCCAGGAAAGAAAGGTTGTTAGAAGGGGTGGGAAGCTGATGGAAGGGGTATGAAACACTTTTAAGAATGACAGTAATGTTTTTCATCTTCAGAAGGGCTTGTTTGGGTTGCATAGGTATATCTTTTTTTGTCAAAATTCAGTGAGTCATTATTTAAGATATGTGTATTTTACTGTAAATCAATTTTACATCAAAAGGAAAAACAATCTGTAGGAAAATCCTCAACTCTTATTAGTGATGTGAATGCTGGAATATTTAGGGGGACATGTCCTAATCAATATCTGCAATTTACTCTGAAATGCATTTAAAAAAGGCAGATTGATGGACAGATGAATCGAAAGGTGACAAAGGAAGTACAGTTAAATATTAATGGTAGAATCTAGGTGGCAGGTATATAGATGTTCGCCATAAAATTCTTTCAAATTTTCTGCTTGAAAATTTTCATAATGAAATGTTGAAAATAGCTAAAAAGTTACTTCTAGCTATCTGAAACACACGTGTCATATTTAACATGGATCTCTTTGCCATTCCATATTGCTCTACCTTATCCTTATTAAGCACAGTGATTCTAAAGAGCACTTTATAGACATTATATTAAATTTCTGAGCCCATCATATAAGAGACCGTAGTTAAAATAAGTATAGTAAATACTGAATGTACTTCTTGATTTACAAATATGAGACCATAGCACATGTAAGATTGGCTTCCAGGAACAGCCCCTTCTATGCTCCACTCTAACCCAGTTCACTCCACTCCCAGAGAGAGGGCAGCATTCTGCCACACTATAAGGAGAATGCATGGACATCTCAAAGGGTATGAAAGCCAGTGTCCACATGGACATGGTCTCTCTGTCTCCTCCATCATTGAGGTGATGTAAAGCGGACCACTCTTCCCCTTACTCATGCCACCATATTGCCCATACCAGCTGGCAAGGTCAGCCCGAAAAAGGGGACAAATCTGTTCTCTTGTGCAGATGGTCTGCCTTTTGCTCAGGTGCTGTTAGGTGTTCATTAGATCAGTCAACTTCAAAGGATCATTAGAGCGAAGCTGTGGTTTAGTTGGGAAGAGAATCTGGGTGCAGCAAAAGGAATTCAGGGTTCAATGTAGCTGACTGGACTAGTGCAATGGGGTTATGGTCAAAGCTCCAGACAGAATTAAAGCTTTTCCTCACCTGTTTGACTAGCTCTATTATACCTTTATCTCTGTGTGTATGTGGGTATCCACCATTCAGGGCATGAAAAGAAGGAGTGGCAGCAGTGTGGGGGGGATGTCTTAATCACAACATCAATTAACACCATCCTAATATTGGAAACTTTAATTAAGCACACCAATGAATTATACATTGCGTACATCTTTCCAACTCAAGACATATGCTTTCTAATCATACTGACTCTTTAAGTAGGAGTTTATGAGCAGATTGGCCTCATGACTATTATAGCAGCTTAATGAGACCATGGACCTTAGGCTCTGTTAACTTTTTTCACCAGAACACCTAGATGTTGGGGCCCCAAACTAGGGTATAAGTAACACATGAGAGGTCTGAGTATGTGTCATGATATGACATTCTGTATTTTCTGAATATTCACATTTTAGAACAGAGCCAAAAGTGATCCAGTCCATTAGTGTATGGTATACAGGTTACCAGAAAAGATAGCTTGTCAGACTTTCATCTTCCTAGTGAACTGAATATTTATTCTATTGAATATGCATCTAGTTAGATGTTATTGCATTATATAAATATTCTCCAATTTTCTGTTTATAATGCAGGATAAGAAAACAATGATGCAAGGAGAATTTTGGAATTGGTAAATTAGTGAATTGCTTCTTTTTTCAAGATTTTATTTTAAGGAATCTCTACACCCAACATGGGGCTCGAACTCACAAGCCCCAGATCAAGAGTCACATGCTCCACAGACTGGGTGAGCCAGGCACACCTTGAATTGCTATCTTTATCATTCTTACCTCATTTGAAGGAACTGTGGCAAAGGGTTTGATGACAGCAGCTAATGGAATCTGAGCTTGCTTGGCCATATCTGACGTGCATGGGAAACAGTAAGTTGTACAACGAATGTATCGAGGACTAGCATTGCCTGAAAAAGTCAAAGGCACGCACTTAAAATTTGCAGAGAAATAAATATGCCCTATAATGTTTAAATATTTACTAAGGTAATTCCAGATGACACACTGCCTTTATTTACATAAACTTTCTTCATGATTTTTAAAAACAGTAATATTATACAATTCTACAATCTATGCATATATTTATTTTTATTGAATGTCTACTAAGTTTTAGACACTAATTGCTTCCTTGTAGAGCTTATGTTCTTACAGAAGATAAGACAATAACTATAAAGCCCAGTAAATAAGCAAATTACATAGGTCATTAGAAAATGATAAATGCTACGAAAGGGGTATTTTAGTAAGAGGCAGATTGCAACTTTAAATAGTTGCAGAGTAGGTCTTTTTTAAAAGGTAACATTTGAGTATAAGCTCCATAAAAGCAAGAGATTTACCCACAGAGGTGTCTGGGGGCAGGGCATGTCTGGCCTGGTGGAGGACGAGTATCAGGAGGCCTGTGTGGCCAGAATGGAACAAGTTTTGGGCACAGCAGCTCGTGACGAGTTCAGAGAAGTAACAGAGTTTGTACAGCAACGAGGGGAGATGGTGGTGGCAGGGACCAGCCTGATAGCAGTAGACGTACTGACAACTGGCCAGAATCTGGACATATTTTAAAAGTACACTGATTGTTGATGGGAGTGATGTATGAGGTGTGTGAAGATGTGAGGTGAGAAAAAGAGAAGATCAGGAATTACTCCACAAAGGTTTTGGCTTGAGGAACCAGAAGCATGAAGTTGGCATCAACTGACAGGAGAAAAGCTACAGGAAGGGAAGGGGTGTGTTAGTGGGTATGTGGGTGGAGATCAGGGGTCTGGCTTTGCACATGTCCACTTTGGGAACTCTATTAAGCAATCCCACAGTGAAGCTCAGTAAACCACTAGGTATGTGAGTCTGGGCACTGGGAAGATATACATTTGGGAGTTTTCAGCATATAGATGGTATTTCAAGCCGCAAAACTACCTTAAACTACTAACAGAATTATGTGTGGCCAGAGAAGAGAGGATGGCCAAGAACTAAGCTCTGGGACCTCTAACATAAGGGAGTCAGAGAAAAAAGGAGAAACCAGTTAGAGGATGGAGAAGGATAAAATCAAGCACTATCTGGTGTCCTAGAGGTGAAAAAGTACATCAAGGAAAAGCATGATTATCTGTGCCAGGTGGTGCTACTGGATCAATAAAACCACTGGATTTGCTTGTCATCTGAAATGACGTGGAAGGAGCTAGAGAGTATTATTATGCAAAGCAAAATAAGTCAGAGAAAGACAAATACCATACAGTTTCATCCAAATGTGGAATTTAAGAAACAAAACAAATGAGCAAAGAGAAAAAAAGAGAGAAAGAGGAAAACCAAGAAAAAGACTCAACTATACAGAACAAGCTGATGGTTACCAGAGGGGAGGTAGGTGTGGGGATGGGTGAAATAGGTGATGGGCATTTGTGATGAACACTGAGTAACGCACAGAATTGTTGAATCACTACACTGCACACCTGAAACTACTGTAACACTGTATGTTAACTAACTGGAATATAAATATAAACTTAAAAAAACTACACTGGATTTAACAACATGGAAGTTGCTAGAGCTCCAGAAGAGAGTTCTGGCAGAATGGGGGTTGGGTGGGAAGCCTGACTATAGTGAGTTTGAGAGAGAAAGTAAGGAGAGGAATTGGCAATAATCCTTCCAAGTTTTGTTGTGTAGGGGAGGAAAGAAAAAAAGCATAGTCAGTAAGGGAAACAGGTCATGAAAACATTTTCATTGTTTAATAGGGGAGAGAGTGTAACACCATGGGAATAATCATGTAAAAAGAGAGATACTGATGATGTAAGACAAAGGGAGACTTATTGTAGCAATATACTGGGGTACTGCACAGCAGGAGAGGCTGACTTTCGATTGCAGCACAGATCACCATGGGTGCACATTATGGCGGGGACTAATATGATGGTGAGAATTCATGGATGGGCTCTTCTGATTATGCAGTTTTGTCAGAAAGGAGGTTGTTTTAGCAGCTAAAAGAAAGGTTGGGAGAGGAGGTATTGCAGGTTTCAGGAAAGAGTATGAAACAGAAGAGTGGAAACGTGAAATGACTTGGCAAGTACATTGTGCTGGGAAGCGTATGGTCCTGAGTCTGCATGGTCGACTGGGCACTGTGGCGGGGCTGGGAGCCTTTCCCTGGCCAGGTTTTGCTGCATAGGTGGGCCTGGAATGAGTGGAAGGTTGGGCCTAAGAGAGCTGAGTGTCTTCTCTTCAGCTTTCAGCTATTATTGCAAGATTTTACTTTTTAGGACGAGCTAGAAATCTGGATTTTTACATAAGATATTTTGATCTTACATAACGGCAATGACTTCAAATAGACACAAGACAAAATATTGCGCATGACAAATTAACAAGACTGCAGGCAGAACCCAGCTGTTGTTGGTACCACATTTCTGTTGTCTCTCAGATCCTCTGCAGCAGAGCCCAAAACTGGACTCATAATTATGACAGTAATCGCCAGTGTATTAAGCATCATTCTAAGACAGTTACATGTGAACTCATTTTAGTCCCACAACTGCCTTATGAAATTGATACCTGTAGGACCTCATTTTACAGAGGAGAAAACTAAGGTGTCAGGAGGTTAAGTGACTTGCCAAAGGTCAAGGAGTTAGTAAATGACAAAAGTGGTATTAGAACCTATCACAATTCTTTATTATATCCCAAATAAGTTGGGTCCAGGTTATGAAGGCCTTGAATTCTGGATGAGGAATTAAGATCAATCCTCTTGCCCACAGGCATTGATGGGACTTTTTCTTTTCTTTTCTTTTCTTTTTTTAGCAAGGGTAAGATAATCACAGAAATACTTGAAAAAAACCTAAACTACCCAGGCAGCTTCTGGGAGCAGGAAAACATTAGAGACAGGTGGGCTGCTCATTACTTTTAAGAGTTTAGACAAATACTACCATGGGGTAAAACAAGAGTTTTGGCAGCAGAAATAAAAGAAATATTAGGCAGTAAATGTAATTGTGTTCCAACCCGAACCCTATTATTTTACATATTTCACGGAACTCAGACCAAAAAGAAAAACTTACACAAGATCTTCCTCATTATATCACATGATTTTACACAGACTGTGAAATAAAGATTTTTGAAAATTTTCAAGTATATTTAACTTTTCATTGTACTTAATTTTTACCAGCCAAAATTACCACTAACATATTGAAACTGAGTATTTGTTCTTTAAAGGGCTTATTCTTGGCAGTGAAATATGCACATGAATGAGCTCCTAAAAGTAAACACACTTTTGTTTCAGGAAGATAGTGGTCACAAAGATAAATTTTTTAAAAAGCCATTGAGCATTTGTTTTTATAAATAGGTACCCAAAAGCGGGGCATGAAAGATATGGCTACAGTAGATAATTTTGCAAGCTCAGTAATTAAGATTCAAAACTCTTTGAGATGCTTAGTAGAGAAGATTATGGGATAATCTGACTGGAAAACATTCAGCAAACTATTCATTCAACAAACATTTACGAAGCTAAGTCCCCTCCCTGCTAGAGGCTTAGGGAAAGAACTAATGAAACCTCTGGTTTCAAAATCTGGTAGGAGACAGCTCTGCACAGTGGCAGTAGAGGTTTATCCAAGGAGCAATTATTGCTAATTCAAAGTCTGGTAGGAGAGAGTGGCAATAAAAATGGGTAACTGTAACATAGCATTGTTAAGTATCATAGAGGAGCAAATTCATTAAGAAGTGGCCCAGGCACCCTCCTACACTGTTGGTGGGAATGTAAACTGGAACAGCCCCTCTGGAAAACAGTGTGGAGGTTCCTCAGGAAACTAACAATAGAACTCCCCTAGGACCCAGCAATAGCACTGCTAGGAATTTACCCAAGGGATACAGAAATGCTGAGGCATAGGAGCACATGTACCCCAATGTTCATAGCAGCACTCTCCACAATAGCTAAAACATGGAAAGAGCCTAAGTGTCCATCAACAGAGGAATGGATCAAGAAGATGTGGTTTATCTATACCATGGAATACTACATGGCAATGAGAAACAATGAAATCTGGCCATGTGTAGCAACATGGATGGACCTTGAGGGTGTTATGCTGAGCAAAATAAGTCAGGCAGAGAAGGACAAATATCATATGTGTGCACGTATAGGAGGATTAGGAGGAACTTAACAGAGGACCAAGGAGGAAATCGTGGGGGAAAGGGGGCGAGGCAAACCATGAGAGACTCTTGAATGCTGACAAAAACTGAGGACTGATGGATGTGGTGGGGAGGAGGGATGGGCATGGAGGAGGACACTTGTGGGGATGAGCACTGGGTGTTATGTGGAAACTAATTTGACAATAAACTATTTGTAAAAAAAAAATTAAAAAAAAATAAAAATAGAGTAAATATGTTAAAAAAAAAAAAAAAAAAGAAGTGGCCCAGGGAGGCAATGAGCCACCATCTTGATCAGAGGTGACTATACAAACTATGTGATATTGAACAGGGTCTCATAGAATAGGCAGAAGCACAGTACCAAGGAACAAGTTGAGTCTTAAATTAGATCCCATGGCCAAAGAAAAAATATCTCCATTTTTTGTAGGCAAAGAAAATAGTATTTTTTTAAGTAGATGCTTTTTTTTATTAGTGCCACTCCTAAATAGTTGTGGAATTTTGGGCAAGTCATTTAAGCTCCTTGGGCCTTAGCGGCCTCACATCTGTAAAGTGGGAGAGCTGAGAAAATGAAGGCCAAGGTTTCTTCTGCCTCTTTAGGCTATACATGTCTGTGAATTTCTGCACATGTCTGAGATTTGGACTATATCCTAAAAAATTCACTAGTAGGTATCGGCTAATAAGCCAGGCCAGACAAAGGGGTTTCACAGCAAAGGGATGTGACTGGGCCAACTTCAGGGCTCCAAGGCAGATAGCTCTGTCTCCCTGCCATAGGCTGGACTACAAGAGAAATGATGATGACCTGGACCTTGCCACTTCACCGGTCTTTCCTTTTCTTCTTAGCCTTCCTCAAACTCTTTTCTTTACATCTGCTGTCTGATCTTAATTCCACATCTCAGGATACACTCAAAGTAACTGAAAACAGGGACTCAAACAGATAACATGTATACCAATATTCATAGCAGCCACATGGGTGGTATATGGCTATTCACAATAGCAAAATGTCTTACACCAGATGAATGGATAAACATAATGTATATACATAAAAGTGAGTGTTATTCAGCCTTAAAAAAGAATGAAATTTAGATTTCATTCTAAATTTATAATATAGAATGATACATTCTATATCATGGATGAACCTTGAAAATATTATGTCAAATGAAATTAGCCAGACACAAAAAGACAAATATTGTATGATTTCACTTAACACGAAGTACCTAGAGTAGGCAAATTTATAGAAACAGTAAATAAAATAAAGGATACCAAGGGGTGCAGGGAATGTAGGAATGGGGAGTTAATGTTTAATGGGTGTACAGTTTCAGTGTAGGATGATAAAAAAAAAGTTCTAGAAATAAATAAATAATGATTTCACCAGGCTGTGTTTTAACTTGCCATAAGCAATGGAAAAATAATATATTCCTGCAAAGAGCAAACCTGTACAAGGACAGATATATTAAACTGGCAACACCCACACAGGACAGCTAGGTAGGAATAGAGTTCAGCCTTTACTTATCCCAATTAAAAATTGAAAAAAGAGAGCCACGGTGCCTGGGTGGCTCAGTCGGTTAAGCATTCAACTTTGGCTCAGGTCATGATCTCACAGTCCGTGGGTTCGAGCCTCACATCAGGCTCTGTGCTGACAGCTCAGAGCCTGGAGCCTGCTTCACATTCTGTGTTTCCCTCTCTCTCTCTGTCCCTCCCCTGCTTGCTCTCTGTCTCTCAAAATAAAATAAAGACATTAAAAAAATTTTAAAAACAGAAAAAGAGAGCCCACATGTTAAATAACCTGCTGAAAAAAAATAATCACTGGGGCTAGAATCAGGTGTGCTGATTTCTCATGTTCAACCCCCTACTGCTCTACTCATGCTATCTTGGCCAGATTTCTAAGGTAGTAAATAAATTAAACCAAAGTACAGCATGTACTAATTTAAGCTCATAAATTAAAATAATTTTCTTAAACTAGTATATTAAAAACTATATCTCACCAGACACTCTCTAGACTTCTACCAGCAGAAAATAGAATTCAGTTGATAATACATTCTCAGGTTGAGCAACTGATGGCAAAACCATTATCAGCTATAAAGAGGTTCTCCATCAATGATAGGATTATTGAAAGGTGTCAGTATGTCTGCTTTTTTTAAATGGTGAAAAATTTTGGGGCCCCTGGGTGGCTCAATCGGTTGAGTGTCCAACTTTGGCTCAAGTCATGATCTCACAGTCAGTGAGTTCAAGCCCCACGTCAGGCTCTTGCTGACAGCTTGGAGCCTGGAGCCTGCTTGAGTTTCTGTGTGTGTCTCTCTCTCTACCCCTCCCCCACTCACGCTCTGTCTTTCTCTAGCTCTCAAAAAATAAACATTTAAAAAAAACCCTTTTTTTAATGGTGAAATTAAAACCTCAATGAAAAACATTTTTTAAAATAAATACCTACCTTGGTCTTGTATCACACAATCCGTAGTGACGAGGGGAGGGACTTGGCCTCTGGTATTGGTGGCATAAACTTGTCCTCCTCTGGTGGCTCTGTCATTCTCGATCACTTGAATCTAAGATAATAAGAGCAAGTTAAAATATATTAAGTCTCTTCCAAACATTCCCTCTCCCTCCCTCCCTTCCAATAGTCACACACATACAAATAGGCATTTTCTAAATCCTTTCAGTTCAGTTCACATCAAATTCTCACTAAGAACCTACCAAGCCTTCAGATCCACCTTTGTTTACTTTCATGATTTTAGAGCAGCAGCTGCTAAATTCTGTTCTGTGATACTTCGAGCTCTGACCCTCAGAGAACTTTACTTTTATTCAATCTGGTCATTGAGACCTTAGTTAAGCATTAAAATATATAAATGCATATATTCTGGTAGAAAAAGAAATTGAAAATAGCTTTTAAAGAAAATAACTTTTGTAGTTAAAGGAAAATATACAAGGCTAAAAATACTTATTTTAAGAAGAAATGATTTACAATATAACCTAAAATGTCTTTTTTCTTTAAGTTCCTCTTGATCCTCAATTTGCCATTCAAGTTCTTCCATCCCCCACCCTGCTCTTTGAGACAGTAAAAACAAACGATATAGTGTTCCCACGTGGAAGTTGCCTACGGTACAGAAATCAGAAGAAACAAAAGTCCCTATGTTTTGTCATTTAATTTGGACACATATTTCTCTACTAAAATATATATTGATGAATAATATAGAGATAAATATTTGTCTTTTTGTTGTAGTTGTCTAGGGATGAGAATAATAAGCAAAATCTAATAGCTGGAGTTAAAAAGAAAACAAGAAGGCATCCTATTACTTTCCTCTTCATCTTTATCTGCCCCCTGCCCTCACTTCTTTTGTGACAAGAGACAAGGGGGTAAAAAGAAGAAAGTAAAAAGACGGGGAAAAAACAGAAAAATGTGACAAGTGCCCAGACTGTACTACATAGCTTTTGAGGATATATAGTTTTTAATATTTCTAAAGGAACTATTAATATGAAAATTGTCTTCCTCCAAATGCCGAAATGCTACCTTCTCCATTTTCCCCTCCTATCTCATCCAAACCAGGCCCTAGCTGGCACTAATATCATTGGTTTTACAGCAGATCACAAATAAATTTAAACTGCCTTTAAATCCACAGATTTCTGTTTTTCTAATTTCATAGGATTTGAGTTATTATTAATGATACAAAATATGCTCCAAACAGAAATACTGTAAGATACAGAAGAGACCAAAAGCTACCATGGACAGAGACAAGAAGCAAATGAAAAATCAAAACACTATTATATCCTATATTTCAACCCTCAAGTTAATCTGTTTCCTTCAAAATTGGAGTACTTTTTATAGAATCAACATTTATGGTAATCACTTCAACCAATGAAGTATCAAATATGAAAGCAAGTTAAAAGGCATAATAATCTACAAACTGAACATAGTTTCCAACCTTCAAATAGACTATATTTCCAAAAAAAAAAATATTTTTAAATTAGTTGTCTGCAACTTATAAAGCACAGCCTCCTAAGAAACACTGTCATATGTGGTAATTATATTTTTAAACTAATTCACATCTTGGCTAGAATATTAGAAAGGGAGTAAGAAGGGGTGCCTGGGTGGCTTAGTCGGTTAAGCATCCGACTTTTGCTTAGGTCATGATCTCATGTTTCATGAGTTCGAGCCCTGCGTCGGGCTCTGTGCTGACAGCCAGCTCAGAGCCTGGAGCCTGTTTCAAAAAAATTCTGTGTCTCCCTCTCTCTCTGACCCTCCCCTGTTCACGCTGTCTCTCTCTCTCTCCTATAAATAAATAAAACATTAAAAAAAAATAAAAATAATAAAGGGAGTAAGAAATATTAAAACACTTCTAGTAATTTTGGAGGTGCCTGGGTGGGTCAGTTGGCTCAGTCCAACTTCAGCTCAGGTCATGATCTCAGTTTGTGAGTTCGAGCCCCGCATCAAGCTTTGTGCTGACAGCTCAGAGCCTGTTGCCGGCTTTGGATTCTGTGTCTCCCTCTTTCTCTGCCCCTTCCCTGCTCACACTCTTTCTCTCTCTCCTTCAAAAATAAATACACATTTAAAAATTTTTTTTAAACCAATTCTAGTAATTTTAAAAAATATATAATAGATTTTTAAATATTACCTCAAATGTATGTTCTCAAAAAACAGGCTTAGAGATTTAACAATACACAGAAATTTCAATAGATTTTTTTACTATGACTTGGTACTTAAAGGATTTCGATTTGATGACAGTAACTTTTGATAATGCCAAAGATACCTCAAAATGTATAGATTTCTTTTTTCCTTCAGAAGATCTGCTACTAGACTTACTTTTATTCTTATCTGCTATGAACAGAGTATTCTAGGATCATATAATTGGGAAAGAGAAAAAGAGTGGTTCTCTTGAAATAAATAAACAAGAGCAAGGGAGAAGCCAGGTAAGGAGATGTGTGCATACATAAGGCAGGCTGTTCCAAGCAGAATTATGTGAGCTACAGGGTGATGAGAAAGAGGGGAATCAGAAGAGCTCCGCTTCTCAGGGTCCTCCTGCAGATACAGGAAGGGAGTGAGGAAGAGTTTCAATGGTGATACCAGTGTTCTCACTCTCAAAATGTGGGTAATACCATTGTCCAAAAGGGCTGGCATGAGCACTTAACTCAGGACTGGCATGCAACACAAATTTAGTAAACATGATTTTACATCTTTCTTTCAAGAAGGAAGAGATTATTTAGTCAGTTAAAGCATGTAGCTTTGGTAATAGGAACATAAACAGGCTCCATCTGGTATTTCTATTTCATTACTTGAATGATAAAAATAACACTGGACTGATCCGCATCTGTATATTTTAAGGGTCTTGGGTGAATTACAGAAATATACTGATTATTGCTTTTGTTAACACTCATTCATTCATTCAACAACTGTATGAATGTATATACTGTGTACCAAGCTGTGTTCTAGCTGTTGGAGACAGTAGTGAGCAAAAACAAATTCTTGACCTCAGGGAGCTAATATTACAGTATGAAAGACAATAAATAAATGTACAAATAAGATGCATCTATGTCAAGTAATAACAAGAACTGTGGATATGGAATGATATGTACAATGGTACCAGGGACACTGAGGATGAGTAATGAGGCCAGGAAGGAAATGAGCAAACGAGTAATGCCCTGCATATATCTAGGCAGAGAGGAAATATCAAATGCAAAGATCTTGAGGCAGGAGTATACTTGGCATGTTTAAGGAATAATAAGAAGGCTGGTATGGCTGAAGCAAAGTGACAGAGAAGAATGGAAAGAGACCAAATCAGAGGGGTGAGGTGTGCGTGTGTGTGTGGTGTATGGTGCGTGTATGTGTTTGATGAGAGGTATGGAGGGGCCAGAGGTGGCAAATAGTGTAGGATCTTATAGGTCATTGTAAGAACTCTGGTTTTTAACAAGAGGAGTACTGAAGGCTTTGTTCTGAGTCACAGCATGATCTGACTTAAAATGTGAATGGATGAACCTGGCTGCTGTGTGCAGGCTGGAAGATGAGGGAGACCAGTTATAATAATTGAGGTGGAAAGATTATAGTGGCTTGAACCAGGGTAAGCACATAAGGAAGGACCAGGACCAATAGAATTAGCTAAAGGACAATGTGCAAGAAAGAAAGTACCAAGGAGGACTCCAGGATCTGGGGCCTATGGAACTGATAGAATGGGATTGGAATCTGGGTTTCAGGGAAACATCTTGACTCGTAATATCTGCATCCTCATTTAAAGCCATGTAAATAGATGGGATCACCTACATCAGTGCTTCTTAGTATACCTAAGAATCATCTGGAGAGCTTGTTTAAACAGATTCCAAGGCCACACCCCTAAAGATTCTGACTCAATAGGTCTGAGGTGGAGCCTAAGAACATGAACTTCTAGTGAGCTCCCAGCTGATGCTGATGGTGCCATCCTGGGAGTAGCACTTTTGAGGATGTAAATCTAGAGCAAATGTCAACATAGAAAGGGACAGATCCAATGATGAAGCCTTGGGACACTCTTTTTTTTTTCCAGTGAGGCATTTTATTTGTATGAACGTATTACATCTCTAGAAAAAGAATCCCAGGATTTTCCCTCCTGTGTGTTTTCGTCTTGCTTCTTCATGGTCCATGATGCCAGCTGAGGTTGTCAGTACAATGAAACCAAACTGGCAGGACGGGAGCAGATTATTCTGCCATTTTTCTAGATCTTTGAGTTGTACATCAAACCTGGGGCTGATCACTCCACACTTGTTTAACCGGCCTGTGAGATTCACAACAATTTTCCCAGCTCTGTGATCATCGATGATTTCAAATTCGCCAATGTAACCATGCTTCGTCATCACAGTCAGAAATCGGACAATGACTTTGGAGCATGGCCTGATAAGAACTTGGCGTTTGCCTCTCTTTTCGGCATTGTTAATGCTCTTGAGCGCGTCTGCCAGGACATTCATGCGCACCATTGTGGCGGCAGGGAAAAATGGCGGAAAGGGGACGGGAGGGGTGAGCGCACGGAGTTCGCCTTGGGACACTTCTAATAGTAGGAGGTCAGAAAAACAAGGTGAGACCAACAAAGGAAAAAAGAAAGAACCACCAGTGAGATAAGCAGAGATGTAAATGAGTGGTGGTATCCCAGAAACTAAATAAAAATAAGTGTTTCAAGGAGGACGGAATGAGCAGATGTGTCAAATTTCTGCTGATATGTTCAGATAGATGCAATCTGAGAATTGACCATTAGATTTGGTAATGGAAGTCACTGGTGACCTCGACAAGCACCAAATGTTGGCAGGGCTGTTGTAAAGAGAGTTATACTGGTGTAGGTTCAGGAGAAGAGAGGAGATGAACTGAAGACAGAACAAAATCAACTCATCTGGAGATTTCTTGCTATAAAAGTGCCAAGAAATGAGGGGAAACTAGATAGAGAATTTGAGAAAAGCCAAGGGAGGCTTCTTTTATTAATGATGAAAGGTATTACAGAATGTTTATATTCTACTGAAAATGATCTAGACAGTGAAAAATTAAGGTTTACCTTCAAACAAGTATAGATGATGCAGGAGAGAGGAGTTGTGATGGTTAATTTTATATGTCAGCTTGGCTAGGCACAGTTTTTGGTCAAACACCAGGCTAGATTTTGGTTATTTTTGTGATCTATCCATGTATTCTATATTTATTTGAATATAAACTTGAAGTTTTGTGATAAAGTATCTTATCCTATACATGTTAACAATTAAGGTTTAATAACTCTTAGTGACTTAGAAAAAAATTTTTTAATGTATTTAACATTCAATCAGTAGACTCTGAGTAAAGCAGATTACCCTCCATAATGTGGGTGGAATTCAACCAATCATTTGAAGTCCTTAAGGGAAAAAGACTGAGGGACTCCAAGAGGAAATTCTGTCTCCAGATGTCTTTGGACTTGAGCTGCAAAATAAACTCATTTCTGTGTCTCCAGTCTGTTGGCCTGCCCTTCAGATTTCAGACTTGCTAGTCCCCACAGCTGAGTGGGTAAATTCCTTAAGATAACTCTCTCAATAGAAAGATACATGGATAATGAGAGACTCTTGAATGCTGACAAAAAACTGAGGACTGATGAATGTGGGGGGGAGGGGGGATGGGCATGGAGGAGGGCACTTGTGGGGATGAGCACTGGGTGTTATGTGGAAACTAATTTGTCAATAAACAATTCGTAAAAAAAAAAATTAAAAAAATAAATAAAAATAGAAGCAAAAAAAAAAAGAAAGATACATGGATGGATGGACAGATGGATAGATAGATAAGATATATACATACATCCTGTTGGTAGGTAGGTATATAGATAGACAGACAGACACATACATTATGTTGATAGACAGATGGATATACACATACATCCTGTTGGCAGGTAAGTAGGTAGGTAGATAAATAGAGATATATACATATATATATCCTGTTGGTTCTGTTTTGGTTTTTTGTGTTTTTTTGTTTTTGTTTTTTGCATAACTCTAATAATACAGGAGATATTTGCTGACCAGTTATCCTTGAGAGGCCCTGAGGAATCTAGGAGGTGATGGCCTTGGTTGGGAATATGGAGAGGAAAATTCACAGTAATGGGAGGAAAGAGGGATAAATGGGCACAGTTGCAGGGAGATGTGGCAGTGAGCATGCAGAGGTTCTTTCTGGATTGTTTCTATTCTCTCACTGAAATAAGAAGCAAGATTATCAGTAAAAAGTCAGAAAGGGGAAGGAAGTATTAGGAGTTTGAAGGGAGAAGAAAAGATAGTCACCAGGAAAATGGGAGTGTCAGTGGAGTTGGGTTATGGTCTTCAAACTTGCTACACATTACAATCAGCAAGAGAGCTTAAAAAAAAAATCTCAATGTCCAGTCCATATCCCAGTCTAATTAAATCAAATTGGCAGGGGAGAGAAAGGCATCAGCACTTTTTTTTAATGTTTACTTATTTTTGAGAGATACAGCAGGGGAGGGGCAGAGAAAGAGAGAGATAGAGAGAGAATCCCAAGCAGGCTCTGCACTGTCAGAGCAAAGCCCAATGTGGGGCTCAATCCCACAAACAGTGAGATCATGACCTGAGCCAAAATCAAGAGTCAGACACTTAACCAACTGAGCCACCTAGGTGCCCAAAGGCATCAGTATTTTTATGGCTCCACCATCAATTCTTTTGTGCAGCCAGGTTTTAGAATCACACAACTATAGGTTCGCCTTAGTTTAGTGGTCATAAATTAAAAGTGAGACGAGTAAGCATGGTGTGACGTTTTCTCAAGTAACAGGCAGCATCTGGGGTGCAGGCATGGAGTAGGTGAAAAGTTGATTTAACAATAAATGGGATTTTTCTAGATGAATTCAGTGGAGAGGGAGGAGCAAAGGAGTTGAGAGTAGAGGATGTAAAGGACAGACTTATAATCATGGATCAAATAATCTAAGCTGTATAAGATAAGTGAGAAGATGAAGGTAATATAAGAGAAAAAGTACTGAGATATAAGTCCTGATGGGTGAATCATTACCTAGGTTTGAGTAGTCCTAAAGGGAATGAGCTAACACAACAGGAGGCAGTGGTTGGAAAATGAGATGCTTTCAGCTGAGATTTTGAGTTTACTGTAATTGGTACTGACAAGATTTATGGTAAGATGATGGATAACTGAGGTAGGGTGGATGAAAAGAACATTGGGAGCAAACAAGATCTAGAACTGAAAGACCAGGTAAATGAAAGTTTCAGACGGTAAAATTTCCAACAGTCGTGACAAAAACTTAACAGCAAATCTGGAGCTGAAAACTTCAGAGAACAAAGTGAAATGACCCAGAGGTTCTGTAGATGTTATATAGAAGCAGAGAAACAAGAAGTTAAGATAAAATGAATTCAGTGTAAATATATGATATTTCTTTAGCTAGAAGAATGAAATAATATTAAGCCATAAAAGTAATGGCTGATAATATAATTATCTATAAAGGCACCAAGAATCATTAAACCTTAATTTCTAACATTTAAAAAAAAATTTTTTTAATGTTTTATTTATTTCTGAGAGAGGGAGAGAGACAGCATGAGCAGGGGAGGGTCAGAGAGAAAGGGAGACACAGAATCTGAAACAGGCTCCAGGATCTGAGCTAGCTGTCAGCACCAAGCCTGATGTGGGGGCTCAAACCCATGAACCGTGAGATCATGACCTAAGCCGAAGTCAGACGCTTAACCGACTGAGCCACCCAGGCGCCCCTAATTTCTAACATGTTATAAGATCAGACACTTTATCACAAATCTTCAAGTTTATATTCAAATAAATATAGAATAAATGGGTAGATCACAAAAACAACCAAAATCCTCTACCCTCTCTGTGCTTTTTTAAAGGGCTTTGGGGGCACCTGGGTGGCTTAGTCGGTTGAGCATCCGACTTTCACTTAGGTCATGATCTCGCGGTTCGTGGGTTCGAGACCCGTGTCAGGCTCTGCGCTGACTGCCAGCTCGGAGCCTGGAGCCTGTTTCAGAGTCTGTGACTCCCTTTCTCTCTGACCCTCCCCTGCACACGCTGTCTCTCTCTCTCTCTCTCTCTCTCTCTCTCTCCTAGAAATAAATAAAACATTAAAAAAATTAAAAAAAAAAATAAAGGACTTTGTAGCTCCTGCCATCAAGAGGCAGAGTCTTATCTTTCTACTACTTGACACTGGGGTGATCCTGTGGCTTGCTCTTGCTGAGAGAATGCCACAGAAGTGCAATGTTCTAGTTCCAAGCCAAAGCCTCAAGAAGACTTGCATATTCCTACTTTCACTCTTAGATCTCTGCCACAGTCACATGAACAAACCCAGGCTAGCCTGATCAGTAACATGGTCCAAGCATATCCAGCTAACAGTTGGGTACCGAATACCAGGCGCATGAATCTCACCACTAGTGACGGCCTCCCAAAAGATATATCCATGTTCTAATCCTTGAAACCTGTGACTATTACTTTATACAGTAAAAGACCTGATTACATTAAGAGCCTTCAAAGAAAGTACTTATCCTAAATTGCCTGGGTGGGCCATGAAAGGAATCATGCATAACTTCATAATAGGGAGGCAGAAAGAGTTTTGAGATGCCAAGAGGAGAAGACACAAAGAGGAGGAGGAGGTGATATGATAACAGAGGCAGAAATAAAAGTAATGTAGCCATAAGCCAAGGAATGCCTGCAGCCACCAGACACTGGGGAAAAGGAATGGATTTTCCTATAGAGCATTTCAACGGAGCACAGTGCTGCCAACACATTGATTTCAGACTTCTGACCACCAGAACATAAAGGAATAAACTCTTATTGTTTTAAGCCATCCAGTTTGTATAATTTGGCACAGCAACCACAGAGAGTTAATGTACTATCCTGGGCCATTCAGGTTCCAGCCAAGCCTCCAGCTGACCCCACAAGCAAGCCCAGACCAAATCCATCGAACCTGGCCCAGACTAGCAGAACTGCCCAGAGGACCCATGACTCATGAGTAGTAATAAATAGTGGCTGTAGGATACTAAGTTTGGTGGTTGCTTGTTAACAGCAAAAGTTGACTAATACAGTAGCTCTTTGTAGTCTTTAGGCTATTTCTAACTTTTCATACTCATGTTTATAGGACCACTTCAAAGACCTAAGTTAACTGTATCGATTTCGTTATTATTCCAAAAGGACAACACATCTGTGCTCACTGCTACAGACTTGCAGTATGTCCTGAAGCAGGAGTATATATCCCTACCCCACTGACCCAGGGCTTTGTCGTGACTTGATTTGGCTGAGGGCATGGAAGTGGTTCCATGTTCACATCTGAGTGAAAACTTTAAGAGCTCTTGCACCGTTTGGCCAGTTCTTTTTCTTCTCTCCCTTTCTCATAATAATACCATGTTCCAAACACAGGGTGCCCTTTCATGCTAGCCTCTGGAATGATAGGGCACATGGAACACCACCTAAAGCCAAACTACAGCTGCTACAGCCTACAGGTAACCTAAGGGATCAATAAATCCTCGTGGTTGGAAGTAAAACGGAACTGTATGTTATGCAGAATAACCTAATAGAAGTTGACTGATACAGTTACTAAAGAGTAATCTTCCAAAGAAAATCAATTGGATGGAGAATAATGAAGTTATAGCTCTATTTTTTATATAAAACAATTTTCAATAGGCAAAATGTAAAATACTTTGTGATTTCAATTCCTTTAGGTATCTCACCCTAATTGAAAAGGGTCCTGTATTTACTTAAACTAGCATGTTTATATACTCTGACTACTAACTGCTCATTAAACAATCAATAACACTGCTTATATATGCCAATATAAATGTCAATAGTATTGTTAAGTTTATGTGATACAAAAAAAAATCTACACAGGCTTTCCATCATGGAGATTCCTAATATGCCAGAACCCAGTTTCCCCAGCCCCATACATAAAGAAGGAAGCCTGTATGTTATGGGTATTGTGCTTCAACAATGAAGGACAGGATCAATGCTAACAAACTGAAGAGTTTCTGAGACAGTGAATAAAGAATGGTCCTTTGTGAGCAAGAGGGTGGGAATGAGAGAGAACACTTACTGGGCTGGGGATCGAGTCAGGATCCAGCTTCTTCTGGAGTTGTGGTGGACCAGCCATCTGCGCAGGACCTCCAGGGAAGCCTCCTGGGTAAGAGAGCTGCCCACCTGCCATCTGGGGACCATAGTTGGCTGATTGGAGAAAATAAAAAAAGAAAGGACTAGAACCTAAAGTCCCAGATGTAGGGTCACTGACCATATCATGCTATTCAGTAAAGCATGCTGCATTTTTTTCATTTTATTATATAAGGTCGAGAGTTAAATGTGAATGTCTATGATTTTTCTTTGCATTTGCCACACTAATCGAAAGCTAGCTTTCCTTAAAAGTAAGTGACAGATGCCTAGTAACACAGAGCAAAGCTGATTACCCTGCTGCGGTGGATATCCAGTGCCCAGGCTCTGTCCTGGGAGAGGTGGGGGCTGGTACTGGGCATTCAGAGGAGCAGGCCCAGGGAACCCGTCCTGCCTGTGCGTTGACGGAGGCAAGGGTGAAGTGCCAGGGCCGTTCAGTGTGGTGGGTGGTGGTGGTGGGAGAACCTGAGATCCAGGCTGCATGATAGATGGCTGTGGAGGTTGTGGCGGACCCTGGAAGGAAGGCGCTGCTGGAGGGCCAGGGGGCACCTGACCAGGGGGAGCCATGCCTGAACCTGTGTGAGAAAGAAAACCAGACCGCTGAACACTGCATTTCTCAACTCTCCAACTTCTACAAAGTACGTAACAGGAACACACCTCTTTTCCTGACACAAAACTAAAAGACATACTTACACAATTTTTTTTTTTTGCCCCAAGATGAATCTTCATTCAGAAAGTTACATAAATGCTATTTGGCACATTTTACACCACTGGAGAATTTTTAAACGGTAATAAGCATTTGGTGAGAAAATTAATGGCATGAATTTTAACTCTGTTGCATTAACTTTACATGACACATGTCATTAATTAAGGAATTGTACTGATACAAATTCTAGAAAATTATATAGCAGAAAATTTTATCATGTAACAAGCATGATCCAGGTAACTCCTATATTCAATAAATTATTTGTGGCCCATGCTTGACTTGGTCAGATAGATTTCAGAATTAGGTAGAAATAACAAGGAAGAAGGGATGGGCCACTAACATGTTTTCTAATCATATCGGAAATAGATGCGAAACCAGATTAGTTTTTCTATCTCTGATTATGCGAAACTTAGTTGCTTCACTGGAAACTTATCCATCTTGAAATCAGTAAAAGATAGGAAATAGAGGGGTTTTTTACAGATACTTCTAAAAAACTAACTTTAAGTAATGGAAACATTCTTTTTTTTTTTTTTTCACAAATAGTTCATTGTCAAATTAGTTTCCACATAACACCCAGTGCTCATCCCCACAAGTGTCCTCCTCCATGCCCATCCCTCCTCCCCACCACATCCATCAGTCCTCAGTTTTTGTCAGCATTCAAGAGTCTCTCATGGTTTGCCTCTCTCCCTTTCCCCCACCATTTCCGCCCTTCTTCTCCCCCTTGGTCCTCTGTTAAGTTCCTCCTAATCCTCCTATACGTGCACACATATGATATTTGTCCTTCTCTGCCTGACTTATTTCGCTCAGCATAACACCCTCAAGGTCCATCCATGTTGCTACACATGGCCAGATTTCATTGTTTCTCATTGCCATGTAGTATTCCATGGTATAGATAAACCACATCTTCTTGATCCATTCATCTGTTGATGGACACTTAGGCTCTTTCCATGTTTTAGCTATTGTGGAGAGTGCTGCTATGAACATTGGGGTACATGTGCTCCTATGCATCAGCATTTCTGTATCCCTTGGGTAAATTCCTAGCAGTGCTATTGCTGGGTCATAGGGGAGTTCTATTGTTAGTTTCCTGAGGAACCTCCACACTGTTTTCCAGAGGGGCTGTACCAGTTTACATTCCCACCAACAGTGTAGGAGGGTGCCCGGGAAACATTCTTAATCAAGATCAATGGCTGACTATGCTACTATTACAGTGAAGATTCCTATGACACTTGGAATATACAGCATTTCTATTGATACAATCTCAGTACTGTAACTGTTTTCTCTCCCATTATTCTTTCTGCCTCACAACATCTGAGCTTCCATTCTTTTCATGATTTAAATACAAAATGAAAACACATTGTGAAACAAAGAGTATTATATTTTTCATTTTAAGGCCCCGTTATAAACAACACAAAATTAAACCTAGCCTCACATTTCTTAAAATAATCTCACTGTTCTAATGTTTATTTATGAAGTCAGCAATTTTTTTTCTTTTTTTTATTATTCTAATATTGAACATAAGGTATTCTGAAGATCTTTTAATTATTTTGAAATAAATGGCAGCATCCTCAGGAAAAAATTAATTATAGCCATACATAACAGATGATTTATATAAAAATATCAAAAAAATTACTTCGGTCTAGTGTGCCAGAGTTATGTATGTTTTAAAAATGGAGAAAACCTTCCTCATTAAAAACGCCAATGAAATAGGCAGTCTGTGAACACTAATAATGAAACTGTTACCATAGCTGTTGATGTGCATAGCATTGAGCTGACTGCCCAGCTGGGTGATGGATGAAGTGGATGCAGGACTTGGATAAGATGACTGTGTAGAGGGTGAGTATGGTGCATAGGAGGATGGTGCACTGTTGACAGGTGGAGGTCCTGGAAATCTACAAGAGAAAAAAGAATCTTAAATGAGATCATAGTTTCATATGAAATGATGAACAACAAATATCAAAAACTTGTAAAATTAAATGAGCCCATCTTGTGGGCACTAGGGAAATGACTGATATTTTACGCTAAGTCTTTAATCTCAATGTAAATTTAAAATGAATCATGGAGTATCATCTCATTGTATGCTCACAGGCTCAACATGTCAAGATACTTAGCAAAAAATTCCTAATGGAAACAAGAGAACTAGATTTGGAAATGCAGTTAGGAAGCTGAGTCCACCATGGCCTTACCTATACCAGAGTTAATAATCAATGGAACAGAAACAGGAAAAAAACGCTTTGTAGCTGCATCTTTATGATCCTTCTTATACCCTACCCAGCTTTTTAAAATAAAATGTCACCTGCACAGTAACTTCAGCAAGCAGGACATTCCCTGTATTCCCTGTCTTTTCAGATAAGACTTGAAAGTGAACAACTCGGTAAAAAGTTTTGAAATCATTCATTCTTTTTCATCTAAAACTGTCATCATGCTTTAACCTTTAATTTAGTTTGAAATTATTTTATGTTTATTCCATCTGAACGGTGTTCCTGTTGTAGTTAATCTGCTGAATAAAGTTAAAGCTTTCCCTTCAAATTACATTATGACTTCTTATTAAATGAAAATTTCCTGGAGAGTATACTCTGATTTTAATTTCTCCATAAACTGGAAACGATATCCCTAGTGGCCCATGCTCTTGCCTTTCATACTCTACTGCCACTCAAGAGGCTAGAAGCAGAGCCTGAGAGAAGCCAGTGGCTTGCTTGAAGGCCCACAACTTGCGTGTGACAGAACCAGGACCAACCTCTCCCTAGGTCTTAAGCAAGTACACTTTCCAAAACATCACACGAATTCTCTTGTCATTTTTTTCCTTATATCTTAAATTGAATAATTACTATAACAAAACTTACAATTAACCTTCAAACCATTATGCTATATGGTGTTAAGTATATTACATAATGAAGATATACCACACTTGGGAGTTAAATGGATGATGATCAAAATGCTCTTTCTATGTAAAAGTACAAGCTATCCTACAGCAAATACTTGGTTATAAAGAGTCATCAAGTTACAATGATTAACACTTTAACCCAAACAATATCGCTTAGCAAAGCTATCAATTTCCTCTCCTGTCAAAAATTGAAACCAGACCGATCAGTTACATTAAGGATCTTTTGATTTAAATAATTTTTGGAACAAAACTGAATAAAGACAGAAAATAAAAAAGTTAACTTCTCACAGTAAAAATTTTCTTTATATCTCTAATTTATTAATGATCCTAGAGGTAAAAAAGGCAGGGCAAAACAGAACTCTAGTCTTACTGGACACATTTAAAATATTGTTGGTCATGTAGAAATGATTTCAAGAACTGTCTTAATGATATGTTTTGTAAATTCATTGTTTGATTAAAAATCATTCTTTGGAAGAAATTATACTTTGTCTTGTTTAAAGAGTTATGAGGGATATGTACATGAAATTATTACACACAGGCAGAATGTACATGCTCTATAAGAATATATTAGTGGATGTACCATGCTGTACTGTTTGTTACAGGATTTGGATCTAATAAGCAGGAACTGGGAACTAGCAGTTAAATTAGGAGTAGGAGGTATTATTCAATCGTTTAAGAAAAAATTATCTAAAACATGTTCATAGATATTTCACAAATGTTAATATTTTTAAAATATAAAATTATATGAACAATGTATTATATAGATAGTACAAATAGATGAAGTATGTTTCAAATGGAAGCTATGATACAACCAGCCTCCAGGATCTTTTTTTAACTTAACAAAAGGCTGATGACTTAAAATACAGAATGGAGAATACACAACCATTAGACCATACTTTTCCTTCATTGCTTAATATATGTCTTTTGAATTAGGCTTTAGAAATTCATAGGGGCGTCTGGGTGGCTCAGTCCGTTGGGCGATGGACTTCAGCTCAAGTCATGATCTCATGGTTTTTGAGTTTGAGCCCCACATTGGGCTTCGTGCTGACAGCTCAGAGCCTGGAGCCTGCTTTGGATTGGATTCTGTGTCTCCCTCTCTCTCTGCCCCTTCCTTGCTCATGCTCTGTCTCTTTCTCTCTCAAAAAAAATTAATAAATAAACATTAAAAATTTAAAAAAAGAAATTCACAAATAAATTTTTTTCTAACCAACTTAAATGTTATAAATCTTAAACAGATTTTAATTTTAAAAGCAATTTTATCAATTTCAGAATAAAGTAGTATTAAAGGGCTAACAAAAAATCTCACATAAATAAGCAAAAGTAAATAGAACATTTTAAACATACAAATATTAAACATGGTTTAGTATTTTTCAATTTCATTACTTTACTAAACTAGGTATACCAAGGTCACACACACAGCAAGGAAGTATCAGAGTTGTAAGTACGGATCCAGGCCTTAAGACTCCCAGCCTGGAGACCCTGATGTGTGACTATAGGCAAGCCACTAAATCTCCATAGCTCTCAGCTTTCAAACTGAAAAAATGAACAAATAGAATGGAAAGATCCCTTTCTGTGCTATAAATACAATGTGGTTAAAATTAAGAATCATATGATTTAAATATTTCTCACATTGATTCCTTCATTTAATGTTTCTGGGCTAAGAAAACATTTAATTCTATATTTTATTTTAATGTTTCACTGAAAGTCAGAAAAGGGCAGATTTACCATAAAAAACAACAGTCAAAAAAATTGTTAACGTTTATTCATTTGTGAGAGACAGAGGGAGACACTGTGTGAGTGGGGGAGGGGCAGAGAGAGGGAGGTACAGAATCCAAAGCAGGCTCCAGGCTCTGAGCTGTCAGCACAGAGACTGACGTAGGGCTCAAACCCACAAACCATGAGATCATGACCTGAGCCAAAGCTGGACGGTCAACCAACTGAGTCACTCAGGTGCCCCAAAACACAACAGTCAATAAAGAGTTACTACCAGAGGGTTGATGCTCAGTTTAGTCCTAACCCTCTGGAGAGTTGACTCAGTTCTCTATGGCCTGCTCAACTTTGAATACTTCTTATTTTTAACTTTGCAACAAACTATTCAAGTAGTGAGCTATGTGCTGAAGTTTGTTAGAATGTGGAGATAAGGTATCATATTTTTTAAGATTGGCCTGAAGTAAAATCTGGGTTTTAAATACTGAGTCCATAAAGCAGAGAAAACAAAACCTGTACCAACATCACTGCTTTCTACACACACACACACGAAGAGGAAACATTAAAGAAATAAAGTGAAAACAACTATTTTTCTTGCTCTCTCCTTTTCACTGCAACCAAGTTCTTAGCAGATTTCACCTAATCGGCTTCAATTGGCAAGATGGGTCTCATCTTCACACCCTCTCCCATCCTAATTCATCATATTTTGATCAAAATAGATGACTTATAATTGACTTTTCTTCTTCTAACTAAAAAATGGATTTCTAGTTATAGATTTTATTTACTAGATTAATCCCACTCAGCAGTAACAGTTTGTAGATAACTTTAGTACTATTGACAAGTTTAAGAAATTTATTCTGCCTCAGCCAAGATCAGTAAGACAAATGACTAGGTATGATTTTTAAATTTTATAAAGCATTGCCTGTGGAGCAATATTTAAAAATAAAAATTATAAATTTTTAAATTTTTAATCAACATAATAACTCTGAATTATATCTTGTTTTCATTCAACAGTTTAGATATGGTAAAAATTAAGAGATTTTTTTTGATGGGTTCTCTAAGTACAAATAACACCTGAAATGCTATAATCATCAAAGAAATGTCGTGAGTCATCTATACTCTCTGACAATCCCTGTGTGAATCACCTGCACAATCACTGTGCCCTCTGCCCCTTGCATTTAACTACATACACAGAAATATGTCCCATGAGGGCAAATTAGCAATGGTAACCATGGACGCTGAGTTTGAATACTTGACTTTTCCATGACTTTTTCATTTTTAGATCCATTTCCAACTTTTAATTCACAGTTCAAGTTGAAGCAAGCGAATTTTGGGGAGATGGGGCATATTCTATCAGGGTTTCCCTGGGAACCACAATAAAAACAGATTCCTAGGTTGAGCTGTCATGAGTAGCTAGAACAAAGGAAGAAGAAGGACACACTACAAACAGACTTTCTATAGCCACTGAAAATGGCACTGATAACTGCTAACACATACTGAGTCTTAAATGGGCATTGTGCACTATGCAAGATTCTCTGCAAGCATCAATCATCAAAATCCTTACAACCACACTATTATTGTTAAAATTGTGATGAGGGAACTAAGGAAAAGCTGCCTCAACCAAGAGTAGCAAACATGTCCTGACTCTATACAGTCTACACTCTTCACTGTGCCAGGCTCTTTGCTGAGCTAACAGTCACACTGCGAAGGTGGCAAAGTTCAGGTTTAATTATTTCTAAGGAACCTAATTCAAGTGAAACAAATGGAAAGAACCAAAAAGAGCAATACAACCAGTGTCCAAAAGCTTTCTTAGCTTCAAACCAGCTGTTAATTTTTGCATTTCTTCCTTTAAAAAAAAAAATCTGAAATGCTTGGCAGTTCACAACAATAAACTTTTCCAGATCTTTTCCTCTGTACTCTGGACTAGGAATTCTTTTTCTGCATTTTACAAGTGAAGAAAATGAGGAGGCCTAGAGGCCCAGGAACTTCACCAGCATCACACAACTAGTTTTGTTTTTTGTTATTGTTGTTGTTGTTTGGGTTGTGGGTTTTTTTGTTTGTTTGTTCTGTTTTGTTTTTTTGAGCCAGAAGAGGCATCTTGATTCTCAGTCTTTCTACTCTGATCCTCGTGCCCAAGCTAATTAGAGTAGGCAGGGATAGCAGGGTCAGGTCCCGAGTCAGGCCCATTGACTTTATGCTTCTTGCTCAAACCACAACCATATGTAAACCAAATTACTTAGATTCACTCATCCTGTTTCCCGTATTAACCTTCACTTTGTATCTCACAGCAACATTTCAATGGTGAAAGTTATCATGACAAACAAGAGCCGGGAAGTATGAACTTCACAAATGGCCTGTAAGAGAATTAACTTGCCAATGTTTAAAATTCCAGAGAGTTTTCCCACTAAGAGGTACTACTCTCAGGCCCCCTGAAAGGATAACTAAATGGCTTCAGCAGCAGCAGCAGGGTCCAGATTCACATCGAGGGGCTATTTCTCCCCAAACCCAACCCTACAGCGTAACAGCCTGGGAAAGGAACCTGGGAAATGAAGCCTCCAGGTAATCCTTGGAGAAATTCCAAAGTAAACACTACATACAGCTTGGCACTAGGATGCTCCGCAGTAGCAGCTCACAGGACAAATAATAATGGGACTTCTGGCAGCGAAGGTGTGATGTTGGCTCCCTTCCCAGGGGAGAGTCCCCATTGGGGTATAAAGCTCTACAAATCTCCTACATCTCCTCTCTTGGCTTCTTCAGGTCTGCCCCCAACTTTTTCCTTCCAGAATTTATTATAAAAACACAAACAGAAGATTTATTTCCTCTGTTGTTTTTACTATTGCCCTGCATTTCAAAAATCTTTCAAGGCATCTGTCTGTGTACCTTCCATATCAAATCCAGTTTTTATCATTGGCCACAATCTGATTTAATTTTTAAAATATTTATTAAGCACCTATTGGCACTGAAATCAGTTCTACGAAGTATTCAAGAGGATAGATAATTTAAAATTTATTGGGGAATACAGGCAATAGACATATGAAGGAATTAGAGATTAATATAGAACTCTAAAACAAGATGAATTTAATCCAAAGTTAAAATGTGTGGTATTGACACAAGTAATTTTTTATATTTTTAAATATGTACTAGTATTGCTTTTCCCCTCTCCTATCTTTTTTAAATGGTTTGTTTCCTAGGGCAGTCTTCTAGCAAGTCCTTTCAAGGGTGTGGGCAGAATCAAGAGGTCAAACTTTCAATCAATACACATGCTAGTTTAGAAGGGACCTGTGAGACCATTTTAGTAGAATATACAAATGTGGGTTGAAATCTACCTAGCTCACCTTTGGGGAGGATGCCCTTGGGCATGAGCTCCATTCTGGCCAAAATGATGGGGTCCAGGAGGTGAAGGGCCCTGAGGCAACATCCCCCCAGGGACAGCAGCCCCCAAAGGCCCTGCTGGCTTCATCATACCTGCAACAGAAGGGCATGAATTTAGAAGAGTAGAATGTGCAAAGAGAGAGGATGCCATGCCATTAGGTTAAAAATGAAAACTAGGAGGGGAAGGAGGGGGAGACATAGGTTAAGACAAGTTCTCCTTTAAATTTGCATTAACCATCACAAATCTATCAGTACCAGGTTTTCCCATAGTTACTTGACCATCATAATGATAGGAGAGCAGAAAAGGAGAGAATCATTTCAATACTAAAAAGAAACTAAAACAGAAGAAATAAACTTGCATTTGGTAGAAGCACCTTAATAGAGTACAAAATCACACAAAGAATGCTAGAATATGAAATGAAAAATGTCATTCTGGATTTCAAAAAATAACTGAAAAAAAAAAAAACAGTATGAGGTATCATAAAGAGCCTACATCTAACTATGGGGGCAAAAAAATCTCTGAAAATGCCTTTGTTTTTTATTTTATTTATTTATTTATTGAGAGTATGCATGCACACACAAGCTGGGGAGGGCGGGGAGAGACAGAATCTTAAATAGATTCTGCACTCTGCATGGAGCCAGATAGGGGCCTCAATCCCATTACCCTGGGATCATGACCAGATCCGAAATCAAAAGCCAGATGCTCAACTGACTGAGTCACCCAGTTGCCCATGAAAATGCCTTTGAATTACAGAATGAGGAAAACAAAAGGAAAGTTGCATCTGTTTTTCCAACAAATGCAAAGCAAGCCTTCAGAGTTAATAATTCTTCCAGGATTCCAAACAGCTGGGTGATAAACAATTGAGGAATTGCTCAAGTCATTACGCTCAGTCATACACAATGTGAGATCCCTTGTGATGAGTAGATGCTCCTGGCAGTAACTGTTTTCATTCACAAGCAGCTCTTCTCAACTAGATCTTTAAAGGTCTCTCTTTACGACTATTTGCAGACATTTTTTCTCTTCTAGAGAAATTGTGGTAGAGGAGAAAAGTCACTAAGAATGGGTCAGAGGAGTTCAAGGCCCCACATGGCTATTTACTAACATATGTATGGTGCTGAGTAAGAATTTTACCTTTAAGGACCTCAGGGTCCCCTCACTGCAAAATGAAATGCTTCAACTAGATCATTTGTGACAACATATGTCTTTTACTTGTTCTCTCCACTTCCAACCTGCTTGTTTTGTTCTAGCTCATTCAAGTTACTTTTTCTTTTTAAGTTTATTTATTTATTTTGAGAAAGAGAAAGGCAAAGAGAGAGGAAGAGAGAAATCCCAAACAGGCTCCGCACTGATAGCAGAGCCTGACACAGGGCAGGAACCCATGAACCTTGAGATCATGACCGGAACCAAAACCAAGAGTTGGACACTTAATCGACTGAGCCACCCAGTTGTCCCTCATCCAGCTTACTTTTGACCCTACCCTCTTCTCTGACACCATCATCAGTGACCTCCTAGGTGGCCTCTATGCACTCCTCCACTTGACCTCATGATGATATTTCATACCCAACATCTCCTTTCTTCTTTTATCTTCCACTACAGTTTATTCTCTCAGATAGCAGGAGGAGTCACTGGATGACCATATAGTTGCCCAAGAAACGTTTCTTATATTATTATCATTATACTTTTGAGAGCATGCTTTCAGATACTTGGGTAATATAGACTGTAATATAACCAGTGAAATGGCTGTATTCATGAATATTACTGAAACTTTCAAAAAGGTTTTCTCTTCTTAAAATGGGATTTCTCAAACTTAAGAAAAACATCGTATTAACTTTACAGTCCGTCTTATTTAGCAATTTTTCATATACTAAGAAGAAAAACAACAAATATTATTGTTAATGCTTATTTATTTGAGAGAGAATGAGCTAGCGCAAGCAGGGGAGGGGCAGAGAGAGAGAGGGAAAGAGAGAATCTCAAGCTGACAGAGCAGAGCCTAACTCAGAACTCAAATTCACAAGCTGTGAGATAGGAACCTAAGCAGAAATCAGGAGTCAAATGCTTAACTGACTAAGCCACTCGGTCACCCCTATTATCCCTTTAACACCACATTTTTATATAAAGTTCTAAACTCCAAAGCCAGCAAAGTAACAGCAAACATGAGACTTGCAGTTACACAGACTTGGGTTTGAATTCCTTCCCCCATCGGTCAATGGCTGTGACCCTGACAAGATACTTCTGTCTTTTGAAACCTCAACTTTTAACACTGTATTATAACAGTAATGCTCCCTGTCTCCAAGGACTGTTCTGAGAATTGAACAAGGCAATAGACATAATAGCACCCAGAAATGCCTGATATATAAGGTAATCAATGAACAAATCTTGGCTTCCTCTCCTCTGACTATATCTCCTGACCTCCTTTTTTCAAGGATTTATATTCTAATAGAACACATATACTGTAATTATATGTACACTTGCATTTCACTTTTGAAACATTGTTTTGGCCAAAAGTAGAAAATGCACAATACTAGTGCTAAAATAATAATTACATGTACTGCAAGAAACCAAAAAAATTCTAATTCTTTAAGTAATAAGTAAATACCAATTTCATTAACAACCCTCATATATATTTCCAGAAAATCAAAAAACAGTTTTCAGCATTACTCGTGTATAGGTATTCCCATATGTATCCATAAGATGCACCTGTTAATAAACTTCTGGTTACAAAAAAAAAAATTAAAAAAAAAAACAAACAGTTTACATATATTCAAGCAGAACTATTATACACCAGTTTCACTAAAATGTTCTTTCCTTTTCGTTTTTGAAAATCAACTCTATGACAATGTTTCAAACTCATTCTTGTTCAACATACATTCAATGTGCCTTTGAGACACTGAGAGCTCTTGTGGAATTCACAACCAAGTAAACAAACAATGACAGTGTCATGTGATGAGTGTTATAATATGCAGAAGGACAAGGTAACTCTTCCTAAAGGAATCAAGAAAAAGTTCAAAGAGAAAGGCCTGCTTGAGCTGAATCTTGTAGGACAAGCAAGAGTTTTCTTAGTGTAGAGACAGGATAGAAGGTTTCAGGCAAAAGGAAAAACTCGAGCAAAGATATGAGAGAGCACAGCATGATCAGGGACAGGCAGAAGGTTCAGTGCAGGGAGATTATGAGGGAAAGTGGCTGGAACAGAGGTTGTCCAGGTTGGTTGGGTCAGGCTGCAAAGTCCTGTGTGCCATTTGGACTCTATCCTCAGGGCAAAGGGAAATCAGTATCACTATTATCTGCAAAGTCATAGTCTTCACCTGGTCACATTACAGGTATTTTCAAAAGTGATCAGTGATAAAGAAAAATTGAGTTCTTTATAGACAGTATGAAAATTTTAATAAGAAAAACCATACCATGAGAAAGAACTAATAACAATGCTTATGCCAAAAGAAAAAGATCTAAAATCACAAATTGGACTTTAATATAGTGGCAGATATAGACTAGCTTACTCAATACCAATTCCATTTTCTTTTGTGGTTTGCCCTTCCGTCTGGTCCAGAGCTGGAAAGATGGAATGTCCACTGCATAAACCTCTAACAAATGTGGTTGCCATGTACTCTAAATTCAGCAAAGCAACACACCTCTGAGAGACCCTGGCCAGGAGGTGGAAATGGTGGTTTTGGGGTAGAAAGGCAGTGGCTGCTAATGGAATGGCCTTGTGAGGTGAGCATTTCTACAGACCGCGGGGTCCCAAGCCTGGTTCTGGTTTCCTCTGTATTCTCCTAGCTTCCTGAAGCCCTACAGATGACTTTCTACTGTAGTGGTCTCTGTTACCAACAACAACAACAAAAAAACTCTGACCAAAACAACATCACAGAAAAGTATATCTTGGACTTGGTCCTGGATCTGACAAACTAAAACCAGAATTAAAAACTATTTGTGAAAAAAAAAGTTTATCTAAAATAAGCAAAGGTGCCTTTTATTGTTTTATGTTGTCTAATTGCTGTGGCTAAGACTTCTAGTACTGTATTGAATAAAAGTGGTGAGAATGGACATCCACCTGTTGTTCCTGACCTTCGGGGAAAAGCTCTCAGTTCTTCCCTGTTGAGTGACATAAGCTGTGCATTTATCATATGAGGCCATTATTACATTAAGGTATGTTCCCTCTAGATCTACTTTGAAGAGAGTTTTTATCATGAATGGATGCTGTACTTTGTCAAATATTTTTTTCTACATCTATTGAGATGATCATATGGTTTTTATCCTTTCTCTTGTTGATGTGATATATCATGTTGATTGTTTTGCAAAAACTGAATTGAATCACGCTTACATCTAGGGATTAAATCTCACTTGATTGTGATGTATGATTTTTTTAATGTATTGTTGGATTTGGTTTGCTAATATTTTGTTGAGGATTTTTGCATCCACATTCATGAGATATCAACCTGTACTTGTCTTTTTTTTTTTTTTTTTGGTGTCTGTCTGGTTTTAGTATCAAGATGATATCAGCCTCAAAAATGAATCTGGAAGTTTTCCTTCCTCTTTTATTTTTTTGGAATAGTTTGAGAAGAATAGGTATTAACTCTAGCAAAATTAGTCAACAAAAGAAAAATGCCATATGATCTCACTCATATGTGGAATTTAAGAAACAAAACAAATGAACAAAGGGGGGAAAAAGAGAGAGATGATAGAGAGGCAAACCACAAACAGACTCTTAACTACAGAGAACAAACTGATGGTTGCTAAAGAGGAGATGAGTGGGAGAGGACAGGTGAAATAGATGATGGTGATTAAAGAATGCACTTCTCATGCTTAAATAAATAAAAAAATAAAGATAAAGTAAAATAAAGATACATTCCCTAGTGCATGGACATGTAATAACTACTGTTTCTGAGGCACTATGCCTGGTGGTGTTCGTATATAAGCTTGCTATTTATTATGAACCTCACCACTTTCATCACCCTACCTTAGTTCCAGAACATCAATAATAGTTCTTGCCTCCCAGCTCCCAGACGAGTGGTCCTCAATCAGGGGTGATTTTGCCTCTGAAGAGATATTTGGCAATGTCTAAGGTTTTTGGTTGCCACAGCCTGGGGATGGGGGGGGAGCACTGGGTGGGAATGGGAGGGGGAGTCCTGGTATCTACTGAGTAGAGGCCAAGAATGCTATTAAACATCCTACACTGCACAGCACAACCTCTCAAAACAGAGAATTAACTGGCCCCAAGTGTCAACAGTGCGGAGGATGAGCAGCCCTGTTCCAGAAAGCAGTGTGTCCAGGTCTGATGCCTTCTCCACACTTTCTGATGTGGAGTATAACTCTTTTTAAAATATACACAGTATCATGGCCCTTCCCAGCTTGAAACGCATCAGTGGCACTCTACTGACCTTAAAATAAAGCCTAAATAAAGTCTTAAGATGACCCCACTTTTCACTCCAGGCATACCCCTCATTACTGGCACTCTACATCTCAGCCATGCGGAAACCTCTTGCTGGTGGCTCAAAAGTGCCACCTCCCAATCCCAGCAAGCTGCCTCCCTACCTGGCCAATTCTTACTCATCTTCCAGGTCATTTCTTCCAGGAGGATTCCGTTTATCCCTAAGTCTTGGTTATGTACCCCAGTGCTTCCATACCACCTTCCACCTCCTTTATCATAGTACTACCCCCTATATTGCCTCTGTCAGGTACTTAGTGCATGTCCCACTAGGGTAAGTAAGTACTCTGAAGCCTGAGATTAGGTTTATTTTATTCATCGTTACATTGCCACAAGTATTTCGCTCACTCAATAAATGTGTTAAAGTTGTTACTACATAGCACTTGCATCACACAATAGGCACAAATGGAGGAATGGTCTATGAGAAACGCAAAACAAGAGTTCGCACTACCCATACCTATGGTAGAACAGATACTTCAAGGAACCACAACTAGATTGCCTGTTTCTGCCAGAAAAACAATAAAAGGAGCTCCAAAAGACTAGAAAAGAGGGCACCTGATGACTGAAGATTAGGAGCTCTAGGGTCACTCAGCCCAGAGAAATAAAAGCTAGGGTGATGTAGTAACAGCCTTAAATAATTCAACAAAAACACCATATTTTACAAAAATGGATATTTACAGAGTCTGATAGCCTGGTATCTATCTGAGAATTGAATATGGAGAAAAAGGTTTAAATTAACATGTGAAGGATTTAGTCCAACAGAGACAGGTTCTTTGTTATTGTTTTAATACTAGTAAACACCAGAGAGTTGCTGATGAATGCAGCAGCTTGTCATTCACACACTCATTTAATGGGTACCTTCCCTGCTCCAGGCACATCTATTACAACACAGGGTGGCAAATAGGCCTGCACAGGTGTTAGAAGAACACAAAAGGAAAAAAAGTACTTTTAGACAAGCTTGAGAAACAACAGCGGTCAGAAACATCTGCAGGCACAACACCTGAAGTGAGTCTGAAGGAGGAGAGTGGAGGACAGGAAGGCATGGATCCACCTTCTGGTAGCGCGGAGTGCAAATGAGAGCACAAGTACAAACCAGGCTCTAAACGACTAATGGCTTAGCACCACTGCAGTAACAGGTACGGTAATTTGGCAAATGAAAAAAAGAAAATGGGTAAATTAATGAAGGAGCTTAAAATACAATCAGAGGCAATGGGAAGCTATAAAAGGTTTTATGAAAAAGAAAGGCAAAATTAGACTTGCATGCCAAAAAAAAAAAAAAAAATCCCTCCAGAGGCACCTGCGGGGCTCAGTTGGTTGAGTTTCCAACTCTGGATTTTGGCTCAGGACATGGTCTCATGGCCCCTGTTGGGCTCTGTGCTGACAGCCCAGAACCTAATTGGGATCCTCTCTTTCTCTGCCCCTCCCCTGCTAATGTTTGCATGTTCTCTCTCTTTCTCTCTCTCTCTCTCTCCCAAAATAAATAAATAAGCTTAAAAAATAAATAAGCTTTAAAAAAAGAAATTTCCCCCCAGCACAGGACTGGATGGTTTGGAAAAAGGAGGTACTATAGAGAGGGAATGGTTAAGAGACTATTTTAGTAATCCTGGTGAGAAATGGATGCCTTAAACAAAAAGTGAGACAAGATAGAGAGGAGGAAGCACATAGGAGATTTACAATTTCCTCAAAAGAAACTGGGAAAGGGGGCAGATGGGTGGTTTAGTAGGTTAAGCATCCAACCTCAGCTCATAATCTCACAGCTTGTGGGTTCAAGACCCACAACAGGCTCTGTGATAACAGCTCAGAGCCTGAAGCTTGCCTCGGATTCTGTGTCTCTGTCTCTCTCTGCCTCTCCTCCACTCACTCTGTCTCTCTCTGTCTCTCTGGACAGTTGGATTTAAGAAGGTAAAAGGAAGAGAATGTTTTGGGGTTTTTTTAATTGTTTTTTATGTTTTTATTTATTTCTGAGAGAGAGAGAGAGACAGTGTGAGCAGGGGAGGGTCAGAGAGAGAGGGAGACACAGAATCTGAAACAGACTCCAGGCTCTGAGCTAGCTGTCAGCACAGAGCCCGACGGGGCTTAAACCCACAAACTGTGAGATCATGACCTGAGCTGAAGTTGGACGTTTAACCGACTGAGCCACCCAGGCGCCCCAGGAAGAGAATGTTTTTAATAGTGAAAGTTTCTAATTTGGATAACTGAATGAATGATGACGATGCTGGGTGAGATATGGAATGCCTGGAAAAAGTAGGTTTTATGAAAAATATTCTGAATTATTTTGGACATGATGAATTCAATGTGCCTACATACACAGGTGGGCAATTGAAAATATGGGTCTGGAGCTTAAGAGAGACATATGGGCTAGAGAAATAGATCTGAGAGACTAGCACTTCATATGGAATGTTACAGCCTAAGGAAAAACCCGTAGAGTGAGAAAAGGAGAGAGATGATGACAGAACAAAGAAAGAGAGGGGTGCCTCACTGGTTTAGACAGTGTAAGCAACTCTTGATCTCAGGGTCATGAGTTCAAGCCCCAAGTTGGGCATAGAAATTACTTAAAATTAAAAAAAAAAAAAAACAAGAAGAAAAAAGAAGGAGAAAAGCGATACTTAGGGTCATGTAGAAGGGGTAGGGGGCTCATTAGAAAAACATGTCCAGAAAGCCACCAAGAAAAATAACAAAAGATAGTGTCACTGGAAACAAAGGAGAAGAGAGTTTTGTACAAACAAGAGCCGTAAGCAGTGTCAAATTCAAAAGATGACAGGGGAGCATCTACTGCATCTGGTATTAGGGCCACTGATGACCTTGGTGGGAGAAGGGTAGGTGGAGCCCAAGCTATGGAGCAGAGACTACACTGAGCCATGGAGGAACTGAGAGGCAAGGATGGAGAGTCACTGAGGGAAGCAGTAATTGCTTAAGAACATGGTTGTGAAGAGAGGAAGGAAGGCTGAATGATACTGACTGTTCTACTTTGGTATGTTTTAGAGTTTGCTGTTTGTTTTCCTGAGGTACTTGCATATGAATCCTGGCTCCTCCCGCCCCCCGCCCCCCCCCAGCTCTGTGACCTTGGATAAATCACAGTATACCAACCATTCAGTTTTCTTAGCTGCAAAATAGAGTTAACAATCTACTGCATAACATTGTGTGAGGATTAAATAAAATAATGTACATAAAGCTTTCAGGACCTGGTTTTGATACATGGTAAGCACTCAAAAAGAGCAATTTATCATCATCATCATCATCATATACAAATGCAGATGGGAAATGAACTACCAGAGAGAAAGAAATTAGAAAAAGACAGTTCTTACAGGATCCAGATCTATAAATATTATGGGGAAGATTGGTTCTGGACAAGAGGGGGATGCTTCATCTGAAGGTTTTTAAAAATTAGGAGCAGACTGAATCACAAGAGTCACTTTTGCAGGAAATTCACGGTCTTTAGAGCATCTTCTGATACAAACTTTGTGTGGCTGCTGCAGTCAAGCCTCCCTACAGGGCTCTCCCCAACCCCCAGAGACTTTGCACTCCATACATGCTATCTGGCAGAGCCCAGATTCTACACATCTGAGTCAGTCCTAGTGAGCCCCAAGAGACACTCACTGACTTATACAACGATTTGAGCTGAATTCCTCAGCATTCTCTCAGGATTCCCAAGAACTGTCTTAAACAAATATTTTTAGGAACTATGGGACCATTGACCTGATACAAGCACTTATTAGCCTCACCCTGGCCCTGAAACTTGGGTCCCTCAGAGCAGCCTCTTGATAAAAGGAGGTGGCTTCATGGTGTCAACTTCCATCAATGCAATGAATGGTAGTCCCACTCCATTAATGATTTTAATCAATAATGATTTCAAGGTAAGGCCATGTTTTTGTTATTATCACTGAGTAATCTTTGATATACGAATCTCATCATATTTTTCCAATATCAAACCTGATTTTTTAACATGATTGCCAAAACCACTTTAGTGTATGTATATATTTAATATATATTATATATAGTATGTATGTATATTCATATATTTAATTTGGTTTTTTATTAAATGTTTAAATAACCCCACACAACTGATTAACAGCAAGAATAAGTCTAATGGTAAAAACAAAACATTCAGGAAGTTTCCTCGTTTTAATCTATATTTTAAAACCACCAAACTCGTTGTATTCCAAGCAATAACTAAACTGATGATGTAGGCTTCTTGTACAAGATACTTTCCCAAATAAGCCTATAACTCTCAAAGCACTACATCATATAATGACCATTCAACATTCCCAAAGCTGCTCTTTCAGAATATCTTAGGTCTCCAAGTACTGAGAATCAATAATCACACACAAACCAAGATAATGCACTTTACCTGGTGGAGAACCTGCATGAGCTGGGTCCCCATAGTGTCCATAATGTGGTGGAGAAAGGCCTATTCCAGGCTGGGACTGAGAATAGGGGGGTGTAGCCACATACCCTTGTTGACTCATTATGAAAATATCATTCCAAGAGACAGCTCTACAAAAGAACCCTGCAACAGAAGAAAACAAAAATGTCAACAAGGGAGTTTGAGTTACTTAATGCTATTAAAAATATGAACACAGTTAATAAATATTTATAATGGTTTGAGGAAAATATCAGGTGCATGAGACATCTTCATATCTTACAACATATCATATCATTATCCCCTAAAGAGGCTCTAATCATAGCTCTATGGAGCTCAGCGACTCGCTTCTATAGGCAAATTCTCAGGCACAAAACATGCATAACAACTTGCCAATCACTTTTTCTTTGGAAGAATGAACTATTTCACAGCTAGTCTCTCATAAGTGTATCTACTCTTTTCATGCCTTTCGTTCCCATGGCCCTGTTTCAGCACAAAGCATGCCACTGGCAATAAGCACGAGTCGTTCAACTGACTGACCAGAACTGGCAGTAGGCTGCAATCAGATGTTTTATGGCTTATGTCATTTCAGTGCTATCCTAATTAGTAATTTTACTTAGGCAGTTAGGACGAAGAGAAAACAAGAGTCTAACAAATACAGCAGAAGATAAATAAGTCGATAATGGACTTATTTTGTGAGTCATGAAATGACTAAGCCAGGTTGCAGCCTACCACAATTTGGGAGTTGTCAGTGGTCTCTCATTCAGAGATGCTAGACTCTCTTTCCAATTTAAATATCACACCTCTAAGAACATATGCACATATATTTAAGGAACAAAGGAAAAAAAGCAATAGAGCAATTTCATATATGTTCAAGCACACACACACAAATGCAACATACCCACCTTGATTCTATTCAGAAGCTAAACATTAATTTGTTCTAAATTTTCCATTTTTTACAGGTTTCACGAGACAAGAGGCATTTCATAGAACTATTCTCAAAAAAAATTTTTTTTGTAACAAAAAAGGCTCTAAATCCTAGCAAAGGATATTCTAATACTTAGCTGTGTGACATGGAATAAGGTGAAGAACCTCTCTGGGCCCTCCGGTCCTTCTTACAAAATGAAGCTTCTCAAGATGTTGCAGATATAAAACACTGATACTACACTTTCTCCCCAGTTTCTTCATCTGGCATGGGAGTATCATTCCTGTTGTTATTTTATGATACTACCTTTTAAGGTAAAAGTTCGGTGATACCTGCTAAGATTTGAAATAGACCTACATTCAGGAAATGTCATTCTTCATTTGGTTTCATTTTCCTATTAAACTATGCGTTTCCAAAGCTAAAACGACTAAGTGAAAATATTATGAGATCACTTTCTTCTCCTTGGAAGGAAAGAACTAGAGAGGAGAGAGACAGGAAAAAGCCTGCTGGTCCACTTTGTTACTGACAACACTTTTTCCCTCCTCCCACTTGAGCAGAGAGAGACGTGGCAGCCTGAGCTTTGGTCAAGCTCATCCAACCAAGCACATTTCGGAAGTCAGCAGGAGCACACACCTACGCAGCAGCCTGTTGCTGAGTGACGGAGAGGAAAGGCAGGGATGTTCCCTCCGAGCAGCAGGAAGCAAGCAGTCGGGTCCCTTTTCACTGGTCCTGACAGGAATTTGCTTCCTCACGCAACCCAGTTTGCCACGTCAAACTTCCTCACACAGCACCAAGTTACAGAAACCTGACTCAGCTTCAAGCGGCGACATGGCAGAAAGCCACTTGGCAAGAGCAGGCCTACGATCAAAATCTGGTGGAGCCCCAGGCCATTGTCACTGGTCAACTATCGCCAAGGTGTGTCTCTCACCCTGGATCGGGTTCGGATTTGGACAAATTGGTTGCACTATCAGGATGTCCCGAAGCTTGAAGATACAGTTGCCATTTTTACTATGAATATTTCCAACGCTGCCTGCCTCCAAAGAGGAAATTAAGTTGATACGGAGACGAGAAAACCGCTGGCAGTGCCCCTGGAATCCCGGGGCTAGTGAGGACCCTAACCACGCAGTCCCAGCATCCCAAGACAAAAAGATGGGGGCGGGGGCGGGTAAAAAATCCCCACGCCCACCCACCCCACCCCCATTATTAAACTGCACGAAAGGACTCAGGGAGCTAAGTCTGAGGTCCCCTCCGCTGCCCTGCCACAGGTCAGCACCCAGCCTCTCGCCAACCCCCATCCCAGGCCCGGCACGGCACCCCGCTCCAGCTGTGCCTGGGGAGGGGCTGTCCCGCCACAGCGTAGCTAGGCAGGGCGACGCATTACCTGTTCTGCTCCCGCACGCCGCTGGACTTCCGAGAGCCTGCGCTCTGCTCCGAGCGCCAGCTGCCCGCGCTGCCCCGGCTCCCGCAGCGGAGCTGCCCGCGCGGCGCCTTTCCCCCGGCCCTGTGTCCCCGCACGCCGGTCTCGCGCACAGAGTTGCAGCTGGGCTGGGAACTGCCACGTCAAACACTCTCCCGGCTGCGCGCCCCCAGCGCCGGGGCTCAGACCAGCTGCCGCGCACCCGCCGGCGCACGCGCACAGACCCGACGGGGCGGGGCGGGGCGGGGCCGGGGGCGGGGCCTGGCCGAGACTGCTGCCGGCGTATTGGCAGCCCATCCTTTTATTCTCTGTTCGCCTCTTTCGATGTGGTTGTTTGGTTGGTTAGTTGGTTGGTTGGTTTCCCTACAACGGGTCAAAATGTTAACGCTGTTGCTAAATCAAAGCACCGTTTTCACAGTGGAACGGTGTATGAAGGCGGGAGTGCGTAATGAGGGTTCATTCATTCTTGCATTCAACAGGTTGCAGCTTCGGCTATTCATTACGTATTACTTGACTAACTCTGATATCCCAGGTATTGCTTGCCAATACAGGAAGGTACGTGATTCAAGATCCCGAAGAGATGAGAGTTTAAAGGCGAATTTGGCACGTGTGCACGGACAATTTGATGACGCATTCAGGCAACGCACGACAGAAGAAGGAAAGTCCAGTCCAAGGCAGCCTGGAAACGTGTAAAATAGGAAGGAAAAGATGTCCCAACTGAAAAATGTGGAAAGAAATGCCTTCATTGAAGCTGAAATTGCCAGATATCTGTGTATTCCTCAAAGGAATGCCTACAGATTCATTGTGAAGGATGCTTGAACCCACCCCCAACAGGAATCAATTCATACATGAGCACCCAGTGTTTAGCTCACTGTGCTATGAGAAACCGCTGACAAAGGCAACTATGTAAGACCCGGGACTTGACCATCTCACTGGTTTCTCACAATGCCCCACTGCTAGACAGAAAGGCCTTCAGCCAACCTTAGGTTTGGTATAGCTACCAAATACAAAAAGCAAACCAGATCAGTGTTTTTGTTGCTCAAACTTACAAAAAGCAAAACAAATCAGTGCTTTGTTTTCAAGGTATGCTTTCCTCTGGGTTACAAGAAGATAAATACTAATTGACAAATCCCTTTACTGATGCAATCCCCTGGGCAAACACTTGCATGGGTATGATGCTACTGCTGAATTGCTACATGAGTTTTGCAGGCATTTTTAGTTATTCTAGCATGGTGAAGTCTAATGGTCTCTTTCCCACTTCTCTTTTTTCTACAGCTTTAAGGTATGATGCCCTGCCCACTGGCTAAATTTGAAAATCTGCAATAAAAAATTTGTTTTAAATTATTTTACTGTATGTAATGAAAATGTTTGATGGAGTTTAGGAAGCTTTGATCTGTGTTGAAGCAACGCAGCTTGTAAGAAGCAATAAAAAAAGTTGTCATATCACAGTTATGTCACAATGTAGGAAACAGTAGTCTCTTGGACTACATAGGAACTCTGTGTAATGAGCTGGTTGGCTTGTTGCCTCTATAAAACCACTAAATTTGAATTTGTAAATTCTTTCTAAACCCTTGTTCATGGGTACCAGACAAACAATTTGTGATTTCAGGTCTAAGTGTTGAATTCCTAAATATTTAAAGCTGAAAGGGATTAAATATATGAGTAAGTCAGTATTCAGTGAGGACTGAATTCAACTCAACTGCTTATTGATAAATAAACCAAATTTCAGAAAATGAAAATAACCTCCCAGTCTTCCAGTTGGAAGTCATGCCTTCTTACTCTATTTCAAAGCATTTTTTACCTCATTTTTCTTCCTCTTAATGTTACTCTGTTTGCTATTCTCTATTAAATGGTTTGTCTTTCTTTCCTATAACTGCCTTAAGTTTAAGCTTCCAAATAACTAAAATATTAATAGACTATACAGCTCCACCAGTGTCTGGAGTAACCAATCACAATTTTCTTTTTCTTATGAAATAGACTTCTGGTTTCAGTCCTGTTTCCTTTCTTGTGACCTTAAATAACCACCCCTGTAGTGAGTAACTTCTGACCTTATTCTTTTGGCAGGGTTGTTGGACTTCAGCAGACAGGGGGGTCAGCCTGGATTCCCAGCCTTCCTTGGTCTGAACCACCCCACCATCGCCTGCTGTCAACCTCTGATGTTCCATGTGTAACTAATATGGTCACCCTGGTAACCACATCCTAATTGAAAGGTGAGGTCACAGGGAGTGTCCATGTGCTGGAGTTCTGTGTTCTTCAGGGTCTTTCTGTTCTATATTCTTATTTATTTACTTTTTAGTAATCTCTACACCGAACACGGAGCTCAAACTCACAGCCCTGAAATCAAGAGTCGCATGCTCCACCAACGGAACCAGCCAGACAACCCTCTGTTCTAACTTTAGAAGGAAAAGAAAAAAGAGAATAAACTGCACCAAAGATTATATAGAAAGCGAATGAATTTCCTGACAACATTCAGGCTTCTTTCTGATATATATCCTTTGGAAGAAAACTGTGATGCTCTAAGCATTTATGTAACTTAAAAAGTTTGGGGTCTCTGGTTCAAAAGCTACAGTTTGAAAAAGGTTTATATTTTTAAAAAATGAAATAGCCGAGACTTGGACTATATTAAATATCTGAAAGCACAGTAAATAAGACCAAATTAAATAGTGGTGGGGAATAGGGTACATAGTAGGCTAAGTTGTAAGTTGAGCAACAGCCAATAACAGTAACAGTACAGTTCAAATGTTCATTAAAGGCCTGATGCAAAGGTGCTTCTGGAAATTATTTCTTTCTCTTTTTTTAAATAGCAGTTTTATTGAGATATAATTAACAATTTACCCATTTAAAGTATACAGTCCAATGGGTTTAGTATGTTTACAGGGTTGTATAGCCCTCACCACAATCAATTTTAGAATATTTTCATCTCTCCCCAATAAACCCTGCACATTAGTAATCACTTCCTTTTCCCCACTACCCTCCCATTCCACAGCCCTAAGCAACCACTAGTCTACTTTTTATCTGTGAAGATTTCCTATCCTGGACACTTTATATAAGTGGAATCATATAATATGTAGTTCTTTGTGACTGTCCTTTCACTTAGCATATTGTTTTCTCTTTTTTTAAGTTTATTTATTTATTTTAAGAGAGACAGAGACAACACACATGGGGAGGGACAGAGAGAGAGGGAGAGAGAGAGAATCCCAAGCAGGCTCCATGCTGCCAAGCACAGAGCCCGATGCAGGGCTCAAATCCATGAAACTGTGAGATCATGACCTGAGCTGAAACCAAGAGTTGGGCACTTAACTGACTGAGCCACCCAGGTGCCCCTAGCATAATGCTTTCAAGGTTCACCCATGAAGTACTATGTATCAGTACTTATTTCCTTATTGTTAAATAATATCCATCATATGGATATAGCACATTTCATTATCCATTCATCAGGATAACTGATGGGTAAATAGGTTGCTTCCCCATTTTGGATATTATGAATAATTTCATGAACATTCATGTACAAATTTTTGTTTAGATATACATTTTTATTATTCTTGGGAACTTCGAGTAAACAACATCATTTCAACATAGTTTTTGGAGCAGTCTGGCTCCAAAAGCTGTACTCTTAGCAATTAGGCAATGTTACCACTCAGTATGAGATTTTATTTTTAAGATAAAATAGGCAATATCACTCCCCCCAAAAGGCAATAACAAAATAATTAAAATTGAAATCTCTGGTAAAAATGTAATTTACCAAAGCTGGTTCTAGAAGAAATTTTTTTAGAGTTAAAATATAGAGTTACCATGTGACCCAGCAATTTCACTACTAGCTAGAATTACTTTGTTAATATCTTGAATATCTTGCTCTGAGTGTATTGCATCACTTATATCTTTGTCCATAGATTGGGCACTGTGACATCACACTGCCAGGTCAAGTTGACTCAGGTTTGAATCCTGACACTATCACTCACTACTAGCTATGTGTGTTTGATGTATGTAACATTTATTAAGCACTCACTATAAACTGGATGCTGTACTAAGCACTGTGGATATAAAGTTGGATGAGACATTTTTCTAGCTATTAAAAGTTCATGGAAGAGGGGCGCCTGGGTGGCTTAGTTGGTTAAGCGTCCGACTTTCGCTTAGGTCATGATCTCGCAGTTCGTGGGTTCGAGCCCCGCGTCGGGCTCTGTGCTGACTGCCAGCTCAGAGCCTGGAGCCTGTTTCAGTCTGTGACTCCCTCTCTCTCTGACCCTCCCCTGCTCATGCTGTCTCTCTCTCTCTTTCCTAGAAATAAATAAAAATTTAAAAAAATATTAAAAAAAAAAAGTTCATGGAAGAGTACAGGGATTGGCAAGCTATAAAATCTGGCCCACCTACCTGCTTATTTTTGTACAGTCTCCAAGCTGAGAATGGTTTTTATATTTTTAGATGGTTGAAAAAAATCAAAAGAAGAATAATATTTCATGACACATAAAAATTATGTGAAGTTAAAATTTCACTGTCCTTAAATAAAGTTTTATTGGAACACAACCATGCTTTTTATTATCGTACTCTCTGTGATTGCTTTTGCACTACAGCAGCAGAGTTGAGTAGTTGTGACATTTCGCACAAAGCTCAACAAACCTAAAATATATACTACCTGGCCCTTATAGAAAAAGCTTGGTCTGGTTTGACCTAGAAGTATGGTATAGTGGATTAACGTTCTATGAAATAACCAAGTTGCCATGGGAAAATGTAAGAAGAGACATTGAGGCCAGACTTGGAAAGTGAGCAATACCTCCCTGATGAAGGTGGCATCTGAAAGGAGTCCCTGAGCACAAGAATACGTTAGGAAAAGAAGGAGTGAGAGGTAGCAGGAATCGCAGGAATGAAAGAGGGAAGACAAGGAATCTGGAGCATTCAGAGGTGAAGTGGTCCAGTACAGCTCAAAGGTGGAGTTTTAAAGGAGTGAGGAGAGGAATGAGATCAGGTAGGCGGGCTGTGCTAGCTCTTGCAGTCCCTCCTCAAAGGCACTGGAGAGGCAATGAAAACCTTTAAGCAAAGGAATGATTCAATGATTCCTCCTGTACCCCCCAACCCCCGCCGAAATCAGTCTGGCAGATAAGAGATAGGGCTCTGCAGTCCGACCAAGTCATTACTTCTGTTTCTGCCACTCACTGGCTATGTGTGCCCTCTAAACTTTAGTATCCTCATCAATAAAAATGGGAGTAATTATAATACTAATCACAAAATTTTTAGTGGGGATTAAAGGAAATAATGCAGGTAAAGTACTTACTTGGTACAGTGTTTGGCACATGATAAATGCTCAATAATGAGCAGCATCAAAATAATTATTATTAACAGCATGTCTGTGACAATAGAATTAAGGAGATAACGTCTAAAGATGAAACCCTGGGGAATCCTGTAACGAGTGCACATTCTAAGCTTACTAACCTTGGTGTACTCATAAATTTGGGATATTACATTCTTCTCATTGTTTTCATGAACATTTAATGATATGAAGCAAAGTGTTATGGAACAAAGTAAAAGTAGAACAGAGTGAGGAGGATTGGGAAGGCCAAGTGGGTGATGGGTTGTTTTATGTGGCATAATTAATGATGGCAGTATTTCATGGAGTAGTTAGGGCAGGAGGTCTGTGGGGCCTGAAGGCATGCCACTCAGATAGATCTCTCTCCAAGATTACCTGCTCCCAGGCACGTAAATGGTTGACATCCTTCAACTCTTATGCCTTTCACAACAGCATTCATCCCAAAGGATTCTTCTTAGCAGTTCAAGCCAGTGACTGAGCTTGGTGGACATACTGATGTCAGACTACTTTTTCCCAGCACAGGACCCCTCTAGTAAGAAATCTTTCCTCTGGGATGCCTGAGTGGATCAGTTGGTTACATGTCCGACTCTATATTGACCCAGGTCATGGTCTCAGAGTTCACGAGTTCGAGCCCTACCTCCGGTTCTGTGCACTGACAGTACAGAGCCTACTTAGGATACCTCTTGCTCTGTGCCTCCCCTGCTTACTTTCTGTTTCTGTCTCTCTCAAAATAAATACTACTTCTCTTCATAGGTGTTTCCCCCAATCACTCTGTTGTGTGTCTAATTCCACACTGGCAGCTGCTTTTCAGGAGACCTGGACTGACACAGCCTCATGGAGGTGAGATTTGAACAAAACCTTGAGGGACGCCTGGATGGCTTAGTCGGTTAAGCGTCCGACTTTCGCTTAGGTCATGATCTTGCGGTTCGTGGGTTCGGGCCCCGCGTCGGGCTCTGTGCTGACTGCCAACTCAGAGCCTGGAGCCTGTTTCGGGGTCTGTGTCTCCTTCTCTCTCTGACCCTCCCCTGCGCACGCTGTCTCTCTCTCTCTCCCCCCTAGAAATAAATAAAAATATTAAAAAAAAAAAAAAACCTTGGAGTAGGAGAGTTAGCCACACAGATCACCTGAGGGCAGAGCTTCAGGCAACAGAGCCTCCAAAGGTCCCTAAGTCAGGAAGGAGCATGCCTGGTATGTTCTAGGAACAGGAGGCCAGGACAGAGGAAATGAGGGGAAAGTTGTAGGAGAGGAGAGACAAGAGGCAAAAACAGGAAGCAAATGGGGGCGCCTGGGTGGCTCAGTCCTTTGAGCATCCGACTTCGGCTTAGGTCACGGTTTGTGAGTTTGAGCTCTGCATTGGGTTCTGTGCTGACATCTTGGAGCCCGGAGCCTGCTTCAGATTCTCTCTCTCTCTCTCTCTCTCTCTCTCTCCCCCTCCCCTGCTCATACTCGGTCTCTCCCTCTCTCTCAAAAATAAATAAACATTGAAAAATTTTTAACAAAAAAGAGAGAGAAAGAAAAAACAAGGAGCGAATGGTATAGGGTTCTTTAGTCTATTTTGACGAGTTTTGGAGGTACCTGGGTGACTCAGTTGGTTAGGCATATGACTCGATTTTGGCTCCCATCATAATCTCACAGTTCATGAGTTCAAGCCCCACATTGGGTTCTGCACTGACAGTGTGGAACCTGCTTGGGATTCTCTCTCTCCCTCTCTCTACCCCTCCACCCTCCTGTTTCTCTCTTGTGCTCTCAAAAATAAGTAAAAATAAAGTAAAAAAAAAAGAGTTTTGTTTTTTTCTCTGATTTTGACTTACTTATCTCCCCCCTTCTCTCTCTCTCTCTCTCTCTATATGTGTGTGTGTGTGTGTGTGTGTGTGTGTGTGTGTGTGTGTGTGTATGTGTGCGCTAATATGGGACACAGCACCTCTTCATAAGGAATCTGGTGTTTGGAAAACATTTATTTTACAAAGGCTCAATGAGATTTTAGGCCTCAGAAATATATTCTTCAATCATTTGGTTTCTCACAGGTTTTCTTGGTGGTGGCTAAGATTTGAGAAGGAATAGCAAATGTAGGTTTACAACCTACTTTAAAAGCTGGTAGAAAACTGAGTAGTGCCTGCTACACAGCTATAGTTCTATATTCGTAGTTCACCCCTTACTCATATCACATTGCTAACTTCAAAGATTTTCCAATTTGATGAAGTCAATGAGATATGTCTCAGTGTTTTCACTGCACTGATTTTCTTGATCAAAGTAAAGATGGCAGGAGAGCAGGCACTTAAGATGTGAATGAAACCCAACTTTTATTTAACAAAGGAGATGCATACATAATTTCTACTCTGGTCAGTGAGTCCCAGAGCTACAGCAGCTGTAAGGAAGGAAGGCTGGAGCCACAGTCTCCCTGCCGCACAGCCCCACATCAGCTAAAACTCAGAAGGATAATTTCCAGAGTGGAAATTATGTATGCAACTCCTTTGTTTCATCCCTAAAATTTTCAGCCGGATTCTCTCACTTTCCTGCAGGCTATTATGTAGATGGTAGTGGTCGGGCCAAATTAACCCTCGGGATGAGGACAATCCTCTGGGATTGGTGGCAAGAATGTGAAGGAAACTTTGGTGCCTGGATACATTCAGGAATCAGAACCACCAACTCACCTTGAGCCTGATGTTTACTTCTGAGCTGTTAGATGAGAGAAAAATAACTGTATGGAGGCTAAGCCACTGATTTGGGATAGGGTGGGGGACCTCTCAGACAAATAATCATATTCTTAAAATTAGTATATTTATTTTTTAATGTTTTTTGATGTTTATTTATTTTTGAGAGACAGAGAGTGAGTGGAGGAGGAGCAGAGAGAGGGAGACACAGAATCCGAAGCAGGCCCCAGGCTCTGAGCTGTCAGCACAGAGCCTGACATGGAGCTCCAACTCATGAGCCATGAGATCATGACCTGAGCCAAAGTCAGAGGCTTAAACAACTGAGACACCCAGACGCCTAAAATTATTTATATTTAAAATAATTAAGGGGCGCCTGGGTGGCTTAGTCGGTTAAGCGTCCGACTTTCGCTTAGGTCATGATCTCGCAGTTCGTGTGTTCGAGCCCCGCGTAGGGCTCTGTGCTGACTGCCAGCTCGGAGCCTGGAGCCTGTTTCAGAGTCTGTATCTCCCTCTCTCTGACCCTCCCCTGCTCACGCTGTCTCTCTCTCTCTCTCCTAGAAATAAATAAAAATTTTAAAAAAAAAATTAAATAAGATACTTGTAAATTTTACTTATCAGAGTAAATCTACCATAAACCAACACACAGAACAGCATATAGACTAGAATAACAAAAGAACTATAGATAAGAATGAATTAATCCCAGAGGAGCAAATGAGTGGACAGTTTAACAATTCGGTTTTTAATGGAGTCCCATGTTAAAAACATCCCCTAATGGGTAAGGGTGGAGTTTTCTTCTGAAAGGAGCTGATATTTCTATTGTTCACCAAAATGAATAGTGGTTCACTGGCCAAGAACTAAAGGCGACTCTTTGGACTTTCTCCTTCCCCCTAGATCTAAGAGTTGATTCTAACCACAAGAGACACAGAGAAGACTCCAGATATACTGAATGATCCGGCAGTAGGTCTGGAGAGCTCATCCTGACTTCAGAAAGGTTCTGTGTTGGTGGCAGCAGTGAGAGTGGGAGTCTGTTTCCTCTGGTGCACCCTTCAGGCTCCCAGGGGTCCCATCGCCACAAATACGAGCCAAGAGCAACTGTTTCGAAGTGAGGAGGGCAGGGTTCTCTCTCACTTCAGACCTGAGGAGTGGTGAAGTCAAAGGTGACTGAGCGTGGTGGCAAGACCCAGTCAGAGTGGAAGAATCTGAGGACTGAGTTCAGAAGAGTATGGAATTCAGCATCCAGAGGATCCTTCAGAAACAGCTGTGTTGCCCGGGATAGGGACTGAATTTCGTGAACTGGTGACTTGCCCCATAATAATTTGGGTTATTTTTAATTATTTTAATGTTTATTTTTTTGGGGGAGAGACAGAGAGAGAGAGAGAAAGAGAGAGAAGGAGAGGAAGACGCAGAATCTGAAGTAGGGTCCAGGCTCTGAGCTGTCAGCACAGAGCCTGATGCGGGACTGGAACTCACAAACCCAGAGATCATGACCTGAGCCAGTTAAACACTTAACAGACTGAGCCACCCAGGGGCCCCATGGGTTATTTTTTAAAGTGTAACTTTATATTACAATCACAGGCATCTAAGATTTTTATATATACATATACAATTATGTTGGAAAAGGTCATCCAGAGGACATGACCCCCAGTTGACCCTAGAGCTGAATCCGGGCAATCAGAAGCTCTTCTTCCCAGCCCCTGTCCTTGCAAGTATGTTCTGCCCAGGAAGGCAAATGGGACCAATTTTCAAGGAGGCAGCCTTAAGAAAGGTTGTTGTTGAACTATCTGGATGCTGTATGTGACCAAATCCCATTAAGACCTCTATATAAACTTTAAAGACTCTGCCAACAGGTGCCGAAATCTACTCCTCTAGCAACTGCCGAAGACAAGCCTCCGAAGTAAGTTCCCTTGCTTTTTTTTCTTTTAAGGTTTAATCTTGAGAGAGACGAAGTGTGAGTGAAGGAACAGAAAGAAGGAACAGAAAGAGAGGGAGACACAGAATCTGAAATAGGCTCCAGGTTCTAGGCCGGCAGCCCAGAGCCCAGCATTTTCAGGGGGTTTTCAGGGGTGCAGGATCATGACCTGAGCCGAAGTAGGACGCTTAACCCTTAACTGACTGAGCCTCCCAGATTCCCTTGCTTATTAAAACCGCCACCTCGCTATCTGAAGTGACCGCTACTTTCTTCAGTCTCTCCGTGCCCTCTGTGTACTCCACCAGTTTGTGAACTAACGACTTATGTGTTTACTTCACTAACAAGTGGTATTTTATTGCCTCCTAAGAAAACACCTTCTTTTTAGAGTTAGGTTTTCAAGACTTGTTTGTAAATTGACAGTCTTCTCATCTGGTACAACTGTAGGTTCAATCTTTGTTCTAACTTCTAAAAGGAAAATGAAACGGGGGTTGTGAATTGCCTCAGAAATTGTAAAAAATGGAATTGTTTTTAAATGTTTAAAGATGCTGAATGAATATCTTTGTTGAAGAACTAATATGATGTCAATATAAATTTATGTTCATTACCTTTAACAGACATATAGGAACATAACAATTATTATCTTCCTTTGGACCTTCTATCTGTTAAGAATTTATAGGGGCGCCTGGGTGGCTTAGTCGGTTAAGCGTCCGACTTTCGCTTGGGTCATGATCTCGCGGTTCGTGGGTTCGAGCCCCGCGTCGGGCTCTGTGCTGACTGCCAGCTCAGAGCCTGGAGCCTGTTTCAGTCTGTGACTCCCTCTCTCTCTGACCCTCCCCTGCTCACGCTCTCTCTCTCTCTCTCCTAGAAATAAATAAAAACATTTAAAAAAAAAAAAAAGAATTTATAGACAACTGGTTTAAACAATGGTATGCTTTACTGAGCTAGAAGAACTATGTGAGGAGGGAAGTGGGTGGGGAATAGGATTCAGGTAGGACATGTCATATTTGAGATATATATGAAGCATCAAATCTTAATATTAGGTATGAATTGCAATATTTCAAGCTGAGGTCAGAGAAGTCTGATCTGGAAATACCAAATGTAAGAATAATCATCTTTGATAAGAAGTTCTGACTGTAATATCTAACAAATCTAGGTTCTTGGAATATCTAGTTTTATTTCACATTTAAATGACTAGATATACAGATCTGGAGTTCAGGAAAGAATTGAATAGAAGATAAAGAGTGCAGCCCTCGGTACATCACCAGAGCCCCATGTGCATCAAAGCAGAGCTAACTGAGTGGATGTGTAAAAGATGTTCTAAGACCTTGTCATTTCAATAAATCAAAAACAAAAGTTGTTTTCTGAAGGCAACAAATTAGATTTGTTTTGTGTTTTATATGGAAACCAACTTGACAATAAACTACTTGTAAAAAAAAGAAAAAAAAGATTTGTTTTGTGTTCTTCCATTGCTTTTTTGATTTCTTGGCTTTTAAAGTGCACTCGTATTTAATTTTTAGTACTAATTAATGAATATTTAGTTAATTGAAAATTTCATTATTTGAAGAATGTTTCAAGTAAAATGCATACCTCTTGGTTTAGCTTGAATAAAAGTTTAGATTTCAATTCAGAGTAAAGTAGGTAGGAAATGAAAGAACGATTCTCAGTTGAAATAATTCATTCAATTGTTTATTTTTTAACTGGTTATAATTTTAGACATATTATGTAAATAATAGTGAAATACAAATACACATTTTAAAATATTTTATGTCTTTTATTTCACATCAGAAAACCAATTTCTAAAATTTTTTTCAACTTTTTTTATTTTTGAGAGAGAGAGAGAAAGCACATGGGAGGGGCAGAGAGAGAGGGAAACACAGAATTCAAAGAAGGCTCCAGCCTCTGAGCTGTCAGCACAGAGCCTGACATGGGGCTTGAACCCCTGAACTGTGAAATCATGACCTAGCCAAAGTCGGACAGTTAACCAACTAAGCCACCTAGGTGCCCCCAGAAAACTAATTTTAATGAATGCTTTCATATAAAAATGCCATTGTTCAAAAAAATAAAGTTTTAATTAAATTAATATATTTAATTTTATATATTTTATATAAATTTTATATAAATATAAAACATTTATATATGTTTTAAATTGGAATTGAAACAAAACCTAAAGGGTGATTTATGAAATAATAATATTAAATTCATGTTGCTAGTATTGAACTTTAGTTATAGCACCTATATTATTTTTTAACATCTATATTGCCGTATAATTGACATACAAAAGCTGCACATACTTAAAGTGTTCAGCTTGATGTTTTTGACATATGTACATATCAGTGAAATCATCATAATTGAAATAACAAATCCACCACTCCTAAAAGTTTCTTTGTACTCCTTTGTAATCACTTCTTCCTTCTTCTCTCTACCCTTCAACTCCCAGGAAACCATTGATTTGCTTTCTGTCAAAGATTTGTTTGTGCTTTCTACAACTTTATATAGGTAGAATCATATTGTATATACTATTTTGGGGAGAGTGGGTTGGCTTTCTTTACTTAATTATGTTGAGATTCATCTATTTCTGTGTGTGCACTGATAGGTCATTCATCTTTATTCTTGAGTAGGTTGCCTTTGAATGGATGTATCACAATTTGTTTATCTGTCATTGGCTGATGGACATTGTATTATCCACTTTGGGGCTTTTCCAAATGAAGCTGATATAACCATTTATGTACACATCTTTGTATGGACACATCTTTTCATTTCTTTAGAGAAATACCTAGGAGTGGAATAGTTGGGTCACAATAGTTGGGTTGATGTATGTTTAATTTTTAAAGATAGTGCCAGACTCTTTTCCAAAGTGGTGTAGCATTTCATGTTATCACCAACAGTGAATGAGGATTATAGGTGCTCCATATCCTCTCCAGCACTTGGTATGGTCAGTGTTTTTTCTTTTAGAAATTCTCATAGTTGTTTAGTAGTATCTCATGGTAGTTTTAATTAGCATTTCTCCAATGACTAAGGTTGTCAAGCATATTCTTATGTGTTTATTTGTCATCTATAAATCGTACATAGTAAAGTGTCTGTTCAAATATTTTGCTTATTTCTATTGAGTTGTTTTATTTCTTATTATTGAGTTTTTGTGATTTCTTCATAAGTCCTTTATTAGACATGCTATTTGCAAATATTTTCATTCAGACTGTGGCCTGGTTTTTCATTCTTTTTTTTCTTTCTTTTTTTTTTTTTTTAGTTTATTTATTTTGAAACAGACAGAGAGAGCATGAGCAGGGGAGGGATAGAGAGAATGGGAGAAAGAGAGAATCCCAAGCAGGCTCAATGCTTACTGTGCAGGGCTTGACTCATGAAACTGTGAGATCATGACCTGAGCCAAAATCAAGAGTTTGACACGTAACCAACAGAGTAACCCAGGCCCCCCAATTTTTCATTCTTTTATAGTATCTTTTGAAGAAAATTTCTTAATTTTGATGAAATTCAATTTACTAATTTTTCTTTTATAAATCATGCTTTTGGCATTAAATCTAAGAAAACTTTAACTCAAGATCACAAAGACATCTATGTTTTCTTCTATAAGTTTTATAATTTTAGTTTTTTTCATTTTTGTCTATGATCCATTTAGAGTTAATTTATGAAGATAGATCATTCTGGGTCATGAAATAAATCTCAATAAATTTAAAAGGATTTAAGTCATACAAAATTTATTCTCTGCCCTTAATTGAATTAAATTAAAAATCAGTTACAATGATCTGGAACAATCCCAGATATTTGAGAAACTGAATATTATATTTCTACATACCCCCACAAGTCAGTAAGATCAAAAGGGGAATTTAAAATTATTTTGAGCTAAATAAAAGAATGGCATGTCAAACATTGTGGGATGTAGCAGAAGCATTATTTAGGGGAAAAATCTATAGCACTAAAATGCTATATTAGAAAAGAAAAAAGGCCATTACATTAATGACACCAGTTTACATTATGAGGCACTAGAAAAAGAAGAACAAATGAGACCCAAAGTAAACTGTAAAAAGGAAACAATAAAGATCAGAATAGGGAAACCAGTTGAATAGAAAACAGAAAGATAATAGATGAAAGCAGTGAAAATCAAATGATGGCTCTTCAAGACCATAAAATTGATAATCTTTTAGCCAGACAGATCAGGAAGGAGAGAGATGGAGTGGGTGAAGGAGAGGACTAAAGAGACAATACAAATTACCATATCAGGAATGAGACACAACTTCACTACAAATTATACCAATATTAAAAAATAAGAGAATATTATGAATAACTTTATGCCAATGATTTTATAGCTTAATTAGTAAAGATCACTGAAAAAGAAACAGATAATCTGAATAGTCTTACATCTCTTAAGTTGAAATTGTAATTTAAAACTTTCTGAGAGATATATTCTAGGCTCAGATGTCCTCATTACTAAATTCTACCAAACATTTAAGGAAGAAAAAGCCCAATTCTATAAAAATATTCAAAAAAATTGAAGAAGATATAATAACCCCCAAGTAATTCTATAACACTAGAATTACTTAATTCTAAAAGCAGATAGTCATTAAAAGGGAAAAATATACAAACTATGATTGCTCATAAGTATAGGTACAAAGATTAATGAAATTTTAGCCAGTCAAATGAAAAAATATAAAATATTTATAAGTATATAAATATATATTTTTTTAAATATATAGAAAGGATAAATATATTTTGACCAAGTGGAGTTTCTTCTGGGAATGCAAGACTAGTTTAGCATTAAAAAATAAATGTACTTTACCATATAAATAGATTTTAAAAATATGATTATCTCAGCAGAGAAAAAGGCATGTGACAAAATCCAGCAAACATACTGATGAAAATTCTCACTGAACTAGGAAAAGAAAATGAACATCTTTACCCTTATAATAGGCCTTTTCAAAAAACTTTCAATGATGAAAAATTGAATTACTTTCTCCAAGGATGAAAAATGACGCTAGAATGTTTGTTCTTATCCCCTCTATTCAACATTGTACTAGAAGTTCTAGACAGTGCAATAAGGCAAAGGAAAAAAATAGTCACCTTGTTTGGAAAAAAAAAAACCTATCATTTGCACACAATGTAATAGTTTATAAATTCATTGGATTCTATAAAAAAAAAGCTGCTAGAACTAATATACAAATTTGGCCAGGTTGAAGAATATATGATCAATATTTGAAAATCAATGTTATTTCTACATAGTAGCAACAATTAGAAATTTAAATTTTAACAAATTTTAAGGAAACAATGCCGTTTATATTAGAACCAAAATATGAAATATTAGGGCTAAGCCTAACAAATGATAAGTAAGCCCTATGCACAGAAAAGTTCAAAACATTGCTGAGAGAAATATAGATGATTTGAAATTTTCTAATTTTTTTTATTATTTTAAATATTTTTTTATTTATTTCTAGGAAAGAGAGAGAGACAGCGTGAGCGGGGGAGGGTCAGAGAGAGAGGGAGTCACAGACTGAAACAGGCTCCAGGCTCTGAGCTGGCAGTCAGCACAGAGCCCGACGCGGGGCTGGAACCCACGAACCGCGAGATCATGACCTAAGCGAAAGTCGGACGCTTAACCGACTAAGCCACCCAGGTGCCCCAGAAATTTTCTAATAATTTAAATAAATGAAGTATAATGTATTGATGAATTGGAAGGTTTAGTATTTTTAAGAAGTCAACTCTTTCCTAATTCATTTATAGATTCCATACAACTCCACTCACAATGCCAACAAAAGATTTTTTGAGACAATGACTAGCTATTAAAAAATAAACATGAAAATACAAAGACCTACATGAGTTAAAACAACTTTGAAGAACAAAGTTGAAGATCTTATACCACCTGACTTTAAGACTTATTGCAAAGCTACAATAATCAGATTAGTATGGTACTGGCATCAAAACAGACAAAAACATTAAGCTAACAGATTGGGAGATTTCAGAAATAAATCAACAAAATATGTAGTCAATTGGTTTTTTACACAGGTGTAAATAAAGGAGGACAGATACTCTTTTAGTGTTTTTGACAAATGGTGCTGGAACAAAATGACATCCACATGTAAAAAAAATGGACTTCAATTCCTACTTCCTACCTCATATCATATAAAAGAGTTAATTGAACACAGAACATAGACCTAAATGAAAAACTCAAAGCTTAAAAGTCAAGATCACAAAGATTTTTTTGCTTTTTTCTTCTGGAGACTTTCAAGTTCCAAGAACAAAAACATGTCCATACAAAGACTCATACACAAAAGTTGCCTACAGCTTTATTTGTAAAATCTCAAAACTGAAATTAACCCAGTTTTCTATGAACAGGTGAATAGACAAACAAATTGTGGTATATCCATATAATGGATAACTCTCAAAATAATTATGTTGAGTGAAAGAAGCCAAACAAAAAAGGAGAACATGTTATAAGATTTCATTTAAATAAATATTGAGAAAATGCGAACTAATCTATTGTAACAGAAAGTAGATCTGTAAGTGGCTGGAAATGGGGAAGGAGGAGAGAGAGGTGAGGAGGAGATTTACCAAGTGGCAAGAGATATACTTCTAAGGGTGATAGATATATTCATTATTTCAAGATAAATAGTCTTATAGGTGTATGTGCATGTGTTATATCTCAAATTTCATATTTAAGTATGTACAGTTTACAGTATTTCAATTATACCTCAATAAAGCTGTTAATATTTTTTCATTGAATTTATTATTTTTCCCAGAGGCATGATATTTTTGTGATGTTAAGATTCCGGAACCTGGGGCACCTGGGTGGCTCCGTTGGTTGAGGGTCTGACCTTGTCTCAGGTCATGATCTCACAGTTCGTGGGTTTGAGCCCCGCATCGGGCTCTGTGCTGACAGCTAGCTCAGAGCCTGGAGCCTGTTTCAGGTTCTGTGTCTCTCACTCTGATCCTCCCCTGCTCATGCTGTCTCTCTCTCTCAGAAATAAACAAAATATTAAAAAAATTTTTTTTTAAAGATTCTGCAGCCCAAAACATGCTCTGTTATTTGCTTTGCCTTTGGGTCCTTCAATGAGTTAGTATAGATTTGGGTGTTTTGTTTTTTCAACATATAGGTTTTTATATTTCTGTTTAACTTAATTCTTTACTGTTATCTGTTTTATTTATGTTTGCTTTTTTCCATTTCTATGTCTGTTGATTGCCAGTTAAGAAAAAGCTGTAGATTTAAAAATATATATTTATATGAGTAACTAATCAAATTATCAAATTATTTGTTTTTATTTTATTACTTTAAAACTGTAATTTTGGGGTGATTACATGCACAGATGTATCATCAGTCCTACATTTTTTTCTATTCCAGTGATATTATAAATAATCATTTAACTTTTTTATTGCATTTAGTGGAACTCCCAAAATAATATTGATTAATAAACCTGATGGTTAATATTTCTGTCTACTTGTGCTCTTAAAGGAAATGTCTTTAGCACCTGTGTTTAAAATGATGTTTTAGGTAAAGGTGACAAGCATGGCAAATTCAGATGCACCTGTTCTGGTTTGTTTTCCTTTGCTAAAAAGTCAAAAAGCTAAAACTACATTTTCCAGAATTCTGTACAATAAAGCTTTTTTCCCATATCTTGACATTTTTCTATATTTTCCAAATTTCCAGAATAAACACATAATTAACTCGCCCATGTACACAGTGCCAGTAAGTGATAAGCTAAGTAAACAGACACAAACAGATTTGTCCAAATGCTATCCTAGTAAGTGTTTGCTTCTCACTAGATTACTATTTTATAATTGCATTATTTGATATGTAAATTTTATATGGGTTATCTATTTTACCTGAAAGATTTAATAAGGGCAGCCTTGCATGCATGTTGGTATTTGTCTTTTGGTGACCTTAGGCATGTATTCTTTGGCTTTACTACTTTTAGCCCTGTTCACTTGCAAAATATACTACAAGTGTATATTAATTGATCCTTTTGCTCTTGCTTTGTTACAAAGCAAGCCACTCATTTGTTGAAGGGACAATTTCAATATTTCAGAAGCTGATTTTGTCCCTTCCTTCTCTTAAACATCAGGGATGCCTCTACCAGGTAATAACATGCTATATACAAAAGGTGCTTTTCTGCTTAACCCAGATTTCACAGAGTTGGAAGAAGCCTTAGAAATCATTCTAGGGGCGCCTGGGTGGCTTAGTCGGTTAAGCGTCCGACTTTCGCTTGGGTCGTGATCTCGCGGTTCGTGGGTTCGAGCCCCGAGTCGGGCTCTGTGCTGACTGCCAGCTCAGAGCCTGGAGCCTGTTTCAGTCTGTGACTCCCTCTCTCTCTGACCCTCCCCTGGTCACGCTGTCTCTCTCTCTCTCTCCTAGAAATAAATAAAACATTAAAAAAAAATTTTAAAGAAATCATTCTAGTCCAATTCTTTGATTCCCCAGATGGGAAAGCTGAGGTTCAGAGAGTCAAGCCAATAGTCACATGGATTTTGAAAAGCTGGCAATAGAACCCAGATCTTTTGACCCGCACTCCAGTGCCTTTTCCATGTTGGCAAATTCTCTCCGCATTCTCTATACTTTCATTATTAAGGCTATTTTAAGAGTTATGCAAACTGAAGTTTAACTGCATTTCAAGAGGATACTTTAAAGCAAACTTTTTACAAAAAAATCAGCTCCTAAAATATATATACATTAAGATGTATATGTGAATGCAGGCACGTGCTTCTCATCTCCACCTCCACACACAAGTCAGAGAGAGAGGGGGAGGGGCGGAGGAGGGAAGGAAAAGAAAGTCTTCCATTTATGGCTCACTTTAACCCAACACTGTACACAGTTCTCAATTTCCTGGAATCTGGCTCTCAGCTTCTGTCTTTCTAGGCGCTATGCCTTCTTTCCATGGCTTGCATCTCCAGTTTCCAAGCCATCCAAAAGAAGGTGTAAATCTACTTTTGCAGCATGATGCTTTAACTATGAAAGCCAATTCTTCTGCCTCCAATTTTCAGCTTTAAGATGTCATCTTTACATAAAGCAGGCAGAAAGAGCCTCTAAGGGGGTAGCAGGAGGTAGAAAAGCAAAATCTTCTAGGATGGTCTTGCAGCTACCCTCACAAAGAGATGGGACAGCCTCCTTCCTCTTATTTCTGAGACTGAGAGATTTCTGTTGTACTTAAAAGTACAGTGGTCCCCTCTTATCTACATTTCATTTTCTGTGGTTTCATTTATTTGCAGTTACCCACAATCAAACACAGTCCCAAAGCAGATGATCCTCCTTCTCACATATGGTCAGAAAGTCAGTCTCAGTCACCACCTAACACTACATCACACTATCTACATCATTCACCTCGCTTTATTTCATCACGTAGGCATTTTATCATCTCACATCATAAGAAGGGTGAGTACAGTACAGTAAGATATTTTGAGAGAGAGAAACAGCATTCACACAACTTTTGTTATAGTATATTGTTATAATTGTTCTATTTTATTATGAATTATCATTGTTAATCTCTCCCTGTGCTTAATTTATAAACTAAACTTTATCACAAACAGGTATGTATAGGAAAAAAACGTTGTTTATATAGGGTCCAGTGCTCTCTGCGGTTTCAGGAATCCCCTAGGGGTCTTGGAACATGTCTTCCGTGGATATGGGGGACTAACCAATTACCATGGCCATTTGCTCCACCTTCCCTACCATAGTTTCAAAATGTGTTACCCTACTAAATTGACAATGTAGCTTCAATGGGACGGAAACTTTTTTTTTTAAGTTAATATTTATTTATTTTTGAGAGAGAGAGACACACACACACACACAAAGTTCAAGTGGGGGAGGGACAGAGAGAGAGGGAGACACAGAATACAAAGCAGGCTCCAGGCTCTGAGCTGTCAGCACAGAGCCCAACATGGGGCTCGAACCCAGAAGATATGAGATCATGACCTGAGCTGAAGTTGAACACTCAACTGACTGAGCCACCCAGGTGCCCCATCAATGGGACAGAAACTTATAAACAGAAAAATAAATGGAGAAAAATCCAATTTGTCAGAGATCTCATCACTCTGTCATTAAACTTTTGCTTCATTAAATCTTGATTATTGTCATTCTTAACATTAAAGGCCCTAAATTCTATGATCGTATATTCTTTCCACAAATGCTGGCTAATTTCTTAGGCAGTTTTCAGATCTCTTTTATTCTTTCCTAATTTCTGTCTTCACTCCATTATTTATTTCTTCCCTCCCTCTATAAATCCTTTAAAAAAAAAACCACCCTCCTGCTTTCATGCATAAGATGCTTATAAGGCACTGAAAAGCATCACTAGAATTATAAACCTATGAAAAATCTCATGTCAGCAAATCACCTGAATAACAAAGAAGTGATGCTTCCCCTGCCTTTATGATGATTATTTCTGCTCTTAAAATGAATGTGATTATCCTAAAGTCTATACTGGTAAATAAATGTGTGTCTTGTCATTTCTATAACTGGGATAATGTCTTCTTCACATAATTAAGTATAAGAGCTGTGAACATTCAGCATCTCCTCAGTAATTTATATATATTTATACATTTCCACCCAAATTTGTTTTAATTAAAGACAAGACAATAGGCTCAAGATGGAGTCACTTATACTAAGCTCCATGACACCAAACTGATGTAATTTAGTTTTAGGGTTCCCCCAAATGGAATCTTAAACCAGTCAGTCAGAAGTTGCCTGATCATCATCAGTTACGTAGTCTGCCCGATAGACGCCCACCATCCCCTAAAGGAAAGGAACCTTGCCATAACCAATCTACTTTTGGTCTAGTATAACTTCCTTGTTTCTGTCTTTTCTGCCTATAAAAGTCTTTCATTATGTTCAGATCTTTGGAGCTCTTTATATCTGCTAGATTAGCTGCTTCCTGACTCACAAAGCACTGAATAAAGCCAATAAGATCTTTAACATTTATTCAGTTGAATTTTGTTTTCTAAGTCTTAAATAGGTCATATCTAGCTCTGTGTTTAGGCAACTTTTAAATTAATAGAAGCTCCACACATTTTATTAAGAGTATTGTGCCAGCATTCTGCCTTCAAGACCAAGAAAACAAAACATAAGATTTATGAGACTAACATCCTTGCTGGTATCACTTATTAGCAATTTTTCTTTTAATGATATTCTTATTAAATTTTTTTGTGGTAGAATTGGAAACGTCTTAATAATTTCAAGTTATTAGGAGTTCATAATGTTAGATGTAGATGAACCATTTAACTGAAGATGCTATATGAAACTAAGCATGTTTCATTTTTTTCAAATTGACTTCACAAAACACCCTTTCAAGTTTTTATATTTTTCATAGAAAGCTACAAGGGCTCACTGCTTTGGGGGACTTGAGCCCAATGATGAAGTGAGTCTCTGGCAGGCTTATCTGTACCTCTGATATCACTTGAATTCAGGCGATGGGCAAATACGGCTATGATGTTGCTGCTTAAGAATTTTGATCCTTTTTAAAGTGAGCTGTGAATGAATAGCTATGTTAATATGAAAGACTAGAAATTTAGCTCCACTTGAGAATAAAAATCTCTCAAAACAAAATATCTTCTGTGATATAAAAGAATGTCAAATCAATTAAAAATTAAATTTTCATATTTAAGGAATTCCAGCAGTATAAAATCATTTGCAAAACACATTTGCAAGGTACACAATACATATTTGGATATTGTACATGTAGTTTATAAATCTTACCTTTTTGTTTGCCAGTTTATATGTTGAAAAGTTAGAATAAAAAGCCTATTTGGCTTCTTTCCCCTAGATAATGAAATTTTCTTTGCTTCTTATTTAAAACAGCATGAGATTATGCAAAGTGCTTCATATGGTAGAATTTTGTGCTGTGGAGAGGGGGAAATCAATAAGAATCATTTCAGAAACAGATTTTAAATGCTCATAATCACTTTAAAAACATTATTAAAAGAGAATTAAATGTATCATTTTACCCAATGTAAAGAAAATGATTGTTAAATTGTTCTTAAACGAGAACAATTATAAAGGTGAATCGGTACTCTTTGTTGATGGAGCAGGGAAGGGCATTCCTGGAAGAGAAAGTACAGGAACAAGTACATGGCAAAGTAAAACAACCTGGAGACATTTGGAGGACTGCCTCAGCTCTTTGATATGGCAGAAGCAAGGAGCATGTTATGGGTTGAGGAAGGTCCTGGCCAAGCATAAAAAGAATAGAAAAGTAATCAAGGGCCAGATAGTGGTTGGCATATTATGTTCCACTAAGATACTAAGGTTTCCTAGAGGCAGCCACAAAATGGTTTTAAAACAGGGAAACAACATGAGTATATTCTATGTGTTGCTTATGTACTGTTGGCTTTTGCCACAATATGGAGGATGGAATAAAAGATTTCAAGACTAGTGGCAGAAAGAACCAAGAAAATAGTAAAAAGTTACAAACTTCTTTTTTTAATGTTTATTTCTTTTGAGAGAGACAGAGAGATAGCACAAGAAGGAGAGAAGGCAGACAGAGAAGGAAAGAGAGTACCCCAAACAGGCTCCACGCTGTCAGTGCAGAATCTGATGCAGGGTTCAAACTCATGAACCATAAGATCATGATCTGAGCTGAAACCAAGAGCTGGACACTAAACTGACTGAGACCCAGGCACCCCTAAAAGTACAAACTTCTAGTTGTAAAATAGACAAGTCACAAGGGTATAATGTACAGCATGTTGACTGTAGTTAACAATATTATATTGTATATTTGAAAGTTGTTAAAAGAATAGATCTTAAAAGTTCTTATCACTAAAAAGAAGATCTGTAATTATGTGTGATGTTGAATGTTAACTAAATTTGTTGTGATGGTCGTTTCATAAAATATACAAATAACAGATCACTATGTTGTACACCTGAATCAATATAATGTTATGTCAATTATATCTTAATATAAAAAAAGGGGAAGAAAATAGTGCAATACTATAAAAATAAAAAGGCGAAATAGTGGGATGGAATTTAATGAATATGGGGGAGGAAGGTGAGAGTGGAGACTAGGGGCATTCTTCTGTTTTGACCTGAGCAACTCCTGAATTGAATGTATCAAGAAAGAGGATTTAGGAGAGACAGTGTTTTCCAGGAAGACACTTATTTCACAGGAGTTTTGTTGCCTTTGAGAGGTTCAGAATGCATAGTTCTGGAGCTCAGGAGGGAAGGTAAAATGAATATCTGGGACTTGAAACCAAGAAGCGAAGTTCCAGTCTTGAGGATAGATGTGATTGGTGAGGGACACTGTTAGAGTTAGAAGAGAGATCAAGGGACAAAGCCGTTAGAAGCATCAATATTTATGGAGTAAGAAGGAAGAAAAGCCAAAAGGAGACAAAAGGAATGGTTAGAAGGTAAGAAGAGAAGCAGGAAAGAATGGTGTCTTCCTTATATTTTAGCAGACTGAGCTCATCACTCATTATTACTTGAGAATATCAGGTACTTTTCTGTTTCTATGCCTTTACTTGTGACCTTTCATTCTTTTAAAAATAGTTCTTATTAAAATCCTAGCACTTCTCAGAGTCTAATTGGAAGACTGGATCTTTTGTGAAAAACTTTCCTGATCATTACTGCTATAATCTTTCACCTGTTTTCTCAAAAGCCCCAGTGTTATAAAATTAGATTCAGTTGTATTATTTAAGTCAATCTTTATTTATTAATTTTTTAAAAAACAGCAATAATAAACCCATTACCTGTCAATGTAAATAACATATTAATGAAAAAAATTAACAAAATTGTTTTTAATGTTTATTTGTTCTTGAGAGACAGAGACAGAGCATGAGTGGGTGGGAGGTAGAGAGAGAGAGAGAGAGAGAGAGAGAGACAAAATCTGAAGCAGTATCCAGTTTCTGAGCTGCCAGCACAGAGCCCAATATGGGACTTGAACTCACGGACTGTGAGATCATGACCTGAGCCAAAGTTGGACACTTAACTAACTGAGCCATGCAGGGACCCCGAAAAAAAATTTCTAAAATAGAACAATTTGTGAGAAAAATGTTATTGTCTTACATTTTTGCAAATCTCTTTAATGGCTGGTTTAAGAGAAGATAGCTAGATTATCATAACCTCTTCTGTGTTCAGACTGTTGTGATTAGCTATTTTGGTTAAAGCACAGGAAGAAAACTCAACCTTACACAGATATGTAGTTGGAAAAAGAAAGGTATGTTGTGACCGTCTTTTCCTAAAACTCTGAATATTCTTTATTTTTTGGATACTAAAGCAAAACTTAGCAAGGTGCTGTGTATTAAAGGTGAGTTATAATGTGGAATGGGAAACTATATCAATAAAATATTCAAATTGTTACACTAAAATCCATTGGTCTGTTTTGCAATTTGAATGACCATGCATGATTTTGTAACATTACTTCCAAATTTGTCATTTAGAAATAATGATTCACTGAATTATGCAAGTCTATGGAATGTTGACATATTTTATGATCACATTTGTTACTGTTACAACAGCAGTCTCATCAGAAAAGCCTTTAAATAAATATTGGGAAACTGTCAAACTCATAGTAGTGAATACCACTTTTCCAAATTTCCGTTTTCATTTAACAGCTCAAGCTTTATCAGTAGAAACAAATACCATCAGTTATTTTCTTCAATGTAGGAGCCTCATCACTTCCTTAATTTTCCAGAAAATGTCATACCATTCTATTCTGAATGTGAATCCTTTGAATATCTGTCCTTTCTAGAGGTAAGAGGAAGGAACTAGCTTAATTCCAAATTGTCTTTCTTTTCAGCTTGTAGCAATGGTTCTTGGGCTTAGTAAGTCCTGAAAAAATATCTGTGGATTTGAATTAAATTTATTTTTGCCATGAATTTAGACTGTTGTATGGTTTCCATACGTCCCAGTTTACTTGAGGCAATCCCCATTTATGCCTATTCCTCAATGTACCATCCAGTTTAAAATGTTTTCCTGGGGGCGCCTGGGTGGCTTAGTCAGTTAAGCGTCCGACTTTCGCTTGGCTCATGATCTCGCGGTTCGTGGGTTCGAGCCCCGCGTCGGGCTCTGTGCTGACTGCCAGCTCAGAGCCTGGAGCCTGTTTCAGTCTGTGACTCCCTCTCTCTCCGACCCTCCCCTGCTCATGCTATCTCTATCTCTCTCCTAGAAATAAATAAAACATTAAAAAAAAAAATAAAATGTTTTCCTGATTTAATTAAGGAGCATTAAGTATTGTATTAAAACATGTGAGGATCAGGCGCACGTGTGTGGCTCAGTTGGTTGAGCGTCCAACTTCAGCTCAGGTCACAATCTCACAGTTTGTGAGTTCGAACCCCATGTTGGCTCTGTGCTGACAGCTTGCTCAGAGCCTGGAGCTTGCTTTGGATTCTGTGTCTCCTCTCTCTGCCCCTTCCCCACTCATGCATTGTCTCACTCTGCCTCTCAAAAATAAATAAATGTAAACAAGAATGAAAAAAAATAAGCGAGGATCAATTTGACGGGCCTTTATTTTGTATTTGCAATTTCTACTATAGTTTCATCTAGAAGTGTGAGAGTAGTATGCGGGAATAAGAATTCTCACCCTAACACATGCAAAAACAACCAGAGATAACTTATTTTCTATTCCAGAGTGTTTTAAAATGCAAACCAACAATTGCTGTTTACGATAGTGCGCAAAGTCTTCACGATGAAATGATATACACTTTCACTTGAACTCAAGTGACTGGTAACAGTTAAATCCTTCTAGTCTTGCCTGTGGAGGAGGAAGCATTCAGCACAGGTGCCCCTGCAGTCTATTTGGTGATCTAGCCAATTACGCCACGGCCAATGCTACAGATACCAAGATGTAACAAATGTCCAGGCTGCTAATCAGAAGGATCTTCAAGAAATGTGGGTAATTATAGAGTAGGGTGTCTATGAAATATGTGCAGGAAATAGAAGCTGTAATGATTGAATGCCCTTGCTCCTGCAGTTTTGTCGGTATCGTATGGTATAAATCTTCAAAATGTTGTTTATTTTGTTATCAATGCTTTTTTAAAAAATTAGAAGAAACTATTTGGGCAGTCATGAGCTAAGAGCCAAGACTATTTAATGACAAAATAAGTACTAACTTTCTGTTTCTCAAGAAAGCTAACACTTGCAAAAGTGTTAAAACTCCCTATCCAACCAGAGGGCCATAATGGCTGACCACTTTAAAACTGAAAGAATCCACTTCAAAAATTAATTTTAAGATGCTTATGCATGTAGATCATGATTTAATGTGCAGCTACAGAAGGTATATTTACATGTCACTCTGTGAAGCATGACTTTCCACTTTGATCAAATGATTTCATTTTAGATTCCAAGTTTTCTTATGACCATACAAAAAAGTGAAGCAATAGCTATTACTTTCTTGGTTCCTTTAACAGAATAACTTCACAGATAATTAAATGATGCAAGTCTTATAACAACATATCAGATAATACAAATAGGACATCAACCAGTTTAAAGTGGTTAGGTTTTTTTCCCCAATACAAATCATGGAATAAAAGTGAAACAATTTAAAGTTCATTTTGTTAAGATAAAGCATCAGACAATATTGTTAAAGCCACTATAAATTTAGTTTAAAAGTTCAACATTGAGATGAAATTGTTTTATATAGTAATAAAATCAATTTAAATTGTGATAGAGAACCTTGTAAAAACATGGTAAAAGTAATGTTCCACTAAATCAAGAAATATACATTGAATAAATGTACCTTTTGTATTGGTTGTGGTACCTGCAAAGTTCATAAATGCATCTTAAAAGGGCTATGACGTTCTAATAACTGAAATAGAAACTATAGTTGTCAGATTTAGTAAATATTTTGTACATACATGCATTTAGAGTAACTGTGCTATATAAACATATGTATGTTATTATTTTACTTGAGAGAGAGAGAGAGAGAGAGAAAAAGAATGAGTGGGGGAAGGGCAGAGAGAGAGGGAGACAGAGGAAACCAGGTGGGCTCTGTGCTATCAGCATAGAGTCCAATATGGGGCTCAAACTCATGAATTATGAGATTATGACCTGAGTACAAGTCAGACGTTTAACCAACTGAGCCACCCAGGTGCCCTAATATGCATTTTTTACAAGCTTGATGTTGAAATAAAAAATAATTCAGATTCAGTGTAGAAGTAGGTGCTTTCTCTCTTTGCTATTCATTATCAATCAAAGTTTTGAAATGTTTGAACCTTTAAAGAAGTTCTTTGTAAATCAGTCTAAGTGCAATACAATAATATTGAACTCACTTGTAAGTATTTAAAATTATTTGGAAATGTGAAAACAAAGTACTCAATACAGAGTCCCCTGAAGTTCAGCTTTTGAAATGGTTAGCAAGCAGCAGTTACTAAAATCAACACAGTTGATACTTGAACAACATGGGTTTGAACTGCACATCTCCACTTATATGCAGCTTCTTTTCAATAAATACTGTTCAGCACTGTAAATGTATTTTCTCTTCCTTATACTTTTCATAATAACATTTTATTCTCTCTAGCTTACTTTATTATAAGAATAAAGTGTATAATACACACAGCATACAAAGTAAATGCTAATCAACTATTATGTTATCACTAAGTCTTCTGGTCAACAGTAGAATATTAGGAGTTAATTTTGCAGGGAATCAAAAGATAAAGATATTTTTCTGTGCAAGAGGGTTGGGACACTTACTCCCTACATTGTTCAATGTTCAACTGTACTTGCAAGTAGATGACTTTGCAATTTATTTTTACTAAAATAAAAGAAGAATTGAACATATTAAATAAAAGCTCAAATGGTGCAAAAGATTTGATTTTCAAATTAGATCATAGATCTTTGGATTGTCTTGAACGTCTTTTGATTGTGCTTCTTCTTTTATTTGGAGGAAGTAATTCTCTCTGTCAAGATAGAGTAAAATTTAAAAGAATTTAAATTTGACAAAACATTCAAAAGAATCACAGAGAGAGAGAATTTGATGAATTTTGTTTGGTAAAACATTTATTGAACAAATATACTCTGAATGGAGACAAAAGATATTGAACTGTTCTTATTAATCCTAATAGTCTGTACATTCATTTTGATTTTTACATACATAATCATGTTATCTGAAAATAATAACAACTTAACTTTTTCTTTTCCAAAAGAAGTATTTTTACTTTTTCTTCCACCTTTTGTTTCTTTTATTTTTGCTGCCTTATAGCACTGACTCACTGACTAGTACCCACAACGTAGAACAGAAGTAGTGATACTGATCACTCCTGTTTTAATTCCAACTCAAGAGACAAATATTCAAAATTCACTACTAAGTAAAATATAGTTGCTGATTTTTTAAAAAGATACTCTTGATGTAATTAAGGTAGTTCTCTTCTTATAGCTGACCTTTCAACAACATGGATATGAACTGCATGGATCCACTTATACACAGATTTTTCTATATATAAGTACAGTGCAGTACTATAAATATATTTTCTCTTCTTTATTATTTTCTTAATAACATTTTATTTTCTGGGTGCCTGGATGGTCTAGTCGGTTGAGCGTCCCACTTAGGCTCAGATCATGATCTCACAGTTGATGAGGTCAAGTTCCTCATCTGGCTCTCTACTGTGAACTTGGGATTCTCTCTCTCTCTCTCTCTCTCTCTCTCTCTCCCTGTCCCTTCCCTGCTTGAGTGTGTGCTCCCTCTCTCTCTCAAAATAAATAAATGAACTTTTTTTTGAAAAAGGTTTAAAATTTGTTTCTTTTCTCTAAATTACTTTATTGTAAGAATACAGTATATAATACATATACAAAATATGTGTTAATCAACTATACGTTATTGGGAAGGCTTCTGGTCAATAGTAGGCTATTAGTAGTTAAATTTATGGGGAGTCAAAAGTTATACGAGGATTTTTGAATGCACAGGAAGTTAGCTCTTCTAACCTCTGCATTGTACAAAGGTCAACTCTACTTAGTTGATATTTTTTTTCTTGATCATACTTTTTCTGCATCTATTGAGATAAGCATACATTCCTTTCCTTTATTCTGTTAATGAAATGAGTTACAATGATTGAATTTTATTATTTTTTATTTTTTTATTTTATTTTTTTAAATGTTTTATTTATTTCTAGGAAAGAGAGAGAGAGACAGCGTGAGCAGGGGAGGGTCAGAGAGAGAGGGAGTCACAGACTCTGAAACAGGCTCCAGGCTCTGAGCTGGCAGTCAGCACAGAGCCCGACGCGGGGCTCGAACCCACGAACCGCGAGATCATGACCCAAGCGAAAGTCGGTCGCTTAACCGACTAAGCCACCCAGGCACCCCACAATGATTGAATTTTAGATGTTAAACCAGTCTTGCATTTCTGAAATAAACCCCACTGGTCTTGATATATTATCCTTTTTATATATCCTGTAGTAGATTTGTTCATACTTTATATAAGACTTTTACATGCTCATGGGGATGTTACCCTGTAATTTTATTGTTTTATAACTGCACTTAAGTCCTTTTAAAATGTTCTGATAATCAATATAAAAAGTTTTGAATTTCCTTTAATGTATAGATACATCTTCCTTTTTTCCTGAAAGACTTATATTTAAAAATAATTTCTGAATAAAACACTTTTTGGTCAATACATAAATATTTAAAGTATTAAAAATTTTGAAATAAATTTTAATTTATTTAACTTTTATCATTTTTACTTTTAGCTCTCAAAAGTATCATGGATGAATGATAAATTTTTATGCTCCTTTACTAATATGGTCCTTTACTAAACTGTTGACTTAAGGGCAAGGTTGGTTCTTCCTTGCTTTTAGGTTCTTTAAATAGCCTAAAAATAACTTTCTTTCTGTTGAAGCATGACCCTCTGAACGTTTTGTTGCAACTGAACATCTATTCTTTCTGAGTCTCTGCTCTTGCTATTCCTCCCACCTGGAGTACCCTCTGAACTCTTATGGTCTTTGCCTTTTGGCATTTTTCCTACACTTTACGTTTCAGATTAAACGCTCTCTTTTTCCTCCATTCCAAAAGTGTACAATTTATTTCTTCTCTGAATAGACACTATTAATAATCATGAATGTTTATGTGACAATCACTATGTGTCATGTAGCATCTATTCTAAGTGCTTTAAATTTATTAACTCATCGGGGTGCCTGGGTAGCTCAGATAGTGGAGCGTCCAACTCTTGATTTCAGTTCAGGTCATGATCTCAGCATTTATGAGAGGGAGTTCGTGGTTGGGATCTGTGCTGAAAGCACAGAGCCTGCTTGGGATTCTGTCTCTCTCTCCTTTCTCTCTTTTCTTCCCCCTGCTCACATGCATGCATGTTCTCTCTCTCTCTCTCAAAATAATCATTAAAAAAATAAAAAAATAAATATGTTAACTCGTTTAATCCCCCAACAACCTTATGAGGTAGAGATTATTTTTACTACTCTTTTACAGATAAAGAAACTGAGTTATAGAGAGTCAAGTGGCCTGCAGAACTTTATGCCATTAGTAACTGGAAATCAAAGAATCCAACCTAAACTGCTTGTCTGGAGCCTGCTGCCACATGACATCATCCCTGAAGGCAGTAGCTGATAAGTATTTTCCATTTCTATTGTCACTGATGTAGTTTGTCTATTTATTTATTTAATTTTAGAGAGAGTATGCTCAAGCTTCACAATTCTTAGACATTTAATTTTTGGAGGGTGGGGAGAAGGGCAGAGAGAGAGAGAGAGAGAGAGAGAGAGAGAGAAAGAGAATCCTAAGCAGGCTCCATGCTCAGCATGGATCCCACAACTCTGGGATCATGCCCTGAGCCGAAATCAAGAGTTGGAAGCCCAAACAAGTGAGCCACCTAGGTGCCCCTCACTTATATAGTTTAAAGCCTCTCCTCTGTCAGTAGTTATTTTTCAATATCCGATTCATTACTATTAGTAGCAGAGGCACTATAGAGCATACTCTCCCTTCCATACTACTCCTTAAATAACTTTCTAAAACATATATCTAAGCAGCAGCATCTAAAACTTAACAAAACAAAAACAAAACACAATAACCCCACAAAAAAATTCCTCAATTATTTATTTATTTGTTTGAAAACATTTGTTAACTCTTCGTTGCTCTAAGATAAAGTCTAAAGTCGAGGGGGCACCAAGGACCTTTTTCTTTCTTTCTGGAACAGAAAAATGAAGTAGAGGTAATTAGTATAATGGTAACTCTCAAATGGACTCATGAACCAAAGAAAGGAAATTATTTCCTAGGATTTAAAAGGTTGTTAAGATTAGTTGTCCTTGGACCAAAATAATATTAGCATTGTTGTATATACATTTGTTACCTGTATGGTTTCATTTAAAAATTTTGAAATTATTATTAATGATTTCTTCTACTAATTTTTAATGATGAATATTATTAGTTGGATGTTCTCCTAAATTCATTTTGCATCTTGAATATTAACACTTGTGTATTTGTCATTCCATTAATTCTGTGAAAAAAGTACATTTACCATACTATAAACCTTATCAGTCTTTGAGCAAAAGTTACTCAAAACTCTGAGACAGTGTTATTTTATGATTTGGGGTTGTACCTAGGTAGTATCTAACATTTATTTACTCATCTCCTGAGCGCTGTTAGTAACCCTTAATGATTTACATCCCAGAGTTTCCCTTACCTAAAGCAATTTTGTAAAGAAACTAGAGTTTGTTTTTGAAATGAATGGTTCTACTAACTAGAAAGCATGCCTCTGCTTTACAGGGCTTACAACAAAGTATCTTGCATCATTCCAACATCTGGATTTCATTTCTTGTTAAAGCAGGATAAGACAGATTTGGAAAGAATGAAGTGAAATCAATTGTAATGATCATTATCTTAATTTTGGACCGAAAATTTCCCTGCAAGTCAGGCTCTGTCATGTTTAACATTGAATGTGCACTTCATAGGAATAAAAGTTGCAGTGACCTAATCCACTCCAATCTTCCCTCTGACTTTAAAAAATTACCTAATGAAACATTTTGGAGTAAGAGACATAATCTTACTTGAAATTTATGTGCAATGGCTCTGTTGGATTTCACATTTATATTTGTCATTGCCTGTACTTGTTAAAATACTTTATTCCTCTGAAAATACAGTACACTTGCTCTAGATTTTATAGCCTTTCAAATTGATTATCTAAATTTGGGTAATTTTTGGATTTTTAAAATGCATTAATAAATGAGATACCTCAGAAAGAATGTGTTTGAAGTATCTCATGTGTGCATTACATTTTCCTGTAATAACATAACATTTTTAAACCATCAGTCTACGCAAATGTTGATGCATGTTTATGCATGCCTTTCAAAATTTTTTTCTTTTTTAATTTTTTGATGTCTGATCTTATTTATTTATTACTCTTTAAAAATCTCATTTTTGAATTGGACTTAGAGGTAGAAGCTCTCAGAGAAGACAACCTTGATCTCTTCACAATCTGTTCCTGGCATTTTTCTTTTGCCTCCTTCATTCTCTTGGCCAAAAGTTTAACATGTTCTGCAGCCTTAGTATGTTGTTTCTTTAGAGAGATACACCAATGTTCATGCTGGAGGACACGTGGTATAACAAGACGTTGAATCTTAGGTGCTTTGGTTCTATGTTTCTTACCTTCTTTATTTAGGGGCTTTTCACAACATACTGGCAGACACCATCTTCTTGAGAGAGACTGAAAAGGTTGCGGATTCTGGGGCGCCTGGGTGGCTTAGTTGGTTAAGCGTCCGACTTTCGCTTAGGTCATGATCTCACGGTTCGTGGGTTCGAGCCCCGCGTCGGGCTCTGTGCTGACTGCCAGCTCAGAGCCTGGAGCCTGTTTCAGTCTGTGACTCCCTCTCTCTCTGACCCTCCCCTGCTCACGCTTGCTCTCTCTCTCTCTCTCTCCTAGAAATAAATAAATAAATAAAGGAAAAAGGAAAAAGAAAAGGTTGCGGATTCTGCTAGCTCTTTTGGGCCCCAGGCAATGAGGCACAGTAGTGTCAGTAAATCCAGGAATATCCTTCCCCTCCTCCCTGACTTTTTTTTTCTTTTTTTCTTTTTACAATGACCAAGTTGAACACAGTGAGACTGGCATCCACAGTGCCACCCCAAACAACCCTTGTGCTTTCTTCCTTTCGTCCCCCATGCCCTCCTTGGTCTGTAGCAGGAATGCCCCTTAATCAGTAGTAAGTGAACACAACCATGGGTCACGACACCCAGCTTCATGGGTTTGTCATTGCCACCACTGATTCGGACCATGTAACCCTTCACTTTTCACCTAGAGCATCAGCAGCAATGGCTTTTCAAAGATAATGAAGTTTGTGTTCATTGCCCACTTCAATGAGTTTCGGGCAGCCAGCTAGTGGCTGGGAAAGAGATGTTCTGCTACATCCTGAAGCAGCCTACCACCTCCAGGGTGCCACAAAAAAGAGCTCAAAAAAACTCGTTTTACATTTTTTTGAAATTCTATAAATGCTTGAGAGGTGACTTTCCCAAACAGGAGTTAAAAGTTTTTATTTTTAGGGCACCTGGGTGGCTCATTTGTTTGTGTCCGACTTCAGTTCAGGTCATGATCTCACAGCTCATGAATTCAAACCCTGGGTCAGGCTCTGTGCTGACAGCTCAGAGCCTTGTGTCTGCTTCAGATTCTGGGTCTCCATCTCTCTTTCTGCCCTCCCCTGCTCGGACTCTGTTTCTCTCTCTCTCAAGAACAAATAAAAATTTTTAAATTAAAAAAATTTTTAATTTAAAAAATTTTAAGATTTTCTTTTTTTTATTATTTTCTTTTATTTTTTAAAAATAGGCTTCGCACCCAACTTGGGACTTAAATTCACGACTGTGAGATCAAGAGTTGGACGATCTACTGACTGAGGCAGCCGGGCACCCCAAAAAGTTATTTTATTTTATTTATTTATTTTTTTTAAATGTTTTATTTATTTCTAGGAGAGAGAGAGACAGCGTGAGCAGGGGAGGGTCAGAGAGAGAGGGAGTCACAGATTGAAATAGGCTCCAGGCTCTGAGCTGGCAGTCAGCACAGAGCCCTACGCGGGGCTCGAACCCACGAACCGTGAGATCATGACCTAAGCGAAAGTCGGACGCTTAACTGACTAAGCCACCCAGGCGCCCCCCAAAAAGTTATTTTAAAAATTACTTTTTAATTAAAGTTGGAAAGAAAGACTTTTCAAAAACATTTAAAATTATTGCAGAGAAGGAATTTTTCATATACGATGGTCCTATTCCCAGTAATCCTAACCCTTACTACTGTGAATACTAAAAAGGAAGAAAAAGATAGGAAGAGCAGAACTAGAAATGTGACAAGAAACGTGGAAATTATATTTCAAATGACAAACTTCTGGAAGTTAGAGCTCTTGGATGCTAGCGTAATCACACAGATTGAAAAGAAGGAAATTGGAAGGAATTGTTATCCTTAGAGATATTTAAGGCCAGATATGGTGAAGTGCTGGAAAACAAAATTCAGGAAAATCCCCAGAATATGTTGTCAGGGCAATGGCCTAAGTGACTTCTCTTATAAACATAAGAGAAGTCATATAACCTCTCTCTGTGTACCACTGATGTGAGAAGAGGGCTCTGGAGTTTGGTTTGCTCTCTCACTGATTTCAGTGTGACCTTAGGCAATTTATTTGATCTGGCTACCAGTTTTCCCTCTCTCCAGAGAGTTTAGAAAATGACACATACTTGGTGGGGCTTAATGTTTGTAACTGCTTCAAGATTTCATAATGGAAAAAGTATTGTTCTTTGTCACTCTACTTGTTGGTTTACAAAAGTTGAAACCTGGAATTAAATTCAAAAACAGGTTTAATATGTTACTTAAAGTGTTTACTGTGTTTCCATTGCATTCAATGTGTTTTTATGCAATTTCATTCCATTTGTATTTACTGAGGAGCTACTATTGCTTTCCAAAAATTCAAAATCTTGTGCCCATAGAAATTGGTTCATTGACCATATTGGAAGGCCACAGGTTTCCCTTGCTTGCAGAACAGAAAAAGAATCCCCCAACTCCCCATCTGGTTTAGCAATTTCATTAAATCTGGAAGTGATGCACAGTGGAAGGTGGTATAGTCAACCCATCAGCAAATATATATATTTGAGGTGCTAGGGAATTAGGAGAACTAAAATGGAGTCCCAGTCATGGATGAAACCAGGGGCTTCTCAGGGGCTCATTTTTCAGGGGCTCACTTCATGGTTCTGTTGAAGAGTATAATAATATTTCTACTACTTCATGGTTTTCTGAGAAACCTGAAACATAATGAATTGGGAACGTGTCCTGAGTCAAAAAATTAATAAATCACTAATCATAATAACAATAAAAATAACTGAGTGCCTCCTGTATTCTAGCACAGTGTTAAGCATCAACTTGCCTCATTGTTTCTTTACAATGTATTTTTTCCACACATGAGGAAATGGAGGCCTATGAGTCAGCTAGTGGGGGTGGGGACAGAGCCAGGACACAAACCAGGCCTGTCTGATTCCAAAGAGATACAAAAAGTCAATATTAATCCATTTTTAATATTATTAACTTCCAGAGGACTAAGGACAAAGTAGATATTTTAATTCATTTTGTGAAGCTTTGAAGTAAAAGAGGAGATGGAAAGATTGATGAAAAATGAAAAGATCAGAAGGACAACTAAGTTATGAAAATCTAAAAAGTGTTTATCTATTAAAAAAAAACTCCACACAAATGAGCTAACAACTCCCACAAACAACAAAATTCAGATAAATAACAGTTTCATCAATTATTGCAGACCTCTTTTTTCCCCACTTTTCTTGCTTGAATGTTCTTTGATCTCCTCTCTATATGACAAAAATTTCATGCCATTTTTTCTATTAACATCTAGCATAGTTAATCAATAGTAGCTTTTATTATAGGTAATTGGGTTGCACACAACATGGGACTTCTCATACAGAAGTAGTCACTGGAATACGACTCCAAGTTTGTGCCCATAAACATACAAATTTTAATAAATTCTGTTTTTTATTGTAGCCATCAAGAATGTATGGTGCATTTATAATTGTGTGTGCCACATTATCTGCCATATTTCTGGAATGGGGCACCTTTGTTTTTGTCTAGGCATCGAGAAGAAATGAATTCTTCCCTGGCAATTCTTGTATTTAGCTATGGGAAGAGTCTTCCACAGACTAGTCTGTGGTGCTGTATATTTCAGTCTATGTTTTCCTCTGTTACACACTGTCAGCACCTTAGAATGGGCTGATGCTGTGATAGGACCTCTGGCCCTGCCCTTTAATGTTTTCATACCAGGCGAAAGGACATAGCACATGGTGGGACTATGCCTGGAAGCTATTTATTCCTACGCTAGGCAGCTGGCAATAACTTTACATGAATGTGGTTGTGAAGCACATGGACATATTTCATGAAACCCAAGCTGAACAAATCACGACCTCATCTTCCCCTTAGCTGGATTTCAAAAAGGCTCATGGCTCTTCTAGCATCACTTGCAGGGGAAATTGGAGTGTAAAAGACAACCATCTTAACCGAATTTGGTTGAAGTATTTTACCTTGGCAAATTTTACAATGGTATATGAACATGTAAACACATTGCTGGTGTTCCTTCCAGAGACTTGGAAGGGATCCCAGAAGGGAGGGTCATGAGCTTGAACTTCACTAACTTCATATTACATTCTCCAGTAATGGGCACACATTTACTACACTTCAGCTACACTAACCTTCATCTCTTTTTTGTATTGACAAAGTATATTTTTGCCATTCCTCCCTCTCTTCCTGCCTTTCTTCCAATCAAATCCTTATCATTTGTGTCTCAGCTCAGGGAGATCTTCCTGATCTCCTGTGTGTATTACTCCCATTACTCTCTGCTGAATCATCCTGTTCTTTTTAGCCTTTATTTCTCTCTAAAGCTATTTTGTTTATAAACTTATTATCTGGCTTCTCTGGTAAAATGTGGGCTCCATGAGAGCAGGAATGTTTCCTGGGATGCTCACAAAAAAATCATTTGAATGAATGAATGAACTATAAGCTTTAAAGTCTGTATCTTTTAAATTAGCTCAAGAATATTATTTCATCATCTCAGTGAATTGGCAGAAAAGCCAATCTCAAGTATGCCTGGGGCCACTTCCTTCCTGAGGCTTGCAAAGTTGTTGGGATTCAGCAGAGCAGCCGGTCATCAATCATTTTCCTTCGCCGGTCCTGAACCGTCCATGGTCTTGGCCAGCAGTCCGGTAGCTAACTGCAGCTTCCTGATGGGTATGTGGCTGAAGAATTTTGGCAAAGTTTGGGAGCCCTGCTCTTGGTGTCTGGCCTCTCTCCAGAAACCCTATAGCTCTTTCCCTCTTGCCATTATTTCCCCGGCAGCTGCATGGTGATGAGTACTACTGGAGAGGCCCACAGGCAGCTAAACAATCCTAGTTCAGACTAAACACCTCCCTTGTTTTTCTCAAGGGAACTTTCTTTGCTTTTCTCTACTCTTGAGATCTCTTGGGAAGTCATTTCCCAAGGAGAATTAGAACTTCCCAAGGAGGTTAGGCCTTACAAAACTGGGAATCACTGGTATTACCTTCTCACTCAGCAAAAGTCCCTGAGTTAAGGAAGTTGTAAAGGTCTTACTACTTTCTTAGAAGAGGAAGAAGGGGGAAATCTGAACAACAAACAAAATTATCAAAATTTCAAAAATTATTCTCACATACCTTTTGTATATTGAAAAGGAAACTGACCGGTACTTAGTTACATACTCTTAGTTAGATACTCCATCAACTGGTACTTAGTACATACTCTCTGTAGGCTCTGCCTCTCTGTTATGGGCTGAAATTTATCCCCCAAATTGATATGTTGAAGTACTACTCTCCAGTGTCTCAGAATGTGACTGTATTTAGAGATAAGCTCTTTAAAGATAATTAAGTTAAAATGAGGCCATTAGAGCAGGCCTTAATCCAATGTTACTGGTTCTATATAAAAAGAGGGTTTAGGATGGACAGGTACAGAGAGAAGATGATGTGAAGTCATTTGGAGAAGAGAGCCATCTAAAAGCCAAGGAAATAGACTCAAAAGACTCTGCTGACACCTTCATCTCAGACTTTTCATCTTCAGAATTGTGAGACAATATATATATATATATATTTTTTAGGCCACCCTGTCTGTAGTACGTTGTAATGGACGCATAGCAAATGAATATACTCCCTCCTGCTGTGAGGTTGGGTAAAGCAGCAGCTCCGGGTTCCATGGAAAAGTAGGAATTGCCGATGTGCATCTCTTTAGCTCTGCAAGCCTCAATGTTGGGACTTTAAGTCACCACCAGCAGCAGTAGTGGTTTCTCTCCACACCGCATTCAGTCTCCACGCAAGAGAGGGCACGTTGATGGGCAGGGAAAATGCTGTCAGGATGGTGTGAGGGTGTCTTCTTTCACACTGCCCCTTTACTCTTGCACTGGAATCCCGCAAAGCAACATCACCACCTGCTCAGATGGCATTTCATGCACGTGCATTCCAGGAAACAGCAGAAATACTCGAGTCACAGCAGGCCCTAGTGGGGTCAGCAGATAATGGATTAGTCATTCTCCAATAGTCCAAGTTGCAGAGCTGCTTGAGGGGGGTTCATAAATGTTTGTCCATCATGTTATTGTCTGTATGAAATTTTTAACACTTAATATAAGGTTCTGTTATCTGTAATTAATTCCAACCAGCATGTTTCATCCAAATGTTAAGAACAATCATTTGAAAAGATCTTGTTGTCTTTGTCTGGGATATTAATTTCTTCCCACATATGCAATTTCATGTATTATTGCTGTCAGTCCCTTTTTGCAGAAGGAAAATTTAAAACAAAACAACAATAACAAAATACATTGTTTCAAAGTTCCAAGTTTTAACCCTGATTTTGGAGGGTAAAATTTAGTGACAGTTTCAAATATTAATTGTAACCCATGGAAAAAATGATTTTGTTTGTTTAAAAATGTAGATGCTATCATTTAAATTTTATCTTTAATAGTTCATTGACCTCACTTTACATTTTTCCTTAAAAATCATCTTTATTCTTTCTTATGTTTCAGATAATACTATCTGAAATACAAAACATGCAGTATTTACTAGCAAAGTAGCAAAATGATACAGTCAGTAGACATCATGGGTCACATTTTCACTTCATTTTTTGACATTAAAGACAAATGCCCTCCAGTCTTTTGGAGAAAACATAGGTCTAAAACGATTTTTTCTAATATATTTATTTAACTCCATCTTAATTGTCCTAAAATGTATACATACACATACACACACATACACATTGCACTTTTATAAAATATGCTTTTGAAACTAAAACTTTTAATGTGTATGTATCCTACAGGGGCTTTAATCCATGTGGTTTCATTTGGTGATTTATTCAAATTTAACTCACATAAATATATTAGCTAATTTTGTAAGATACCTTCTAGGTTTCTGTTTTTTTTAAGCCCCCTTTTTAAAAATGTTCAATAATTTTTTTGAGAAAGAGAGAGAGAGCAAATGAGACAGAGGATGGGCAGGGAGAGAGAGAGAGAGACAGGGAGGGCAGAAAAAGAGTGAGAGAGAGACTCCCAAGCAGGCTCTATGCTGTCAGTGCAGAAATCAGAGCCCAACGTGGGGCTCAGTCTCATAGTTCATGAGATCATGACCTGAGCCGAAATCAAGAGTTGGATGCTTAACCAACTGAGCTATCCAGGTGCCCCAAACCCTTCTAAGTTTCTAAGTGATAAGAACACTAGGAGTGTTTTTATTTTTATAGGTCTTTGACCTTTGTTCCTGATACAGAATTTCGGAAATCCTTGTAATTTCTGTGGTGGTGGGAGTGTCTTTTGTTCTTATGAGGTGATTCTGAGTGGACTTCTGGATGAGAGCTGGTCACTGGAAAAATTAAGCCATGATTAGAAACTTGGAAGTTTCAGCCCTGCCACTCATTTTCTTGAAAAGGAAGAAGAGCTGAAAATAGAGTTAATGATCCATCATGCCTACATGATCAAGCCTCTATAAAATTCCAAAAGTAAGAGGCTTGGAGAGCTTCTGTATTGGTGAACACATGGAGGTGTTGAGAGAGTGGTGTGTCTGGAGAGGGCATAGAATTCTTCATCCCTTCTCATACACTTTGCCCTACCTATCTCTTTCGCGTCTGGGTGGACATCTGTATCCTTTATTATATTGTTTAATAATCCATAATCATTAATTTCTCAAATCCAAGGAGGGGGCCTTTAGAACCTCTGATCTATAGCTGGTTGATCAGAAGCACAGGTAATAATCTGGACTGGGGACTGGTATCTCAAGTGTTTGTGTTGGGGGGGGCACGTCATGTGGGACTGTGCCCTTACCTATGGAATCTGATGCTATCTCCAGGTATATGAAGTCAAATTGAGTTGAATTCTTAGATATTTTGCTGGTGTCCTGAGAATTGCTTGTTGGTGGTGTGGGGTATACTACCCACTCCCACTCCCACATATTTTTGAGTAAAATATTGAATAAGAAAAATACCAAGGAAACATGAGCCAACATAGGTGGCCAATGTGAAATTGTTATAGAATAAATCATTCCTAATGGAATCCTTTTGTTGTATAATGTGGCTTCCTGATTCATGTTAGGCTCAGGAATCTTACCATGCTGTCAACATTGAGAAGGAGAATATAGGTATTATTTGCTGAATGAATAATCAAATGAATGAATGAATGGAAGGTAGTATAAAATAACATATGATACATTGTTAAATCCTTTAAATGGCATAGAAGTAGAGTTAGTCTAAGAAGATAATTTTTTAACTGAAGTATAATTGACACAGAATGTTACATTAGTTTCAGATGTACAACATAGTGATTTGATAATCTATATGTTATGCTGTGCTCATTATAAGTGTAGCTATCATCAAAGAAGATAATTTTCAGAATCACTCAAGTCACTTTTTTTCCTTAAGAAAAAGAGTTTTTTATTTCATTCGGTGTTTAATAAAAAGGTTTGTAGCTTAACATGTTTTTTATCTTAAGTTGAAGTTATTTCTTCAGTTGGAAAAAAGGGTGTTTTGACTTGAATATATAACAAATATTCAGTGAAAGATGGAAAATTAAAATAAATGTATTCATAATAAAAAAAAAAGAAAAAGAGTTTTTACTCTTGCTTTGATTCTTATATTCCCTCCTAAAAAAAGAGCAGGCTGTGTGCTCTTTGGCCAAGGCTCTACTTCCATTTCTCCACTAATGTCTTTTTCACTTTGTTGGGTCTGGAACCCTCCTTTGCAGGTGACAAAGTTAGCTCATTACTGTTTCATGGATTCTGGAAGAAGAAATGAGATTCCTCAGTCAGAGACAAAGAGCTTTCTTACTCAAGATATAACAAGCAGCATGAAAATCACCATATTTACAAGTTTATCTTGCCTCACATTCCATTTATAAGAAATGACCCAGATGCATGTTACACACACAAAGGATTTCTGTAACAGCTAAGGTACACTAAGCCTGGTGAATCCTTTTCTTTTCTTTTACCTTTTGTTTGCAATCAGCTTGTTCTTTGACCCACTGTGAGATATTACCACATCCTGCTACAAACATAACTCTGAGAAATAGCTGAGGAAAAGAAGCATTAGGGCCTTGAATTCTGACACATCCAGAAAGACTTATAGGCGCACTGAAGGCCCATGGAAGATTCTCTTTCTACATATCTTGTGGTAGTTTCACCTTCACATTGACCTCTCCCATTGGATGGTTATCAATATCTAGAGGGAGATGGGGTAATGATATTGCCCTTGACAGCTTTCTGAAAGACTCTTAAGCGTCCTTGTGGTTGGATCTATACGAACAAATTGATCACTAGAGCTGGGGGAATGTCCTTGACTCAGGCCTAGGTTTTGTACCCATTACTGAACTAAGATCTGCGTTACAGAGAAAAGATTACTCTGATTATCTTAGACCAACCAGCTTATCTGTGCTGCTGGGGTGGGAGGATCAATTTTACCGAACCCAGTAGTTACTGCCTAATGAGGGACAGGCAAGATGTTAGCCATGAAATATTCCATGTGGTCTCTGAGTGGTAGAATTCAAGAATTCAGATTTTTCCAAGTCAAATGAAGTGAGAAAAAAAGAAAAGAAATGAGAACTCTTTGACTCTCTTTTCTACACCTTTATTCTGGGAAATCATGTCTAGTCTGTCATTCTACTCACAATGAGCACGAGTTTGTCATCAAGAATTGTATTAGACCTGAGGATATAATTTTGAATAAATTGGGAACATCTGCTAATCTCACAGGGTTAATAACCTAGTATTGGATTCAGACCATTTAAGAGACCATTAGAGTGAGAGGGGAAGTCCAGAGTGATGGCAACACATGGAAGGGATACCTGTGGGGGAGGAGGGTCAGAAAAGGCTTCCTGGGGAATGTGACCTGTAATCCGAGGCCAGAAGGATGAGTAGGACTTATCAGGTGATCTATATGTGGGGTGGGCTAGATAGCTTAGAAGAATGACTTAGCAGATGGAGCAAAAAAAGGCAGATTCTAGAAGGAAAAGTAATTCTGTGTGTCTGAACCATAAAATTCAAGATAAGATACGAGGTTGGAGAAGAAGTGAGGAATGGGGGCCGAATGTATTCTCTATGTCAAGGAGTTTTGGCTATTCTGAAAGCCGTTGAAGGGTAAAATGAGATAAACATTGCATTTTAGAAATTTCACCCTTGCTGTAAAATCAAAAATGAGTTGAGGGTGGAAACAGCTGGTACAGACTAGTTAGATGATTGTTGAAATCAGGGCCAGAGATGGAAGTCATCACAGTAGTGGGAATGGAGGGAAGGGACAGATTTGCAATCTATTTATAAGTTGGATCCATTGGTCTTAGTGAGTAGTTGGATATAGGAGATGTGCATTCGGGAATACATAAATTGTGGAGATAGGATAGCAATGATAAGAACAGGTATTTTCAATTCACACAAACATTCAAGTCTCTACCACTTAGAATCTAAGGCTGAGTTAATTACCAGTAAAAGGGAGACACTGATAACTTCCTAGCATGGTTACTTTGAGGATAAAAATAATCTATGTCAAGGTCCTGACACAGATTAAATCTTCACATTAAAGCAATATTTGAGCCTCTGGTTCTCTGGAGGAACTGGTTGGTTGGATGGAGAAGCTATTCCTTGACTGTAGCAGATAGGAGTGTGCTGCTGCAAGTAGCAATGAACTGGACCTACAGCAGTTTAAGTAAATAGGGTCATTTTTCTTGCACAATAAGGAGACTGAAGGTGGACAATATTGGTATTAATTTAATCAGCACTGGAGTCTGTGGTTTTCTTCAGCTTTACCTCATGGTCACAATATGTCTACCCCAGTTTCAACCTCCAGTGTCACATTTATATTTAAGTCAGGGTTGAGGGGAACCAGGCATAAGAGAAAGGTAATAAGTTTGCCAATTATTCTGAGTTGGGAAACAAGGGAGGAAAAACAGAATTTGGAGGAAAAAAATGAACTTGATTTTAGGTATATGGAGTTTTCAGTTTCTGTGATATATTCACATAGAAACAGATTTAACAGGAAGTTGAATATATTGGCCTGGAGTTAAGGAATGGTATCTGAGATTGAGGGGGAAGATTAAATTCTGTGGGGTAAATGAGAAAACCCATAGAAAGGATGTAAGTAAGAAAAATAGGCCAGGGCATAGCCAAGGAAGAGAACACACACATTTAATGAATGAGAAGAGGCTGAGGACTACCTATGGTGAGGGAAGAGTGGCTAGAGATGCAAGAGGAAAGAGCACGTTGAATCTTTGAATCTAAGCCTAAGAAAAAAGACAATCTAGGGAGGACATGGTCAATAATCTCAAGTGCTCACAAAAGCAAGGAGGTAATAAGTGACCTTGCCAAGGGCTTTCCCTGTTGTGGGGATAGAAGCTAGACTACGCTGGGTTGAGGAACACGAGAGATGCGAGGAGGTGGAAAAAGCACATGTAAAAAGTTCTTTTTCTTCTGTTCTCAGAAGTCACACTTTAGGATGCCACTTATAATTTTTTTTTTTCCAAAGAAAGACTTTGGGAAAGCCAATTCACCTCCCTGAAGAGAATCAAACTTGAGATGCCTGTCTGCTCCTCATGCCCTTCAAAGGGTCTCTCTGAGAGCCAAGAGTCCCTGATTCTACTGTCTTCCTTACTCCAGAGAGATGGGACAAACAAAACCTCTTGACGCGTTTGGCTTCTGGGGAGTGAGGCTGCTGGATGTTCACCGCAGAGTCTTCCTAGTATTGAAACAGAGTGTCTGGAAGTCAGTTTCGTCTGGTACCACATGTAACACAAATTAACTTTCCCTACATGGATGAATGTCATGGAAAATAAAGACATTATGGGAAAATAAAAATGTTCCATTTGTATAATCTTTGGTAGATTGTAGTCACATTTAAAACATTAAACTCAACTTTTATTTTGGAACAGCCAGACTCATTAGAAGTGACGAGGGATTATAAAAATAAGAAACTTGTAGATGACATTGTGTGTCGTTGGCTGTTTTGGTTTAAGCAGTTTCCTTCCTGATGAGCAAGGAAGAAAATGAAACACTTACTTAAATTTTAAGTAATCCAACCCATTCAAGAGACGTAGTTAAAAGAATATAATTTCGAAGGGGAAATTCTCCCCCTCACCTTTTCTTCTCCTCCTCTTCCCACACCCCCTCCACAACATCATCCTGCTCTAAAATGTATATACTTACCTGATGATTCAAAAACGTACTTTTCAGAGCAGAGGTTTTGAGGTAAAAACGCAAATGTTTTGCTTTTATTCTTATGGGATTAGTTTTGCAGGCTGTAAACAGTAAAAACTTAGAAAAATAAGTTTCACCCACTTTCACTCCCTTTTGTCTGTCTTAAACATCAGTGTGCTTATTCTTAAAACATTTATTTGAGAGAAGGAAAAGGTAGTAGTTGAGTTCTCAGAGCTCCTGTTTGAAGATGACCCTCGTGGCCTGGAGGTCAAAACCTTCACGGGTTCTCTACTATTTATAGTATTATTTAATGAAAGTTTTTCAATCATTCTTTAAGTGCTCGAATTAAATGTTAGTGGTAGAGAACTTTCGCTCCGCCGCCCCAGGCCCGCCCGAAATGGGGAAGCTCATCCTCTGAGCGAGTCTCTTCCCTCTGCTTGAAGTGGGCTGAGCAAAGGAGCGTGACGCACAAGTGGGCGGTGTCCCCAATGCTCGGGAGCGCTTCTGCCTCCTGGTGAATCATCGTATTAGCTGCGCAAGTTCGCAGCGGCCGCCGGCACCGCGGCCGGAGCAGGAGCTCAGCCTCTGCGCTCCCCAGCCCTGCCTCCTTGGCAGGCGCCTGGAGCTAAGCACCCATCTCAACTGCAAGAGGGCCTAGTCTGTCTTTTCAGGCTCTTCATGGTACCCAGCTAAAAGGAGAAAATGGGCACGGGGGATTTTATCTGCATTTCCATGACCGGAGGGGCGCCCTGGGGCTTCAGACTGCAAGGTGGCAAGGAGCAGAAGCAGCCCTTACAAGTTGCTAAGGTAGGAAGGGGTGTTATCACGGCTCTGTGCTGGGAGGCAATGAAAGCAACCTGTTGATGGTTTTTTCAAGTGCTGATTCAGAAGGTTCTCTGTTAGTCTGATTGTGGCGCTAATACTAAGTTTTCCCAGGATGCGGGTTTGTTCGTGTTTTGAACTTTCAAGTAACGTATAACATATATATATATATATACACATATATATATATGTGTATATATATATATATAATTAACCAGTAATTGAAAGAAAAAAAAGGAGTGCCATATTTATCAGCTGAAGAAAAAGCTAGTTAATCAGCTTCTCTGACAATCAGCAAGACACTTTGGGAAGTTTCTTCTAGGCAATATAGGATATGCAGTTGAGTTATTGTTTCATGTTACTTTACTTGGTTCTGGCAGAAGAGAAGAGCTCAGCCCATCGTAACCAGTTGGCTTGGCTTTGGGGGACTCTTGCAAAGCGTTGACTCTTACAATACAGCGTTTCTGAAAAGACTGATTTGGGACAATAATTTTAAATATATGATGAAATGTCATAAAATTTATTAGAATATTATTTTAAGGATTTTACAAATAAATGCAAAAATCTACCATCATGTGTACTCATCTAGTTAAGTGCTCAAAATAAAATTCAAAGACATTAGAAATACGTTGTAAGTAAGTTATAGGAAACTTTGAAATGCATGTAATAACCATTTGAAATGTTTTAGACGTTTTTGTTTCCATCACATTGCTTGTTTCTTGCTGGAAACAGTTTGCTGGAGGGAATCCGATATAGTCTACATTGGGATTCAGCTAAAATTAATTTTAAAATGCATGAAATTTAAGCGGACTTTTACCTGATTTGAATGCTAAATTGTAGTACTGTATGAAAGAACATGTTTGATTAATTCCCTCTTTATATAAACTTAAATTAAAAATGGGTCTAGATCTTTGTGAAATATGTTTACGAATCGCCTTTGTAGTTATTCTTTCTCTTGGCTTTTTTTTTTTTATGTTCACTGTGAGGAAAGGAGTTTCTTTGAAATTTTCTGCTCCCAGGCTACCATCGAAAAATCCTTTTATAATGTGATGGTGGAATCCTGCCACCTAGTGAAAATTTCAAATATCAAGAATGAAGCATAAAACAGGGTGAAAGGAAGAATTTTTAGAGCTGGAAAGTTTCTCAGAGAGACCTCCAGTTCAACCTGTGGATTCTAAATAAGAGCCCAGAGAGTTTAAGTAACTTTCCTCTGCTTCAGACTAGCAGTGATCGAAGAATCCGGAAAGGTGGCTTCATTGTGTTGCTTTAGGAGTTGATGGCAGGAAGCATCAGACAAAACAGTAACGACTAATTTGGAGTATGCAGAATTCATGACACTGAACTGGATGTGTTCTGAGTCTAGAATAGCAGTTGGCTAGCTCCAGTTACTGAGATTTGGGTTCTAATTCCAGCTCTGATCTAACTTGTAGTAGACCTGTGACAAATCTCTCACCCTTCCTGACTCATCTGTTCTGAGGTGGTGTGTGTGTGTGTGTGTGTGTGTATGTGTGTGTGTAGACGGAGAAAGAGGCAAAAATTTTGAGTGTTGTAGGAAGAGAGAGAAATAAAGAGGAAAATGTACTCTGCCATTAGCAAGATTCTAATATTGCTCAAGTTTTTACTGTCCTAATAGTGTACAACTTTAGAATCACTTGCCTACCAGTTAAAATGGGGGGATAAAGGTGGCTAGATGCTGTTATTCCCTTAGTTCTTTTGTGGCCAGACCTTAAGAATGGGTTGGGTATTTGGTTTCTCCTGAGCCCTCCATGTGCTTGTTTCAAAGTGGAACTATTGTCCCTCTCTTTCTGCTCCTGCCCTGCTCACACACACTCTCTCTCTCAAAAATAAATAAACATTAAAAAAATTTAAAAAGAGGGGGTCACCTGGTGGCTCAGTTGGTTAAGCATCTGACTTCAGCTCCTGTCACGATCTCATGGTTCGTGAGTTCCAGCCTTGCATCAGGCTCTGACGCTCAGAGCCTGGAGCCTGCTTGGGATTCTGTGTCTCCCTCTTTCTCTGCCCCTCCTCTGCTCACATTCTCTCTGTCTCTCTCAAAAATAAATAAACGTTAAAAAATTTCAAAGTGGAACTATTGTGGGGTGATTTTTGTTTTTTAAGAACTGAAGCAAATTGCTAGTGAAGGGTGCTTTGGGAGCATTTGTCTGCTGATGACGTCTCTATTGACAGGATTCAGAGAGGCTATTGCATGTCTGAGTGTAAAAAATTTCAATCCTGCTCTTACTCCTAAGTCAACTTTCCTAAAATACTCCGGCAATATATTTGTGATTTTAAAAAGACCATTATCATTATTAAAGCATTTGGATGTTTGCTTTAGTTTTCTAGTTTGTGATAGTATAGTTAATTGTTGATTTAAAAATATTATGAAGTCATCTGGAAGTTTGCCTTAATTCTTGTGCGTGTGCGTGTGTGTCTGTGTGTGTGTGAAAGAGAGAGAGAGAGAGAGATACACTACAGTCTACTTCCCCCCATATGTAAAAACTGACTAGAGAGCCTTCTAAAGAAGAAAAAAACTTCTAAGTTACTATGGCAATGCCTACTTTTGTTGTTCTATTTTTGCACTTAACTCAAACTCACATTTAATTACTTATACTAGCATTACTTGTTCTAGAAAACTCTTGGGGAGCAAAGTGCTTGTCACTTTGAAAGTTATCAAGTCCATGACCTCACTGGGATTACTGTTTCTCATTCAAAACATCAAGTCCGCTCAGTTCCAGAAATGGTCCCCAGGTTCAAGGTGAAATGAACATGGCATGGACTTCCTCCCCTTCCAACTTACCTCCAAGAAGGAGAATGGAGAGGAACAGGGTAGAAAGGCTGGGTGGGGATGGTTGCTAACAAACACAATGCTTGCAGTTTTGAAGAACATGCAAAGGATGAATTTAGAATTGAAGAAAATTTATATTAACAAAGAAAAGGAAATTTCAGACAGTGCTTGAATCATGCTCCCTTGGAATGGGAACGCTACAAAGTAGTTCTAAACAAATTTTTGGCTTATTTTAAAAGTGTCTAGTGTTCAGATTTTTCATAAATCTGTATAAAGTGAAAAATCTAACAAGCTGAAATAGTGAAAAAAGCTTATCTAATGTTATTAACAATGATTAGAATTTGAGTGGACTATAATTCCCTGTAAATATCCTTCTAGTGACACATTTAGTCACTTGTGAGAGATACTCAAATATTTTTAGTATTTAATTGTCTGACTGAACTGTAGTCAAATTCCAGCTTTTAAAGGTCACTAACAGAAATATTAATAATCAAACTTTTAATTAGCAGTAAGCTCAAGGCCATAAATTGTGGATTTGTTTCAAGAATAAACTTAATTTTGGGGGCTTCTGGTTGGCTCAGTCTGTTGAGTGTCTGACTCTTGATTTTAGCTCAGGTCATGATCTCATGGTTTGTAGATCAAGTCCCTTGTCCGGCTCTGCGCTGAGAGCACGGAGCCTGCTTGGGATTCTCTCTCTCCCATTCTCTCTGCTCCTCCCCCACTCATGCTCCTCTCTTTCTCTCTTGAAATAAATAAATAAACTTTAAAAAAGAGAATAAATTGAATTTTTTAAAAGGCCCAAATAATCAGTAACAGTTGCCAGGTTTTTATACATTTATATCTCTTTTAACTTATGTTCTAAATAGATGTCATAGAAAGCAAACATCTCTAATAAAGCATCATAGGACAATATGCTATATTTTGAGAAGATCATTTATAGAAATAAATTTGAGACATATTTATAACATTAGACCCCATTATATGTATGCAAACATTCTTAGAAAAACTATGTTAGCACTTCTACTTTACAAAACTCTTTTTTCGAGTATATTCTTACATGGCTATGTCTCTGGTTGTGCTCTTGACACTTTGGAAAGTCTTCATATAAAGAAGTGGGGAGGGATTTTTGTTTTACAAACAAATTTTAGGAGCAGTTCAGAAATAATTCACATTTTAAATATAATAAAGGTTCACACTGTATCCTTTATATGTTAGAATGTTTAGCACTTTAAACTTTCTTTAAAACGTATAGACACTATGGTACTTATAATTCTTTTATTGAATTTCAGTTCAGAGTTTCAAGTAGCTTTGATTAAAATTGAGATGACAAATTACAATAATCTATTTTATGAGGCAGAAGTGGATTTAATGATTCCATATGTCCTCTCTGTAAAACTTTAAGTAAACGTAAGACATTTAGTTAATTAGGTATTTAGGTAAGGCACAATCAAATAACATAATCTTATCCATTAATTCCGTTGGTGAGGTCTTTAAAATGTTTCAAATAAAATAATTCCAGAAACATAGCTATTTCTAAAGGGAAAAAGAAATATTTTAACGTGTTTGAATATGTGTATTTGAGGACAAATGCTCCTTACTACATATGGAAAGCTAGTAACATCTTTATTAGATCACTTCATTTTGTATTGTTTTTGAGCACTTTCTGGAAATTCTAAAAGCAGGTATGTTTACAGAGCTCAATGCAGACTAGGCAAGTCTATTAAGCCTATGTTATTTAAATCTTTGCTTTGGAATTCCAGGTTTTAAGACAGATCACTGTTGAGAGACAATGAGCTAAAATAATGAGTATGCATGAACTTTACCATTATCAGGACATGGCATATATGTAGCTAGCATTTATCAAACTCTTTTAAGGAAAAGGTTCTTTGGTATTTTTTTTGTAGGTATTTTCTCTTCAAATAACCTCTAAAACCTAAGAAGAAGTATGAAAAATATCCTCATTTTAGAGATGAAGAAATCCAGTCACAGAACGGCTAAGTTACTTACCAAAGGTTAAACTGTAAAAAATGGCAGGATTTGATTGCAAATATGACTTCTGAATTGGTAGAAACAGGTACTTGAGAGAATAAAAGTAGGCTAAAGTGGTGCCAAATCTGATTTAATTGGCCAAGAGAGCCCCAGGTATTGAGCTTTACAAACACCCTGAAGACAGTTCTAATGTGTGGTCAAGATTTAGAACCACTGGTGTAGAAAGTTGAGGGCAGATATGTCACCACAGGGCTTACTGAAGGGTGGCATGATACATTCTTCCAGCACTTCCCCACTGCGCCTCTCCCAGCTGATACAAGGCCCTGAGAGGCTCAAGAATTGTCTGGGTCATTAACACTGTGATTAAGTTATCATTAGCAGTGGGAAGATTTTCCTTTTCTGAGGCCAAGATTTATGGGTTGGAGGCAAGGAGGTGCGGGAAGCTTAAAAATGATCATTGTAAAGACTGGAGGTGCCTGCAAGATGGGAACCTGGCAATCTCTTCCCTAGCAGGATGTCTTCTTTGTCAACAGAATTGCTGGCCTTCCTAGTGCCATGTGAATGGTGGGATAAGAGGTAGAGAGTGGTGGGTAGGGGGAATAAAACTGGAGAAAGATGTGAGAGGAGGGAGAGAAAAAGAAAGCGATGGAGACAGAGAGAGAGAATGAGAGAGAACAAGTAGGAACTTAACTGTTTGGGAAGGCATGGATGCTTGGCATTTCCCAGGTGTGAATGACTGTCACACAAGTGATGGGATTTGAACTGCATGCCAGTACCCTACCCAGGTGGACCAGGCTCTTAGGTGGGGACTGGAAGGTGCAAGTTGGCATCCCGAGGAATTGTTGGAGGGCTCCTGGCCAGCTCCCTATTTCCCAAGTTAGGGAACTGTGCCATGGCAACGTGCTCCAGGGCTCTATGAAGAAACTACACAAGTGCCCTAGCATCTGGACACTGGCCACAGAGTGGGCCGAGATGGCTACTCAACATTAACCAGAGTAGTGCAACAGCCAGAAAGAGAGAAATGCACCTCATTCAGTTATGAATATATATATATCTACCATCCTCCTACTTCTCCAGTCTTCCTGCCTTCAACTTGAAAGGAACTTTAGGGAGGAAGGGAAAGAACAGAGAACACCCTCCTGCCCCCTCCAAGCCCTGGAGCCACAAACTGGCCATGGTGCTTAGGGAGAGAGCCTAGAGACAGACATTAAACTGAAGCTGTAATTCGACTAGACTGTTTAAATAACCAAAAGCCAACAGAAATGCGTGGGATTTCTGACCGAAGTATTATTAAGGGAAGGATTTGGCTTTGTCAGAGTTGAAAGCAGTTACTGGAAGACGTGAACGTTTCCTGTTTATAACTGAATGAGTTGACACTCCTCAAAAACATCAGTTCCATAGGTTCGTATTATTAAGCACATGCATTTTGTGTATGTTAGCTTGACAATTTATCATCCTCATCACCCATAGAAGGAAGGTGCATACTTCAGTTAGTCTAAAAAAAGTGTTTCTCGAACATTACTGTCAGAGTCCAGAACTCTCAATGTAAAAGAAAGTACTCTGGGGAGCCTGGGGAGCTCAGTGGGTTGAGCATCCAACTCTTTATTTTGGCTCAGGTCATGATCCCAGGGCCATGGGATTGAGCCCTGTGTTGGGCTCTGTGCTGAGCATGAAGCCTGCTTACAATTCTCTCTCTCAACCCCCACACTGCTGCCCCCCCAACTGAAAGAAAATACTCTGAACTTCTTTTCGATATTAATATAGGGTGATTGTTGTTCTTAATGAAAGTCATTCTGCAAATCCAAAAGTCAGTATGTAATATCATTGTGACATACATATTATACCTACCTAAATAATATTTGATTGTTTCTCATGGTAATGGTTTTAAAATATGATGAGCTTCTTAAATAATTTAAACTTCTTCTATCAGTTAGTAAGTGTTCAAGAATATAAGCTAATGTATATATTTAGCTAAAAATACTTCACATGTGTATATCTTACAATCATCCAAGTGCATTAACATTTATCTCATTTGATGCCAGTTGAATAAACAAAGTTTTATTACTCTCAATTTTTAGATGAATAAAACTGATTCTGAAATAAAAATTATTTGCAAAAAAATTTATATAAAGCAGTCCAAAGTCAAATATAATTCTTTTCCTATAGCAGAGGCATCATGCCTCTCTCTGCATCACTTTGGATAGAGAACGGGTTGTCATTCAGTAATGCTGAAAACTGCCATAATGTTGATTTGGAATTTATATGAAATAGCATGGCTCCATTTAAGACTTAACTCTTAAAAACATTTGTAACAATTTTTTTCTTTCAATGGGCTCAGGGAGAAGGATTATGGAAAATGCATCTCCAAGATGATGTGCAATCAGAGACAAGACTGGAAAGTAAACCAGTTTACTTATAAACAAATCTAAAAAATACATGGATTCCAAAATTTTTATTGTATCTATTCTAAAAGATTCATGATGAATGGAGATTTTTGTAAAAGAAAATGGAGGGACACCTGGGTGGTTCTGTTGGTTGGTTAAGTGTTCAACTCTTGATTTTGGCTCAGGTCATGATCTCATGGTTCGTGAGTTCAAGCCCTGAATCAGACTTTGCACTTACAGTGGAGAGCTTGCTTGAGATTTTCTCTCTCCCCTGTCTTTGCCCCTCCCCTGCTCATGCTCACACACACACTCTCTCTCAAAATGAATAAATTTAAAAGAAAAAAGGAAGTGGAGGACCCCTACATTAGCCTCATTAAACAATCCTTAAGAATAAATAGCTTCATGAAATTAAAAGCCTTACGTGAGAAATGAAATATTACTTGATGTTTGGTAGGTATTTCATTTTTTGATCACCTCAATTAGAATATATTTATAGTATTGAGTTACCTTAGACATTTTATTTTTTAAAATTATTTACCATTCTTTGTTATTATGAAAAAGTACAGTTGGCCAGGTTCTCAACAAATTATCTTCAGTGTCTTGTGAAATCCATGGGTATGTGGCAGATCTTTGGTGATAGTGGGTATAGTTTGGTGTTACAACAATCTGGATGTAGTTTTCCTTAATTGAATTTTATTATTTTTTTAATTGTTTTTTAAATTTATTTTTGAGAAAGAGAGACAGTGCAAGTGGAAGAGGGGTAGAGAGAGGGAGACACAAAAATATGAAGCAGGTTCTGGGCCTGCGCTGTTAGCACAGAGCCTGATGCCGGGTTCAAACTCACAAACCGTGAGATCATAACCTGAGCTGAAGTCAAATGCTTAACTAACTGAGCCACCCAGGTGCCCCAGCCTTAACTGGCTTTTAAATCCAGTGTGTTTTAGATAAATATACTAAAAAATATCATAGGTTTGCCATTTGAACATTGTGTGAAAGATTCTGTCACTTGATTACTTAACAAATAGTTTTCCTAACTTAGTCGTGGGTTTTTAGAATCATACTCATCTATGACTAGCTTTTCCACTTTTATTTGGAAGCAGTGGGGTTACTGGATTGATAAAACAATGGATTGGGGGAGTTTTCCTGAAAAGAAATAAAGGTTTATGTTCTGTCTAATTCTGCCTAGGCAATATTCCTTCTTTTACTGCTCTTCTTTCATTCCTTAAAAAAATTTTTTAAGTTTATTTATTTTGATATATAGAGAGAGCTCAAGTATGAGCAGGGGAGGTGGTAGAAAGAGAGGGAGACAGAGAACCCCAGGCAGGCTCCAAACTGTCAGTGTTGAGCCTGACATGGGACTCAATCTCCTGAACCACGAGATCTTGACACGAGCCGAAATCAAGAGTTGGATACTTAACCGACTGAGCCACTCAGGCATCCCTTTCATTCCCTGTACCAAAAATAACCTGGCTTGAATTTAACCATTTTAGGATACAGGTTATTTTTTCCCTAAGAAAATTTTCCCTAAGAAAATTATTTTGCCCTAAGAAGTATAATAACAGTCAATGTGTATCATTTTACCCAAACATCTTACTGCCTTTTAACAGTATTTTCTGGATAGTTTTATTTAAGAACTTCCTTCGTATATAATATCTACTGGATGCCAGGCACTTCATTAATCATGTTTTAAATATGATGAGAAAATTCTGTGAGGTTATCCCTGTTTGAGGTTGCCATTACAGAAGCACGAAGTTAAGTGACTTGCCCAGATCACATAGGTAGTTAGGGTTAGACCTGGGATCCATACCTGGAGACTTTGGCTCCAGGGTGTGTATTCTACACACACAACTTTTGTGGGTCGAGTGTAGTTTACTTTATTCATTTTCACAAAGGAGTATGAAGCCAATGAGTTTAGGTGGTAGCTGCCTACTGACTCTCTACCTCCTCCATGGCTCTTATTCTGTTTCCTGCTCTATGTGTCTGGGCTTACTACTTCAGCCCAGGTCCTTACTCTTTGTCTTTTAGATAACTAAGCCTTTTAACTGTCTCTCTGCTCTAGGTTTCACATTCCTTAGATTTGTGCTATAGAGAGCTGCCAGAGAGATTTTTCTAAATCACCTGTTATATCGCTGCTTGAAATACTTCAAAGTCTCCCCATCATAGTCATCAAAAGAACCATAACATTTAAAAAATCTTATTATGTACAGATAATTAAGTACTTTATGACTTCTATCCTTCACAATAGCTTTACTACCTTTTTTTTCTTCTTTTCCACAGATGAGGAAGTTGAGACTTAGAGAAGTTAACTAAGTAATTTAAGATCTCATAGCTGGTAAATGGCAGGTCCAGGACCGAAGCCAGTGGATGCTCCCTGTACTATGGCTTGTTTACTGGCTCATGGCTCCACTGTGGTACCCATAATCTTCCATGATCTGGCCCCTGCTGCACTGTACAGCCCAATCTCCTGGTAGTCTCCTACATGTGCACTTAGCTATTTAAAAATATGACAGTTCTGTCAAAACTCTCTGCCTTTCATGCTACCAAGATTCATCTCTGCTCTGTCCTTGGCTGGAGGGCATGTCCCTTCCTTACTCTGGCACCTACCCCAATATCTTGGAGAAATTTTACTCGTTCTGGACAATTCTGTTCAGAATCAGTTCTCTGAGAGATTTGACTCAATTTTCTAGTCAAGTTAGTAAGCACTTGCTCTGCTTTGTTGCCTTTATCACGCACACTTTTCACTTCATACCTCCATACCCTTTGCTGCCTGTGGGTGTAATTTTTGCTCACCTGTCTGTTTCTTCCATTAGACCAAAGGTGTCGAAAAATGTTTTGATGGTGGCTTTTTAAGTAAAACAATTTTCAGTATCCCATTTATACATCATATACACATAAATGATGTGTATATATAATGGAATGTATAAATGAGATATTATTGACATATATATGTAATGCTGTGCTAATGTTTTAGGTATAGTTTAAAATATATCAAAAAGAAAAGTTTAAAGAACAAAATAAATATGAAATCAGAAATATTTTTAAACTAATTTTTATTTTACTTTAATAGCACAAAAAGTCTTCTCACTCTTACAGAATAAGAACCAGAAAGTTTCTTTGTGGTTTGTTTTTTGTTTTGTTTCATTTTTTTGTGTGTTTTTTTTGGTGAGAATAATGTGATTGACAGACTTTATGATTCTGAAAATTGTAGTATGACCCCACGTGGTGTAATTCAGAGGTCTAATGTAATTTTACTGTATTTCAATACTTGAATCTAAAGATTGTCTTAAGCATTAAGATAGGTAGATCCATATTGAAGAAATGAAACACTAATTGAAAATTATTTTTCATTCACAATTGATAATGCAGATGTTTTTGTTGTAATATGATGGGTAGGTCTCCATTTTCCCTACTAACCATGCTTTGTTCTCACAAACTAATGAGAGTAGGCTACACTTTAATATTTTAGTGTTAAAAGCTCACTGATATTTTTTACTTGAAAGACTGAAAACCTGTTAGAAATTCTTTTCTCTCTAGTTAAATGTGCAGATATGGCATCTTAAAGAGTAACAAACACAATTAAAAAATTTTCAACTAGAAATGTCACATAATGATAGAAACATTTTCAACAACTCTTCAAAATCTTCTCTGTTTCATCTATTTCTTTCTTTGGAAAGTTGTTTTCAAAGCAATTAATGGTTAGGGGACATATTGTATTTATTATTCTATAATACAGGACAGGTAACCATCGACTAAGAGCCACAAATTATTCCAGAAAAGATAAACAAATTTGGAGTATTTATTTATTCGTTGAATAAAACTCTGGGACATCTTTAGCTTCCACAATTCTTACAAAGATTTGCAAGATATATCACTTGACCCTCAGTGATATGAATTTCTATGATACAAAAACTTTGCTGGTCACTCCCAATATCACTGCAACATGTTTTAAAGATTCTAGTATGTTTTAAATGTGAGTTTTTATAGAATTAATTGTATTGATGACTTCTGTATCACTTCTGCACTCTGTCTTCAGTTTATTTTGCTGTATGAACTTATCTTCAAATTACGCGCTGAATGAATTTTATGGGAGGCACCTCCATAACCTTACCTTAGAACCCTTTCTTAGTTAATCTCCGTTAAAACTGCTGCGTCCTCAGTGGTCTTATGTACATTTTTCCCATAAGACATTGATTTTTTAAAAAATTAAATAATTCATTAATTTCTGAGAGCTTGTCTCCATCATCTTCCTTGTTGGTTCTCCAAAAAAATAGTTCTTGATCTATAAAAGTATTGAACTAGAACCTAGAAAATGCCATAGGCTAGGACATACCAGAAACACGTTCTTTTATATAACTTGACAACAAGTCTCCTTCAACATGTAGTTTGTTCTAATAATATTTGTACCAGTTTCTTTTTTTTTTTTTTTTTTGCATCTTCAGTGATCTTTGCTAACCAAAAATGCGTGTCAACTTGTTGCCAGTTGTACTGTTTAGCCATTTTTAAGTTACATCCATGAAGAACTTTCTAAATAATATGATTTGGTTTAAATTCTATAAAGGTGTAAATTGAATATTGCCTGACTTCAACCATTGTAGAAAAAACAAGTCTAGAACGTTTTTATGTTCTGGCTGCTTTGTTATTAAATATCTTCTTAATTGACTACTTCACACTAACACTGGCTGATATAATGGAGTACAGTAAGGTAAAGCTCCTCTCTGATAACAATGAATATAAATCCATATTCCCAATAGCTTCCTTGGTAATTTGGGATGTTGTACCTACTGTCATATGATTAGGCAGTAATGGTTTTTAATCTCACAATGTGGCTGATGAAGAGTTTCTGTAGGATTATAGAGAAGGGTTAACTCTTCAATATTCTTGTTCCCTCATGCTTGAAATATGTTATCTTTATTTAATAGCTTCCTTTAAGAAATATTTTAAAACTTTTATCATTTTGTGAGAGTTGAAACTAGATAATAACATGGAAATTCACTTAATCAAGCACTGTAAAACATGATATACTATGCAGAGAAAAAGTGAGCATGTGAGGAAGCACATTTCTTTGCCGCCATGTTGGGAGGTCCTCAGTTCAGTGGAGTCACCTCAAGTACTGTATGAAATTCATAACTGCTTGGACCAGACTGGACCAGGGTACCTAGGTCAGCCTTTACATTAACGTAAATTAAGCATTAGTTAGCACTCATTTCCTTCCCATTTCTTAGATGAAAAAAATATCCATAGGCATTCCAGTTGGCTTGGCAAATATGCGGGGGAAGCCTTCCAGGGGCATACACTGCAAGTACAAAAGGACCCTGGGACAGACAAATCTTTGGCAAGTTCAAGGAACCCCAAGGATGCCATGTGGCTGGCACATATTTCCGTGAGAAATTGCTATAAGAAGTCCAGTGATAAAAATGAAAAACTCTCGGGGTGCCTGGGTGGCTTAGTCGGTTGAGCGTCCGACTTTTGCTTGGGTCATGATCTCGCGGTTTGTGGGTTCGAGCCCCGCGTCGGGCTCTGTGCTGACTGCCAGCTCAGAGCCTGGAGCCTGTTTCGGTCTGTGATTCCCCTCTCTCTGACCCTCCCCTGCTCACGCTGTCTCTCTCTCTCTCTCCTAGAAATAAATAAAAAAAACATTAAAAAAAAAATGAAAAACTCTCTTTCCTGAGAACCCTGGCCATGTGGTTATTTTTCCATAGTGAAATGATTAACATAGTATCCTTCTAGGACAACTTGGAATTGTCATCTTCCTATTTCTTCCTCATCCATTTCAGCTTTTCGTAATGCAGCTGCCTACTGACCAGTGCCTGGAACACTTTATTTAAATGAATAATTGCCACTGCCTCTTATGTAGAAGTTTGGTTAAAAATTATATTAAAGTAATCTTTCTCTGACTCTGAAATTGATTCTCCCAGTGTGAGAAGAAGAATTTAAGGAGTGTCAAGAAAAATTTGATACATAGATCCTGTTTATTTTGACCTTGATGTCAGGGTAAAGAAAAGCTTTAGTATATTTTCTAGTATGTCTTAATTTCCTTTCCTCTTCAAAAAGGAGGCCAACTTATTTAGACATTGTTTGGGAACTAACCTATTGAAAGGGCAAAAGCATTTAAAAATTATTTTTTAAAACTTCATTATTAAAAATTTTTCTTTTAATGTTTGTTTATTTTTGGGAGAGAGGAAAGAGAGAGACAAAGTGTGAGTGCGGGAAGGGCAGGGAGAGAGAGACACACATACACAGAATCTGAAGCAGGCTCTAGGCCTGAGCTGAGCTGTTAGCACAGAGTTCGAAGTGGGGCTACAACCCAGGAACCATGAGGTCATGACCTGAGCTGAAGTCAGACACTTACTGACTCAGGCACCCAGGCGCCCCTAGTTTTTAATTTTTTTAAAATGCTTATTTTTATTTTTGAGAGAGAACGTGAATGGGGTTGGGGCAGAGACAGAGGGAGACCAAGGCTCTGAAGCGGGCTCTGCACACTGACAGCAGTGAGCCTGATGTAGTGCTTGAACTCAGGAACTGCAAGATCATGACTTGTGCTGAAGTCCAAGGGACAAAAGCATTTTAATACTGGCTACCATTTCTATGTATCTTTAAACACATTTTTTTCTGAGCCTCTGTTTCTTCATCTGTTAAATGGGGTGCTATGTAATGAAATTGCTGTTTTTGTAGAGAAAAAGTGTCACCAGTTTAACAGGTGAATCTGAGATCCAAAGAATTGGTTAATAATACAGTATATGTTTCTAAAAAAATATTTATTCATATTTTGAGAGAGAAAGAGCATGCATGAGTGCCCGCATGTGAACAGGGGAGGGAGATAGAGGGTCCAAAGTGGGCCCTGCACTGACAGCAGAGAGCTCAATACAGGGCTCAAACTTGCAAACCATGAGATTATGACCTGAGCCAAAGTCAGACACGCAACCAACTGAGCCACCCAGACACCCCAGTAATGTATCCTACCATACTTTGTAAGTACTGTGTATTCAGATATCACCTGGCACATAGTAATCATGCAATAAAGGAGTCTGTTATCATCATCATTATTCTAATTAGAGGAAGAAGTAACTGTCTTATTTACAAGTTTATTTTTTCTCTAGAAATTAATAAAGACTAAACCAGTTCTTTGTACTCCTGGCATACAAATGGAAGAGCACAAAAGGCACATAGAATAATATGTGATGTTTCTTTCACTGACTGCCAATTTTCTTTATTTATTAAAAATTTTTTAATGTTTACTTTTTTTTTTACATTTACTTATTTCTGAGAGACAGAGTGAGACAGTGCGTGAGTGAGGGAGGGGCAGAGAGAGGGAGACACAGAATCCGAAGTAGGCCTCAGGCTCTGAGCTGTTAGCACAAAGCCCAATACAGGGCTCGAACCAATGAACTATGAGATCATGACCTGAGCTGAAGTTGGATGCTCAACCGACTGAGCCAACCAGGCACCCTAATGTTTATTTATTTTTAAGAGAGAGACAGACAGAGAGCACGAGTGGGGGAGGGGCAGAGAGAGAGGGAGACAGAATTCGAAGCAGGCTCCAGGCTCCAAACTGTCAGCTCAGAGCCTGATGCAGGACTCAAACGCATGAACCGTGAGATCATGACCTAAGCCAAAGTCAGATGCTTAAGCAACTGAGCCACCCAGGTGCCCCCCCCGCCACTTTTTAAAAAATTTTTAATGTTTACTTATTTTTGAGAGAGAGATAGAGAGCAATTTTCTTTTTTGATAAAATGCAACATTTCACAAAATGTGTGCAGTATCAATTAGTAACCAAGATTTCTTTGTTATGCAGTTTAACCAGTTTAAGGCCAAATAAAATTAAATGTTTGTCTTACTTAAAAGTAGTACAGATTTTTAAAAAGGAAAATGCCCGGAAGTATAAAGAATTAATTGCATGGAGTTATGCTGAGCTCTAGACTCTGACTTGTTCAATCATACTAGGCTCTATGCCTTGGTTTCCTCCTTTGTGAAATACGGATAGTGTTAGGATGTATCTCTAAGGCTTATTTTCAGTGATAGAACTGTAAATATAAGTTACTTCACAGAGAGGGAACACCCAATGGTTTTGAAAAATCACTAGTATCACCTTTGTGGTTTTTAAACTTTTTAAAAAATAACTTTTGTGAAGTTGAAGGAATAGCTGCTGTCTTCTGTGCAATGCCTTTTGAGACCCAGATCTCAATGTCATTGGAAGGCCCCCTGCAGTCCTTGGGATTCCTCCCTGTGAGATGGCATTTAATGGTTTCAGAATGTGGCCTTACACTGACTGAGTAAGCCATGCCCCTTTCCTTGGAAACAGCATATGGAAATCATCACAAAGGAAAGGAATCATTTCAAGTGCTTTGAAAATATAAAAGAAAATAAATTGTCCCTGGTAAGTAAATATAGGACACTGATCTCTGAATAGCTAGGAAAATTCTGTGCCAGGGCCTTTGGCAAAGGCTAATGAGCATTCATTCCCTCCCCCACCTACCCCCGCCCTCTTGTCTTCTAAATTAGAAGAACTTATTACTATATAAGGCTGCTTTTTCTAAGTAAATGATAATGCATTAGGCTCTTGGTGTTTTTAGCTTTCCAAACAGTGGTGAGTTATTTTCATCAGTCAAGCTCAAGCTGAAATGCAAAACAAAATTTGTGAAAGGCTCAGGCCTTGGGAATCAGATACTACCTTAGAAGTCCCCTTTATTTTTATTTCTTTTGTGAAAAATATAACATTTCCCATTGGATGGTGCTTAGCATGACTGATACTAGACTGAATTGTGTAAATATTATATTACATTTATTGGTTGCTGCAGGGAGTCCAAGCGCAGTGATCCATTTTTGGGTCTCCAATCTCTGGCTGCCTGCCTGCCAGATGGAAAAATGTTGATCAGAACGATTTCATCCTGAGGCAGAGCTGCTGCGATCTGGAAAGGAAACACATCCCTGGATGCTTCCTCCGTGCCCAGATGACCCTATAGCTTCACGTTGAGTGAGTTACCTAGGTTCCTTCAGGGCTGAGAGTAGACACAAATTCAATTAAAGATCCCATTATGATATTTATTCCTTTCTGTTCTTTATTACCTTCACAACTCTGACTCTCTGCTCCTCTTTCTTATTTGAGAAGGAAAATTCCTTCTTCTCAGCCCTAACTGCCCCCATTGTCTTAGTTGCTATTCTTTTTATGCCTCTTATTTCTCATGTAGCTTCCTAAACAAATTAAAACATCAAATCTGGTGTTGCTTTATCTGCAGAAGAAAGAGGATTGTGTGTGCGTGTGAGAGAGAGAGAAAGAGAGAGAGAGAAAGAGATTGAGCATAAATAGGAAGTTCTGCGTAAGTCATGGAAACGTAACCACATACCAGATTTTTTGATTCAGGCATAAGATGAACTAGTATGGAGTATTATTTTGTCCTTACATGCATTTTCCAGGAGTGTGTTTTCAGTAGTCCAGCACTTCACTCATAGAAACTCTTATTTAAGTTTTTTTAAGGCCCTTTACCTCCTTTCACTCTTTCTGGTCTGAGCAGCTTTCTTCCTCCTCTGAGGCTGCTCTCATTTTCTCCCAACATGACGTGTTTATTCTTCCCCCAGTCCTCTGTAACTTTGCCCATGATCTCTTCTGAAATAGGATGTTGTATTTATTTCTCCCAGGCACATTGTAAGTATGCAATAAAGACTATTAATTTTTAATTCATCAGTTAATAGTGACTCCTATTTTTAATTTACCAAGGGATAAAATTACATTCAGGCAAAAATAAATACATATTATTTGAGGAAGTTTATAAACTTCATCAGAACCGTTAAGGATGAAAACATGAGTTGAAGTTCACAGTCTGCATCAAAGGCAAGTGGGAACCTGAAGACACTTAGGCTTCAGGATTGAAGAAAAGGGTAGAGACCAGGGAGAAGGGGACAGGCATGGCAGGGACTGGGGTCTGTAGCACAGCATGAAACACGGACATCCTTCCTTTAGGTTTTCACACTATTGCTAAACTGGAACCCTTACTCTGCCCCGCTGTCCTGGAGCCAAGGTGGCAGAGGGTGAGGTCAGGGCATGATATACTTTCCTATTTTGCACTCAGACAAGTAGCTATTACTGTTTTGATAGAGGCATTTCTCATTAATGTTTATACTTAAAATGTTTTTCTTTTCCACACTTATATTGGGTCCTTGCTCTTTGAAAGCAAGACCACAGCCATTGGCATCTTGTAAAATAGCACTCTTCAAGGTGGATGATGTACATATATGTTACATATATGTATAACTAGGTACTTAAAGCAGGTTTATATAGTCATTGAAAGGTTTTGAATAAATAAATGAATGACTGGATGTACATCTGTTATTCTTTAGTGTGAGAATGTCAACCAGTGAAAAGCCTGAAGCTTTGTCTGATGCTTTTTTAAATGAACAATTTATTTAAAGGGCAATAAGAATAACACTATATATGTTTTATATGTGTGTGTTCATATTTCTGTTTGATATTATGTAGTAACAAGATACCAGTCCAAGGGATGCAGTGAAAAGACTGAACTGAACTGGAAATCAGGAGGCCTGAATTCTAGGAATGGATCTAAATTGACTTTACTCTGTGACCTTTAAGTATGATGTCACTAAAACTATCTGGCTCTGAGTTTCTCTATTTATAAAATGAAAAATTTAGAATGGATGATTAGATGGTTTTAAGGTTTATTTAAGCTAGAATCTATTTTAAACCAAGAAGATAATAGATCAAAGAAACTGCCCATGGATGGTCATATTTTCTCCATTAATTTGAAAAATAAAGCAGTATTATTTGGAAAGGGCAATTTTTTTTTGTTTACTTGTTTATTTTTTGAGAGAGGGAGGAAGCTGGGGAAGGGCAGAGAGAGAGGGAGAAAAAAAATCCCAAGCAGGCTCCGTACTGTCAGCGCAGAGCCAGATGTGGGGCTTGAACTCATGAACTTGGAGATTATGACCTGAGCTGAAACCAGGAGTCAGATGCTCAAACAACTGAGCCACCCAGGGGCCCGGAAAGGGCAATTCTTTATACAGCATTTTATTGGAATTTGATTTGCCTTTCTCCAAATTATAATTTACGAGACAGATTTGTAAAAACAAAAACAAAAACAAAACACCAAAAAAAAAACCCACCAAAAAATAAAACAAAAATTCTCAAAATGGTATCAATTGAATGTGTTCTTTCACTAGATTTTCTTTTTTTATGCTTAAAATTGTATTGCAGTGAATTACCATTGAACTCGTAATTTCTTATGCTTTTTTTGGAAATAGTTGATTCTTTATATTTTTCTAAATAATGAGAATTCCCTATTATATGCTAAAATAACCAATATATTTTTAAAATATCATTAAGGATTTGTGGATATAAACACAATTGATGTTTTTAGAAATCTAACTTCTTTACTCAGACTGTGAATCTGACATGATTTATAAGTTTAAGTTTTGTTCTCTTTGCTTTACTAGAAACCCCAAAGAGATGGTGGATGTGAACCATCTCCAGTAAAATCACTCATTCTGACTTAGCTCTTAACTTCTATGATGTATTCTAATTAGATGAGGAAGAGGGAATTTGTTTTATATTACTCATCTATTTCTCAAACTTCTCTCATTTGGGAAAAATGTGTCAGGAAGAAAAAGGAGAGAGTTTTTAGCATAGTTGTACTTGATTAGTTTAGTTCCCTAACTCAAAGTGCAGGATTTTGAATCAAATCATGTTTCCTTCCTACAAATGGATTGCTCATGGTTTATGTTTTTTATAAAAAGGGAAAATAGCTAGAATTGAAACTGGCTTTTATTTTTGGATTATAAAAGATGACACATCGTTATTGTTTAAAGGATTCAAACATTACAGAAAAGCATAAAAATAAAAATCATACAACCCAGAAATGACACATTATTAAAATTTCCGTGAATATTTTTTTTAGACCCCCTCTTCCAGCATATGAAGTACCTTACAATCACACTTACATTCAATTCTGTGTGAAATGTTGGTACTAAATGTCCTTCCTTATTAAGCAACACAGCATGAACACCATGCTGTGTCAATGAATACTTATTTATATCATAATTAAAAAAGATTTTTTTAACATTTCTTTTTGAGAGAGAGAGAGAGACAGAGCAGAAGCATGGGAGGGGCAGAGAGAGAGAGAAACAGAATCTAAAGCAGGCTCTAGGCTTTGAGCTGTCAGCACAGAGCCCAGTGCAGGGCTGGAACTCACAAACTGCAAGATCATGACCTGAGCCGAAGTCTGACACTTAACTAACTGAACCACTCAGGTGCCTCTACATCATGATTTTAATGGCTGCATACTATTGCATTGTATGGACACACCACAATTTGTGTAATCCATTTCCTATGGAAGTTATTTCTAACTTTTCACTGTTAAAATTAGTGCCAAGGTGAATACTTTTATCTATAAAATATATTTGTGTACTGTTCTGGTCATTCCTATGGAATGAATCCCTAAACATAGAGTTAGAAGTCTGAAGTATGAAATATATATGTATATTCATATGAATATATGAATATATATTCATATGAATATATGAATATATATTCATATTCATATATACATATGAAATGTATATGTATATATATAAATACATATGTATATATACATATATATGTATATATATATATAAATTTTTTTGGTAATATATATTTTGGTAAAAATGAAGACTATGTAAATTTGAGGGCATTATACATACATAATGAGAGATTTTCTTATTATGCATATATTACTCATTATTATACTGGCAAGTATAAGTATTTTTAGCTGATAAAATAAGCCAACATAAAGGTCAAATAATCTATGTAACATAGTTTCATCTTTAATCGTTTAAAAATACTGGTACTGATTTGTAACTTAAAACATGTCTTGAAAGAAAAATTTTTGATATAAAAAATCTCCCACTTGTTTCAGTCATACTATATTTCTAGATTGTTTCAGGAACAAGGATAAAAATTTGCAAAAAATGATTAGGGTCTTAAAAGTAATGGACGAAAAGTATTAATGCCTATATCCATGATATCTCTTTTTTAATTAAAAAATTTTTTTTAACATTTATTCATTTTTGAGAGACAGAGACAGGTATGAGCAGAGGAAGGACAGAGAGAGAGAGAGACACAGAATCTGAAACAGGCTCCAGGCTCTGAGCTGTCAGCACAGAGCCTGACATGGGGCTCAAACTCATGAACTCCCAAGATCATGACCTGAGCTGATGGGACACCCAACTGACTGAGCCCCTCAGGCACCCCTATCCATGATTTCTCAATAAGGCTATTTAAAGGACAAAAAAAAAGGGGAGGGAGGGTTCTAAACAAGAGAATTTATTGGAATTATACCAGTAGCCACACCCTTATCCACCATTCCCATTGAAGGGCACTCTGTAATACAGTATTCTTCCAAGCAAAGCCCAAGGTATCTTTTCTCTAAAGACATTTTAAAAAATGTGTGGGGAGCATGAAGACATTTTTTGTGGTTAATAGTACCCCAGAATGAAGATTTTCTCATTCCAGCACAGTAAGAAATGGCTTGTGGTCTGAAGCTTGACACCGTGCTCTTCCTCACACCACACAAAGCTCCTAGTTAAAAACTAGTACAAATGGGAGGTCACCCAAGGATTATCAAGCATATTAAGAGAGTCAGGAAGATGGACTAGAAAGGCCAAATATACAAATAGAAAACATGATCCTAGAGGAAACACAATTTCGGGAATAGGAACAAAAAAAAAATGCCTAATATAGTCAACAAGATTCAACAAGATTTATAACCATAAAAGAAAAAGGATGATTTACATTGATCACTTAAATATAAATAATATGAAGAAATAGAAAATATTGAAAGCAAAGTTGAGATAATCTTCCAGAATGCAGATAAAAAGACAAAAAATATAGATACAGAAACCAGCCAGAAGATGTAATATCTAATAGAAGCCCCAAAAGAAGAGAACAGAGAAAATGGATGGTAGGAAATTATCAAGAACTGGAAAAGCCTTTCTTAGGCTTCCAGAAGGACAAACTAAATTGATCTATGGAATATGAGAATGAAAAAGAAATAGCATTTCTCATGATTAACCTTGGATATTAGAAAACTAATTACAAAAAATAAAAGTAAACCAGAATGTGTTTTGAAAGAATGTATGGAGATAAAGTAGTTATACATTAAAAAAAAAAAAAGTATTAATGCCCAGGGTATCAGGGTTTACAGCTTTCCATGGAGTTATCAAGAGAGGATAGTCAGATAAATCAGATTTTTAAAAATCTTATTTTAAAGGGGCAACTAGGTGACTCAGTAGGTCTGAATCTCATGTCAGCTCAGGTCATGATCCTGGCAGGGGTCATGGGATCTAGCCCTGCATGGAGCTTGGTGCTCGGCATGGAGCCTGCTTGAGATTCTCTCTCTGGCCTTCTTCCCTGTTAGTGCTCTCTTTCTAAACATATATATATTTATGTAAATATGTTATAAGATTATATGTTATAAAATTAAAAATTTAATTTTTAATATAGTTTATATAATTTTATCTTAATATAGTTTAAAGGTCTTTTTTTGTTCTTAGAGAAGGATAATTTATTTTGTAAAAGATCAGGCCTGTGTAATATAAAGCATGGAGGAATGACCCCCCTCTGGTCCACTGTTCAGTTCTCTGGCACAACAGAGGGGCCTCTAGACAGGCCCTGCAGCCTAACCTGGAATCCGGGTCTCTGGGAATGACTGCGCTGATACAGAGTGCACGGCTTATCTGGACTCTCAAAAAAGTACCAGTGACTGTAAATTCACTCTGATGATAACATAATATGAAAGACAAATCTCCTTACATAGAAACATGGAAAGGATGGGAACTTATATACCTGTGGACCGTCTAGGCCATTTATATGACCCTTAGTTTATACATGTGGGAGACCATCTAATCCATTGACACAGACCTTAGTTTAATTTTTTTGTTTTTGTTTTTGACCCTTAGTTTATTTTTGTGGCGATAACGGAGCTGGTCCTGAGGTAGCCGAAGCTAAAAACGTATCGGTAGGGGGCTGGATGTGTAGGAGTGGGCATGTTTGGGTGCGTGGGAGAAGAGCAGATCCTTCGGAAATGGAGAGGTCTGTTTCCTGGCCTTGCCCAGGGACAACCTCTCACAGCGGTAGAGAGCGATTAGGTGGCAGCAGTAGAAACTATTTTCTGTGAAACTGAGGGCCTTAGCTGTGCCGCAGTCCAGGTGACAGTGTGTGACACAGCACTGTGGAGGGGTGTGCTCGGGCCTTTCCTTCTCATGCGCACTGAGTCTAAGGCAGAAGGAGGAGATGGCAAGGGCGGAAGACACTGCAGTGTAACCCCTTCAGGGTTTTGCAGCTGTACAGCTTTGTACGTGGGAGACACAACTCTTCTAGCAGACAGGCAGCTTTGTCTTGGAGGTCTCTGCAAAGAATGGTGGACAGGGGCATCCGGGGATGGAGTGGGGGCCACGCCCATCCGCGGGAAGGTAGTAACGCAAGCATGTGAATTAACTGTACCTGGGCACGGAGGAGGAAGTAGTAAATTTCCAATTATTAGTGTTCCTGGGGACATTGTGATGACACTTATATCTGTGTGATTCCCAGAGCCCCGATGCCCTGGGTCCATATCTCTGACTCCTTCCACGAGTTGGTATCCACATACGGAAAGCTTATCTGTAAACTAAAATAATTACAAATGAGATGACACAGCAATTGCACAATGGCATTTACTGATCCCTCACAGTGAGTTCTTGGTCTCACCCATGTGCTGAAAACAGATGAACTGAGCATGATGCCTCCCCCTTTTTTCTCCATTTTCTGAGTCTGTGTTTGGCAGTGACCCCCAAATCATTAATCTAGCTAAAGTATTGAAGGTTCACCAGTCCCTTCTGTGTTGCTGCTTTTAATCTTAGATTCTGTCTTTGCAGCAACACATGTTGCTGTTTCTCACTCTTGTTTTAGCTGTAAAGGTTGCTCAGGGTGCAATGAGAAACCCTGACACTGTAACCGCAAACCCTTCCTTTGAACCAGTTCCTCCTTGGGATAGGACGGCATTATGAAAAAGGATGTCAGTATAGAATGCGGACGATATCACTCAGCTTTTCCTTTTCTGTGCAGGGATTTTGTTTGGCCCTCTGTCCCTTAACTTGTTTTTGACCTTGCAGAACATGCCTACACTCGTATCTAAAAGAGGAGCCTCACACTGGGAATTTCCAGTTTCACAGCATTCAGAATCAATCTTCATGAGCACAAATGCTTAGAAATGACTTATTTAATTTGGTTTATGTACATGTGTTTATGGGAAATACGGTGTTTTTAAGATTTGCCAGTCTCAGCTAATTGATAAGATGGGGTGCATGGATCTCCAAAAAAAGGGAAGGGTGCTTTTAGGGATTAAGTGACTTTAGAGGACTTTAACTGACTACCTGTAAACATTTCATAAAAGAAGTTACATTGTTTAAAAGCTTAGTGTGTGGGTAGATGAGTTGCAGGGGTGGGGAGACCCTAATCTAATAGTTTAAGATAAATTAAAGAGCACAGCACCAGAACAAATCTTTCTTATTCTATGTAGCCATTTCCCACCTAATGATCTTTCAGAGGTTAGGTCAGCCCAGTTGTTTTAGTGAATCCTTTCAAACAAAATCTGAGTAGCTTATTTTCTAAAACTGTCAATGCTGCATATTGTCAATGAGTCTGCATTTGGTACTTCATCATATCCTGTTAATTTATTTGATTTTTTCACAAGTTTGTGGTGTCTCCCCCCAAGATGCTAAGTCCCTTAAAGGCAGGGATTATATTTTACATTTCTTTTTCTCATGGTTTCTTACACATAGAAGACCCTTAAGACCCTTAATAAATACCCAGAGATCTATTCTGGATTTTTCTATTCATCATCTCCCCCTTAGTTTTTTCATTGCTGGGTACCACCTTTACTGTCAGATGGATACAGATAAGAAAATATTTTCATTTAATAAAATCTTATGGATACATAGGTAGAATTTTGAAGCAAATTTCTTTGAATTACTGAGATTGCTATCATTTTATGCTATCCTTGGTTGCAGTATCATGGATAATTGGAAATTGCATGCGTTACACCTCCATGAACCTTCTTGGGAATCTATTAATATGGATCAGTCACATAGACTTCTCTGCTTCTCTCTTATAAACTCCAGATGTATGTCTGAGATTAATTCAATCTTTGTTTTTCCCCCTTCACCATTTGTTTTTCTATTGAATCTAGTCACCTTTCAAGCAGCTGGGGTGGAAATATCAATATATTGTTTTGCCTAATCCTTTGGTCTTTCTTTTATTGTTTTATTTTCTTTGTGCATGCATAAAAGTTTCTTGGCATGCTCCTAAGATCACATTAAAAACTCTATACTCTTTCTTTATAGTTTGCAGGATATTTCTGTGTCAAAGTCAAAGGAAAACTTTTTGTGTGAGAGGTCATAATGAAGGTCATGCCATTTCACTATCGTGGGAAGAGTTAAGAAATACTACTATTTAGAAGGTCTTTGGATCATTAATTCTAGGAGTTGAGATGAGACATGTACTAAAAATCATTTTGTTTACAAGTCTCATTTTTATTCAGAGATCTTTTTTCTCCCTTTATAATAGATATATATACAATGAGAACACAGTCTTATTTCATAAAGAGAAATTTCCCTGGAGGCACAGGCATGAATTAACAGGTTATACTAATTGGCAGGATTGAGTCTACATGCAAAATAAAATTGATTGCAGAATGGCAACAACTGAAAAATAAGGAAAGTATTAATAGGATCATAAAAACTTATAGTTGAAAGAGACCTCTCATTTGATACAACTTGTCTGTGGATAGAGGACTTCTTTTTACAAAATCACTGATAGATAAACAACAAGCCTTTTAGAAAATAGTTCTGGTAATGGGACCCAATGAAATCTAAATAATTTATTGTTGGTCACTGTTACACAAAAAATTTTTTTCTTCATATTTAGATGAAATCTTCCTTATAATTCTTGCTTAACTATGCCTTTAGTGAAATATAGAATAAGTGTAATCCTTCCTATGACAGCTGTTCAGATTAAGACTTCTAGGAACGTCAGTTGTTCTTTTCCATAACTTATCCTTGTAATGGAATACATCTGCCTCAAAGCTTTAGCTGTACCAGGGTTTTATTTAGTTGGCTAAGCTCACTGCTAATTAACACTGAGATTCAGCAGTTATAAAATAATCCCAGGTTATCATTATTAAAGATAGTGTTGTGCTAAGTGCTTGGTTATTGTTTATGTTTGTAGTTTCAACTTCATACTAAGAATATTTTTCATCTAACTTTCCAAATTGTGTCCACGATCATTAGGGTTGCTATTTCAGGGTAAAATCAACTCACTTACCAGATTTATGGATTCTGTCTAATTTTTAGCTTCTGCTTCTGCTATTCATTTTAATTTGACAAGCATATTTGCCATTTGCTTTATGAAAAGTACTATTCCAATATGTATTCCCAATACCATGAAGCATTTCTCCATATCTCAGCAGACACTGGATACCTACAAATTTGACTCAATTTTGACCCAATCTACACAGAATAGCATCAGATCCCACAGGCAGAGGGCTCAGTCCTACAAGATTGCTATCTCTTCAGACTCCAGTCACAAGTCCAGATTGTTTTTTGTGCTTCTGACCAATTGGCTATAAATTAGAGGCTTCTAAGACCCCCTCTTTGGGTTAGGTTAATTTGCAGGGGGAGCTCACAGAACTCAAAGAAACATTTACTTACACTTATCAGTTTATTATAAAAGACATTATAAAGGATATAGTTGAACAGTCAGATAAAGAGTACATAGTGTGAGGTCAAGAAGGGTTCTGAGTGCAAGAGCTTCTCTGTAGCCATTGAACTGGGGTGTGCTACTCTCCCAGCAAGTGGATGCATTCGCTAACCTGGAAGCTCATCAAATCTTATTGTGCATGATTTTTATAGAGCTTAATCTGGAGTGCTCTCCTTCTCCTTCCCAGGGGTCAGTGGGTAGGGCTGAAATTTCTAAGCCTTAAATTATTTGTTTTTTTTCTGGTGACTGCCCCATCCTGAGGCTATCTAGGGATCCCACCCAAAGTCACTTCATTAAATAAATTCAGGTGTGCTCACAAAGTCTCCTTATGAGTAACTGAAAGCATTCCTATCGCTCAGGAAATTCCAAGTGTTTAGGAGCTTCATGCCAGGTACCAAGGACAAAGGCTAACTATATTTCTGATATACCACAACTATGGTAGATTCTGAGGTGAATAAGACATTATCCTTGCTTTTAAGAAACTAAATTTCCATGGAAAAGGCAGATTTATAATTATTATACAAGATGCCAAGGCTTTAAAAAGATATATATATATTATTTTAAAAAGATATAAATTATATATATATAATATATAAAATAAGAATCATGAGTAACCTAATTCTGTTACTATTCAAACCAGACCTTGAATTGTACAAAGCCATCCCAGGCCTAGGGAGCCTGGAGTCCATTGAACAAGGACTCAAGAGCCAGTAAGAATAAGGCATGTTCAGCAAATGACAAGCAGCTGCAGAAACCAGAATGGGACATTGTTCATTTCTAGTGTTATAGTGATCGCTTTTATGAGTATTTGATAAATTTTCGTGAATTATGTATAATACAGAATGCAGTCAGTTCAGATTCGAAATATTCCTCTTTGGTGCCTGAGCCTTCTTTCCTTTATGGTTTTGCTTTTTTTGTACATGCGTAAAGGCTTGTTGGTGTGTTCTTGTGATAGCATTCAAAAGTCTACACTCACTTTCCATAGTTTGCATGAAGTCTTTGTGTCACAGTCAATAAGAAACTCTTCATGAGAAAGACTGTAATGAAAATCTTCCCAGCTCACCACCATGGAAAGAGTTAAAGACTAAATTTAGAATCTCTTAAATTTATTATCTTAGAAGTTGAGAAGAATAAGATTAATAGTTACTGTCTTCTTTCTTCCAACTCATCGTCTTGTTCACCATAAAGTCTTTTTTTTAAACTTGTATTGAAGAGTTTTAAACAGGGGCATTGCAAGATATGGTGTGTGCTTGGGAAGTTGACTTAATGGCAGCATGGAGGTGGCTTGAAGGGTGGAGCTTGGAGGATGGAGAACAGTTAGGGGGAGTTTATAATACTCAAGTGACTGATAATGACACTAGACTAGACTATAGCACTGGGCTGGAAAAGAAGAAGCAGGCAAATTAGAAAGATACAGGATGTGGATGGCAAGAATAGTGGGCAATAATTTGGAGGATGGATGTGGCATTTATTGAAATGTGTAGCAGGAAAAGTTATGAGGAAACAATTATGGGGGAAAGAAAATCAATTTACTTTTGAATAAATTGAATTTGAATTATCTGTGGGACACACAGAAGAAGCTATATAACAAAGAGCTAATAGAATCAATCCGGGCTTGGGAGAGTGGTCAGTGTAGAGGAAATCTGGGGTTATTAGTTGAAATAGATGAAGCAAGAAGCAGAGGACAGAGAAACATGAAAAAAATCAATATATAAAGTCTGGTCAGAGAAAGAGGAGACAATGAAAGATGTTAAAGGAGGTCACTGGAAAGCTAGAACACACGTATTTCTGATAAGAATGGAAAATATTTCAGGAATGGGTTATCAGTGACAAAGGAAGAAGACTGTAAGACCATATCATACATACCTGGGAAGTTGTTGGTGATTGTTTCTCACTGTGATGGTAGAGATGGAAGTCCCGTTGAAGGCGGCTGGGTAGTGGATGGGAACCAGAGGAGAGCACGTGGAGACAAAGCACAGAAACTTTGTTTAAAATTAGCAGTGAAGGAAAGATAACAAAGAAGATGTGACTGGTGAGAAGACAGGAGGAGTAAAGATTGCATCTATTTGAAGGATAAAATGGTCCAGGAGTATTTTTCATGGAAAGAGAGAGAGAAAAAGAATGTATGTAAGACAAAGCAGTTACCCTTAAGCAAAATCAGCGGAGTTGGAAGGATTAAATCCACTGAACTTAGTTCTAAATGTGTTGATATTTTATATATTTCGTTTTATAATTAGAAGTGTTTTTTTATATCATGAGAAATATTAAATGATAAAAGTTCTATAAAAAGAAAATAAGATCATTATCAGAAAGCTTTCTAAAGCATTTGAGTCATGGGCTGTGAAATTTATTTATGTTTATTTGTTTATTTGTTTAAATTATTCTATTAGGGTGCCTGGGTGGCTCAGTTGGTTGGGCATTTGACTTCAGCTCAGGTCATGATCTCAGAGTTCAGAGGATTTAAGCCCCACGTCAGGCGGTGTGCTGACAGCTCAAAGCCTGGAGCCTGCTTTGGATTCTATGTCTCCCTCTCTCTCTGCCTCTGCTCTGTCTGTCTCTCTCTCAAGAATGAGTAAACATTAGGGGCGCCTGGGTGTCTCAGTTGGTTAAGCATCCAACTTAAGCTCAGGTCGTGATATCATGGCTTGGCTCATGAGTTCAAGCCCCACATCAGGCTCTGTGCTGACAGCTCATAGCCCGGAGCCTGCTTCCAATTCTGTGTCTCCCTCTCTCTGCCCCTCTCCCACTCACATCTCTCTGTCTGTCTCAAAAATAAATAAACATTAAAAAATTAAAAAAAAAGAATAAACATTTTAAAATATTAAAAAAAGAGAGAAAAATTAAACTTCTTTTATACTATGGGCAAGTTGAGCCCAGAACTGGAATAATTATACTCCGTAGTTCATAGCATATTTCTTAAGTTAGTTTTAATAATATCATAAGCACACATGATCCCAACTCTCTAAACAAAAACTGAAAAAATAGCCTACATCTAACATTATGTCCTCCATAAATCACTCTGCTTCTCCCCACCTGAGGTAGTCATCATCTTGAAATCTGTATTCATCATTACTTACATTTGTTTTTATGGAATATTTATGCATACTTAAGAAGTAGGTATTTTTATTTTAGTTGTTTTTAACTTTAAAAAATACTGTGTTTTATGTAGTCTTTGGAGACTTTTTTTCACTTAAGACATTGTCACTAGGATATATTCATATGGCTGCAATTTTGGTTCATTTGTTTTGTGTAATTCCATTGTGTGAATACCCATAGTTTACTCACCACTCTTTTTTTTTCTTTCTTTTTTTTTTTTTTTTGGTTGATGAGCATGTATGTTGTTCCAGGTTTTTACTATTGTGAATAGTGGTAATAGAACATATCTCTGTAGCCAAGGCTATTTTTCGTTGTATATTTAGTTGTATATATTCCAGGAGTGGAATTGCTGGGTCATGTTTGTGAAAGATCAGGTTTGGAAAATGCCAAACTCTTTTTCAAGTGATGTATGATTTTACAATTTCATCAGCAACGTATAAGGCATCCTGTGGCTACACATTTTCTCCAACAGTTGATATGATCAGAGTTTTTAATTTTGTCCTTCTTCTGGTTGTAAAATGGTATCTTGTTATGGTCTCCATTTCTATTTATATGACCACTGTGCAAGTTGAATAGCTCTTCCTATGTTTACTGGCTATATGTGTTTTCTCTTCTGTGAATTGCCTGTTAATATCTTTACAATATTTTTCATTAGGTTATTTCTGTTCTTCATATTGACTAGTATAAGTGAAGAACCTAAGAAACGTCATTTTGAGATTAAGGCCTCCCTTAAGAGCAACCTCGAGCTGCACGTAGCCCCAGTTCCTCAGATTGCTCAAGGCTAAAGCCATCCTCTGACCGCCCTCATGTCAGCTAATCAAAAAACATTCCTGTGGTCTGAGTCAAGGCTGGGAACTGTAGACAGTTATTCTGTACAAACTAGCCAATTTCTCACCGCTTGCCTGAACCCCACGTGGGCCCTTTGAACTCACCTATAATTGGTCATTTTCAAAGGATCCTCAAAAGTCATGATTGGGTCCCACCAAAAGTAATGAACACCTCACAGATACTGAATAGTCAAAGCTGTTACCATGGGTGCTGCTGTACAATTGTAATTGGTGCTTATGTGATGATGCTACATGTACAACGTGTGCACTGTATCACCCCCGTCCCTTACCCCTTCAAAACCCTGCTCACTATTGTTCAGGGTTTCACCTTCTGCCACTGCACTTGTAGGCGGGTGAGCCCCTGCTCGAGCTTGTAATAAAGACCCTTTTGTGCTTGCATCGGTGTTAGCTCCTTGGGGGTCTCAGGGGACTCGCGAATTGGGCACAACATAAGTACTTTACATTTCCTTTATACTAAACCTTGTCGGTTGTATGTATAGTGAATGATCTCCAATTTTATAACCTGTCTTTTCATGTTATTTAAGATTACTTTTGATGAATAAAAATTTTAATATATAATCAAACATAAATATTTTTCTTTTATACCAACGTTTTTAGGTCTTCTTAGAGAAATCTTTTACGTACGCGTACTCTAAGAAATATACGCTTATAGAAACTAACAATAGAACTCCCCTATGACCCAGCAATAGCACTGCTAGGAATTTACCCAAGGGATACAGAAATGCTGAGGCATAGGAGCACATGTACCCCAATGTTCATAGCAGCACTCTCCACAATAGCTAAAACCTGGAAAGAGCCTAAGTGTCCATCCACAGATGAATGGATCAAGAAGATGTGGTTTATGTATACCATGGAATACTACACGACAATGAGAAACAATGAAATCTGTCCATGTGTAGCAACATGGATGGACCTTGAGGGCGTTATGCTGAGCGAAATAAGTCAGGCAGAGAAGGACAAATATCATATGTGTGCACGTATAGGAGGATTAGGAGGAATTTAACAGAGGACCAAGGGGAAGAAGAAGGGTGGAAATGGTGGGGGATAGGGAGAGAGGCAAACCATGAGAGACTCTTGAATGCTGACAAAAACTGAGGACTGGTGGATGTGGGGGGGAGGAGGGGTGGGCATGGAGGAGGGCACTTGTGGGGATGAGCACTGGGTGTTATGTGGAAACTAATTTGACAATAAACTATTTGTAAAAAAAAAAAAAAGAAATATACGCTTATATTTCCTATAAGATCTTAGTTTTTAAACTATTATTTTAGAAATTTTTTTCCAAGATGTTTTACCAGGTGTGTTTTTTAAATAAACACTATTTCCCTTAATAATGCTGTTCTTTACATTACATAGCATTTTTGTTGCTTTAAAAATGTCTGTTTTAATCATCTTGGAGATTAAAAGTAAATTGATTAAAAACAAATAAAAAAAGGGCTCCTGAGTGGCTCAGTTGGTTAAGCGTCCAACTTCAGCTCAGGTCATGATCACAGCTTGTGAGTTCAAGCCCTGCATTAGGCTCTGTGCTAACAGCTCAGAGCCTGGAGGCTGCTTTGGATTCTGTGCCCCCTTCTCTTTCCTCCCCTCCCCTGTTCATGCTCTCTCTCTCTCTCTCTCCTCTCAAAAATAAACATTAACAAATTAAAAAGCAAACAAAAAACCCCTTAGATTGAGAGAATTCTACCATTGCAATTCCCTGACTGAATAATGGTATCAGGATGTTTTGACTTAGTAGATGGGAATTAAGTGTTTTAATTTTTGAATTCTTTTCAGCTACAGCTTTGTTGCTCATCTGAAAGTAGAAAGAATTTAGTCAAAAACATATCCTAGTTTTATACTATGCATATATGTAGATGAAGTATCCCATATTATATATGACTTCCAGGCACCAACACTAATAAAATATTTCAATCTATAAGAATGATTTTGTTACTGAATGAACATTAATTACTTGTGCTTTTAATGTTTCTTTATTTTTTTTGAGAGAGACAAAGATAGTCAGAGTGTGAGTGGGGGAAGGGCAGAAGAGAGAGAGGGAGACACAGAATCTGAAACAGGCCCCAGGCTCCGAGCTGCCAGGAGAGAACAGGAAGGAACTCACAAACCACAAGATCATGACCTGAGGCGAAGTTGGCTGCTTAACCAATTGAGCCACCCAGGTTCCCCAGATTATTTGTGCTTTTAAAAAAAGAATTTCCATATGCAGGAGTCACTCTCCAGATCATTCTAAGACACAGAAAAGATTAGTGTTAGAAATATTTTGGTATAATGTAAGGAGGATAAATGATTGCAGAATTTTGAAAAAAATCGCTAAATATCCAGCTATGACATACTAAAATTGTATATTCTTGGGGTGCCTGGGTGGCTCAGTTGGTTAAGCGGCCAATTTTGGCACAGGTTATAATGTCCCAGTTCAGGAGTTCGAGACCCGTGTTGGGCTCTGTGCTGACAGCTCAGAGCCTGGAGCCTGCTTTGGATTCTGTTTCCGTCTCTCTCTGCCCCTCCCTTGCTCTTGCTCTGTCTCTCTCTTCTGTCCAAAAAAAAAAGTTAAAAAATTAAAATTTTATATTCTCTCACTTCAAATTAAGAGAATGAGAAGAGTTATAGAGAAATCCAAACTGAAGTGACAGTCTTCCCATCAAATTGTTGATTTAGTCAGAGGTTAGTTGAATGGTGCCTTCTGCATGACCCTTCTTTTAATAATCTTTGCCATTTAGCTTTCTATGCAAAACAAACTCTTTGCAATACCAATTCCTTTATAAATTTCCTAGAAGCTGCAGGTTCTCTTTTTTCACTTTAGAAGACAAATTTCTTTAACAAAATAGCCAAAATATAATTCCAAACTGCGACCAGATGTCTTTATGTTTGCAGAAATAAAGGCATCCTTTTATTTTACCACTTTACATATACCCAGGTGCATATATTTATGTAATGTGTTTATATAATAGGGTATGCTATAGGAAAAGCATTAAAGAAACCCACAGATGTATTTGCTGAGTGGCTCATCCAATAGGTCATGTATTTTGTAGGATTCTCATTTTCGGTTGTTGAGACTATGTTCAAATAGAAGGAGAAAGAAGTTTATCTCTAGAAACAGGTTTGATTTCCTTAAAAGGCAGTTGTTTCTTTTTTCCTTTGCTTCTCTGGAGAATTGGCTACAAACTGGGAATAGTTATCCTATGACTCATTTGCGGAGCAGTGCTATAGCATATAGAGTTCAGATAAAATTATAATGAAACAGACCCTAGTAAGACTGTGTGGAACTAGAGAGCAATTTTTAAAAGGAAATTTTTGGAATTGTATTTTCTTAAATCTACTTTGTAGATAAAATAAGTTGTTCTTATTTTAAAAATGACTTAATCTAAACATTGTAATAACATTTTCTTTTGCTTTTTTAACTCAATATACCTACTTTTTGTATTTGACAAAAGGCATGACACATACAGTTATATTAGGTAGCGATAATTTAATTCTTACTCAAGTATTTTAGAAGTAATGCAATGACTATTTCAGATTTCCGAGTCCTTCAAATTACATTAAAAAAATTGTACCAATCAGATTGCATCGGCTAAAATTAAGGCTATTATAAAGTTAAATATACATTTAATGTATTTTAGCAGTATCAAACAGTATCAGCCAGTTTTAGCACAGTGCTCCCAATGTAATATACTTTTAGAATGCAGACACTCCCTTACCCATGTGCACAAAATGAGATCTTTAAAAATATTTACTGAATACTTATTCAAAAAGACTTGCTTATTGAACACTTGCATTAAGTGAAGAAGAATAATTATCAGGTGCAACCATGACAGAAAGTACTAATCATTGTACTCATTCTTCAGTGCCTTCATTGGACCTCTCTGTCCCTCAAGCTTGTGCCCTACCAGCCATTTGCAATTGATTAGAGTTGGACTTTGAGCCAAAAATCTCTTTGCAATCAGCATACTTAGCAATTTCTCCCTCATATTTTGTATATGTTACATACCAAAGCAATTCAATTAGAAAATAAAAGTGCTCTCATTGAAATAATAAATTTTAAAGCTGTTTTGATGTCAGTAAACATCAATTAAGGGCGCACCATGAATCAGACTAGGTCCCAGGAGCACAAAGATGAGTATTATAAAGTTAATTTCTTGAAAAAGCTTGCACTATAGTAGTGGGAGTCACATATGGGATGTAATCAGTGTAATAAGATTTGCAAGTGTTATTGTAGAAGGGGGTATAGAGAACAGTGGAGGCACAAAAGGGGATAGAGAGGTGATGAGAACATTAGAAGATGGAATAAACAAGCTTCAGTTTGAAATATAAGATGTCTATCAGGATGGAACAGAGGGTCACAGAAAGTGTTCTAGGAACAAGCTTGAGGCATAAACCATCATGGCCTGTTAAAAGCCTCTGACTGTGGTAGCTGGCTACAACCAGGGCTTTGTGTGTAACTAACTCTGTGGCTAACTTGTTCCTTTATTCTAAAGGAAATGGGAATCCCATTAGAAACATTTTATGCATTTAAGGAATAATATGATTGACCCGTGGAGAGAGGACAGGTTGGGTGACAGACTGAAGGTTGGGTGAGCAGTTGTAAGATCATTGTCCTAGTAATAGGGGACAGAAGATGAGGGGTAGAAAAGAGAAGATGAATATCACCGATCAAAATAATTAATTCTGTAAGATAAGGTGGTTGAAGGAATGTAGAATGTAGTGAGGGAGAAAAGGAACCTGAGATGACTTAGGTAATTGAGCAAATTTTAGTATCTTTCTTAGAGAACATAACAGTAGGAGAAGGAACAGGTATACCAGAAAGATAATGAGTTTACTTTCATGCATTTGAAATGTGAGTCTCCTTTAAGCCATCCACAATGCCTCGTCAGTGTTTGTGCATAAGGATCCAGAGCTCAGGAGAAAGGGAAGGACTTGGAATTCATCTGTGAATACAGCTGGTGGTTGAAGTCATTGGAGTGGGTGAGATCACCCACGTCATGAAAAACAACTTTTATCTAAATGATCCAGCTTCACACATATCAAAGTAGATACAGCAATACTTGGCACCTGCAGTGGGCACACCACCAGGTACTTGTTCTATCTTGGACCATGGGCTCTAAGAAAAAAAGAATCCATCATAGAACAAAGGAAAAGTAATCACTTCCTTAGGCATTCTCTCTCAAAACTGAGAAGTAATTTAAGCATCAAAAACCTCCTTGTAGTATTAGTGTGATATAATAAGAAGTTTACATTTCATATTCTAACTTTATTTAGATTGCATACTGGAACAATTTTGCTGCAGGTGAAATAACTCTTAAATGAACATTTTCACAGTAGACATATGAAACCATTTATTTTTTGGGCACCAATCTAACAATGAAATAATGAGGCAGAAGGTGGGCAAAACAGCTTGATCAAGAATAAGCTCTTTTGGCCAAAGAAGATTGTTATTAAGATCCACCTAGTTCCTTACCTAGCAATGAAATGTTGGCCTTTTTCTAGGACTTCATGGCTAGCCCCTGCCTTCTCACTCTGTGCACTCTCCCTTGCAGATTATGTCATTCTCAGAGGTTGTACTGTCATTGTTATGTTTACGATGCCCATGTCTGTGTTTCTAGCCCACATCTTACCTTCAAACCTGTCCTCTACAGGGGCGCCTGGATGGCTCAGTTGGTTGTGTGGGACTCTTAATTTCAGCTCAGGTAATGATCTCATAGTCATGAGATCAAGCCCCATGAAGGGCTCTGCACTGACAGTGTGGAGCCTGCTTGGGATTCTCTCTCTCCCTCCTTCTCTCTCTCTCCTCTTTCTTTGCTCTTCCCCCCCTCCAAAAAAATAAATAAACTTTAAAAAATATATGTCCTCTATACAACTGCCAGGCTGATGTATCTAAAACACATATGGCCCATGTCATTTTCCTGATTAAAACTCTTCTCTTCCAGGCTAAAGCACTTCAATTTGGGAAGATAGATCCTTTGTTAATGATGTTCTAAATCTTGGGCCTTATCTTTTTTTTTTTTTTTTTTAATTATTTGAGCTTTAAACTCTAGCAATACCTGTTACTTCTAGTTCTTTTTCTTATGATTTTATTTATTTATTTACTTATTTATTTATAATAAACTTTTTTTTGCCATCTTTTCTTTTTTCTTGCTTCTCCCTCAATATGCCGTTCTCTTATCCACCTGGATAACTTCTGTCACCTCCCAAAATGTATAGCCTGTCTTGGCCCTGAATTCATGACCTCATCCAAGTGTCTTCATATACTCTGTGTATCTTTGTCACTTAACACATTTTTTCGCAGTTACCTGTTTCTTTGACTTTTTCCCTCAGTACCCTGGAAGCACCTTGGGGGTAGGGACTATATCCTATTCATCTTGAATCCTTGGAGTCTACCATATGCTTATAGAATGGTTAAATAAATGAAGAAGGAGTGAAAGTGAAAGGCAAACTCACATGGAAAATGTCTCTTTGTACTTTAGTGTAATGTTTTATCCACTGAGGAATTCCAGTTTACCATGTGCAGATTTATTTATTGTCAAATGCACCAGTTTTAATAATTGGATCCTAATTAGAGATACTGCCTGAAGTAGACATACCTCTGTCTCATAGAGCTGTTTCTTTTTTTTTTTAATTTTTAAATGTTTTATTTATTTCTGAGAGAGAAAGAGAGGCAGCATGACCCTCCACTGTCATGGAGGGTCAGAGAGAGAGGGAGACACAGAATCTGAAGCAGCCTCCAGGCTCTGAGCTAGCTGTCAGCACAGAGCCCGACGTGGGGCTCGAACCCATGAACTGTGAGATCATGACCTGAGCTGAACTCGGATGCTTAACTGACTGAGCTACCCAGGCGTCCCTAGACAGAGCTCTTTCATTCCCTCAAGAAATCATTCAGTTTCAGAGAAAAAAGACTGGCTTTCTGCTCCAAGACCTATAATGATTCTTCTGGAAGTAAAAACATGCTACATTTGTGGTGCTCCTTACTTTATCCTCTAAAGAGCTCCCAGCAGAAACTCCAAACTTGAGTGACAGGATGGTCATCATGCTTTGCTTTTAACTCTTTTTGATGTACATATTCATGGGGTGCACATATTTTCTAACTATATATTCTGTTGGGACCTATGTATTCATACAAAGAGACACATAGCATATTTATTTACGAAACCAAAGAGGGTTAGTAGCCTTTTTGTTATACAGTAACTCCAGGCATTTAAAAATTTCCTTCAGTTGTGAATGTAAGACTACTATTATAATGGGATAGAGAGACATAATGTTGTCTTACATTTTAAAATTCCAAGGATAAATGTCCCGTAAGAATCACAGTAAATTTAGGGATCTCAGACAACTAATAAACTCATCCTGTCAGGAAGAAATAAGGTTGTGTGTGTGTGTGTGTGTGTGTGTGTGTGTGTGTGTGTGTTTAACTAGAAGTATAATCCATATAGTGTGGTTTAACCGTATTTGGACTGACTGGCCTCATCTATGTATATATCTTTAATTATATACCTGTGCTAATAATAGCACAGAGTAAATTTTTTATTTTTTTATTTTTATTATTTTAAATATTTTTTTATTTATTTCTAGGAGAGAGAGAGAGAGACAGCGTGAGCAGGGGAGGGTCAGAGAGAGAGGGAGACACAGACTCTGAAACAGGCTCCAGGCTCTGAGCTGGCAGTCAGCACAGAGCCTGATGCGGGGCTCGAACCGACGAACCGCGAGATCATGACCTAAGCGAAAGTCGGGTGCTTAACCGACTAAGCCACCCAGGCGCCCCACAGAGTAAATCTTTTAAATAAAACAAGAAAGTCCCTGGCTATATACATTATACATATATAAAATAAAGGAACTGTGGTATCCAGATTCCTTGTATATATTTTGGGGAAAAATGTTTTCTCTGCCATACATATACTATGGTGGCTGCTTCAGAAATGTTTTAGGTAAATTTCACATGTCATATACAGTCTCAGAACCCAAATATTGACCTTGGAGGTTTCTTCCTAGCTCTAAGTACAAACACTGACTTATGTCATCCCTTCCGAGGTGCAGATGCTAACTGTCCAGTGCAGCTGAGGAAATGCCTGCAGATTGCACCCTACAGGGGAGGATGCTGGCTATTAACATCACTAGAACCTTTGTGCTCTTCCATAATGCAGTTGCTTCTCCTTAGCTTCCTGAACTTCTCTTTATGGAAAAATCCTTGCATGAGGAAAGGACGGACATCTCAACAGAGTGTACTAAAACAACAACAACAAAACTTAGGTCATGTGGCAGCAAGGTTTTCCAGAAAGTCTTAAGGGGATTTATATCCTAAGTTTCAATTAATGCTGATCTCAGCTGGAATAATTTGCACTTCTATGTTGTTTGTGTTTCAGTACACATGTAGTTGACAGGAGCTGTCTAGATACCTCAGGTTTTATGCATCTGTCAGTAAGTCAAAGATACAAATGTGAGAGATAGTCCCCAGTGGCTTTGTGTGGGTGTGTAGCATTCCCCAGTGCATTAGGGACCAACAGATCATGCAAAATTAGAGCCATATATCAAAGTCAATCCCCTCTGGTACAAGTGTACCCTTACTCCAGGACTATCCAGCTCTGCAGGAAATCTTTGCCCCCCATTCTTTCTAATTGAGAATTGGCAGAAGAGGGTCTTGTGGCATGACTAATGAGAAATATAAAATCTTTTAATTTAGCATTACTTTTTTGGTGCTACTATTTGGAATGGAACACATCCATGAAAATTCTGAGTTGATACTTAGTAGTAACATGGCCTTTAAGAGTGTAGAAATAGGGTGGGATGTGTGATTATAATTCTCCGCCCGAGTAGCTTGATAGGGAGTTGGTACCCTGAAAGCTCATGTGATGATTTCCCAACTTGGTGTTTTAGAATTCCAGTACATTTCTTAAATGTATAAGAAGTGCTGGTGTGTCTGGGTGACTCAATCTGTTGAGCATCCGATTCTTGATTTAGGCTCCAGTCATGATTCCAGGGTTGTGGGACTGAGCCCCACGCCGGGCTCTGTGCTGAGTGCGGAGCCTGCTTAAGATTCTCTCTCTCTCTCTCTCTGCTGCTTCCCCCCAAATTAAATGTCTAAGAATTACCAAACCTTTTTTCTGGGAACTGGGAAAAACAAAGATAAATTAGGCACAGATCCTGCATCGAAAACATACACGGTCCAGTCCAGTAGGGGAGAAGCTAATAGATTTTTACTAGGCAGGTGAGGAAAAATGCAACTGGAGCAGATAGGACAGTATTTTCAGTGGCAAGGAGGCATAGCATGGCATACTGTGTTCCATTCGTGTGGTTGGAAAACAGAGCTGGGGATTATAGGAGGTGGACTGGAGAGGCAGGCAGGGGCCAGATCAGGAAAACCTCTGTAAGCTGTTATCTGGATCTGGGTTCTGTCCTTTGAGGGTGTGATAGGGAGCTATTAGCAGGAGTGAAATTTGCTCACATCATTCTTGGGTTCTCATGGAGAAGAAAAAATCTTTTGCTTTTTGATTCATGTCTGGAGCTGCTAGAAAGCTCTTGGAACTGTGGAGTATGGTGAGGATGTGAACTGTGGCTGCCGTGATGGGTTGAGGAGAATGGGACTTTGTTAAGAAATGTTTGGGTAATGCAATGGAAGGGTTTTGATGATCATTTGGAGGTAGGAGGAAAGAATAATAAGAGCTATTAAAGGAATATTTCTTTCTGCCTTGATTAAATGGTGCTGGCAAACCTGTACAACAATGTACGACAACCCTGAGAGCCGGGCTGCAGCTCAGTCTCCAAAGTCTCTAGCAGTCAAAGCAAAGAGAAAAATTGCAGTCAGTTAGAGTCACAATAGGAAAGGTGTAACAAAACAAAAATTGTAAAGTGCTATAAGGTGTAAGGTGTAGTAAATGTAAATTATTACTATTGTATTTGACTATAATATATAAATAATATATATTTAAATAATAATATATATTAAATTATAAATTTACATTATATTAAATGTAAATTATTACTATTGTATTTGACTATAATATATAAATAATATATATTTAAATAATAATATATTGTTACTATATATAATATCCTGTATATAAAGGAGCCGGGGTTCTGTCTCTCAGCTCTCCTGTGTTGGCAGAGCCTCATGGACTCAGGGGTTCTTGTGTCCAGAAAGAGTGAGGATGCCTTCTGCCTCACAGCGTCCTGGCTCAGCAGGTGCATGCTGTGGTTAGCACTGGTGCACCTTCTTCAGGCCTCTGCGTGGACGATCGCTCTCCCTAGATTGAGGCATACTTATGGGCACACCAACTGTCCTCCATCACGTTTGCTCTCTCTGGAGTCTTCTCCTTGTCCTTTCATTTCAGCAAAAACCAAGACCTGCGCTCTCATATGTGAATGAACTCCTCTTGGTCCTGTCTCACCAGTTTGCCTGATGTGCCCAGTCTTGCCTGGACCCTAGCAGGTGCTGGGCAGAGGAGCCAGATGAATCTCCTGCCATGGGCATTTGCAAAAGATCTGAAATTTGACATTGTTCAGATATTTGTTCCCATTTTCCTAACTCATGTTGACTATGAGATTCTCTTTGTTTTATATTATTAACAAGACATAAAATGTTGGAACCAGAAATGACCCTGAAGTGTACCTTGACCAATGCTATCCTCTTACAGGTGAGGAAAACGAAGCCCACAAAAATAAAGTGAATTGTGAATTGTTCTTAGCTGTACAACGGGCAGTGTCTGAGCCAAGTGTGGACTCAAGCATCTTGACTCTCAACATTACCATGCTGCTTCCCAGAGCTTTTCTGAAATTGCATTGAGGAGAGAGAGAGAGAGAGAGAGACAGAGGGAGAGAGAGAGAGACAGAGGGAGAATGCAAGAGAGGGAGAGACAGAGAGAAAGTGAGAGGGAGAGAGAGAAAGGGAAGCAGTGTGTCTCTTTGGTTTAAAAACATTGTCCCTTTCTGCTGGGCTGGAAAAGTAGAATTTTCAAAAAATGTCATTTTAATTGTATACCATAGTAATGTGGCTTTAAGATAGTACTGCCTCTTAGAAACTCGTACTTGCTTTATCATATGTCCTGGTGACCATGCTGAACTGGGGTTGATTTGAATGCGGCTATTCTCGAGTTTGGTTATTTCCTAAAAATGACTGAAGAGTTATAACTATCACAGAACTTTGGGAAATGATGGATGTTTCATTTCTGTAGATGACTGCAGAGTATGTGAACGCTGTTGCCGTTCCTGGTATTTAGTAGTTGTTATTGGTTTTATGTATATATTTTATTTGGTGTAATTTGAGTTTTTGGAAACTTTAGCTGTGCTATCAATCTTGGAAAGAAAGCATTCTGCTTGTGTACGTTGTACTGGTATTGCATAGAAATTGGTCAGGAGACTGTGTTGATCTGGAACTATTAAGTTTCTCCCTCATCTTCACCTTTATAATGTTCTGGATTCAGTAAGCCCATGGATTGATGACAGAAATGAATCAAGTGTTCCCTTTTTAAAAAAGCATTTGTGAATGCTTCTTGCGCTACATCCTGGGAGGAGGAGGGTGTCGGCAGGGTGCTCGAGATCTGCAGAGGCCCGGGCTGCCCAGCTCCCATGACAGGAGGTTTGCTAGGCAACCAGAGTGAGCTTTCAAATAAGCTTAGATATTCCTGCCTGGCCTACCGCAATCCTCCAAGAAGGCAAGTAGGCGCAGTAAATTAGAACTGACCATAATGCTTGACGTATTACCCTTTAAGAAGTGTTGATATTTTATGGCAAGAAGTTTGTACAGAACTGATCAGCCTTTGTAGGGCTTTATTAGCTAATTGCTCAGGATCAAAACTTATAAAAAATATTTGGAAGACAGTCTTCTGTGATTATACTGTAGGAAAAAAAGAACCTTTATGATGAAGTCAGAAGTGTTGATCTTTGAGCAAGCTTGCCAACCTGCATATAAATTTGTGTGGGAAGAAATACATTTAAAATATGTCCTTCTATAGTAAACTTTAAAAAGCTTCTCCAAGCAAGGAAAAAAACAGATGGCATAGGTCTTATTAGGTCATAACTGATACTTTGAGACTTGGAAATCCAGACTAGTTCCAACAATATCCAAATGTTTTCAGTGACATTTCTTTAGAAAGATTAGACATTTTCAAAAAGTCTCAGATCATTACAAAAAGTTCTTTAAGGAAAACCTCCTTTATTTGTTCCTAAATGTCTGGTGAAGGGGATTAGCTCACTTATTAGAGTGAACCAAAATGCTTAAACTTAGTTACCCTGGGATACCATGAGGCAGGGGTTCACTATGTTGTATTTTTATATTCGTATACTTCTATATTAATATATACATAGTAAGATGTAAAGCAACTTCAGAAACTCTGGGTAATGAGTTGTTTCTTGTTTATGAACTAAGCCACATTCCATAGCAATGTGCTCTTGTCCTACACTGTACTTGCCTGACTATAGCACTTATGTTGTAATAAATATACTTATTAATGAACAGTTTTCCATGGAAGGTTGGAAGTGCTGTGAGGGAGGAGCCATGTCTGTTGTATTCACTGTTGCTTTGCCAAAACATGGGAAAGTTCCTGGTGTGTGACCATACCAAGAAAAAAGAAGAGGTGAGAAAGGGAGAGGAAAGAGGGAAAGGAGTCAGAATGGAAAGCAAGAGGGAAAGGAAAGGAGGGAGGGAGAGGGGAGAGAGGAAGGAGAAAGGGAAAGAAGATGAAGGGTGAGCAGAAACAAAAATAAGGCTAGCTGAGCGGCTATTTCTTATTCGCAATAAAAATGAGCAACTGGCCCATTCTTTGGACCTTTTAAAATTTTAAATAAATGTTCTTAGGTTTGCATAAGCATTTGAGTTGTTTATATTTCTAAATTTATACCAACATAAAATGTATTCAAAATGTCTTTTAATAAAATCAGATAGCTACCCGGGTTTTAAAAATTAAGAAGTTTCAATCTGTTTTAGCTAATTATATAGCAAAAAAAAAGAAATACATTGTTAAATTTTCCCAAGTAGTGAAGAGCTGGCTTTTGATTTTTAATAAAATAATTTATACCTCATTTCTTCTTCAATTGAATCCCTCACCTCAGCCAAATAATTTCTTCTAATCCTCATTTTTGGTGTTGTTTTTTACAAATAGAGTCCTTCAGTGATCTCCTAAGACCCTACAAAATTGAAATATCTTTCACTAGGTGAACTATGATGGAAAGCTCCAAAAGGTATATGTGTACTTTGTACACACACACACACACACACACACACACACACACACACACACACACAGAGTGATTATTGTAACGTGTAGCTAGATTGATGTGGATTAAGTCAAATTGCATTGATTAGAACCCTCCATCAACATATTTGTCACAGATGCATATATTTTGTTTCTGACTTATTTATTTTCTACATTCTGTATTTAGAAGAAAAAGGCAAAGAACTAAGAAAATAAGGGGATAGTATTCATTTAGTAAATCAAAATTACATCTTTAATATTATATTGTTGGACTAGATGTTTATGATGATGATCCTTTAGATTCGGATTCATAATGACCCTATAAGATTGTAACTAAGAATTTATAGAAAACGTGTTAAGTGCATATCATTGTATTAAGTACTCAAGCAGGGGGCATATAAGCGCTAACAGTTTAACATTTATTAAGCATTTATTAAGTACCAGGTGCAAGGCTAAAGCTTTATCTGTATTGCCTCATTTAATCCACACAAATATAATATTATTTTTTTTCCAATTTTACACATTCAGAAAGTAATAAAGCAAGTAACTTGGAAAAGATCACATAGCTAGAATTTTAAAATAAATTCGATCCTGGTCTTTTTCATCTCTTGTTCTGGTTATCTTATTTTAGAACTTTCTTACATCTTCTCCATTGTTTCCTTCCCACCCCAACTCTTAAACTATGTTGTGGATACTTCTGTTATCACATTTATAATGTATTGTGTGGGCATTGTTTGCACCTTAAACAAAAACAAACAACTCTTCTTTCTCATTAGAATACAAGCTCTTTGAAGTCATGATATAGGACTTTTTCATATAGGCAGCAAACGACGTAGCATAGCACCTGTCATCTGTTAAGAATTTAATAAACATTTGCCAAGAAGTGAGTGGTTGTATTTGGGTTTATCACCTTCATTAGATTATGGCTATCTTGCGGACAGAGAAGTAACTGACTTACAAATTTCTTACCCACGATGATGACTCAAATGAATATTTAATGAATTAAATTAAGAGTTAAAATGGGTACCTTTATGTTGTATTAACTAAGATATGAAAATATTATCACATTGTATGCAGATTTTCATAAGGGTAGATATAACACCATATAGAGCCTTCCAGTTTAGAAAGAACATTATTGTGTTCTCACAATAAACTTAAGAAATTAGAGCTCATAGATAAGGAAAACTGACCATCTGACCATCAAAGAGTTTGTCTTGTTCGCGTTCACAGAGCCATTAAATGACAAAGCTGGGATGAGAATACAGGTCTTCCGACTACTACTTTGAGCCCTTACCACAATATTAAACTATTTCACAGATGATATTTCAATTTATGACCATACTTAATACCCCTATATCCAGGGTCATTAGGCTATTCTTGTTTTTAATATTTTTTGAACATTTATAAATTGGTAGGCTCCGTTGTGAAAAATTGTATACATCCATGCTATACTCCCAAGAAATCTGACTCCACCTAGAAGGAAAGAAAAAAAAAATTCTGTATGTAATGAATCTATATCACACCTTTTCTCTGTGACCTAAACTGTACAAAGATCTGCTGGATAGACCAGAAATATCCTGTGGTAAGTAAGGCATGGAAAATTATGTAAGCAAGTCAGTGGGATCACAGATTCTCTGGAACCAACTCTACACCCAGTCTTTTACTATACACCTTTATATAGAGAATCTCTTTCCCTTCCTGTGGCTCACTGAATCTTTGGTAGGGATTGCCAACACATGTCTCAGACTTTTATGGAATGCCTAATTTGGGCCACTCTTACTCATAATGTTAAAAATCAGCAAATATTTATTTTTTTGGGTGAAAGCCCCTTACTATATCAGTCATTAATTTGAATTTATTGAGTGACACGGTTTTTTTACCCAGTTAAACACTGCTCAAAATGGCTACATGTTTGAGAACCACTCTGTTTCTGTTACCCATTTTGGAAGATGTGAATCTAGCACAGTGAAGCATACGCAGTGTGCCAGGTGCTATAAATTGTTTGATTTTGCGGTTATCCACAACCTTGTAATCTTTTCCCTCAGCGGGCTCTCTTTTTTCTGACCAAAATGGTTTCCAAGCAGACCTGCTTCCAACTATTTATGAGTTTTCACTTCAAAGATCCCAGAATGTTTGAAAATAGATGAGAGTGTTTTCTTTGAAATACCTGTATCCTGAGATTGAGGCAGCACTGACCCCACAGGGGATAAGACGGCATTTAGAGTGGGATTCAAAGAAGATTGTGGTTTAGGAGAAGTGCTCTGAAAAACTTCTCATCCTTGCTGTCAAAAATGTAGAGCCAAGAGTTTTGAGCTTGAAAATATACTTGTTTATATGTGATGGGTTATTGTCAATAAAATAAAATACTTTATCCTGTGAAAGTGAGCATTTTCAAGTAATTTATCTCCTGCTATTTTTAAAATTTAAATCCCTTTGAATGATTCTTGCTTACTGTGGCCAACAATACCTGGATTCCGTGCACTATAATCAATTATTTTATCCTGGTTAAATAAGAAACCTTCATCGGAACTGGGTACAGAACCTATTTAAAGGTAGTATTTGACGCATAATGGTGTTTTCTCTGTGGACATTCAGTTGAAAGGTAAGAACTTCTTTTCTGCAGTTTAACACCAGAAATATTAAGTAACTATTGTTAATGAAAATGAAAGAGACGTGCTTGATAATTTATAGGCATTATCTTATCAGAACCAGAACCCATCTTTCTAGAGTGTGTCTTACAAATTTTCCAAGAACCCCTTTGGATGGTCTGCAACACTTCACATTTCTCTGTGTGTGGCTATAGGAGTCTTGTCTGTGAACATCAAAATGTGAAGAAATGGACTGACTGTAACATGCTCCACCCTGAAAATCCACAATTTTATTTTTAAACCAGAACTTGCTAAAATCCATTTTTTAAGAGGAGAACTGAGTAAAAGGACATAAAAGTAATTTTTAAGGGAAAGAAGCAAGTGAAAATACTTTATCTTAGTACTGAAAAAGAAAATAAGTTTTGAATTTTCTTGAATTCTTTGAATCCAACCGAAAGGAGAACCTTACTTTCCTTTAGTAATGTTCTGACAAAACAATGTTTATCATAGGTTTCCAAAGCTATAATCTATGAGATTCAATAAAAGAGGAACATGGTAGAGCCTTTAAGTAGTGTTACTTAGTGTAGCACATCCTAGAATTTTTGTTGCAATGCCACACAGAGGAAATGAAAATTTTTCTTTTGCATTGTGGATAAACAGACAAACTTCTCCCGGCCAGAGACTACTTCTCTGAGATCTAGGTCTACCTGAAGTCCTACTCAACTTTCCTGAGGACTGGGAAAAAAAGAAATCAATGTCTCAACACAGTAATGGGATATAAGCCAGCAGGCAAGATTGATGTTAATATTTGGTTGCAGTATAAATCTATACTTTTCACTTTATTTTGAAATTTACATACAGGCATAGCTAAGTAAAGGTTGGTAAAATTTGAACCTAGTTGAGGATAATTTGCTGATGTGGCTCAGAAACCATTCTATAGAATCAAAATATTGAAATACTGAGAAACCGCATTCAAAATACTTTGTGGTTATTATAACTTTACTGTTGAGAAGTTACCAAAACTTTAAGCAAATTAAGAAATTATTTAAGCATTTAATATAGTAAACTCATAAAGTCATTAACACTAGGATTTATAAATAAATTGTAACTGCTTTTTTTCATGACAGAAGAAAAATTAAGTTTATGCATGTGGAATGAAAAATTTTCTGTATAACTGCTGATATCTGTTTTAAATGCTTGGCAAAATTTTAGTTGAGAAGTTGGTTAACATGGTTTATTCTAAAAGAGATACTAATGGTACTGAGATCAGTTTTTGACACAAATGGAGATTTTTACAATTCAGGGATAAGAATTAGAGAAAGTTCTTGATTGCTAAGTGGATATCTGGATGCAAAATGTAGCTGGTTTTTTCTTCACTTTCTTTCTGAGAATAGGTTACTTTATACATATTTAGATAAGAATCAGAGTTAGGAATCTTCTGTTTGCCTGTGTAGAAAATACTCTGCTTAAACCAGAAAGATACTTCATTGGCTCATGTGACTGAAGGTCCCCTGGAAGAACTGGCTTGAGGCACGAACTTGAGGCTTGAACTGCTGGTGTCCATGACATAACAGGCCCACGTCTTTCTGTCTTCAGTTCTTTGCTTGGTTTCTTTGTTCACTCAATTACTGTGTGGTCCTAAGTTGTCTACCAGTTATTACAGACTTCCCTATCTCTGTTCCCTGTGGTGGGAATAAAGCATATCTGCCCCAGCATTACTGATTTTTTAAAATATTCCTAAGTTCATTTTTTAAAAATTTATTGCATTCCTGAGAAATCAGGCTGTATTAAGTCACCTGGTCACCCCTAACCCAATCACTATGGCCAGAGATGGAATGCACTAATTATTTAGCCTAGTTTCAAACCCGTCACCTACAATTTGCAATGTGATGGCAGTGAACTACATCAATCATCAAATAGGAATTTATGACTGTTATAATTATAGGAAGAATGGATGCTGGAGACAACCATTACATGGTAAATCTTAGAAATAGATTAGAATCTTTAACCAAATGCCTTTCTGCTTGATCAGACTTTATAAAACATGAATGTAAAATGGTCATTTTGTCTCTAAGGGTCCCATTTATGACAATGAGTTGCCTTGACCTGTTGATTTTTGAAGAGTTGTATTGAGAAAGGCTTTCGTTACATTGAGCAAATTTGCTTTCCCATGCCCTTCACTAATTGGACCTTATTTTGCCCGTTGTTGCCACGAAAAGTAAATTCAGGTCTACAATGCAGGCTTTCTAATATGTATGACAATTGTTAAGATAGTCATCCTTAGTCTTTTTTCTCTAGACTCAACATGCCCCGTTCTCTCATCTGTTATTGTTGTTAAAAGGTTTAAAACACCCTCACTTTTTTAGCATCTCTCCTTTGTATGAATTCCGGCTAATCAATTCCAAACTCAGACATGTAGTTCATATACTGACATAAAGACTTCCAATGTCGCCATTGGAAAGTGTTTTCCTACCATTATGTGTGAGCAGAAGGATACTGAGGAAAAGGAGGCTACACCTGCGGAGAATAAGTAAAACAGCAGTCTATAAAAGAAGCCAGTCTCAAAACTGATTACCTAAAATAAACGATCTGCAGCTAGAATGTGTGCAGAAAATATGTTTTGGAACATGATTTCTCATATCTCTAAGCATTAATATTGGCTTTAATTACTGACTGTTGGTGTTGGAGGCTTGATATTTAATTTGTAAAACATTATGAATTATTAGTATTTTAATAAATAAGTGCCTAATCATATCTATAACCTAATATAATATATACTATGTTGTTTCTAAAGATAATTTTTTTAAAAATTTTGTCTTATAAAAATGAAAGTATTACATCAGGATGCTTGGTCAGATTCTATTTGTCATGAGAGAACTCTCGGTTCTCTTCTAAATGTACATGTTCTCCAGCAGAGTGACAATATCCCATGATATACAACTTGAAGCACTTTAGTATCATGAAATATTTACACTGATATCAACTCTGAAAAGGACTGGTCCCCATCAGACACAGAAATGGGAAGGAGTTGAGCACTGATTTTAAGAAAGGCATTGTAATGCCTCACTCTTCATCCAGCCCACCACCAGGTCCTTTATTTAACTTACTTGCGTAATACACCACAGGCACATTTTCTCTCTTCCAAGTTCACTGCCACTGCTGGTCCACACATCATCCCAACCACTTGAGACTCCAGCAATGGCCTCCAAACTTGTCCCTTCCGATCCTCCAGTCCATGGTCCAAATAACAGCCAGAGAAATTTAAAATGCAAATAGGATCATGCCTCCCTTTATTCATTAAAAACAGTCTTCAACTGCTTTTTATTGCACTTAGGATGATACAAAATCCCTCACAGGTTTGTGAGGCTGTGTCTACTTGTCCAAGCCCATTTTTCTCCATTCTCTTCAGTTTTTCAATATATTCCAGGTATACTCATTTTCATTTTAGTTCCATTACTGAAATAAACTCATTTCTGCCTCAGGGCCTTTGCATATATCCTCTTTGTTGCTTGGAATACTCTCCCTTTCTATGCTGGCTACCTTCTTCTAATCATTAGCTCTCACCCTGAGGGTCCTTAACTCTCCATTCTTCCCTGACAGCTCATTTTCAGATCCTATATTTTATTCTCCAACAGTATCCTCTACCTTTCTTTCAGAGCACCTGTGTGTGTACTGTTTGAGTGTTTGAAGTCCACCTCAGTTGGCAGACGACAAATTACAGGAGGAGTGAGTTGGCTTACTACTGGATCTCCAGAGTATGGTTGGGCGACATGCATTTGAATCTCTGTGCCCTCACTTGGCAGCTATACCTTGAATGCTCAGCTTCAGTTTTTTCACCTGAAAGATAGAGAATATAATAATATTTTTTACAGGATTTTTGGAAGGATCAAATTTCAAATTCCATGTAAAGTGCTATATGGAGTGCTTTGGACGTAATAGGTGTCAATCTCTATTGGTTATTACTATAATATTGCTTTTAGGATGTATTTACTTATTGTAGGCAAAAGCCACCAGGAAATCATTTCAGTTCGTTGAACAATTCTAAAAAGTCTCTAGAAAAGCTGTTTTTATACAAGTCAGAATAGCACTAAAAACGTGTTTTTAACTGATAGCTTCACTGTTCTATTTTTTTATAGTTGTCAAATATTTCACCTATGCAATGCTAATACATAATTTAACCTCTGTTTCAGAGGTTGTCTTAAAATATGTTGAGTTTTTTTTAATGTGCAGATTATATATAAATACTTATTTTCAGATGCTTCGAAAAAGAATCCATTGTTATTTTTTATTTTTCCATTGAGATTTCTTAGTTTAGCAGATTTCAGACACAGGGCAAACTGGTTGGCCCTCTTGACAAAGACATCTTGTTTTTATAAACTTCAACTTTTGGAGAATAATGGTAATTCTCTTTGTTCTTTCTCTCTCTTCATTATGGGATTTTCATAGGGGAGTTTTTTATACCTTTGGTAAGATCTGTACTGTAAAAATACTGCTCTGTGTAAAGAATTATGACAGTGTATAGATTTTCACTGTCAGACACCTTCCTTTGGGTAAATATTGATATGAAATGGGGCACAGAATTTAAAATAGCCTGAAAGAAGCTGCATACTCTCCTTGACAACAACAACAACAGAAAAGATTGTGTATTAACAGTTGGTTTAACAGCGTCTGGCGTGGAGAAATAAAGACAAAAATATACTCTAGTCCTGTAATATTTATAGCAGTGCCAGTTTAACCATTGTGCCCTATTTAGGAATATTTCTTGAGCGAATTTTATTTTCATGTCCAAGAACACAGTTCTGAGTTGGTGGCAGAGAAGCTCTGTCTCTGCAAAGGCAACAGAATACACTTCTGTGTTCTGTGAAGGGCGGGGGAGGGAACTCACATTGCCGAAATCTTAAATTCTTGTATGTGCTGACATAGAAGATGTTGATAACAATGGGGCAGCCCCTTGGAAATGCTGTGTTATGCTTAATACGCTTTTGTAATAAACACTGTCTTCATGAGTTTATAAATGAGAAAGGCAAGAGATTCCATTCTGTAATTCTGAGTAAGGCATGTCCACATATGGCAGCAGCGTGTTTGTGTGGTGTTCCTGTTGTTACCGAATGAGCTGTTCCACATAACGCACATATTCTAGATAGCTGGAGGCTCAGCTACCAGGCCTGATCACTGTATATTGTGAATCTTTCTCGCATTTATATAAGCTTTGCTTTAAGAGCTAAACACTAAAAACAATTGCCATCGTACTATGAATCCTTCAAAAACGTACACATTCTCTCTTGACTTAAATAGAGTTTTACCTGTCATAATTTCGCCTCCTTGGAGACTTGATGTTCTCACACGAACATCACTTTCTTTTTTTTATCTTTTTAAACATTTATTATTTTTGAGAGATAAAGACAGAATGTGAGCAGAGGAGGAACAGAGAGAGAGGGAGACACAGAATCCAAAGCAGGCTCCAGGCTATGAGCTGTCTGCACAGAGCCTGATGCGGGGCCTGAACCCACAAACTGTGAGAACATCACCTGAGCAGAAGTCAGACGCTTAACCAACTGAGCGCCCCAGGTGCCCCATGAACATCACTTTCTGAATTCCATTTTGTTAAAATTTTGTTTTAATTTGTTAAAATTGTGAACACATTGGCACATAAAATTTGTTAAATTTTGTTAAAATTGTGAACACATTGGCACTTACACTGGAGGACACTAGACTGCCACATATAAAGCTTTCTAACTTCTCTTTCACTTTTAAGCTCTGTCACATTTTTTTAAATGTTTATTCTTGAGAGAGAGAGACAGAGTGTGAGTGGGGGAGGGTCAGGGAAAGAGGGAGACACAGAATCTGAAACAGGCTCCAGGCTCTGAGCTGGCTGTCAGCACAGAGCCTGATGCAGGGCTTGAACCCACGAACCATGAGATCATGACCTGAGCCGAAGTTGGACACGTAACCAACTGAGCCACCCAGGCGCCCTCGTCACTTTTAAGTGCTCTGTCAGTGTGTGTGAGTACGTGTGCCTCTGGTTCCATCTCCCCTATGTTTTTAATTAAATGTGGGTTAGAAAATGTATTAGAATTATTTCCAAAATAAGAGTGTGGCACTTGGATGACTCAGGTAAGTGTCTGACTTCAGCTCAGATCATCATCTTGCTACTCATGAATTTGTGCCCCATGTCAGGCTCCATGCTGATGGTGTGGAGCCTGCTTGGGATTCTCATTCTCCCCTCTCTCTCTGACCCTCCCCTAACTTGTGCTTTCTCTGTCTCTCTCAAAATAAATGAATAAACTTAAAAAAAAAAAAACAGTAAATTGGCTTCAAGTGATTACATAAGGACTATCCTATGCATCAAGCAAGAGAACTTACTTTTCTTCTTTTATTCAACAAATATAAATTGAACGCCTACTATGTGCTTATTGTTGGACTGGGGTACAATGGTGAGAATGGTCTTTGGAGGAGGCATGCATATGCCAAGACCCATCCTGTAACTGAGGAGGACCCCAATGCCTACCTGGTGGTAAGGAAGCACCACAAAAGAGGCACTGCTTGGAGGTGACTTTTCAGCAAAAAATCCTGACAGGATAATTTTTCAGATAAATAAGATAGTGATGATGGCATCAGGCTGGAAGGAGATGGAGAAGTAAGAATTCCAAGCAAAAGTTTGCCTCCTGCCTTCCTTGTCTCTCCATTTCAGCCTCCCTGGAGAGCTCCTCTTTTCCTGTGGATTAGTGTGTATGTTTTCCTGGCTTCTGACTGAACACTTCTTGTGTCATTCAGCTCACTCTTCCAAGGTCATTCATGGCTGTCATTTCTATTTCTTGGAAATGACTTTTCAATCATTTAGAAGTGATTTTTAAATGGTCTGTCTCTAGAGCATCATCTCTCTTCTCACTCCAGACCTTTGTATCTAAACGAATGCTGGATGTCTCCTTTCACGTCTGACAGACATTTCAAGTTCAACCTCCCTCCAAATCTGATTCTCCTCCTGAGTTCTTTACCTTAGTGAAAGGCACTACTAGATCCATCTAATCAATTTCTTAAGCCAGAAATCTTGGCTTCTTCCTTTGCTCCTTCTTTTGCCTACTCCACTCAGGTCTTTATCAACTTCTCTTCATTCCCAGTCACCAATTTCATTCAGGACACAATATTTTCCTACATTGCTTTAAAAACCTACTAACCGGTCTCTGTCTAGTTCTTTCCCCACTAAGACCTATCTTTCACAATGCAGCCAGAAGGATCTTTCTAATAAAACAGGTCAAATTCTGTTACTCACCATATTTATTGATTTCTAATTAACTTCAAGATGAACCTCTGGATGGCTCTGCTCTTCCATTCTCTTACCTCTACTTGCCACACTTGGCCGTTTATACATTCTTTTCCCCCTTCATGAAATGTATCCCCATTTAATCATCTAAGTATAATCCTTCCTCAGAGAAGCTTTACTTGCCCCTTTTACTAGAGTAGAGTATCCTTTCTATGTGCTGTCTCAATGATTGTACCTGTGGGGTTTTAATTTTTAGAGGTGACTAAATGGCACTATAGAGAGGCTAATGCCACTGAAAGATTTTATTCCTTACATTCCAGAGAGGAAGAGGCATACCATGCCATGCACAGCCACATGGGAAAGCACCAGTGTTGGTCAGGATGAAAAAAAGAGTGAGGAGAAGGCATAGGTCACAGCCTTTTTTTGTGTGTTTTCCATGGGAAAGGCAAAGCAGATCAAATAGCTTAGGACTGGTTAGTTTGAATAATTCTCGTGGGCTTTAGGGCATGGGGTTTGTCCTAGCTGTCTGATACCTGGACTCAGGTTGATTTAGGGCAAGGGACATTTTGGTTTGGAGGTAAGGGTTAGACAAAGGAGGTGGTTGGGGTTAAGGACTCAGGATTGGTTGGTTTGTATATGAGAGAAGTGCTCCCAGGCCTACTGTTTATCCTGTTAGGAATTAACCACGTCTAGGAGGGGCAATCTCTCTCCAGCCAGTAATCCCTACCCCCTCCAATATGTCGAAACATTATGAAATATAGAAAATAAAAACATAGTTAATACACTACCCTATAGCCTGTTGTGATACAGTATGCATTTCAGTGTATTGTTTACATCTCCCAAACTTGGAGGTCTCTTGAAAGCTGGGATCCTGTCTCTTGCTTACCTCATTGTAAGCCCAGTGCCCAGTGTGGTCTCTCATGTGATAGATGCTCAGTATATTTTAGTGAAATGAAAAAATGAATGGACATCTTTATGACTGGCATATGTGGTTAGTGTTTAACCAGGAAAACACAACTTTTTTTTTCCTAAATGTAGATTTGTTTGTATCAATTAATTGAGTAAAATATCTTTTCATTTGGTTTAAACAGGAGGGTCTTTTTCCTTCCAAACTAAGTAAAATCTAATCTAGCTCAGCATAGTATATTACTTAAAATTCTATAAAGACAACAATACATCTTTATGTTTCCTGTGTTAGCTGGTGGTTCTCTACTAGAAGAGATTTTGTCCTGCAGGGGGATATTTGACAATGTCTAGAGATGATTTTGGTTGTCACAACTGGCATCTAGTAGGTAGAGACCAGGGATGCTGCTAAACATGCTACAGTAAGCAGGACAGCCCTCATGACAAATACTTATCCAGTCTAAAATGTCAGTAATGCTATTGTTGAAAAACTTTCTTTTAGGGGATAATGTATTTGACAAGTTTACCCAAAGAGAATTCACACAACCAACCTTGTCCCCTGACTCTCCCATGAAGCGATTACAAGTTAACTAGCTGATATCTTAAAGGTAAATATAGCAGCCCTGAAGGGAAGAGTAGTTTATAGAGAAGGAGATATCATAAGCCACAAGCAAGGGGTTCAGCGTTTGGATAGATTCCATAAGAGGAAACCTAACTGGATTGAGACATAGCATGACAATATTGAGGGCTGGGCTTAAGACGAACACCAAAGTTATAGGCTTTTTAGCTGGCAGTTAAAAGGTATGACTTAAGTTAACATAAGTGATGTGGGGGAAGGGAACAATGATCTAGAGCTTATAACTTCAGAATTGCTCTCTTTAAAATTGGGAGTTCCCTTCTCAGGCCAACTGCTGCCATTGATCGAAGCGATGCTGTCACACGTTTTTGAAACAGTGTTCAGAACTTGTGTATGTTCTTTTGACAAACATCAGAGGTTGCCAACATTGCCGTCTAACACAGGAGTTTGATTTTAGGGAAAACATCATGTTATATGGACCTGTATATGGCAAATAAGGAGAATAATCCATGTTCCTAATGCCCTGCTCATAAAAACTGAGGATGGGCTATCAGTTAAATAAATCTCACTCTGAAGGCAATTCTAAAAGAAGTTCTAGAAATGTCTTGAGCTAAGTCAACATCGTTGGAGTAATTTTGCAGGAGCAACACTCACATTGAGGCATGAGCATTAGGAAAACATTACTTGATAGCCATGTTGCTTTCAGTGCCACAAATGTGTAGAAGTAGCACCAAGTTTGTGAACAACCAAATTTCTGATAGAATGAGAATGTTTAGGACAGGCCTTATTAAACTTTTATATACTAAAATTTAATTTAAAAATTGTTTTAATGTTTTTTATTTATTTCTGAGAGAGAGAGAGAGAGAGAGACAGCATGAGCAGGGGAGGGTCAGAGAAAGAGGGAGATACAAAATCCAAAGCAGGCTCCAAGCTCTGAGCTAGCTGTCAGCACAGAGCCCAACGCAGTGCTCGAACCCACGAACCATGAGATCATGACCTGAGCCGAAGTCGGACGCTTAACCAACTGAGCCACCCAGGCGTCCCTAAAATTTAATTTCTTAAAAAACATTTTTAAGCAATCTCTACACCCAATGTGGGGCTCAAACATACAACCCTGAGATGGAGTCATGTGCTTTACAGACTGAGCTAGCCAGGCGCCTCTTAAAGTTTAATTTTGAAGCTGTGACACCATACCTCAAATTTAGAATTTCTACCGGAGGCAAGGAGGTATTTAAGTTTTTTCCTCAGATGTTAGCTATTACTTTGGCCATGTAGGTCTGATCGAGGACAGCTTTTCAGTGTCAAATCGAGTGCATGTTTAGTGCACTTGAGGAGAGACAGGTATTGTAACGGAAGAATTAATGAAATTACAAATCCACTCCTAGTACCGATACATCACAGTTTGTCTAAGACTGACCCAATTTTAAAAACTGAAAGTCCTGCTTCCAGGGAAACTCATCAGTCCTGGACAAATCAAGACAGTTACCAGCTCCCAGCTTCTTAGCTAACTCCTTCATTGTTTTTGGACTCCCTGCAGTGAAAACAAAACCGTGACTCTTGGTAGTAAATAAAGGAAGAAGGACACATACATATTAGGAGTAGCATAGCAACTTGAGTCAACCAGCAACATTTCTTAGCTGAAGGTAAGTTGGGCTAATCACTAACTTTCATGCTGATTCAAACTGAAGTCAAGTTCTATTTTATGGTGATGGTGATGGCGAAGGCCATTTTACCAACCAATGACAGCAATAGTTACAAGGATAATAGTACAAGTGGGTAAGCTTTACCCATCGTGCTTATCGTATTTGTTTTCATTCTTTAGGAGAGATATTTTGACAACTTATGTCCTTGGGCAAGGAAATAATTGGCTTATTTATCTACATTCAAAGGCTTTGTATGTAGATCTCACAATTATCTATGATGCCTGAAAAATAAATTATGGTGGAGTTTCAGTCAACATTAAAAATACACATCATTGAGAGGGAATTAAGGGTTATATAGATAGGGGACAGGACGGTGTGGTGGTTAAGCACTAAAGTCAGGAGGAATGTGTTTGCAGCCCGCCTTACCACTGACTAATGTATAACTTTGAATTAGTTGCTGGCCTTTCTAAACCTCAGTTTCTTCATAAAACAAACAACAGGCACAGTTATGTTAACTGTCTCTTGGACTTGCTGTTTATTAAATGGTAATGAATATACAATGCTGCGCCCAGCACACAGTATTCAAGAAATGTGGGCCGTTATAATTCACACCTACCAAAGTCTCTATAGTACTATATTCTGACCATATTAAAAAAATTTTTAAGTTATTTTAAGAGAGAGGGAGCATGTGTATGTGCAAGTTAGCAGGAGAGGTGGCAGAGAGAGGGGGAGAGAGAGAATCCCAAGCAGGTTCTGTGCTATCTGCACAGAGCCCAATGTTTGGCTTGAGCTCATGAACCATGACATCATGACCTGAGCCAAAACCAAGAGTCAGATGCTTAGCTGACTGAGCCACCCAAGTGCCCCTATTCTGACTATATTTTATAGTCAGCTTGTCTCTTTAATTTCTTATTTCTTATCCATGACTCTTTGCAGTAAGATTGCATTTTTAAACTATTCAAAGAGCATAGATAATTCAGAAAAAAGCTGTTTTACTTGTATCAGTTTAGGTTGCAAAGAGCACTGTAGTGTTACATAGGAGAATACTCATAGAAATAAATCACCCATGACTAAAACTCTTTGTAATTGTCCCCAAAACAAGATGAGTTAAGGAAGAAAAGAAATTCTAAAAATTAAGACGGCACACTTAAAATAAAAAAAAAAAAAGACTTGAATTAATAACATTGGAACCATACTCACACTCTCTCTCTCTCTTCTAGAAATAAATAAAAAACATTAAAAAAAATAACATTGGAACCAGATTTGAACTACTCCCTAGTAGTTCAAGATATTGCAATGACTTTGAATATCTTTAGTTTATCTTGCAAGGCAAGATACACTGAAATATGTTACTTGGGACAGGAAAGTAAGATGTGTTATTTATTTCTATTAAGCTAAAGATAGTAGAAACTAAGACATGATATTCCAAGGTAGTTACTACATAGGTTTTAAAAAGCAAGATAAGAACCACCTGGGTGGCTCAGTCGGTTGCATGTCTGACTTTAGCTCAGGTCATGATCTCATGGTTTGTGAGTTCGAGCCCAGAATCAGTCTCACTGTTGTCATCACAGAGGCTGCTTCATATTCTCTGTCCCCCTCCCGCCTGCCCCTCCCCCACTTGCACATCCATTCTCTCTCACACTCTCTCAAAAATAAACATTAAAAAATAAAATAAAAGTAAGATGATAGGTTCAAATTTGTCGTATATAGCTATCTTCCAAAGTTCTATAATGTACTAACTTCAAAATTAGGGTACTATATATAAGGAATCAAAATAGTCAACAATTTATCCCTCAAAAGTTTCTCTTATAGCTGGTTTGAAAGCAGCTATTTGACCAAATAACACTTTCTTGAAAGACATGAATAGGAAAATATTTGGAAAAAGCAAGATGTGTTCATTGTAGGGCATTCTAGATAAAGGTAGGTTGAGATTATGTCATCTACCAAGACCATCAGAGGCAGACTGAAAGGAAAGGGAAGGGTAGGCACACAAAACAACTTGCGTCCAGAAAGTTCTCTACAGAAAATGCTTTAAGTAGCTCCAGATGCCATTAACTTAAAAACATGTGTTCTGCTGTTGTGTATGTGGGTATTATTTTCTGTGTGAGACCTGACATTGATGGTTTAGAAAGAAAGGTAAGACATCAGGCAGAAACAGCACTTTCTTGCCAAATGAGGGCTCAAACAAGATGTGCTATTAGGTAGACTCCAGTGCTCTTTTGAAAAGAGCTGACATGATTAGCAGAGGTCACTGACTTTCTGGTTCTTTCTATGAACAGTCTGGCATTCAGATCCTGGGTTAGGTTTTGCCTTCTTATATGAGCCCTGCATACCATTGCTCACTCTCTGTTGCATTCTAACTATAAAATTAAAGTAGTAACTGGTTATTCATTTTATGTTCTTTAAACTTTATTAGAATTGCTCTAATTCATTTTATGTCTTCATTAATATTGTTGGAGATTGTAAAATCTTACAAAGTTATACTTTAGTATGTGTTTAGTGTGTTTAGTCTCCTTGTAACTTCATGCTAATATTCTAAATCCATTATAAAATAATTTAGTGTGTTCTCTTTTCTGAATCTTTCGTATAAAGGGCAGAGAGAATTCTATGAGTATTTCAAGAATAAATTCAATACAAGGCTTTTATTTTTCTATAATAAGAAGTATGATTGAAAGAAATACATTTAGGCTAGGACTTTTGGGTCAAGTAATTTGAGTTGACCAGTTTTTTACCGAATTGATTGTCTTGCTCTTGTGTAGCTAAAAATTTTGACCAAATACCTTTCTTAATCTCTGTGTTCTATCAAGATGAATTTTTTTTACTCTTTAAAACCTGGTGTTTCAGATCTTTAAAAAAATCACATTTTTAAGCTTCAAGTTAGTTTATCTTTAAGCAGATTGACTTAATTCTATGAACTTCAGAGTCTCTGGTGATAAACTTCTCCATCATCTCTGTATTATCTCTTTTATAGCCAGATGGGGAAAATGGTTTACATCAGGCACAATGTATATTTGAACAATAAGGTCACAAGCAGAGTTATATTTTATGGGCAGTGAGACATGTAATGTGTTGCAGCCTTCTCTTTTAAGCTACATAGCAAATCTGACATAGCACTTTGTTTTAATGCCTAGATTCCCATATGATATTATTTCCTAAGCATATTCATGTCAACAACCTGAGCCTTATTAAAGCAGCATTTCATCTTGAAATGCAGAGCAGGAGGGTGGCCTCAGTTCCAGTCCTTCTGAGTTTGATTAAAGCCACCTGAGATGAGTTTGTGTCTCTCACACTCTGCTCTCAATCCTCTGTCATCTTCAGCTCTCTCTGTACCTGTAAGGACAGAATCAGTATTATGTTAGTGATTCCCAGGGGCGCCTGGGTGGCTCAGTTGGTTAAGTATCTGCCTTTGGCTCAGGTCATGATCTCATGGTTCGTGAGTTCAAGCCTCACTTTAGGCTCTCTGCTGTCAGTGCAGAGCCTGCCTAGATTCTCTCTCCTTCTCTCTCTCTCTGCCCCTCCCAACCCCTTGAAAAATAAACATTAAAAAAATAAGTCACAGCCCTAAAGAAGTAATCATCACACTGCTGCTTTAGGATCTATTCCTGTGTTAAAAGGCAATTTTGAACTCTATGGAAAATTAAAACAACAATGAAAACAAGGCTCCCAGAGTGCATTAGAACCACCTGGTAGGCTTGTTAACACCAAGATCACTGTCCCCAACCCCCCGGGGTAAAGTCTGATAACTACATTTGTAACAAATTTTAAGGTCCGCAGTTTGAAAACTACTCTTCTACCAAAGCAGGCCCTCCTGAGGTCAGAGGGCAAACTGAGTGCTCTCCTGCCAGTGTTCTTAGGCCCAGGTAACATCCCTGTGCTGACCCCGAAATGAAAAGGGGGGATTTTCTCCTTTTAATGCCATGTTCCTGGAATCATGGTCACTGCCCACTTTTTTCTTTTTATTCCAGAAGTATTTTCTCCACTACATCCTTCTCCTGACTATCCATGGGAATCCCTACAAATATATGTTTCATTACAGTGTGAAGAACTGATATATGTAAATTTGTAATCAAGATAAATTATAAATAGGCCATGGCATGTTATTTGGTTAGCTTGTCACAGCTTAAAGCAGTGGGTAAACACTTAGAATAGTCCTCTCTGGTTAGTAGTTGAAGGATCTTTTTTTATCCATCCCCCCCCCCCGAGGTTTAAAATAACAAAGACTGGGTCCCCTCTCAGACAAATTACATAAAAATCGCTAAGTGGGGGCTTGATAATTAAAAGCCTTCAGGATAGCACTAGTGTGCAGCCAGGGTTAAGAACAATTGGTAACCCTAAGCATGTATTCTCCCTGGTTATCAATAGGGTGATATCACCCTCACCGGGGTGAAAATTAGTTCTCGGAGGGCAAAAAGTATCTTAGCTATTATAATGGTTTGTGGGCCTCCAAAGGGCCCCGGTACCTACACAAGGGTATAGTATCTCTGTAGTATCAGCATTCATGGGGACAAGGAAAAAAATATTCTTTAGGAAGTGATCATGAAAAAGGGTCGAGAAATATTCCCCTAACCCTGAAAGACTGCTGTGAGTTTTTGGTAATGTATCTTCCTTCTAAAATGCAACATAGGGGCACCTGGGTGGCTCAGTGGTTGGGTGTCTGACTCTTGATTTCCACTCAGGTCACGATTCCAGGGTTTTCGTACTGAGCCTCCCATCAGGCTCTGTGCTGAGCATGGAGCCTACGTGATATTCTCTTCCTCTGCTCCTCTCCCCCCGCTATGTCACCCCCCTCTAATAAAAAGTGCAACACAAATCTAGTTGAGTGCTCTTACAGGCACACTGGTAGGAAAAACAATTATTAAAAATTCTATTACATGTTGGTCATCTAGCTAGGTACTTTTATTTTATTTTATTTTTAATGTGTATTTATTTATTTATGAGAGAGAGAAAGAGACAAAACATGAGTGGGGGGAGGGGCAGAGAGAGAGAGAGAGAGAGAGAGAGAGAGGAGAGAATCCCAAGCAGGCTCCACACAGTCAGCACAAAGCCCAAGATGAGGCTTGAACCCATGAACTATGAGATCATGACCTAAGTCAAAATCAACAGTCAGACACCTAACCGACTGAGCCACCCAGGCACCCTTAGCTAGCTACTTTTACATGCATTATTGAGTTAATCCTCATTACCTTGTAGTTTTCCTTTAGAATACACATCAAACTTATATTTAGTTTAGTTTGATTCTGGCTTAATTCCATTTTCAAAATATGTTGTAATGAAAGTAATTACTGTCTTTGTGAAACTTACTGAAAAGATCCATTTAAAACTGTGAGGCAATCAGGTTGCTTAAGATTTCTTTCACTCTAAAAAAAAAAAAAAGATTTCTTTCACTCTAAACCACTATCAAATGCATTTAATCAATTTTGGAAAACATAAGATTCCATGAAAAGAAATCACAGAAGCAAACAACCTACATGTGCTCATCTCCATAGTCTTATTTTTCTAAAGAAGTCAAGAAAATTATCACTTTATTAATTTGTAATACTATAGTTTTCAGAGTATAACTTGCCACAAAAAAGGCAAATATATTAAAATACTTGAGGTATTTTGCTACTTGCAAGGGTATAAGACTGTTTTAAAAGGTACCCAGGATTTTGTTATTCAGGTATGATGATGCCAGCTTAACTCAGGAGACAATCACCTTTAAAAAGGTAGTTTGTTACTCACAGTTCCCAAGAGGAGGGGACATACCAAGCTGTGAAGGACCACAGAGGAAGAAGCAGGGTTGGTCAGGAGGCACAAGGAGAAAGGGGAGAGCATGGGCAAAAGCCCTCACTGTGGTTTTCCAGGTAAGGACGGGCAAGGCAAGGTGAGCAGGTTTAGGGTTGGATAGTTTAATCATCTGTACGCTGTGGGCTATGGTGGTTTGGGAAGGGGGCTTGTCCCTATTGTGTAGTATTTGGCCTTGAGATGACTAAAGCAAAAGAATATTCCTTCCCGGAGTGCCAGATAGAGGAGCAAGGGGGTTTTGCACCCAGGATTGGTTGGTTGGCATATCAAAGGTGTGCTCAAAGGCAAAGCAAGATGTTTACTGTCTTTAGGAATTAGCTAACTGGGGAAAGACAGTCTCTGCTAGTTGGTAAAACCTCAGATGTCAGAGCATCAAGAATACAGAAATAAAAAAATATATAGTTAACGTAGTTAAATACAGGTAATACAAAGTCGTATCCCAGAAAGTCAGAGTGATGAACTAGCTGGGCTGTGGAAACAGAGGAAGATACTTGAATGTTGTGAAAATAATGCAACCAGACACTATTAAGTCTTCTGGTCTATTTCTATATAAAGAGAAAGTTTTAACCAAGTATGAAGATGTTCAAATCTTCCTTATATTGTATACATAAATCAAGAAAAAGCACTTGTCCTGAACAGTGAGACTAGTTGGGAGGAAGCAGATGGTGGGAGGAGTTGATGGACATTACAGCCTGGATAATTCTGTCCTGTCTTATTCTCTGTGTGCTTGGCTCATGCAGACACCGTGTGTTCAGAGCAGATACTTTCTGTTACCAACAGTGGCAGCACATGAAGAGACAGCAAGTTTGTTGGGACCCAACAATGAAAATCTGTAGCTTCAGAATAGGACCAGGACTTTTATTATTGCTGTAGTAGTTCAACAGAAAGAAGGCAGCATTGTGTCCTGGAAAGAACCTGCACTGTGTTGGAAAGCAGGCCAAGCCTGAAATTCTAAGTGAGCTGTTTGCTAGCTGCATGACCTTGGGCCACATATGTTACTTCTCTGGATGTGGGGTTTTTCATCACAAAATGCAAATTACATCTATTCTTGAGATTGGAAACGACCGAGAAAACAAAACATAGGAAACAGATGAAGATTTAAATATAAACTTAAAAGAACCCCAAAAAACTAAAGTAGGAGCACCTGGGTGATTCATTTGGTTAAATACCAGACCCTTGGTTTTGGCTCAGGTCATGATCTCCCGGTTTCAAGAGTTCAAGCCCCACAATGGGCTCCCACTGACAGTGCAGAGCCTGCTTGGGATTCTCTATTTCCCTCTCTGCTCCTACCTCACCCATGCTGTCTCATTCAAAACAAATAAACAAAGTTAAAATAAAAAAACATTAAAGTAAGGTGAACTTGGAGATGTGGCTAAAATGTGCAGCCATAATGAGCTTCTTTAATATTTTACCCCAGAATTAAATTTCCTCACCCAGTCTCAGGCAAAGCTGGAAAGAGCCCATTCTTTCAAACTTATCACAGGGACCAGTTGAGTAAGGTTCTTGGGGGAGGCAGAACCAGCGGGGGCTGGCTTAATCTAAGCTTGCTCAGTACCTCCTCCGAGTCTCAACAATCAGGGAGGCCACTCATCCCCCTGCTTGAAGAGTGATTGCGGAAGGGTGAAAGAAGAGTCAGTAGGTTCCCACCTCCCTGCCCTGGAAAAAGTACAAGTGGGGACTGGAAATCCCCCTTCACTACTTTGAGGTAATTATAATGAAAATAGATTACAGATAAAATACACAAGATGCCTAGCCAGAAAGTAAGCATTGTAAATGGAAAGAGATCGATAAAATTCATTAAGACTTCATTTACCACATGTGGATTATTCCTTTTCCTGATATTGAAATTTAGTGAAATGGGTGTCTTTTTGTCTTTATTTTTTCTTCTAAAATATCCAAAACTATTTTTTTTTAATGTTTATTTATCTTGAGTGGGAAAGTGAGGGAGGGGCAGAGAGAAAGAGAGAGAATCCCACGCATGCTCCCTGCTGTCAGCAGAGAGCCTGATGCAGGGCTCCGTCCCATGAACCATGAGACTGCGACGTGAGCCAAAACCAAGAGTTGGATGCTTAACCAACTGAGCCACCCGAGCCCCGCCCCCCTCCCACTGAAACTAAATTTTTTGATTTATGAGCAAAGGGTCTATTTTTTTGTTTTGAGAAAAGAGGATGTTCTGTCTAAATCCAAGTTACTTGTAATTATGTAATCTGAATGAACTCATTGATTTTATATAGGATTCTCAAATTCCACTCCAGTAAGATTGCAGATTATGATTTAAGGCATAGGGTTCTCAGAAACGAGTGGTAGAGGTACCAACTTCAGGCAAGATAAAGAGTGACTCCACAAAACCCAGCCTTTCTCCAACTGCAGGCATTCCTTTTGGAAATTAAAAATTGCTCAGGATAAAAAGGGGAAAAATTGCTCAAAATTGTACACATTATGAGGCTTTCAACACTTTGTACCATATAGAATATGTTACTATATTTTCATAATTTGCAAAACCAATTATTATTATTATTATTATTATTATTATTATATAAATGCTTATTAGAGATTCCTCCAAATTAATATCGACTGCCAAGGATCACTAAGGTGAAGAACATAAGCAAGCATGAGATCCATTGAGAAAAAGGGATACTGACCCCCTTGATCCTCTCTCGTGAATTTTCCTCTAACAAAGCTGGACCTCTCTGGACTTGGTGACGAACGGATCAGAGTGTGAAAAGGTGGAGCAGAGCCCCTGTCACTGGCTTCCTGTCACCCTCACTCCTTCCAGAAAGCCAGGATTCCTACCAGGTCCTTGTCCCTCCTGATACATAACCCATGCCCTTCTACACAGCCACTGCTGCTCTCTCCTCAGATCCTGCACCTCCCTTCTCTTCACTGTTACCAATTACATACGCTCTTCTCATACAGGCTTTACTTGCTGCATTATAAAATGACACTTTTTTCTTTTTTTCTTTTTATTATTTTTTTAACAGTTTATTGTCAAGTTGGTTTCCATATAACACCCAGTGCTCATCCCCACAGGTGCCCTCCTCCATGCCCATCACTTCCCTTCCTCCCCATCAGTCCTCAGTTTGTTCTCAGCATTCAAGAGTCTCTCATGGTTTGCCTCCCTCCTTCTTCCCCACTATTTTTCCCCTTCCGTTTTTCCCCATGGTCTTCTGTTAAGTTCCTCCTAATCCTCCTATAGGTGCAAACATAATGATATTTGTCCTTCTCTGCCTGACTTATTTTGCTCAGCATAACACCCTCAAGGTCCATCCATGTTGCTACACATGGCCAGATTTCATTCCTTCTCATTGTCATGTAGTATTCCATCGTATAGATAAACCACATCTTCTTGATCCATTCGTCTGTTGATGGATACTTAGGCTCTTTCCATGTAAAATCACACTTTTATTTCAGGTTTTAAAAATATTTAAATTTTTATAGACTTTTATGTAATCATATCTTATAATCTGTACATATCTTTAAAACAAAAAAAAGGTATTTTAAAAACTGGCATGTTGCCTACAGATGTGCCTTAAATGTCTTCATTATCCAACAGTGGGGACTTTTCCCAGTTTTTTTCTCTCTTTTTTTTTTTTTAAACTTGAGGAAGATTTTTCATGGAGAGAGTCCTAGGTCCTTTTCCAAACTGAGCACGTAATTTGAACACAAATTATAGTACAGAAGCACCCTTTTATACAGATTCATCATTACCATCTAAGGAATATGTATGTCTCAAATGGGAAAGTATATTCAACTAAAAATGGGCATTTCTATGCCACTGAAAATCTTATTTTTTTAATGTTTGTTTTTATTTATTTTGAGAGAAAGTGTGAGTGGGGGAATGGCAGAGAGGAGAGAGAGAATCCCAAGCAGCCTCCACACTCAGTGCTCAGCACAAAGCCTGACATAAGGCTCGATTTCACGACCCTGAGATCATGAACTGTGAGATCATGACCTGAGCGGAAACCAAGAGTCAGATACCTAGCCCACTAAGGCACTCAGGCGCCCCTTTGCTAGTGAAAGTCTTGACTGAAAATAAATAAGTGTGAAGCCCACCCGTCTGTCCCAGAACACTTACATGAGGTCAGGAAGAGTGAGCAGCTATAGCAGTCCTAGGCATAAAACTGAACTAGACGGGAACACATATATATTCCTGAAGTAAATGGTATTTCCACTCCCCCGATTAACTGTTTAATTGATCAAGTGTCATTCCATGTATAGAGATATAGATATGAATCTAAATACACGTGTATGTCGATATTCATATATGTGTATAGATATATCTATATATATCTCTGTATATCTGTATCCATACACTGGGAACTATGTCAGGAAGAATAATAGCTAACACGTACAAAGTACTTACTATGCTCCTGGAACTGTTTAAGCATCTTACATATATTAACTCATTTAATCCTCACAGGAAGTCTATGAGGGAAGTACAATATTGTTCTCAGTCTTCCAGATGAGGAAACTGCAGTGTGACTGGATCAGGTGGAGGCTGGCAGTTTGAGAGGTGAAAGAGTTCACTCAAGGCAGAGCAAAGGAGACAGAAGCTTACTGAATACACTGCAAGGGAGCAGTGGGCAGGACAGCAAAGGAGAGAGTGTCTGCCAGGAGGCAGTGGTCGGGGGCTGCAGTTTAGGGGGGAAGGTGAGGAGGTATGGGAATGTATGGAATTTTCCTTTTATGGCCTGGATGTGAGTAATGCATTGGGCGGCTGGGGCTAATGGATATTCACAGGTGGGTCACCTAATGGGCCTGTTTGTATTCAGTCTGGTACAGGTTTTACCATACTCAGGTTTCCATTGCTCAAGTTGGTTGCCTAGAATGGCCTTTACAGAAACTGAGGTAAAGAAAATACATTTGCCTAAAATCAGCCAGGTAGTAAGTGATGACTTGAACCGAAGCAGTCTGGCTCTAGCCTTCATGTTCTTTTCCACCATGCCAAACTGCTTCTGTCCTCAGAGAAGGTTTAACATAACGGTAAATTTAAATATTTACATATGAAATGTTAAATACTGAAATTCTGTAATACAAAGCATGCCACACAGTATGTGCTGAGATGGTGCATGGGCCCTGAGGCAGTTGTAGCTGGGATTGAGAGGTGTTTTTTTTTCTTTTTTTTACTGATAACCAGGGGAAGCTTTTTAAGAAGGCAAGAATTGAACTGGGTCTTCAGTGGAGAAGTTGGAAGAAAGAAGCAGAGAGCAGAAGGCATTCTAAGGGGGAGAAAGGGTCTGAGCCACTATTCAGAGATCAAAATGCACAAAGCATTATTTATAGGGGAGCAGTAGGAAGACTAGCCTGCCCCAAGCAACAGGTTCAAGTGGAGAAAGATACGAGATGTATTTAGAAAGGTTGCTTATATCCGGATGTTATAAGGATGTGACTTTCAGGCAAAGAATTTTGACTTTATTTCATAGATAAAGCAGAGTTGTCTTAAGAGGTCAAGAGCAAGAATGGGAAAGTGAAAAAGAAAAGTATTTGGGGAATATTAGTCTGGCAATCATGTGCAAGACGGATATGAGGGATAACAAAAGGGAAGCAGAGCCTTAGTTGGAAATTTGTGTCTTTTTCAAGATGAGGGCCTGGAATTCAATTAGTTGTGTTTTAAATAAATTAAAAAGAAGGCATATATCTAGAAATATTACTAAGAAAATATCAGAAGGAATGATCTGAATGGTTAAGGAAACCTAAGGGAAAACATCAAAGATGATTTCAAACGTCTTAAATGCGGGTAACACAACGTAAGATAGAATGCAAATAAGAAGTAGATACAAACTGAAATGAGGAGAGTCACTGTTTTTATTTCATTATAATCAAACCCAATATATCTTATTGGGTCAGTCAGTTCTTACACAGCCAGCCAGTCAATCAGTAGTGCTTACTGATCACTCATATTCAAAACACAACACAAGGAAGAACACAAGGAAGGACGCTTGGTGGGAGAAGTGGAGGGAAGTGTAACACAGAGTAAAATGAAATGTAAAACTTAGGTGATCTTAGCTCTGATTTCCCTTTTTTTCTTGGTAAATGGAGAATAGATGTAGGAAGGTGACAGGTGATAAGAAGCATATGGACTCACTCACGCAACAGATCCCAAGGGTGTCCTGGTAAATTTCATCTATGTAATAGATCTTGAAGTTGTGGTCTTTATTTGGCCCACAAACACAGAGGGCCCCTCCCAAAGGAAGTTCACTGTGATCTTCCATGGCAGGGACCTACCAGATGCTTCACATTTGAAAGGCTCTTGAGAATTAGTGAAGAGAAGTTGAAAGTAGGCTGGGGTCCATCAACATACCCACCTATGAAATCAGGAGCCAGGTTTCACATTTTTCTGGCTTCGGGTCTGTAAGACCTAGTATGTAAGAATATGTGCTTGGGAATCAGATCTGGATTCAAACCCCAGTTCCCCATTATCAGAATTATGATTTGGAAGGCCGTTTAATCCCTCTGGACTTTACTGTCCATTTGTCAAGATGAATGTAATAACCCTATATCAAAGATCAATGTTAAATGCTTTGTTCATGTATGTGACACACTAAATACATGGTAGCTACTCTATTATTTAAGGAGGTCTTATGGAAAGAATGGTGATTATCCTAGTTGATGACAAGGCCTGGGTAGTGTCAGAAGGTCTCAATCCAGATTTCTCATACTACACAATCAAATGGCATGCCTCTATAAACCTTCTCAAGCCCCTTCCATATCCACTAACACGTGTTTCTCACAACAAAGTTATGGATGAGTCAGTGTGTTTGTTATTACTCCTATTTTGCAGATGGAGAGAAAGGACCCTCAGAAAGGGGCAAAAACTAATTTCAATCACAATACGAGGTCACAGAGCCTGAACTGGAACCCAGGGCTACTCACTCCAGAGCCTGATGGGAAAAAGCCTCACTTATGTAGTGAACACAGTGCATAAAAAGCTAATTCTCTAGTCACATCAAAGAGCTGCTTGTTGAACTCTTGACTTTTGGCAAGTTGTACATCATTTCTTAGCCTCAGCACTTGCTTGACATTCTTTCTACTTTAACTTTCATTTGTCAAGGCATTTTAAAATTTATTCTTAGCCTTCTTAAATAGTAGGAATTGTTTTAATTTTTTTATATCTCAAAAAAGCATGTGGTTATGTTTTCATTAATGCCCATTACCCACCCAAATACCTGCTCACATCAGATTATTGGTTTGGATATATGTGTATGTGTATGTTGCAGGTAGGGGTGGGGAGGCATGAGGAAAGTACATGTGAAATTAAATCTCAAAGATTTTGAGATATATCGTACTTTAAATCATCTGATTTTAAATATAAAACAGGCTTTTCTTCAACTTTGTACAGCAAATTAATTAATTGGTCATTATTTAATAAATTTTGTACTTGCCTGGGAGGTGTCAGCTCCTAGACAAGCAGGTCTCAGTCTTAAGTAACTTTGTTTAACCCTTAGGACCTTGTGGCAGGTAGGAGAGTGGGTGAAAAATGGAGGAGAAGAGGGTCAGAAGTTTAAGACTGCAGTTTCTGAATCCATCACCAGTGAAGGAAATCAGGATCCCAAATAACTCTGCCCTGCCACCTGTCCACAGTTGCATGACTGGAGGGAAACTATAGAAAATTCCTCACACCTCTTGTGGTAATCTTCAACCATCTCAGACAGACTCCTTCAGTCATCATTTCCCTTATAGAAGCAAGATGGCTTTGTTAGAAGAAAAGTTGAAATTTTCACTCAAATTGCTCCCCTTGGAATTTTTGAGGGTTAAGCCCTACAGTGCTCTGCCAGCCACCAAGGGAGCCATGCTTAGTGTGTGGGGAAATTCTGAATTCTGAGGTCATACACTCAATATTACTTCGATTTAAAATATGTTTCCCCAAGACACCAAATTTTATGTTGTAAGACAGATGACATTTCGACCCTACATATTTCTATTCAAAGGATTTTAGGATATGTTTGTTCATCAGTAAGTAAAACTGAGATGTATTGACTATAGAGTTACTGGTAACACAGAGTCTAATATTTTTATGACAAGACGAGCAGTATATTTTCCCTAGGCGTGAGGAATTAATTATATCACCAAGATGTCCATCCCATCCCATCATCAAGGCATCAGAGGAAAGCAGTTCCCTCAAATCATCACTCTCCTTCCATTCCACTTCATGGACCAATCATGGAGGTTTGGATCCTAAATTTAACTTTGGAAGTTTGCTTCAAGTTCCAAAAAATTTCCTAAATAGGTTTCAAATGTTAGCACTTTGTGGGCTTGGGAATGAAGAATTAAAAGAAGAGTGATGATTAGTGTTATAATAAAAACTTGAACACAAAATGAAAAAGGTTCTGTCTGTCTCTCTGTCTGTCTCTTTTTCCACTTGCAAAGCAAATGTGGGTGATTACCTCTGAGTTTTTCTGATAATCTCAAGGCAGTTTAATGACATGGGCAATGAGCTTTTTCAGATCACTATAAATAATTATTTCAATTCAAGGAACATCCTATAAACTTATACTTGGACAAATCTGGTACAAAGAAACATGGGAGACACAGAGGAAACATGACCCCCAGGCCCTCTCTAGTTGTCTGTGACCGCCATGCTGCCCAGCCATTCTTTCCTAGTCCCTCCTCCTCTACTGGCTTCTGTATGTTGGAGTATCTAAGGTTCTATCCTTGGAGTGTCTGCCTTGGGAACACCTTTTGTCTTCTCTGTCTACAGTCTCTCTCTAGGTGTTCTGGGCTGAATGATGGTCCCTAAAGAGATAATGTCCACACCGTAATCCCCAGGACTTGTGAATGTTAGTGAAGGTTACCTTATTTGGGAGAAGGGGTCTTTGCAGATATAATTAAGTTCAGAAATTTCAGATGAAGAGATCATCCCAGATTTTTCAGGTAGGCCCTAAATCTAATGATAAGTGTCCTTGTAGGAGACACACAGGAAAGATTTGACAGACAGAAGAGAAGGAGACAGTGTGACCAAAGAGGTAGAGCTTGGAATGATATGGTCACACAAGGCCACAGGTCAAGGATTAGTGACAGGCACCAGAAGCTAAAAGAACAAGAAAAAAAAAATACATTCTGGAGACCTAGAATCTCCAGAGGGAGTGCAGCCTCTATAGACACCTTAATTTTGGATTTCTGGCCTCCAGACTATGAGAGACTAAAGCTCTATTGTAGTAAGCCACCAGATTATAGTCATTTGTTACAGCATCCTCAGGAAACTAATATACCAGGTGATCCCATCTAACCTTTAATCCTTATAATTCCATCTCTAGACTTAAATTTGCAAGCCTGACCTCTCCTCAGAGTGCCACACCCAATATACATCTAACTGCCTACTGGACGTCTCCACTTGGATATCTAATAGATATCTCAAGTTTAGTATGGTAAAGGGAACTCTTGATTTACAACTTTTACACTCACAAGTCTACCCCCAAGTCTTCCCCATCAATAAATGGCACTGCTATTTCGGGTTTAGGGCCTAACTCCAACTACTTCATGGCGCTGGCAAAGAACCTAATCATCGTGCTTGACTCTCTTCTTCTCAATACCTGCCACCTAATTCCTAGATGAATCCTCTTGGCCACTACTACCTTAGTCCATCATCTCAGACTCAAATTTCTGTTGTGGACGTCTCATTTCTTCCCTCCCTCTACTCTTGTCTCTCTCCACTAAAACCAGCATGAACTTCCTACGGTGTAACTCAGACCTTATTACTCTCTGCCTAAGATGTTTTAATAGCTTTCTATTACACTAAGAATATTTATTGAAATTTATTACCTTGGACTACAACAGTGGTTTTCAGTTGGAGGCCTTTTTGCTTCCCATTTGGTAATTTCCAGAGAAATTTTTTGGTTTTCACTAGGAAGAGCCTACTGACTCCTAGTGGGTAGAGCCCAGGAATACTGCCAGATATCCTACACTGCACTGAGCTCCCCATAGCAAAGAATCTGGCCCCAAATGTCAATGGTGCCAATGTTGAGAAACCCTACAGAGTCCACGTGAGCTGACTGACATTTGCCTTCTGTTGCCTCTTTTCCTTCTACTCTTCCTCAAATATGCCAAGCTTGTCCACATCTCAGAGCCTTTGAATATGCTGGATTGAGACGTACTTTCCTAGATCTTTGTATCTCTGTAGCTTCCTTATTCAGGTATGAGCTCAAATATTACCTCCTCAGAAGGCATTCCTCATCTAAAGTGGCCTGCACTATCCTACCCCCAGTTGCTCTGTCACATTAGTCTACTTTTACCTTTTATATTGATCTTATTGATACTTTAATTTAATTATATCTTTGTGTGTTGTTGGCTTCTGTGCCCGAAGAGTATATGGCCCTCTAACGTCTTTTGAGCTCCTTGCTATCTGTCTGCACCTGCAGCAGTGCCAGGCGCAGAGTAAGGGCTCAGTGAGTACTGGTCAAATCACAGGCATACAAATGGAAAGCAACAGAGGATAATTACATAACTTATAAAATGTTTGGTGCTAAAAGTGATGTAGTGAATCACCGGGAAGGAGGGTTTATTTCTAGCTCTTGTTAATTTCTGGTATATGGCTCTTTGGGTGTTATGAAGACTTAACTCCACTGACAGAATGAGTAGTTGGGATGTTCAGCTTAACTTTTTTTGTAGAAAAGATGTAATTTTACCGTTGATTCTATTGTTCTGAAGATAAAATAGACTTTCAGGTAGCAGATGGCTGGTAACCAGTTGTCAATATAATTGTGGAATTTGAAGCATCCAAATAGAAGTAACAGATGAATTCCCTGAGAGCAGAGAAGTCTACTGAGGGATTGCTTTTGAGGAAGAAAAAAACAAGATTTGCTCTGAAAGAGCCTACTGTTAGGAACAAAGAAGAAAGAAGAGTTGTCAAAGAAAATAGAGAAAACAGGTGAGAAAAATAATAGGAAAACAAAAGAAGAAAAAGTCTCTGAAACCCCAAGTCATGGAGTGACAGAAGACAATTTATAAAGAAGCATTGTTAACCCACCTAGAAACAGTTTCTCAGCTCTTTCTTGAAATTCTGTCAGGTTCAGTCTACTTGCCTCCACTCCAGCCTCCACTTTAGCCTCCACCATATCCATCAGGGTAACCCAGAAGTCCTGCATGGTATCTGTCTCCAGCCCTTCTGCCTTCAGCAGCCACTCCTATATGAGCTCACCTGATGTCCGCATCAACTCCTCCACTTTCTCCCAGCAGCAGCTTCCTGATTGGCCTAGGCACTAACATGAGTGTGGTCAGGGTCTATGGCAGGGCCAGAGGCATGCAGGGCATCACAGCTGTCTCAGTGAACCAGAGCCTGCTGAGCACCTTTAAGCTGGAGATGGACCCCAATATCCAGGCTGGGAACACCCAAGAGAGGGACGAGATCAAGACCCTCAACAACAAGTTTGCCTCCGTCCCTGATAAGACGTGGCACGTGGAACAGCAGAATAAATTTCTGGAGACCAAGTGGACCCTCCTATAGCAACAGAAAACAACTTGGAACAACATGGACACCATGTTTGAGAGCTACGTCAACAATCTTCCACAGTAGCAGGACACACTGGGCCAAGGAAGCTGAAGTTGGAGGTGGAGCTTGGCAACATGTAGGGGGCTGATGGAGGACTTTGAGAATAAATATGTGGAAGAGATTAAAGAGCGTGCAGTCATGGAGAATGAATTTGTCCTTATAAAAAGGATGCAGATGAAACTTACATGAACGTGGTAGACCTGGAGTCCCACCTGGAAGGGCTGATGGAAGAGATCTGCTTCTTAAGGCAGCTCTATGAAAAGGATATCTGTGAGCTGCAGTCCCAGATTTCAGACATATCCATAGTCTTGTCCGTGGACATCCGCTGTGCTCTGGACCTGGACAGCATTATCACCGAGGTCAAAGCCCAGCATAAGGACATCGCCAGCTGCAGCTGGGCTGAGGCCAAGACCATGTACCAAATCAAGTACAAGGAGTTGTAGACATTGGCTGGGAAGCTGGGTAATGATCTCTGTAGCATGAAGATGGAGATTTCTGCTATGAACCAGAATATCAGCTAACTCCTGGCTGAGATAGAGGGCCTTGAAAGCTAAAGGGCTTCCCTCGAGGCTGCTATAGCTGATGCTGAGCAGAGCAGGGCTCTGGCTGTTAAGGATGCCAATGCCAAGCTGGCCAAGCTGGAGCAAGCCAAGAAAGAAAGGTGCAGCAGCTGCGTGAGTACCAGGAGCTCATGAATGTCAAGCTGGCCCTAGACATTGAGATCACCACCTACTGCATGCTGTTGGAGGGCAAGGAGAGCCAGCTAGAGTCTGGGATGCAGAACCTGAGTATCCATACTAAGATCACCAGCAGCTACTCAGGTGGGCTGAGCTCGGCCTATGGGAGCCCCATGAGCCCTGGCCTCAACTATGGCCTGAACTCCTTCCAGTCCAGCTTCAGCTCTGGCGGGGGCTTCAGTCCCTTCAGCTGTGTCAGCTCCTCTAAGGCAGTGGTTGTGAAGAAGGTCAAGACCCTGGATGGGAAGGAAGCTCCAAGTGGTGTGATGTCCTGTCTAAGTGAACAACCACTGTGGTCCCTTCCAGCCTTCCAGCTCCTATGACTGCTATAGAGCCTTTGGGGGAAGGAACTGTGCAGGGAGTGTTGGGAACAGGAGACCCACCTAAGGCTCAGCCCCAGTCCTCAGCCTACCCTTAGGGGAGTCTACTGTCCCAGGTACCCCCTTTTGCCCATGCCCCCACCTAAAAGCTAATTCAAGTGTCTTTTCCCAAATAAAGCCTCAGATGGCTCTATCAATCCCCCCCCCAAATATTAAAAAATAAAAGAAGTATTCCTGATGCATTTATGGAACTTTGTGCTTTTGTGTTGTGGGTACATGTTTCTTCCATTAATCAGTGAATAGATGAACATTTTTTGGCAAAGCAAAAATAAATTTAGCTATAAAGAAGTACCTACCTAAAAACAGACAGGCAGAGAATGACAGAGAAAATATTCAGTTCTTACTTTCAAAAAATGTTAACTCTTCTATGGTATTCCCATGATTGTAAAGGGTTTAGGGATAATCGTCACACTCCTGATTTTTCTAATATCTATTTTAATTATTAGGAAAATGTTTGATAATTTCTAATAGCTCCAAAGTGTTGGCAATAGAAGTTATTCTGTTCCCTTTTACCCTGTGTTGAGTGGTTGAGAAATCATCCAGGGAGATTGGCAAAATTAAGAATTGGCAAAAGCTTCCATCTGCCCCAAACTGATCCAGTCCTGTTTCCATGTTTGGAAATGGTTTCTTGAGCTTATCCACACTATGTTGGCAGGTCATATCTTTGCAGAATGACAGGCACTTTTCTTTCTGCCACCCACTAGTCATGATCCTGGCCTTGGGGAATGCAAACCATCTGTGAGGTCCAGAATCTGAGGGCAAATAAACCATGGACCAAGTGAAATTGTGGGTACAGCAATTGTGTAAGAACTAACTACATTGCAACCACACATCATTGAGCTTGCCTTATTTATAGAGGTGTGTTTTGTCCCATCATATGAAGAGAGCAGTGAAGGAGAGGGCATTTTTGAAACATGGGTGTAGAATGAGAGTTAAACATCTCTAAGAATGAACTCAATTCCTGCATTTGATTCTAAGAAAGGAGAATTGCTGTAACACTTTTAGTGAGAGAGTACATTGTTGTGTCCAAAGTCAGATACTTTGTATGAGGCGTCCTGGGCAGATATCTATCCTGTTAGATCATTACAGTGAGTATGCAGACAGTACTTTCTGTCCTACTTAAGCATGTTTTCATGAAGGAAAAAGTAAACTTTAATCCTATCTACAATTTCAGAAGTGGATTATTTCAGTTTAAGGGGATATTCACCAGAATCAGAAATGATTTTGCCTGACTTACTGATATACATTATCAGTAACTGCTATGTCAGTGTTGAATATATCTTCAACAATAAGAAAAATGTAATGACTTCGGGATTTTCACGTATTTGGACCTGGTCCCTATAATTATTTTTAAGTTTTGTACCTTTAACTTCTTAAAAAGCATTAGATTTTACTTATTCCTTCTGTCGATTAATCAAAAACACAGGGAAATGAGGATCAACTAGCTTGTTAAAACTAGTATTATTAAATGTTGTTAGGATTCATTCCATTGTCTGTTGAACCTTCATCATAGAGGTGTCTCTCCTGATCTTCTGACCTAAAATCTTGGATCAGGGTTTTTGCATAAAGTTTGGGGAAACTTGTATTCATCTTTAAATACTGGCTCTAGGAAAGCTCAGTGGCTTAGAGGCCAAAGCTGTGCTGGATACGTCCTGTCCTTGAAATGTGACTATTTCTAATCAAGTACTGGCCAGGCTATCCATGGCTTTCACTGAGATGGGATTGTAGACTAGTAGGATGTGCATGGGATCACCTATAAAGACCATTTGCCAGGCTTTTGGCTCCACTCAACCTAATTCTAGAACATGGAGTTGATGCCAAGGGAAGTTTTAGAGGCTAGAAATAAACCAGAGAAAAAGGAAAAAACATTGTCTATATATTAGGGTTTTATTCTTATTCTTTCTCCATCCTTCTATTTCTCTCTCTCTTCCTTTCTCCCTCTTTCCTATTGGATTTTTCATTAATTGTAGGTAGTTCAAAATGACGAAGATCCATGATGAAGCCGTTCATCTATTCATTCAATGAATAGTAACTACTGTCTGTTAGACACTCTACTAGAGATACTGATGCTTTTACAAATAAGACAGTCCCTGACTTCAAGGGACTCATACTCCAAAAGGCATCACAGATAAGAAAAATAACCTTTATGTCAGAATACATAATGTGTCCTAGGTATTAGCTGGGACCTCACGGCCCCTTGAGATTAGCAGCACAAAACTCCCATTTCATGTCTCTCTGAAGTCCAACGAATGTCGCCAAGATTCTTGTTGCATTCTCAGTCAGCTTTGCTCTGATTTCCTGCTGTCTGATGTTCTCTGCCTCTTGCAGCTGTTCTTTTATTTCTGTTCTGACACAAACCCAAGGTTTGGACACAACTCCTTCTCTTCTGTTTCCTCCCACACCCTGGTCTCCCTCTCCTCCTCCCACACAAAGCAATCATGAAAACAAGGTTACTATACTGACACTATGTTTCAGAACTTGAACTGAGATTTTTGGGGTCATGGAGAGCACAGCAGTGAACTTCAGATGACGCAGGGCACATTCCTGCTTTAACTCTATCTGGTACCTGTTACCAGGGCTTTCTCATTGTCTGCTTACCCTCTCAGAGCACTCCGGTGGCTGCCAGTCTTCTATTCTGCCTCCTGATTCTCTTCCTCATGTCATCCCTTCTGCCTCCCCTCCAACTCCAACTCCAGTTCTGGGATATTCTTGCTCTCTCTTGTTCAGAGTATGCCTTTCCTTTACATGGACTCCAAAATTCAAGTGCAGGCCCATCTTGTTCATACCCAAATCCTTCCTGGTGCTCAGGCAAGGAGCCTTTCACATTCTAGAATCCACTTTCTATTTGCCATATAGAAGGCAGTGTGGCTGGATAGTACTTTCTCCCCTCCTTTATTGGTATTAAATATACTCATTCAACAATATTTGCTGGATTTCTGCTATGTATCAGGTACCGCTGTGGGTGCGGAGAATAAAACTGTGTACAAGACAGGCACAGGTCCTGTCCTCATGGACATACATTCCAGGAAGAATGTCTAAGACTCTAAGAAGAAATAGAAAGCCCCTATCTCATTCTGGGATAGGATTGCACATCATGAAAAGTTAAGGCTGACAGGATAAGCCTGATTAATCTAGGTCACTCAGAGGATAGCATTTCAGACAGAGGGCCTCAATGACAAAAGTTGGCTATGAAGTTCTCCACTGGTCATTTGGGCAGCTGGAATTAAAGGGGAAACAAAACGTGGTTTATTTCCATCATCTTTCCCTCTAGCTTCCATACTTCAGTGGTCAAGCAATACATTTTGGGCAGAATTGAGCTCTCTAATGAGGAAGAAAAGGAAGAGTGTCCCATCCTTTTCAGTTTCTGGGTGGAGTCAAAGGTTTGAGAGGCTTGTTTGAGTTGGTTACTCTTTCCCAGAATCTGGGCCCTGGAGCACAGCAACCTCCTTCCCTAGGTAGATCCCAGGGAAGAAACTTCATCCCTGCAATCTCATCTAGAGAATGGAAGTCAGGGTATGGCTGGTGGGTTTGGTCATAATCACAAAGAGCTGTGGGATTTGGGGGGCACCTGGGTGGCTCAGTTGGTTAAGCATCTACGTTTGATTTCAACTCAGGTCATGATCCCAAGGTCCTGGGAAATCGGGCTCTACCCTGAGCGTGTGAAGCCTGCTTTGGATTCTCCCTGTTTTCTCTGCCCCTCCTCTATTCATGCCCTCTTTCTCTCTCCCTCTCTCTCAAAAGTAAATAAACTAAAAAAAAAAGAGCTTTGGGATTTGGAATTGGGTCCCAGGGCTGCTACTAGTTCATATGGAACATTTATGCAAAACTAAAACAAACAAAACAACAAAAACTGCCTTTTTTTTTCTGGGATGATGCAACCCAAAGGTAGGGTGCAGGCCTTGCAAAGTGGAAGGTCCCCTCCACCACTTTCCCTTGTTCAGGGTGCAGCCTAAACAGATGGTGATCTACTTTGTCCCAGGTTCTGTAGATCCTATACATGTAGGTTGAATAGATTGGTGAGGTTTTTAGGGCATCTGAATTCACTGATGTACTCAAACTGAAGGTGTTTCCTCACCAGGCTCTACATGATTAGCTAACAAAATGGTAGTGTTTAAGGAATTGTACATCACAATATGTGCGTCTTTTCCCTCCTTATTTAATTATTCAAAAATAACAATAATAATGGCTAACTATTGAGAATACTTGACATGTTCCAGGCACTGCACTAAGTAGTTTATAGAGATTACCTCAATGAATTCTTATAGCAGTTCTATAATTTACATATCGTTATTCCTGTTTAATATTTGAGAAGACAGAGGCTTAGGTGATTGAACTCAGCTAGTAAGTAAGTGGGTTTTAACTTAGATTCCGTTTTAGGTCCCACTTTATACTGCCTGTTTTCTTTCCCTGCCTTCTTCCTTTCTCTCCCCTCCACAACCCCTCTTCCCCCATGGGAACGAAACCTTACGGAGGAGCCGTGTAAAAAAGGTATTTGTTGAGGTTCCCGATAACTCTGCAGTTGACCCCTTAGTTCTGACAGTCCTTGAGAACTGGGCTTTCCAAACAAATAGCTTCCCTTTGTTGTTTGGGGCATGCCTAAGAGCCGGGATTCTGAAAATCCTGGCTTCAGGTTTCCAAACCAGCAGGTCATGCCCAGAGCCTAATCCTTGCTAGATGGTAACACATGTCAGCACACAAGAAAACAAAGCTCCACTTGGTCATTGGCGGGAGGCTCTGTGGCTTTTCTGGCCAGCCCCACTGAAGGCACAATAGAGAAGCCCCCATCCATGGTCATTTCTAGAGAATTATTTGCCATCTGGAGAAAAGAGATCTAGAATAGTACCTGATAGTTTCTCTACAAAGAGGGTCCATGTTTTCCATATGATTTTGACACACACCTCTAGATAATTCCCTTAGGTATCGGGCATCGCCTCAAAAAATCATAAGATACGCAGCATTTTAACTGAAGTTTGTCTTTAAACTAGGTTACTAGGGTGGTATTCCTGTCGACTGCGCTTTGAAAAACTTTTATACCCTAAAAATAATGTAATGTCTACTTGAAAAATGGACCTCTTTATGCACCTTTAACCTTTGTTAGAGAAGGTGATATGATGAAGATACATAGCTAATCCATAAAATGTCTAATTTTGGTGAAAAATGTGCAACGTCCAATATATTAACTTCCAAATAAGACAACCTAGTGCTCTTGGTTATTGGTTTCCAAAGCCTCGTTGAACATTTCCTTGTTTGGCTTTGGAGGAATTTGCTCTGGGATTTCAGCCTGGCCCTTGACTTGCTGAAAGACTACAGACTTAGAACAGAGCAAGCAGGCTGAGAAGCCAACTAGTGAAAATGAAAGCAAGAGGTCCTGGGCGCCAGGCTTAGTGTGTGTTCTTTAAAGAAGGAAGAACTCCTGCAGGGTCAGGAGAATGTCACTGGCAACCCTGGAGCTTGCTAATGCCAATCAGACATCATGTGTTCCAGGCAGATCAACAAAGTCCAGAGGCAAAATGTTTCACTGTAACTGTTACAGCGGTGTTGTGGCTTCCCGGAGTGTTGTGGCTTCCCGGAGATCTTCTCTCCTAAAGGGGGTATTATTATTTTACCATTAGCCATTTAACCATTTCCTCTGATGTTGAAATACCTACCTCAGTAAGGAAAGTGAGTGACAGATCTTTCAGACTGAAGTCCAGGCTTTAGAAGGTCACAGCTAAGAAAGCGTTCATAGCCATGTCCAGTCCTCTTTAGTAAAATTTCTAACCATGATACAGTGCTGGAGCATGTCAAGAACTGGACCAGACATGCATGCATTTGCTGAGGTTAAAAGAACAATGTCTTCTTCTTAGTTGGGGTTGGGGTCGGGGAATGATGAGGTCTTACTTTTAAAAATCATGGAATATATATTGATTAAAATGTGTAACATTACTGGGTTTATTTTGTCATCTCTTGAGAACTTTTGCAGAAACAAGATCGGAGTGATTTTGAACACTACTGCATTTTTCAGCTGAGGATTCCTAAGACCTTTGAACCCTGAGAGAAACATCAGAGGTCCTAAGGCTAGCTCTTAAGTATTACAAAATCCTGTGCACCAAACACTTGAAAGTGAGAGGAGCTAGAGGATCTGTGTTCTGATGATACCTTAGCCACTGTCCAGTTGAGAGACTCTAATAACCTTTTCATGACCGCCAGTTGACCTTGAGGTCCCCTTGAATCCCTTAAATGCTATGCTAATATAAGCACAGCACTCTGTCTGGTAGGTTAGCACAGTTTTAGTGTCTCCTAAACCACATAGGTAAATTTTAGACCAAGGTCACAATGTAATCTTGTCCTCTAAAACATTTTTCTGTTATATTAAAGTGAACTGTAAGTCCCTGCAGTGATGGAGAGATCTCTCATTGCACTTCCTAAATGTTATATATGGCTTAAGAATGCATCTGAGACTAAAGATGTATTGTTTTTCAAACCATTTACATGTGTGGTGTTTAAAATGGAAAATGCAGTTGTAAGGAAATACAATATTTCTCTCCAGATTGTAATAAAAGGTTTATACGATCAATTAACAGTGCTTTCACTGCCCTCTGCTGTCTGGATTTGGAAAGCTTAGCCTTACATCTGACTGGGAAAGGCCAACTTGCGTTTATGGTCATTGTTATTAGTGCTCGCTGGCATATTCCAAGTGTAACACTGTCTGACTTGGAAAATCTCAACAATGAAGTAGACAATGGCCTGAAACCAAATAAGCACTATGTTCTTGTGAGTCAGGATTTTCTAAAGTCTTCTGGGGTTTTATTAAGTCCTGAGTGTTCTTTCTATAAGATCATTAATATATACAGAAAGAGCTGTTTATTTAAAAGTTGATTACAGAGTTTATTTTTTTAAACTTGTTTTTTTTTAAGATTTTTATTTTTAAGTAATCTCTACGCTTAACGTGGGGCTCGAATCCACAATCCCAGGATCAACCGTGAAGTTCACATTCTCTACCTACCGAGCCAACCAGGCGCCGCAATACTCATTATTGTTTAAAACATTAAAAATTAATGCAAGTGGCAACAGAACAGATGAGAACCTTGCTCTTTTAAAATGTGGAATGAAGCTTAATAGAATTGCTTTGTGGGAATGTTCCATTATTTGCATTTAAGTATTTGGTGCTTAGTATTAGTAAAAGATTGGGTGGTTTCATAGTTTCAATTATAGCTTCATCTACTTTTAATTAACAACATTAAGTGCCATGTATGTCTGTTCCCTAGAGCTTCTGTTTAATAATAAAAGTGAAAATTAATAACTTATATTCATAACCCTTCCTGGAGATGTGCTTGTTATTTGTATTCATTATTCATTTAGCAAAAGCTTTACCTGAAATCTGTTTTACCCCCGAGTCATAAATTATCAACAGATTTTATTCGCTTAACAACTTGTCAAGTGCCTACTGTGTATCAGGCACAAAATTATAGATGAATATAAACTGCATTTCTTATTTAAGGAGCTCACAAGTTAGTGGGAGCAAAATAGATAAACAATATTTGAGAAATTTCCAAATATTGTGCTTCCATTTGTGCCAGTCAGAAGTCCCAGTACTCTGATTGTTTCTCATGAGGATCTATGACACAGTCACTAGTGACTAATTCTGCTTGTAGTATTCCTCAGTCTCACTAACAAAAACAGGAATGTGTTTTGTAAATCTCTCTCTCTCTTTTTTTCTCTCTCTCTTTTTATTACATACCTTTTAAAAATTTGATACTGCCCTTTGACAAGATGTATGTATCTACCATAACCACCCCCTTTCCTCTCCAATCACAAATGTGTTTGTAAACATTAGAAAGATAAATATACTTACAAGCGCAGATAACTTTATTTTTATAACTCTGGAGGGATGGTAATAGAACACTGGTTCTGCTATATCCAATTACTGCCAAAACAGAGAGCTCCAGATCCAATACTCCAGAACCAAGGTGGATGTTTTTTGGTGGATGATTCTGACATTTAACTGGCTAGGAGTCAATATTCCTATTTAGCAAGTTAGTTTATTCGGTTACCAAGAATATGTTTTGAAAACACAGGAATACAGAAAGAGCTTTGTTTAAAGTCTTCAAATGCCACATAAGGAATGCATAGGAAGTGATTGTTCGAAGTTAAATGCTTTGATAAAGTTTTTCATTTTGTTATGGTTAAGATAGACATATAGTTATATTTGCCTAAGGAGTTTCTAGGATTAAGTCATTGAAGTCATACTGTATGGTGTGCAACTTGGAATGTAGCAGGATTCTCACACAGAGAGTTGTGACACTGAGGCTTTTCTTTCCAGGAAGCAACTTTATTCCTGCTGGCACCGGTCCGGTGGGTTTGTACCCAAAGAGCGGAGCCCCGAATGCCACATGGCGTAGTTTTTTATATGTTTTTCACTTCTTTGTCTCCCGTATATGGTAACACACAACCATGCAGTCTGATTAAGTGGTCTCATGTTACAAGGTTGTGAGGGATGTTGCCATGTACGCGTATAGCCAGGTTGCCTTGAGGCTTTTTTTTTTTTCCTTAGGGAGGGGACCCTACCACAGGAACTTTGATCATCTTTCCATATATATAAGTCCTGAATGGAAACATTAATCTTCTTGAGAAACTTAGCCAAGCAAAAACCTGTCTTCAGTGGTCAACTTTGTGTGGAAGCAGAGTGACCTTCTATTTGGACAACTTCTTTTAGTTTCCTCCATGCTAGGGCTAATGTGGTTTTTCAGCTAGTTGCATCCTAGGAATGAATAAGGCAGGGAGTGTAACATCCAACTACTGTCCGTCAGTACTTACCAAAAATGTGGTTGACAGAAACCTGTCTACACTAAGAAATGTTTTAAGAAAAAGTTCCATAAATTGTTTTTTATTCAGTAAGCATGTTTTGAAATTTTGAGGGGGACAATAGTTAATCATCCCCTTAATTTCTGAACCAATTAAGAATAGGTGAGGGGTGGAGGCATCTGGGTGGCTCAGTCAGTTAAAGCCTTTGACTTCAGTTTAGGTCATGAGCTCACAGTGAGTTCAAGTTCCACGTTGGGCTGTGTGCTGTCAGCTCAGCGCCTGGAGCCTGCTTCAGATTCTGTGTCTCCCTCTTTCTGCCCCTCCTCCGTTCCTATACTCTGTCCCTCTCTCTCAAAAATAAACAAACATTTAAGAAATAAAGAAAAGAAATAGACTAGAGGAGTACGTGGGTGGCTCAGTTGGTTAAGCGTCTAACTTCTGCTCCGGTCATGATCTCATGATTCATGGGTTCAGGCCCAGTGTCCAGCTCTGTGCTGACAGCTCTCAGCCTAGACCTGCTTCAGATTCTGAATTTCCCTCTCTCTGCCCCTCCCCTGCTCACACTCTGTCTCTCTCTCTCAAAAATAAATAAACTTAAAAAAGAAAAAAGAAATCGACCAGAGTTAGATGTGTGGACCTAAAACAAATAAGCTTTATTATTGGTAAAGTTGACTTGGGGAGTATGATTTGACCTATGACCACATCAGGCTTCCTATAGGTTCCCTTCCTCTTGGAAGCATGTGCATATGCAGAGAAAATTTTACCTAAAAGAGTAGACGCTTAATAATTCCTTGTCAATAAGTGAATGAATGAACCAATCACAAAGGTTCCTTGTGCTTTTTTCTCAGAGGAACATCAATATAAATTCCAGGGTACACCAAATCTTTTCATTTGTTTTGAGTCCCATGACCGTTTACCTCCTTGGACCTGCCTGGCTGATAGCATAACACTCTGAGAGGTGGCAGAAGACCAAAGTGGTCTCTGGACTGAGCACTTTCTCATGCCAGTGAGACCCATCAGTACCTGTTCCTCTTTCTTCTGCCCCTTCATCTTAAAGTACAATGTGTTGTTCTCTGATGTGAAGATGACTATGTCTGATTTCAGAGATTTGCTCTGTGCCTTAGTCCAGCAGTCTTGGCTCAAGTAGGATTAATTTAAACACCAGTTCCTGTTTAGGAACTTACTCCAATCAATCAGCAGATACTTGTTATGTGCCTTTTATGCAGGAAGCAAAGAAAAAAGCAAAACAAACCCATGACTCTTAAGAATAGGGAGCCAGATCCTGCTGATGGTTATGCTATGCCAAGGCTTTTAAGACAGCAGAGGAGCGAAATGCCTATCTCAAAGGTCCCAAATGTTCTAGGCTTAGAATAACACTCACACATCCCACCTTCATTTTAGAGGTTTTAACTTCAAATTACCAATTTTAGTCACAGTAAAAGTGGACTAGACAATGTGACTTAGACCTGAGGCTAAACTAGTGCTTCCTTTTAGGGAATGAACATTTGTTACGGCTGCTTGGCCTTTAGTCACAGGCCTACTTGACTCTCCCATTCACAGACAAAGCTGGCAAGGAGAACGGAAGCCCAGCTGGGCTTATCTGGGGAAAGTTTAGTTGCTTCCTGGATCTTGAAGCACAAGTGACCCCACTACCCAAGAGCACAGCCAGTGCAAGACAGCAAGAGAAAGGATTGGTCATCACAAACTTTTCCATTCAATAACCATAGTGTTTGGAAAATCATGGTTCATTGGTGTTCAGGCTCTCCACCAATCAGAGTAGCTACTCTTCCCAGGAAAGAAGTGACAGGAGGCATCTAGAAGTGTGTTGTCCCATCTGTGAGAGAAATGGAATTTTCCCTTTTTTGAGAAAGTATGAGAAGGGAAATAATGGTGTTCCCGACACTGAATTATTCTGAGTGGTAGACCTCACAATGCAGTCCTGGTGACCTTCATGGCACTCTGCAAATTGTCCTGGACACCACTGCAGGTTTACTTGTGGAACTCTGTTTAATCTCTGCAGAAATTATGATGTAGGCGTTATCCTAACTTCTTTTGATGGAGACCCTCATCAGAACATCAAAGAATGAAAGAAGACAAAATACTATTTACCATACAAACAAAAAGAAATCTGAGCCTGCATTCAAAATCTATACCCTTATGTTTCCCATTTGGGGACATAAAATATTTTATATATATTTTTCTTTCCACCTCCACTTCCTTCTAAGATGCAAGAGCTTATTTGTCTGAAATAACTCATAAGGAGGCCTAGCAAATCTGACTCTTATGTGCTGACTCCAGTTTCTTTCTATCATTTCTAACATTCGTCTCCTAGGATTGTCATTGGACTTAAAGGGGTATCAGAGGTGAAAATCTTTTGCCTATTATCTGACATCTTAAGGTACATATCTCTGAGTTCAAATCCTGATTCCTCCAGGTACTAGCTCTGTGACCTTGAGCAAGCCACTACAATCTCTCTGAGGCTGAGTTTATTTTTCATCACAGGGTGAGTGGTTTCTAATTTGGTGCCTTTCCTTTGAATGTTAGTTATGATTTAGCTATAGAGTCAGCAATATATATTTTGTATGCTGGCTGTTCCCCACCAGCCTCCTGCTTTGTCTCTCCACTTATACCATTTTTCTTGCAGGTGGCAAATGTAGTGGAAAAACTTGAACTTTCAAATGAAATAGCCACAGGTTTGAATTTCTGTTCTATCATTTATTAGCTGCGTGACTGAAGTGTCTCATTCACTTACTGTGCTAAAAATGTTATCACAATGAGAAAAGAGACCTATCTTCAGACTCATATCTTAAAGCAGAGAATCATAGCACACACATCAAATACCAGATTTTTTCCCCTGCATTTTAGAAAGCTGTTTCTATAGTAGAAGAGGCCTTCATTTATTCAATGACTGATTCACCTGTAAGGGATAACTGTGCACTAACTTTGTACACAAGCACACACACACACAGCTGACACAGAAGTCGGCTTCCTTTCAGGGTGGTGCCGATTTCTTTGAGAAAGGCCACAGCACAGTGCCAGTGATAACTGGCAATTTCTATTATCATGATGAGTGAGGACGTGTTAATCAGGTTTGGCCAACTACCCCCCCAGATTTCCCTTCATCAAATGTAAATACGTGTCCTGCCAAGTACTTTCCATTTACTTTGTAAGCTCCATGGTTTTCATTGGAAATTTAATCCATGTGTGCTGAGTTATTTACTGAACTCAGAACACTGTTGGGCAAATGCCAGTTCATATCCAAAACTTCCCTCCCCACAAAAGACCCCCCCCCATAAAGATCCACATTCTTTCTTTCTTTCTTTCTTTCTTTCTTTCTTTCTTTCTTTCTTTCTTTCTTTCTTTCTTTCTTTCTTTCTTTCTTTCTTTCTTTCTTTCTTTCTTCTCTTCTCTTCTCTTTCTTCTCTTTCTTTCTTTCTTCTTTCTTTCTTTCTTTCTTTCTTTCTTTCTTTCTTTCTTTCTTTCTTTCCTTTCTTCCTTCCTTCCTTCCTTCCTTCCTTCCTTCCTTCCTTCCTTCCTACCTTTCCTTCTTTCACTTTTTAATTTTAATTAGGATCAGAATTAAAAGGAGACTAGTTTGGTTCTGAAGTTACATAAAAGCTATATGGGCTACCCCAGTCAGTAGTCTTTGAGCATACAAACTAAAAGTACCACGCTGAAATGAGCAATCCGCAGTCCCTCAGAACGTCTTGTTCAAAGTGTAAATCCTGTACTGACTTAAGATTACTCTTTCTTTACCAAAAAGAAAATCAGTTCTTACTGTTCCCATTTTATAGGTGAGAACACTGTAACAATCAATGGCTTGCTTATTGTGGTCACATGATATAAATTTAGAAAGGAGAATTAAGAATAAGAAACACAGGGGCGCCTGGGTGGCTTAGTCGGTTAAGCGTCCGACTTTCGCTTAGGTCATGATCTCGCGGTTCGTGGGTTCGAGCCCCGCGTCCGGCTCTGTGCTGACTGCCAGCTCAGAGCCTGGAGCCTGTTTCAGTCTGTGACTCCCTCTCTCTCTCTGACCCTCCCCTGCTCGCGCTATCTCTCTCTTTCTCTCCTAGAAATAAATAAAACATTAAAAAAAAAAAAAAAGAAACACAGCTGAGGGTTAAACTCAGGTAATTGTTGCATTTGATCTAAGAAAAGAGGCATTTGGACACCTCTCATGGGAAAATACATTTTAGCACCCCAAGAGAATGATCCCTTGAGTAGTATCCACAGCTTTTCTCAGTGGGATGAGATCAGAAATGCTCATCCAGGCATAATACCACCAAAGTTCTCATGCACTAGAATGACCATATGTAGGCAAAGAGGTGGATATATATATATTTTTAGAGCCAAGTTATACAACAGATTTTCTTATTTATACTTATTCAGTCCATCTGTAACTCCCTTGCCCATTCTTGGCCACTAGCCTAGAAGAGGCCCAGACCCAGAAGAATATTGTGTAAAACTGTGAGTTTTTGACAAATTATGTTTTAATTCCCTTACAGTTTCATCATCCATATTTATGTCTTCTACTGCCAAATTGATGTGTTTAGCCCTGATCTCTCATTTGCCATCGAGTCTCATTTTGACAGTTCAACTGATTTTAATACACCCCTCTGATTGAATAATTGCTAGCAATGCATTCAAACGTAATCAGCGTTCTTCATGAAACATCTTGGAAAGTGAGCTTGGGTTTTATTTTTATTTCCCAATATTTGATTCCCATTCCTAGATTCTCTTACTTCTACCTATGACACCACCATAATTATGAATTTGCAGTCATTCTTGGTTTCTGCTTCCCAATAAATCTGGTCTTTTCCTGAGTCTATAGTTTTTGCTTCAGATTATGTCTCTTATCTCTTTCCTGTGGGTTATCATGGATGAACTCTAATCCAGGCTCTCATCACTTCCTGTTTGCACAACTTTAATGGTTTCCTTGTTTCTCTGTCTTCACGTCTTCTCTCTAGTCCATCCTGCAAACTGACTAATCTCTCTAGAGGGCTTAAGAACCAATAATAATTACTCGTAACTACTGGGTTATATCCAAGATCTCATCCTGTCATTTAAAACTTTTTAATGTGGTCCTACCCCACTAATCCATCTTTACTTTCAACACCTTTCACACATACCCTCCTACCCCTGTTAGGTCAGCTCTGCACCTCTTCAGAATACACTCTGCTTTTTCCCACTACTGTTCTGCCATTCTTACATTATGGGTCACACACAGTCCAGTCACATGGCTAAAGGAACTGGACAAAGGACCAGCACATGGAATGATAATAATTTGGGAGACAGATTCCCAAATCTAGTTAGTACTAGTTCTAGAGGGAAGACAAGTCTAACAGATAGAATAGATGTGGGACAAGTATGGGAAGAGAAAATTTGGGGCAGCCCAGGCAAGCAGTTCCCCTGAGAAAAAGCCAAACTTCGAGTGGGAATGGGCTGGTATATGGGTGACAGACAGAGATGAAGGATCCAAGACAGCCATTCTGAGAAATCTAGGGATACAGACAAACAGAACCTGGAATACATACTTAAAGGTGGTAGTAGGGCCCAAGAGTTCTTTGTGAAATCCAAGAGTAGGACTTTCATCCCTGGGGAAAAGGAGGAGATATGACAATAGCAAGAAAAGGCTCCCATCCTAGAAGGGCTAGGTTATCATGCAATTTAATAATTTAATTTAATTTAATTTAATCAAGGGCAGGATTAAATCACAGAGAGTAAAACAAGCAGAAATATAGTTATAGGAGTGTTCCCTATAATAAGACAGAAGCTTGTGAAAACTAGGTCACCCAGTCAGCACCAGCCAGCATCAAGTGACCCAGTCCTGTGTCCCAAAAAAATATAGGGCTAAGAATTTAGCCCAGAGTTCCAGAGTCTGAGAGGGAATCGACCATAGTAAAAGCCTTTGGACTTGAATTCTACCCTCCTGCCACTAACTGTATTATTGTATGGAAGTTCCTTAATTTTTGTGAGCCTCAATTTCTTTACATACCATAATGAGGAAAATAATAAATATTTTATAGATTTGGTATGATGATTAAATAAATGTCTTCTATGGCACCTACCATTTAATAATACTCTTGCTGCTCTTTTCCAGAACTTCTGAAATCTTTCCTGCCCAAGAAAAGCTTTGACCGTCAAGTTGAGGTGGTGCTAAGCCTGGGGGTGGGAAGAATCCAGAGGCAAGAAATAAGTCATGGCCTGACTCCTCACTGGGATGCCTTCCTTCATCCTCCTTTCTCCCCTCTCCATTTCACTCCCCTCTTAGCTCTACTAATCCTGAACACAACTCATTCTCAACATAACTGCACCTTTTCTGTGAAGCATCAACTCTGTTCTATGGATTTCCATATTCTTTTGGCCCCATCTGAACAGGCATTTTGCTAATTACGTGACCATGTATAGTATTAGCAATCCCAGTTTTGACTTCTTTCAAGTAATCCAAAAGGTTCATGGTATTACAATTTGTAATTTTGCAAAGGTATAATATCCACAGAAGTTCTGCAAAACTGGTTTGAAGTAGTGAGTCACTAGCCTAGAGAGTGAATCCAGCAAATTGGCCTCCATCATAGTCCAGCATAGTTTTGATGATATCAAATTGTTGTTGCATGAACATTTTGTGGGGGAATTGTATGCCATTTTGGAATTTGAGGATTGGGAATTTTCTAAGTTTTCTAGATGAATTCCTTGATAATGTCAATGGTCTCTACAATGTTATAATTTATTGAGTTTTGGTTGCCTCTTATTTTTTAATCAGATTTGTTTAACCAAATTTCAAGCCTCTCTGTGGTTGACCTTAGTCTATTCTTTCTCATGGCTCCCCCCAAATTTAGCTCAAAGTTGCCTTCATAGGGAGCACTCAACCTGCAGTTGGTGATTGATTCTGTGACTACATTTTGTTATCATTTTGTTTAATTTTTGGAATTTTAGATAGTCATTTTCTTCAATTGTCTAGTTATATCTAAAGTAAAACATTTCCGGGGTGCCTGGGTGGCTCAGTTGGTTGGGCAACCAACTTCGGCTTGGGTCATGATCTTGTGGTTTGTGAGTTCGAGCCCCACGTCAGGCTCTGTGCTGACAGCTAGCTCAGAGCCGGGAGCCTGTTTCAGATTCTGTGTCTCCCTGTCTCTCTGACCCTCCCCTTCTCATGCTGTCTCTCTCTCTTTCAGAAGTAAATAAAATGTTAAAAAAATAAAATAAAATAAAACATTTTCACTAGCATAATAAAAAGCAAAATAAAACGCAAAAGAGTTGAGTCTAATACTCATTTCTCTCTCTCTTTTTTTTTTTTGTAAGAAAAGCATAACAAGTCATTTGCAGGGAAATTTTGGCTACACATCATTCTTGGCACCAGGAATCAGGGTAACTTATATTACCCTGTTCTGTTTATGGACTGGTTATCTGTACTCCAGTGGATTTTCTACTTGTTCTAGTAATTTGCTGAAATGGAAAAATACTCAGCCTCATTTACATAGTAATGATTATCAGCACCCAATCACATCTCCCTGCTTCCAGATTAGCATTGTTACTTTTTTTGCTTTCAGTTTTTGTTTAAGCTTATTCATACATTATTTCTGAGGTGGAGGGACACACAAGTAAAGCATGGGCAGAGAGAGAGAGAGGGAGACACAGAATCCAAAGTAGCGTCTAGGCTCTGAGCTGTTAGAACAGAGCCCGACGTGGGGCTCAAACTCACTAACAACAAGATCATCACCTGAGTGGAAGTCAGACGCTTAACTGACCAAGCTACCCAGGATCCCCTTTTTGCTTTCTGTTTTAAAACATGTTCTTTACTTTGGAAAAAGATGTCAGGACTTTCTGGCTAATTACGGGTACAAATATACCTATATATTTGTTACATTAATTATTTCTGACACCACACACACACACACACTTATATTTAGCCAATCTGTTGAAGATTGGCTATAACCTTTTTATGTGTAGGACCTAACCTTTTCCGTCTTGTCCAATTTGTTTTACTGTATATAGTGACCTTGAATTAAATTCCATTTTTCTTTCTTTTTTATATTTATTTATTTATTTTGAGAGAGAAGGGGGGAGTGAGAGAGAGCAGGGGAGGGACAGAGAGAGACGGAGAGAGAGAATCCCAGGCAGGCTCCATGCTGCCAGTGCAGAGCCTGACACAGGGCTTGAACTCATGAACTGTGAGATCATGACCTGAACCGAAGTCAAGACTCAGACACTTAATGGGCCAAACCACCCAGGCGCCCTGAGATCCATTTTTCACACACACATACACACACTCACATACCATTTCTAATGCCATCACTCTAGCTCAGACCTTTATCATTTTACAGCTGGACTAACATGATAGTCTTCTAGAGGCATTCTTGGATTGTCACTTTGTCTTTTAAATCATTCTGTACATTGTTTCCATGTTTGCAGCCCGGACACACCTCTTACCGCTCAGTGCAAAATACAAATACCACTATAACATAATCCCAACTGTCCTGTCTAGACTTGCCTTCTACTCCCCCTGTCCCTCCCACTCCCTCCACACCTCTCTGCCCACCTATCTGTCCATTGAATGTTGGCCAGGCTTTCCTACTGCTATATGCTTTGTTCACTCTTGACTGGCATGTTCTCTCTTCTCATCGCTACCTATGAAATTTTATGTATGCTTCAAGGCCCAGACTAAATGCAATTTACTTCATAAGCCCTTTCCCAAGCAAATTACCTAAAATCATGCCCTCAGCTTTATATCAGAAGGACAGATTATTAGCCTGTGTTTCTAGTAGTCACTATATACTGCCTCATTTTATAGTTGTTCACACACAGTGCTTTTTACTAGACTGTATGTGTTTTGTGGGCAATGACTATGCCTGGTCCATCTTTGTATATCTCTATCATTTGCTTAAATGTCTTTCCTCCATTATGTGCTCAATAAATATTTGTTCACTGGATGAATATTCTCTCAGTATATCTGTACTACATTTTTAGCATAATAATGGGGTATCACTAGAAGCATCAATGGAGGGCATACAAATCAGACCTCAGAAATTCATATAACTAGGAGCTACAGTTTGGGCAATTACTGTCACAAATTATAACCTCTTAATAAATGTATCAAGAGATATGAAACCACCAAGAGGAAAGACATGCTTTTCTGCACACAGCATACTTGAATGACAACAGTGGATATTTCATGATTCCAAGTCCCTTGTTCTGTTGCTTAATCTGTATCCCCTGTTATCAAGAGAGAAGACTAGAGCCCAACTATCACTCATCCACACTTATATCATCCTGACTTAAACGCTACAGAGGAAAAAGCACTCTGTGTTTGAGAAGTAAAGTTGTACACATTTTATATCGTATCCTGTTTTTTAAGCTAACTTAAGAGGAAGATTTTCTGAATGGAAATAAATCATATTAATTTTATTAATGATGGCTGCTACTAATAATGCTACAAATCCCCATGTACAATGTAGTAGAACCTTTTCCTGTATTTTCTGGAAATCTTGATTTTCAACTCTAAAAAGGCTATTTTTCTTTATAATGTATAAGACCTTATAACTTTATGTTCTTGAGGCACAGAGTGATGAGAGATGCTGTTCTGCCTATGCTCCCTCCTATTTTTTTCCAGACCATTCCTCAGCCATGATCATTTTTTGGATGACTTTTCCAGCAGGGTATAACCACATACCCACACACCTTGAACTATCTGGTGTTTGCTTGGTAAGTTCTACCTAGTTCTTTCCTTGGCCTGCATCCTCCAATGAGCTGTGGGAGGTTCATAGTGGTTCATACTTCTTCCTTCTTCTCTCCTCTTAAAACACATACACGTGAATCATCCCAGAATCAGATTGGACTCATTTTATGGGAAAGTGTTTGGATTTCGAGCCATATGTGATTTCACTTAAGATAAAAAAAAAAAAAAAAAGATGGGGCACCTGTGTAGCTCAGTTGGTTAAGTGTCTGACTTCTGCTCAGGTCATGGTCTCACAGTTTGTGAGTTTGAGCCCTGTGTCAGGCTCTGCGCTGACAACTCAGAGTCTGGAGCTTGCTTTTGATCTGTGTCTTACCCTCTCTCCCCTCCCTAGCTCAGACTCTGTCTCTCTCTAAAAAATAAACATTTTAAAAAATTTTAATATTTTAAAAAAAGACACAGGTTGGGGCACCTGGGTGGCTCAGTTGGTTAAGCATCTGACACTTGATTTCAGCTCAGGTCATGATCTCATGGTTCCTGAGATCAATACCTGCACTGGGTTCCATGCTGAGCTTAAGGTTCTGTCTCTCTCTCCCTCTGCCCCTCTCCCCCACTCACACACCCTCTTTCTCTAAGATAAAATAAAAAATAAAATAAAAAAGACACAAGAAATAACAAGTGTTGGTGAGGATGTAGAGAAAAACAAACTCTTGTGAGCTGTTGGTGGGAATGCAAACTGGTGCAGCCACTGTGGAAAACAGTAAGGAGTTCCTAAAAAAATTAATAGAAAAACTAGAATTACCATTTAATCCAGAAATTCTACTACTGGTTTACTGGGTATTTACCCAAAGAAAGCAAAACACTAATTTGGAAAGATTTATGAATCCCTATATTTATTGCAGAATTATTTACAATAGCCAAGATGTAGAAGCAGCTCAAGAGTATATCAATAGATAAATAAAGAAGATGTGGTATATACACACAATGGAATATTAATCAGCCATAAGAAAATAATAAAATCTTTCCATTTGCAACAATATGGATGGAACTAAAGGATATAATGTTAAGTGAAATAAGTCCATTAGATATGGATAAATACTATATAATTTCACTCAAATGCAGAATTTAAAAAACAAAACAAACAGAAAGACCAAAAAACCCAGACTCTTACATACAGAGAACAAGTAGGTGGTTGCCAGGGAGGAGGTGGGTGGGGAGGAATGGATGAAATTGATAGGAGGCATTAAGAGTACACTTACTGTGATGGGCACTGAGTAATGTATAGAGTTGTTGAATCATTATATTGTATATTTGAAACTAATATAACACTGTATGTAAATTATACTTCAATATATACTTCAATAATTTTTTAAAAGATTCAGTAAAAAAGAAAAAGAACATCAATAAGTGTTGCCATCATATTTCAAGTATCTTTCCCAATCACAGCATAATGTAGTTGGAAAGCATAATGGATAGACTGTCTAATCCATTGGTTTTCAAAGTCTGATATATTAAATGAATCCAAGTGGGCCTCGTTTCTTAAAGAGGGAGGGAAGAATGGACTCTGTGTCCTGGTGATAGCCTGTGAGGCACACCTTCTCCACTTACCAGTCTGTAAACCATTAATTTGAACTCAGTGTCACAGTTTGCAGATGAAGAAACTGAGAACAGAAAGGTTAAGTGACTTGCTCGTGGTCATATAACAAGTGTGTGGCAGAGTTAATTCTAGACCCCAACTTTTTTTTTAAGTTTTATTTATTTCTGAGAGAGAGAGAGAGAGAGAGAGAGAGAAAGCGTGAGCAGGGGAGGGTCAGAGAGAGAGGGAGACACAGAATCTGAAACAGGCTCCAGGCTCTGAGCTAGCTGTTAGCACAGAGCCTGATGCGGGGTTTGAACCCACTATCCGTGAGATCATGACTTGAGCCGAAGTTGGACGCTTAACCAACTGAGCCACCCAGGCACCCCTCTAGACCCCAACTTAGTAAGTTCAGGGTCCTTTCCAGGGCTTTTCTCACAGATCACTGCTACCGAAAGAATTCCATTTACTCATTGGACTATCCCACTTCATCTCTGTGCCCAAGAGCAATGTTTGAGAGCTAGTGTTCTCGCCACAATTCTTGTATTATTGAAGGAGATTCACAAGGAACTGAAATCACCCACAGCACCAGAAATAATGTGACAGACCACAGTATGCATTTTTAGCTGGCCCACCTGTTCCAGGATGGGCTTTCTAGCTGAGTAGCCTAACAGCGCTGCAATGGACCTGCCTCATAAAGCCCAGAACAACCCAGCAAACCCTGAGTCTGCTGGTCTCTTTGATGGGTGGTCTCCTTTCTCCATCAACAACCTGGGAAACTAACCATACGCATCAGAGGGCCTTGGTGGTAGCCAGTTAGAACAGAGCCCCCTCAGAGCTGCCATTATAGGCCATCCACATCAATACCTATCCTCCACAGCCTTCCTTGTGATTAATGTAATCACGATAATTACTGGCCTTCCTTTTGAGGTCTTGGCCACAAGAGGGAGAGTTTTCCCTGAATGCATTGTTTCTAAACAACAAGTCCTTAGTTGTGGAAGATGATGTCATGAGTTCTGATGAGGAGGTTGCCCTAGAGCAGCTGAGGATTTGCCCAGAGGCCCAAAGGAGCCAACTCAATTTAGATCCCAGAGCTGCATCCCCATGGGCACATGCATGCAGCCAGTTACTCTAATCTTCACAAAAACAGGCTTGTGGCTGTTGCTATTGCACCCTTTGGAGGAATATTGGGACATAAAACCTTCTTTTTCTTTCATGCCCCTCAGATTTCGCACATAATAATCAATCTCCTTTCCTCCCATCCACTTTTCCTTCCTTCTTTCCTTTTGTTTCGAGTTAATGCTTAAGTCAAGTAAGTCAGGCTGAAATTTCCCTCCAGGAAAAAACTAGTTGATCATTCACCTACTGGACCACTTGAGGGCAGCATAGCCTTAGGAGCATATTTTTTGACCACTATGTCGCCTAAGGAGGAAATCTGAATTGTGACTTTCCTACACACATTAACTGTAATTCAGGGAATAAACCATAAACAAGGAGAAAACAGTCTCTGGCAGTCATTTCAAATTTAAGGATGAAGGAATACATGTCTAATTTTAAATGTACTTACACTGTTTTCTTATATAACAATTGTTTGATGCAGGCATGATATAAACCATTCGTATGAAAAATAGATTTAAAACGGAGTGCTCTCCTGTTGATGGGAATGCAAACTGGTGCAGACACTGTGGAAAATAGTATGGAAGTTCCTCAAAAACTTAAAAATAGAACTACCTTAAGATCCAGTAATTGCACTACTAGGTATTTACTCAAAGAATATAAGAACACTAATTCAAAAGGATACATGCACCTCTACGTTTATAGCAGCCATATTTACAATAGCCAAGATATGAAAGCAGCCCATGTCCACTGATTGATGAATGGATAAAGTGGTGTGTGTGTGTGTGTGTGTGTGGTGGAATATTACTCAGCCATAAAAAGAATGAACTCTTGCCATTTACAGCAATGTGGATGGAGCTACAGAGTATTATGCTAAGTGAAATAAATCAGCCTGAGAAAGAAATACCATATGGTTTCACTCATATGTGGAATTTAAAAAATAAACAAGCAAAGGGAAAAATAAGAGAGGGAGGCAAATCAAAAAACACACTCTTAATTACAGAGAACAAACTGATGGTTACCAGAGGGGTGGGGTGAGGGAATGGGTAAATAGGTGATGGGGATTAAGGAGGGCATTCTGTGACGAGCACAGGATGTACAGAGGTGTTGAATTACTATATTGTACACCTAAACTAACAAAACACTATGTTAACTAGCTGGAATTAAAATAAAAACTTCAAGAACATTTGTGTAAATGAAAAGTAAAATAAAACCGAATGCTCTAAAAAAAAAAAAAAAAAAGGCCTGGGCAGTAAAAACAAAACAAAACAAAACCCAAAAAAAAGCCAAACCAAAATACACCCCATAATTCATCTAGAAACAAAATCCTGGATATATTTGCAGTTCCTTATGTTCTTTCTGGGGACACATAGTTTTTCACAGCTAACAGCTAAGCTCCATATTATTACCTCTTTTAACCTAAGCAGGAGAGCTGCCTCTCTGCCTTTATTCTGTATTTTGGGAGCCAATCCAAGGTAAAAGGAGAAGGCTTAGGAGGAATGAGAAGTCAAGACGCACTGCGCTGTGTCCCTGGAGAATCATTAGTAGTGCACTATAGGGAAATATCTATAATGACCCAAGTGATAGGAAGGTGTACTAACTCTGCTCATCTCCAATAAATTGTTTGTAGATATCTTTTGGAAGTTCTCACATGATGTTAATTAACAAACTGCACTTGATCAGGGGCGCCTGGGTGGCTTAGTTGGTTAAGTGTCCGACATTCGCTTAGGTCATGGTCTCGCGGTTCGTGGGTTTGAGCCCCGCGTCGGGCTCTGTGCTGACTGCCAGCTCAGAGCCTGGAGCCTATTTCAAAGCCTGTATCTCCCTCTCTCTCTGACCCTCCCCTGCTCACGCTGTCTCTCTCTCTCTCCTAGAAATAAAAAAACAAAACTGCACTTGATCAGCCTGATACATTTATGTTCTCTTTCCAGATATCCCTACATAAGCTACCTAAATAACAGAGACAGATAACTGACTCCCAGAAATTTGTCTGAAGACATTTCATATTCCTTATTCTGCTTCCCTATATGGGCCATAGACAGAACATGATAGTTTTTGAATGCATTTCCCAGATTGTCTGAAGAAGCCACTCTTAACTTGATGCACAGGGGTTTTTTGAGATAGTGATTGTGGCAGGAAATTGGAGGAGTGATCTAGAAGCTTATAGAAGCTACTCATATGAGGAGCTTCTTTAATCCAACCTCAGTTGGACCTTCAGTGTCTCTTGAAAATCCCTTCTTTTATCCCAAGTCCATATGCCATCAAATTCCTTTCTGTATGTTTTTGGCAAACCTCCAAAAACAAACTCATTCTCCCTCAATCATGGAGGTGACCTCAGCTACTTTGCTGAGATGCCCAAGGTCGTCAGGCATGAACCCTGTGGCTTTCCTCCCTTCACTTCAGTTTTTCACCTTCAGTTTCTTCCAGAATCTTGTTCCAACAAGTATCTCCCTAACTCCACTCTTCTCTCCCACCCTTGAGGAAAAAGATTCCTCCACCTGTTTACCTTCCCAGCTCTGATCCTTTTTCCCTCCATTCATGGCAGATTTCTTAAAAGAAAGGTCTACACAGGGCCTCCATATCCTTGCCTCCCTTTACACTCTTCCCGGCATTATTCCACCCTGCTCCCACTCTTCACCAACCACTCTTTAAAGTTCATTAGTAATCTGCTCCTCACCAGGTGGTCCAGTGATTTCTTCTCATCTCTTCTCTTTACTGCGTCACAGGCTTATCACCAGTGTGGTAGCATTGACAAGAAATTCACCCTCACTTCTCCCTTTGAAACTCTTTCTTCCCTTAGATTCAGGTAGACACATACTCACCCTCTGACCATTTCTCCTCAGTCTCTTTTGGTTCCACTTCTTCTCCTTTCCCTTACGTGTAGCAAGCTTTCAGTATTCATCCCTTTATCTCCGTCCTGTGTCCGCTTACTGAGCTCATCTACTCCTGAAGCTTTAACTACCACTTCTTTCCCTCGATTCCCCATATGCATTTCTCTTCTAAGCTACGTACCTCACCTTCCAGTGAAATATTTGTCATGTCCACTTTCATGTCCTGTATCTCACTTTGCTGCACAGCTTCCCATCTCTCTGTCCCAAAATAATTCTCCTGCCTTACTATCCCTCAGGTCTCAAGACAACATTTCAGTCATCACTGACTCCTTCTGTACCATTTGTAAATTGTGAATTGTTTTTGCAGAACCTCCCTTGTATTCACAGTGACAGTGCTCCACTTTGAGCCTTCATCACCTGGACGTTTTTTAGAAATTAAAAAAAATTTTAATTTATTTCTGAAAGAGAGAGAGAGAGAGACAGAGCATGAGCAGGGGAGGGTCAGAGAGAGAGAGGGAGACACAGAATCTGAAGCAGGCTCCAGGCTCTGAGCCGGCTGTCAGCACAGAGCCTGATGCAGGGCTTGAACCCACGAACCATGAGATCATGACCTGAGCCGAAGTCGATGCTTAACCGACTGAGCCACCCACGTGCCCCACCTGGACTTTTGAAACAGCCAGCAAACTGGTGTCTCTCTCATTAATCTCTTTCTCTTCCTTGTTCCTGCTCAATCAATATTTGGCCATTAGCTAGTTTCCAAAATAATCCTCCCAGTACAAAAGAAACGGGTGATATCAGCTGTTTCCAGAATAAATGGCTGGGGGACAAGGGTGGAAGTGAGGGGAGATTTATACTGATATACCATCTTGTTCCTTTAAAATTCCATGCTCTGTGAATATATTAGCTATTAAAAATAATGTTTAAGTTAAGCATTAAATATTGCCAATTAAATTTATAAAATTAAGATATTTTCTTCAGTTACTCTTCTGCTCAAAATCTTACATCCAATGACTTTAAACCCAAATAAAATTTCATCCCATCCTTGAAAGCTTCCTTAGGCCTGACCACACCCATCCTTCTAAGGTGCTCTTTCTGTCTGCCTCTCTATTCTCCAGGCCAGTCATATGCCATTACTCCAGATTCTGAGGCTTCCATGCCTTGTTTAAACCATGCCCTCTGTGTGAGGTGCCCTGCTTCATACCAGATGCTATCCTACCTTCCTTCCAGCTTCACCTCAAATGTCACCAGTTCAAAGTGCTTTCCCAGACCCTAGCATTTAAAACCACTTCTTCTCTTCTATAGGTCTCCTAGCCGAAACACTTGATTCTATCGTAGTCAGCCTATGCATGTGACCGTTCTTATCTTTGTATGTTTTGCAGCCCCTAGTTCAATGCTTCTCACATGATGAGTTCCCCGTCAATGGTTTCTGAAAGTCATTAGCCCTAGACACTGAGAAATCCAATATTAGAGCTGTTCGGATAGGGGAGCCATTTGTGTCATCACTGGTGTTTGTCATTGCCATCCGGAAGTACCATGTTGATGGATTCCCTCTTAGGTTAGTGCTTCTCCAATTCTGGTCCTGCACACCTGCTGCAGGAGCACCTGGAGTGCTCACTAAAATGTAAATTCCTGGGCTCTAACCTAGCCCTGCTGGTTCGGGGTTTCTAGCAGTAGGGTTTAGGAATCTTGTAACTGAAGCAAGCATCTCAGGTGATTCTCATGCACACTCAGTTTTGAGAGGCTTTGGGTATAGCAGGGGTGAGGGGAAAGGTTTTAGAGAATCCCTGAGGTTTCCTCACTGCAGTCATGCTTATGTGCTCAATGTTCGTGGCTTCTGCCAGTCTTTCAACCCTGCAGCCCAGCCTGCCCCATGTACCTGGCTGTGCCTCATGCTCCTGGAACAGGGCTTGCCCTCTGTCTCTCCTTTCAGGGACTGACAGCTGAGCCGTCAAGCTCTGATTCCTTGCAGAACCTGGCGCTAGCACCTCTTGATTGAATGCCTCAGACTTCAACAATAGTCTCGTCTTTTTTCACTCATCTCTGTTTTCTTACAACTGCTGTAGGCAAGTCATTATCTCTGTGTTGTAGACAGGGGGATCCTGAGGCAGGAAAATGTTGAGACTTGCCTGAGCCTCTGACATATTAATAGAGTTAACGTCAAAAGCACTGTCATCCAACTTGGCATTCTCAGTGACCATTTTGTCAATCAGTAAGTCAATCAGTTAATCAACAAGTATTTACTGAAGGCCGAATAGGCGTCCAGAAGTGTCTTGTTTAACATCTGCTGGCTGGGCTGAGCCCTGTGCAGAATATGGTTCAGTGACCTTACATTATCCCCCGTGTGCCATGCTGTCCACAGTTTGCTGCCTTTATAGTTGCGCCAGCTTGCCGAGCTATATTTCACATTAATACTGCCATGTACTACATAATTCTGTAGCCTTTAATGAAGTTAAGAACAAGGATAAGCCAACTCCTCCAAAGTGACCAACTGTTTGGCAATCTTAGCTTGACGTTGTGCCTCTGACAATGCTTGGTTTTCCTCAGACTTCCACCGAATTAAAAGTAGAAATTCTGTGTACGAGTATGTGACTCCATGAAAGAAATCCCTTTTCTTCTCCCCTGCCATACATATACACTTACAAACCTCCACCCTCAGCATAAATGGCCTTCCTTTTCACAATTTGAAATCCCTATACCTCTTTCTGAAACCAATAGGCAGAAAGAATATTTTTGTGCTACGGTTTACATATACTGACACAGGTATTTTCAGTATTCTCCAAGTCAGCGTGGAAACCATAATGTTGTGTATACCAATTTGCTCTTTTCTGCCAGGTTAGTTTTTTATAAACCAAAGAGTAAAATAAGTTCAACTACATGTTTAAAAATGTCAGCTCAAACTAGAATATCTATTCTCAGTGTCCTATAGGTTATCACACATTCTGCTAGATCATTCAGGGTACTGAAAATCAGACTTCAAGTATCATAGATTACCTGTATCTGGACCAAACTCCCATGGATAAGAGCTGAAAATTTTTGGTCTTTTTTTTCTTTCTTAGATTTCACATGGTTTTAAAACTAGCCCAAAAACTTGACCCTGATTTCAATTAGCATTTGTGGTACCAAGGTTGTCTGTGGGGAACATCATTGGCTCAACTCGGGCTTGAGAAGTGACAACAGGCACATGTGGCCATTTCCACCATCTCTAGCCTGTCACTAGGCTGGATTTAGAACTAATCCAAATCACCTTGGGCGGCAGGGAACATAGTCCTTTGCTGAGAGGGATTTGGGCCAGTAATTTTACTTCTACATTATTCGACAGTCTATTTCAGGCTTAGTGTTGTAACATGCTCTTCCTTTTTCCATCTCATCTAGCCATTAAATAAATGCCCTGGCTGGATCAGAGGAACCAGGAAACAGAATGTTACTCAGCAAGTTATTGGTATTGCCCCCTAAAGCTTCCAACAGCTTCCCTCATCCACACCTCTGACTGGGCCAGAAAATTCCAGTGGATTGCTGTTGTCCATTCATGTGTATTACAAGTGGGTTATATGTCTCACTCAATAAAATTATTAGAGCTTTATGTCAGGTCTTATATCAAGACAAAGTTTTCTTTAGCTACCTCATTATCCTTATCATTGTTCTAGGTAAAATTACAAATAAATAACATCTGTAATGAGTCAAATGGACATGCAAAAAAGTTAGTTAATAGATCAAGTTCATAGTACAAGTTAGTAAATGTAGAATGGACCAAGAACTAAGGTCTAATAAGTTTTGTCTAGGGCTATAATAAAGTAATATTTTTTCTTGTAACATAGAATGTCTCAGACAAATAACATCAAGGGGAAGTTGAATAATTTTTATTCTTTAGGACTTCACTTTGATTTAAAGATGATGTTGCTTTAGCTGTTTTCAATTTTACTTTCTCACTTGCTAAAATACCTAATATGCACCGGAACTACTGCTTCATTAGTAGTTTTTACTTCATACAGATGCCCCTAAGAGTAGGAAAGAATTAGATTGTGGTTTAAATATTCTAGCAGTACTATTACTATGTTCCATTTTCATTTTTCAAATACTCATTTTCATTGTCACTCGCTCCATGTCTAAGTGTTTTATGTGCTTTCTCTATATTCTTCACAACAATGTAAAAGTACATATTGACATTGTAAGTCTAGTTCAGTATCTAACATGTAACAATTTCTTAGTCAATATCAGTTAAAATAATCATTGTTTTTCCCAAGGTCACACAGCTACTGCATGGGAGAAAGTGAGTTCAAAACCAAATATAAGAGAATGTATTTGCCACTATAGACACACTGCCTTGATTTTCACACTTGTATGAGCAAAGTTATTTTAATCTTGTTTATTTGACCAACTAGAGCAAATACTGCAGAAAGGATATTTATCGTCAATATCTCTAATGTTACGTTATGTACATGTGCACGTGCATGTCTTCTTGTTTTATTTGTTCTGTTTTGCTTTGTTTTTATGTTTTTATATTGTACACTGTCATATGTTTAAGAAAATTTCTAGACTAAGAGTGAAGCTTTTTCCTCCCCTGGGAATGGAAAGAAGGTGTTAGTCAAGAGGCATATAAATGTGAAATGAAACAGTCCTGCTCCAAGGAAGGGAAGGGAACTTCCCTAAAAGCAGAGGTTCCTAGCACAGCCTTATACAGCAGGTTGAGTGACATCTCATTCTAAAAATAGGACTTGCTGGGACATTACAAAGTGGGACATTTGGGTTCTGTTTTATTTCGAACTGACATTTTAAAGAGTACATCCAACATTTCCTTTAGAACTCCAGTGATAGTTATTCTGAGTTAGTCTGAAGAGAACCTGGAAGAATTTTGGACAGCTATTTGTAAATGAATAAATGGCCACAGCTTTCCTTTTGAGAGAGGAAAGGCATTCAATTTACATTATAATGAAGAGTTCCAGATCAGACCTTCAGCTCCTTTCCCTGTAAGCACAGATGTTAGAACCACAGGAACCGACTTTCGTTTAGGTCATGATCTCGTGTTTGTGGGTTCGAGCCCCGTGTCGGGCTTTGTGCTGACTGCCAGCTCGGAGCCTGGAGCCTGTTTCAGTCTGTGACTCCTTCTCTCACTGACCCTCCCCTGCTCACTCTTGTCTCTCTCTCTCTCCTAGAAATAAATAAAAAAAAAAACCATTGGAAAAAAAAAAAAAAGAACCACAGGAACCTCACATTTGGCTCTGTCCAAGTGCCGTTCATGCTTCTATGCAAAGGTCAATGGCTAAGGAGTCTAGTAGGCAACACGCATCCCTCCTCTCTCTCTCCCCCCCTCACTCTCTCATTTCACTTGTATTTTTTTAATCTTTTTCTCCCAAAGTTTAATCACTTTGGTCTTAAGTCTGCAGACTGTCAGAAGGCTTGACTTTGATTAAAACTCTGTTAGAAGACCACTCAAATGGTGCTGATGACAAGCAGCATGTCTTGCAGTTAGTTCCCTTCCTTGATTAAACAAACAAGCAAACAAAAGAGTAAGGTAGTCACACAAAAAAGGAGTCATTGAATTACCCAGAACTAGGCTTTGAAAATGCATGTGCAGCCCTAGAACCAGTGATCTTACCTGTATAATTTCGTGTTCGCACACAAAGGAATTGATTAGGAAAGGCATCTCAGCCTGGTCTGGACTGAATCATGGGCTAGGTTAGCCTGATGCTCTCACTGGAAGCCTCTGAGTATATACTTGAAAGTATCAGACCCTGGGTCATGATTATGCATGTGAGACCCTGTGTCCATTGAGGAGATTGTCAGCTTCTAAGGAAGTGAACAGCATGTGCCAAGATTTCTGGAGTGCAACTGAGAGTAGCTAAGGCTTTGACAAACTCAAGACTGACAGCCATCATCAAACTATGACTCAAATGGGCATATGACTCTAAACTTGTCTGTATCATTCTCTAATTTTTTCATGTGTGATCATATGTCCCTTGTAAGCCTGAAAGCATCAGAAGACAGAGACAGTGCTATTTTTGATTTCCCAAAAGATTTTGTCAGAGTCATGGGCTCACCTTGTTGACTGACAGTCACTGGTAGCAGTGACTTCAGCTACAAATAAAGAAAAATAGTTTATGTCCCAAGTGATAAAGGAATGTGTCATGTAGTCATGCTTCTGTGGTATTGGATTGATCACGCAGATGGAAATACCCTATGAGGCAGAAATAGGTGAAACACACTCAGTATCTGGGAATCTTGTGGCATGGACAGAAGAAACAGGTGGCTGGGTTAAGGGCCAGGGACTTGGAGGATACCTGACTTGTTTTCAGGCAGAGACCCTAGCAGAAGCTCTCCAGGGAGTACATGGTCAATACCAACAGTCCTTGGGAGCAAGCCTTGAGGCCTTGAGGTTGCAAAGTCTAGTATCCATTGGTAGGCAGACCCACATAATTCACTTGTGTGTTCTTTAATTCAGATATGAAATGTGGTATGCCCAGTGCTAGGAACAGAAATATGAATATGCATGGTCCCTATGTCCAGAGGTGAGACTGACCATACATTATGGCATCAAGCTTCATACCATATGGTAGTGTGATTTAATGAAAAAGGAGTTTTGCAAAAGAGGGAAATGGAGCTGGCTTTGTATACAGGCTTTACCACCTATTATTGGTTGTGTGACTTGGATATTTTGAGCCTGTTCCATCATCTGTAATCTGGAAAGTAATATCTATGTCTTAGGATTGTCAAAAGAATGAAATAAGAAACATATAAGCAATAGCTCCCATGGTGCATATGATAGACCCTTAGAAAATATCTGATTCCTTGCTCTGTTAACAGCAGAGTATGCAGTGTGATGGAAGCTCAGAGACAGCCAATAGCTGCTTGAGAAAGGGAGAGGACACTCCACCTAGGAAATAACATTTTCACTTGATCTTGAAGAATAAGTAAGTCCCTTGTTCAACCATTTATTCAGCACATGTTTACAAAGCATTATCATGTGCCAAATATGCCAGATGCTGGGGACACTTCAGTGAACCAGACAGACATGTTGCTGGACCTCATAAAGCTTATCTGCCAGAGGAAGAGACAGACCACAATCAAACAAATGGACACACTAAGAATAAGCAGGCCAGTGGAGATGGGGAACTGTGGCTGTCAAATGTAGTCAGTGTTCTGGCAAGATCACCAAGCTAACATTGCCTGCAACTCAGCCCAGACCAGGCTGAGATGCCTTTCCTAATCACCTCCTTTATATGTACGCATGAAATCATGCAGGTAAGATCACTGGTTCTGGGGCTTCAAATTCCATATCCAACATCCAATTCTGGCTGATTCAATGACTCATTTTTTGTGTGAACACCATATTCATTTTTTTTTAAGTCAAAGAAGGGAACTACATGACCTGTTGTTCATCATCACTCCCACTTGAGTGTTCTTCTAGAGAAGTTTAAAAAAATTGTTTTTAATGTTTATTTATTTTTGAGAGAGAAAGAGAGACAAAGTGTGAGCAGGCAAGGGGTAGAGAGAGAGGGAAGACACAGAATCTGAAGCAGGCTCCAGGCTCTGAGCTGTCAGCACAGAGCTCGATGCAGGGCTCGAACCCATTAACTGCCAGATCATGACCTGGGCTGTTTGGGTGCTTAACTGACTGAGCCACCCAGACACCCCAGAGAAGTTTTAATCAAAATTGAGTCTTCTGTCAAAGTTTAGAGACCCTTAAGACTGAAATGATTGGACTTTCGGAGAGAATAGAAATAGAAAAGAAAGGGGATGGAGAGAAAGAGAGAGAAACAGAGAGAGATATTGGAAAGAAGGGAAGTAGCCTGTCTTGAAGCCCTCCCACTGGTAGTGCTTCTTGACTGTCTTCTAAGTTTTGGATCCTTACTCCTCTGCATGGATTCAACTTTTCTTGCTGCTCAGATCTGAAGCATCTTCTGTTGTCAAGAAGGGGCTCTCATTCTGATCAGAGAGAGAGCATTCTCTGTTCTGGACCCTTGGTGGGTGGTTAGACAAAGCTAGGTTCATCATCATCATCATCATCATCTTCTTCTTTTTAAAATGTTTATTTTTGAGAGAGAGAGAGAGAGAGAGAGAGAGGCAGAGAGAGAGAGAGGCAGAGGCAAAGTGCGAGTCGGAAAGGAGCAGAGAGAGAGATGGAGACACAGAATCTGAAGCAGGCCCCAGGCTCTGAGGTGTCAGCACAGAGCCTGATGCGGGGCTTGAACCCATGTACTGCAAGATCGTGACCTGGGCTGGTCAGATGCTTAACCAACTGAGCCACCTAGATGCCCGTAGTTTCATCTTCTTAAGACCACTAAAAGCAGAGTAGAGCTGAGAGTTAATGGGAAGCCTGTGTTAGTCCTTGAATAGGTAAAAGCAGAGTAGAGCTGAGAGTTAATGAGAAGCCTGTGTTAGTACTTGAATAGGAAAGCAACATGAGAGAAATATTTATTAATGCCTTTAACACTGATTTGCAGCATTCATTAAAAAAGGAAGAGACGAAAGGCAGGAAGCCAAATGTATAGTGTGTGTGTGTGTGTGTGTGTGTGTGTGTGTGTGTGTGTGAAGGAAAAACTCCTTCACAATGTGGAAATGAAATAGCAAACCCAACAGAATGTGTGGGATTGGCCATCATAGAGAAACACAGTTGTAATGGATAGAAATGTATTTGGCGACATTTTCCTCTAGACAGATTTACCTCATTTTATGAGACATCCTTGATGTAGTTTGGTTTATAATTCAGACAAAAAAAAAAAACCCTATTCCATTAGATCAATTATCAAATGCAGCCTGTTAACATGACTGCATGAATTTCTGAGTTCTTCTAACAACTCACCACTCACGTCTTGGATCCATCCTCTTGCTGAATACTCATCTATGAGCCAGGAAACCCCCTCCCTCCTCCATTCTGCTCTACAAGCACAATTCTCTTAACACACAAATCTCTTAGCCTACAGATTCTTATGACACAGGTTTTCCTTTGCATAACCTACAGCTTACTAAGGTGTTTCTAGAAGTTTGTTTGTGAACCTTCCTCTGTGGGTCTTTTCTCCCTCTCCACAATTTTCCTCTCAATATATAGACTATATACTTTTTGCATTTGAAATATTATTCTGAATTTTCCAAATTGTAAAGGAGTCTCAAATGTATGTTCATTTATATTCAGATGGGTTGAGAATGTATCCCATTAACAAGCTTAATCACTGAGGGTCCCTGGGTGGCTCAGTCGGTTAAAAGTGTCTGACTTCAGCTCAGGTCATGATCTCATGGTTCATGGTTTTGAGCCCCACATCAGGCTCTGTGCTGACCACTCAGAGCCTGGAGCCTGCTTTAGATTCTGTGCTCCCTCTTTCTCTGTTCCTCCCTGCTTATGCTCTGTCTCTCAAAAATAAATAAAAACTTAAAAAAAATTTTAACAAGTTTACTCCCTGGAGCTACAGTGATGGAAGCATAGAATGATTTAGTGCTTTTCCCAGTCTTACCCAGTGTGTTGGGAGAGACTTGGGCTAAAGCCTGACCGGCTGATCTATAGTTGGGTGGATTGTCCCTGAGCTAATTAATGTTCCCTATTACTCTTGTTGAACATCTGATTCTTCTAGGAGGCCTCTGGCTCAGTCACTGCCACTATATCAGGCAACATTCTAATAAGTAGTCTTATTCCTACAGAGAAGCTATCTTTCTCTGGAGCGAGGCCTCCTCAGACCACTGGGCCCTGCTGGTGATGTTTGAACTGCCCAGGGGATGAGGCAGATAGCCAAAAGGACACCAATTTTAGCAGAAAACACTGACATCAATGACAGCTGGGGCACCACAGACTCTATAAACACACTTGTTACTCATCTGCTGTGCCTGTTGGGCAAGCCAGGTATGTGGCCCTCTTGAACATCTTGCAGAGGAGAGGTTTCCTAGGCAAGCCTCCTGACGGAACCTGAGATGAGAAGCATCAACTAAGCTCTGCTTCAGAGCATTAAGTGGGTGATTAGTTTAGCCCTGACTTGAAAGAGGGGATCTATCACCTACATGGAATTTACAGTGTTGAAGGAAGGGATGATAATTGGATTGGATGGGTCAATGGAGCACTTGTTGATTCAACATATGGACTGGGAGATTAGAAGAGTTTGAGTGCTAGCTGGCTGCTGAGCTTCTTGACGACTCTTTAGAAGGTTCTGCATCCGACGTCTCCTTATCTAGAAAAAAGGCAGTGTTTTATAAAAGGCAAAGCTAATTACAGTGCAAACTTAGATCACATGACCATAAGCTTGGCAGGAAATGGAACGTAATTAACATTAACATGTTGGAAATCTACAGTTAAAAATGTCAGGGATTGCAGAGCAAGATGTCCTCTGTTTATGGTTTTCAGTTATTTATTTTATTTAATTTGTCTTTTGTTTTCATATCCAAATGACTGCCCATACAAGAATGAGATTATCTGGCTGAGAGATGTGATAAACCTAGATCTTGTGATTGAATTTTCTTGGACCTTAACCAAATAACCGTAGATCACCATTTGATAAATATTTTTTATTTGCTGTGTTTTTATCACTAATAAAAGTGCACACAAACAAATGCGTTCTCACAATGTTTTGTCTGTTAGTCTCCTTTCTGAAGGGAAGAGCACGATTTTACTTCCCGTGCCATTCTCTGCAGTGTCTAAGTGCCATGAACACTCAGCTGTACTGTCTCATGGCCTAAATGCCCATGATTGTTTTAGCTTTTGATGCAGGATGATCCCAGCCTATAGCTCTCATCTAGGAAGTTCTTTAAATACATGTCTTTGTAATGAGCCAAAACCATTTCTTCAAAAGATAGAACTCAGACCAGTTAGTGTTCCAACCGGTTAGTTGAGGAGAAATGTATATGCCAATTTGGACTTCTACATTGAGCTCCAAACCCAACATATGTAATAATAACAGTAGCTACCATTTACTGTTTGTTGTATACCTATTGCTGTGATGAACATGTTGTATACATCATGGATGTCAGTTAATCTTTTCTCTCAACAACCCTATGGAATAAGCATATTATTCCTGTTTCATAGAGGAGAAAACCAAAGTTCAGTCATTAAATAACTTGCTCAAAGTCACACAATTAGTAAGTGAAGGAGGAGCTGTTTGAGCCCAAGTTGGGGTGATTCCCTAGGCCCTGCTTGTAAGTAGCAGTACAATGTGCTACTGTAGCCTTTGACTCTGAAGCCAGACTGGGTTTCAGTCTTTGCTCTCCTGCTCGGTAACTGACGACTGTGAGAATCTGGGATAAATAACTTATTCTCTCTGTACCTCAGTTTCTCACTTATAATGTTGGGGCTGGGTGGTAGCAATATCCATCTCGTAGTGTTCTTTTGAGGATTATGTGTGTTTGTATACAAAAAAAACCAGAGCAGAACTTGAAATATACAAACATTACATAGTGTACGCTGTTCACATCACACTCATGATGACCCCACCTAAAATTCAGCAAGTCCCAGACACATTCACCATCTTATTTTCCCTAAACTTGCTTGCCTGGTTTGGCTGAAGAACTGTAACCCCACAAGTTTTCCCAGCTAGAAAACTCTATATTCAACTAGAATGTATGTGTATGTATGTATGTATGTATGTATGTATTAATTTATTATTTATTGACACAAATCAGCTCCTAATCTGTCAAATTCATCTTGTAAGTACATTGTAAACATATCCTACCCTTCCCATTCCTGCATGAATCGCTGCCTCGTCATTTATTGTCTGAGCCTTTGCTGCCCAGTATGGTAGCCACCAGCCACGTGTGGCTATTTAACACTTGCATCAGGGCCAATTTGAATTGAGATGCACTGTTAAGTATAAAACACAAAGGAGATTTCAAAGACTTAGAATGGAAAAATAATGTAAGTTATCTCAATAACTTTATATTGCTTACGTGTTGAAAGAAAATATTTTCAATATATTGAAATACATATATATTTAATTTTGCTTGTTTCTTTTTATGTTTTTAACATGACTACTAGAAAATTTAAAATTATGCATGTGGCTTACGTTTGTTGTTCCTTATTTCTACTAGCTAGTGCTGGTCTAGATGTTTCCAAATGCCTTCTTTCATTATCATCTATCTATCTACCTATGTATCTATGTGTCCATGTATCTATGTGTCTATGTATCTATGTATCTATGTATCTATCTATGTATCTATGTATCTATGTATCTATGTATGTATGTATCTATCTATCTATCTATCTATCTATCTATCTATCTAATCATCTATCTACCTAATCCTACTATTTTCTGTCTTACCTCTCTCTATTCTCTTGTCCACAGTAGTATTAAAAATATCTTCCTAAACACAAATCTGGTCCAGTCTCTTTTGTTATTAAAAGCCTTTGTTAGCCACAGTGGTCACCTACGAAGGAAAGTTCAAACCCCATCTGGGGCATACACCCAAACTTTCAACCTCTCTCCACCTACCCAGCCTCGTATCTTCATGACTCTCTTCCATGTACTTCACATTTTAGCAATACTGAGCTGTGTTTTGGTTCCCAGGCCATTTCGCAATTTTTTTCCCTTTGTACATGTTTTCCCTTTTGCTTTGAATACTCTTCTCCTTTCTAGTTTTCTTGGTGAAGTTTTATTTGTTTTGCAAAATCTAATTCAGGTATCACCTCCACTAGGGAGGCTTCCCAACATGGTTCATCTCTCCTTCTTTTGCGATGCGCTTGTTCTTTACAAATACTTTTATTATTGCCTTTATTTACCACATGTATAACTTGTTTTTTGTGTCTGTCGCCCTTCCTAACTTGAATATATAGAGGCCGTGTAACATATAGAGTATATATACCTTATTCATTTCTATATTGTCACTCAAAAATCAGTGACAGAATAAACAAAATCAAACAACCTGCCCTCAAAAGACAGGTACACTTTTGTAAGATAAAAATGACACAAGGCATAAGCTGTGCCCAAAGAGAGGTCAGTGAATATCTATTTGTGGAAAGAGAAGAAATCAATTAATTTTGACTGAAATTTGAAAGAAGCTATGATGAGGTACGGCAGGTTTGAATGACTGGCTGAGGAAAGGTCTCTCAAAGGTGGCCTGTCTTTCATAAATTTCACATAGTCCAGGACCTGACCCTCAGTTATGCAGATTCAATAGCAATCTCGTCGTTGTTCAAGCCGTAACTCAATCCAGGGATACTAAGTCATGCTATGTGAAGACACAGAAGACTGAGGGTAAGCTAGAATTCTGATTTCTTCCTTTAGAGAGAGGGAAAAAACACATAATGACAAGAAGACTGAATACTTGCATCTTCTGGACAGTGCCTATATTCCCTTAGAAACCACATTATTATGTACACCAGGAATTTGTGAGTGTGGAATCAGAACACAGTGTGTAAGTTGGAAGATTCTGTGGTGGGTGCCTGCTGGGGCCCCCTCCACAATTGGAAAGCACCTGTTATTGTGCACATCAAACCCTTGGTCTGGATACTGTCTCTTCTGGGCAGTACTTTTATGGGCACTGCTTTGTGTCCTATCCTTTTCTAATTTCTATTTCTGGACAACTCATTCAGAAAGACACATTCTTTCCTTTGATATGGTAATACATCCCGTTAGACTGCTCTGGCCTATGCTCAGTCCATTTATCTAAAGTTGCTTTGAAAATTCCCCTTCTCATCTGTTACTGTTGACCTTAGAGTAACTCTCCCATACCCGCCTTTCCTTATTTCCAAGATCTTGGATGTCCCTGATTCCTGCATTTGCTGGGGATAGGGAGAGGAATTGGGGGAGAGGAAAGAAACCTTCCTGGAGGACACTGTGTTAGGATTCTGGAGAAGGGTGCGGTGGGGCATTGGCATAGAGCTAGGAAAACCCAGAGTTCTATACTGGGAGTCATCTAGGACTGGGTTAGTAACTGTCTATGCTTGCTAATCACATTTTTTCGGAAAGTATCTATCAGTTAATTGGGGAAAATTACAAGGCCCTGAACTTGGCTCTGAATATACATAGTCACCTCACCAGCTTGGTAATATTCTAAACTTTGCTGCCTTTGTGTTCAAAATTGTGAATGTGGCAGGTTGTTGACTGGTGAAGCATTAACTATTTGTATTGTAATGACTACTAAGTAGCAAAGCACATTTTAAAGTCAAAATATTGCGCTTTTTTTTTTTTGGTGAACCAACAAAAGAGATTTATATTACTTAGATATTATCCTATCTATTTGGGACATGAGAAAACTCTTCAGGAAAACTTTTAGAAATAGTCATTCTTGCTTCTTAGTGGCCAGAACACTTTAGTAAACAAAACTTTAAACAAACAAATAAGCTTATATGTCTAGTAGTTGCCATCCTGTTTTAAATGTCTTTATGTTTTACTGCCTGGTTCAAACTTTACAGAAAAAGGAACTTTGGGGTGAGAGTCAGGGTCCTTGGGATCTGTATGAGTCCCAGCTGTGTCACTGATTGTGCAACCTTGAACAGGAATCTTAACCTCTCTGGTCTTAGTTGTTCTCTGTATAAAAAACAGAGGACAGGTTGTGTTAATTCCTTCAGTCTTTCACAATTCTATAGCTCTGGGAACCTGTGAGGTATTATTCCAGTAAGTGGAGAAAAGCCTCAGATTTTAAACTTTTTCTTTCCTCTCTCCTCCTTCCTTCTTTCCTTTCTTAAAAATTTTCAGTGTTTATTTTTGAGAGAGAAAGAGAGAGTTCGAGCAGGGGAAGGACACAGAGAGAGGGAGACACAGATTCCGAAGCAGGGTCCAGGCTCTGAGCTGTCAGGAGCTTGAACCCATGAACTGAGATCATGACCTGAGCCAAAGGCAGATGCTTAACCAACTGAGCCACCCAGGCACCCTAGTTCTTTACTTTCTTTCTATACTATAGCAGGGTATGAAGAGAACAGATTTTAGTCGAAATGACAGGTTCTTGAAATACTGGCCACTTAACTGAGAGTGTAGTCTTGGGCAAGCCACTCCATATTTCGTTTTTTTGAAAACAAAAAAATGACTCCTTGCCTCTCTCGGGATTGTTGTGGGCATTAGAGATAATGTATGCCGAGTAAATGGTTTAGCTGTGGTTCTTGTTATTACTAATTGACCATGTCATATGATAAGGAGATTAAAACAAGGTTCCTGTTTTCATGAGGATTCAATTTAGGAGTCCAGATAACATGTTTTCTAATAATCAAAATATAAGTTACAAAGTGCCAGAAGAGAAATTCAAAATCATTTTTCATGAGTTCATGGACTCCAAGGATTTCTGTCTGGATGGTAAAAGGAAGTTATCAGAGGAAGAGCTTCAGGGAGGAGCAGCCATGTGATCTGGACTCTGAAGGGAAAATCAGATTTCAAGACAGGATGGACATTCTGGGAAATAACACAGAGAAGAATTTTCTTCTAATCTACTTCTCTCTTCAAGGTTCGCACTGTTGCCTGGCATTTATAAAAGGTTTTGAAGTAGAGATGTTAAATACTACCATGTTCTGGCCCAAGAAATTATTTTTCCTCTGGAGGATCTAGCAAAAGAAAAGTTAAAAAGTTTTGGAGAATGGCATGTTAAAGAGAAATGAATTTCAGAATACAGGACTATTTGGGAAAAAGCAAGACTCAGCAAATGGAAATGCACCAGCTGCAGCCGTACAATAGAGTTGCCATTTATCACCCCGTCAATCTTTCCTTCCAGGTAGCAATGTTTGGTGACTTAATGAGGTGATAAGGAGCAAGAAACTGACACGAGCAGAGATGAAGTCTAGAATAGAAGAAGGGCAGGTCAGAGAAGGTCATTCTCATTTGAACCTTTCTTTGCTTTCGTGTCAAATACTTTGCTAATAGGTGAGAACCCCAGAGTTAGGGTTAATACTGAGTCATCTTTATTCTGCCTTTGCCATGTGCAAGAAGAGGAAGACTTCTTGATGACTGCCATATAAAATAGGAAGACTGCACACACACACACACACACACACACACACACAGGTAATGCAACACCCAGGGATCACCACCCTGGATTAATAAAATAGCACGAGCTCATAGTTGTTCACATTACACAAGGTTCCCTTCTCGGCACTGTGGTGTGGTGCTGAAATGCTGTTTAAAAATTTGTGCTGCTGCCTTCATACCATGGCCATATTTTGGAGCCTATGACTTCATCACCGTCTCAGTTGCCAGGGCTGGATTCCAGGAGAAAGGGGAAGGGAGGTAGACAGGAGGTAGAGGAAGCAGAGATAGGCAGGCTGAACAAATTAAAACATTTAATTCCACTTTTTAGAATTAAGTTCTATCATTTGTATGGAGGATCTGTGTCTTCCTCTTTCTCCTTCCTCCCTCTCTCACTCCTTTCCTTCCTTTTTTCCTTTCTTCCTTCTCTTTCTCTCTTCTGCTGATACGTAAGTCTAGAAAGTCTCTGAGCACCAAAACTCTTAAATCATTCACTGGGGACAAGTTTGTAAGGTCTAGGGTTTCATGAGAGGAGTGAAGTAGAATTTTATTTGAGGTCTCCATTATAGAAATTTTATTCCACTTTGGTTTCTTTCTACCCTCACACCTTCCTCCCAAGAGATCAAAAATCACTCCCATTACATATCTACCATCTGTTTTCTCCTTGACTTTATGCCCCACAAGGGGTGTCACTAATGTGTATCCAGTGTGATGGGTGCCACTTGTAGCTGTGCTGTGTCCTGACCCTATGGTCTTCAATATATGGTTAAAGGAAGAATGGACCAACTGACCAGAAAAAAAAGGAAAACTGCCTTTTCACCTCAAAATCTTTTACAGAGCACAGTCTTTTATATATAACACACATACATGTGTACATTTATATATACACTCATGTTCTGATGCTAACTTGTACATTAAGAACAGATACTAAAATAAAAACAGCACTTTAATATTTTCCTTAACTAGATACCTGATGCTCATTGAAGGATTAAACAAGAATTAGGCTAAGTTTTCATGCCCATAAAGCCCAGGTTATTTAATATTGTATAGTAGAATCTTGAGTAAATCAAAGATTTATTTATTTATTTATTTAATGTTTTATTTATTTTGAAAGAGAGAGAGAGGCAGCAGGAGAGGGACAGAAAGAGAGGGAGACACAGAATCTGAAGACAGGCTCCAGGCTCTGAGCTAGCTGTCAGCACAGAGCCTATGCAGAGCTCGAACCCACAAACCTCAAGATCATGACCTTAGCCAAAGCCAGACGCTTAACCGACTGAGCCACCCAGGAGCCCCAAAACAGCTTTTATTTATACAAAGATACATTCCCAGTTTACTGAAATCCAGTAAACCTGAGAACCAGAATATTAAAAATATAAAACTTGGGGGGAAAAGTCATGATGCTTTTTAAATTTAGTTTTTATTCGTTATGAAAGTTGTATGCACCTAAGAGCTGAATAGTTCTAGAAGACTTGTGATGCTATTTTCTTTCTTATTGCCAAACTACCCACTTATTTCTGTTTTTCCTTCCCTTCTTCCTTCCTTCCTCCTTTCCTTTCCTTTCCTTTCCTTTCCTTTCCTTTCCTTTCCTTTCCTTTCCTTTCCTTTCCTTTCCTTTCCTTCTTACCTTTCCCTTCTCTTCTGCTTTCCTTCCTCTTTCCTTCTTTCTTTCTTTCTTCCTTTCTTTCTGTCTTTCTGTCTTTCTGTCTTTCTTCCTCCCTTCCTCCCTTCCTTGCTCTTCTCCTCTCTTCTCTCTCTTCTCTCTCCGTTTCTTACAGGTAGTCCAGTTTGTTGGCATATAATTTTTCATAGTATTCCCTGATACATAAATACAAATAATTGCTTGTATTTATGAGGGTCATAGTACTCCTTGATAATTGCTTGTATTTTTGAGGGACTGGTTGTAATAAATCCATTTTCATTCATGATTTTATCTATTTGGGTCCTCTCTCTTTTCTTTTTGAGAAGCCTGGCTACAGATTTATCAATTTTGTTTATTTTTTCAATAAACCAACTCAGTTTCATTGATCTGTTCTACTGGGTTTTTTTTTTTTTTAATTCTATATTGTTTATTTCTGCTCTGACCTTTATTATTTCTCTTCTTCTCCTGGGCTTGAGGTGTCATTGCTGTTCCACTTCTAGTTCCTTTAGGTGTGCTGTTAGATTTTGTACTTAGGATTTTTCTTGTTTCTTGAGATAGGCCTGGATTGCAGTGTATTTTCCTCTTAGGACTTCTTTTGCTGCATCCCAGAGGGTTTGGATTGTTGTGTTTTCATTTTCATTTGTTTCATATATTTTTAAATTTCTTTTCTAATTGTCTGGTTGACCCATTCATTCTTTAGTAGGATGTTCTTTAACTTCCATGCTTTTGGAGGCTTTCCAGACTTTTTCCTATTGTTGATTTCAAGTGTCATAGCATTGTGATCTGAAAGTGTGCATGGTATGATCTCAATTCTTTTATATTTATTGAGGGCTGTTTTGTGACCCAGTATGTGATCCATCTTGGAGAAAGTTCCATGTGCACTTGAGAAGAAAGTATATTCTGCTGCTTTAGGATGTAGAGTTCTAAATATATCTGTCAAGTCCATCTGGTCCAGTGTATCATTCAGGGCCATTGTTTCTTTACTGATTTTCTATCTAGATTGTCTGTCCATTGCTGTAAGTGGAGTTCCTTCATCAACATTACCCATTGGCTTACCAAAATGGAAGATGAAGACAAAGCTGTGCCACCCCTCCCTATTCCTGGCTTCAAGACCACATAATTCTTCTTAGCCCCTTCTCTACCCTTCCAATATAATTATATCATATTTTGTTTGAATCAATATTCAATGCTTAGATTATGACCCTAAGCTTTATCATATGCTAGGAGTACTTTTTCCTTTCACACAAAAATTTTTTCTCCCTAGAATTAACAACTGTCTTTCCTTTTTAGTGTTCTAAGTATTTGTCATTAATTTATTCCCAAACTCTGTCCATTGGTCTAAATAATTCTCCTGATGTTTTAAACAACATTGGGAATGTTATCAATATCGCTGTATTTGGATGGTAGAGTCTCCGGACCTGCTCAAATTGGGAATGGTAGCTCTCTTTGCCAAGTACATGTCTGTTTCCTGGAGTCTTTCTTTGTAGTCATCCTGGGGATTCCTCTTTCCTCTTGAGCTGATCCCTACTCCGTAGATCCCATGTCTCCATTTCCTTTTTTCTTGGCTTTCTTCCTCATTTTTATAGCACCCTTCCTTCAGTTGATAATTCTTAAAGGGCTAGCATTCCAGGCTGGAAAGACCTTCTTAGAATTCTGAAGGTATTAGTCTGTACTTGAGCATCTAGTGTTGCTATTGAGAAGTCCAAAGCAATTCTGATTCTTGATCCTTTGTATGTAACTTTTTCTCTTGGAAACTTGTAAGATCACTTTGTGAAATTCATGATGATGTGCCATGGTTTGTGTGTATTTAATATAGTTTATGAGTCTTTTCAATTTAGAAACTCTTGTCTTTCAATTTTTGAAAGTTTTCTGGAGTTATTTGAGGATTTATTTCTCTTGTTTTCTTATCCTAAAATTTCTATTATTCAGACATTGGACCATTTGTATCCATTCTCTATTTTTTTAATGTTTTATTTTGAGAGAAAGACAGACAGAACATGAGTCGGGAAGGGCCAAAGAGAGAGGGAGACACAGAGAATCCGAAGTAGGCTCCAGGCTCCAAGCTTTCAGCACAGAGCCCAGTGCAGGGTTTGAACTCATGAACCATGGGATCATGACCTGAACTGAAGTTGTACTCTTACCGACTGAGCCACCCAAGTGCCCCCATTCTTGATTTTTCCTTCTATTCTCATCTGTTTGTTTTGATATTTAAACCTTTTTTGTTCTAGGAGATTATAGAAAATTTTCTCAACATTATCTTCCAAATTCTCTTGAGCTATTCATTTCTTCTGACATACTTTTAATCACTGAGAGTCTTATTTTTTTCTATATTGTCTTATTTCTGTTTTATGACTTTCATATCACTCTGATGAAATTAGTCATAATGTTTTTTGGCATTTTCCTCTCCTATGATAGTCTTATGTTTACTTTTTGTAACATAAGACAAAAAGTAAATAAACTTTTTTGTTTACTTTTTACTTTTTGGTTTTGTCCTTTTACAATAGAAGCTTTCCTTTAGAGGGGCGCCTGGGTGGCTTAGTTGGTTAAGCATCTGACTTTCACTTAGGTCATGATCTCACGGTTCGTGAGTTTGGGCCCCACATCAGGCTCTGTGCTGACTACCAGCTTAGAGCCTGGAGCCTGTTTCAGTCTGTGACTCCCTCTCTCTCTGATCCTCCCCTGCTCACGCTGTCTCTCTCTCCTAGAAATAAAATAAAACATTAAAAAAAAAAAGAAGCTTTCCTTTAGATTAGAAGATAGATTTCCTTGGCTATCTGCTTACTGCACAGTGGTCAAACTGAAGCATTTCTTGGTGAAACCTTAACATCACTATTTTTATTGATTAGTTAATCAGAATCTTTCAGTCTCCTTTCAAAAGGGTATAAAGCTGCCAGCGTTCTAGGATCCCAGACAGAAAGATGTTTAGGGTGGGGGTACCATCTCTATATCCAGTAGTTAATCTATTCCTTAAGTCCTTATTTTCCATATGGGACATCAACCTTCAGCTTCTCCTGGTAGAGTTAATAAAGGACATTTGCTTTGCTGAGAGGCATTAGGAAATGGTATTGGGGGGTTCTGATGTCTTCTTAATATTCCTGTTTTCACCCCTACCCTCATCTTTACTTCAAGGGGGAGCTGTTCCCACAAATTCCTGAGTCTTTAGGGAATTCTACAGAGTGAATTATGTTGCTTCTTGGCTTTCTCCTTTGCTGACATAGAAGTCAGTGTTCTCAGGTCTACCTGTTTGTAAAAACTGTTAAAAATTACCTTTCTTTATAACTGAGAAAAGTTTTAAAATAGCAAATAAATATCTACCTTTGGAAAACAATATGGGCAAATAGCATCACCGAGAACAATTGTTTTGAAATAGCATTAACACCAAGCAAGTCTAGGAACATATATCCATTGGAGCATTCAGCAACTTTAATAATTATACTCTACAAAGAGAATAAATGGTTTGACAGTAAAAAGAAAATGCGTTGGCCCTCAGAATGTCCATGGAGAGAAGCTAGGGTGTCCTTAAGATTTAGCCAGAGGCATCAGAACACTGGAAAGGCAAAGATGTCAGCTTCCTTAGCAAGAAGAAACCATGGGCTGAGAGAAAGGGGAAGCTACAAGCCATCAAGGCCACGTTCACCCTGACACCATCTGCAATAAACAATACAAAACTTCTCAAAGAAAAGCGTGAACTTGACAGTCTGAAAGTTGGTGTCCTAGCCATTGCCTTTCTTATACTTTACAATACATGAAAGCAAAAGGAGTTTTCAATGAAGAAGTGGTTCAAGATAGAGTCAGAGTATTTATTGAAAAGGAACCATAACTAACACTCTTAGGAACAGAAGGCCTTTTACGAGACTACAAATTATCCACTAAATTTGTGTTCAGCAATTCAAATTTCAAAGAAACTTCTTAATGCAGGAGCATCAATCTGTATTTCTTCCAGTCAAACTCTTTCCCATTTTAATATGGATTTCAAATTTTTTAACACTGATATTGGGGAACAGACAGAAAATCCGGTTAATACATTTATATGCTAACAACATTATCTCATACTTTTGCTTTTGTTTCAAGGAACATTTCACATGTCAAATATAAATGTGCTAATAATCTGTGATATAGAACCAGGCACAAGAAACCATTCTTTATACCCTTGAAAATGACAAGAAAATTAAGTCCATCAGCCATAGTTGGAGTCCATGAAGAATTTGTAAGACACTATTATTAGAGAAGGAGAGAGAGAGAGAGATAACAGGGGAAGAGGGTGGGGAGGTACAAACAAATAAATGAAACTAAGCACATACCAGGTGCTTAATGCTTATTTGTTATTGCCTATTACATCTGTTCTCATGAATAGTGCCCCTCTCACTCTGGGTCCTGGTAATTATCTGTAGGTATCAGGGCATGCCATATAACTAGCTTTTTAAGATGGAGGTCCACTTACCAAGTTCTTCATAGTCTCCAGAGCTAGCCTGGAAGCTAAGCCTAGAACCGTACCTGCCGCTGAAGATAGTAGTTGGTAGTAATGAATGCCTTCAGAAGTGAGGTGAAATGAGCTGTAGAAACCTGTAAGCACATTGGTTTCATTTTCACAGGTTCATTCTTTCTCTGTGAAGCAACCTCTGAATGAAAGAAACCATGTCTTAACAAATATAAATGATATTAAATAGTGACAGAGATTAGGTTGTGTTATTGTGAATGATGGGTACCAAACCATTCATTTGAAAAACAATTAGAGATTGGATATTTTCTTTGAAATCCCAATTGTTTCATAGGAAGAGGAGAAAACTCAGGATTTCATAAATCTCCTTTTACATTTATAAATTAGAGAAGTTCATGTCTTCAAAAATTAGTATGGTTTATTTTTCCTTTAAATTGTAATTCATATAGGCTGTTATATAGTTTGGCTTGAGTCATATTAAGTATTTCTATACTAAACTTTAATCCATTAAGTTACTTTAATATGTTTATCTGCTATTTGACTATTCCATTTCCTCCAAATATTGGAAGATGCATATGTTATGCACAACTAATACAATTAATGTGGAAACAATATTTTCTATAAAACAAGCACTTGGTAATTCCATTTCTTTGCTTCAGATTTATGTAATAATAGAAAGGAAATTGAAATTTCATCATATTTAGTTTCAGATGAAAATCAGGAACAAATGGAAATCCTTTGTCTTTAGCATGTCAGATTTTGTGACCAGCTAGAGAATAAAAATTATAGTTAAGGTAAATCAGAATTTGAATGTGTCATTCTGCTTGCATTGTACATTTAACACAGGTATTATCAAATGGCACTTGGAGCTCTTTGTATGCCTGGAGGCTACACAGATATTTTTGAAGAACTGGTTATTTGCCTGCACCATCTCCTTAGGGATCAAATGTAGGTAATAGTGCTTCCACATAAGCAGTCTTTAGCAGCACTCAGGCCCACATTATGTTTACCACTTCTTTTTTAAAAATATAATTTATTTCAAATTGGTTCCCATACAACACCCAGTGCTCATCCCACCTTAAGTGACACCCTAAGTGTCCTCCTCAATGCCCATCACCCATTTTGCCCTCCACCTCTATAAACCCTCAGTTTGTTCTCAGTATTTAAGAGTTTCTTATGGTTTGCTTCCCTCCCTCTCTGTAATTTTTCCCTTCCCCTCCCCTATGGTCTTCCGTTAAGTTTCTTAACAAATGGACAAAGAAGCTGTGGTGCATATATACAATGGAATACTACTTGGCGATGAAAAAGAATGAAATTTGGCCATTTGCAGCAATGTGGATGGAACTGAAGGGTATTATGCTAAGTGAAATAAGTCAGTCAGAGAAAGATAGAAACCATGTTTTCATTCATATGTTTACCACTTCTAAACCAGAGAGTCTTGCTTTGGAACATTTTTATTTTCAAAACAATAAAAATTGTATAGTTAAAATACTGTGCAACAAAACCTGAAAATGATTATAAACTTATCTTCTAGTCTTTTTGAAAAGTATGATTACTTGAAGCTCAATGGACTTAATGCTAGGGTCCTCAAAATAAAGTCACTGAGTCCAGATCTGCCTATTTGTCACATCCACACATATAGACACACACACACACACACACACACACACACACACACACACAGAAATGGCTGGCTCCCTAGATATTTCCCTATAGAATTTTATAGAAAATAACACTAACTTAAGGGGCTCCTGGGAAGGGGTTTCCATGGAGGATAAGGAATAGAAACTGGGTTTCTGCATTTTGTAAGTCCTGCCCAGAGATCTGGTGTTCACCAAAGGTTATAAACCACTATCACTTGTTCATGAGTTTTTAGGAAAGCGTGTCACAAACCCTAATATATATATATATATATATCTATTATATATATATGATATATTAATCATATGTATATATAATCATATATATAATATATGATATATATAATATATGTCATATGTGTATGTATAATATATCATATATATATATGGATGATCTTGTTAAATTCAGTTGACCCATTTGGGTTGGGGGCTGGTATTCTATGGTTTTAACAAGTTCTGGGGTAATTCCAACGCTAAGGTCTGTGAGCCTCACTTTGTATAGCAAAGATGGAATTTTTATAGCCATTTTGTGGGCGAGCTAACAGGCATTTGTTTTGAAGTACTCGGTGAGATAATATAGTATTAACTGGAGTATTGTGTTGTAAAAAGATAGTTCCTAAAACAGCACCCACTGAGCACTCACTGTGTGCTAGACTCTATGCCTTTGCTCTCAGACCTCCCTTGCCCCCTCCTCATGAGGCCAACACTTATTTGTCCTCTAGGAAACCTTGTCTCCTCCAAGAATCTTTACCATATGGCCCTGCTATGCACTCCCGTTGTATATTGTGTTGACTTTAATGATGACGGTTATCATTTTGGGTTACACTTATCTACTAATTTATCTGTCCTAGAATATAAAGCTCTTGAGGGCAGAATTCATTGTTGTACTTCAGAGCCCAGAACACTATCAGTCACATAAAGACAGTCAGTAAATATGTAGTATAATTACCTATTTAACTAACCAAATGAGGTAACAAAAACAAAACCTTGAGCCCTAGCTCCATTTTCTTACAGAAATTCAAGAAAGATCTCTGGCTGGGTGAAGAGAGAGAGAGTAGCCGAGGGCTCTTGCCTGTCCCTGCAAGGCTCTCCTTGGCTGGCTCTGGCCCCAAATTTTTTGGCAAGATGATGACATTCATGTAGGCTCTCCTCAATCAGAAATAAATAGGAGAAGTATTAGTCAATCGCAGCAGGGAACATGACTGGTTTGAAAATGCATCACCAGAACACTTACATGGACACAGAGGGTACTTGGCATGACCCTGATTTCCCTTCTTGAAGTACCGGATTTGGAAACTACTCCCACAGTCCCAGTCCACTCATGTGGACCTGCCAAGGCAGACAGAACGTATAGGAACTGCGGGCACCTGTGGTACTGCGTCAGCTCTGGTGCCTCGTGCTGCTTCACCGTGTGCCTGTCTCCATAAATTGCAACCAAGCCCATACTTAGAAAAGTTTTATGTTTTACTGATTGCCTTGTGACTTTGCCTCTTATTGGGCCGGAGGGATGATGGTGAAATGGAGTGATTGGCAGGAACAGCTGCAGAATTGCTTCTTGAGTAATGGTGTGGCCATTGCCTTTGCTGGGGAGAACTCAGTTATTTCTCATGTGCGGTATTCAATAGACCAATTCATTTCCACAGATACACTGGGAATTCCCCATTTATCCCATGATACCTGTGCTGTAATCTCAAACCTAGAAGAGACTGTAAAGAGAGAATAAATTACAAAGTACATAGTAGGTTTCGGGGTGACTACTGGCCCTGGTATTGAGGGAAATGAGACAGACTTTTGAGTAAAATTCAACTGTCTCGTATTGTCATTTATTCAGCTTACTATGTGTGCAAGATATACTTTGGGTTGTAAACAATACTAAGCTCTTTGTATTGCAATCACAGTTCTAAATGAATTTCAACTAGCCAGTAATTCAAGAACCGGATGGGGGCTATATACTTCCTCTCCTCTCCTCTCCTCTCCTCCCCTCCCCTCCCCTCCCGTCTCCTCCCCTCCCCTCCCCTCCCCTCCTCTGCCTGGGTGGCTCAGTCAATTAAGCCTCCAACTTCAGCTCAGGTCATGATCTCACCATTCATGAGTTTGAGCCCCGCATCGGGTTCTGTGCTGACAGCTCAGAGCCTGGAGCCTGCTTCGGATTCTGTGTCTCCCTCTCTCTCTGCCCCTGCCTTCCCCCTCGTGCTCTGTCTCTCAAAAATAAATAAATATTAAAAAAGAAAAAAAGATTTTCTCTTCTTTGTCTCTTCTCTCCAAAGACAGTAGACTTTGGATCTCAAGAACTGGGCTAAACAGTGAGCTTCTTCATTTTCCCCAGGTCAGCAGAGCTGACTTCAGTGTGAAATCACAGTTGGTTTCAGGTGTGTTTCAGGTTTTCAAAAGGTCTCCCTTCCCAATTTCTGTCTACCTTTTCCTCCCTGGGCTGTTTGCCCTTGCTTTGCTTTTGATGGAATTTTCTCCTCTCCAACTCAGATACCAGGGATGCCAATGATGCTTATCACATAGGTCTGTCTCTTTAGATCAGTGGTTCTCAAAGGGTGGTCTACACACCTCTAGGGGGTCTCTGAGATGCTTTCAGGGGATCCATGAGTTCACAAAACAATTTTCATAATAATACCAAGTTGTTGCTTGTCATTTTCTCTGTAGACATTTGCAGCGATGATATAAAGGCAAAGGTGAATGAAGCCACTTGCACCTTAGCATTTGAGACAGTGACCCCTACCTGTAGTAGAAGTCATTGTATTCCTCACTGTCACCATTCCATTTAAGAGACAAGTTTTTGGTTTCATATAAGGATGTTCTTGACAAGGCAGTAAAAGCTCATATTTTATTAAATCTTTTTAATATTCGGTGTGGCAAAATGAAAATGCACATAAAGCACCTTGAATCCTGAAGGACAGTGCTTGTCTTCATGAAGGGCTGTACAGTCATTTCAATTGCAAGCTCTGTGGACCATTTTTTCCCCCATGGAACTCCATTTTTACTTTAAAGAATGACTGACAAACACACAGTGGTTAATCATATTGTATTCAGTAGACAGTTTCTTGAAAATGAGCTTAATGAACCTGTCACTTCAAGAAAAACACTGCCAATATTTGAAAATTAAGTTTCATCTGCCACTGCGAATTTGATAGATTTCTCTGATGAGTTCATCAGTGATATTAAGGAGTGTGATTTTGTTTATTTGTATAATGAAATGTGTCAACATTTGGAACATCTGCATAACTCGGTGAATCAGTATTTTCCAAATAACTATGCATGGTGTAACAGAATTATACATGTGTAAAAGGTCCATTCAGAATGCAAAACAGGGGCGCCTGGGTGGCTTAGTCGGTTAAGCTTCCGACTTTCGCTTAGGTCATGATCTCGTGGTTCGTGGGTTTGAGCCCCGCGTCGGGCTCTGTGCTGACTGCCAGCCCAGAGTCTGGAGCCTGTTTCAGAGTCTGTGACTCCCTCTCTCTCTGACCCTCCTCTGCTCTCTCTCTCTCCTAGAAATAAATAAAACATTAAAAAATTTTTAAAAAATGCAAAACAGACCAATGGATTTTAATGTAACCAAGTTTGAAAAGTTCATTGTTAGGATTTTTAAAAACTGTTTATTCATTTTTTTATAGAGAGAGAGGGAGAGAGAGAGAGCGAGCGAGCATGAGTTGGGAGGGGCAGAGAGAGAGGGAGACACAGAATCCAAAACAGGCTCCAGGCTCCAGGCTCCAGGCTCCAGGCTCCAAGCTGTCAGTGCAGAACCAGATGCGGGCTCGAACTCACAAACCGTGAGATAATGCCCTGAGCTGAACCAACTGAACCACCCAGGTGCCCCTCATTATTATGATTTTAAATATCACACTCCAACTTTAGAAACTACCACTTGTTGAGTTTGATGTAGTATCAAAGAAAAATACCCAAAATTATCTGAAAAGCTGTTAAAATACTCTTCCCTTTTCCAACTAGATATTGAGGCTAGATCTTCATACACCCCAATTAACACACTGTAACACAATAGAATTAGCGCAGAAGCACATATGAGAATCCAGCTGTCTTCTATTAAGCTCAGACATTAAAGAGATTTACAGAAATAGAAAACTATTCATACTAAATTATCTTAGTTTTAAAAAACATGGTTATTTTTCGTAAAAACATATTGTTTATGTTAACATACCAGTTACTGTGTTTTACAATTCATTAATGAACAAAATTTTAAATGTTTCACTTTTTATATCTAACATGGTAAATATCAATTGATAGAACCCCCAAGAACAAAATATTTTTAAAGTTCACAGTCATTCTTAAGATTATAAATGGGTCCTAAGACCAAAATGTTTGAGAATCGTTGCTCTAGGTCACACACACTTAAACATTGATGATGGTCTAGATGAAATTCCAGTTAACTAAAGCTTTGGAGGTGATCATTTAACCCCGCCCTTCCTTGAAAGGGCACAGCCCTTGATTAACTTCCTGTGGCTGGTTTGCTCCTTTGGGCAGCCAGATCGCTCAGTGCATCCTGTGGCTGGGGACGTGGCAAGTACTCCAGTTAAATGAAGACAATGTTGGCATTGGCTTTTACCCCCGTTTCCTATTAAAGTAAATATTTAATGCAATAACTTAACTTTCTTGGAATAAAACTGCAAAATATTTATAAATTTGTACTTTTTAAAAAATGTTTTATTTATTTCTGAAAGAGAGACAGAGAGAGCGTGAGCAGGGGAGGGTCAGAGAGAGAGGGAGACACAGAATCTGAAACAGGCTCCAGGCTCTGAGCTGTCAGCACAGAGCCCGACAGGGGGGCTCAAACCCACGAACCGTTTGATGATGACCTGAGCCGAAGTTGAATGCTTAACCAACTGAGCCATCCAGGTGACTCTATAAATTTGTACTGTTGACAGTTATTTAATTTAAGCCTCCTTAGTATACCTGGGTGGCTTAGTCGGTTAAATGTCAGATTCTTGATTTTGGCTCAGGCATGATCTCACGGTATGAGATCCAGCCTTGTGTTGTGCTTTACACAGGCCCTCCCTCCTTCCCCCCTGCCCCGCCCCCTCCCCCTTGCACTCTCTCTGTCTCTCAAAAAAAAAAAAATGCTTTAAAACCTCCTCAAAATTTTTATATGATTCTTTCCAAAATAGAAGCACCACAGTGTATCTTATATGTATCTTATATATACACATACATATTCACATGTATGTGTATTATATGCGTATGTGTATATTACAGTTCAATAAGACGTAGCATTAACTATCTGGAGGGGATGCCTTTGTTCTCCTGTAAGGAAAACGATTCCCTGAGACTCTAAATGCCTTGTCTCGTGGTTTACTTGCTTAACTAAGGTACCATCTCCCAGTTTCCTACTAGAGCAAAATAATAGAACTTAATACATGTTTTAAAAATCTGTACTGGGGCGCCTGGGTGTCTCAGTCGGTTGAGCGTCTGACTTCGGCTCAGGTCATGATCTCACGGATAGTGGGTTCAAGCCCTGGGTCACGCTCTGTGCTGACAGCCAGCTCAGAGCCGAAGCCTGCTTCAGATTCTGTGTCTCCCTCTCTCTCTGACACCCCCCACCCCCACCGACCCCATGCCCTTGCTGTTTCTCTCTCTCTCAGAAATAAATAAAACTTTTTAAAAAAAACCTGTACTCTGGTCGTGTAGAGGACATTTTCTCAAGTTATGTCTACCTCTTTATCCATAGTTTTATGTAAAGGAAACCTGGAAGAAAAAAATGCTTTATCTAATTTAGTTAAATATAGTAAAACTTCAGATGACTGTAGAACTGTGAGAAAACAGGACATTCCAGATAGATACAATTTCAGTGTCTAAAACTAAACCATTTCAGGAAAAACACCAATACAACAAAAGTATTTAGGACCTCAAATTATGAACTCTAATTCAGTATCTAATGTGTCAATGCCTCAGATCCAGTTATATAAAACTTTTGTTTAGGTATTTAGATGATACTCTCTAAAAGATACCACATGCTTTTCTGCATCTAATCAATCTAGGAAAGATGATTTAAGCATTTTAAATGACTTGAGATCTTTATTATTAATGTCCATTCGTTTACTCAAATGCAATAGAGGCATCAAGTTCCACTGAACATGTGAGAGTTTTTTACACTTCATTAAATGATCCAGTATTCCAAGTCTTTTTTTTTTTTAAGTTTTTCACATGTTTTTATTTTGGCCTTTATCTTCTTGCTTTGGCATTGTATTAACTATAACATCTTCCGTTATAAAGGATGCGTGTTTGTCTCTCCATTTCTAATTTTCTGTAAACAAATAAAAAAGCATATTAGAATTATATAAAATTGAGCAAATATGAGAAAGGGCCCCGACATGTAGAATGATGCCGAGATGTCTTAGTGAGTTTATTTATTCCTGTATTTTGATCTCAAAAGATGTTAATTTTACTTAGAGGTTCCTTAGATGAGTAACTGCGTTCTTATTAGGTGAGGTATTGTAGGATAATAATTATTTTGTTAGGCCCACCTGGCTGGCTCTGTCAGTAGAGCATGTAACTCAGTTTCAGGGTTGTGAGCTCAAGCCCTGCATTAAGGTATGAAATCTGCTTTAAAATTATTTAGAAAATTATTATTTTGTTAACGGTTATGTTTACAGTTAATAAACAGATATTTGAAAAACCAAAATAGTGAATTCTAGTTCTACTCTCTTTTCTAAGTAATTCTGATTTTACTAGTTACTTATTTATCTAGTCTTTTAGGTTTTACATGTGCTTTTTAATGAGTTCTTTAAGAAATATTTTAAAAATATTCTTTTTAAAAAAATTTATTTATTTATTTTGAGAGAGAGAGAGAGCACCCTCAAGCAGTGGAGGGGCAGAGAGAGAGAGAGAGAGAGGGAGAGTATGAATTCCAAGCAGGATCCACGCTCAGTGCAGAGCCTGACTCAGAACTCGATTTCACGACCATGAGATCACAATCTGAGCCAATATCAAGAGTTGGATGCTCAACCGACTGAACCATCCAGGCATCCCTTTTAATTTTTTTGTTGTCGTTGTTTTCTGTTTGCTTAATTTATTTTTGAGACAGAGAGAGACAGAGCATGAGTGGGGGAGAAGCGGAGAGAGAGAAAGAGAGAGAGAGAGAGAGAGAGAGAGAATCCGAAACAGGCTCCAGGCTCTGAGGTGTCAGCACAGAACCATCTGACACGCGGGGCTCAAACCCATGAACCGTGAGATCATGACCTGAGCTGAAGTTGGATGCTTAAATGACTGAGCCACCCAGGTGCCCCCAGGCACCCCTTTTAAAAAATATTCTCATATTATTTTTTATACAATATATATGGAAAGAATGTGCTATAGGTAAGAAGTCTTTATGCAATCTATCACATTTCATCCCACAAAAAAGCACACAGGGACATGTCCACATAGGCTCTGGTCCATCAGTGTTTTTCTCGAAGACCTAGGATGTTTATATTCTTAGGAAGGAAAGACGAGCAGAGAATACCATTCCATATTTGTACTTGTTGATTTTTTAGCATCATGGTGGCTGCTTAATAACAGCTCAGAGCAGTGCTATTGCAGCATCATTTCTGCCTGTGAAATCACATTGGTATGCAGATTCTTAAGTATGCAGCCCCATGGATTAGGGCCCTCATTCCTGTCAAAGACAGTTATTTACTCCGGGAATCTTTCCAAGGTTGCTACCAGGAATGCTTTTTACTTTTATGGTGACTTGGTCCCTAAGGATAAAGACCAAAGATCCAAAAGGAAAAATTTTGCCCAGTATCTGTACATATATTAGTGATCACAGCAGTAAAATTCATAGTCTTCAAACGAAAACTTGCCATGAGAACAGGCTATTGTGCTTGAGTTGAGGAGCTGAGTATAGAATAACAAAAAAATCCTAGAGTCTGTTTTCATTTGCATCCATGACCTGATTTGAATATACAGTATAAGATTTATTTTCACTATTTAGATGGACATTTTGTAAATTGAATCCCTTTTTCAATTGAATCTCTTTTTCAATTCTTTATGCACTTATTAATGCTTTAATGGAGAAAAGCCTCATTTCCTTTTAGGAATCAACTATTGTCCTTTTAGAACATCTGTCTAAAATAACTGTGCATGTTGATAATCATGTAACTTTTTTTCCTTACAAATTCTTCACATAGTTCTTATTTCTCTTGTATCGATTTCCTACTATGTACTCTGTAATAGCCTTTTTGAGCTTCATTCATCATCCTCAAATTTGAATCTGCTCTGCCTTTCCTCCTTTATTCTTAGCAGATGGTGACCTCATACAATTTATCTAGTGTATATTTCTGCATTGTCTCTCCTGTCTTGAAATACCAGTCTCTGCATCTATTTGAGTAGTTGCCCCTCCTCTCTTACCTTCTGCATTTGCCCTTGATTCTATCATTCTGTATCAGTTCAGAGTTTATTTGCAAAAAATAGAAGCCATTATAGTTATTTTAGTCAGAAATAAATTTAATAAATACTTACAGAATTGTTGAAAGATCTGGATCTAGGCAGGATCTCCAAGAATGATTTCAAACAGCACTGCAGAACTGGCCACCCAAGGGGGATTGGCAACATCTGCCTCAATATGGAAGCAAGAGAGTCCAGAGCCATTGGTCTTGACACTGGGTCTAGGGTTACACATCTCAGCAGTGATCTGGGATTAGGATCTGCTGGAAGCTGCCCACAGAACTGGTGTATCCAGACTAAAATCATCTCCCAGGTCTGCACCAGCAAAATAGATGCCTCACAATCTAATGTCTTTCTCCACTTAACTCAATACTTAATGCAAGTTTCTTGCAGCTATACCTGCTGTGTTAGAACTATATCACACCTGGAGCGCTTGCTGAAGGAGAGTCTGGGAAATGCTGTTATCTTCTCAGCCTCTGTGACATACAGGGTACACTCGAACAAGCTTGGGACACAAGTTGAGCAATCCATTCAACTCTGCCATGGTCTTCTCCACTGACTTTTGATTTACTCAATTGTTAGTTATATTTCTTATTTATTTACCATATGCTAGGTATTTTCTCAAGTCATTTTTTTTTTCATTTTACTATTTGAATTTTTTTGCAGTAGGTTCCAGGATGCCTTTTGCTTTCCACAAGAAAGATTTTCCCTGGGTTATTATTACTTTTATTCCTTGTATTCTGGTCCTTGTTTTCTTTTGCCTTATCATCCTGAAACTGTATTGCTATTTGCTCTTGATTTCCAGAAATCTTGTACACTGTATATATGAGTTCCCAACAACTCGTGGACTCATCTTTGGTACTAGGAAACTCGCCATCCATCAATGACTGAGTTTGGAGTTCAGAATCTTGAGAGCAAGCCCTTAAAATTAAGATCATTTCTTTATTTCTAAAACTTAACTAAGCATCATCACTGCTTTTGCTGTGGCTCCCAGTGACTATTCTGACCATTTCTCTGGTCAGTTGAGGAATACAGAACTACATAGGGCTTCAGTGTGAGAGCCAGCTGGGGTGAGGGAATGCTCGTTAAGTCTTGTCTCAGAGATAAGAGAAAGTTTTGTTAAAGGCCTGAAGTGAAAAACTGAGGAAAGGCTGAAGCTTCAGAAAGAGCTGTTAGATCATAGACTACTTTCCAGTTTCCATAAAAATGTTTTAATTTCTAAACTTTTCCTTGTCTGAGATCATCTCTCTCATCCACTCCTGGCTGTCTCCAGGTCCCCCAGACTTCATGTTATGTATTGAGAATAGCCTACATAAGATAGTTTAAACTTATGCTAATTTCCTATTTCTTTTTCATATAATTTAATAGATGTAGTAGTGGAATCTAGGGAAGAGAGTATCTTGGTTCCTACCACTTACTCTGACATCTTCCAAGAGGACTTGCCAATGAGTTATACATGAAAATCAGCCCATGAGATAAGATTTAGTTTCACTAACAACAAGCTGACACAACTGATATGCCATTTACACAAGACAAATAGTTTAACTACAAGGTTCTATGAGAATTCAAATATGATACCTGCTTTCTAGTCAGTTCTGGAAAACTTGGAAATGAAGGTGAAAATAAGAGAATAGAAAAAAGAAGCGTTTTGTATTTTGCCAGGGTAATATTTATTTCTAAAACCAAATTAGCATACTTGAAACTCTTCTCAGATTTATCCTGTGAAGTGAAAATAACATTGTTGAATTTCCCAGAGAAGCTCTAACTTTCCATTTTCACTTGGTAGTAAAATAAATCTTGTCTGGCATGGATCAAGAAGCAGTAAGCAAAAAATACAGTATTTGGTAAATATTTACATTACCAACATCTCTTAATTCTGTGGTCTCATTAAATTGAGAGATACTTATAGGGAATACCATATTTTAAGGATAGAAACTCCTTATCTGTCTATGTATCAGATGTGGAATGAGGTCTCTGAGGGAATGTTCTCAAGAAAAAGGCATTACATCACATACTCATATGGGTATGTTGTGTCAAATCACAGTTTGCAAAACATAATTATATTCGAGTTTGAATTTTTAACATATTGGGTCAAAATATTTATTGTTTTCCAATTTTTAAAGAATACCTTATATATAAATCTTACAGTAAAGGAAGAAGAAGGAAAATCAAATGAAACAAAACTTGTCTTTCCCAGTTAATGGACTGACCAGGCAAATTTTTATTACCCCTGCCTCATCTCTTCCATTTCCTTTGTGACTTTTCTTACTGCCTAATTGTTGTTATACCTCTCCTCCGTCTCTTTACTCTAAGATTTATGGTAGAGAATTCATACGATTGACTACAGAGGCAATATGTATAGTGGTTAAAAGCACACACTCTGAAGTCAGATTCCCTGGGTTCAATTTCTGATTCTCACTGTGTGATTTTAGGCAAAGTACCTAATATTCTGAGTTACCGTTTTCTTATCTTAAAATGAAAGTAATGGCAGTCCATCTGAACATACACAAATGGAATTATATTTATACTTCTCATTGAGGTTTTGTAGGGATAACTGGTATGAGCATGCACAGGGCTTAGCATCGTATGTGCTCAATGTAAACAAGGCACTAGTATTTAAGTGATTGTATTGTTATTTCTGCTGGGAAGCAATAAGTAGGCTTGTCTTCTTCCACCTTTCAGCTATGGAATGTGTACTTACTGAGGAAAAGACAGATATAACATTTATCTTTAGATTAAGATGAGTTAATGCCAAATATATGCATAAAAACTTAAAATAAATCCAGACTTTTCAAACATCTTGCAAACTACCAACATTTTATAGCTTTTCTTTGTACTTGGCTTGTTCCTTTCAAGTGTGTGTATGTGCCGGAAGCCAACTCATTTTTATCCATTAGCGCCTTCTTGGGCACCTCTAGGAGCTGTATGTGCATCATGGAACTTAATGTATATCATTTCTAATTCTTTTTAATTATTTAGAGAAGTAATATTTATTAGCTCTATTTTACATTTTAGAAAACTAAGGCTCAAAACATAATATAACTTATCTAAGTTAGTCGGCTTGTAATCATTGGGGCCACGTGATTGAAACCCCTCTTCCTTCAGAGTTGGTATTCTCTCCCATTATGACATGTATTTTATGAATCTATGATGAATGGCCTAAGAAGAGTGGCTGATAAGTTCACTGAGATTCAGCATTGTCAATGCTCATGAATCTGTATATACAGATTTATCACTGACAGCATATTTCATTTTCACAAATAGTATTTTCAGGAGTTAGAATTTTTACTCACATACATAATAATACTCAAACATATACAGTATAACAATACATAATTATATGCAATGTAAGGTAAGGATCTTTTGCACACTAATAAGTGTTTATCCATCATATACCTTTGAACAGAACCATATTGGTAAAGTTGGTGACTGCAAAGGATATGTTTGGACATAATAGACACTGTCATACAATCTTTGTTTTGTTGTCCTACTAAAAATGGAGGAAGAGTAGTCCTTCAGTAAAACCTTTGTGGCAAGGGAAATATCATATTTAATTAACATGGTCCTTGAGGAAAAGATTTCTTGCTATTCAGACAGATGGAAGAGGTCAGTGAGACACAATCACAGCAGTTGATTCTGAATGTTGACCTCAGAATGCATACTCTGAAGGAATGCTAACTACTCCTCCCATAATGCTTTTGCTTATTTGGATACCATTAAAAGCTCTACTTGACAGGCATAATGATGAACTGCACTGTTCCCATCAAGCAACACATATTTGGATGATAGACAGCTCTCTTAAGTTGGGAATTTATTTATCTTCCAAGGACCACAGTTTTTCAACTTGCTCTGCAAACCCATGAAATTGCTTAAAACTCACACAACTTATTGCTGATAAGGGAAACCCCCTCTACTTACCCCTAAGATTGAACCTTCAGGGGTACAATGATACATCTGTTTTATAAACATAAAACCTCTTTGGTCCTCCAAGAGCTGAATTTTCTGTCTGTGTTCTAGTACTTCTGACTCAATTGACTGAGTGGGTTTATACTTCAGAATTTGCCTTATCATCCACCTAATCTTATTTTATAAAACAATAAATAAATAAATTTAAATTATTGAAATGTGACTTAATAACTCTCACCATAACTTACGTGTTCATTATTGAGTATTGTTTTATACCTGACTTATTAACAACTCTCTTGTGGTTCTTTATTTTAATTATTTCATTCAAGACAGTGAATACTTTTGGCAGTATAATAGATATTTTTTTTAAATGGGTGCATATTCTCTTTCTTATTTCTTTTGTTGCTTCCTTATAGCCTTAGAAATATTGAATTCATTTAATATTTTGCGTTAAACTAGTATGTTCTTCCAAAAAAAAGAATGAGATAGATTTATTAGAAAAGGGAAAGCCACTTTAGGTTATAATTTATGACAATCAAAGGATAGACCATCCCAGAACAGAACTAACCGAATCACTTCAAACTTCAATAGTGTCATAGTTTTGGTACTTATAGGTATTTTTTACTTTCAAGAGGACCACTTAAAATTTAAATAGACCAGGAGAGGGGCGCTTGGGTAGCTAAGTCAGTTAAGCATCCGACTTTGGCTCAGGTCATGATCTTGTGGTCCATGAGTTTGGTCTGTGCTGACAGCTCAGAGCCTAGAGTCTGCTTCAGATTCTGTGTCTCCCTCTCTCTCTCTGCCCCTCCCCCACTCTCATTCTATCTGTCTGTCTGTCTCTCTCTCAAAAATAAATAAGCATTAAAATTTTTTTTAAAAAATAAATGGACCAGGAAATAAAAAGTTAAACCTATATTGGTTAACATATCAATTATCATTAAAACTTAGCAAGGATCAGTGGGCAGCTGTTGGAGGTAAGTTGAAATGTATTTCACGCCTAAAATGAGCCTGGCTGTGAAAACATTCTTCAAGAACCATTGCTTACCAGACTTTGAGCTCTCTGGACTCAGAATCTTGATTTAATAGAAAGGGATCATCTTGGTAGAAAATATCTACAATAGTATCTGAAAGTGTTCTTAGGTTTGAAATAGTATGACATGTTACATGGTTCATTGAGAACTATTAAACTCACATTATAAAGGGAAATCTAAACACACTGATATCACTTAGGTCCCCAGCAGGAAATAAGTGGCTTGCTCAAAGAAATAATATAATACAAGGACTAAAGCCAGGTTTAAATGAACCAACAAATGATACTGAAGCACTGGGAGATAAAAACAGGCAGCTACTATTACCTTTAGGCCTGAAGATACAGGAAGATGGAATGTGTTATTGGAACATAAGAAGAGTTGAGGCATCATAGAGGAGCGATGACTCTCTAGATGCAGGAGTGCAGCCATTGGCCAAACCATGATCCAGCAGATTCAGCAGGGAGAACATCTACCTGACCTTTTATTGCTCTGTTCTTTGATGTTTTACTGGGGCTTCCTGTTGCCCAAATTCAACCAGGAGCGTGCAGGGGAGCTCAGCCAGTGCTGTCTCTAGAGGCCGGTCCCCCACTGGCACAAAGCTGTCTAGAGAGTGGAGAATGAACCTGAAAAGGCAATGGGAGAATAATCAGCATAACATTGTACCATAATCATAATTCTATAGGATGTAAACCTCCAATTATTCCTCATTGAGGAGCTGGTGGGAGCACTTTGCCGTTATTCTACTCCTCTGAATTTCTCCTTTCCAGGTTCTGAAAGTTCTCTTTTAGGTTTTCATTCAGTTTTTGTTCCATGTCATTTTGTGCAAGAACATGATGCAAACTTTATAGCGGGGATGTTTTTATTATTTGCAAAATAATCTTTTTTCTTTCTTCTTTGCTAAACTTTGCTTAGTATTAGGACTTGCATAGTTGATTTCAATAAAGGATTTTTCTCTTTGACATAATTCTTAATATCCTGGCTGCCTAAGTTCCTCATTATGCTGGGATGCTTTCATTAGTTCATTTAACTGTACAGTGCTCTCCTTAAACTGTTCTGCCCGATATCTCCTTCTTAAAGTAATGTTCCATCCACCTCAGCAATGGGAAAGACTTAAATTTTTTTTGAATGTGAGAAGTCACTTTCTGACTAGTATCAGATTTTACAATGTGACATAATTATTTTTTAATGTCAACTCAATTCTTTTAATATGTCTGCCCTCATTCTTCTCTATTCTTAATTTTTTTATTCCAGTTCCTTTGTCATAGGTTTACTTTCCTTTTCCATTTATTTACAGTGCTATGAATTAAATGTTGACATGATGGTACATAGTACATTGTGTGGGTGAGAGGGATAAGAAGTGTTTAAAGTGATCTTACAGGTCAAAAGGTGAATTAAAAACCAGAGTTAATGTTATAGTTTGCAGGTTTATTTACCTCTCCCGAATAAAAGTTTCTCAGAGATGGAGGCAGGGTTTTTTACATGTTATGTGATTCTTATGATTATGTTCTTTTTCACTTCACTCAGATCCGAAGCCAGAGCAAAGCGTCTGGGTCTGGACTCTGTGAGGGGGATGAAGTGGTGTCAATCAATGGCAACCCTTGTGCAGACCTCACCTACCCCCAAGTCATCAAGCTCATGGAGAGCATAACAGACTCTCTCCAAATGCTCATCAAAAGGTACAAAAGAGTTGTTTGAATATATGTTTTCTCTTGAAGCTAGATGGGACTGACTACAGCTTTTACTACCTATATAATCCATCATTTATGGGGAAATTGGAGTTGCTCTGTAGAAGATTAGGTTAGTTAAACAGGAGAACCACCGTGTTTGAAAAAAATGGCAATTCTAATCAACTTAATTTTCTGGTTTGAAAATTAACTTGAAAGTCTTTGTTTCATGAATTTTGTTGAAAATCTTAGGTATTTTAGACTAGCTATTTAGAAAGCCCACTATGTTGAACATAATTTATTACTTCCAGATCAGGGTTTTGTGTGGGTCAGGATCACTAAATTATAATTCCAGATTCACCAATGAATCAAAAATGTTTAACTTAACTATAGAGAACAAGCTGATGGTCACCAGAAGGGCGGGGTGGGGGGGGCAGGGAGGACGAGGGAGAAAGGTGATGGGGATTAAGGAGGGCACTAGTCATAATGAGCACTGGATAATATATGGAAGTGTTAAATTACTATATTGTATACCTGAAACTGATATAACACTGTATGTTCAGTACACTGGAATTAAAATTTTAAAAATAATAGCAATCAATTCCATTAAAAAGTGTTTAAGTGTTTAACTGTTATATTGTACAATAATTTTTTATAGAAAGAGAATGCCTAAAAAAAGGAAAATAACAACAAAAACCCTAACGGCAGCTAGATTTCTGCTTGTCAGGACCTCCAGTAAAACCATTTGAGTATGGATAAAAGCAGATGGTTAGAATAAAGGTTCGAGACTATTAATGGAAATCACTTGTTACTCTGATGTCTCCAAATACCACCCTTCCCACCTAACTGCTTAAAAATGCACTAGTAAACTTTAAACATTAAAACAAAAGAAAACAACAGGGCAATCACATACACACACACACACACACACACACACACACACAACACTGTATTGTCAACAATTTTACAGTGTGCAAATCACAGTATTGGGTGCAAATTCAGTCTGACTTTGCAAGTGAAGCTCTTGACCCTTACATTGTAATGAATCCGGAAAGCAAAGTTCTGGCTTCCTGGAGAACAGCCTTCAGGAGAAAGATGTCAGAGGACATCTCACAGAATTTAAAGCTCTCCAGGTTTTGTCTTAACTCTGCAGAAACACTACATGCAGCATTGCCCGTCTGATAAACATTCACTATTGATTCCATTTTTATATACACATGAACTCGGTATGGCCATAATCTCATGAAAATAAAAGAATGTGTATTCTTAGAATCTTCCATCTAAATATTTACCCATCACGCCCAATGTTTAAGTCCAATATTCAGGATCCTTCTTAATTCTAAAGCTACCATTTGCTTTTATAAGGAAACTAACAGGAATCTTGACAAGTGCAGACAGTGTTTGCCATAGTCATGCATAAATCTCTGAGGTATCGAAAACTTCCTTCTTTGTAAAGGTTAAGTCATATTCCAAATAAAGGGAAAACCTTTATCTAATTTATTCCCTTTTTAGTGTCTTTATTCTTTTAATGAGGCCAATTTCTTTAGAACATATTTGTGGTCTGGGACATTCCCTGCTAGTTCTTGTTTTGATTGCCGTGGCTATCACGGGGAAAATCCTTGGTGATTTAGAGCCGAGCCTCTGGCACATATTTACTATCAGAAATAAATGAACTAGTTTCCTGCTACTTTTAATAACTGGAATTATGACTATTATTGTTGTTCTCTTAAGTATTTTGACTTTTACAAAATAATTGATGAGATTCAAATGGAATCTCAAATTAAAATCAGCCCAAAGGCAGTCATCATCATCATCATCGTCATCATCATCATCACCATTACCACCACCACCTCCATTCTGGATAGCTGAACATTGTACCTATGTAGGTTGAATAGAAATGACCATTTTAAGGTACAAATCTCTAACCTCTGTTGCTTTTATGATTTTTTTATTCTTGTATATCCATTTTTTTTCTGCTACCAGTAAGTGTTAACATTTATCTAAACTATTTGCCTGTATTATAGTCTATAAGCCTGGAATAAATTCAAATGACTCTCTTCTCAGCTTCCTAATTGATTGCTAACATAATTCAAAGTGATTTATTCTCCTTCCATCTGAGGCCTTCCTAAATTAAAACTCTCTGACCTTGTGGTACATAGAGTGTATTCATCATTTCCTATATAAGAAAGATCTAATTTGCCATCACCATGTTTATAAAATGCTATATTATAATTTTTTTCAATTACCAGAAAACTTTATAGATTACTTCCTTAGAGATAGCTGCATTTCATTTGACTGTTGGCTTTTTATTGTTTTGTTTAGTTTTGTTTTACTAAGCACAGTCAAAAGCAAGGTTAGGAGCAATTATTTTGAACTTTAGAAATTCTCTCAGATAGATTCTAAGGTATAGTCCTTTGAGTAGTCCCCTGAGTAGGGGTTCCTCCCTTCAACTGATGACCTGGCATTAATCAGGGTGCATTTTGAGGGAGGACAGAAGGGACAGAGATAGACGCTGCTGTTTTGTTTTTGTTTTTGTTTTTTTAACTTACAAATGCGAGACATGAAGGCATCACCTACAGCTGTTCTGTAAATGATGCTGCTCTTCTAAAAGCAGTTAGAGTTTAGAGTTTTAGCAAGAAGTTGTTTGACTTTTAAACTGGCATTGCTTCTTGCAAACCTAGATTTGCAAAACCAACTGGAAATGGTTAAGGTCAGAATCAAAGAATTTTGGTGAGCAGCTCTGGACTTCTTAGCTGAGAGTTAAAGGAACAGTTTGACTTCAGAGATCCTATAAGGAAATGCTCTGAGACCCAGGTTCAAACAGAAGGGGAGACATCTCCGATTATAAATACTCCATGACTCAATGATTCATTGCAGCATGGAAAGGATTTCTCTTTACACAAGAGTACTGGGCTGGGGTCCACTTATTACAAAACACATGCTCACTGGAGTTTGAAAAACAGCTTCTATTTCATTCCTTTCAAGAAAGCACAGCCTCTAAAAGGATTACTTGAATTATGTGTATATTAATATTGCTCTGAAGCTGCTGAATATGTTTATGTGACATAATGTTCAGACCTAAACTTAGTCAGTAAGACATTGAAATGCTTTGTCAGATTAGAACAAACATGATTATTTGAAAACATGCAAGTAATTACAGATAAAAGACATCATGAAGCTATAACCGGTGCTTTTAAAAAATCAAAGCTGAATTTAGGGTGGATTGAGGTTCCATAATCTTTTGTAAGCATTTTTACTTTGCTTTAAAGAAAAGTTTATTTGGAAGATCCTTAAATAAAAATATAAACATATTGCCAACTTCTGCTGTCAAGTATGTTGCAGTTGACATTTCGGAGGAAATACTTTAACGGTATCATGTATCATAAAAGTGTCAGGAAGTTCTTTGGCAGGTGTAACACACTCCGATTTAACCATCTGGACTGATTTTTCTGTGTGCAGACCATCCAGTGGAGTAAATGAGACTTCCATCTCTGAAACTGAAAACAAAAACCCTGAGCATCTTACTCATGAGCAGTGCGTGGAAAGTACCACTCTGCAGATTCGACCAGCCGCAAAGAACCAGCACAGAGAGCTCTACGTTGCCTCAATCAAAAGCGGAGTTCCTCTAGCTGAGGACCAAGGGAGTGGTCCTGGTTTTTCTGAGAGCATAAAAGAAGAAACAGGCCTGAGCTACCATGTGGCTCCCTACACTCCCGATTCACAAAGAGGACGCTTAGCAGAGGAGATTATCTTAAGGGAGAAGGCAGAAGTTGGGCAGACAGGCCCTGTGGTTGAGTTACAACTGTCCCTTTCACAAGACAGACACAAGGGTACACATGTCCCCGTGGTGGCTCTCCTGGGAGCTGAAAAGTCTAAGTCTCCTGACCCAGATCCTCATTCACAACACGACGGGATTGTCCACATAAATTCGGTCCCCACAAATGAGAAAGGGGAGCCTTCTTTGAGGTCCAGCAAGATAATCCAGATCTCCAGTGGCAAAGAGTTAAAAGTGATCCAGGGAAGTGAAGCAGGAGACAAGGGGCTGCCCCGAGTGGAAGTGATACTCGACTGCCTGGACAGGCAGAAGACAGAAGGGTGCAGGCTTCAGGCAGGAAAGGGGTGTGTGGATTCTCCAGTGGAAGGAGGGCAGTCCGAAGCACCTCCTTCTCTGGTATCCTTTGCAGTCTCATCAGAAGGCACAGAGCAGGGAGAAGATCCACGCTTGGAAAGGGATCACAGCAGACCTCACAAGCACAGAGCGCGCCACGCACGTAAGTCCTTCTCTGGGGCCACTGCTGGGCTGTCGGAAGGGGCTTGAGCTTAGGGCATTTTGCTGCTGCTTCCCTTGTAGGGATTTTTTTTTTTAAGATTTTTCTTATGTCTCTCTGTGATTTAAAAAACATATTAATGCACTGAATAACAAATGTGAAATTGTGGAGAATACCAGTTTCTGAAATGGAGACAATAAGTGAGGTTTGTGGTAGATTTAAATGTTATTTGATGCAGTTTCTTTTATCCCCAAAGGCACAGGAGCTGTTAAAGAAAATAATACTGTTAAATGTGTCCCTTTGATTTGTCTCAGAATGTTGTAATATTTCAGGTAAAATGGCACAGGGGAGTATTTGGAGTCATGTGGACTCCGAGTTTAAATGTCAAAAACCATTGAGTCTGCTTCTGAGAGATGTCTTTAAAATGCAGGATCCACTACTGATATTAAAAGCAGGTCCTCATTTTGAAAAAAAAAAAATCATCGTGCAGCTTGATGATGCTTGCAGAAGTGAGTTTGATGGACAAGAACATGTGGAGCGCTGAGCAGTTACATGATCCTCTCCGTTTTGTGGTCTTCATTCGACTGCACAGCATTTCATCTACCTTCTAGACACACAAGTCAGTCTCCGGGGCCATGTGGAGGCATTTAAATGTCCCCAGACACAAAATGTATTTAAATTCAAGGCTGTTGAAGGTGTTTTGTTTTACCCAGGGGACTGATCACAGGAAGGAGATTGAGGATAAGAATGGCAGTTAGGTTTTATGATTTTTATCATTTTCTTTTCTCTCTGTTTTAAACAAATTTTGGAATTCCATTTGAGGAGGGGAAAGGCTGGCTGGCAAAGGCACTTGAATGTATGAATGATCCACAGTGGTAATGAACTCAGTTATTCAAAGCATTGCATATGAAATCTTCTAGCCTATCGTTATTCCTTTCAAAGCGTATTTTTAGCATAACCATTTGTAGCTTTATTGGCAAGTGCTGTTAATCATCCTTGTACTTGAAGCATCTGTATGCGTCTTCACATTTATAGCCTATCAAACAAGTGTATGAAGGCAGCCTTCACATACTTTACATGTTGGGAGTGAAGTTTTAGCAACAACCGTGCAACTGTGACTGTCAATTCAATAGTTAAGTTGTGTAACACTAGTCAGAAAAAGGAATTACACTTAGGAATGATCACACTTTTTACTGTTTTCTCCAAATAAAATTTGATTGCCAGGGAATATCAGTAACTTTGTCATAAAACTGTTCATTCTGATTCTCTTTTATTTTTTGAAAATGAATCATTGAGTCTGATTTTTTCCAGTGACTAAAAACAGCTAATTTTCAATCATAAAATATTCAACAGATTTTTCTGAAATTTCCCTGTAACTATTTTAAAGAACTCAGAACTTACTTGTGAATCATGCTCTTACCATTCTATACATGATGACATGAACTTGCCACCAATCTATTTTTGTAACAATAATGATAAAATTAAAAATTTATATATAAATGTTACTTTAAAACTGTCAAACTCTCATGATTTTGAGAAAATTTAAATGATTTAATTCCTGCATCAGCTTTTCCCCAGAGTTAAGAGGGTCACCATTCACATAATTTTTAAATTTCCCCAAGATTTATGCTTATCCTTGCTGCAACTGGAGTAGTGTTCTATTTCCAAAATAGCAATATATTTCAAACAAATTTATCTAGACAGCTTTGTAGCTTAAATTTCTTGTATCTATTCACAATGATCCAGTATTCTGAATTATTAGCAATTATTGATTTGATGCCTTCAATTGTTATTCATTCTGTTTTTTGAATTTATATTATCCAGTCTCCCTTAGAATACAAAGACTCTAGGGGAGATATCAAAGTTAAAAAAGAAAAGAAAATATTTAAACTCATTACAATAAAACACTTAGGTAAATAAATGTTTCTTGGCTTCTCCACCCCATGTTTTAAAAATGCTTGAAAGCAATATTATATTGACATTTTATTTTTATATGGAAGTACAAGGTGTGTCCTAACTTGTTTTACAGAAAAGATTATGTTCTTAACTTATTTCCTTTGTAGTTTTAGACTACATCCTATTAACTGACATTTAGTAGCCAGTGTTTATTGTTGAAGTATAAAGATCCATATATCACGTATATTCTAGTCAGCATAGGTAGATGTCTTTATATGAACAAGTGAAACAGGCCATTGCGTAGTTATATATATCAATGTATGTCCTCATAAAAGTATACATTTTTAAAAAAATAAGAGAGAGAAATTAGATTGCTTCAGAATTCAGTGGCTAATTGTAAGCATTTTTTTTTTCCATATTCACTTTCCCCCAGGAGAATTGATTTCTGAGTTGCTCTGAGGTCTTCTTGGAATTCATCAATTCATTATAATTTTTGTACTTTCCCTAGGGCTCAGAAGGAGTGAAAGCCTATCAGAAAAGCAGGTGAAAGAAGCAAAATCTAAATGCAAAAGCATTGCCCTCCTTCTAACAGATGCCCCCAACCCCAACTCCAAGGGGGTGTTGATGTTTAAGAAGCGTCGTAGGCGGGCCAAGAAATACACCCTAGTCAGCTACGGCACTGGTGAGCTTGAGCGAGAGGCAGAGGAGGAGGAAGAAGGTGACAAAGAAGACGCCTGTGAAGTAGCGTTTCTGGGCACGAGTGAATCAGAGGTGGATGAAGAGTTATTGTCTGACATTGACGACGGCGCACAAGTTGTGAACTTTGACTGGGATTCTGGACTAGTGGACATCGAAAAGAAACTGAACAGAGGGGACAAGATGGAGATGTTGCCAGACACCACAGGCAAGGGTGCCCTCATGTTTGCCAAGAGGAGGGAGCGAATGGATCAAATCGCGGCGCAAAAAGAGGAGGAGAGGGTGAGTGGAGTGCCAAGCAGAGAACCAGATGCTGCCCAGACAGACGGCCTGAGAACTCTGGCTTCTTACCAGAGGAAGGAAGAAGAGTCCGTGAAAGTGCAGAGCTCAGTGAGCAGAAGCTACATAGAGGTGAGCCATGGTCTTGGCCAGGGGCCCCAACAGAATGGCTTCAGTGGGGTGTCCGAAGCAGCAGAGGCCCAGAGGATGGTTCCTATGAACAGAACAGCCAAACCCTTCCCAGGGTCTGTGAGCCAGCCTGCAACCCCCTTCTCCCCAACCCGGAATATGACGAGTCCCATTGCCGACTTCCCTGCACCGCCACCTTATTCTGCGGTCACGCCTCCACCCGAGGGCTTCTGCAGAGCAGTGTCAAGTCCGATAGCTGGCCCAGCACAGCCTCCTCCGTGGCCCCAGCCTGCCCCGTGGTCCCAGCCAGCCTTTTACGATTCATCTGAGCGAATAGCTTCCCGGGATGAAAGGATCGCTGTGCCTGCCAAAAGAACCGGAATATTGCAGGAAGCCAAAAGGAGGAGCACGACAAAACCCATGTTCACCTTTAAAGAGCCCAAAGTGAGCCCGAATCCCGAACTCCTGTCACTTCTTCAAAATTCGGAAGGCAAAAAGGGCGCTGGAGCTGGAGGCGATTCCGGACCGGAAGAAGACTACCTCAGTTTAGGAGCAGAGGCTTGTAATTTCATGCAGAGCTCCTTGGCAAAACAAAAGACTCCGCCTCCTGTGGCTCCCAAGCCTGCAGTCAAGTCCTCGTCCTCCCAGCCAGTAACTCCAGTTTCTCCCGTCTGGTCCCCAGGAATGGCTCCAAGCCAACCTCCGGCCTTCCCCACGTGCAACCCGTCGCAGGGCACCGTCGTCTCCTCCATCAAAATAGCCCAGCCTTCCTGTGCTCCCGCCCGGCCTGCGAGTGCTCTCACCCTGGCTGGTCCCTTCAAAGGACCACAGGCAGCAGTGGCCAGTCCAAACTACACACCGAAGCCAACCGCTCCCGCACCGACAGCAAACGCCGCTCATGCTGGTACAGTGGGACCATCCAGTGAGCTTCCAGGAATGAGCGGGAAAGGAGCCCAGCTCTTTGCTAAAAGGCAGTCGAGGATGGAGAAGTACGTGGTGGATTCAGACACGGTGCAGGCCCATGCGGCTCGTGCCCAGTCTCCCACCCCTTCTCTACCTGCCGGGTGGAAGTACTCGTCCAATGTCCGGGCACCTCCTCCTGTGGCCTACAATCCTATCCACTCCCCCTCCTACCCTCTGGCCGCTCTCAAGTCTCAGTCATCAGCCCCACAGGCCTCCAAGACAAGCAAGAAAAAGGGCAAAAAACCCCTCAATGCTTTGGACGTCATGAAGCACCAACCCTATCAGCTAAATGCATCCTTGTTTACTTTCCAACCTCCAGATGCGAAGGATGGCCTCCTCCAAAAATCATCCGTCAAGGTCAATTCGGTGCCAGCCATGAAGCAAGCCCTTCCTCCGCGGCCAGTGAATGCTGCTGGCTCGCCCACAAATGCGCAGGCCTCGTCCGTGTACTCGGTACCAGCATATAGCTCTCAGCCTCCCTTCTTTGCAGAGGCCACCTCGCCAGTCAGTGCGTCGCCAGTGCCCATGGGCATTCCCACCTCTCCAAAGCAAGGATCAGCCTCTACATCTTATTTTGTGGCACCAAGGCCGAAGTTCTCCGCCAAGAAAAGTGGTGTCACAGTTCAGGTGTGGAAACCATCTATTGCAGAAGAGTAATCTTGTAGCCGAAGCTGAGTGTCCACTTTGCTTGAAACAAGTTGTTTGCAGTGTTTCTTGAGTCCCGGAGAATGCCTAGCAAGTCCTCAACTTACTTAATTTCAGATGTCACTTCCCAATCTGGGTCCAAGGAGCATAATATTTTTAATGAGTCAAAAATCTAACTCAGATTGACTTAAAACGTAATTTTCTTCTTTGCACACTTAAAATGTATGGGAGCACCCCAAATAGACATGTGCCATTATATTAAGTAAGCGGGATACTTAGGATTTATGCTTTAGTCACGAGAAAGACAGTGATCAGTGTTATCAAACATTGCACACAGCCTTTACGTAGTGTAACAGCTGCACTCTTGTGGTGAAAAGGTTCAAATGTAGTGAAAATATAACATGTATTGACTGAGATTTCCTTTTTAAGTAGTGCTTTATCTCTATTACTAGGGTTAAGGGATAAGAAATTTACTGAGGACAGGGATCAGCTCTGGTCTGTCAACCTCAGCCACCTGTTTGATATTGCAGAGAAGATACTTCTGGGGGTTGTTGAAATGTATATAGTTTAGTAAGAAGAGTAAGAAAGAGGGTGTCAGTAATTTCTGAGCACTTATTTTGTATTAGGTTCTTTGCCAGATGTTTTACCTGTATTAACTCATTTCAGAAGACTTCTTTAAGGTAAATGAGATAGGGCAAGAGGGAAAATTATCCGTCGAGATGGATTTCCATCTTCTCTTCCCAGTTTACTTAAGAAACTGAGTATATATATATATATCTCCAATTGCCCATGAAAGTGTAAGTTTGTTTTCCTCAGCTGAGGCAAGTGAGAGAATACAGTATAGAGGAATATTGTCTAAAAGGGTGAACAGACTGCAGATAAAGATACATATGGCACTTATTTTCCCTTGGGAAAGCACGTAATTGAAGCATGAAAAGTTACTGACTACAGGGGCTGATTGTGAAGCACGAGGAACCCCCTATGTGTGGAGGCCGTAGGGTGAGAACACACATGATTAATTTCTGAGTGACCTCACAGATCGTTTTTCCTTGTGTTTGTTTTGCTTTCTGACTACTGCTTCTCCCACTGTTCCTTGCAATTCTATTCTCGCACCTTCACTTTGTTATTTATATTTGATGGACCAGGAGGATTCAGGCAAGGTTACCTTGTAAATTGGATTGGTCACAGACCATGCCGTCATCCAGCTGGCTATGAAGTTAATAATGTTACTGACAGTAAACCTGAAGACCTTTCTCATGTCTATTTTAAGTCCAAGTCTGACCAACCATGGAAAATATTCAACATGAATTAATGTAGAGAACCATAAAGCATTTTTGACAGCGTCAAGGAAAACCTACTCAATACAGGAGATCTGTTTAGAGACCTCTTATAAAAACTTGCCTGGTGGAGGGTACAAGGTACCATTTTAATCCTCTGAAAATATCTGTATTCCTGTTCTTTTACTGCTGTCACTGTCAATCTGCTATATTTTTCACTATCCTATTAAAATATTACTTTCTTCTTTATCTGTTTATGTACATATTTTAAAAAATAATCTTCCCTGATGAGCAGTTCTGACCTAAGTCACTTCTCTGATATTTCTCCTCTATTGCTCCCAAAACATCTGAATGTCTTATGGTGAGCATATTCATTTCTCTGTATTTTGTAAAACCACAAGCTGTACATTGTATAACCCTCGGAGCACAGAAAAAAGAATTAAGTCAGCTATAGGACAATGGGGCTGTTTCTTTTGCCTTTTTTTCTGGAAAATCTTCCGTTGCCTTTGGGGGCAGTTTACCTAGAGGTTACAACCACAGGATGTAGCTCAGTCTCTCATTTGCCTTTTTGGGAAATCAATGAGAAGATTAGTACAGGGTAAAGGAAAAAACAATCTATCCATTATATAACACCATTGTTTAGTATTACTTGTTCACTACAAAGGAGGTCTGTTAAATGCTGTGCATTTTGCATTCTTTTCTAATAGAACAACTAAAAAAGGCCTCTTAAGGTGAAGCAGGAAAGATCATTTTTATAACTTTGCAGTCTTAACATAGCATTTAAAGAATGGCATGAAGTAGAGGAAAGATAATGCAACACAAGGTAGTTAATTTGAGATCACCGGTTCAAATGTAGCCTAGCATGGTAATTACCCACAAGTATTCCCATTTGTCCAGGGGTTTGTGGTATGCAGGAATGAGAAGTGTTTTCAGTCCATTTCCTGTAGGACAGGTGGCAATCTTAGCAGAGCCGCTATTTGGAGTTGATGACTAAACACACCACTAGCATGACTGGGAGTGTCATAGGGTTCCCAAAAGGCTTCTCAGAAACATGCCAGGCATGTAGTCAAAGCATCCACAACTTTGGGAATTGGAAACATAGGTCTGATCTTGAATCAGACGGTCCTACATTATGGAGGAGGAACGGGAATCCTTCCAGACTGTATCTGCAGAGTGTGACCACATCATGAAGGTGGGGGCAGTGGGAGGGAAAAGGACCCAAGCCAGCTCCCTGGGGAAAGAGGGATTCCCTTTGCCACTTGTCCTCAATCAGAGAGCCTCCTGGGAACTTGCATGCCCAGTAAGCTGCATGCGCAACCTTTCAGGTTGCAGCTGTGGGAATGATGTCAGCGTGGCAGGTGGGAGGCTTAGAACTCATGACCTCAGCTTCTCTCCCGCCGGTCACCCTTTGTGATCCGGGTGTCGTTGGCCCTATTGTGGTAGCAGATGTTTGGCTGGTTGGTCATGAGGTATGAGGAGGCAGGTTTTGTTTAGGTTTTAGCACCCTGCCTTTTCTCTTGTCCTCGCTAGCTCAACTTCCAGGTAGAGTGCCTGTGACGTCAGGTTTTCTTCATCACCACAAAAGCAGCGATCATTTCCCGAGTGCCGGTGTTATGTTAGGTGCCTTGTGTACCTTACCCCAAGGAGCCCACTGCAAAGTTTACTGGCACTGGAGTATAAAATAAAATGTAATCACAGTTACTGACACTGCAGGATCTTATGCAATTTTTTACCATGAGTCTCCCCTTAATAACGTCTCAAACCTCTCTTCCTGACTGTTGTGGCATAATGAATATGCACGACACTAGATATTCTAGGAAGAAAGGTGTATGTAAATCTAAGTAAGGCAGATTCCTGTCCAATAGGAGAGTAGACTGAATCCAGAACCGGTCAGATTGGAGATCTGAGCATTGCCACTTCAGTATTAAAACATTTCTAATTTTATTTCTAATATTTTAATAATAAGCACATTCTGTTGTGAGAGGGAAGAATCACTATTTCTGCATTTTGACTACTCATTGATAGTAGAAAGCATAAGTTTTTAGGAATATATTTCATGAGTCACATTTGGATTGTCATCCTGGAGCATGTAAAAGTTTGTATTTCAAAATATATCTAGCATGACTGTTAGTGATAACATGTATCTCATTTAATCTCCAGAAGAAGCAACTCATTTAACCACGGGAAAACTGATCTGAGTTGCAAATAGTTCTTTCAAGCAAGCCAGGGTTAAAATTTGTTTAGGTAGTGCCAACCCTTTTCAAGAAATGGGCTTCTTCATGGGCAGCTGAGTGTTACCACCCAGCCTAAATTCTAGCCTGGCAGCAAGAATCACATCTGAGAAGTCAAAAATAAACGATCTACATTTAAAGGGTGTGGACTAGCAAATGTGGGACCATTGTCCTATTTACAGCCACTAGGTTAGAGAACTTTGAAGGTCATTTGGCTGCTGACAGCCATGTCAAACACCGGGACTCCGTGGCGCTTTCACAGGGAAGCCTCCTAAGAGTTCAGAAGACACATGGCTGTGAGCGTCTGAATGTGGATTTAATCCTTCAGACAAAAGCCCTTGCTGTGTATCATTTTATCCAGTTATAGAGATGAGAAACCGCAAGCACCCGTATTCTAAGGGTGAGTTCCTGAAACCCACTGCTGTTTTATGAGTCACAGCCGGCCTGGCAGGAAGGGTATTTGAAGTCATGGTTATCAAAAAGAAGTGATTGTTTTCCGAAAAGCTAAATGCTTAAAATGCTTCCAAAGGGAGGCAGTGGGTTGGGTGTTCATTCCCTCCTAAAATCAGAGCTATTGAGTTTGTTTTAAAAATTGCTACAAGTTCATGAGAAAAATATGTAAATTCTAAGAACCAACATTATATTCCCTGACACACTGACCCTCACTGGTCTCATGTCCCCTCATCACTGGACTCTGGGGGACACAAAGACTCATGTAACACTTCAGTGCTGCTGAGTTCGTCAACAAGTATTCTGGGAAAAAGCAGAATTGAATTCTTCTCTAGACTTCCCACCAGGGTTGGCCAAAGGCCATAAAGCAAACTAGCAAATTCCCACAGGACCCAAACACCAGGCAAAATCACTAAAAGAGGCCAGGCTCCATTTCTTCCTCTATGGTTTAAAAAAAAAAAAAAGCACAAAAATTATAGGTTATTCTATGGAGCAACAGGCCAATAAAAACCAGTCTTCAGGGGGAGCCCCCAATCAGACCTGTCCTTTCCTTGATGTTATCAGATACAGCCAATTTCTTAACTTTTTAAAAATTAAATTTTTTAAATTTCTATGGTATGTGTATGTGTACACTAAATTATCATTTGGCACTTGGAAGTCACAGAGCTACCTACTCAGGGGCAATTGAATGAAGAAAATATTTAATTTGGAAACATAGAATCCTGTCAGGCATTTCTCAGACCCCTGATTTTATATGAGATTTGCTAACTAATGAAGTGTATCTCAAATATAAAGAAAGTTAGGCTTATATAGGGCCTATAGTTTAAACAACTTTTTGTTACTGATACATAGAATTTCTTTTACCCCTGTTACATCATTCTTCACATGTTTATCTAAATTATGTATGCTTTGTGACTGGTTAAATATACATTCAGGGTCCCTAATAAAAATAGTTGTAAGGACCTGCTTTCCAGACTACCTTCATTCCTCTACCCAATAACAGTAATAATAGTCAGAAGAATAATAACATTCATATGTGCCGTGGAGGAATCTTCCTTTCCCAGCCTCTACTTCTTGAGCTCCTTGTTAACTATTAATGGTTGGTTCATGGAAAAACCAAACAAAACAGAAAGCAAAGGAATGCAGCTAGCTGAAAAGAAATGCACAATCTAGGAATAAATGGAGACAGTTTTTCTTCTTGGGAGTAAATACCAAAAAAGAAAGTATTGGATTGGTTACAGACCTTGCTGTCATCCAGCTGGCTATAACATTTTACTTATTTATTTATTTATTTTTAAATGTTTACTTATTTTGAGAGAGAGCATGTACCTGAGGGGGAGGGCAGAGAGAGAGGGAGAAAGAGAATCCCTAACAGGATGTGTACTGACAGCTCAGAGCCTGATGTAGGGCTCCATCTCATAAACTGTGAGATGATGACCTGAGCTGAAATCAAGAGTAAGACGCTTAACCAACAGAGCCACCCAGGTGCCTCTTGAGAAGACATTTTAGAAGTCAGGGAAACTTGATGTCTTTATTTGGTGGACTAATCTGTTTTCAAGCCCATTCAAGGGCCCTGGGTAAAGTATTATGATCCAAAACAGGAGGACTAATCTGTTTTCAAGCCCATTCAAAGGCCCTGGGTAAAGTATTATGATCCAAAACAGGATTACATGGATGGGGACAGAAGCTGTGGCAGTCATTTAGACAACCTCATGAGACCTGAGGAAAAGATAGGAAGTGGGTTCATGCATTAAGTTCTACTTTGTGCCAAGAACTCTGTTAATTACTTTCCATAAATTATGACAATAGCTAACATTAGCCGAGCACAAATTTGGGGCCCTGAATTGTCCCAGGTATCATTCATAGATGATTTATTTTCTTTATTGAGATATAATTGACAAATAACATTACATTAGTTTCAGCTGTACAACATAGTGTTTGATATTTGTATTCATTGTGAAATGGTCACCACAATAAGTCTAGTTAATAGCCATCACCACACCGTTATACTTTTTTTTTCTTTGGGATGAGAATTTTTAAGATCTACTCTCTTAGCAACTTTCAAATATATAATATAGCATTATTAACTGCAGTCACCATGCTGTACAACATATTCTCAAGACTTCCTTATCTTAAAACCGGAGGTTTGTACCTTTTGACCACCTTCACCATTTCAACCATGCCCCTCTTCACACCCCCCACTGGCAATCACCATAGATTATCTCTCTTAATCGCTAGTCCTTATGAAATAGATACTATCAGTATTCCCAGTTTATAGATTAGGGTTGGGATTCAGAGGCACAGAGAGGCTAAAAAACTTGCCCAAGATCACACAGTGTTACATACTGGACTCTGGATTCAGTGTGACCTTGCACTCCTAACCAATTACACTGTGATTTCATTTATTCTTCAGAATGACCCTGAATGGATGATATTACTCCCAATTTACAGATGAGGTGTCTGAAGCTCAGGGAGGCTAAAAAAATGTGTCCAACAATCACTAAGCTTATGAGTAGTAGGCTAGGGTTGGAACCAGACATTTGTCTGACATCCAAGCCTGGACTCTCCCTTTAGTACCATGTGGTTTCCACCATCTCATTAGACCCCAGAATACCACTCCCTGAGACCTGTGCTCCCCAGACTAGCAAGAACCCCTGTATAAGTTTTATAGGTGACTCTGACCATGTTGAATGACATTAGAAAGGACCTCCTTACCAAGATTGCTCGTAAAATCAGGTGCTATGATAGTGTGTTAGAAGTGAACACCAGTCTCTGAGAAAAGAAGCATCTGTTTAATAAGTAAAAAAGATGGATTTGACAGTGATTTTGTACTAGTCACCCAAATTCTTTTATTTTCCTATTTCAGGATGAATAGGTGATATTTATGGGCTGAGACTGGGAAGGAATGTCAGTTAAAAAAAATAAAGCACAATCAAAATCTCTACATAAAAGGAAGTGCTCTCCTAAGCTTCATGCCATTTTGACTAAATGTAATTCAGGGAACGTTCTTATTAAATAGTGAATCAGCACCCAGCTTGGCTTGCAAGTAATAACTTGAGTAATAACTGAGACATATTGACAAGAATATTCTAAACAGAATAATGATGAGAGAGTCACAAGCTTTCAGTGTTTCAAACTATAATCTAAAAAATAATTGTCACTGAAATCTTAGAATTCCATGAAGTCTCTTCCGGCTTGTCTATCCTGGATATGCATGAGGCAGCAAACCTTTCCTGCCATAGTGTCCTCAATGGAGAACTTCTCAACAGAATTTAAAGACTTCCCAGCAAGAACATTTTTACACCTTGTGTTTTTTTCCAGTAGTTTTTTCTTTCTTCAATGATGTCTCATTGTTATTTTGAAAACATCTCCTGAAGAACTAGTTAGTGTAATGGATTCTAAACATGGTTTTGAACATTCCCATCACTAACGTCAAGGAGAGAAGAGGTGAACTTCTGAGTTTATTATAAAAATCCCCTCATTATATTTGTAGAGCTTCACTGTCTCAATTTGAAATCATAGAGCCATTAACAAGATGATAATTATAAGGTCTTACTATATGCTGGATGCCATTCTAAATACTTAACAAATGGTGACTTTTAGTCATCACAAAGCAGAAACTGTGATCATTCTACTTTACAGATGAGAAACTGATGTAAAGAAAAATTAAGGAGGTGGGGAGAAGGCTGAAGACCAGACAATCAAGCACCAGAGCCATTCTTTAAACACAAGGCTACATTACCTCTCCTGATCCCAAGACAAAGGTCACAGATAAAATGAATTGTCTATCAGAGCAATAAGCTTTACCAGTCTCAGAACAAACCCGAAAGTTACTTTAAATCTTCTAAATCAAAGTAAGAAATATTAAAAAGACTTCTTAGACTTTGGTAGCCCCAAATGGTAGACATTGGTAAGCAGTACAAGGGGAGAGGAAAAGCTATAGTTTTATTTCTGTCAGCCTATCTTATCTGCTTCTAATGCAGTAACTGGTAGGTGGAAGTCTAAGATTTTGCTAGTTACCATTGAACAGATATGCACTAGACCAAACTTCTTAAACACCCACTCCAGACAGACAGTGTCATATTTTACTAGGGCTGTGCAAATTTGTAACTGATAAATTAAGGAAACAAAGAATAGTGATGAAGAGAATTCTCTCAAATTTTAATAACAACAATGTAGAAAGATATTCCCCCCCAACTTTTAAATTGAAAAAGGCATGGTTTGATTTAGGAGATGCAGAAGGTAACCATTCCTGAAATGAAATTCACCTGTGATTAGATGGGACAATGTACACAAACAGCAAGTGTACAGAGGCACAGTTTATAGTGGGTAAGTGTGGCCCTGGGCCAGACTGCTGGTAGCTGTATTCCAGGCCCACCTCTTACTGCTTGGGAGACTCTAGCAGATGATTCCACCTCTTTGAGCCTCAGTGCCCTTAGCTGTGAAACGGGGACAAATGTAGGTGCACCTCACACACTGTAAAGATTATAAGAATCAATAAGTGCTGTGTGTATAGAACAGTGCCTGGCACACTGAAAGCATTCAATATAGGTTAGCGATTTGTATTATTGCAAAGGCCACTTAACACACGATAGCTACTATTTCAAAAACTCCCAAGGAGGAAAACACATATACAACAATTAAACAAGTTCTTTCGTTTTCTTCTGTTAGTGTGAATCCCAGTGTAAGGGATCTAACACAACTAAAATAGAAAAAGCAGAAGCAATGCCTATAAATCTCCTATGGACACAAATAATCAGCCCTCAAGAGTCTTTCTGAGAAATCATTTCCTCTCTTTTAGTGAAGCTTTATATGTCCATATTCCTCTCGGTTCAGCCTATTGGACAATTTTTTTCTTCTTTGTCTTAATCTGCTGTTCTTGCATTGTTATAATGGTATACAAAAGGAGACGAATTCAAAAAGACTGGTACAATATTTAAAAACAAGAAACAAAAAACAAAACAAAAGGAAACCCTTAACATCAGCTTTGAGACTCCATTATAAAGGGACTATGCTCAATTCAAAGTATCAATGTTAAATAAAACAATTGGGGGTGCACTTAGCACTATAAAGAGAATTCTTATGGGAAAATGCATGTAAATGAAATATACTCTCAAACTTGGGTAGCTGGTATTCTAAGTACGGTTCTGGTAGGATAGTTGAAGCTTAAATCCATTTATCATACAGAGTGTGGAACAGCTGGCACCCCTTCGCTGAGGCTCCCCCAATTCAGCCCTGCAACAGTTGGGACTCTGACGGAACCTGGCTGACCTCTGAAGGCGCTGTAGACAGCTGTTCTTATCCCTCCTCCCCAACACTGTCCCAGGACAAAGGGTCAGTAACCTGGCCTTTTTAGAGTAATTGATCCCCTTGCCTGCGAAGCGTGAGCAGTTTCCAAAACCAGAGCGAAACCTCTATTTGTAGAGAGCAAACTCCCAGCTCACACAGCAAGTGATAAAAAACAATTCTCAGAAGCTGAGCGACTGACGTAGGGAGGAACCTAGAATACGAGCTGCCTTTAAAACCCATGGAATTCTGGTGGGTTTTCTGGTGTACTTCTAGACTCTTTCTGAGTCAGAAGCAGAAGTCAGGACATAATCTTAAAGAGAAAAAAAAATCAAAACAAGCTGAGATGCTGAAAATTTTATCTGAATCCAAAACTGCTTTTGTTTCAAATACATGTCAGTTGATTTAGTTCTGTTTTCCTTTTGTGCCATGTAATTACATTTTTTCTTAAAAAGTAAAAAACAACTAGATCTCTTTCTTGAATTGCATAGCTCTTAGTTCTTTCTTCTCCTAATGTCTCTCAGATTATTGAAGAAATGTTCACAAATCTGCCCTCTAGAGCTAAAAATCACCAAAGAATAAGCTGGACTAATATAAATAAAATGCTAAATAAAATGCTAAGTGTCATACCAACTCTTCCACAGTTAGGTCTTGTTTTATTCTTTATATCACACTCAAGAGTTTCTTTATGGTCTGGCCCAGTGGACCACTTACTTGTTAATGCTCATCAAACAGTACCAATTATAACTCTTCATATAAGCACAAAAAAGCTAACTAGATTTTGAATTCTACATTATGAAACATCCAACGAAATGTTACAACAGAGTGGGCGGTATTCCTGAAATAAAAAGCAAAGCAAATGATATCACTTAGAATTTTTATTTTAATTGTACACTTCAGTTTACCAACCAGTAAGATTTCCTTTATATACAGCACTTTGGTTTTAGCCAACTATTGCCTTCACAGTGTTCTAACACACAGTTTTCCAACCCTTGTTTCCCAGGGGAGATTAAGACCTTTTTTCCCCCATCTGGCCCCACCTTGGAAATTCTGATTTAGGAGGTCTGGGTGGGGCCCAGGAATCTGTTCTTGTCCCACACACCCCAGGTGATTCTGATGCTAATGATTGTGAACCACACTCTGAAAAACACTTTTCTAATGCACAAAACACTTAGGTCAACCTTGTTCTTTGAAGCCCATAAATAGTTTTCCAGTTTATCCAGTCAGACACAGCCAGACTTGTAAACTGCACCTGCCTTCAAAGGCTCTTGATGCCTTGTTTGAAGTGAGCAGACACTGAAGGGTTGACCGTGCGGAGTTGCCATCAGAGGCCCAGGAGATGGCAGCAAACTCTCTTCCTGCTCGGAAAGTGCTTCCCAGGCAGCCGTTCTAAAACTTGTGAATAATTTGCTCTGAACATTCTTTCTAATTTATTTTTTAAACAGAAGAATAAAGAGGGCCTTCAGATATGATTCTATCCAACCCCATGCTTCTCATCAAGGCTGAGAATAAATATTTCTAGGAATAGAATGATACAATTTTATAACCTAGAGAAGGGACTGTACAAAGTTCCTTGGTTGTTTTATCTTTGGGGAAAGGATTGTAGGACTTCCCTTGGCTGTAAGGGAATAGAGTGTGTTATCTGCAGTCAAAAATGTTCTTACTAATAACTAACTTAAATCTCTATGGAAGTAATCAAGACATTTTTATTTGGGGATCTAGGCTGAAGGAGACTTTCGGAGCAATTAGCCTTTTAGAATGAAAACGAATATGATTTAAAACTTTCTTTTTTTTGTTTTAATTTTTTATTTCTAGGAGAGAGAGAGAGAGAGACAGCGGGAGCAGGGGAGGGTCAGAAAGAGAGGGAGTCACAGACTGAAACAGGCTCCAGGCTCTGAGCTGGCAGTCAGCACAGAGCCCGACGCGGGGCTCGAACCCACGAACCGCGAGATCAGGACCTAAGCGAAAGTCGGACGCTTAACCGACTAAGCCGCCCAGGCACCCCTGATTGAAAACTTTCAAAACTACAAAGAAATTTGTGTACTTTAATGATCACGGGGTCAAAGATCCCAATGTTTTTGCTGTGCCTTTACTTTAAAATGGTCAAATGGTGTGGTACATTGACAAAATGCAAAATCAGTTGGGAGCTGCTTAAGTATTAGAAGAATGTACAGAACAAAGGGACAAGTAGACCCACTGAGTAGCAGTTTTGATTGCAACAATAGTATTGTTTTTCAGGCCTTTGACCCAATAGTACTGTCTTTCAGGGCTTTGACCCACTGAAGTTTATTTCTAACACAAAAAGGATGGTGATGTCTGGAAGTTCCGTAATATGAGACAAATGTCCACTTACTGGTGGGAGGAGAAGAGACCAATGAGAAATAGGAGAGCTGGATATTTGAGGAATTCTGGTGTGGATGAGAGAGTAAATGCCACCGTAAATGGCAAATAGAATGTTAGGAGTGATGAACAGAAGCTCCCACCTAGTAAGTTTCAGTTTAACTTAAAACTTCAAAATCTTACAGGGAAGAGTTCAAGAAGGAATTAACAGATATATCAGACACAGAAAATATGTTAAGAGCTTTAATACATGTACTTAATTTCATTTTCATAACCTTATTTGGAGGAAAATTACCCTTATTTTTTTTTATTGATATGCAAACTGGAGCTCAGAGAGGTTACGAAAATTGCCCAAAGCCACACAAATAGTCCTAAAATGGCAAACCTACCAGCTGACTCCAAGCGTATCTGCTTTCATAGCCTGTGCCTTCACCACCACAAGGCCTATCAGGTGTGTTGTAAAAGGAGGTCCTGTGGCTCATGGAAGCCGGATTGCAGGATCACCTATCCCTTCCATCTCTGAGATTTTATAATTTGTTGTATAAATATCTTCTATAAAACATCTGGGTGTTTAGGTTCTGTGAGTATTTTGCTGTAGTTCAATACTTGGTTTAAAAACCAAGTTCAGTTTAAAACCTGACAAGATAAAATTTGTCTGTGCCTTGCCTCTAATTCCAGGATCTTTGCCTCAGGAACCACAGTTAAGTGCATAATTTTTTCTAATGAAAAAAGCAGAGCTTAGAAGAGAATGATTTTTCTTTTCTTGAAGCCATGACTAGAATGATATGCTTCAGTTCTAGTGTCTGAGAAGTGTGATTATAATTACCCCTGACTATTCTTGAAACACACACAGAGATGTTCGGAAGAGGGAGAGCGTTGTGAAACTCAGAGCAGCCTCCAGGGGCAGCAGCTACGAGACACCCTGGGGTAAGGTGAGAAACAGCTGGCGAGCTGTAAAGCAGAACTTCCAGTATCCTCTGCTTATCATTTCACCTGCATCACTAGACCTTTGCCGGTAAAGCTCTCATGTTCCATTACATAAAACTATGTCAGATGTATCAAGCATTCATACAGAAAGCAGTCTTTTATAAAGAAGAACCATTTAGTATTTATCTTTGCTTTCACTATGCAACCTCTGTTTTGTTGTCCTTTTGTTTTGTTGTTTAAATTTCTGTGATTTTCTACTTAGCACTGTCAACCATGGTCAAAGTCAAAAATCCTCTCTTATGAATGGTGCATAAATGTTTAATTATCAGTGTATCAAAGTCACATGTACACTTCATTTTTTGCACACACAAGAAAGTACTCAACTAGACTGTACTGCATTTAGCAACTAGTTATAACATCAAAGTTGCATTTCACCTGGAAATAACTGACCCACGGTGATTAATCGTAGGAGATCGTCTCTCCTACTCCCACCGCTTTTAGGCACTTTAAGTGAAAGAATCTGGAGATAACTTTCCTCCAAGCTAAAACACACATAAAAGCTCCATCCTAGATCATACCCTTGTATGATTCCTGATGGTCAACAATTGCTGATCTACTAATTATCTTTTAAAAGGAACTTACCTGCATTAGAATTACCAATTCCAAAATAGGCCAAGGTTAAGAACAAGGATAGAACTGAAAAATCTGCACATTACTATCAGAATATGTCTCATAATATTTAAGAAATAGATCAAAACAAATTTGAGCAGAAATTTTTGACAGGTGTAACTTAGGAATCTTTTTACAAATAGATTAGCTCTAGACACTTCTTTTTCCATCCCTTACTCAGTGCTTTTTATTTTTTGTTTGTCTTAATGGATAGTTGCTTAAGAACTTCAGACAACAGGGGTGCCTAGGTGGCTCAGTCGGTTAAGCATCCAGCTTCCGCTCAGGTCATAATCTCGTTGGTGGGTTCAAGCCCTGCATCGGGCTCTGTGCTGACAGCTCAGTGCCTGGAGCCTTCTTCCGATTCTATGTCTCCCTCTCTCTCTGTCCCTCCCCACCCACACTCTGTCTCTCTCAAAAATAAGTAAATATTAGGAAAACAATTCTTGAAAAGAACTTCAGACATACATATTACCAAAGCCTCTTCTCTTAATCTCAAATGTGTACTTATAAGGACCTAGACATTTTAAGACCTCCAGAAGAATTTATGTTGTATCTTAGGCTAAGATCATATACCCAATGTGACTTAGAGGGTTGATGAAGTGTTTGTAGCTAATTGACAAGGCTTTGTTAATTCACGGATGTATTTGCATGAATCAATGCTGAAAGAAGGAAAAATAGTTTGGCAATTGGATAGTCAATAACTACCCAACATTAGCAAAATGAAGGCGATCTTGGGAATGAGGAATAGTCAGGGGAATGATAAGGAATCAGATCCTTTGAGTAAACATGTGGTCCACATAGCAAAATTTGCTAGAGTATTAATATTCAATGTTATATCTATGAAATTACATATTGCTGTTTTGGGAGAACATTAAGAAAGCTATACCAATAGGAAAATCTGTAATAATAGCTAACACCAAGGGCAAAATTAAAGCATGCTATTGCCTCCTGAGACACCTTCTTGGACCATTAGTTGGATTACAGATACACCTGTGATTAGTATGTTCAAGTGCAGTAAATGGTTCCCAGTTTGAAGAAGCGTTCTTGGGAAATTTCTGGTAAAAGATATTTCCACATTCTCTGTTTATATTTGAAAAGTACACCATCCTGACCATCACTGTATACTCCGCTTTAATCTCTTTTTGCCTGTCAGGGGGCCTTTTATTTATTTCAGAAAAACAATCATTCATCTGAAAACCCCACTTACTTTATGACATTCCTGTCTTTTTAAAATAAACTGACATACATGAAATTAGCATAAATCCCTCAGACAAGAAAGATATCATGAAATAAAACTTACCACTTGGACGAGAGAGATGTGGTAAGGCAATTAAGCAAAAATTTTTCCTATTCTGTGCTTAGGAAAATAAGTTTTTGGTGATTTCATGGGTGAAGAGTTGTATTTTTTGATTCCTAATTTTAAACATCACTGTGAGGCTATGTTTTTGACGAAGGAAACATAAATATGATTTGGCAGTAAATCTTAAATTTCCCAAGAACGGTAGTTTAAACATTTTCCCCAGGGACCAGGAAATGAATCAAAGGATCTATTGCATAAGCTTAGAAACGCAATGGACAGAAAAACAGTGACAAAGATCAAGTAAGTCATTTTTCTCATACTGTATTTTCCACATCTTTGGGAAATAATGCTGTCACGTGTTGCATAGTTGTTGGTGTGTCTTTGTCGTTACCACAAAGCAGCTTTAGTTTGTCAGTTTTTAATGCAATTAGGAGTTATGATAGAAGCATAGCTTAAACACATGCCAGGGAGAAATGTGGAGAATGTTGCCAGGCAAAGACCCAGTCAGGGTTATTACATGGTATGTACACATTTCTTTAAAAATTCTTATTCCTAAAATCTTAATTGATCAAGTTTTTCTCTGAGAAAGTCAAAACCATTCTACTTGGAAATGAGTTTGCTTAAGGGATGTTAGCTTGGCAACAAATAGCAAGCAGATAAGCTATAAAACAAATTGAAAAATCATCTCTCTTATCCCCACTTTTTTCCTAGAGGCAAATGCACATTCATGGTGACTTTTCTTTTTATGATTGAGGGAGGTGACAGTGGCCTGGGTTTGTTTTAGGAAAAGTATCTAGGATATTATGTGTAGCGAAAGCTATATTCAGAGAGTTAAACACATTTTAAGTGGGCTTCCCGGTGTATTAATATTACACTAATAATGACTTTCCTTTATTAAGTGCTTACTATAGGCCAGACACTGACAGTTTTCTTTAGAAACACCTTCCACAAAGTCAACAATTTATCTATTTTGTACAGGATCAACATCCTTTGTTTATTGTGAAAAGTACTTTTTTTCTGACTATAGAAAGTGATGAAATGTGAACTTTTAATAAGTTATTCAGACTTTTACTGTTTAAATCTTCTGTGAAGAGAGAGCTTCTCTTCAGAAAATATTTTGAAATGTGTTTAAAAGATTTTATTTTTACATTCAAGCCAATTAAAGTAGGCTTTTATTAAAAATATTTAAGTCTTTTCCCCAAAAAATATGAAAAATCAAAATGTCAATTCCAGCTCTTGAAACAGGACACAGTCTCTGTTAGTAGGAGTATTTTCATAGGCCATAATTTCACGAATGACATACTGTCTTTTTGAGGATAAAGGAGAGAGAGGGGGTAAAACATTGAGTTCATTGCTTTTTACTAATAGATTTAGTGCCCTAAAATTATTTAGATAAAATTTTATTATCTATTACTGTAATTTTTAAATTTCCCTACATAGACACATACCAGCTATGTGACCTAGGGTAACCCAATTTTTACACCTCAGTTTCCTCATTTGCAAGATTGAGATTATAGGGTTGTTGAGAGGGTTAAATGAGTTAATAGAAAAACTTGCCTAGCAGTGTAATTAGTACCTAGTAAAAACTATAGACGGTTTAGTTATTGCTATCATGGCTCCTAAGATGGAAGGGAATACAGAAGTATATGTCCAAATTCCTCCTTAACTTGGTCTTCATGACCTTAAGTTGAATGTGGTTATTTTTATTCTTTTATAACAGAGTGTTAAGAACGATCAAGAAGGCTGTATTTTGGCCCACCCAGAGCTAGCAGAGGGGTGAGGTCAGTGCATGTTTCTGGTCAGCTTTGCTGCCTGAGTTCTGGCGGGAGGGAAGCAATGGCTGGCACAGCGGTATCTGAGGCGTGTGGTGTTAATGCCACTTCAAAGGCAAGGCTCTCTCCTATTTTTATCCCGGGTCGGCAGCCTGCCTATGCAGTTGCCTCTTGAACAAAAGGTTCTGCCAGTTCTCTGACACCTTTTAAGACCTCACAGGCTCTTCTCACAATAACAAGAATAATCACCATTTGTTGTGCTGGGGGCATTCGATTTCTGAGTGAAATCTCGGCTCTACCCATAATCTTGAGACTGTAGCCAGCATTATTACCATTTTACAACCAAGGGCAGTACTAGGGCTGGAGAGGTTGAAGTCTACGGGTCACAAGAGGCAAAGGCCGGACTCCCAGGTCACTGTGACATCCAAGTTCACATTCATTCCAATGTATCATGCTTGCTTCCATTGTCATTTATAACCCTTACCCATTCTCGCAAAGGAATTACACTTTTAAAAAGTGTAATGTTTTAGAACCCAGATTTAATCGAAAAGTTAATCTGAAAGAAATCAAGATAAATAGTGACAGAGCCAAGATGAAAAGCACTAGCAACAAGATGGTATCCCTATTTTTGCTGTCTGTTTCATTTATGGAATCTTCTAAGCAATATATGGTTGCTTGGCTACTTTTCAATAATATGACTTATTAGTCCTTATTCTCTGCACTATTTTTCTTTTAATGTTTGCTTATTTATTTTGAGAGAGAAAGCCTATATAAGTGAGGTGAGGGGCTGAGAGAGAATCCCAAGAAAGTACCGTGCTTTTACCACAGAGCCCCATGTGGGGCTCAAACTCACAAACTGTGAGATCATGACTTGAGCCGAAATCAAGGGTTGGCTGCTTAACCGACTGAGCCACCCAGGTGCCCCTCCACTGTTCTTGTTTGTTTGTTTGTTTGTTTGTTTTATTTTTCAGAGGCAGGGGTAGGGTGGTGAGGGAGCCCAAGTTGGAGGAGGCAGAGAGAGAGGGACAGAGGATCTCTAGGGGAACAGCAGTGAGCCCAGTGCAGGGCTTGAACTCAGGAGCCATGAGCCCATGACCTGAGCCGAAACTAGGCACTAAATAGTGTCCCAACCCCTGCACTATTCTTGATGAGAAACATAATGCTGAAGATTTCTGTCTAAAGATATGGGCACTCTTCCATTTTTTAGATAGGAGAGTGCTACAACAGAATTTCCCAAACTCCACTGGTGAAGAAAATTTAAGATCCACTTTAGAAAAAGCAGAGCTCAAGGAATATGAGTTAGAGACTATTTTACTAAGAGACTATAACAAAAATGACCTTAATATTCCCCTTACCCCTTGACATCAAGCTTGACTGTATGTCCGTCACCTCAAGGAGGATTTCTCCTACATTTGAAGGTCTTTAGATAGAGAATTCTACATCTTCATGGAGAAATGTCTTTCCTGTTAACCTATCAGAAAAATGAATCCAAGACTCCTAGAAGCTGGAAGTGCCCCTAAGAGATTAGTTAGTAGAAAATGCTACTACTTGAGTAAAGACTGCACCTGCTTGTAGTCTCAGGATAAATGGAAAATCAACTTGCAGCTTTCTCTTCTTCAATTCCAATTAATCCCAATGTCCATTATCTTTTTCTTCCTAAGTCTTCCCTTTTTTTTTTTTAATGTTTTATTTATTTCTAGAAGAGAGAGAGACAGCGCGAGCGGGGGAGGGTCAGAGAGAGAGGGAGACACAGACTCTGAAGCAGGCTCCAGGCTCTGAGCCGGCAGTCAGCACAGAGCCCGATGCGGGGCTCGAACCCACGAACCGTGAGATCATGACCTAAGCGAAAGTCGGATGCTTAACCGACTAAGTCACCCAGGCACCCCTTAAGTCTTCCCTTATAAATCTTATAAGTATATTTTACACTCTCTTTAGGATTCATGCATAAAATTCTATAACTTTTCTCATTTGGGGAGTCAGAACACTCACACGTGCATGGACCTAAACGCAAATCATTTTACTTTCTACCTGTTTAGAAAAGTTGATGTTTGTAAATATTGATTAATCCTGTTTGTTTAGAAAACATGGCTTAGTGTGCATACTGGTGTGTGTGTATAGTGAAGATGGTGAGGATGAGTCTATTTATGTGAGTCTGTCATCACATGTAACTGATGTGGGGCTACATCTTGGGCCCCACATCATCTTAGAACTTTTGTGAAATTGAACAAGTTTCTTGGTTCTAGCAGTCTGATACAGAAACTTCATTCGTGCAACAAATACTTACTAAGCATCTACTTGCCAGGCACTACTTTAGGTCTAGAGATATCTAAATGAATAAAACAGAATAAAACAATAACTCTTACTCTTACATGGAGCTAAATTCTAGTGGGAAGAAGCACATACACAAAATAAATTAAGCATTTATTGTGTTAAATAGACTTAAGCCTAAAGGGAGAAATAAAACAGGGAAGGGGATAAGGAATTTTGACAGAGACAGAGACAGACAGACAGACAGACAATAGCCAAATAGCGATCATATGATATTTGAGTAAGGCCTGAAGGAAATGAAACAGAAGTCATACTAATGTCTGAAGTACTATGTTCCAGGCTGTGTACTAAGCGAATGTAAAGGTGCTGAGCCAGGAGTGTGTTTGGCGTGTTAAAAAAAAAAAAAATAGCAGAAGCCAGTGTGGCTAAATCCAAGTGAGAGGGAGAGAACAGGAGATGAAATCAGAGACGCAAGGAGGGGTGGGGCCAACGGATTTTACAGGGCCTTGTGGGTCAATGAAAGGACTTCGATTTTCCTTTTTGAAATGAGAAGCCATGAGAGGATTTTAAACAGAAGACTAAGTGACATAATCTGGCTTAGGTTTTAACAGGATAATTTTGGCTGGAACCAGGGAAACCAATTAGGAGACCATAGCAATAATCCAGACAAGATTATGATGCTTTAGCCTAGGATGGTGTCAGTGGAGCCATGAGAAATGGTTGCAGACTGGATGTATTTAAAAACTTTTTTTAAATGTTTATTTATTCTTGAGACAGAGAGAGAGAGGAAGAGGGAGAGCATGAACAGGTGAGGGGCAGAGAGAGAGGGAGACACAGGGTTCGAAACAGGCTCCAGGCTCTGAGCTGGCAGCACAGAGCCCCATGCAGGGCTCAAACTCACAAACTGTGAGCTCAAGACCTGAGCCAAGGTCAGATGCTTAACTGACTGAGCCACTGAGGCACTCCCGACTGGATGTATTTTAAAGTCAGCACTGACAGATCAGGTGTGGAGTGTAAGAGAAGAGGGAAGCATCAACAATGACTTCCAAGATTTTTTTTTATATTTTTATTTATTTCTAGGAGAGAGAGAGAGAGACAGCGTGAGCAGGACAGAGTCAGAGAGAGAGGGAGTCACAGACTGAAACAGGCTCCAGGCTCTGAGCTGGCAGTCAGCACAGAGCCCGACGCGGGGCTCAAACCCACGAACCGCGAGATCATGACCTAAGCGAAAGTCGGACGCTTAACTGACTAAGCCACCCAGGCGCCCCCAATGACTTCCAAGAATTTGACCTGAGCAAATGGGAAGCTGGAGAATACCTGATGCTTTCTTCTATTCATGTGCCTCTTCATAATCCTCTGTTTTTTAGAAATTCTTATGAATGATTTTAATTTTAAAAATTTTAGGTCTTTCTTTCTCAAAGAGACAGAGAAAGAGAGAGAGAGAGAGAGAGAGCCAGCGAGCATGAGTGGGGGAGGGGCAGAGAGAGAGGAAGACACATAATCTGAAGCAGGTCCCATGCTCTGAAATGTCAGCACAGAGTCCTACACAGGGCTTGAACTCACAAGCTGTGAGATCATGATCTGAGCTGAAGTTGGGTGCTTAACTGACTGAGCCACCCAGGCATCCCCTTTCTTTTTTAAATTAAAAAAAAGAATTTAATGTTTATTTATTCTTCAGTGAGAGAGACAAAGCAAGAGTTGGAGAGAGGCAGAGAGAGGCAGACACAGAATCTGAAACAAATAAATTCTTACAAATGATTTAAAAGTCAAATGAACTGTCATTTATTTCTGTTTGCCTCTGTTAGAGTTTGCTTATGATAAAGGATATATTTGTTATGAATATTTACTGATCATATATTTAAGAACGTTGTTGAAGGAGCTGAAATAACATTTGTCAGTTGGAGACACTTTATCCATGAATATTTAAGCAGGAATTCAGTCCAGAGAAGTTTTTGGCTTTCAAGGTTTATGTATGAAATAATTTGAACTTCAAATTATATCATATTAAACTTCTTTGGCTTCTAGGGCAAAAGAATTCACTTGCATTGCTTTAGACTTCACTTCATTGTCCTAAGTAAACTTCAACTACACTTCTTATTTATTTATTTATATAAAAAAATTTTAATGTTTATTTTTGAGAAAAAGAGACAGTGGGAGCAGACAGGGGAGGTGCAGAGGGAGAGAGAGAGAGAGACACACACACACACACAGAGTCCAAAGCAGGCTCCAGCACAGAGCCCAATGTGGGACTTAATCCCATAAACTGTGAGATCATGACCTGAGAAGAACTCAGATACTTAATTGACTGAGCCACCCAGGTGCCCCTATATTTCTTTTTTAAATGTTAAACATTTCCTGCCAGTTAAATTGGTTTTTAGACAGTTTGATAAGGAAACTAAACTGCTTCATTAACTGCCTTATCTCGATAAATCAGCATTTAATTGACATGAAAAATTGGTTATGTTAAACTGAGAAAGGTCCTCAGCTCCTCTGAGCTTTTTAGGTGACTTGAGTGCAGAGCCCCTTGTGTGTCTCACTTTCACATAAAGAGTGTGTGTAAATGTGATGTATTCCCTGTACCCTGGCACTTGCTTGTTCTTGTGACAAGTGGAAGATGGCAACATTAATTCATCCAAACCCCAATCACAATTTAAATGATTCTTTCCAAAATTTCGAAGATTTCATTTCATTTGGCTTGCTTGGATTTGAATCTTTTTCAAAAAAGTTTTCTCAAAACAATTTCATTGCAAGTATAATCTAACATTTGATTAAGATCTCTGGTATGAAACCACGTGGGTCCAACTTCCCCACTCCAGCATGTACTAGCTTTCTACCCTTGGGAAGTTGCTTACCTTCTTTAAGGCTCATTGTCCTTGAAAATAGGGATAATAATAGGGCCTACTTCATGGGGTTGTTTTGAGGATTATACGAAATACCCCATGTAAAGCAATTAGTAGCCACCTCTTGGCACAGAGTGTGAGCTGTTACTATTGGCTATTATTAAAGGCAGAGGTAGGAAACTGGCTCCTTTGTATTTAGCCACTGGTGGGAACATATAACACCAGGTGATTTGTGAGTTTAGTGGGGATCTTTGCAGCCTGTGATGCATGCATTATTTTGGACTGGCTAAATATTAGCATGTTCTTTCATGTGTTGAACATTTAAAGGACACACTACTCGAAATAAGCACAGACTGAATGTTCTACATGCAGTATCCACAGTGCCATCTACCAGATGACAAGGCCTCTTGGTCAGTTTGAATATTGGCTTCACTGGTTTGTTTTTGGTGTTTGTGTTTATGTATCTAAGTCTAATTAAGAAGATCAAGATATTATATCTGAATTAGCCTTACCTAACAAACAGGAAGAAGAAGGATGCAGAACACTTGAGAGTCTGACCACCATAGGTGTTATTTCTCCTTCGTTTGAAAATGAGGGATAGCTACAGGCTGGTGAAGGAATCCAAAGAGGGTGGAAGCAACTGGAAATACGTGAAGAAAAGGCTGTATAGAAGTGGAAGCAGATCTATCTTATGCTGTTAGGATTAATGGGGTAAAGTTTTGGGAGGCAAAATTGGGTTCAGTGTAAGGAGGAGGTTCTAAACAGTTAAAGCCTGTTTAGGATTGACCAAGATGCCCTGAAAGCAAGTGAGTCCCCTTCTCCAAAGCAAGGCCTGAGTGAAGTGTAAGGGTTCAGCTCAGAAGTCTATTTGAATCTCTTGAAATTAATCATTAGAACAGTTTTTTCATTCTATATTTAGCCTCTAATACATTTTTAAAAGAAAAATGAGAGAAGGACTTTTGTGGTCTACTGAAAATCTTAATGCGACATAATAGGATATTAAAGTGAAAGTTCCCCTAAGGCCCTCATATATGAGATGCTACACTCTAAAGTCTGATTCCAGACTAAACTACAGACTCTTCAAAGAACACAGCAGGAAACCACCCCCACAGTTCTGGAACCTCCCAGTCAGGTCTAGGTTGTTATGAGGGATCAGAGTATGTCAAGGAGAAGAGGATTTCATGACGAAGAATTCTGGATGCCATAAATCACAGGGTGTAGATTTGGAGTAGGTGGAGGTGGGGAGGTCTCCACCCCCTTGAGAGAAGAGTTGCAAGGTGGCCTCTTAGAGAGCTTGATATGAGATGAGGATGGATAGGATGACAGAGTGGATTGGGGTCCAACACCCTCCCAAGAAATCTGAGAGGTGAGAGATGGGCAGAAGATTTGTTTTGGCAAAGAATCAGGAAATCTGCTGCTGTACTCCCAAAGGCAAATGATGTGTGTTACCCCATGGACACATCAGACATAATGCTAATGTAACATATTAGTTACAGTTAAGTGCTTGCATATCAAAAATTTTAAGTTCTTTAGATACTAATACAACCCATGATGGTAACAACAACCAAGCATCTAACCCATGTTATGCTAGGATTCTACTAGTGGGCATTCAAATTCCAAAATAGAAGAAACACCTCTGTTATTTTCAGGTCCCTTTGGTCATTTCTGGCTCAGGGTATATCATGTGGTTTCCTTTAGCCAGGCAAGCAGAGAACAGCATGAGCACTGGGACAGAGACTGGCAGGAGGAAATTGTACCCAAGAACAAGATGTGAAAATTGTTTTGGGGAAATATGGTAAAATTAGGGGTTTGGGCGCAGGCAGGGACTAGAGGACTGCAGTATTTTAGGCACAAAGAGAAACAGCAATGTACCTAAAGACTATTTATACCATCTTTGTGAGTTTACGTGCTATTGTTAGCTTAAAAACTATGAAGGCATGTTTGGCAGTCTGAAGAATATGTAGAAGAGCAATAGTCATTTTGTACATTGAGGTAATTGTACTCTTCCTTCACGACCAGTCCTGCTACTATATTTGGCATGTGTGTCTTTTACAGGAGATTATTATTTTAACCTTAGTACTACTTAAATTTTTTCCTCAGAAAGCTTTGACTTACTCTTTCAGTATCATATCTCAGAGTTCTACTTTTTGCTCACATATTCAACTGATTGACATTTATGCCCGAGGTGAAAAAAATCTCTGATCTCTTTGTTATTACAATATCATTCAAAAATGTTTTTTGAACTAATTTCTGTTAAGTTTCCATTCTTCAAAAGGTCTTCAAGGTAAGAAGGTAGAAGAAAAAATGGAAAATAAAATTTTCACTTTCATCCAGTATTTAGAATGTTCTATCACTGAAGTGTATGTGTCCATGTTGTACATAATTCTTCCACATATATTGATAATTATTTCTTTTTGTAGTCATTAGCCAGTGATATTAGTCACCTATATGTATATTCAGGATCACCTTCTGTATTTCTATAGAATCTTAGATCACTTTATTAACATCCCTTCAAGTCTCTATTGTTTTAAAGACCTGTCTAAAACAGGTCCCTGAGGTGTTATATCTGATCAAAGATCACATAAAGCAGATATCACTGGAATTTGAAAACTGTCCAAGGACTCTAGATCAATGTTCTCTCTCTCTGTTAGTAAGGACAAAAGGGAGACATAGACATATACTATGGGAGACCAGAGCTAAATACCTCTTTATCATGTTAAATGTTAATACTTCTCACAGTTTAGAAAATTTCCTATTGATCTTGTCAAGATAGGTAAAAAGTCTTTTCTCTAAAGTGACCCTCTGTGACTGACTAACTTGACACAGCAAAGCTAAAAATAATACTGTGTTGTATGTTTCCTGAGGGCAAGGACTCTATTTAAATCATCTTGGTATTTCCAGACTCATAGATGAATATGCCTGGAAAATATTAGGTGTTCAATAAAATTTTCCCCTCCCTGATAATATAGTCCAGAGAACTTATTATTAGATCTAGATTAGGATAAAGAGATTAATGAAAACCATTTTTTAGGATTCAACCATTATTACTGAAATTTTAATGGTAAAAAAGAGAGAGGCCAGATTCATTATATTAACCGCTTTATTCTTGATATGCAAGCCAAGAATGAACCATCTACCTTCTTTGTGTGTCTAATGGAAACAAACAAACAAACAAACCATTTGAATCTAAGATAGTTTGTCAAATCCAGATGTTGATATTCACTTAAAATTCAAGAACTGAAGAAAGAAAACCTGTTGAAACCATTTATGAAAGCATTTTTAAGCATGGCAGTGCTTTTTGTTCCATAAACACACACTATTATATAATACTTTCAAAGCGACTCATTTCCCCTAGGTGTACATTTGCCACTTTTTGCCAGCAGTTTGCCTAAAGAGTTTCATGCAGAAGGAAATGTGTGAAGAAGTCATGTAGATAAGTAGTCTTCAGAATTCCTAGAAATACAGAAGGGGCAAAAGAAGAGAGAATTCAAGAGCTTCCAATTAATTATAGTTCTTCATACTGACAAACCAAACATTTAACATATAGAAGGGGATGGTACAGGACACAAACTCTCAAAGAAATAAGGAAAATAATACACATAAAAGGAAGCAAAATGCAAATGAAACAAGTGGCAAGAATGTTTCTTTGAGATATGGGCAATATACCATGCATAGAAAATAAAGATCCACGTGATCTTCAGCAATGTATAAATAGATTTTGAAAAGAAAATGGCCATCTACTCCATCAGATCAGTAATGTTAAATACAGCTAAGTAGCTCTTAAGTTTTTGTTTTTGCTATATTTGGTAGACCAAAATAAGATAATAGACTGAAATTCACCTGGGAAAAGTAAAATGCCCAGTAGCTCATGGCCTGTTTCTGGGGTAGTCAATATGTTTTGTTTATTTTGTACCAGGAAAACAGGACCTTAATGAGGGTGGGCTGTGTATGTAGATATGAATATGTGGAGGGTAGGTAAGTAAGGGCGGCTCCCAGTGATAACAGAGTCCCTAAGGTAGTGGTTGTACCTAAGAGAGATGGTAGTGATTGGAGCTATAGGTTCAGAGATGGAGAGCAGCAACAAAGTCCTAAGTGAAGACCAAGTCCCAGGACAGAGATAATAATACAGAAGCAGACTGTATTGGCTTTAGGATAAGCATTTTGGAGATTTGATTTTTACAGTGCTCAATGACTGCCAGGATTACTTTGGAATAATAGTCAGACAGTACAAACAAAGGAATGAGATATACTAAAATGTTCATTGTTTCTAGGAGATTGGACACTCCCTTTCTCTTCCTGGAAGACCAGTCCTGCCCACCATCTCTACAACATCTCCTTGGGTACACCAGCCTGCTTATAGCTACTCTAGCAAATCAACTGATAGGCTAGAGAAAGCACACAAGAGACTAACTCCTTGGGAAGCAGCAGCAAAGTCTCCTCTTGGTCTAGTGGATGATGCCTTTAAACCCAGGAATATCCAAGAATCCATTGTGGCCAATGTGGTCTCAGCAGCACGGAGGAAGGTGCTTCCAGGGCCCTCAGAGGATTGGAATGAGAGACCGTCCTATGTTCCTCAAGCCCAGAAGGCCAATACAGGATCATTTGCAAGGCAAGAGTATCATGTTGCATCCTTACCTAATAATATGCCCACCAACTCCCAATATGGTTCACAGTTCCCATACACATATTACAGGCAGCCTTCCAGAAATGATCCTGAAATAATGTCCATGGAAACTAGGTCTGATTACTGTCTTTCAATAGCTGATTACAACTACAACCCACACCCAAGGGGATGGAGACACTAAACATGAATCTTAGAAGAACTGGTCATGTGTTATCTATAATAGTAGCTTTTACAATGTTCCTTTGTAGGGCTTTTCACTTTTCTAGTAGATTTAGATTCACTTTTGGTCTTGGCTTGTTCTCAGAAGTCATTTATTTGAGTTTGTGTGTGTATGTATATGCACATGTGAGTGATCTCTTCCTTGTCTGCCCATGATAGAGAATTTCTTAGAGGAAAAAATTAATCCTATGCCTTGATCTGCTGGCATGTATATCTAATTCATAATCTTTATTCCATTTATTCCATTAATAGGGAGTAGTCTAGGTAACTAAACACTGCTCAATGAATGTGAAATTATATATTTTCTTCTATGTGTCTTAGTCCAAGAAGGAATTAATGAAATATGATGTACTAATTGTCATCAGCTGAAACAGCAAGGAATATAATGCTGGAGAAGATTTCAATGAGAGCATGCCATTGAATGATAATTATATAAAAAGAATTTCCTTGATGTTATTTTCAGCATTTCTCCGAAACATTTTCAAAAATCCAATGAAACTGGGTTTTTTAGATTCGAATTATAGGTGTTCTCAGAAAGAAAGAAATATTTAAGAATAAGGCAACTATACAGCTCAGAAGGACTTTTGAGGCAAATTGTGTAATGTATGAGGAATAGAAAGACTTGAGTAGAGAATTTATTTTTAATCAATTTAAAGCCAGCAGCCTAGGACCAGAATAGACTCTGGGTTTAGGTATCCTCATTTGTCAAATGAGAAGATCAGATTATTTAATCTCTTATATCCTTAACAGACCTGATATTCTGGGATTCTCTCATTGGTAGAATGGCCTTTGATGCATTATTCAGTTTTGATGCTTAGTATATAAATATAGTATTAATTTAAGAGTGGGTTAGGTCATCAGTGTCACTACATGTATAATTTAAGGTCCAAAAGGAATTGTTGGGAGACAGGTTTTGTGCTACGTGTTACATGGAGTGAGGGATGATGTGAAGAAAAAAACTATTAATGGGTTTAAGGAAGTGGTAGATGGATGTGTCTGTTATTATGCAACTGTAGGTCATGACCATTTATTTAGTTAAAGAAAACATGCCACAAGAGCCTATGCAACAAGTAGTGTTTCTTTATAAGGCCATCATTAGGATGTTCAAAGGAAGTGGAACAGCTGCTTGGTCAATTTCATGACCCATGCCTTATTAGCATGACCATGAGACAGTCAAACACCTGCTCCTTACTACCATACCCACAAAGTATTTGGTACGAGAAAATTCAAAGCGTTTAACATCATAAACAAGAATTGAGAGCATTTTAAAATAAAAAAAAACCACTTTGAATATTCAAAACCTTGTTAGATTTTTAAATGTGATTATTTTGCTTTGTTTGACTTTTTAACTCTTGAACTTATCATTATAATGGTGTCTTTCACAGAATAAAATTTAAAAAAGAAAAAAAATTTCCAGTCTATTAAGTGATCCCTTATCTTGGAAGTTAGAAGATTAAAAGTCTGAAGAAATTACAATAAGTTCTATTATTGATAGATCCAACCAGATACTAATTTATTCAGTGTTTAGTTAGGAAGAAAAGATAAATACTTTCTAACATTATACTGCTAAATTTTCTTAAATTTATATATTGTTAATTCTCTCAAACTATAAAATATAATTATGGACCCCTAAGACTTTCTATGACATCTTACAAAATAACGCCTGGTATATTAATCAGTATCTGTCAGCAAATTCTCAGGAATCCCCCACATAAAAGTATTATTTGCTTCAAACTTAATTATATTGACTGAATCATTCTAGATGTTAAGTGTGTTAAGATAAGGGTCATTTAGCAGAAAACACTGCCTAACAGGATCAGGTCCTATTTTGTTGCTTTCTTTTACCAATGCTAGAAGTGATTTCCATTACTTCTAAGATTTCATATACTGCAATTCCAAAGAAACTGCTATACATTATGTTATTCACTAAAACTTCCACTGAACCCAAAATAAAAAAGCAGACATTTTAAACTTAAATATTATAATAAAACAGCCATTTCTCTGTTTTCATGCACTAGATCAAAATTATCACTTGTGTGAAGCTATCTAAATTTATTTTAGACATCAAGAGAAAAACAATACATGACAGGAAAGTTGTATATTCTTCACTCACAAAGAAATGGACATCTCATATTTTTATTAGAAATTGGTGTTCCAAGTAGTCGTACTTTGGAGATAGAATTCTGAAAAGCAAAAGCACCAATGTCAAATCATCACAAAACATTGTGGGTATTTATCTCTGGGTTACGTAAAAAAGAGTAGTTAGATTGCTTGCATCCAAGCTAATGTGTGAGATGGAGACCTGCTGTGCTGAGATCAGATACCTATGGGTAAGAATACCTTAAATCTCTATGACAAAAGCAGCATTTTTAGAAGAGCTCTTGCTTATAAATAGATACCACATCTGTTAAGATAGTTTTCTACTACTAGCAATCACATAGGTCTTGTTTTACCATGGATTAAAAAGCATGTCCTAAAATATTACAGTATGTCAGTCATAGGGACACTAATTTGTCACCTTTCCTCCATCTTGAGTTTAAATACCACATCATTGCATGTGTGTGAAGTGTCTGCTATTAAAATGATTTAGATTTTGTCTAGTATCTTGAGTTTCAAAATGCATAGAGTCTAGTCGACTTATTTCTGAATATGTCTCTTTTATGTATGGCACCATCGCTCACATTGGAAAGGACCACCCTATTAGGACTCAAGCATATATATATATATATATATATATTAATGAATTGAAACTTTGCATAAAATATTGTATCAGATAGGCTCAGCTATTATAATTAGAGAGGAATTGTAGAAATGTTCCTTTTTTAAGAGAAAGAAGATTTTCACATTTGATTTCTACTCAAAGTAGCAGTATCTACGCTGTCCACACTTTTCTATTAAAAATGTCTAGGTTCTCCTGCTAATTAGATTGATATTTCCAACTGTGCTTATCCCAAAAGACTGTGTTTGAAAGCCGTATACTGAAAATAAAAATTGTATTAGTAATAAAAAAGTAACTTGAAAATCAACTTAAAGAGTGTTTTCATTTTTCCTTATAAAATATTATTTGACTTAGTTTTCACTCCAAAGAACTGGGATTTGATATGCTCTAAATCCAAAAGTTGATATATATTATTATATACATTAGATTATTATAATTATATACATTACATTATTAATCTTATCTATTACATATTTTTAAATTTTAGTTTCCATAATACAAACTTCCAGACAAATCAAAAAGAATTTCATGCCGACTGGCAACATTTTAACTGTCGCTTAAAAATTTTAGAAAAAAACTTACCTAAAAATGTGACCAGCTTGACGTGTAAGTTGAGAAGTTTGGGATCCAAACATAAATTAATATTATTCTTTATTAATCCCTTCCCACATATTATAATAAAAATTAGTCCTTAGCACAAGCACAGCCAATGTAATAGGCCCTGATAACATGTTGGTTATATTTCTAAAGTTGCTCTGGACTCGCTCATAGACTCTATCATGTTTGTCATTCCAAAAATGATTTCGGCTCTTCCTACATAATACTAAAACGAATCAGCCGGAATGTGAGCTCTCTGGTCAATTGGTATCACACTGCATAGCATTCTCATACGTTTTGGGGTTTTGTTTTGTTGTTGTTGTTGTTGTTGTTGGTAAATTCTGAATAGAATGACTGTTTTTGGCATTCTGACAAAAAATATATTTTAAAGGGCCAGCACAGAAACATACTTCAAAAATAAGGACTGTCTTAAAGATTAAAATGACCTAAGCGTAGTAACACTATATTGTCCTGAGGTGCTAATGCCATAGAAAAATCCCCTTTTCTCTGAGGAATTCCTGGTGCTTAGTAAACTATGCATTTCAAAACATACTTAGAAGTAGGTAATATTATTTCCACACAGAGCCAACAGACAGCCTGAGACAAGGAGAGTTCACTTCCCTGGGTCTTCATTGGGAAGAACACAACATTGCTGCTTCAAAACTAGCCAGAGTTTCCCCAGGCTCTTACTACCAAAACTATTTGGTACAAACTACTCCCCTTTCGTCAGTGGTTCTGGAAAACAACAAGATTTGTGACTTCTAAAATTTAATTGGGCAGTATTTTCCACAAAGGGACATTTCATTATTTACAGCCTTATAAAATGTGACAGTTTATATTTCTGGAAAGGCTCTGGCAATCTCGCTATAAAAATCAAGTAATTACATAAAAGGCACTTAAAGAGGAAATGCCTTCAATGAATCTTGCTGTGGTATTTTTTTTCTTCTTAAAGTCATAGTGAAGATTTGCTGTATTGTGACTTCTTTGTCTTTGACTTTTCTGTCACCAGTCTTCATGAACTTTCCTCCATCTCATCTCCCCCAAGAGGAAAAACTTCATTCACCTCTTCAAGGATTTCAAGATTCATATTTATTACTTGAGAGTCTGAAAAAGTTTTATAAAACATGACTACCTTACCATGATGATCTGAATACATGTGAGGTTTGCCCTAAATTACCAAATAAATTATAATGGGGTATGTTATAAGGACCAAGGGCAGACCATACCCATGATGGGTCACTTTGGCATGAAGATTATTTTGAGTTAAAAGCCATAAAAACATAGCAGATTCAGGAAAAGAAAAGCTTCCTTCCCCCCCACCCCCCCACGCCAACTGCATAAAAAGAATTTAGATACAGGAGACGCTCTAGGAAGAGACTGATCACCACAGATAACTACATTATAATATGAACTAGGGGTGGTAAACAAGGAGGAATTTAGCAAAATCTGTTAAAACTCTTTATGTCCTACTCTGTGTGTTAATATTTATTTACCAAATATTTACTCTTTTTCATCTTCCTATGAATTTCATTCCTTCTTTTTTAAAGTCCCAACCCCCTACCACCTTCTCCTAAGGTCAGAATGACAGAATACTTCATTTTACCTGCCTTTGGAATTTCATGCCTCTGTGGCATGAATCATTTTGATTCTTAATGCAGCTAGAAGGACTTGGAAGGGCAGAGAAAGTGTCTTCCTCTCCAACAATATAGACAGAGACAAAATCTTATTTATGCCCCAATTGCCCTTGAAGAACCCTGTCTACATTACTATGAACATTCAGAGGTAGAGATAGGATTCTTTTTAGTCTTTCTTCAATGCTATCTTTTCTAGAAAAAATTATTTGTTGGAACAATTGAGCTAAAGGTATTCTCTGCAGGAATATTTCTTCAACACAGCATGTATTGGAAAGTAAAAATGTATATAAAGTAGGGAGTGTACACTGCAGTGTCCCTACTCCCTCTTCTATGGAGCAACCATTTTCAAAGCAATGTAGAAAACCAAAACAGAAGTCAGTAGAAGCTTTGCAGCTCCTGGGACTAATCCCTGACCTATCAGGACTAACCTCATTTCAAGAGATTGACCTGGTAGTTTTTCCTGTTGATCTACATGTTACTCATACCCCAGATTTCCATCAGATGAGTACATAACACAGAGAAGAATAATATTTTTAAAATAAATAAAAGGGAGAGGGTTGCATATTTCCCTACAACTTTATGCCACTTACATGTCTTGTTGTCCTCGAATTCGGATGATCTCTCTCTGGTTTCCATCTACAGTGACTATAGCTCTGATCATTAGCAATACAAAATGCCTCTAATTTCTTGAAGTTGTTAATTACTAGAGGGCTGATAAGAGGAAAAAGAACTTTGGTTTTGTGATAAAAACAGACAAGCTTCAAAGCTCAGTTAAGCCAAGCCCTGTGTCCAGCATGAACTTGAAAATAACCAAATAAAAGGGCAGAGATTTCATGCCCTGTATTGTTCTCCAGTGGTGGTGTCTGAAAATCATTTCTAATGGAGATTCAACTGGTTCTTCCACAATATGTTTGAATAAGCAAAGTATCTGGGTTTCTCATTTTGCATAAAAAAGAAGACATTAAGAAAGAGATAAGAGTTCACTGTCCAGAGTCTAAAATGCTATCATGTAAGAAATATCCAGTAGAAAATATCCAGAAGTATGAACAAATTTTATATATATTTTGCCTGGAGAATTTCAAAAGAATTTGTAATATTTTTATTTCACCTTTATCCTGCTATAAAAGTATTCCTAAAACAAAGCACATTAAAAGAGGTCCATTCCAAGATTTGAAAAAAAAAAGAGGGGGTATATGTGTGGGGTGGGAATTTTAGCCCTAAGTATGAAACAAATATTTTTACTACCATGAAGACATTGATATTTGTGGCACAAATATTTCCATAAAACATGTCCATTGCATTCACCTTAAGAAATCTCCCTTTAGGCATTAAATTACCCTTTTTCCCTCGGTTATTACTGTTTGAAGTTATCAGTGATAAAATTGGAGCTTTCATGAAGACATCAGAATTAAAGTCAGCCCGCAATGCTTGTTCTGATTTTTAATTTCTCTGACAAAGGGAAACATTAAATTTTATTGGTGTGAGCAGCCAGTAGGTTTAATAACATTGAATGGCATTTGTGTTCCTTCTCTGGACTTTTTGTCTTGGCACAATGGTTATACCTAGAACTGGATTTAAAGTGACAGCAAACTCAAAGCCTCTCCCCAAGTGGAAAGCTAAAATAAATAGGCTGACCACTGTCTCTGGCCTTAGACTCTTTGCAGTATGAGAATAAAGGCCTAGAAAGGAGACTGATATATCCCAATCGATGGATACTTAGTAATTCTTTGAGAAAGTACTACTTTTGACAGGGGCACATAAAGCCCTTCTATTGACAGCCCCAGAAACTGCCGTCAAGGGGAGATGGATTCATTCGTTTATCAATCAATCCACAATTCTTTATCATTTATCTTTATCTTTTATCATTGTTCCATACCCACTGTTTGGTGTGGAATATATTAGTGAATAAAATGTGGCTTCTGTTGCCAGGGAACAGTTCTAAAGGAGAACAACAATAGGATTACACAGAGTATGATGAGAATCGCAAAAATATTCTAGCTTTAAGTGTGGGAGGATCTTCACAGAAAGCTTTCTGGAAGAATTTATGGCAAAATTTAATCTTCAGGCTGAGTAGGAGTAACCGGTAGAGGTGAGTACAGCCAAGAGCGAGGATGTACTCCAGACAGAGGGGGTATATTCCAGGCAGTTCTGTGCTATCCCTGGGTGACAAGGTGGGATCAAAAAGCAGTGGGTTTTATGCTACAGCTAAGGTTCAACTTTGTTTTGTTTTGTTTTGTTTTTAAAGGCCAGTTAGTAAACACTTTAGGTTAGAGAACCATATAATTTCAACTTAACTCTGGAAAAGCAGCCTGGTGAATATAAAATGAAGGAGCATAGCTTAATAAAATGTTAATTATGGACATTGGAATTGGAATTTCATATAATTTTCACAAGTCATGAAATATTCTTAAAATTTTTTTCAAGTAGTTAAAAATGGAAAAACTATTTGTAATTCACTGTCAGTACAAAAATAGGTGTTAGGCCAAATTTAGCCCTTTGGCTGTGGTTTGCCAATTCCTGCTGTAGGGCAACAATGGGGTACTATTAAAGGACTTTCAACAAGGAGTTGGCATGATCTAGCCTTCTTGGTAGGAAGTTTGTTCTGGCAGCACTAGGGAAGGTAGATTTGAGAGGGCAGGACAGGAGGAAAGGACACAGAGCTGTCCAGTCTTCCCATGTGAAAAGGCAGGTACGGTCTGCCTACTAGAACACTGTGTAATGAATCGTCAACCTGAGACTACCCCAAAGTTCTCTTCCCTCCCCCATTACTACCTGCCCCTCTCTCTGTAACCATGCCTCCTCCTCCCACCCTCATCCCAAGCACATACTGTGTCTGCCAGCTTGCCTCTTCCTTCAAATTCTTCCAACAGAGCAGAGAACAGGGAACTTTGTTGAAAGAGTGACTCCCAGAAGCCCACTTTCTGGGAAGATGGTGATGGCTGAGTGAGTGCTAAGATGACCCAACCTTCCTGCAAGCCATCAGTATGTGCCACAGATATGGTCACAATCTTTGCAACAGTTATTTTCTTGTTGATGGGAATGACAGTATTTTTAAAAATTTGCATTTGACAGATGAAGTGATGCCATCTCAGAAAACTGAAATGATTAGTTCTTTTCCTACGGCATAATTGAAGACTTTGTGCTTTGCTAAATAATGTAGATTTCAAAGTCTTTAAAATCAAACATGTGACAAAAATGCTTTGGACCAGAAAATTGTTTTCAAGAGATTAAGAACTAAAATTGGAATATCTTAGAAAGGTTTTCAACATTCACTGTTCAGTGAAAAGAAGGTATATGTAAAACAACCTTCAAAGGCCGAAAGGACCTCAGAAAAAGGCTGACAATCCAGCTTGACAAGAAATGGTTTAGGAAGGGAACTTATGGACAGAAGTCTATCTTGTGTTGTTCCAAGACTAGTAGATGTCCACAATCCCAGTAGATCTCAACAACCCTACCTCCCATAGGACCTACTTTTATAGCCCTAAAGACTGGGGAGTATGTGCCGGTAGACTACCTGGAAGGAGATGTTTGGGAATAGTTGCTTGTCATAGTCACATCTCCAGAGCACACCAAGAACATTATGCTCCAAGGATGTGCTTACAGGGATGGTTACATAAAAAGAATATGTGTGTGCTGGGTGGGGGGTGAGGGGCAGGTGGGAGGGAGAAGACTGTGCTCAAAAAGGCTTCACATCGTCGAGCACTCATCATGACGGATTTGTCCAAATGGCATCAGTCTGGTTCACACGCTCACAGTTAGCGTTGGAAGGGGACCTAGTGACTTTAAATACAGGTGTTTAAAAAGCAAAAATGAGGGCTAGCTTCTTTTTGCCTTCAAAGATGAGTTCCTTCTTCAAAGAATGGGTTACAGAGCTTTTTTATATCAACACCTGCTAGATTTAAGATGGCAGTATTATGCTACCTTTGGTAGAGTGACATTTCCAAACATTATTGTTGCTGTATTATGAACTTCATTTTAAGCTCTGAAAGCACTTGATGTTATGTTGTTCCAGACATGGCCCATGTCAACATCCCCTTTCCCTTCCTGTCTTACAGACAGAGGTGATATCATCGGCAATTGACAGGATAGTTTTATGTGGCACTATATCATTATCTCCTTTCTGAAATCCTTCCAAAAGGTAGAAACATAAAACAAAGAAGAACACAGTCATGGAAGATGTATAATAACGTGTGTTTCTAGAAGAGTTAAGCAGAAAAAGCCAGAGCTGACTACAATAGCAACTCATTCTAACTAAAGCAGCTATGTAATCTGTAAATTGCCAGCTTATTATACCCACACAAATAGTTCAAGCTCAAGAATGATGGGAAAACCTTCCAACAGGATGATATGTGATTATCATATCACATCATATCACATATCACAAATTATGACAAACAGAAATTTGTAAAAATTTAATTATTGTTGATTTTCAAAATCAGAAAAAATAATAGAAAGAGTGTCATAAAAAAACAGACAATTCTGCCACATAATCTTCTCATCTATTTTGACTTCATCATACATGTCACTCCAAATGAAGCTTCCTAAATATGGCAAGGTAAGATTTGCATGGGAGACTTAGTTTTGCTAATCTCCTTTCTAGAAATTATCACACCTTATTTAAATAATTTAGGAAAAACTCAAGTACAGATTTTTTTCATATAATTTACCTAAATTGTTATTCTCATTTACTGCATTTATCCAATCACTCATCAGGAATGTACTATGTACCTTTTAGGTGTTAAGCATTCTATAAGAGTAAGAATGAGGAGGATGATGATGACGATGATGATGATCACAAGGGTGATGCTAATGACAGTGATGATGACCACTCTTTATAGGCACTTATAATGTGCCAAACCCTATACTAAATACTTCAACTCTATTGTTTCACTTAATCTTCCTAACTTTTTGCAGTTGGTACTGTTATTATCTATTTTACATTACCCATTTTACAGATGAAGAAACTGAGGCATAGAATGCATCAATAACAGTCAGACTCCCACCACTAGAAATTGGTAGATCTGGAATTTGAATTGAATTGCTCTACAATCCATTCTATATATACATGTCTATATGCACATGATAAAGAAGATAGAGATGGCATCGTATCTCCGTGTTTGGGCAACGGGATAGATAAATTTTTAACAAAAGAAAATAAGGTATATATGGGATCATCATGCTGAAAGGGAACATAGAGATTATCTAGTCCAAACTTTCATTTTATAGAAAGGAAACTTTGTCCTAGTTAGGACAAAATGACCAAGGTCACCAAATGGAGTGTAGAAGTACTCTACTCCTTGTCCTGCTCCTCAAGACTAGGTCCTCATCACCTGTCACTGAACTATTAAAATAGCATCAGACCATGTCTCTCTCTGCCTCCAGTTCCATCTTTTTAAAAATCCTGATTATATTCTTAAAACTCATGTCTGTTAATGTTGAAATACTTAAACTCTTCAAAGTGCTTTTCTCTTCCTTTTTCCTGAATTCCCAGCTTTGTCTGATCAAGCACCAATCTACCCTTCCAGCTTACCCTTACCCTTACCAATCTACTTTCCACCCACTACTCCAGCTGCTCAACAATCCATTTTCACAATCCTGCTGTTCGCGATCCTTTCCTTATGTGTTCGAGCATACCCTTCCCTTTGTCTAAACACCCTTCTTTCCTATCTTAAAAATCTGTTCATCCCTCAAGAAGTAGCTCAGATATCATTCATATAAGCATTTCATTCTCCAAATTACCAGTCACTCTCTCCTCTGTATTTCCATAATACTTCACTTATAGACAATGACTTGCTCCCCTCTTTGTCTAACACCTAATGCATTTAAAATTTTTAATGTTTTTTATTTATTTCTAGGAGAGAGAGAGAGAGAGAGAGACAGCATGAGCAGGGGAGGGTCAGAGAAAGAGGGAGTCACAGACTCTGAAACAGGCTCCAGGCTCCAAGCTGGCAGTCAGCACAGAGCCCGACGCGGGGCTCGAACCCACAAACCGCGAGATCATGACCTAAGCGAAAGCCGGACGCTTAACTGACTAAGCCACCCAGGCGCCCCTAACACCTAATGCATTTAAAAATGAGGGACATGGATTGAAAAAAAGGGGGGATAAAAGCTGGAAGACCAGCTAGCAAGCTCTCACAGAAGTCTGGGCAAACAGTGGTTAAAGTGGAGTCACTGGAAATGGAAGAAACACAGACAGATTTTGATTCTATTTGGGAGATAGGCTCACCAGGGGGAAATGTGTTGGATGTGGGCAGTAAAAGAAAGGGAGGCATTACAGTTTATGTTTTAAATTTTACGGTTTGAACCATTGCACAATAGCATTATGTTTTACTGAGATGAAGAAAACGAAAGTGAAGATTTTCAGAGGGAAAATTAAAAGTTGCAGAGATAGACATATTGAATTGATAGTAAGTATGGACATTTGAAGCTTTACTGTGTAAAACTGCTCTTCAAGTAAAAGAACCATCAGGTAACAATATTAATAGCCAAGAATGATTGGGACTGCTTAACGCGTGCCAGACTTTGTTTACATGTTAAGTTATATAACTTCCACGATCACTCGTAAGGAAGTTACTACTGTGACTGCCATTTTATAGATAAGGAAAGTAAGGTCCAGAATGGTCAAGTTACCTCCCCAAGATCACATTTGTAAGTGGCAGATCAGGATTCAAATAGGCAGTCTGACTCCAGAGTCTGGCCTTTTATTCTCTGCATCAAAAAAAAAAAAAAAAAACCCAAAAACAAAACCCTAATAACCCCATGCCAAGAAATCCTACTTATTTCTAAATAAAACAAACAGGAAGCAAACACAGCTCTCTACACATTACATGACAGAACTGATTGATGGGTTTATTTATTTATTTGTTTGTATTTCTGTAGTATTTTAAAAAATCTATTTGTTTTTCATTTACATCCAAATTAGTTAGCACATAGTACAATAATGTGTTCAGGAGTAGATTCCAGTGATTCATTCCCTGTGTATAACACCCAGTGGTCATCCCAACAAGTGTCTTCCTTAATGCCTCTTGCCTACTTAGCCCGTCCCACACACACACAGCCGCTCTGGCAACCCTCAGTTTGTTCTCTGTATTTGTCTCTTATGCTTCATCTCCCTCCCTGTTTTCATATTCTTTTGTTTCCCTTCCTTTATATACATTTGTTTTGTATCTTAAATTCCTCATACGAGTGAAGTCATATCATATTTGTCCTTCTCTGACTGACTTATTTTGCTTAGCAGAATACCCTCTAGTTCCATCCACATTGTTGCAAGTGGCAAGATTTCATTCTTTTTGATTGCTGAGTAATATTCCATTATATATGTACACCACATCTTCTTTATCCATTCATCAGTTGATGGACATTTGAGCTCTTTTCATACTTTAGTTATTGTCAATAGTGCTGCTATAAACATTGGGGTGCATGTACCCCTTTGAAACAGCACACCTATATCCCTTAAATATACACCTAGTAGTACAGTTTCTGGTACATGACAGGATTTATTAAACACTGATTTTAAGAAATGACAGTTCCGTTGCTGAAGCACAAATAATTTTTCTTATCATGGATGACATTATAGAAATCACATTATGTAGTAGGGCCAAGTAGTGATCAGTACTGACATCTCCCTGGGAAATTAAGTAGCTCTCCATTTAGTTCTCTTGCCTGGAGGCAATCACCTGCAGACACCCGCTTCCAGCCACAGTTACCACTTCAGCAACTATTTACTGGCCACCTGTAATGAGTCAGGCATTAGAGTTAGCATGGGACTGCAACTCTCCGACTAGAGCGGGAGGCAAAATCAATCGATCAGTTAATCCACCAATTAAAATAAACTGGAGCACCCAGTCCTCTGGAGGAAATTATATGAGTGTAGATTTGAAAAGGGAGATAGGATTAAACCAGGAAGTAGCTCAATATTTCTTAGCCAGAGAAGAGAAGAAGCTGGTAGGGCACTTTGGAAACAATACAGGAACATTTATGCTGTTTGACACTGGTAGCAGGTCTCCAAAACTTCTAAGGGACCAAATACAGAAATGGCCTTTGCCTGTTGTGAATGTCAGTGCTCCATCCCGGCCACCTGCTCTTCTCTCTCTGAAGGTTCTTTTCTGGTAATCCAATTGACAACAACCTAAATCATTACCACTTATATGGTGGTGACAGCTAATCCATATACAAACCTGACTTTAATGATCTCTTTGGCCCCATCCCTGAGTCTATTTACTCATTGGATTTCACCACTTGAGTGATTCTATAACACACTGATCTGACACTTGCAGAAGAGACTTCACTCCCTCCCCACTCAGAGTTTGTTCTCTCTCCTCACTCTCTGGTGCCACCAACAACCCACCCATCCAACTGCTTAAAGCAGGACTGAAAGCATTGCCCTAGTTTTCTTCCTCACTCTAACCCTCATTCAACACATCTATCATCAAACTCTATGAATCCCCTCTTCATAGCGTCTCTCGTTATCTGCCTGGTCCTGGGCCCTGCCACAGCATCTGATCAGGCCCTCATGACCCTTTACGTAGATGATTGCAGGAGGGTCTTAAGGTCTCACTGCCTGCAGCCTCAATCGTTTCTTCATACAAGTGCCAGAATAATAGTACAAAAATGCACATTGTCTTATTGCCTCTGAAGCCATCAGTGGCTCCCATGGTTCACAGACTAAAGTCCAGATGCCTGTGCAGCCGTCTAGTGTTTCCTAATTCCGTGCCTTTCAGCCTTATCTCTAGCTAACAGTCCCTCTTCTTGCACTTCGTACTCCACCCACAGCAAACTACTTAAACTTCCTTCAACTCCTTATGTGGTTTCAAACCTCCAGGCTTCTATTCACACTGCTCTCTGCTTGAAATGCCTTTCAACACCATCCCCACACCTTTACTCATCTTTCTAGTCTCAATTCACAGATCGACCTGTCTCTGAAGCTTTCTGTGATCACTATGACTCTGCCTCAAATAGAACTGACCTTTTTTCTCTTTCTGTTCCCACTGCTTTCAGAATAGACCATTTCCACAGCACTTCTGTTCGGGTGATCCCATCACTCCGGCACAATGCCTGCCTCTCTGATTGTGTCTTCAACACAAACACAATTCATGGACCGATACCTGTTGTCCACCATGAGTCGTGCCGTGGCCAAATGCTGGAGATGTGAAAAAGGCAAAACGATCTTTGCCCTCATAACTTATTTATGGCCATAAAATAAGATCTTTCAGTCCCAAAGCTCTCCCAGGATTACACTGAAGCTAATATAGTTTTAGCTAGTTTAATGTAGTTTAAGGGAGCTGATTCATAAAGACTTCTTTCAAAGTCCTATGCTAATTTTATTATTTTTCTAAACTTTAGGTCATTTTTATCTCAAAGGGAGTCCCCAAATTGTATGTGTTTCTGGCTCCACCCAATCTGTACCCATTCTTGTTCCAGGACTCGGACTATTATCTGCAGCAGGAATTTTTGTAAACAAAGCCTAAAGAAAAGTCAATAGTGATTCTGGGAGGATTGGCGGGGCGGCAGCACAGGCTTCCTCCTGGGCTGGCCCTGACCCAGTGTTCGGTGTTGAGTGGGAGTGGCTCGACGCCTCTCCCTCAGAGTCCCCTGGAGTCAAGCAGTAGGGTGGCTGGCCTCTGACGACTCTCTTGCAGACTCTGCCCTCTTCTCCTACCACCCACATCCCCTTAAAGAAGAGTGAATTCAAACACAAGGAAGGAAAAGAAAGATAACACTCCCTTTAAGAACAGCAGAAACCAAGGTTCTGAGCTCCTAACAGAAAATGTATCCCTCAGGTTTGCTCAATGTTATCAGGTTTGTAGGGATCCGATGACGTGACTGCGGTTTCAGAGTAAAACACATTTGTTGTGGTTGGGAAGTGAGGGGAAGAGGGAAGTCAGAGGCAAGAGAAAAAGAGAGGAAGGACCTATGACAAAGGCAAGGAGCATGACTAATGAGCCCCATTCTTTCCTGTGTCACTGGTGGCTTCCCTGAGCATAGAGCAAGGAATAATTGGCCAGGACCGTCACACACATTCCTTCTCCGTACCCCACCCCTCCTGTAGCATTTCCTTCAGAAGCGAGTCAGGCCCTGGCACAGCAGCTCCACGTGGCAACAGGGGGAAAGAGTACTACGTGGACGGGTGGTTGGGTGTGGACGATCTGAGTGCAGTTCCCGGTCTGGCTTGAGGAGGATTCAGATTTCGAGGTCCAAGCACAGAGAAGCAAAGAGAAACTATTGGGCCACCACCGCTCTCATTCTGTAATTCATGTAACACTTTAATGTTTTTAAATGACACATAACCTACCTATATGCTGAAATTATGATTTTTTTTTTTTAGATTTTGTGGTTTTTACATTTTGGACATGCTGAGTACAGCCAGAGTTTCCCCCCCCCGATAATGTGTTTGTTTGGCCTATTCTAACACTATCCTGGCCCCTGCTGATGGTGTGACCTTGGGACAGTCCCTTACACTCTGGGTCTGGTCACTCATCTATAAAGTTGGTAGGTCATGTTCCTTTAATTCCTGAGTCTATTAGAGTTCTCTTTAATCTTTCAAAACAAAACAGTTTAAAATACTTCTGCTCTGGCTTGTGTGTCCTAATGACTTCTACAGAGTAGAGAATTTTAGCGTGGATTAGAGAGGACATCCTGTGTGTGCAGTGATACAACTGATTTTACTCATTCTACAAATATTTACTGAATACCTATCATTTAACACCTGCTGAGTGTACACTGATGAGCAAAGCAGATATATACCTCGCTTTGTCCAGTTTACTTCCAGCTTATTGAATACAGTGGTGGAGGCTAGGATCAGCCCAGGTGTCTGGTTTCCAGAACTCACCTTCTTAATCACAATCTCGTATAGTGGTGAGGAGCATGACTCTGCAGTCACATGGCCTGGGTTCAAATCCCAGTCCTGTCACTTCCTTGCTTGGTAACCTTGAGGAAGTTTCTTAACTTCTCTGTCTTGCCATTTCCTTGTCTTATTTACTTATTTATTTAAAGTTTATTTATTTTGAGAGAGACAGAGAAAGAGAGCACGCGAGTATTAGCATGAGCAGGGGAGGGGCAAAGAGACAATCTCAAGCAGTCTCCTCACTGAGCCGCAGGGCTAGAACCCACGTACTGTGAGATTATGACCTGAGCCAAAATCAAGAGTCAGACACTTAACCGACTGAGCCAGCCAGCTGCCCCAGCTGTTTTGTATCTTTACAACCAGATTCACAGTAGCAAGTCTACATGCAAAAGATGTATCTCCTGACATTCCTGAGTTATTGGCATAACTATTATGACAGACCTTGTGCAGCTGGTCAGGAGCAGAGACTGTGGACTCAGAGACTGGTGCAAGCTTGCTCCACAGCTTATGCCTTGATTTTGATCAAAGAGGGAAGGAAGATTCTCTCCCTGGTTCATGTCTTACTCTGGCATCTGGGGCTGTACTATCCTAATGTCATTCCAAGTTTTTAGAGAAAACAGACTTTTTATTTGTTACTCAAGTCACATTCTATCTTCTTACCCTCTTCTCTATGGTTGAAAAAGTATCTCTGGAGGCTTAAAACAGGAGATCATGTGTAAATATAACCCAGAATTCATCTGTTCCCTTGTCCTTCTCTTTGAGTTCCCTAACATTCTCCTTCACAAAAAAAAAAAAAAAAAATCAATGAATCCACTTCACAAAAAATATTGCTGAGAACTATGGACTTTATAAAAGATTTCAGGGGAAGAAAAGGAAGAGGAAGTTAACTGCACATATTCCACAGCTGACCACTTGAAAATTCCTCATAGACACTTTTCCATTTCTTTTCTCCAGAATCCTCTTTCCTGCTAGGTTACCATCAATGGCACCCCTCCCCGCAGGGCCAAACTTCATTGTGCCTGTCTTCCGTTACCAGTACCCACCCTCCTTGAAAATTGGTGGGGCTTATAAACACCAACACAAATCTCTGTTAAACAAATAATTGGCACCACCTCACATTCAAAACAACCACTAGCCCATTACTAATAAAGCTTTGTCATTGGGTGAAATTTGTCTACTACCTGTCTCTATGTGGCAAACGGAAGGAGGGTCTTTTAGAATCCTGTAGAATCAATCCCTCACTAAAGAGCTCCTCTGCCTCTCAAGAAATAGCCCCCAGACAGGCTAGCTTTCCTTCCACCAGATGTGACCTGAACACTAGTGGGGAACAAGCTGTAACCCTTGTTGAGACAAAGATACTGGGGAACAGGTTAATTTTCTTCCCATCTTATCCCTCCAAAGAAACCCTACAGTTTACAACTCAAAGTCTTGCCAAGCACATTTAATTTTCACCATTGTCCTTCAAGTTTCAAACTTTTGTGATCATTCTTTCCCACATCCCACCCCCAACAAGACTCTCTGCTACCTACATGTTTTCTTTAACATCTCAACTTGACTTTACCTATCACTCAACATATATCGTTAAAATTTCCTATTTTGCATGACCTCTAGTAGAATATAAATTCTGTGAAAGCAGGAGTTGGGGCTGTTGCATCCCCAGCACCTCATACAGTCCTTGGCCAATTAGGAACTCAATATGTGTTTGTTGAATTAAGGAATGAATGAACAACATAGGATTTACTATTGACTATCTTCGTTATAAAGTAATTCAGGTCACCAAATTAACCGATCTCAAATGTCAGAAAATTGGAATGCAAAATGTCAGTGCTAAGGATCTACAGTGCTTTTATCAAGTTCATCTGGGGGCACCTGGATGGCTCACTCAGTTAGGTGTCCCACTCTTTATTTCAGCTGAGGTCATGATCTCATGGTGGTTAGATTGAACCCCAAGTTAGGCTCAATGCTGGGCATGGAGCCTGCTTAAAATTCTCTCTCCCTCTGCCCTTTCCCTGCTTACGGGCATTCTCAATCTATCCATCCATCCATCCATCCATCCATCCATCAATCAATCAATCAAGTTTGTCGAAGTCACGGTAACTTCAGAATTGTCTTCTTCCCAGTAACTCTGCCATAGGCTCCTACAAGATGCCACTATGGATTTATTTCATTTTTTCACTTGCTCTCTTCTTTCTCTCATCCCTTCTAACCATAAAGCAAAACCTTCCTACACACAAACTCTGGAGGCCAATGGACATGGGTGGGAAACTCACTTTCATCACTTACTAGCTATATGATCTTGAAAAACATCTTTCAGTTTCATTTTTCTTACTGTAAGAGGAAGACACCTGTACCAACATCATAGGACCATCAGAGAATTAAGTCGCACAACGAAGGCCTCATGGTTCTTAGCAGAGATTTGGTAAGTATGAAGCCTATTAAACCTCCCTACTCACCCCTTTCCCATAACTCACATTATTACTCTACCCTGGAAGCTCAAAAGCTTCAAAGTGCTCACCACTTGATGTTTCTTACCTTTTACAATTTGCAATTGATATTTATGGTTTTCTCCTCCCTTATCCCGCACTCCACATCTCCCAATCCCAGAGCTGCTTTTAAGGCTTTTTTTTTTTAATATATATTATCATTTCACTATGATACATTTAGGTATAGATAACATTTTATATATCCTGTTTAGGCTTCTTTAATTTTCCTCGTATCTCTTATCAAGTCTCAATCATAATTTTTTTGGAAACTGTTGGTGCCCTATTCTGTCTTCTCCTTCTGGGATGCTGATGAGATTTGTTTTGGATTTAGCCTCCATTTCTCTTCTCTCCTTTTTATGTTCCTTCTTGTCTCCTCATTTTTAAAAAAAAATTTTTTTTAATGTTTTATTCATTTCTAGGAGAGAGAGAGAGAGACAGCGTGAGCAGGGGAGGGTCAGAGAGAGAGGGAGTCACAGACTCTAAAACAGGCTCCAGGCTCTGAGCTGGCAGTCAGCACAGAGCCCGACGCGGGGCTCGAAACCACGAACCGCGAGATCATGACCTAAGCGAAAGTCGGAAGCTTAACTGACTAAGCCACCCAGGCGCCCCTCTTGTCTCCTCATTGAACTGATAATATCTTCAGTTCTAGAGTATTAATTCTCTTGTGAACTGTGATTAACCCAGTATTGAATTCATACGTTTAGTTCTTCATTTCACTCCTATGTCTTATTTCTGTAGGCTCTGCTTGATTTCACTGTTTTAATTGTGCTTGCTCTTATAATTTTTAAAACTCTTCTTTTTTGTTTCTTAAAATCTATAATTCATACTTCTTTTAACATGGGTGTCTATTAATTCCAAAATGTTTGCAGACTTCTCTGTCTCTTATCTGTTGGCTCTCATTCTTGGTATCTTGCTTCCATATATGTAATTATCTATCTATATGTTTTGTTTTGCTTTTTGAATGAGATGTTCCTGCACCTTGGACCTTTATCGGTGGGGGCTCTTTAAGGTGTGGAAGAGACTCCCACTTGTTTCTGTCAAGTGCCTTAGCACTAGCAGTCTAGGATCACTGGAAACTAACTTGGCTTAAGATGTTTTAGGCCCAGGACACCTGGGTAGCTCAGTCAGTTAAACATCCAACTCTTGATTTTAGCTCAGGTCATAATCTCACAGTTCGTGAGATTGAGCCCCAGCATGGAGACTGCTTGGGATTCTCTCTCTCCTTCTCTCTCTGCCCCTCCTCTGCTCGTATGCACACACATGTGCTCACGTGCTCTCTCTCTCTCACTCTCTCTCTCTCAAAATAAATAAATAAACCTAAAACAAAGATTTTTCAGGTCCACCATGGGTAGTGGAAATTCTGTCTTCAAACACACATGAGGGTTAGTTTATGGTTAAAAATCCTCAGGAGACTTTTTAAAATTCTGCTTATCATCAAGGTTTAATACAGGTAGTTTTTCTTGAAATACCTAGGGAAGGGCAGTGTGCATGGCACATGCAGGTTTACTTCTGGTTCACCATTCTAATTAGAATATAGTCCTTTGCTGTCTCAGTTTTATGGAAGGGGTTTGTCTCTTACTAAGCTTCCCATGTTAGGCAAGCCCTGGGGTTCCTTTCCCAGCCCCATAAAACTTTAAAGATACAAAAATTAACCCTCAAGTTCATCTAGGGTGGGAAAAACCTTCAAAAGATGTACTTTGCTTACCTCTTTGGATTCATATCCACCTCCATTTAATCCACAGCCTGAGTATTCCAGCTTGTGAATACAATCAAAAATTTTTTTCAGCCAACGTTGTAAGTTGTTTTTAGCAACAAGCTCAGCCTGAACACCCAAAACACCAGGTTGCCCTTCACAGTTTGTGCAGTCTGATATTGAGTCAGGTTGCCTGATTGCCCTGCTTGGTGATCAGCCTAATACAGAGTCACAGTGCTTAAATCATTATGCTGAGATTTATATTTCAGTGAATCCGTTGCATTGTCTTTCTCTACTCTTTTGCCTTAAGCAATAAAACATGGTTGTGGAAGAAACAGATATAAAGTTAACAAAGAATCTGAATTTTGGACCTCTTAAAGGAGTTCAAGCCAGGGTTTAAACTGTTTTCATTGCCTTGCCCTGTTTAACATTCTGCTGAGTTGGCCTTCACATTAGAAAAGCTGATTATTTACAAATGTTTGAACATTTTCTCACTGACCCCATGGTTGGGTGTGCCTTAGAATAACAAAAGGTGAAAAAGTTAAATAAATTAAATATTTTCCTCATTTTGAAGGAAATATTGAAAATAAATAATAAAAAATGGAAGTAGGAATATATACCTGGATTCCAACTTGTGAATTTTTTTGCGACGACACAAAGCCCTTCCCAGAGGCCCTAAAATAGAATGTGAGACTACAAATCTGGAAGGGAAGACAGGGTCACCTAATTCAACCCTCTCTCATTCCTGATGAGGAAACCAAATCCCAGAGAAGTTATGTGACCTGTTTAACATCACACAATAGAAACTATTCCAGGACTAGGTCTCATGATTCCTAGGAACTCCTTCAGCTCTATCACACTGTCATATACTATGTAGTTTCCATTTCATCAGAAAATGATAAGCATGCTTAATAAACGTGGTAGATTTTATAAATTTAGTTAATTGGAGTATCCAGTAACAGAGATTTATGAAAAATAAGCAAAAACAATCTATTGGAACTCAAGAAAAGAAAAGAAAGAAAAGAAAAGAAAAACAACAGTTTAAAAAAACTTCCATTGCATTGGTATCAGCTAATCTTTTTATTTTCCAGTATATTTGTTGTCCTTACCAGCTTGGTCATTAGGAAGCTAGGATACATCAAAGTTACTTAGCAATGTCATTCTCATTAAATATAAAACTTTTATTATTTGATTTACATATGTTACATTTTGAAATAAACAGAAATTTATTTAGATATTCAGAAATAAATATCTTTCATCAGGCTTCTCTGCCAATATCACAGTTTATAACACACCTATCAAATTATAACTAAGAAGCCAGAGCTATCGATGAGGTTGAATGTGAATTGGAGACCTTCCAAGAGTAAACCTCAGAACTCAATTAAACAAATGAGGTCAGAGGTTGACACAGAGAGAAGGATCAAGTATTTTCATCACTACTCATGACAAGATAGCCACAAATCACCTTGATTGACGTACCATGAAAGTCTCTTAGGTATTAGAACCAAATCACAGAAGTGATCATGTCAGGACAGTTCTGATAGATCGGATCTGATGCATCCATTCATAACACACGAGTAATTGTACATTGATAGTCATATTTTTACCTTTATCAGATGTTACACAATTATGAATTTCCTCTAAGGGAGCAATAATAACTTGCACTGGGGATTATTTTTGGACACATTAACATTTTAACTTCCTATCTCAAAAACACAATCCAAGATTCCAAAAGATAACCTAGCCCCTTTGCTGCCAGGACATTCCAGTCTCTACAGGTTCACAGAATTTTTAGTCACCTAGGAGTAATCAGATCCAGCAGAGATTTTTGTTTGTTTTCTTTTGTTTTAAGAACAGACATAGAAAGTTCACTCGTTTAGTACTGGTTTTCTTCCACATCTGCAAGAAATCAAAGATAGTATGAAAAGTATCTCCGGCATGGATCAGTTGTGAAATCAAAAGGACTGCATGTGTCAGGAGTGTTTACTTTTTGGATAAAATCTCATGAGCAAAAACTGAAGATAGGGTACACATAATGCACATTAATAAAAACAAGTAAAGTGCTTGGTCAACAAAATAAAACAGGGATTACTCTACAGAAATTAAACTCCATAAAATATGGAGTAAAAATAGTGGTAAAGAATGCCAACATTATTAGCAAAAAAAAAAAAAAAATGTATTATTAGAAAACATTACCAAGAGTGTCTGGCAATATGCTAGGTAACTATTTGTGAAGAATAATTATTAAAAGAAGTATCATTTCTTGCTGACAGAGTTTCTGCTCCCAAATGAACACAAAGAAACAGTGGACACATTTTTTTTCTTTTATAGTTTATTGTCAAGCTGGTTTCCATATAACATTCAATGCTCATCCCAACAAGTGCCCTCTTCCATGCCCATCACCCATTTTCCCCTCTTCCCCACCCCCATCAACCCTCAGTTTGTTCTCAGTATTCAAGAGTCTCTCATTGTTTGTCTCCTTCCCTATCCCCAACTATTTTGTCCCTCCCCCTCCCTCGTGGTCCTCTGTTAAGTTTCTCCTATTTCACTTATGAGTGAAAACATATGGTATCTGTCCTTCTCTGCCTGACTTATTTCACTTAGCATAATACCCTTGAGTTCCATCCATGTTGCTACACATGGCCAGATTTCAATCTTTCTCATTGCCATGTAGTATTCCATTGTACATATAAACCACATCTTCTTGATCCATTCATTCGTTGATGGACATTTAGGCTCTTTCCATGATTTGGCTATTGTTGAGAGTGCTGCTGTGAACATTGGGCACATGTGCCCCTTTGCATCAGCACTCCAGTATCCCTTGGGTAAATTCCTAGCAGTGCTATTGCTGGGTTATAGGGGAGTTCTAGTGTTAATTTTCTGAGGAAACTTCACACTGTTTTCCAGAGGGGCTGCACCAGTTTACATTCCCACCAACAGTGTAGGAGGGTGCCCGTTTCTCCACATCCTTGCCAGCATCTAGAGTCTCCTGATTTGTTCATTTTAGCCACTCTGACAGATGTGAGGTGGTATCTCAGTATGGTTTTGATTTGTATTTTCCTGATGATGAGTGACGCTGAGCATTGTTTCATGTGGACACGTTTTTAATACTATTGTCAAAAATTTTTTTCTCTAAGCTAACCTTTATTTCTAAAATTTGTTGACCTAGTTCTAGAATTTTTATTCCAAATGGAGATTTAATGAATATGAAGAAAAAGGTTAATGGAGGAAACAAATCAGAGGACAGAGTTTGTAGAAAATGGAGAAAGATAATAAAAACAAGATTGAATCAGAGAGGGTGAAGTATAAGATGGTACCATAGAGGATCCATTCATTCATTCTATCTTCAACAAATATTTATTGAGCCTCTGTTAAGTGCCAGATATTTTTATAGGCACTGGGGTTAAGGCAGGGAACAAAACAAAATACTTTCCTTTGTGGGGTTTGCATTCTAGGGCAGACGTTGGTCAACATTTTCTACAAAGGTCCACATAACAAATATTTTAGGCCTTGTGGGTCTTACGATCTCTGTCACAACTACTTAACTCTGCCATTGTATGTAGGAAAGCTGTCTTATAAAGACAAACAAGTGGCAATGGGTGTGGTCCAATAAAATTTTACTTCTTAAAACAGATGGCAGGATGATTTGGCCCTCAAACCATAGTTTGCCAATCTCTGTTCTAACTGAAAGGAGACAGATAAATGTATAATATCGTTTCAGGTCATCATAAATGCCTTAAATAAAGGTAAAGCAGGGTGAGGGGACAGAAGGTAATGATGTGGAGGAGCTGCTGTTATAGATACTACAGAAAGTTTTCTAACGACAACAAAGCAGACAACCTGAACGAACTTGTGCTGTCATTTGGGATGGGATCCAGTGCACAAGAGGAGGGCTTGACTCTAAATAAGAGTGTGGATAAACAATTTCTTATAATAGGAAAGAAAGCAAAATATAACACTGCAGAAGCCTTAAGTTGGCTTTTGTGGTTGGGGGAATGGGGGTGTTTTTTCTGATTGCTGATGGAAAGTGGTGAGTAGAGCCACACTAACCACATTGACACCAGCCACAATGCCCTCCTCTTATTTCTATTCTTTACTTGCTGAAAACAGTAAGTTGAGTAAGTGTTGTGGGCAACTAAGAAATCTACAGAAGGACATTTTATAGCATTTTTAAAGGAGCAGAAGTTAGGGAGGAGGTGGATGTACATTCCAAGAATGACTAGTGGATGGAGCAACAGCTTTAAGAAATACTATAGGACCTGGACACAGGACTCAAAGGGAACATGTATCCTGGCTGTGCAGTGAGTTTTATTACATAAAGAAGGTAGGAAGTGATCAGAATTTTAGAAACACTATTAGCATTTTAAATTTTATTTAATCAGCAATATTGTTGTTCCATGGGGGGCCTGAAGGGTTCTGTGAAAGGGAAGTAAAAGGTTGATACTTAAGGAAAGTGACACTGTCGAGCAATGTCTACTATATATACTAAGAGACATCAACAAAAAGGCCTGCTGTTCCAGTCCAGTTGGGGTCATCTCTGGCTTGCCTCATAAAAGACATCAGAGTAGAAGCCAACAAGGCAAATTTTATGTAATCAAAGCTCATGAGAAAAATTATGATAAAGACGACTGCTATACACGAAATGACATGATAGTATAAAATTGGGATCAGACATAGAGAAAAATAAACTGGATAATTAAGGATGATCAATCCATATGTAGAATTAATTTCTAAGCTTGAAAGCACTATGAATATAATATTATTTCATGGGAAATGAATTATAAAAAGCGCCCATGCCCAGAGAACAGTGATACTTGTGTGAGTCAGAGCTAACAGTGCCTCTCCTGAAATATTACATCATACCAGGTAGATATCTAGTGGGTGCAAACTGTATTTCAAAATAAAAGGGCAATGGGTCATGCTGCCTCATTCCTTAATGACTACTTACAGCTTGACTCAAGACTGGCTGAATTTCAAAACCTTTGTTCTTCCCAAGGAATCAACTTTTTTTTTTTTTTTACAAATAGTTTATTGTCAAATTAGTTTCCACATAACACCCAGTGCTCATCCCCACAAGTGTCCTCCTCCATGCCCATCCCTCCTCCCCCCCACATCCATCAGTCCTCAGTTTTTGTCAGCATTCAAGAGTCTCTCATGGTTTGCCTCTCTCCCTTTCCCCCACCATTTCCGCCCTTCTTCTCCCCCTTGGTCCTCCGTCAAGTTCCTCCTAATCCTCCTATACGTGCACACATATGATATTTGTCCTTCTCTGCCTGACTTATTTCGCTCAGCATAACACCCTCAAGGTCCATCCATGTTGCTACACATGGCCAGATTTCATTGTTTCTCATTGCCATGTAGTATTCCATGGTATAGATAAACCACATCTTCTTGATCCATTCATCTGTTGATGGACACTTAGGCTCTTTCCATGTTTTAGCTATTGTGGAGAGTGCTGCTATGAACCCAAGGAATCAACTCTTAAGGCAAAGTTTGTACAAAGAAATTAGCAAGTGACAAGGAATCTTCACTTTAGATCTGACATATCATAATAAAACCATGAGGTTTATGTGGCAAGCAGAAGAAATAAACCCTAATTCGAGTTGATGTCATCTCAGAGAGCAGCAGTGGTGGTCATACTCAAGAACAAGTCCACTTGCCCTTCACGAAAGACCCATGGGTTTTAAGACACATCGATGGCAGGAGGGCAGATTGAGTTGTCAGTGTGTAATACTTACAACCAGGAAGTTCCTTTTTCTCTTTTGGCTGACTCTGTTGGAATCGTTAGTAAGTCACTTAAGTTTCAAACACTCAACTTCCTTCCATCTAGAAACAATGATCTAATACTAAGAAATCCTAAAAATATGAGACAAGGACAATGTCTTGTTTATGATTGCCAGGCGTTAACAGTAATAGGTGACTAATTAAAAAAAAAAAAAAAGGAAAGATCCATAAAGCAAAAGTAATTCACTCTTTATTAGAGTATCTCTACCACTAAGTTACAAATGTGTGCTCTACTGCTAGGAATTTACCCAAGGGATACAGAAACGCTGATGCATAGGAGCACATGTACCCCAATGTTCATAGCAGCACTCTCCACAATAGCTAAAACATGGAAAGAGCCTAAGTGTCCATCAACGGACGAATGGATCAAGAAGACGTGGTTTATCTATACCATGGAAGACTACATGGCAATGAGAAACAATGAAATCTGGCCATGTGTAGCTACATGGATGGACCTTGAGGGTGTTATGCTGAGCGAAAAAAGTCAGGCAGAGAAGGACAGCTACCATATGTTTGCACGTATAGGAGGATTAGGAGGACTTGACAGAGGAACAAGGGGGCGAAGAAGGGGGGAAATGGTGGGGGAAAGGGAGAGAGGCAAACCATGAGAGACTCTTGAATGCTGACAAATATGTGCTCTAGAAACGTTCTTTGTGAGCTATTTCAACGCAGGCAATGGAAGAGTTAATTTAAGGGTTCAATTTTGTCCACACAAACAGGTTTTCAAACTGTGACACTGTGTCCAGGTGGGAATAAGTGCTAGTGTCTTTTTTGAATAGTTATGTTTATGAACGTATGTCCTAATCTGCTAGTTTAATTAAAGAGCTTTCACCAAATATAACAGAAGTTTGTAGCTTTAGTTCAGGAAGAATGCCCTCACTTACAAGGATGAAGACTAGCAATGAGGAAGAATTAGGGCTGCAGGCAGGTCTCTTTTCCACAATGTCGAATGTAAATTTTTTAATTTGTTTCATTATTTTTTTTATAAGCCCGTCAAATAGGAAAGGGCATACATAGGGATTAAGTATGTAGATTTTAGACTCCAACAGACCTGGCTTCCAGTCCTTGTTGTTTACTAGCTACAGGTGAGGGAAAGCTACTTAATTGCACAGTCCCAGATTTCTCCTCTGCAAAATGGAAGTAGCTATGCCTAATCTGTGCATATTGCTGTGAAGGTTAAACAAGGAAACACATGTATAAAAATTACATATATATAAAATGTAAACATATATATGCAATTAATGCAGTATCTGATGCATAAACTTGTTTTTTAAATATTATTTTAATGTTTATTTATTTTTGAAAAAGAGAGAGCATGAACAGAGGAGGAGCCGAGAGAGAGGGAGACACAGAATCTGAAGCAGGCTCCAGGCTCCAAGCTGTCAGCACAGAGCTCAACACGAGCTCGAACCCATGGACTGCAAGATCATGACCTGAGCCAAAGTCAGACGCTTAACAGATGGAGCCACCCAGGTGCCCCAAACTTGGTTTTTATAAGTGAGGAGAATGTGGACCCATGTAATGTAGTAGATGAGAGTAATAATTCTGTTGTTGACTTTTCAGCTGCTCAGAGCCTTTAACAAATTCTTTAGAAAGAAGTGATTTCTTAAATTCTTCAGAGTCATCCACCAAGTTTAGAATAGGTACCACACACAGTGTTTTTGCCTGTCTTTGAGGAAAAACATAAATTCTATGCCAAATTCTATAAGCTTACCTCTATGTATTATTTCAGATCCCCAAATATTAAAATTTACTTTATTCTGGAGAGATTATTTTTACATCAGACATCAAAATGTCAATTATTGTTCTGGCAAATCATATCTTGGATTGTAAGAATTTCACAAGGCAGAACTGCTATAGGAAAATGGGAATTAAAAAAATAGAGGGACTAATTCCTTCCTTCTTTAACCTCAGAGTATAAATGATTAAGCCTTATAATTACATGGCACATTATGCTTTGTACAGTAAAAATAAAACAAATGGCACTTGTAACGAATACAGTTTTCTGTGAGCCAATGGCATGCCTCCCTGCTCATCACATTTCCTAAGCCAGGGCTTGAGAAATCAGGTGACGTGACGATGAAAAATAAATCACATACATATTCATAGAAAGTCCATAAGCCAGGGTGATGAGTAACTTGAAAACCCAAGCAAGGGTCTATTTCCTTTTTATTGTTTTTACCTCTTGTTTCTTTTGCCTTTTATTACCCTTATTGATGGCAATAGAAGCTGTGATGTGGTAAGGAAAAGAGACAACTAAAACTGACTTGGCAGTGAATCCTGTCACACAGCACTGCAGAAAACACAGAGCAGAATTTGACTTGACCTTTTGAAAATCTTCACTGTAATCTTGGTCACTCTCTGAATTGAATGATAGATCTCAGTTTGGTTCTGTCTTTAATGTCTTTACTGAATATATTGACTCAGTATATATTGCCAGTGTGCCAATGAGTTCAATGAAAATGGCCATATCTAAACGGCTAAGAACAACTAAGCAGAGATACTTTCTTGTCATAAATGATATATCCAATGAATATATTAATTTGTGACTACAGAGAGCATTACGTGGCCCTTTTAAATGAATTTATTTACCTCTATGTTGAAATGAGCTAAAAAAGACTTATCAATCATGAAGAGTTTTTATGAATCTCAAAAATAATTTAACTTAGTGTCCTGTTTCTGTGACAACTTGTAATTTATTAAAGATAAAGTCTATATTAATTATATATCATGCATGCATTTTATGTATATAAATTCACATACTTTTTTAATGTAAATCTATGTTTATGTTACTTGAGAATACAAATCTGGGTCAAGGACCCCATGACATCCAAATAACTAAGATTTTTCTTAAAACAATTGCAATGGATTAGAATAAACATTTTAAGAGACATTGGAATATGCAACGGTAATATGTATAATGATTCAGAAGAGTGAAAAACAGCTTCCTGTCATTCATGAAGAATGGGCCGTCTTATTCTAGTGAACTTGGTAAACAAAGGCTATAGTTACATGTCCTGCCTATAGTTCTAAAACTAATTCTTCTGGGAGACCATCACAATCCATATCTGAAGAAAAAAATCCTTCATGTTTCCACTCCTTTGACTTTTATTACTGGAAGGGGGGAAATGGGATCGGAGACCTATCACCTAACTGCCTATCAGGCAGTTCTAAATGTTCAGGTCTGAACAAATTACTTCAGCCCAGAACTTAGCCTATCCTGAGCTTCCCTGACTGTTCAGCTTTTCTTACCAGAGATATCACTCTGGAATATTCAGGAAGCATGAATCATGAAAGTCCAGAGAGAAAGCCAGAAACTTGAATCTGGCACAACTTAACTATTATTGTGAATATAAATGAATGTTAATTCCAGAGGACCTGAGAACGCGAGAGTGGAGGCATAATAGATACTGTGGTTTGGTGGAAATAGAATGGAAGTGGGAGTAAGAGAATTCATTTGAATTCTGGTTCTGCCTCTTCATAGTTGAATGAGTCAGGACCCTTGTTGGAAGTTGCAGTAACCCAACTAGAACTAGCTTAGTCAAAGGAAAGGGAGGTATTTATTGGCTCAGGAAACCAGACAGGCAACAGGTTAAAAACACAGTTGTCATGAAGGAAAACTAGATCAGGGACATGCGTGCTTCAAGGTGCCTCTCGATCTATATGTCAGCTTCCTTCTCTTGGACCAGCATTTTCCCTCTCTCTCTCTCTCTCTCTTATAGTTTTTATTTATTTTTGAGACAGAGAGAGACAGAGCATGAGCGGGGGAGGGTCAGAGCATGAGCGGGGGAGGGTCAGAGCAAGAGGGAGACACAGAATCTGAAATAAGCTCCAGGCTCTGATCTGCCTGCACAGAATCCGACGCGGGGCTCGAACCTATGAACCGCGAGATCATGACCTGAGCCGAAGTCGGACCCTTAACTGACTGAGCCACCCAGGTGTTCCTGGACCAGCATTCTCAATGTGCCTGCCATGAAACTTTCAGTGGCTTCTTCTGGCTCCCATATGAAAGGCTTCCCAGATAAAGAAGAGAAATCTCTCTCCACATCACCTCCCTCAGTTTCCTCCATCCCTTTCCTCATGTAGGTTAAAAAAAAAAAAAGTGAGGAAATATTCTAATTGTCTAGACTCCCTTCATGCATTCATGAGCTGGGTCAGTAGGGTTATTATGAGTCCAGTTTAGGACAAGTGGCCACTCCAAGGTCAATTAGGGTAGCCCAGGTGACTGAGGTCACAAGATGAGGCAGCTCCTAATCAGAACACACATTGGAGGTTAGGGTGGAGAAATAGTTTTCCACAAGAAGGAGGCTAGCACAGACATGATCTCTGCAAGCAAGGCAGCCCACAAGACTTGACTCCACTCCAGTAACTCCTGGATCTTAGGGCAAGTGCTTTAACCTCCTTTCTTTCCTAAAGTATAATATGGGTAAGATTATAATACTTAACTCACAGAATTATTATGAGGAATTATTAAATATGATGAAGTATCTTGAAAAACAAAGTAATTTACAAATAAATATGTTTTTAGTTTTTTCCCTCAAAACTAGTAGATTTCTAATATCTATCAGGTTATTGGTAGCATGCACACCACATGTCATGTAAAAAAGACACAGTAGGAAGAATTAGGTCCTACAATTTAAAACATAAGCCTGAAGGAGCAAAAGTTTATTTTATTTCATCAGAAAAATACAGCTATTTCTGCTGTATAACCTAATATCTAAATTACAGCTTAGTACAAAGAAATGTATTTTCCCATAAATATAGCTGAATATGCATCTTGAATACAAAAATAAATTTTCTTAGTACTCCTTGCTGCAAGCACTGTGAGTCCTTTTTTTGTACTGACTTTATATCACATGAGAGACAATACGAATTTCATGCTGCCTGAAGGGAAATCAAAGTAAGGAATATTTAACAGCTCCCCTACAGTGCTTAGCAGCATTACTCAAGTGATGATACCCAGAATAAAATCCTTGTTTTCCACCCCAAAGTCAGGACTTTCACCACATCTTCAACCAGCTGTTCCTAACTTAGTACAATTTGACTTTGATCTCATACACATGGTACTTGGTAAAGTATGTAAGATAGGAAGGTGGCTCACAATTAATGTGTACAAGGCCTCTCTGGACTAGGAACTTCCATTGGATTTTCCTGGCCTGAACAACTTTTCTCTGGTGGGAAAGGTAAAGGAATTTAGGGAACAGGGTGAATTTCTCTGTGTCAGTTCTGCTTACTTCAGCCTACCTGGACCCACCCTTACAAAAATGAAATGATTCTGCCCCATCTTTGACATGCTATATGCACATCTCCTTCCCTCTGGGAACATGTCTCTGAACTCTCAAGACTGGGTCACATGGCCCTCCATTGGGTCCTAGAGAGCCTATGATATATTTCTCTTTTAATCTCAAAATGTCAAAAAATACAAATCAAACCAGTTTATAGAAGAGAAGATTGTTTTCTTCAACGATGTATATAACTTCAGTGCCTAGTACAGTATGTAGCATTTATTCAGTCAACAAATATTTATTAAGCATCCACAACATGCTAGGTTTATTCTAGTAAGTGGGAAGCTAATGCTTGAAACATGAATGAATAAGACCTCCATTCCCATTGGCAGGTGGGACTAAGAATCAGTCTTGCACCATACACCTGGGCTCTTCCATCCCCATCAAGTTACAATTGTTTCCCTTGACCACCACTGTTTTTGTCCAGCCGTTTTAACTGGACTTTTCCTTAGGTTTCTTCTGGTTTCCCAGGTCTCTTGTAATGCTAGAACTCTTTCCTGCACTATAGTCCACTCCGCAAGAAATGAGCGCCTGCCATTTCTAGCACAAACTCTATGAGCTCTCTGAATCATGAAGCATCTGCCGCTTTACCTTCAAATATATCCACTGCCCATTCTCTACAGTGGCTATTTCACTTCCATTGTTCTGTTTTTATTAATTTTTAAAAGTTTATTTATTTGTTTTAAGAGAGACAGGGAGCACAAGCAGAAGAGGGACAGAGAGGGGGAGGGAGAGAGAGAGAGAATCCCAAGCAGACTCTGCATGTCAGCATGGAGCTCAATGCAGGCTTGAACTCACGAACCAAGAAATTGTGCGGGACCTAAGCTGAAACCAAGAGTACGATGCTTAACCAACTGAGCCGCCCAAGTCCCTCTCAGCTTCCATTATCGTTAAACCTCCCATGTCCCCACTACTACCTCCTACTCTCCCTACAGATGACCTCCACTCTTACCTCACAGAGTAAAGAGAATACATTTGATACAAACACCTGGAAATTTATGTCTGCACATCTTCAAAATTATCTGCACCTTCACCCATTATTTCATTCTTTCCTGCTTTCATTATGGAAAAAGCTCACTTCTTCAGGGAAAAAAAACAAATTCTTCAAGCTAGAGTCTGATTCTCAGTCTTGACTTCTATTTTTTTTTTTTTATTGAAGCCCAGCTTTTGTTTGAATGTATAAGTTCTCTTATAAATCAGACCTATTAACTTTTCCCAGTGCTTAAAAATCCTCTACCGTAGCTGAAAAGGTAGCAAAACAACATTCCCATTAAAAATTTTTATAAACCAGGTTTTCATTCTCAGCACTGTTGACATTTTGGATGGGATAACCAGGGAGCGGGGAGGTGTCCAGTGGATTAGAGAATGATTAGCCACATCTCTGGCCTCTACTCACTAAATGCCAGGAACACCCAAGTCCTGACAGTTAAATATCTCCAGACATTGTCAAGTGCCCCCTGAGGGACAAAATTACCCATTTGAATATTGATATTCTATACAATCAGAAAACAAAATGTAGGATTTCAAAGCAAGACCAGGAGCTCTATGTTTCTGGATTCAGAATCAATCTGAGTTATATTTCAGTTTGAACACCATGAACAACAAAACTTTCAGGATTAAAATATATTGTAGAGTTGACCATTGAACATCACAGATTTGGCCTGTGTAGGTCCACTTACATGCACTTACATGTATTTTTTACAATACAAAGGTGTAAATGTATTTTCTTTTCCTTATGATTTCGTTAACATTTTCTTCTCTCTAGCTTGCTTTATTATAAGAATACAGCACATAATGCATATAACATACAAAATATGTGGTAATTGACTGTTTATATTATTGGGAAGGCTTCTGGTCAACAACAGGCTATTAACAGATAAGCTCTGAGGGAGGCAAAAGTTATACACAAATTTACAACAGCATGGGGGTTGGTGTCCTTAAGTGCTGCATTGTTCAAGGGTCAACTGTATAGTGAAATTGTGGTAAAGAATCAAATCATTAAAAATTCAGGTAGGGGTTCAAGATAACGTTACGAGTGATAATGAAGTAAGTGAAGAATATAACTATCCTCATTTTGAAAGATATATAATTAAGAATTTGATCTTCTCTATTCTTTCTGTAAGAAGCTTTGTTGAAAGAAAAGGAAATTGCAAAGATCTATGAAGTGACCCAGGTATTCACAAAATCCTCCTTGAAAATGACTATAAATATTCCCCCCCCCAAAGCCTTTCTGAATTACATAGTTCTAATAAAAATTATTACTTCCTCTTCTGATTTGTAGAAAATAAGGCACAGATTAAGAAGACAAGAACTCTTCTAAACAGTATAATGAAATGGTATACATTTATTATAATTTCAAATGTTTCATTACTTAGTTTCTCTGTTTAATTCATCTACATACACTGGTACTTGCTGTGCACATTAACTAATAGGTTAAATACATTTGTAGTTACTTCTACTAAAAAGTAGGTAAAGGATCATTAAACATACATAGGAAATAATCACCTATACTAATTTTATTTCCATGAGAAAATTCCATTTCAAATCATTCTTTTTTTTTTTCCAGAAAGGGAACCTGACAGAAACAGAATATGCCATGGTTAAGTGTAGGGGCTAGAGGCAAACTGTGGGGGTTTGAATGCCAGGCTCCCTCACATGTTAATGTGTGATATTGGGATAATCACTTACCTTCTCTGTGCCCACACCACAGGATTCAATGAAATAAGTCATATGGAAAGCACAGTGCCTACTATGTCCATAGCTATCACTATCACCATCAATAACCACCCCAGTTCCCTAGCACAGCGTAGAGGCTAACCAACATGCCAGTTAAGAACAGGGCTTGCAGGACCTTACCAGACAAGACCAGGACAAACCTTGCACAAAAGTGATAATTAGCTAATGATTACTTTTCTTTCTAAAGTATATCTGGACTCACTAATACCTGCTTCTGGTATGGCTTTAAAAATATCTCACGAGTTTGCTGTTAGTTGACTACTACACTGACTGTCAAGAAAAGAATTATCTAGGATTTAGTACATTCTTCAAATAACAAAATCTAATTTTATTTCTTAGGAAAGTAAAATATAAGAAAATATGCGTTGCATAAAAATAGAAGTGGAAAAAGTTATATGGAAATATATGGAAAGAGGGATCTCATCAATTCATTTCACAATTGTTAAATGCCTACTATGTATAAGGAGTAATTTTGCTGGGTGTTAGAGAACAACACAAAGATGAATATTATATGATGGCTATTAGCAAGCAGTAGAGACAAATATAAAACATATATATTAGATAGCAGATTCCATATCAGAAGCATGAGTTAAATACTGTAAGAACATAGGAAAGAAAGAGAAAACTAAACAAAATATAATAAAATGGAACATTTCCTCGGTTTTTAGGAAGACATATATAAGTCTATCTATAGGAGGACAGGGACATGAAAGGGTGCATTACCCATTACCCTCAGCTATACTACCTCGCTTTCCCCACCTGTAACAACCACAATTTTGGTGTGGAAGATATGGTAAATAAAAAAATAGCCATCAGAATAAGAAAGATTGCATTCTGAGAAGTATATGTGAAAAAGAGGATTGTCCTATTCGTGATACAAAGTGAGGGAATTTATGGAGTGATTATATACATGGGCACTACAGCACCAACTCAAAAAGTCACTGTCATCTTTAATGTCCATGTGCTGCAATGCCTGTCACTTGTCTTCATGACTGAATGTGGTTCCAAACTCAGGGCTCAAGACTTTATTTCCTATAAGACCATTGTGATTTTCAATAAACTAGGAATAACATCAGCATAGTTAAAACAAAAAATAAATACACCAACTTTATGTGACTTCATTAACAAACTTTTCTTTCATTACCTATCTGTTTTACTGTAGATAAAATTTAACTCAAGGATGAAGAGCAGCAAATGTTTCCACAGCTTGGCTCCTAGCCAGAAGGCATGTTCTTCTGGCCTTGAAAGCATAGTGATTAAACTTTTTCTTCAGAAAGAGTAAACTAGCAAGAAAGAAGTTGTCCTAGTTTTTAGCTACTGCCGCCACCTCACTCTCTACCCTTGTCCCTCCCCTTAATTTATTTGCCTTTCTATATATGTCATTTATAGGGTTTTTTCCCCCATAGATATTTCTCAGATTCGTAACAAACCCAGGGCATGTCTATTGTTCTTGCTTTCAGAGTAAGTTCCAGAAAATCACTCTGCCTGGAAGGAAACATGGTTCACTAAACTTAAGTAGCAACTTGGAAAGGATGGCTCTAGAATGTTCTAAACACTATTGTTTTATTAATACACAATGTATAGCAGAGTAAAGTGATTAACCTCCTAAGGGTATTGTGAATTTTAAAAACAAAAGATCAAAAGGGATAAACTGTACTAATCTATGACATCATCACAATTACTTATTTCAAAACTACTCTCAGTGAGAGATCAGTTTTTTAAATGGCCTTAATTAAATAAGATCAAATAAAATTTTTGATTCCTCTTAGAAACACTTTATTTTTAAAAAGTTTTTAAATTTGTTGAGAGAGAGTGTGTGTGTCAGTGAGTGTACAAGCAGGAGAGAGACAGAGGTTAAAAAGAGAAAGAGAATATTAAGTAGACTCCATACCCAGGACGCAGCCCAAGATGGGCCTCAATCTCACTACCATGAGATCATGACCTGAGCTGAAATGAAGAGTCAGACACTTAACCTACTAAGCCACCCAGGGCCTCCTCAAACTCTTTGAAACTATATCTATAACCCTTAAAAAATACATCTATAACTTTTATCATAATTTTTCATCAATTGTTTTAAAGTAACTAATATACTCCAGAGCATCAGGATTAAGCTCATAAACTTTTGAGCCAAACTGCTGCTTACTAGTGCAAATTGCTTAATCTATTTCTCAATTTTTAAATCTATAAAATGGTATATCATAATAGTACCTACCTCACTCTCAAAGCCATTGTGCATGTTAAATTAATTAAAATATGCAAAGTATCTAGAACAATGACTCTTACAAAATATAAACTCAGAAATATTAGTTCTTCTAAGAATAAGAGTCTGAAAAGATATGAGTCAGCTAGCAATTGTATCATTACAAAAGGTAGGTATTTAAATAATCAGGCCATATGATTCATATATTCTTTCAGAAAAAAAAACTTAAAAATTTATCTGTCTCTCTTAAAATCCATTTATCTCTTGCATGTAAAAAGACAAGATTAATAAAATCTTGAAAGCTTGGCTGTTCATTTCACTGCAGTTTTTCTTAAAAAACAAAAAGGCATAGGGGCGCGTGGGTGGATCAGTTGGTTAAGCGTCTAACTTCAGCTCAGGTCATGATCTCAGGGTTCGTGGGTTTGAGCCCTGCGTCAGGCTCTGTGCTGACAGCTCAGAGCCTGGAGCCTGTCTTTGGATTCTGTGTTTCCATCTCTCTCTGACCCTCCTCTGCTCACGCTCTCTCTCTCTCTCAAAAATAAATAAAACATTAAAAAAATTTTTTTAAAAAAAAGGACATTAAATGAGAAGTATGTCTTCAAACGCCTGCCTGGAGATCCAAAATAATCTACCATATCTGGAAAAGAGCAAGAGAGTCTCATGATCATGAAGGACACAACAGAACCCTGTCTTGAGAAACAATCACAAATTTGCTCTTTGCCTTATCATTTTCTATTTCTGAACTGCAAACTGAATAGGAGTTATCCTTTCTACTAAAAACTCTAGTTGTTATGCGTCATTTTGATACATGGTCCTAAATAGAGATACAAAGGTTATCTTCTCTATCGCAACTACCCAACAAAGAATGTTTTCTTTATTCAAGAAGAGTTTCCCATAGCTACATTTTTCACCACTTAAGATCCAAATCCTTTAATTTTCCAAATAACAACTAATAATTATGCTCCAGATACTACTTCCAGTGCCTTCCACAAACTCTCATTTAATTCTTGCAATAACTGTATGGGTTAAGACTAATATTAATTCTATTATACAGGTGAGGAACTTGAGCCTCATGGAGGTTAAATAATTTGTTCATGGGGATACACTCAGCAAGTGCTACAGTTGAGATGTGAGCCTAGGAAGTGGAAGCATATGAGAGTTCACATTTTAATAATCACTCAATAATTTATAACATGTTCAAGGTCAAACTCAGTATTTCATTCCTTTTTAACCTTTCCCTTATTCTTTTTTTTTTTAATGTTTTATTTATTTTTAGGAGAGAGAGAGAGACAGCGTGAGCAGGGGAGGGTCAGAGAGAGGGGGAGTCACAGACTGAAACAGGCTCCAGGCTCTGAGCTGGCAGTCAGCACAGAGCCCGACGCGGGGCTCGAACCCACGAACCGCGAGATCATGACCCAAGCGAAAGTCGGACACTTAACCGACTAAGCCACCCAGGCGCCCCACCTTTCCCTTATTCTTTATCTTAACTGAGTATCTCACAACCATCCCCTCCAACTGCATATAAGCAATCATCAAATCTTATAGACTTTTTTACCTCTTTATTCTTATCTATATTCATATATACATCTGCCTACTAAAATTTTCCATTTGGATATTCCACATGTATCTTAACCTTACTCTAATTTCCCACCAGTTTCTTAATCATATATGTCCTATTATGGTGAATAATACCATTATCCCCTCACTTGAGGGAAAAAAGGTAATTTGATAGACCTCATAATTCTTTCTGCTTCTTTGACCATCTGCCCACCAAACACATATCACACACACACGCACACACACACACTACACAACCAATCAAATCACTACTGCCTGTCAATAATCCCCTAAACTATCACAAGTGTCCCTTTACCAATCTTCCTGCCTGCCTCTAATTACACTCCACAGTCCACATTACCTCAACTTAACTCTTGTACTGCTGCCATAATGGCATTCATGACATGAACATTTGTTTGTCTTTTTCTTGCTTGTGTTTTCATAAAGGAGTGCAAGATAAATTCTGAACACTGTTATGAAAAATACAAGACTTTTCAGAATCTAACACCTGCCTATTCACTCAGATTAATCTTCCAATGCTATTCCACTTGTCTGGAGCATCTCTTCCCTGGGACTCCCACAAATCCTACAAGCTTCACTTGAAATGCTGCCTCCTTCATGAAGCTTCTCTGTCTCTTGAAAGCATGCTTAGATGCTAGTGCTCACATGCTTTCAGTAATTTTTCACTGTCTCTCTATATAACAATCACCTTATAGCTATGATAGTTGTTTGCTCTCATGTCTATCTTCTCAGTACTGGTCTTGGAGGCAAAACAATACACATTTTTAAATTAAAAAATTTTTTAAATGTAATAGTCTCATTGAAGGCACCTTAGAAAATTCAATAATGTCTAAAAAAAGTAAAATTGTTCATATTTCTTCCACAAAGAAAATATTACTTTAAAGATAACTCTTCTACTCATACACATGCATGTGCACACATGCGTACACACTACATATTTTTTATTTGTCTCAGAACACGGCTTCTTTTCTTTTTCCAGCAGCTAGCACAAGGCCTACCACATATAAAATAGTCAACAAATATTTACTGAGTAAATGAATAATCCCAAATCTATGCTCCATTTCCCCATGTCCTTGGCTACTACCTTATAATCATTTTTCTGAGCTACTCTAATAATCTGTAATTGGTCTCCAATTTCTTTTCCTTTGAATTCATCCTCCATATTGCTACCATGATTATATTAGAAAATAAAAACCTTGCTACATTATTGTCATGTTTATGAATCTTTCGATGACTTTTATTGCCTATGAAATAAAATACAATTCTTTACCATTCAAGGCTTTTCACAATTTAGTCCTAATATACTTTACATTCCTGACCCATCTTCTGTTATTTTTACCTCTTGTACTGGCCATTGTTCTAGTCACACTAGACCACAGTTCTCAAAGATATGTTGTGGAGTCTCACTCTTGACTCATGCCCTTTCCTCTAACCAAAATATCTTGCCCCAGTCTTCCTCATCAAGCAAATATTTGGTACATCCCTCAAGGTCAAATATATCTTCTACAAAGTCCTTTTCAACCTTCTCTCCATTTTTCAGCCAAGTGATTTACTCTTTCAGCTGTTTCCAGAGTAGTCCCCAAAGCTAAAACTAAAGTTTGTAAGATTGCATTCTCTGACCCTCACTCGTGGAAGTTCAGATTTGGTAGGTTTGGAGTAGAGAAAAGAAATCTGTTGTTTTAAAAACATGCTACGTCTTAATGTAAACAATGCCAGACTGAATGCGGTTCAGTTCTGTGTCAGACTGAACTCTGGGTTGCTGAGTGCTAAACATTCTTCTTACAACATGACTCATAATCATGCTGGAAGCAGCCAGAAGTAGAGCATGTTGGGACCCATGCTTTCAGGTATTAATAAAACAAATCCTTGTTTTTCATAGGTTTTATACGTATGAGTCTTTGGAAGTGAAATAAGCCTTTGTTATTTCAAGCTGTTCAAAACACCAGGGAAACGGAGGGATTGAAAATATAAAGTAAAATAAAAGCTTAAACTACTTAATATAAACAAAAATTAAAAAAAAAGAAAAGAAAGGACATGAAATCATGTAAGCTGCCTCTATAAGACTGTACTCATGGGAAAACAAGTGAAGAGGTGAAGAAGCACAATGAAACTAGTTTTACAAAAATATGATTTATATCCAAGGCACCATCAGGGACCTTTGCTTCTTCAAATCAGAACTGTTATCCTAGAAAGGCACTATTGGCTCTGAACAAGTCACTTAGCCCAAAATTCTTGGGATTTTCTTCATTCAAAAAGATGTGCAACTCCTTTTGAAGATTTCGGTTCAAAGTAACTCTGTGTAAAACCCACCCTCCCTTCTCTCTTGGATACAATATGTTCATTCACTGAGCAAGTGCCCAGAGAAGAAAAGTGCATTAATAGTTAATCACTTCTAAAGTTAACTTTAGAATCAAGAATTTTAGAGACAGAGAGACTGTTAGAAGATTTTCTAGACCACACTTCTTAACCTTTTCCATAGCAGAGTGCACACAGAAAATGGTATTTGTAGGGCAGTCTGGGATAAAAAGATGTGACTAGTAGAGACTAAAGGGGACTGGCAAGGAGCTCCTGCTGCCAGTAGGTGGGTGTCAAAGAGCTCACAGTATCTTCTAAAATCTCTGTAACCCATATTGCCTGAGAAGATATCCTGGATAAAATAATGTGTCTTAGAGATAAGGAGAATCAAGCCTTAAAGGATGGCTTGACACGAGAGAGGTTAACAAAGTTAGTGGGAAAATGAGCACTGGGTATTCAAATGCCTTGTAAGAACAGTGGTTCCAATCTATGTGACATTCAGAATTCTCCAATTCTGGGGGTGCCTGGGTGACTCAGTCAGTTAAGCATTCAAGTCTTGATCTCAGCTCAGGTCTTGATCTCAGAGTCTTGAGTCTGAGCCCCACATTGGCTCCATGCTGGGGGTGTGGAGCCTACTTCAAGAAAAAGAATTCACCAATTCTGATCATTGGTGGAATCTTCTGAAGGGATCTAGCATTTCACAGAGGCACCCAGCATCGGCAATAATAGATTGGGAAAATGATGATCTTGCCCACAAATATTTGTACTATTTTCCGCTCTATTTAAATACTACTTAAAAAAAAAAAAAAAACAAAGACACTCATTTAGAATTTTCTTAATTCATTGAAAAAGTGCTAGGTAAAATACTAAAAGCACTTTATAAATATATGGAAGAGGTGGCCAGGAATTAATCAGGAGTATGAGTCTAAGGAAGTAAGTGAGAAGCATTTGGGTGCTCTGGGAGAACTTATATATCCAGGATACCTAGAACTTTGCATTATCCCAGAGCAGAGTGAACTAGATACCTAGAACTTTGCATTATCCTATTTGTGGCCCTCCAGCATAAAAGCAATGCTCAGGGAAAGCCATGTACAAAGGAAAATAATTCACCAGAGATAATTAAATAGGAGTGCTGGGGTGGTTCAGTTGGTTTAGCATTCATGGTCATGATCTCACAGTTGGGCTTGTGAGTCTTAGCCCTGCATCAGGCTCTGCACTGGCAGTGAGGAGTCTGCTTGGAATTTTCTCTCTCTCTCTCTCTCTCTCTCTGCTTCTACCTCACTTGCCTATGTGTGCTTACTCTCATGCTTTCTTTCTCAAAAAGTCAAGAGAAAAAAAGGAAATAATTGTCTTTCACTGTGAAGCAGCAGAGAAAACTGTCTAAAATAGATTTAAATATGGACAAAATCTCTGCTGAGAATTTGTAGTCACTGAAAGGTTCAGCTGTGGACTTAGGATCAAAATTTACAGGATATGAAAAAGCATAAGCTAAAAATTTTCATTTCTGAACCCATTTAAACTACCAGGCCGATAAAGTCCTCATGCATATGCCAGGGAAAAAACCCCACAAATCCTTGTTGAAGGAATGAATTAGAAAAGTCCAAAAGATTGTGTTTTATATGAAAAAAAGTTTGCCAGAAAGAAAAATCACAAAACAAATGAGAAACTAAGCTACTACAAGCAATGTCACATAAATTACAAACCATAGAAACTCGGATACTGGAAATGTATAAACACAGAGAATATACTAGAAAATAAATTTATATGTTTAAATAAGTTTTGAAGGGGGGAAGGGGATAATCACCTGACTGATAAGCAAGATATTAGATAGATTTGGGAAAAGAGATCGAGAAGTATAAGTACAATAATTAAAAGTAAATATTCAGTGTAGCGATTAAACAGCAGATAGATACAATGATAGAATTGATAAAATGGAAGATTCTTATGAAAAAGAAGAAATTACACAGAATAAAGCAAAAGAGTTAAAAAGATGGGAAATGCTTTTAAAAAGAATTGGGGACAACAAGGAAGACATAGGAAATCTAAAATATATCTAGTCAGAGTTTCAGGACAAGCAGGTAAATTTAACCAAAAGAAAGTAATATAGCCATAATTAGAATCAGACAAAATATTCTTTAAAGGAAAAAATACTGCCAATAGATAAGAAAACTGTAAAAATAAAAATAACAGGATATAATCTAAAGAATATCACATGTATAATTTATACTATTTAATAGCATAGCCTCAAGAGAATTAACATATAAATAAAACGAGCTACCTAGAGAAATTGAAAGATCCACCAAGATTGTGGGAAATATGTAGCACATATCTTTTAGTTATTAATACCTGGAGTAGATAAGAAATCCAACAAAGTTGCAGTCAGAGATAAATAAGTCTTGGAGATCTGTAAAGCATAGTGTACTGAATATAGACAAGAATACTATATTATAATTGCCAAACTTGCTAAGAGACTAGGCCTTAATTATTCCTACACAAAAAAGAAATGATAATTATGTGACATGTTAAAGATGCCATCACTATAGTTGGGCAATCATATTATAACATATAAATGTAGAAAATCAACATGTACACCTTAAAGCTACATGGTGTTGTATGTCAAGTGTATTTCAATAAAAAATAAAATGGAGGTAATAAGAAAAAGAAAAACCAATAAGGATGTAAATAATTTGAACAATATAATTAACAAGTTGGATTTCATTGATGTATATAGAAGTCTGCATCCAATAAGTGGAAAGAATTGGAATAAAATAGAACACATTTTCTGAACCCTAATGTAATTACATTAGAAATTGTGGTGGAAATTCTGATTTTCCTATCATTTCTGGGCATAGAGTTATAAACAGTTTTATAAATCCTTTCATATTTAGAAGACTTAGTTCTGTTGTATGGAATGTGGGTAGAAGTGATGCATGTGCTTTCAGGCCAGAGCAGAGAATATTCTGTGCAATTCTACACTCTTGCTTCCTCTCTATCCAAAACATATGGAGCTGCACATTGAGAATGCTGGCAATTTAAAAAAGGGAAGAAGCTTACTCTCTGTGTCATATATGGAAATATTCAGGATGGACTTTGAATGAACAAGAAATAAACTTGTACTGTGGTAAGCCCTTAGAAATTTGCAATTGTTTGTTGCAGCTGATAGCTTATCATAAGAACACAGAAATTAAAAATAAAATGAGAACTAAAAATAACTCTCTGTTTACAAAGTTTTAAACACAATTCTGGTAACTCAAGAGTTAAAGAGAAGAGTGTAAAAGAAATGTGTAAATACTGGAATTAAATAATAAATAAACCTAAAGAAAGCTGGAAGAGAAAAATGATTTGGAAATGTATAGAAATAAAAACAAGTATGTAATAGAAGAGAAATAAAATGAAATGCTGGTCTTCAAAAGACTAATAAAATTAACAAATCTCTAGCAAAGTTGATTCAAAGGAAAAGAGGTAAAGTAAAAAGCCAACAATATTAGGAATGAAAAGAGGAAATACCGCATATACAGCAGAAAGTTTAAAAATAATAGAATACGTTAAAAATTAGAAGATAAGAGACACTCACAACCTTTTGTTCTGAACTTTCTTATCAAGAATGTTTGTATAGTGAATAGCCTTGGAAGATATGGTGTCTCCTTCTGGACCAAAAAGCAGCCATACTTATTGCCAATTAAAGAAGATTCAGGGGTACCTTGGTGGCTCCATCGGTTAAGCCTCCAACTTTTCATATCAGCTTTGGCCATGGTTTTGCAGCTATGAGACTGAGGCCCAGTTGGGCTCACCACTGAGTGTGGAGCCTGCTTGAGATTCTCTCCCTCCCTCCCATTCTCTCTGTTTCTCTCAAAATAAATAAATGAAAGTTTTTTTAAATATTCAGATTCCTTAAACTATTCCTATAATGCAACTCAAGTATATGTATGCATCCATCTGAGCCCATCCATGTTGCCCCAAGGAGACCGGAAACAAGAAGAATTGATGCAAACATGAAGATCATGCTGCCTGCTGTGCCTTAAGTAAAGTCCTTTATCTCTGACTCAGGAGCTCATATCTTCTGCTAGTATCTATGAAACTGTGGTAAGGTAATGTGTTGGCTTGCTAGTATGGCAAAATCTCATGCCTATAGGCTTAGGAGGAATTCTTAGCTGTGCTCCCTTAACTATTCCCTGTAGCTTCCTCCTCCCCTCTAGATGAATAGACCAAGTACTAGTGGGAAAAACTCCAACAGTGACAGAGCTCCCACAGATAATGTGCCGTATGAATAAGGCTGGAGGGGGCAATTTGGGCTGAAAATTAGGTGGTTAGGGTAGCATCATCCCAAAGCAAAAAGCATGCTTTTGAAACCCATCTTCTATAAGGGGGGGGCTTTTTAAAATTTAAACTTAGTGGTGCCTCTACTTTCTTCATGATGGCTCTTATTACAGTACAGCATAGTGTAATTATGACATAACTAATCTCTATTCCTTTATAGAATGTAATCTGTATCCTTGATTTGAAAAAAGTACAGAGAGGGGCGCCTGGATGGCTTAGTCGGTTAAGCGTCCGACTTTCGCTTAGGTCATGATCTCGCAGTTTGTGGGTTGAGCCCCGCATCGGGCTCTGTGCTGACTGCCAGCTCGGAGCCTGGAGCCTGTTTCAGTCTGTGACTCCCTCTCTCTCTGACCCTCCCCTGCTCACGCTGTCTCTCTCTCCTAGAAATAAATAAAACATTAAAAATTAAAAAAAATAAAATAAAAAAATAAAATGTTTAAAAAAAAAAAAGAAAAAAGTACAGAGATTGTATTTTATTCACCTTTGTATACCCAGGTGTCTGGTGTTTGGCATAGAATATGTAAAGGATTTTTGTCCTGAGGAGTGGAAAGATAACACCCATGGATTTTATATTTGGCTATTTGGTTTCCAAAATGGTTCCAATTCATGGCTATTTTGTGAATTTTTTGTGCACAGGAAGCAGAATCTGTCCCAGAATCAGCTAAATTGGTTATTCAGGACTCTCTCTCTCTCTCTCTCTCTCTCTCTCTCTGTCACTAATGGCTGTATTCCTAAAGCATCAAGTTTTTATAGCATCCAGTATACATAAGGCAACAAACATCTCACCAGGAGTAAAAGATATTCAAGATTTTTAATTTAATGGGGAGATATTAATTGCAATGGTTTGGAGCCTCATTACCATCAGAAACAGTGTAAAGAGATCTACTGTGAAGCCAGACAATCTGGGTTTGAGTTCTGGCAGCATAGCTTCTGAACTAAGGTAAGTTACTTAGTCTTCTATGTTTCTGTTTCTTTACCTGCAAAAGAAAGGTGATAATAGCAGCACTTATCTAGGATGTTGTGAGGATTAAATGAGTTAATTTATACAAAACACCTAGAACAGTCTCTGATATATCATAAAGAGTATAGAAGTGATAGTTCTTATAATGGTGATGGTAGTGGTTGTGATAATGACAATGCTTGTTTTTATTTATACATCGCCCTGTACATAGAATCACCTAGAATCCTCTGATTATTCCTGCAGTAGTCTCAGAGTCCCAGCATTCTAGTCAATTCTATTTGATAATGCTCAATTTGGAAATTATAAGAATGAATTGGGAAGATTTTTTCATAACATATCCTCACCTACCAATTGATACAATGATAATCCACTTTTGGGATACAGAAATCCCACTCAGGGAACCCTTAACAGGGAAGGTACAAAAGGGACTTTCTAGTCCTTGTTTGGCCCAGTTCATCAATCAGTTAATGAGTCCCTGCATAAAAAGATGAGGGGGGGAAGGGGGGGGAGAGAAATGGAAAAGATATTTAACATTAATGAAATTTTATTATTTTTTATGGTGTAAAAATGACATAACATAAAGTTTCAACCCTCCCCACCAAAGAAGGAAAGTAACAAAAGAGGAAAAAAGAGGAAAGTATTCAAGAGAGTAACTAATAAAAGTAGAAATGCAGTGCTCCTTAGATAAAAGGATTTTCCTATACACATGTAGATTCATATATTCCAACTGTAAAAGTACCGGATGCAATAGTTCCCCTAACAAATACTCTCCTCTATGCTGATGGCATGGTTTAATAATAATGATAATAACAAGAACAGCCTCTGATCTTCTCTGCTACTTGTAGTCAGAATGAGCTCCTGTATAACAAATAGGCTAAATTGAAATTACCATTTTGAAACAAGGTATTTTCCAAACCAAATAGCAATGTTAGACAAGTTGATTTAGCTTCTTAGAGGGTACATTTACAACCAAGTCATTTGGGTGTTCTTACAAAGAAAAATGGTCATAAAACTGAAATATTCTAGAGGAAAGAATAGTTCCTTTGACTATTACCTATTTGACTAAATATCTAAAACTTTTCTTTATCCACTTGGTTCCTTCAATTCCTTTTTTTTTTTTAATGTTGTTTTTTTAATTTATTCCTAGGAGAGAGAGAGAGAGAGAGACAGCACAAGCAGGAGAGGGTCAGAGAGAGAGGGAGTCACAGACTCTGAAGCAGCCTCCAGGCTCTGAGCTGGCAGTCAGCACAGAGCCCGACGCGGGGCTCGAACCCACGAACCGCGAGATCATGACCTAAGTGAAAGTCGAACGCTTAACCGACTGAGCCACCCAGGCGCCCCGGTTCCTCCAATTCTTGTGGAAGCCATTCCAAAATCTTTCTTTTCATTTCCCTCCATGTACCCCATTGCCAAAACCTCATCCTATACATATTGCTTGAGCCTACTCCATCCGTCTTACTATCACTATCCAATTGCTTTACTTCCTCCACGATCTTTCTTCTGCTGAAGAAAGATTTTCTTAAAACATTCCTCTTCCTCTTTAACATAATTCAAGAAGTTTCAAATCTGTTGCTCCCTGCTGCCTTAGGCTCAAAAAATTCTTTGGGTATTGCCATCCAAAGGGAAAGTTGTGAGTATTTACATTAAAATTTTTCTTTTTATGCAAGTCACATAGTATACAACTTTCTCCTCAATTGGACTATGAAATCCTCAAAAGTAGAAACCACATTTTGCTCATTTTATAAATGCCTACCATAGGTATGACCTAAAGAAGCTCTCAGTATGACTCATGAGCCCCAACCACATGTACTTTCTACTGTACCATCTATGGTTGTTTCAGCATTTCACTCAGGAGGAACCTAGAGGGAATTTTTAAGGAAGAGTGTATAGGGGACTAGTTTGAAACAACCTTTGCATAGCAAGTAGATTTTTTGCTTAGATTGTATGTTTATTGCATTCATTCATCATTCCATCTATCCATTTATTACAATGTATTAAGTGCCCACAATATGTCAGATACAATGCTTGGTGTTAGAAATCCAGCAAAGAAAAAAAACAGATAATAGTTTGTGCCTTCATGGCATTTACATTGATATGGAGTACAGTGATTAGTATTATGGAGAAAATTAAATAAAGGAGGTTGCAGAATTCTGGAGGGAGATGTTGCATTCTTTTAAAACAGGGTAGACAAAGAATGCTCACTGAGAAGGTGGCATTAAAGACCTAAGCGGTTTGGGTGAGAGTCACACAGATATCTGGAAGAAAGTGTTCCTAGCAGAAGGAATAGCCAGGAATGTTTCAGCAAAGCAAAAAAGCATAGAGCTCTAGAGCAGGAAGAGCAAGAGACAGAAGAGAAGATTTGGTAAGAGAGTTATCAGATGGTAAGAATGTGGAGGAGATTTTTAGACTATTCTTAAGACTGGATTTTACTCTAAGACACAAAGCCATTAGAGCATTTTGAGCAAAGCAGTTAAGTTTGATTTTAATTTTAATTTTAATTTTTTTATTTTTTTATTTTTTTACAAATAGTTTATTGTCAAATTAGTTTCCACATAACACTCAGTGCTCATCCCCACATGATTTTAATTTTTAAAAGGGTCTAGCTACCTTTTTTTTTTATTTTTTTATTTCTAGGAAAGAGAGAGAAGGCGTGAGCAGGGGAGGGTCAGAGAGAGAGGGAGTCACAGACTGAAACAGGCTCCAGGCTCTGAGCTGGCAGTCAGCACAGAGCCCGACGCGGGGCTCGAACCCACGAACCGCGAGATCATGACCCGAGCGAAAGTCGGACGCTCAACCGACTAAGCCACCCAGGCGCCCCAAGGGTCTAGCTACCTTTTGAGAAGACACTTAAGTGATAGACATGTGGAAATAGAAAACCAATCTACTGCTGACCAATCTCCCGACTTCTTTCTCCCTTACTTTGCCCTTGTCACCCTAGCCTCTTCACTTTTCTCAGATATTCCAGGCATGTTAATGCCTTGAGGACTTTTACTTCCTCCTTCTGCCTGGAATATTCTGCTCCTATATATGCATATGACTTCCTCCTCCCTTTCCTTTAGATCTTTATTTGAATGTCACTTTTCCAATGAGGACTTTTTTGGTCATTCTGAAATCATAATCCCTCCTCCCAACAATGCTGCCTGCTTTCTCTATTGTTTTTCTTGGTACTTATAATTATCTAGAATATGGTATATTTTACTTGTTTATCTTGCCCCATGCCTATCTCTTTCACTAGGATGTAGAACTCCATGAAGATGGGAATTTTTAAAATTTTATTTAGTACTCAGTGCCTAGAACATGCTAGTTGCTGAATAAATATCTGTTGAACGAAGAAACTAAGAAGGAACAGAGGAGGAAAACCTAGAGTATATGGTTTTCTGGAATCAAGAAACAAAGCTTTTCATATTATAGTAGTATTATATGGTAACAGGTGGCAGTACTCTGTGGTAAACACAGCATAATGTACACAGTCATCAAATAACTGCTGAACACCTGAAAATGGTGTAATATTATGTGTCAACTAATACTTCAATAAAAAAAGAAGAAGAGAAGCCTATTAAGAAAGAGTTAATGGGGCACCTGGGTGGCTCAATTGGTTAAACTTCTGACTTCAGCTCAGGTCATGATTTCACAGTTTGTGAGATTTCACAGAACCCCCATCGGGCTCTGTACTGACAGCTCAGAGCATGGACCCTGCTTCAGATTCTGTGTCTCCCTCTCTCTCTGCCCCTACACTACTCATGCTCTGTCTCTCCCTGTCTCAAAAATAATAAACATTTAAAAAAATTTTTTTAAAAGAGAGAGCTAATATTGAAGACGCGTTTTTGACTGAAGATATTCATGTTTATTTGAGTTGTACTGAGGTCTTGTTTGCATGGCATGCACACTCTTTCAGCTTCAAGAGCAATGATATAAAATAAAGGAGCTAAAGTTCTCCTCCCCAACATCACTTCTTGACCTATCACTGCATATCATGGAATCAGGAGATAAAAATGAAGGGTGGACAGTTAAGCTCTCAGTGGTGAAAGAAACTAATATTCCTTACATTCCTGCTACAGGTCACGCATTACATAATGTTATCCAACCAATACTTGTCACATGACTGTCATATATCATCGCCATCTTAAGCACTGGGATTATAAAGTGACTTAATCTACTAGGGAGTAAAACACTAGAGTCTTGTTAGAACAAAGATTGAATACATAATAGATGTATTGCACATTTAAACACAATACAATACAAACCCAGCAGAGCAAGTAACCCAAGAGCAAGCACAAACTCCACTTGGGAAGGTCAGAAAAGGTTACAAGGGGGTAAAACCATTTGTAGGCAGAGGCTATAGAAAAATCAGTGGAAACTCACCAAGTAAGAGAGCTCATCAGGTAGAGGGAAGAACCTATTGTGAGCAAAATTTTGGGTTCCAAAACAATGAAGGTGGGCAGAGACCTAAGAGCCCATCAACCTCAAGCCCAAATGTAACTTTAATGTAGTCTCGTCAACCATATGAAATGAAAAATGGGAGAGAAGATCAAGGAGCCTGGGACTACAGTTGCCTTAAAACTGTTGCTGCATGCTTGGAATAGAGAGCAAAACATGGAGCAACTCCTGGTTGTACAGTTTATCAACACACCATGACTATAGTCAGCACCCAACCTGGCCAGATTTGTGTCTTGAGAGACAGCACTCTGGTTATTATCTCCTCTCTTCCTTCGAATGAGAGAGTTGGGGTTGAGGGAGACTTCCATTCTCCAGCCTAAAAGCGAATTAAGTGCTTGGTTGGATTGTAAGGGGGAAAGGAAAAAAGAGGGTTCTATGATGATTCCTGGCTTCGTCTGCAGCATAGGTAGTGGATGTCTACATTCCCGATATGTCTGTATTGGGAACTCAGGATGAGGAGTTCGTATGAGAAGAAAGATGATGAACCCAGTTTGGGATCTGTTAATGTCACACCATTTGTAGGACACCAAAATTGGGGTTCTAGTTGCAGTTTGGAAATACAGGTGGGAAGGCCGGTCAGGATCAGCCAGCTAGGAGGTCACTTATGACTGTCTTAAATGTATTTCGTAAACTGATGGGACACAGTCTTACTAAGACTAATGAAACTGGGAAGCTGGCATGTCTGGACCTGCTCAGAATCCAGTTTATTGTAAATTTACCCTGGTGATGGCATTCTGGGAACTCTCCTGATGACACCACCTGGCCTTGATACCAAACCTCACTCCTCATTTTCTTTCTTTCTTTCTTTCTTTCTTTCTTTCTTTCTTTCTTTCTTTCTTTCTTTCTTTCTTTCTTCCTCTCTCTCTCTCTCTCTCTCTTTTAAAGTAGGCTTCATGCCCAGCACGGAGCCCAACAGACTCACGACCCTGAGATCAGGACCTGAGCTGTGATTAAAAGTTAGACGCTTAATGACTGAGCCACCCAGGCTCCCCTGCACATTTCCTCTTAAACCTCGTATGTCACAAACTTCTTTCCTCCTACCAGTATCTCTCTCCCAATGATCAACCATCATAGACTTACCTCTACCATGATGTGAACCACTCCAAATCTCAAATTATCAGAATTTTTACTGCTTTACAGATGAGTATTTGTTTCTCTTTGATCTCCAAATACGTTCAAGTTTCTTCTTCCAAAGCATGCATGCATGTACACTCACACACACATGCAACTTGCTTTCCTTTAGCAACTTATCTCTCTCTCCCTTTTGGTTCATGATCAGTCCTTTCAAATACATAGTTTCCATTTGCAGCTTACTCTTCTTATCCACTCATTATTGCCTTAAATCTGTTCTATTTGGGTTCTGTGACTACCACATTAGAAAGATGTCTCTATTCTGCCAAAGACCTACTTCTTGCCAAATCCAATGACCTTTTCTCATATGTCATTCCCTGTAATCTCTTTGCAGAACTTGACAGTGACTGGAAATTCTCTTTTGAACTTTGCTTTCCTGGTTCTTTTCCAATTCCTTTAACTTTTTCTTATTCATCTTTTTATGCACTTATTCATTCAATAAACATATACTAGGCACTGATTTTTTTTACTCTTAAAGTGTCATAGTTGAATGAGAAAAGTAGTAGGTGGGTTTGGATTTAGGCAAACTACATGGGAAACCAACAGATTACTGGACATTTGGATGATGAGCAGATTCAGAATATGGAGAGATATTTATACAATTCAGATTTTATTAATAGCATTAGGTTCTGATACATTGATAAATTCCTCTCACATGGGATGTTCACTTATCAAGTTCACCAGAACCTTCTCTGTTCATTTCTGGATGCTTTATTTCTTAGCAATTCCTCTTTTGATTCACACATGCCTTATTTATGTGTATTAATACCACCGCTCAAGTCATATCTATCTTTCTCAGTTAAGGCACCATTCCATTTTTTCTATCTGTGTTAACTTCAGCATGTGATTTAACTTCTCTGTGTCTTGTTGGCAAATGAGGATTAAGCTATTGTTATTTAAGGTGACTTCACATATTTTGCTTGTCATCCTTTCACATGTTTATGCTACTGTTAAACTTTTGAGGGGGCTGGATGGCTCAGTTGGTTAAGCACGCCGACTTCGGCTCAGTTCATGATTGCATGGTTTGTGAGTTCAAGCTGCACATCTGAACTGTCAGCACAGAGCCTGGAGCTTGCTTCAAATTCTGTGTCTCCCTCTCTCTCTGCCCTCCCCTGTTCACACACGCGCTCTCTCTCTCTCTCAAAAATAAACATTAAAAATTTACAAAACCTTTTAATTATGATGATAATGATAGCAATAATAAATAATAACCATAATAATAATAGCTAACATTTACTACACACTTAATATGAGCCAGGCATTGTGATAAGCACCATGGCTTGGAAGAGCTTTATAACACTGAGGCTATGATTGTCCTCATTTTATAGTCAATGCTGGTGATAACTCTAGCATGTGATACATGGCTGTGAAATCCAGGTTCTGTCACTACATTTGTTGACTATACATTCTTTAAAAACCTTCATGTTTTCTTTAATGAACTTGTATTTAATTAGGTCATGCTAAATTTGTATATAAAAGCAGGAGTAAATTTTCTTGCAGGTGAGAGAATTGTCAAAGAAAATGCTTCCATAGACTGTAGGAAAAATACAGGCTGGCTAGAATCATGAAAGGAAATGTGACAAAGTTCTGGATAAATGCTGGGATTATGCAAGCAAAGGAAAAAAAATGATTTGCGGGTTTGCTTTGGCAACTTGTTTCTTAATATTCCTGTATATGAAACTTTTTTTCTTTCCAAGTTCCCAACCCTATTACATTAGCTGTTCTTGACAAGCTGGTCATCGGGTTCTGTTTAACTCTCCTTTTCACCTCAGTTTACCTTAAGGCTTAATTTAAGAGCCTAAATGGAAATGCTTAAGCAAAAGAAATAAATTTTCAGAGGAAGACAGGTAAAACACTGGTTTGCCTATAAATGGGTTATTTTGATGGAGGTGGATTTGATTCTTATTTTTGGCCCTGAAGGTAGTAAGTGTGTTTGTGTGTGTGGTACACTGGCCAGGAAAGGAAGGAGAGGTCTACACAGCAAATGGCACATGTTTCCATTTGTTTATGTTCAGCATTTTAATAACCTTAGTATTTGCACAGCTGAAGGAAAGGAAAGTACCCAGAGAACAGACACCATGAGGAACTCTACAAGTCTATAAATGAGAAAAACATGAGTTGGAAAAAAGCCATAAATGTTACAAGTAAAAAATACCCCAGCCAAAATAAACCTAGTGTTGGGATGCTACATTCTAAAGGGACTCAATAAAGAGCACATTGAAGTAATTAATTTGACAATTCTCAATTCTGCTTCTTTACTTTTGTTATGAAGATATCAACACAAAGATAGTTGAGATTAGGAAGATAGAGATTTCTGCACAGTATAGTGAAAATACAAAAGCCTGTGGATCAGACAGAACAAATTTTTAATCCCATCTCTATAAGTTACAAACATGATGTTGCTTGGGGGATTTTACTTAATCTCTCAGAATGTCCATTTCCTCATCTGTAAAACAGGAGCAATGCCTAGCAAACATTTACTAAATGGTGGCTGTAGCAGTTCCTCTTACTACTGTAGATGCCCTCAGGCCTATACTGAAGTGAAACCAATTGCAAACTCATCTATTTTTCTTGTACCGTCTCACCTTGGCCAGTAGGATGATCAGTACAAGCACTGCTGACAACTATTTCTGCCCTCGCTGTGGCTGGGTAATAAGATTGATTGTAAGCTGGACCTTTCTTGAGGTAGGATAATAGAAACTGAATACAGCAAGCCAGTTAGCCATCACGGGGAATGGGTAGGCCTTTCACACTAACCAAAACACATGCACCCATAGAGAGCCTTACCAGCTGTAAGTTTTTGTATATTTGTTATCCTTTCTTTCCTCTGAAGCTTAGCACCATATATGATGTCCTGAAAGCTGGTAAATAACTGATCATCCTATCACATTTATCATTTAAATACTATCCTGGCAGCTGCCCTCTTTGGGTTATGTGTGCGTCCATCCAGAACCTCAATAATGGGATATGTTGCCTGCCCATCTAGGAGACAGTCAGTTCCCACATCTGGGCACCCCCGGATCCTGCCTTAATCTCTAACTGCCCACAGTCACCTAATATAGACTAAAAATTGGACAAGGAGAAACACAGAACTAAAAAACAAGTGCTCAGTCAGAGGAAGATCAATGTAGACCTTGTTTACCACTTGGTAAACACGAGGGCTCATGTTTACTGCAACTGGCTAAATAAGATTGCCTTTCATGGGTCTCCATGGTGTGAATTTTTGTTAAGTGGTGTATTGGCAGTGAAATTCACCTTATTTAATCTCTTTTTCTCTTTCAGCAAGTGGTAAAAGAGTTGGAAACACAACTGGCAGCCCAAGCAAAAGAAATTAGTTTGATTACAGGGGCACTGAGAAGTTCTGCCAAAAACTTCCTCACTAGTCTCCCAAGGCACAAGATTCTACCATTAGGATCCCATTATTTTGCCTACAAGAAAAGAACTCATCTGTCATTGTTAGCCCCAATTAATCTAAAATACTTCGGGCCTTGAGGGAAACTTAAAGACTATTCTGGTTATGTTGGGGTTATGAAGAAGCATCAAAGACAGGAATAATTAGTAAGACAAGACAAGTGTAAGTACTGAGATCCTAGGGGTAGGAGAGATCCTCTTCTAGTACATGGTGTGTGTGTGTGGCAAGGGGACAGTCTTGGGTCTTGGGGATGGAAAAGTTGGAGCTGAGGACAAAAGGAGATCACAATATGACAAATTTGAGGGAAGTTTAATCTAGAGCCAGATGTCTGTGCAGATGACATAGAAACATATCAATTATGACTCAATTTAAAATTGAAATTCATTGGCTTTCAGAATGGAACATCTGAAAATGCTTTATAATAACCCTTACAGTTCTTTTTTAAAATTTAGCCTTGTCAAGAAGTACATGGATAGCATACACTGCCTAAAAGTTACAATACCAGTGATTTATTCTCTCTTCTTTTCAGAACAAACAATAACTCAGAAACCAGAAAACTATCAAGCATATGTATAAATGAGCTTTAAAAATAAGGCAAAACAATATAAAGTATAATTGAAAAATAAACAAAAACAAGTAAGTTATTATATTCTTAAAAACTTTAAAAATCATTTAAAATATCTCCTTTCATTTTGGAAACCAAAGTTAACATAACAATTAATATCTACTGAGGACACCAGTTTAACCTGTAGAACAACATAACAGAAAGTTGGAAGCGTATGAAGCTGACCAAATAGGAAAACTGGAGCTTTCTGAATATATTTTTATTTTTTACTGAATAATGCAATTGATTATTCTAATATTTTCATATTTTGTGAATGATAATAGTAAAAGAAAAAAATTAACATTAATTAAACTCTTATTAAGTATCAGAAGTTTCTGAAATTATTACATGTATAATGTCCATGACACGATGGGGTAGACTGTAATCCCCATTTTATAGATAAGAAAGCTAAGAGTTTAAGAGACTTAACTAACAGCATACTACAATAAATCCCAAAGCCAGAAAATTAAGGGCAATTGAAGAATCTTAGGAGTGAATTTAAATTCACTTGGCTCTGGCAAAATGGTTTCTCATTGATGTCTAATATCTTCAATGCAAACATTTACTTAGAAGCAATTGCAGTAAGTTAGCTTAAGCCTATTACCTACTACCTTGAACCATCAATCTCACAATCAGTCACCAAAACATATAAACTATTTCAATCTCATAGAAAACAATTTCTCTCATAAGTGGCCACCATCTTCCTATATTCAAGTGACTGTTCATTTATTACAATTCTATTTTTTCTCCAAGTGTTTGGCATAACAGGAAGGGAATTCCAAAATCATGCCAAACCTTTAATGCATTCCACAATTAATCCCCAACCCACTCATTTATTCATACATTCAATGAATATTGAGTGCTCACCCCACACTAGACAATTCTTGATGCCCAAGGCTTTATGGAGTTCCTTGTATTTTTGGTAGGAAAAAGAGACACTAGATAGATAAAATAATGTTGATATGATCTTGTGTCAAAATTTGAGAGCTGTCACCCAGTAATCATTTATCTTCTTTGTCAGTAAGTTAGCCTCTGAATTTTAGCTGGGTAAATGGCCACACAGAAGAAAATCTACATATCCCAACTTTCCTTGAGCTCTATATGGCTATTTGACTAAGTTCTGGGTAGATGCTTATAAGTAAAAGAGATCTGAGAAATATCAGGACATGTTCTGAAGAGGAGACAGTGTGCCTTTTTCATCACTTTTTTCTTTTTCTGCTGACTGAAATATGAACATGCTGGCTAGGGCTGGAGCAGTCACTTAGGCCCAAGGGATCAGCATTTTGGGGATAATGGAGCAAAATGTTAGAAGGCTATTGATCCCGTGTTGATTATGTCAATCACACTAATCCTAGATGATTACCTCTGGACTAAGTTTATGTCTGGGAAAAACAAACTTCTATCTTCTTAAAATTTCTGTTTTAGGGGTTTTTCTTTCCCTTCCATTTGATTTTAATCTTAATGCAACAATATAAAGAAACGTGAAGCAGAATTAGGGACAAGAGAGTGGCACCATGTGATGATATTTTAGACACAGTGACTGAGGAAGAACTTTGTAAGGCATCAGTAGTTGAGTAAAGTCCCAACTGCATGACAGAGTGAGCCATGTGCATGGAGGAAGAGCAGGCTACAGCAAGTGGGAAATAGTAAAACCAAAAGCCCAGAAATGGGAAGATGCTTCTTCTGTGTTCAGAGACCATCAAGGAGGCCAACAAGTTCTACCTTTGAAATTTGTTATCCTGTCATTTTCCCAAACAGGAATTTTTTGACTCCAGACCTTGCAAAGATTAGTCAACTTTGTAGGCACTCTTCTTCACAGGGTCTCTTCAAAAAGCATGACCCAGTGATGAGTCTAAGCTTTTACTCAAATAGGTTTATGGCTCAACCTTTAACACCACTTCAAATTGCTCCCCTGCCTCACCATTCAGATATTACCCATTTTGCTGAACCTAGCATATGTTCTCATTCATAATTAAGGCACGGCTCCACTCCATACTGCTTTCTTTATTCTTGAAACTCCATAGATATTATTTTCCAGACTTTTATTTTAATAGTTAATGATCTATCATTCTGTTCTAATTCATGTATGTGTCTCTTGCCACCTCAATTAAGAGGTAGCATGAGATCTATATGTTAAAAAGTTTTAAAAATCCCTTTCAGCTACTATCTTCTCGAAGAGAAGGTGCTCCATAAAAACTTTCTGTATGTTCATTCAACCATCTCAAAAACTAGAAACACAATGGAGAGAACCTAATCTTTCTCTGTTCCTCCCTTTCGCCAGGAAGATATGAGTAGCTGAAGTATTTGGTGCTATATATAGTCAGTTGATGTCAGCTGGATGCCAGTCTCTTCAGAAAGGCTCAGTCCCCAGTTTGAGTCAGAGCTAGGGACCATGCCGTCCCAGGCTCAGGGATAAAAACCATCGGGCCCAAGTGCCATCCATATTCCATCTCCACTCTTTCCTCCACAAATTGGGATTCAACCCTGCTGAAAAGCACAGTCTAAGAGCAAGGTGAGTATATTGTTTCCTAAAATGTTTTATTAGTCAGTTGTCCCAGGAGGTTCAGAATTGTGACTCATAAATGGGCATTCTTTGCTTTAAAGGGCAGTTGTTGATGCCAATATTAAAATGTCACCACCAAAGAGTCCAGGTTTAATCTAGTGTCCTTTCTTCATTCTTACAGTTTGCTGGAATTGATGTACTGTGATGCTGGTGCAAGTGAAGGCCAATAAGGAAACAATGACAGATTAAAATAAACTATAGAAAAGGGGGGGGGTGGGGAGAGGCAGCTCTTTCATTGCTTCTCATTGCCTGGTGACCATTATACAAGTGTACAGATAAGACTGGGCCTGAAACTCTGAGTATTATCCTCTGTTCAGTGTGACTTTGCCTGTCAATGAATAACATGCTCTGTCACTAGACAGAGAATGCATATTAAAGTCACGCAGTAGGAAGCGATGATAAATTCCTAATAAAGAACAAAGATGCTTTCTTTCAAAAGGATGATTATAAAACACTCTAGACGAGTTCTTCATAATGTCTCAATAATATTCCTTTATTTTCTATAGGGAACAAAAAACCATGCTTTCTCATAATACCATGGTGAAGCAGAGAAAACAGCAAGCATCAGCCATCATGAAAGAAATCCATGGAAATGGTATCAATAAAAACTTTTTTAGCATTAATATAGCTCACCATTAACCTAGATCCTTCCTGATGTTATTTAATATTCTATAGTGTACTTCCTTTAAATCCTTGCTATTCTATCATAACAAACCTGGAGCTCCAGGGAGTGTAGAAAAGCCTATGGTAACTAATCCTTTTGCAGTCATCCTTTCTCATTTGAAAGCTATTTTCAGATGAACAACTGCTCTAAAGGAATGAAGCAATCTGACAGCTGATGTACATTCTGTTTGGCTTGCCTTTCATATTTCACATTATAAATTAATGTAACTCTCAATTCCTTTTTTTTTTTTTTTTTTTTGGCTGGGTCTCAAACGTCTTCATGGCCCAGCCCACATGGCATATCTTGATTTCTTTTACCTTATATTACATAAAACATTCAAAGTATATTCTATCATCCTTTTTGTATGAAAGCTTTTAAAGTTGGAATCCATGTTGTGAATTTCTTTAACCCTGAAACCAGTCTTCATATTTATTAACTGGTTTACTAAGATATTTTCTGTAGAAATATACTTTTATTTATAATTTCTAAGAAAATATAACATTAAGATAGTCTCAAAGTATATGATCCAAAACTTTAATATAAATTAGATACAAGAATGATATTCTACTCTCCTTTTCTTTAAGTTCTAGCAAATAACTCTGAAAAGCAATTCTTTACACACTGCATTTTGATTATTATAAAGGAAATCCAACTTTATGAGCAAAGGATAGTATCAATTTTAAAAGTGAACAGGTAAAGTATCCAGATACTTTTAAGGACTGATTTGAGCCATTCCAGATATATCTATGGAGTGTTCAGAATGCATCCTTATTGTCCCTCCATTGACAAGGAATGTAACCTTTCACCTGAACACTATTGAGGCATAAAGGCATGAGATCTGGTGAGGGTATCCGGGTACAGGGGTAAGTATATTGTTTTCATATTTCACCTTCTATAATTCATGCTGAATAGAATCAGTCAAAGCCTTCAATACTCCCCTCCCCATACAGTGTAATATCTAGAGTCCTGTTGTTAAGTTTTCATTTTCTATTTTTTGCAATACAAAATTACCATATTGGATTCAGTTTAGTTTCCATGTTTTACTATGATGTTAGATTATCTTGGAATAAAGTGAGAATAATTCTGAATGAGATTCCAGAACTGAACTTGTACCAGTTCAGAGTTCAAAATCCACACTTCTTTTAAATTTTTATGCTTCTTTATATTTCCTGGTTCAGGTAGTTTACTTGAAATTCTTTTCACAGTTTTCCTGATTAATAAGGAAAAACAAAATGAACACTTGAATTTGAGAATAAATTATTTACCCTAAAACTAGCTGAGACAAATTATTTTCTAATTGCAGCACAATAATTAATCAATTGATCCATTTAATATATTCCCAGTTTAAATCATGTGTTGGATTCTACTCTATATTAGTCCTACCATAGACTGCAAGGGTAAGAATATATTTTTCTTACAACATAATTTTTATGTTTATGAATTATAAAGAAAAAATACAATTATGTCTCAAGGAGAAAAGACCCTCAAAACTATTATCTTACCACCAGTAGGTCCTGGCCATGAAAAGTCTGCAGAAGCCTCCCTCCCTCCCAAGTCACCGGTAGATTTCCAATCCCCTTAAGTGGAGTCACATGCTCTGCCTTTGTTTGGAGGTCAAGTATCCAGATAACACAGGATGATCACAGACGTTCCTAACTCATCTCAGATAGCTGTAGGACTTTAAGAAATAGCTTAAATAATTCCCCTCTTTTATTTCCTCTCATATTTTCTCTGGTATCTTGTGTGGAACTTTACTGTTTGTATATGATAAGGCGTCTAGAGATCCAGAACTAGGGCAGTATCGTGGATGCAGAGATGCAACAGAGACTGCAGAGAAGCCTTCTTGGGAATAATCCTCCAAATTTTCAAATACCTCACAGCAGTAAAAATCTGGATAATTTAAGATAGAGCATGCAAGTGTTTTGAGCTTTATAATAAGACTAAGTAAATCAAACTTGGATTGGATTTTCCTTTATAAAACTGAGCAGAGAAAGATATTTTCAAAGGCCTTCTCCCCTTGTGCGTCAGGACTTTTTTCTTTTGTACATTATAACTTCTTTATTTTCTTATATCACTTTCAAAAACAGTTAGCCTGATGGAGAATGATATGTGACAGTGAGATGCCTAAATGTGTTGTCTTTTAACATGAACTGGAAGTTCACTCCAGTTCTTGTTGTCTGGCAGAGACTATAGCTAGTGAGCCTTTGAAATTAAACCAGTAGAAAAACGTAAGAATCAAGCAAAGAGAGTTTTATATCAGAGCACTCAATTCATCTGAAGAATAATTAACCTCAAATAATTAATGAGAAATCCTATCCAAGTGGACTAAAATACATAGAATGGGATAGAATGAGTAAAAATGTAGAGAACTTCCAACCTCTACTAATTGTGCCCCAAATTGTTACTCATTATAAATCCATTACATTTGTGGCATCAAATTATGTACCAGTAGCAAATATACCACACTCCCAACAAAGCATTAATAGAGTGTTCCATGACACCAAGGCTTTATACTTTAACACTGACCATCCTTATCATTATATCATGATCATCATCATGATCATCATCCTCAATGTTAGAAGGACTAGAACTGACAGTAGTAGTTGCTTTGTGTTACTGCTGTGTTACAAAACTTCTGTGCTTTATACAGGAGTATGAAGAGCCTTGTTGCTGCCATCTAACAAGTGCTATTCTAAAATACAACAAAAACACAAAGATAATCCGTGCGTGAATTAGTTGCGGGGAGAAGAAAGATTTACTTATAAAAGTCTCATGGACACCAGCTCTGTGCTGTTTATTCATAATTGGTCTATACTCTTCAGCATAAGTCATGTTTTTCTCTCAGTAACTCATTTGAGACTTGACTACTGGAGGAGAAAGAGAGGGTAGGGAAACATAAAATGGGTTGTGAGTAAACATGGAATAATAAGTTGACAGAAAAGAGGAAGGAGAATAAGAATAGAAGAGGGGACACTCTCTAGATTAACTGGCATCTCTCCAGAAGTGGTGGGGAAAAAATAATTGGAATTAAAATAGCCATAAGCAGAACTGAGAAGAACCAGTTGTGTGCCCTGGTCTTACACACAGATGCAACTGACCATTGAGAAGAACTTCAGAAACAGGAAAGACCACAGTGCTTCAGAAGGTTGCTTCAGTCACCGACAGACAGTTTTTTCACTGGGGTGCTATAAAGGCTTTTGGTATGTTTTTTGTTTGTGTTTTTTATTTTTCCCCTCATGATTGGTGAACAGCTTTCCCCAGCACACAAAAGAGGACTGAGCAGACTGTTTTTGTGACTTCAGGAAAAGAGTTTAGCTTTATGGTCTGAAAACAGGAAGCCCAGGTTCTAAATGGAGTGCTGTTGTTGATAAGGTAGCAGGAACCCTGGGTTCCAGATTAGCCCTCAGATTCCCCAACTGAACATGGGAGATTGGATTTACTAATACATTTAATTCTTTTCTTTTAGCTTTTATTTATTTATTTTGAGAGAGAGAGAGAGTGGGAGAGAGTTGGGGGGGCAGAGACAAAGGGAGAGAGACAATCTCAAGCAGAGTCTGTCAGCACAGAGCCTGTCATGGGCCTTGATCCCACAACTGTGAGATCATAACTGAAGCTGAAATCAACTGAATTTAACCAACTGAGCCACCCAGACGCCCCAACTGATACGTCTAATTCTAAAGTTCCATGATTTTAATTTACTGAGCTTTGTGCCAAAATCAAACATCAGTGTATTTGAGTTTCTCCACCAATAACAAAGATGATGACAATATTGACATAAATCACAAGGGCACTTTGAAAGCATAGATTATAAAATCTAGAAATTCAGGTAGAAGACTATGTGAAGACCCCTTTTACTTTTCAGGTATCAGTGTTTCTTAAACTGTAGTTAATCAAGTCATCAATGTCAAAATAAGGACACCAAGAAGGCTTAAATACCATAGATCAAATACGAAAAGTCTGAGGGAGAAAAAGAATTTAATTTAATGCTTCAGTGTACAAGTTTATTAGTTTTCTTTGGCTTAAATTTTCACATTACCATTCCAAAACTCCAAGAAAAAAGATGTTTTATTTTGAAAAGTTGTGTGCAGTAAGAGCTTGTGAATTCATAGATTTTTTGAGCACGCCAGAGTTTTCTAATTTTCTAATAAGGCCCTTCAGAGAAGTGACAGCAGAGACCTAGGCTAAATTCTACTTATTACCCAAGTTAAAATCACAATGGATAAGTCCAACCATACTGTATGTATACTATTATCTGAGTTTCTTTGTTGTCTTTTTCAGTCTAATACAGGTACATCTGATAAACAGTAATAAATGATTGTATTATTCAAATTGTATAATTCAATACATTGGTAATCTCATTTCTTAAATGTTTATAAATTTATATTTATTAAATGATAATATTTTAATGGTAAGTTTTTGAAAACTTTATAAAATAGTCTTAGAACACAAATCAAGGCCAAAAGATATAAAATAGGAAAAGAAAGTATCTCAGCAGGTTTAAAAATCAACTTTTTAATGTAAAGAAAATTATTAATGACCTTATTATCAATTGTAGACTTTTTAGGCATTATTCAAAATCACAGTCTGGACTATTACCTTTTATGTAATATGTATATGTGGTTGTTACATTTTACAATAAAGTTTATTTTATGGACTATTATTTAATCCAAACAGGCCATCTGTAAACAGCCAGGAGAGATCTGGGAAAGTACAGAGAAGATATATGGCCTCAGGCTTCTTAGTAACTCAATAGGATCACCCTAGAGCAAGTCAGTTTCCATTAACTCCCCTCCATTGGTCTTATCCATTGGTCTTACCACCAGAATTGCAGCTGCCAGGGAATTGTAGGGAAAAAGATTTTTAAAATATCTTTTGTCTTACTACAATTATGTATAAGTGAGTATCTCTATAGACTATGAATTAGATTCCCTGAGTCTGATTCATTTTTGAATATGTCATTTTTGGTCAGATCAAAATTTCACATTAAATATGTAGTACAACCTGTGCACAATTAATCACTGTTGATCAAGTTTCAGAATGCTAACCTATGAAATAAATGTGAAAAAAAGAGAATGGTTCCCTTTGGAGGAACTTAAGTACAGTATTTGTTCATAAGACTATGCATTGACAGAAGGCTTGAAAAAGGAATGATCACATTTTCAAAGATTACATATTCCCTCAATACAATGCAATTTTCCACTTGGTTTCTAATACTCATAGTAATGGGGCTCCACAGTATGAAAAGTAGAAGGAAACTATATTTAAAAACCAAATACTTGAACTTTAAAAGAAATGTTTATTTATTTTGGGAGAGAGAGAGAGAGAGAGAGAGAGAGAGAGAGAGAGAGCCCACCTGCAAGTAGGTGAGACAGAGAGAAGAGAGAGAGAATTCCTAGCAGGCTCTGCACTGTCACAGCAGAGCCCAACTCGGGGCTCAATCCCACGAACAGTGAGATCATGACCTGAGCTAAAATCAAGAATCAGATGCATAACTGACTGAACCACCCAGAAACCCCAAATTATTTGAACTTTTTAATATAAGATTTTAAATCTTAATCTAACTGCAAAATATTTTACATTTGAGGACTCTACTGAGGAAAAATATTGGTAACAATTATTTAATTTTTCTAGTAGATTAAAAATTGTGGGATTTTGTGGAAATTATTTTGATTATGGTAAAGACCTTCAAGTTATAGATCTATATTAAATTATAATTAAATATTCAACTATTCATAAATAATTGAAAGTAGTAAAATATTATATATCAAATCCTAAAAAAACCTTTAAAGAATAAAGGGAAAATTCTGGATGATTATAAGTGACATCAATAGGAAAGTATGCCTCGTAATATTATTTTCAATAGATGATCTAATGCCACAATGACAACCTTCTAATCCATCAGGGCAAGGATATGTACCCTGAATAAGTTATATCATTTACCAGGCATCCAGATTAAACACACTGCTAAGACCCTTTAGAGGGGTTTGCAATAAAGGACAGAGAACAGCTGAACTTGAATTCTATGTGCTCAGTTGACAGTGTTCTTCACTCTGAAAGTTTCAGTAATGAAAGTGTTCAAATATTAGATTCCCCAACTCACAGATGGTCTGAAACTCCTGCTCCAGTTACCTAATAAATTTAACTATTGGAAGGGAAGGGAAGGGAAGGGAAGAAAACCTTAGAGAATTTAGATATGCCTTTCCTTGTTTGTTTGTTTATGCAGAATGTGTTGACTTAACATATTCCTGTGTCTAGGACTTTACTAGTAGATATTTAACATCTGGCTCATTGGGGGTAAAATGTCTTAGTTTGTAGAGTTGGCCAATTTCTATGGTATAAATATTCCCACCATGGCCAATTTCAAGCTACCGTCAAGAAGACACTGAATGCAGAATTAGAAAAAGATGTTCCTTAATACATTATGTAGTATTTCCACTATTCACATACAAATGGATATAAATAATATCAAGAGTATAGATAATGGTGAAAGTAGTAAAATATTTAGAAAGTGATTCTTTTTGAGTATTCATTTATTGCTTTGTCTTAAACATACTTTAAGTATTGTTTATATAATTTAATGTTTATATGGTTGTGTTCACTGAAGTTAACTACTAAATCACAGAATTCTTGAAAATTTATCATTTAATTCTTATGAGCAAGATATAAGCTGGCTCTCGGGGCGCCCGAGTGGCTTAGTCGGTTAAGCATCTGACTTTCGCTTAGGTCACGATCTCGCGGTTCGTGGGTTCGAGCCCCGCGTCGGGCTCTGTGCTGACTGCCAGCTCAGAGCCTGGAGCCTGTTTGAGTCTGTGACTCCCTCTCTCTCTGACCCTCCCCTGCTCACGCTGTCTCTCTCTCTCTCTCCTAGAAATAAATAAAAATATTAAAAAAAAAAAAAAGATATAAGCTGGCTCTAGCACTGACTTATCTAGTACTTCTGGCTTCAGAGATCCTTAACATTGTCAGATAATATTGTCAAAGCCATAGATGGTTTCTCAAAGGGAAAAAATGTAGACTTAGAGGAAGTAGAATAGAGTATGAAGAATAAGAGGTTGAACTATTATTTTGTGTGCCTTCTCCTTTTTCCTTTTTGTCTCTTATTTCTCTTCTCTCATGATATAAATTTACTAATAATAACAGATTGTGCCAGCTGATTATTTCTTTACATGCCCTGACACTGAAAGTTCCTCGTGGCTCTTACTGAAAATCTATTCCTTATAGCAGCTTGAGTGATGGTTCTAGTGTTTTGCTGAAAAGGAGTGAATGTGTCTTAGAAACTAGATGAGTCTGTGGCCAGGGGTATATCCATTTTTGTTTTAGCTCTGCTCTCTAATCTCTTTCTTCTTTGAGGTCCCCGCTTCTGGGCTTTTTAGCTGGCCTTCCTCACTCATCCTTATGACTCCAATCTTAGTATACTTTTTGGACCTACATCAATGAGATGAAGATCTGAAGAGACTAACTATACCAGCATGTTCTTAGTCAGAAGCCAACTAGCTTAAACAATAAAGAGAATTTATGGCTCACATATCTGAAAAGTTCAGAGGTGATCTGGTAGGGCTTCTTCATCTAGCAGCTCAAGTATGCCACCAAGGATTCTCTGGCTTCTCTGTCTTTGTTTTGTTTCCTTGGGATAAGCATCATCCCATGCCTGGCTCGTTCACTGTACCATGTACCTGCCAACAGTTTCCTGGGCAATATACTTCCATGCTACATGCAGCAGGATGCAGAAAGCATCTTTGGCACAACATTTGCAGAGACAAGTCCTGATATTTACTCTCATTGGCCTGAGTCAGGTCACATACTTGTTTCTAAATCAATCACAAAGCTGATCAACTCCTGTCAAACACACCCTAGAAAACTACTGTAAATTACAGAGGTCAGTGGGTTGGAATCTAATTAGGTCATGCGGCTGTTTCAGAAATGTTGGCGGAATCAGCTAATATTAGGGGTCATTAGGAAAAGAGAAATGAAATAAAAACATTTTCTCAAATCTGTGTCTGGAGTCACAAAAATAGACTTATGCCACAGATTGAAATTTTAGAAGGTATAGAAGTTAATAATAATATGCCAGTCCTTTATCTAACATGTCTATTTTCATTTCAGTATTTGTAATGACTCAAATCAGTAACAGAAATGAGGAAGAGGGGAAAAATGTTGCATTTCTATTTTGGTTTCTTTGTGGAAAAACTGTGTGGTCTTGTAAGAAGAAAGATTGTAAGGAGAAAGATTCCATTACTATGAAGATTGTCGTCTCTGCATTTTCTAGTGGCTCCCTGCCTTGGGGCATTTTTCATTTCCTGAAAATGTCCCATTGAAAACTTTTCCAGGAAAAATCTAAATTTGTTTAAAAACATTATTTGGAATATATAACTATATTACATGGAATATGTATCTCTAGAAAAGGTTAATGGAAAAATTTGTGGATTTCAATTTTTTGTGTTATTTCATTCTCTCTCTCTCTCCTTGCTAACTGAATTGCTTTGAGAAAGATTGAAAGGAGATTCCTCCTTCCCATAGAGATTGCACTATATCAGTATAAGCAATACTGTTTCTTTTGTCCTTTGTGCTCCAAAGGGAACTTGCTATTTTGTTTATAGAAACAAAAAGTTTAAAGAGCCCACCTTGTCACTCTCTCTAGAACATATATGAATGAATATATATATTCATGTATATATATATGCTATATATAATATATATTTGTATATATGAATATACATATGAAGATATATACTGAATATATATCAGTATACATATTATTATATATAATATGTTATGATATATACTATACATAATATATATACTTCATATATCAGTATATATATATGAATTTTATATTCAGTATATATTATGAATATATATACAAATACACGGAAATTAACCCAGTGTATATAAGTATAGAGAAAAACACACTGAAAATTAAACCAGCTTCTCCTGCTATGTTCCAATCATATGGTAACAAAGATTCCAAACACTTTCAAGTAATAGAGGGTGAATATTCCCTGCAGAACTTAGCGCAGTTGGCAAACATATCCTAGGAAAATGGTATAAAACACCATTATTTACTTTGCTCTGTTCCTCCTATTCCTCTTTGAGAGGCAATTTCTGCCATCCCTGGGGATTGTAAAGCATATTTTTTTTCTTTTCCTAATAGAAAGCGGACAAAGCTGCTCTGCATTGCATTAGGAAGAACTATGAATTTTTTAAACTTTAGAAAAAAATAATGTACTTTATTTTTTAGAGCAGTTCTAGGTTTACAGAAAAATTAAGCAGAAAACATAGAGTGTTCCATATAGCCTTCTCCTCCCAACACAGTTTCCCCTATTATGAACATCTTGCCTTTGTTGATATACCTGTTATGGTTGATGAACCACTACTGATACACTATTAAACCTAAAGTCCATGGTTTACATTAGGGACCACTCTTTGTTTTGTAATGTTTTATGGGCTTTCATGAATGTATAGTGTCATGTATCTGCCATTATAGTATCATATGGAATAGTCTCACTGCCCTAAAAATCCCCTATACTCTGCCTGTTTATCTCCCTTCCCTCCTCCAACCCTTGGCAACCACTGATTCTTTTACTGTCTTCTGAAGTTTTGTCCTTTCCAGAATGTCATATAGTTAGAATCATACAGTGTGTAGCCTTTACAAACTGGCTTCTTTCACTTAGCAATTTCTACTTAGGGATTATTCATGTCATTTCATAACTTGATAGCTTTTTTTAACGGAAATTACTAAATTACTTTCTAGAGTGGCTGTACCATTCTACATTTCCAATAACAAGATGTGAATGATCCAGTTTCTCCACACCTTCCCGCATTAGGAGCTGTCACTATTTTTCATTTTAGACATTCTGAGAGTGACATCTCATTGTGGTCTTAATTTATATTTCCTTAATTTGTACTGACGAATGATATTGCACATCTTTTCATATCCTTATTTGTTATCTCTATGTACATCCTCTTTGGTGATATGTCTCTTCATGTCTTATGCACATATTCTAACTGGATTGTTTGCATTTTACTGGTAAATTTTGAGAGTTCTTTATATATTCTACCTTGTCAAATATGTGTTTTACAAGTACTGTATTCCACTCTGTAGCTTGTCTTTTCGTCCTCTTAACAGTCTTTCTTAGAGAACAAAATTTTAACTTTGATGAACTCCAATTAATCAAATTTTCCTTTAATGAATTGTGCCTGTGGTGTCAAGTTTAACAATGTTTTGCCCAGCCCTAGATCCCAAAGGTATGGTCATGGGATTTTTCTTCCTTAGCCTATTAAGATGGTGGAATACATTGATTTTGGAATATTGAACCAGTCAGTATCCATGGAATAAATCACTCTTATTCATGTTATAGAATTACTTTCACATATTGTTGAATTCTAATCACTAATATTTTGTTAAGAATTTTTGCTTCTATGTGCATGAGGAAAATTGGTCTGTAGCTTTCTTTATTTTTTGTGTGTTGTCTTCGGTTTTGCTCTCAGGGTAAGATCCCCTTAATAAATGAATTGGGAACTATTCTTTCATCTTCTATTTTCAGGTAGATTTCTTTTTTGGAGATTTAAAAATTATAAATTTGGTTGTCTGATAGTTATAGGGTTAATCAAATTAATCTACTTCATATTGGGTGAGATGTGATACTTTGCGCTTTTCAAAAATTGGTGAATTTTCTTAAGTTTTCAAATTGATGTGAATTTATGTGTAAAGTTGCTCATAGTATTCTCTTATCCATCTGCAATCTGCAGTGTCTGTGGTGATATCCCTTGTTTCGTTCCCAACATTGGTAGTTTGTGTCTTTTATTTTTTTGTCTGTGTCAGTCTAGCTAGAGATTTGTCAATTTTATTGCTCTTTCTAAACCCATCTCCATTCTTAACTGGGTTTTAATCTCTGCTGTTATTGTTTATTTCCTTCCTTCTGCTTGCTTTGGGTTTATTTTTCTCTTCTTGTTCTAGGTTTTTGAGGTGGAAGCTTAGATTATTCATTTCAGACTTTTAAAAAAATGTATACATTTAATCCTATAAATGTCCCTCTCCCACTGCATTATCTGTGTCCCATAAGTTTTGATATGATCTATTTTTATTTTCATTCAGATCTATGAATTTTTTATTTCCCTTGAGACTTTCTCTTTGACATGTGGATTATTTAAAAGTATGCTGTTCAGTTTCCGAATGTGTGGAAATTTTCCTATTATCTTTATGTAACTTATTTCTGGTGTGATTCCATTGTAATCAGAGATCACGCTCCATACAACTTTACCCTCTGAAGTTTGTTGAGGTTCATTTTATGGCCCAAGATATGGTCTACATTGGCATATGTTCCATGGGCTCTTGAAAAGAACATGCATTCTGTTGTTCAGTAGAATATTCTATGAATGTCAATTAGACCTTCCTGGTTAATGGTATTATTGAGTTATTTTTATGCCTTTGCTGATTTTCTGTCTGTTGTTCTTATCTCTGTTGAGAGTGAGATGTTGAAGTCTCCAACTATAATTGCAGAAATATCTATTTCTCCTTCAGTTCTTTTTGTTGTTGTTGTTGTTGTTGCTTGGTGTACACACATCTAGAGTTTCTGGGTCTTCTTGGTGGAATGATGATACTTTAATCATTATGTAATGCCTTCCCTGTCTCTGGTAATTGTCTTTGCTCTGAAATTCACTTTATTTGCTATTAATATGATCACTCCTGATTTCCACTTATTAATATTTGCTTTTTTTCCCCATCCTGTTACTTTCAACTTGCCTATTTTGTTCAAGTCAATTATTCAAAGTGAGTTTCTTGTAGACCTGATATACTTGTGTCATATTTTTTAACCCCATCTGCTAGTCTCTGTCCATTAATTGGTATATTTAGAGCATTTATATTTAATGTGATTGATGTGTTAGAGCTTAACTCTATCATATTATTTTTTGTTGCCTTTGTTTCTCATTTCTATTTTCTGTTTTCTATTTTTCTATGGAATACTATGAAATAAGACATTTTTTAAGATTTCCATTTCTATTTACTTATCGCGATTTCAAGTCCGTCTATGATAGCTTTTTTAGTAGTTGCACTAAGAATTACATTGTATATACCTAATTTATCAAAGTCTATTGATGTTGTTACTTTATCAGTTCAAGTGAAGTATAGAAACCTTATCTACCTTCTTATCCCTTTATCCTCCTCTGTAATTGTCTTAACTGTTTCTTCTATATACATTTATAATTATATCAGAGAATGTTACAGATTTTGCTTTTAATATCAAATATAATTTGGAAAACTCAAGAGGAGAAGGGAAGCTTATTGTATTTTTATTCTTATGTTTGCTTACTGTACTTCTTCTTTGCTTGCTATACTCTTTTCATTATTTCCCTTCTGTTTAAAGTACTTCCCTGAGCTACTTGGTCTGAATGTTTGTGTCCCCCACAAATTTATATACTAAAATCCTACTGCTCCTGTTACGGTATTAAGTGATGGTGTCTTTGGAAGTGATTAGGTTATGACAGTGGGAGCCTCATGAATGAGATTAATGCCCTTCTAAAAGAGGTCCAAGAGAGCTACTTTGACCCTTTCACCATGTGAGAACATAGCAAGAAGTCAACAGTCTGAAACCCAGAAGGGGGCTTTCACCAGAACCAACCATGCTGGCACCTAGGTCTCAGACTTCCAGCCTCTAGAACTGTGAGAAATAAATTTCTGTTTTTATTTTTTTCCTTTTGGTTTATTTTTGTTTTTGAGACAGTGAGAGACAGAGCACAAGTGGGGGAGGGTCAGAGAGAGGAAGACACAGATTCCTAAACAGGCTCCAGGCTCTGAGCTGACAGCGCAGAACCCAGCTGGAACCCATGAACCATGAGATCATGACCTGAGCCATAGTCAGATGCTCAACTGACTGAGCCACCCAGGTGCCCCAAATTTCTGTTGTTTAGAAACCACTTGCTGGGATGAGCACTGGGTATTATATGGAAACCAACTTGACAATGAACTATGAAAGAAAGAAAAACCACTAGTCTTGGTATTTTGTTACAGCTGCCTGAACCATTGTTTTAGAATAGGACTCCAGGAAACAAATCCTCCTAGTTTCCCTTCCTTCTGAAGATGTCTCAATTCTCCTTCATTTCTAAGGGATATTTTCACTGTGTATCAGCTTCTGGGTTGCCAATTTTTTCTTTCAGTACCTTTGTACCACTTTCTCCTGGTTTTAATGGTTTCCGGTGAGAAATTCAATGTCATTCTCATTATTTTCCCTCCCTATATGTAAGCTGCCATTTTTCTCTGGCTGCTTTCAAGGTTTTTCATCTTTCGTTTTTAGAAGTTTATATAGTGTCATGAAATTCTATAAATGTCTTGTGTATAGGACACTCTTAGCTGCTTGAACATGTAGATTTATGTCCCTTGCCTAATTTGGGGAGTTCTTAACCATTATTTCTTTGAGTACTTTTCCACCCGTACTTCCTTCTCCTCTCCTGGGACTTCAATGATACAAATACTGTATCTTTTGTTTTAGCCCTAATAATATCCAAGGCTTTCCTCATTTTCTTTTTCACTCTATTTTTTTTCCTCTGTTGTTCTTATTGAATGATTTATATTATTCTATCTTCCAGTTCACACTTTTTTCCTTTTCTCCCCTCCAGTCTACTACTGATTCCATCCACTGAACTTTTACTTTGATTATTATATTTTCAGTTCTAAAATTCTCATTTGATTCTTTGAAATCTTTTAATTTGCTGCCACGACTTTTTCTTTGCTGAAACTTTCTATTTTTTAATTTGTTTCTAGGAGCTTTGTAATTGCTCTTTGAAGTATGGTTGGCTTTAAGATCTTTGTTGTGTAATCTTAATGTCTCAGTCATCTCATGTTGGCATCTATCTTTTTTCATTTGGTTTGAGGTCTTCCCGGCTCTTGGTATGACAAGAGATTTTTTTTATTTGAGCTTAGAAAATTTCATTTTATGTTCTAAGACCCTTGCTCTTATTTAAACCTTCTTTTTCATTTGTCTTAATCTGACACTGCTTCAGCAGGGGGAGGAGAATGCCACCTCATCATTGTCAGGTGGAAGTAGAAATACAGGTTTCCAACTTGGTCTCCACTGAAACTTGAGGGGAAGGGTTCTTAGTTACTGTTAGCAGGAAATGGTTATTTGAAATCCCCGCATGGTCTCCACTAACACTGCAGGGAGAGAGGGTTGTTACTGGCTGACAGCGATTAAAGTCTCAGCTTCTACCCTGGCAACACCTCGGTGGGAGTGTTGGGGCACCTTGTTACAGCCTCAGAAGGGTAAAATTCTGGGCTCCCTACTTGGCCTTTGTTGATATAGGTAGGGCCAAAGTTTTTTCTCTGGTATTTTGCTGAAGTAGAGTGGCTGCCATCTAAAAGTTTTCTCTTTTTTAGGCTGCACCTTTCTTGGTCTTTTGGCTAATGACAACAGTCTTTTATTCGGGCTTTTTTTGTCTGCACTTGCTAGTGTGTCTGGCTAGCTAGAATCTTAGCTCCAAGTCTAGGGTTTTGGAGCTAAAAGACAACCCAGAGAATTCACTACCATGTTATTTCTTTCTTGAGTTGTGAGGTCCCTAGCTAGTTGCCTTCTTCCCTCCATCTTTCAGAGTCATCTCATGTTTGTTTTATATATAATGTTCAGGATTTTTAGTTGTATTTAGCAGAGGTATAGGGAAAGTATATCTACCCTATCTTCCCAGAAGCAGAAGTCTTGATATTATTAGTTTTATGATTAGTGGGGCTCTTCTTCATGTAACTTCAAAATATGTAAACAAACTGATTTTTTTCCAAAGAAAAATAAGGAGAAAATTTAAATAATTCTGTCGTTTCATCCCCAATACCTCCTAAAGCCTAATTACTAAGTTTAATTTGTCCCATTTTCAAACAATGTTGTCCCAATCAATCAGAATAATTAATTATTGATTTTACTAATTGCCCAATTTTTCTTCCTGTGCACTTACTAACAATGTACAGTGGGCAAGAGTATTCTGTGCAAAACACAGAAATATATTCTTGATTAAAGGAGAAAGTAGAAAGAAGAGTTTTATCTCTTTTGAATTAAAAAAAAACAGTATTAAAAATAAAAACAACAGGCATTTACTGGACATTTCCTATCTTTAAGGCATGGAAAACACAAAGACTAAAACAAAAAAAAAAATGCAAACCATTCAATAAGTAAAATGGAATCAAACAATTGTGATCCACTGCTATGGGAATACAGAAAAGGCATGAATAATTATAAATACAGATATCAGTGAAGGAATTCCCATCAATAGCACTTAAGCTGGGTTGGGAAGGATTCTTCATTCAATACTTACCACCTGCCTACTTTATACTAGGTTCCTTGGTAGTGGCTGAAGAATGAATAGTATTTTGACAGTGATAGGGAAATGGGAGGCATGAGTGGAAGGGTAGGCATTTCAGTGATAGGGATAGCTCAAACCAACACATAAAAATGGGGGATGCCAAACAGAACTTATTAAAACAACTATAAGCAGTGCTGTTTGAAAACTCATTAAATTTGGAAACACTAAATTCTACTAATAGTGTTATTAGCTAACTTTCATTCACTGTTTCTATGTGCCAGTTACCATTGTTAACTGATTTATATGAAGCATTTTTTAATCCTATCAACCCTATTCAGTAAGTATTATTATCATTAGCCCTACGTTAGAGATGAGAATATTGAGGCTTAGAGAAATATGTCATATATCTATAATCATACAGGTAGAAAATAAGGGAGCCAGGATTCAACCTGAAGCAATTTTAATAAAGAGCCTCAATCTTAGCCACTATATGGCAGTCAATAAATTATGGAATTTAGCAAAGCACTTAAAAATGCTGACCTTGGGGTTTTCATACACATGAATGTTGTTTTACAGATGTAGACGCCATGCACCTGGGCAAAAAAGTCAGCATCCCCAGAGACATCATGTTGGAAGAATTATCCCACCTCAGTAACCGTGGTGCCAGACTATTTAAGATGCGACAAAGAAGATCTGATAAGTACACATTTGAAAATTTCCAGTATGAAACTAAAGCACAAATAAATGTAGGTATAACCTTATCATGTGGTATCTAAATAAATGGGCAGCATTTCTAAGTGTATATTTATCACTATATTTCCAAACAAGTGTTCTACATATTTATTTGACATATTTTCCCATTGATTCTGTTAGACTTTTTTTTTTATGATAATGAATAGTTGAGGTGAATAAACAAAAGAAGCGTTGTATATGTTGTGAATATCTTTTTAGTTCAGTAGGGACACTGCAAACCTGTAAGTTTGGCACTGAAAAGCTGGTCTGCTTGCTAAGAGGGGGGAGAGGGAGTGGAGGTTGGTGGAACTAAAAGTTTCCATGGTCTCATCACAGCTAGTTAAATGCTTGGGATGGAAACACGTCCAAAGCACACACGGCACTCCACAAAGTATAAGCATTTTATTGGCTGCGTACATCTTGGCACCGAAATGTGCCTGAGAACTACAGACACAGTTGAGCTCCTCTCACTCAATCCATTTATTCCACATTGTGTAGGAAAGTCTGATTCATATTAACAAACCAAGGTAGACAAAACTCTTCAAGCAAAAGTCTTCCTCAGCTGAAAGTTAATAAACAAATGAACAAATTAATTAAATCATGTTTTATGTATTGTATTAATATTATATTATTTATGTATATGTATTATATTATATATTTTTAAATGACCTTATGATTGTTTTCTGTGGAGAGATTATAGAAAAAGGAGTTCATAGTAGGAAAACAAGTAGCTTTGGGAAAGTGGCTTTAAAAATAAAATACCAATCATGAAGACTCAAAAAGGAATAAAGCACTGGTTCTAAATTTGAAGAAGTGGTGGAGACTACAATAAATATGTTTTATTTCCTGAGGGTTTCTTCCTGTAACTATGGGAAGTCTGTAAGTTTCCTTGTGAATTTCAAACCAAACATTTGCCAGCTGCCGCCACTAATAAGTGGTTTTGAATGGACATTTCACTTCTTTACAGCAAATAGACTGGTTTCACTGAGATCTTTTATCATAAATGCTAAATACATAAATACTAAAATACATTACAGGACTAACATCACACACACAAACACTAAACTTTTTATTCATTCCTGAAGTGTCTATTTCCCTGGTTAACAATAAATGTGAGGGGACATCTTAAATGTCTTATTCACATTAATGAACATCTTTTAACATCCATGGATTAAGTCTATTTATAACTATGAATTCAATTAGACATCAAATCTTACTGAACTATAATATTTACATTTGTGAGGGATGATTTTTCAGTTGAAGTCATGGATAAATGTAATGTTATGGACCCTATAATTTTGTCCAGTATTTACATCAAAAAATGTCTGTGGCTGATGCAGTGTGACCCTAATATAATCCTTATCCCAGCTAATGGTATAATCATATTCCTTCAATAATGACAACAGAGGAGAAGCTTTAAAGAGTATAAAATGAGGTGGCTTAAGGAAATTCTTTGAAAAGTCATCTACAAGTCTAGACATCTGAATAAATGAATAAATCCAGTTTTCATAACTTAAACTTACATCTCTAAGTCCATGCCTTAACTACAATTCTGCAGGAAGGCACAGTGAGTTTTTAAATGCCTTTATGAACACACTATTTTCTCTCATCACTAGTATCTCAAATTACTGACAACAGCCTGTGGCCAAATGTTGATTATACATAAAAGTTAAGAATATACCTTGATAGTTTTTCAGTATCCCTAAACGGTTGAACACTAAATAAATAAAATAGTCCAAAACAAGCATATTGAAATAAACAATTAAATGCCTAAGTAACTTAGAGCAATAAACAACAATGTATGCAATGAACTAGTATGTCATTGAGTTGCATAACCTTCTCCGAAGTCTGATGAAATCTACTCTCTCTTTTTTAGAAATGAGGAAAGTAATGCTTAAGGAAGTATAGTAATTTGTCTTAAGCAACACCATAAGATTGAAATCGAGCTCTCAGAATTCTAGAATTCTTGGCACCGATGCTTATCATCATGTAATTAAAGAAAACTGGGCTGAAATCCAGAAGACGGGGTCGTCCCGGCTGTCCAGCAGCCATGTAATTTGGAGTCCATTTAAAAGTTCCTTTGCTTTCCCGGACCTCTTTTCGCATTTAGAAAATAAGGGAATGGACTCAAATGTTCTCTAAAGTGCCTTCTTTAATGATCTGTGTTTAATTCTAAAAATGATCAGTGAGGAAGAGAGTGAGCCACATTATATAAGAATATATTGGCTTAATCAAGGCACTAGATTGCAACTTGGAGCAAGTCTTGTTAATATGATGGGAATTTTAAAAACAACACTAGGCACAGGTCTATTTCCATTCATTTATTTATACTTTTGGCAAATATTTAATGAATGTCTACTGTGCTCTAGATGCTATGCTAGGAGCACATAGATAAATAAATCAGCCTTTGTGTAGTGAAAGAGAAACAAAGTAACATTGAAAGACAGAAAACAACTATTACTTATATCTACTTCTTGAATCATCTTTACATGATTTATATCACATTTTCCTAATTTATTGACTCTATTTTCTGAAATTAGCTTTTACTTTTACTGGTTCCTTCAACCTGTTAATATTGTCAAAATAACTACTTAATGCTATATAAATTTCTTATTTTATTATAATGTTTAGGATATCATTAGATGAAAATATAAAACCAACTCCCTGGTAATTTAATGCCATTTGCCCAAATACTAAGTGCTATTTTAAAAATTAAAAAGATAAAGCCAGCTGTAAGCTTACTCTACTACTAACAAAACTGTCGGAATCAAGCCACACAAAACTTTTGACATAAATAACAACAGGAAATGTGCTTTCTTGAAAAGAAATGAAGATAATTCCTTGCTACAGAAGCCAATTTTGAAGCCTTAGTTTATGAATTGATCAAATTCTTACACCAATAGGCAAAAAATGAAATGGATGAAGAAAATGAGCACTTAAGGAAAAATGAAATAGAAGAATGATTCATGATAACTAAAATTATCTTCTATAAATCACTATAAAATGATATTGGGGAAACAATCCCTATTTTATGGTAAAGACTATATATGTTTTTGGTAACTATGGACTTTTTTAAATCCTTAGAAATCTTAAATGATACTGGGGAAAGGGGAAGTATACACTAAAAAGTAATTCTGAAATAAGACCAAACAAAGTATACTGAGATTCTTAACATACATTTATTTGGCACAAAAAATAACTTATATTATGTATTTGGCAAAAATTATAGAACAAGTTTTTTAAAATACCTTTTATTTCTATTGATATTTCATCAGAAATCATGTGATAGACATTATCAATGTGTTTATAACTTCAATGTTTATGACCCCTAAGATGTTGCTCTAGTTTTATTTTGTTTAGGGTCAACTTAACTGAAATAAAAAGAAACAAGTTTTCATTTATCTTTTCAACTTCTCCCGAAGGGACTCACACAGGATGGAACTCTGTAATTTAAGGCTTATATCATAACTGAAATAAGTTGCTACTCAACTATTATTAGGCTTTGTTTGTACATTTAACAATGACAATAGAGGTACTGGATGTCTCCTGATAATTAATGACTAGCTAGACACAGTTGATTTTCTTGTTCAATAATCCCCAGGAAGAAGTCTCCAAAGAAGGTCAGTATTACGATTCTTAAATTACCATAGGTAGAATGATTTGCAAGTTTAGGTGAAATGTATTTCATGGACACATTTCAGGAACTTAGAAAAAGAATTCTAAATTCATGATATTCCTATATTTATCTCAATTGGCTTTTTATTTATAATTGAAGTTTTGAGAGGTGATGTAGGTCCAGAAGTGAGAAAAGATACCAATCTAGTCAATTAAGTATAACACTTAAGTTAATAGCTACATTCAAAAAGCTGAATACTAATATTTCTGAGTACAGCATTATACTAGTCTTTAGAAATTGTTCCTTATTGCCTATGGAATAAAATGCAAACTTTTGTGCCCAGTAATCAAGACACTGTGCTCACCTAACAAACATCATCTCTCATATCTCTGCACCTTTCCACAAGCCAGCTCACCATTGCCGATATGTGCCCTATTCATTTCCACAGCAGCTTTTCCCATGGTGTACAGAAAATAAGGTGAATGTAAAAGACACCTGGAGAGTAGCTGTGGGTGGGGAAAGTCTGAAAACAAAGATAAAGTTTATTTACGTACTAAAATGTAACATTCTTTTTCACCAGATCATCTTATAAATAAATGTAAAAGTGAAAAAACATTTAAAAATGCTTTAAGTTTCCGTCACACAGAGAAAAGTCAAAATTGGCTTGTATTTGTTTTTTTCTTTCTAAAGTTAAAAAAATGACTATGTACTTCTTAGATCGGCTTTTTCTTAAAACACACATATTTCTCATATAAAATTAAAACAATGCTTTATTATAGAGATAATGCTTAGCCATGCTTCTGAGAACATCACTTATTACAATGTGTTTTTCTTTGTTAAAATGCAGATTAACTGTTTTTAAAGGTTCTATATTATTGCCATAGAATAAATCCTAAATTACAACAGTAAAACAAATTCACTTAAAACTTAAAAAATGAACATCTCTTTTTTGATTTTACTTCCCAGAAATCCCAGATTCTTCCTTTTATAAGCTATGCAGCTCCAAGTATATTTTTATATATACTATTAGTGTTCAAATTTCAGATTAAATTTTGAAACAAGACAAATTAAAGAATTAAAGAATATAATTAAACCTCACTATAAAAACACAGTAATATAACAGTGACTAAACCAAATCTTTGGCCAGTATGCTCTATAATATTAAATTAGTAATGAAAGAGATTCACCTTATAGGAGCTTTATGAATAGTACATTAAATAACTAATACAAAGCCTTAGACACAATGCCTGGCACATAGTAAGGCTCAATTAATTACTAAAAATATTTTTAATGTTTATTTATTTTTGAGAGAGAAAGAGAGACAGGGGGTGAGCAAGGGAACAGAAGAGAGGAAGGGAGACACAGAATCTAAAGCAGGCTCCAGGTTCTGGGCTTTCAGCACAGAGCTTGAGGCCAGGCTCAAATCCATGGACTGCAAGATCATGACCGAGCAGAAGTCAGACGCTTAACCGACTGAGCCACCCAGGCACCCTTCAATTAATTGTTATTAACCAAAGTGTTGTCATAAAATGGATCCTAGGTTAATATCAGTAAAATTTCTCATTCAATAACTTAACCAATTACATATGAATTACTGAAGCCCCAAGAAACAAGAAAGTGGCACTGTATTTAAGTTTTAAATATACAAATGGTGTCTTGCACATATGGAATCTCCTATTTGTGTGTCTAATACTTTTGAGTCTTCAGCAGAGTTTACTTTTGATCAAATACAGCACAACATTGCCATGCAGAATGGGAAACTGGATGGAAGCAACTTGGAAGGTGGCTTACAACAAGCCCCATTCACTCCTCCCAACACCCCGGACCCACGAAGTCCCCCAAATCCAGAAAACATTGCACCAGGTAACTATCCCCTTACAAACAATAAATAAAATAAATAGAATTAAATTGGTGTGCACTTAAATATATGTCTCAGGTCATTTGGTGTTTTAGAGACGATATCTAAATGACACAACTTTGGTCATCATATACCTACTTTGTGGTTAAGTTCAAGATAAATATAAAGATTTAGATCTAAGGATTTTACTCTTTAGAAATATTTACTACGTTCTTTTCAAAAGTTTCATTGTATTTGTCGGCAATCATCTGTTATATTAAAAATTGAATTACTTGTAATGATATTGATATTCTATTTGTATAGGACTATAATTTATGAAGTAATATGATATATATTATCTTCTTCAATTTCAAAACAAGTCTAATATATTTATTACAATCTCATTTTACAAGTTAAGACCCTGAGGTTATGAATGGCTATAAGCTCATATTAACTGATCAAGAATTAGATCCAGATACCAAATTTATAAATGCCTCCTGTAAAGTGACCTTGTAGATGTTGCTTTTGTTATTCTCTGATCCCTTAGAGGACTTTAAATGCAATTCTTTAAGACTGCATATTTTTTTAATATCTTAAAAGAGAAGCAAATACCTATCCAGTCAGAATATGTTATTTAGAAATACTGTTAGATTTTGAAATATTAAATCTATCACAAAAATTATCTACTTATACAATACCTTTTCAAAATAACTGACAGCAGGTACCTTCAAGTATTTCCTCAAGAGTAATGTATAGATTTTTTAAAGGTTCAAATACTTTGAAATTAGCAATACTTATGTCATATTATTATAAACGAAATTAGCAAAAGTGGTGTTTGAAAATATGTAAATAAGGTAACTGTATCATATTAAATCTTACCTAAAAGTTAATTGAGTGCTAGTCACTGATGACCTTAGATTTATTAAAACATTCCTGTTGAACAACACAATGAGGAAAAGTATTGGTAGACATAATAAAATAACACTGGAGACCAAATACACAATGAGAATGCATAGAATTTTGAAGTAAAGCATCAGAATAAAGTTCTCAAATAGCTTTCCAGTAGCCTTTGCCATGATAGGAAAGCAGGCAACAGGTTCTGCATATACAGCATTAAGCAGACAGGAGAAAAACAAGCTTTAGAATCAGACAGACCTGGGTTCAATCTCCTGGCTCTTTCCATCCTGCCCATTTTACTATTGTGCTGGGAAATAAAGTAAATCTCTTTGAGTTTCAGTTTCCTCAATCTGTAAAATAAGGAAAACAAATGTCACTGCACAGGGTTGTGAGAATTAAGCGTGGTAAGGATAGTCGCAACATTACAGTAAAGTACCGTAGTCCTCCTTATCCATAGGAATATGCCCAAAAGCCCAGTGGGTGCCTGAAACTACAGACAGCAGAGAATTCTATGTACACAATATTTTTTTCCTATATATACATACTTAGGATAAAGTTGAATGTATAAATTAGGCACAGTAAGAGATTAACAACAATTATAAAATAGAACACTTAACAGTATACTGTCACAAAACTTATGTGAATATGGTCTGTCTCTCTTTCAAAATATCTTATTCCGTCCTCTCCCTTCTGGGGATGATGTGAGATGATACAATGCCTGCATGGAGAGATGTAGTGAGGTGAGTGAAGCAGGCGTTATGTTAGGCTACTGTTGACTTTCTGACCACGCATCAGGAAGAGCACCCGCTTCGGGACAGGACAGGACCATGACAACTGTCTTTAACTGAAACTGCAGAAAGTGAAACAAAGGATAAATGGGGTACCACTGTACTTAGCTAAAGTTAATCCTTTCCCTATCAACTTCATATCTTTAACATATGATAGAATATAGACATATTCTTTTAGCTCCAACCACTATGTGGAAACGTCTTGCCTTCTAATGTTTGCAGTGTTTTTTGTTTATTTGTTTAAATGGTAAAGAGAAGACATATAGAAAGGCTTATGTTGGTTCAATCTGGTACTCTCAACACTAAATTGAACTTTTATTATATGGTCATCATTATAGACTACGTAATTGAGAAAGGAATAAAAAAAAAACATTCATCTCTACCCTCAAAGAATTCATGCATAGGGAGTCAGGAAAAAATTCACATTATATTTGTTGTCTCACTTTGCCTCTGCATACATAATTTAATATTATATATACATTTTATTTATTTACAAATAATGTCCTTTATAAAGGAATTCCTTTATTAATTATAAATAAGGAATTCCTTATTCCTTTATAAATAAAGGAAATATATATGAAAATATAAATATAAATAAATATCAAAAGAAAATTTAAAAATATAAACTCATACAGTTCTTTAAATCTATATATCCAATTATTAAATATTAGGAAATGTCTATGTAACATAGACTAAGAAAGGAAGAGTTTGGAGGTTATCAGATAGTTTGTCCCAAAACAAGAGTAATGGACCCTTCTTCCTTGGTTGATAAGTTGAAAAGTACAGCAAATTGAGGAAGCAAACTTCAACTTATCCTGATTTAGCAAAAATTTTATTGGTTAACATGCCATGTATCTAAAATCTAACTTTTATCACACATGAATCAATAAGAGAATTATAGTGCCATAATACTGCAGGAGTTAAGTTCCTTTGAATTCAAATGCTATGTTAAAGACATTATTTTAAAATCAAATAAGAAATATTATCATGTAGCATTGCTGAAATATAATATATCTGAGAGCTTAAACATATGGACATTCTTTCCTGTAAATAATTCAACACATCAGAAAAGAGATTATTAGTTAATTTTGTCTATAAAAAGAAATTGTGAAACTTGGAATATTAAAAAAAATGTGGAAAGATTAGACCCCTTCTCATCCTTCAATGCAATATGTTATTATAAAACCTTTAAAATGATTATTAACACGATGTAGAAACTTCAAAAGTATCCAGAACAAAGTTGGTTAAGAATAAAACACACTAGAATGTACACTAGAATTACAGTTATGTGATTATTATGTTTATGGGTGAAAAACTACTGAGAAAAAAATACACAGAGATAAAATAACTGTATTGGGGTAGTGGAATTTCAAGGAATTTTTAAAAGTATAAAATTCTGGGGTGCCTGGGTGGCTTAGTCGGTTAAGCGGCCAACTTTCGCTTAGGTCATGATCTCACGGTTCGTGGGTTCGAGCCCCGCGTCGGGCTCTGTGCTGACTGCCAGCTCAGAGCCTGGAGCCTGTTTCAGTCTGTGACTCCCTCTCTCTCTGACCCTCCCCTGCTCACGCTGTCTCTCTCTCTCTCTTAGAAATAAATTTTAAAAAAATTTAAAAATAAATAAATAAATAAATAAAAGTATAAAATTCTAAAATTTCCAGTTTCTAGATGGCTGTCATTTGATCACTTTTAGGAAAGGAATAGGGTATAACATGTGATAGTTGTGATAATGGAGTTATATACACAATACAAATGGAAAATGCCAGGAAAGTAATTGTTTTCCTGAGAAAGACAGGAAAGGCTAAATAGAAGAGGTAACCTCAAGCTGAGGCTTAAAATGGGAATTTGGAGGAAGCAAGAATTAGAAAGAGCTTTCCAGGCACAGGGAACTAATGAAACAAGCAGGGAAGCATATGGGGACACAACAAGCTTCAGGTAGATCCAAGTTGTGGAGCATAAAAGGGAGAGGAGAATGTCAGGACATGAGCCTGGATGGGGCTAGGGTCATGTGTGTCATGCTAATTTAGATTTTTGTCATTAGTAATTTAGATGTTTATCATAGGGATACATCTTAGCACCCTGAGAAAGGGAAGCTAGTGATGTGATCACGTTTTCCAGTTAAACAGGTCAGTTAGGCACAAAAAAAAAAAAAAAAAAGAGAAAGAAAAGGTCAATTAGGCAGCAGTGTGGGACATGGGGGAGGGGTTGGGATCTAAAGGATGATTAGTATGAATGCTATTGTGAAAGCCCAAACAAGAGATGGTCAAGGCCTAAACCAAGGCAGTGGTAACAGAAATGAAGAAGATAGAGGGACTTTTCTAGAGCTAGGTTTCCCAATGTTCTTTTTGCAAATCCCTTGCTTAAGACTTGTAAGGCATACTTGAGACTTACTGAAGAAGTCAAATCTCTGAAGGGAAGAACGCACCATCCACATTTTAAATATGTGCCCAAAGTTATGCAGCAACAAAGTTTACGTGCCATTATTTTAGAAATTCTTAAGAAGCACAGATGGTAAGACTTAGTAATTTTTTGTGGGAATGGGGAGAAGTTTAGCATAATTCTGCTGTCTTGGGCATCTGAGGGTAGTGATAACAATCACTAAGATAACCAATATAGAAGAAGAAGCTAGATATATTAGAAATGGCCGCATACAGTTCTAGACAGGTTATAAAAGATGACAGGGGAATATTCGTTTGGATAAATGTAATGGGTGGTTGAGCAGAAAGCCTTGGGGATTTAAAAAATGTGATCATCAATATGCAGACCACAAAGCCATGAATATAAATAGAATTGTTTAGGCAGCATGTAAGATAAAAGCTTTGAGTAACTATTTAAGTGGTGAGCAGGAAAGAAGAAGACTATTAAAAGAGACCATCAGGAGATACTAAAGGCAATCAGAAGAAAATTAAATTACTGCAAACAAAAAACTGCCTAGATGTGGAATTATCAGCAAGATTTTTTGGAGGAAATAAACTCTTTAGTGTAAAGAAAGGATAGGCCTGATTTGAAAGAAGAAAATAGAAAACATTTTAGGAAAGAGAGTCAGAGAAACTTAAACAAGTAAGAGTGATCAAATGATAACAGGGTTTTGACAGAGGAAAAGAGAATTATGCAAACGACACAATGAGGTAGAATGGTAATGTAAATGGAGAGTACATAGCTGCCTTCGAATAGTTGAAGAATGTCACTTGATGCATGTGAACATGGTTTAAAGTTTATGCCAGACATTCGTGTGATTTTCAAATGGCACTTACAAAAAATTTCCAGCTCCCACTGGAAGAAGTTGAGAAAGTGAGAAGGGAAGCAGAAAAGTTAGGTAAGAAATCTTGAGGAACAAAGTAAACATGGGATGGACACCTCAAGGAATAAGATTAGGACTGACTAAGTGAGACAGTGAAAGCAAATTACTTCACCATTTTGAAGCTTAAATGGTTTGCAGATCACACAGCAATTTAAGATAGACAAGACCTAAGTATTACCTCTAGTGAATCAGCTCCCAGAAGAGGGAGATTTTGTCTTCATGGCTATTTCCCCAGCACCTGGAGCTTGGTAGACACTCCATATATATTTTTAACTTAGTTCATTCACTGTGGTAACTAAAGCCTACTATAAATTGATGTAAGGGAAACAGGATTTTTTTTTAAATTAAATGAACAGTTTCACTGAACAAATACATACTAAGATAATCAAGAAAGAAATAACTGTAGGATTTGGTATAATTAAACATTGACAAAAGTGGTTTCTTCTGAAAATTCCACAAATTTAAAGAGATTAAAAATGTCTTACAGTTGCAGACTGTTTTCTGAGAGACCATAAAAAGGATGCATTCTTCACAAATTCACCCGTGCTTGAAAAATTAAACATGGTAAAATGTTAGATGGAGTTCTGTAATCCTAGGCACTCTGTATTTATTTATTCTTGCTATATTTTTCCAAAGGATATTCTGGACCACTGAAGGAAATTCCTCCTGAAAAGTTCAACACTACGGCTGTCCCTAAGTACTATCAGTCACCCTGGGAACAGGCCATTAGTGACGATCCGGAGCTTTTAGAGGCTTTATACCCTAAATTTTTCAAGCCTGAAGGAAAGGCAGAACTGCCTGATTACAGGAGCTTTAACAGGTAATCCAATGATCCTGGGTGACGCTGTTGGCATGTCATACTGAGGCTTTTATATCACGGTATGGAGAACTGAATTTTCTGGTAGAAAAAGAAATTTTCTTTTAAAAATAGACTCAAAATAGCAACATAGGATAACTCCTAAGCCTAGGCAAGGACTCATTTTTTTTGCAATATTACTAATATAGTAAACCTTGTTTTTTTAGTATAAAAATGAAGGAAATGATTCAGGAACTGTCCCTGTACTAACATCAAGATTATCTCCCACATTGAAAAGTGTTTTTAAAAAGTTTTTATTAAATGTTATTAAAATATTTTGCCATGAATTAATAATTTCGCATTCAAACATTGATATTCGTTTTTATGTGTTATTTCAAATGACAATGCTATTCAAGAATTTCAGAAATTACATATAGGACTATGAGAATTACTGTGGAACTCTAGTTCCAACTTACATTTTTTAAACCAAATTCAAGGTAATTTAAAGGCTTGTGGTCCAAGACTCCAGCACATGGATAAACTGAATTTTATCCTACCAAATTTATTGCCATATAATATCTGCATTATAGTGTTCACAATGGATATTTATTTCTCCCTGCTATACAATTTTAATAATTTCCATGGACATTCTAGATATAATTTTAATGGTTTTATAATCCATTCTTTGATCATTTGATTCTCATTTTAGAGTAAAGTATCTCCAGTATCCTGTTTTGTACCCACAGAAAAGCAGAACCAATTAATAAACTGCTTAATGACTATTCATTTGAAAATTAATAAACTAAAGAGTAAATCTTTGATTTACAAAAGAATACACAAAGCCTGCATTTAAATAGCAATCTTCCTCAGTACTTTTAAAATTATCATATTAGACTTTAGTTTTCACACACTACTTTATTAGTGGTATTAATATTATGCCTATTATTGGTATTGCGTCTACTAGGATTATACCTAATACGATTAGCATTATTAGTAATACTAATACTATTAGTACTGTATCTGTTACTAATAGTAATTAGTACTATATCTGACGCATAAATGATGTATACCGTGGAACTTAAGGGGAGATTGAGATGTGTCAAGAAAAGGAGATTGGCGGCCCAGTCTATTCATTGATATAACTTTTTTTCCAAAATGAGAGCTTAGAAAATTCTAAAAAGTAAAACACTAAGGGAAAATGGAAAATAATGTAATTGAGGCTTGTTTTTAAGATTAGTGCTTTAGACCTTCTGCGTGACTCCTGGTGTGGCTTTATCACCCCATGCCTGCTGAAGAGATTGTTTTCCAGTTTTACAAACACACTGGGATATTTGGCCTGGGTATAAAGAGGTGCTTACTGATTGTATGAATACCAAATGAGTGCTATTTCAGTGAACACAACACCATCCAATTAAGAAATGTAGCTTTCTGTGTTAAATCAAGGCTTTTGTAAATGTAACATCGTGTGTGTGTGTGTGTGTGTGTGTGTGTATGAGTCAGAGAGAGAGAAAACTTAACCTCTTAATATTTCTCCTTTACTTGAGAAACTTTCATTTCTTTTTATATATACAACAATATACGAATAAAAACTTTACAGCTTAACGTTAGTCAATATTACCATCTATTCTTAGATTCTTTTTTATGAGCATTTGATATAAGTAAATGTGCATCTGCAGTATTTTAATGGGTACAAATGTCATTTCATACATATATGCCAATATTTATTTAGTTATTGTCACTGATTTTATGAGACAGTAAATAGTAGTGATAGTTTTTTTAAATTTGAGTGTGGTTGATACACAATGTTACATGAATTCCAGATGTACATACAACATAATGATTCAACAACTCTATACATTATTCTATGCTCACCATAAGTATAACTACCATCTGTCACCATACAATGCTATTATAATACCATTGACTATATTCCCTATACTGCACTTTTATTCACATGGCATTCATTCCAGGAACTGGAAGCCTGTATCTCCTACTCTCCTTCACCTATTGTTCCTATGCTCTGAAACTCCCTCCTTTCTGGCAACCATCAGTTTGTTCTCTGTATTTATAAGTCTGATTCTGCTTTTTGTTTGTGTGTTTATTTATTTGTCTTGATTTTTAGATTTCATATATAAGTGAAAGCATACAGTATTTTTCTCCGATTTGTTTAACTTAGCACAGTACCCTTTAGGTCCATCTATACTGGTACAAATGACAAGATCTTATTCTTTTTACAACTGAGTAGTATATTTCATAATATATTCATGTGTATTTTATTCCACATCTTCTTTTTTTTTTTTTTTACAAATAGTTTATTGTCAAATTAGTTTCCACATAACACCCAGTGCTCATCCCCACAAGTGTCCTCCTCCATGCTCATCCCTCCTGCCCCCCACATCCATCAGTCCTCAGTTTTTGTCAGCATTCAAGAGTCTCTCATGGTTTTTTTTTAAATATTTTTATTTATTTCTAGATAGAGACAGCGTGAGCAGGGGAGGGTCAGAGAGAGAGGGAGAAACAGACTCTGAAACAGGCTCCAGGCTCTGAGCTGGCAATCAGCACACAGCCCGACGCGGGGCTCGAACCCACGAACCGCGAGATCATGACCTAAGCGAAAGTTGGACGCTTAACCGACTAAGCCACCCAGGCGCCCCAAGAGTCTCTCATGGTTTGCCTCTCTCCCTTTCCCCCACCATTTCCACCCTTCTTCTCCCCCTTGGTCCTCTGTTAAGTTCCTCCTAATCCTCCTATACGTGCACACATATGATATTTGTCCTTCTCTGCCTGACTTATTTCGCTCAGCATAACACCCTCAAGGTCCATCCATGTTGCTACACATGGCCAGATTTCATTGTTTCTCATTGCCATGTAGTATTCCATGGTATAGATAAACCACATCTTCTTGATCCATTCATCTGTGGATGGACACTTAGGCTCTTTCCATGTTTTAGCTATTGATTCCACATCTTCTTTATGCATTTGTCTATTGAGGGATACTTGGGCTACTTCTATATCTTGGCTATTGTAAATAATGTTGCAATCTTCTTAGATTCTTTATCGTTGTTAAATAATAGATGAAAAAATATATGATGATACATAGGCAATCCCAAATGGGTAGCTTTAAGATTCTTTTTGTCATTAAAGTATATGTACCTTGCTACACAAAGTTTAAGGCCTTGTTTGATGCACACATTGCTTGAAAGGCCTACTTAAGAAACAGTGTAATCATTATGTTTGCCTTAAATGTTTGCTAAATAAATGAATATAAACACTTACATAGGTAGGAAGTGGAAATCTATTTCCAGCTATGGAAGACTAGTTTATATTAGAACAACTTTACAAAAATAAGTAGAAAAGCAAGTTATTATAAAGTGATTAAAAAGCTAGTTATTATAAAGTGATTAAAAAGCTACCAATAAAGTTAAGGACTTGAGGACCAAGATCCTAGATATGAGAGACATTTAGAGACATAAACCCAAATTTGGCACCACTCTTTCCCTTAAGGCACTTGCTGATTTATTGGCAACAACTGGGAAGAAGCAAACCTTTTAACAACTTTAAATCTGGGAAGGCCAAAAATAGGAATATAGGGTCTGCTAGGAGGAGGGGCCCGAATATTACAAGCTTTCAATTGGGAATTCAACAGTCTACACCATTAGAATAAACAATGAACAACTAGCAGACTAGCTTTCATGAAAATAAAGGCTGGTCCTAATCAACACAATCCTAGATTGGATAAAAATCAACTCCTTTATGTCAAATTACATGCCATAGACAGAAGTAAATCATCTATGGAAGGAAGAGAACACATTCCAAGATTCAAATTATTTCTACAATTTTTGTACACATGGTCATCAGGCAACTCAAAATTACCAAGCATACTATGAGACAAGACCAAATAACTGAAAACAAAGCAAAAATAATAAACAAAAAGAAATAGATACACAAAAGATCAAATTATTAGAATGTTGGATACTCTAAAATAATTGTGAGAAATACATTCAATAAAATAGATAACAAGATGAAGACTTTCAGCAGATTGGAAATGTTTTTAAAAAGAGAATCAAATGGAAATTCTACAAAAGTGAAAATATACAGACATAACTTGGAGATATTGTGGGTTTAACTCTAGACCACTGTTAATAAAGCAAATGTCACAATAAAGTGAGTCAAATGAATTTTTTGTTTTCCCAGTGCATATAAAAATTATATTTACACTATACTATGGAATATTAACCATGCAATAGCATTATGTCTAAAACATTATGTACTACCTTAACTAAAATATGCTTTATTGATAAAAAATGCTAACCATCATCTGAGATTTCAGCATGTCATAGTCACTGTTCACAGACCACCATAACAAGTTTAGTAATTATTAAAACTTTGAAATATTGTGAGAATTAACAAAATGTGACACAGAAATATGAAGTGAACAAATGGTGTTGGAGAAATACACTGTCTCGACACAGGGTTGCCACAAACCTTCAATTTGTTAAAAAATGCAATATCTGCAAAGCTCAGTGAAGTGAAGCAAAATAAAATGAGGTATGCATGTAATAACCGAAGTGAAGAAGTCAAAGGACTGGGGTGCCTGGGTGGCTTAGTCAGTAAGTGCCCAAAGCTTGATTTCAGCGCAAGTCATGTTCTCAGGGTCATGAGATCGAGCCCTGCATCAGTTTCTGTGCTGAGCATATAGCTTAACATTATCAAAAAAAAAAAAAAGAAAAAAAAGATTCTCTCTCTCTCTTTGCCCCTTTCCCACTCACTCTTGCATGCACACTCTCAAAAAAAAAAAAAAAAAAAAAACCCACAACAGTCAAAGGATTAACTGGTTGGATCCATACAAAATTTATGGGAAATACAAATGACAGAGAAACATGTTAAAAATACCGAGGGAATATAATCAGTAAAATTCAGTTTGTGGGAAACTCTATAGGATAAATCATCCAGTATTTTCAATAAATAAATGTAAGGAACAGATTGATTAAAGGGAAATCCATATGTAAAAATGATTGAAAGGATATTTTAAAAAGACAGGCAAAACTAACCCATGAGTATTTAGAGATAAAGATGTGGGTTATTAACCTATAAAGAAAGGTTTCTTTTATATTTTATAAACTTATATTACCATAAAGTCAAAATATTAACTACTGCTAGCATCAGGAGATGGTTGCAATTGAGCAGGCACATGTGGGCTGCTGGAGAAACTCTTCACGTATAGTAGTCACAAGGTTATTTGATTTATAATAAGTTATTGTATATTTTTATCAGGTTTTCTATATTTGTGTTATATTTATTGATAAAAAAATTTTTAATTAAATAAATTTCATGGCAGATTAAACACAGTTGAAGAGTGGAATCATAAACTGATACAGACAATGATCAAACTAAGCAGAAGGAAACAGGATTCAAAATGTAGTAAAGTAGCAGAAGATGCACTTGGGACAGTAATAAAAAATGCCAATAGAGTCTAATAAGGAAATAAGAGAAAATAAGCCAGAAGCAATATGTGAGGAGTTAAGAGCTAAGAATTTTTCAAACTTGGGGAGCCTGGCTAGCTTAAGTGGTAGAACATGCAACTCTTGATCTCAAAATAGGAAGTTCAAGCACCACATTGGGTATAGAGATTACTTAAAACTAGAAAAATTCAGGGGCACCTGGGTAGTTCAGTTGGTTGAGCATCTGACTGTGGCTCAGGTCATGAAATCGTGGTTCCTGGGTTCAGGCCCCACATCAAGCTTTGCACTGGCAGTGCAGATATCAAGCCTCAAGTTCAAGAAGTGCTACACAGCAAAAGGGTAATGCAAAGTAGATCAAAGGCACACAAGTAGAAATCTGCTGAAAACCAAAGACAATAAGAAAATCTTAAAGCCAGGGAATAAAAGACAATTATCTTAAAGGGGTAAAAATAAAGCAACCAGAATCATACGAAACCATAGAATAACACTTTAAAAATGAAATAAATAGGGGCGCCTGGGTGGCTTAGTCGGTTAAGCGTCCGACTTTCGCTTAGGTCATGATCTCGCAGTTCGTGGGTTCGAGCCCCGCAGCGGGCTCTGTGCTGACTGCCAGCTCAGAGCCTGGAGCCTGTTTCAGTCTGTGACTCCCTCCTCTCTGACTCTCCCCTGCTCACGCTGTCTCTCTCTCTCTCTCCTAGAAATAAATAAAAATATTAAAAAAAAAATGAAATAAATAACTGCCAGCCTATAATTCTATACCAGTGAACATATTCTTTAAAGGTAAAAGTTAAAATAAAACCGTATTACATACAGATTTTCCGACAGAGAAGTCCTTTATTGACCCTTATTAGACAATGAAACTATAATAATAATAAACAAAAGGTACAAGTATAGGAAATGAAAAATAAAACTATCCTTATTCACAAATGGCAGGATTATGTCTGTAGGAAATTCAAAAGCAGCATGTTAGCAATCAGAATTAGTAAATAAATTTAGTACAATCACAGAGTACAAGGTCAACATAAAAATTAATGATATTTTTATATACTAACAAATAATTAGAAAATAAATAATATTCATCAAGTTTTACCTTATGATCTGATACATTTTTTAATGTATCTTGCACTTCAACTAAATTTTTAAAATCACAAAGGCAAAATAATCTCAATAGATACTAGGCTGCTATTATAAATTAGATGTGATAAAAGTCATTCTTCAAATTAGTCTAGAACGCATTCCAGTCATTTATTTATTTATTTATTTATTTTTTATTATTTTTTTTTACAAATAGTTTATTGAACACATTCCAGTCATTTAAAAGAGAGGTTAAAATAATTTCCGGGTACAAATTACATTAATATCTTTCCTGCTGTAGGTTATTTACCAGGACTTTATTTTAACAAACCTCAAGATTATGAGAAAAAACATTGATCAGAAATATAGTTTTTCACACATACATGTTTTAAAAATAAAATGTAATAAGATATATAATTTCTCTTCTATTTCTTAACTAAATGTGATTATAAGACTTACTTCTGATGTATCTTTTTTTTTTCACTTTTGCAAAAATAAATGAGAACAACAGGAAGGAAGGGAAATAAACAGTCTCCAAATATTCCCAAAGTCCTTTGCAAAGAGTAAAAAAATATTATTTGGTAACAGCATATTATTATACAGAATTGTTGGATAGTGTGTGTGTGTGTGTGTTTGAGAGAGAGTGAGCAGGGGAGGGCCAGATGAAGAAAGAGAAAGAGAGAGAGAGAGAGAGAGAGAGAGGATCTTAAGCAGGCTCCATGCTTAGCACAGAGCCCAACGTGGGGCCTGATCCCTGAATATTATTAACAAAGCATATAAGGGTAAGATGCAGTATAACCTCATTCAGCAATGATAATGAACTGGATAAGAATTGGCTCCAAAGTCTAATCATATATTCAAAATGGTCCATGGTTTAATACAACTTGTATTCTTTTACTCATATTTAGTTTATTTAAATATTATGCTGTATTCAAATAATACTATGTTAAACCTTCTTAACATGTGGAGAAAGGTATACTAGGAGCAAGGAGGTTTCCAGCTCTTCTTCAAAAAGCTATATGACTGAGTATGTCACTTAAATTCTCCTCATATTAGTTTCCTCATCTGTATATATCTATAACAACTATATATATCTATGATTATAGAAGTGGCTTTAAATGTATTACATGCATGTGTATTTAGTAGAATATTTATTTTAATTTCAATACAAGCATTTTACATAATTTTTTACCTTATCAAATAATCACTAATTATTATGGGCATATTAATGTCAAGTACTATTAGTTTTTTTTAAATTTTTTAAATTTATTTCTAGGAGAGAGAGAGAGAGACAGCGTGAGCAGGGGAGGGTCAGAGAGAGAGGGAGTCATAGACTGAAACAGGCTCCAGGCTCTGAGCTGGCAGTCAGCACAGAGCCCGACATGGGGCTCGAACCCACGAACCGCGAGATCACGACCCAAGCGAAAGTCGGACGCTTAACCGACTAAGCCACCCAGGCGCCCCAAGTACTATTAGTTTTAATAAACACAATCCCATTACTCATCAATAAAAATAATCAAGAAAGCATCTATTAACTGTGAATCTGAGTGAAACATGCTTATTATTCACTGCACACATGACAAAGTATAAAAATTATTCTAAATCAGATCTATGTTTGAAGAATTTATGTTATGAAAGTTATAGAGATGTGCAGTTATCTTTTAATAGAACATTCCAAATTTTAAAGTGGAAATTTTTGCTTCTCTACCTTTGACTAAAACTTGACACTGTTTACAGAGATTTTAAAAATCTTGCAAATAATCTCTGTTTGACTATTTAACAACTCTGTTAATGGACTTTTTTTTTACTTTGTATGCTGAGGGCAATAAACATTCAAACAAACAGGATATAGTCTCTCTGGTGCCAAAGGAAAGAAAACCTTGTTTTCCAAACCACAATCTTTCACTGGGTCAGTGGTAGGAGGTAGGAGATGGGTGGTAAAACAGAATGGAATGTTTTCATTTATAATAGAAGAAAATGACCTACAAATTGGGAAAGAAAAACAAAACCAAACTGAATAAAAAGGTAAAAAGTGATGTATTAAATGTCAAACTCAAATGTTAGATTTCAGGAGCAAAAGAACATTTATTCTTTGACTTAGAAAAAATAAATAAATGAGTGAAATTCATTTCTGAAATTAAGATTTGAAATTAAGATTTTTTAAGCATTGGCCAAATTCAGCCTAGTTCTAGAAATGTTAACTCCAGCCTCTTATCCAATGGATAACCGGATATTCTTTTATTTTTAAAAAACAAACAAACAAAACAATGTAGTAATGGGAAATATGCAACATACACAAAAGTAGAGGATAGTACAATGAACCTCTATGTAACCAACGTCCTGATTAAACAGTCATCAATTCATGGCTAATCTTTTCTTTTTTGTGGGATATAATTGACACTTAACACTGTAATAGTTGTAGGTGTACTACAGAATGACTTGATATGTGTATATACTGTGAAATGATTACCCCCTTAAGTTTAGTGAGCATGCGCATCTTAAACTCCCAGAAACAGATGTGAGGCCTGTGCAGTCGCCTGGGGCACCCACACATTGAAGGGTTATGCTTGGGTTTCAGTGCTTTGCTGTCTTTGCCTTGAAATTCTTAACAATTTTTTTTAATGTTTTATTTATTTTTGAGAGAGACATAGAGACAGCGGGAGCAGGAGAGGGGCAGAGAGAGAGGGAGGCACAGAATCTGAAGCAGGCTCCAGGCTCCAAGCTAGCTGTCAGCACAGAGCCCGACGCGGGGCTCGAACCCCCGAACCGCGAGATCATAACCTGAGCCCAAGTCGGACGCTCAACCGACTGAGCCACCCAGGCGCCCCAATTCTTAACAATTTTTTAATGCGCTTCCCCAAGGTTTCATTTTGCATTGGGCCCTACAAATTGTGTAGCTGGTCCTTACCCTAGGCTTCTTAAGAAGTGGTTACTGACCAACCAGGCAGACTAAGGTGCTTTTTACCCTAAGCTTCTCTGCATAGATACTCTTCCCTTGGAGTAGCTATCATATTCAATATGATGTGCCATTTTTGCCCCCGTGTTACACTGTTTACTTGTCTGTAAGTCCAATGGAAATTTTTCCATCTTTGAACTTTTAGCACGTATCAGGGTGTTTAGGCATAATAAACCATTAGTAATTTGTTGCATGAATAAATGAATGAATCAACAAATGAACAAACTATTGCTATATAATAGCCAGCTTCTAAAATGATAAAATATTGTCTTGGACATCTTGGACATCCAATAATAAGAAGTTTGAATTAAATCTGTGTCATAAAGATTCTTCATTCACTAAGTCAAATGACAAAATGTGGGACATTGAATCAGTTGCATCATGAATGTGACAGCAACCTGGCTTAGTATCACTTACACAAAGCCCAGGTAGGTTGACATTCCTAAACACACATCTCTCCTTAGAAAGTGATCTCAGAAGTACCAGTATTCTGTCGGAGGCCGCGCCGGGTCCGACAGGTCCAGGGGTCTCTGAAGGATGGACGGTGTTGGCGAAAGAGAATGAGAGAGCCCCGAGATTCTTTCTGATCACCAGGCAGGCATCTCTGTCCTGTCGGTTTTGGTGTCTTTATTTAAAGGTTCAACAACCATATGAGGTCAGAGAAAAGGAATTTCTTACAATGAGAGGTCTTTTGTGATGTCAATTGCAGAATTATCCCAGTCATGGTGAATTTACAACCAAGGAAATAACAGGATGCTCTTAGTGAAAGACAGGATAACATATAGGTTACATTGTATATAGATAAGTTAGGAGTCATTCTGTCTGGCTCTCAAGAGGATGAATGATTCTGAATTGGTTAGTTAGTGGAAACTACCAAGGGGGCTCTATATGGATCAGTCTTTGCATCTGGGTTTATGTTTTAATTACTCTTATCTGTCCTCATCCCAGCTGCCAGTGTAAGGGAGGATGTCTGTAGAATGTAGGCCCTGAGGAAGGGACTGCCATACATCACCAATTAGTAAGTTATGTTCGGTACTTGTCTGTACCTTAACTATAAATTAGGCTCTTCTGACATGGGACCAGGCTCAATAGTAACTCTTGTGTTCTTAACCCCCTTTATTATCTAAGTCTTGGATCTGCAAGGCCCATAGGAAGAACCTTTTGACAATGACCCACAGAGCTCTTATCTAAAATCTCTTTTGTAAAGGCAGGAATATGCTTTTCCTATGAGGTAACTGTGTTCAGAATAGGGGTTTGATAGGGAATATTGTGAGGCCTGGTCAATACCAGCAGGCTCATTTCCGTCATGAGCCAGTAGTAGCAGAAGGAGATATTAGTCTTCATTTCTCATGGCAGAAGCTGTGCAAACATTGCCATTTCCTTGCTGTGACTGCCATCCAGAGAGGCCGGTGCGGCTACTGGCAATATTCCTTAAGAATCATCTCGTTGGAGTGTGGCATAGGGTAGTGACTAGAAAAGCAGGCCTCCCATGAGTCTGGTTGCCTGGGTGTAAATCCTGGTTCTGCAACTTAATAGATGGGTAACTTTGAGCAAGTCATTTAACTTAGCTGTGTCTCAGGGTTATTTATTAAATAGGTATAGAAGTAGAACCGATTTTTAAGGTTGTGAGGATTTAATGAAAAAAATCATGTAAAGCCTTTGTACTCAAAGTGTGATCCACAGACCAGTAGCAATGGCATTACCTGGGAACTGGTTAGAGATGAGGAATCTCAGGATACACGTTTGACGGAGCAGATTAGTATCTGCACTTTAACAAGACCCCAATGTGACTCCCCTACGAGGAGAGTTTGGGAAGCACTTTAAAAAGTGTCTGGTATATGGTACTCAATCAATAAGTTTTAGCTTTCATCATCACTATGTCTTCTGAAGTTTAATAATCATAAAGGACCTGAATGATAATCTAAGTTCTTTTCTAAACCAATCTCTCTTATACCTCCAGATAAGTTTTAGACTCTGGACATGAAAATCTAAACTGATATGATTGCTAAGTACTACCTTAGGCTGAGGTTACTGCACCTATCAGTGACCTGTTATTATTTATATCTTCCACAGTAATTTAGGGGAAATATCATAAGGTCAGTCATCTTGAATATAGACGCAATAGAAACTAAAGCATACTGCTTCCAGAGGACTCTGGGAAACAAGACAGAGATTCTGTACTATGTGACACCTTGTATCATCTGTTCAGCCATTGTTGAGGTCATCTATCTTATTTTGTAGAGATACAAAAACGTCATACAAAAATTCTCCTCACTGAGGATTTTAGTGTCTGGCTCACTGTCTTCCTTCTCAGTACTATTCCTATCATACCTCTTTGTAGATTCCATATCCTTGTATGAGCCACTGAACTCTCTGTCATTCCAAGACTTTGTCTCATTTTACAGATCACTTTCTCAATCCCACCTCAGTCACTCTTGGCTTCCTTAAAGTTTATTATTACCAATACCTGTGTTGCTTTCAAATCCCAGTTTCAAGCACCACACTCTCTATCGCATCTGTACTTTTCATTTCTTCTTTTCTTCAATAATACTTTGTCCCTACACATCAAAGCCATCCCATCTTTCAAAGTCCATCAATCACTTTCTCCTTCCCTAACTAGATTCCATGGCCCCTCCCTATTGTCACACAGAAATTAAGATATTCAGGAAAGATAACAGGGTGACTGAGCTACAAAGAAAATCAGTTCTCTTCTAGTCTTTAAAATAATCTCCACAGTATTGGAGAATCTGTACAGTCTTGCCAGTTCCACTGTTCAAATGTGTATGGCAATCTTCTAGGCACAGTGCATTACACAAGCATATTGTAATGAAGTACAAAGATACAAGAGAGAGAATTCCAGTCCTCCTGGGGTACAGTTTGGCAAAAAATAAGCAGATATATCAATGGATATATGGAAGATAGGAAATGGGTTTGGTGGGGGGGTAAAGATAGAGTCCATGGAAACTTAGAGGAGAAAGAACTACTTTTGACTGTGGGAGATCAGAGAAAGCTTCTGGAAGAAAGCTATGTATGTTGCTTAAATAACATACTTAGAACTTACAGAACTAGTTAATTTGGAAGTGCAAATTAGAACTTGCAGTTACAGGGGTGACTGGGTGGCTCAGTCAATTAAGCGTTTGACTTCAGCTCAGGTCCTGATCTCATGGTTTGTGAGTCTGAGCCCTGCATCGGGCTCTGTGCTGACAGCTCAGAGCCTGGGGCTTGCTTTGGACTCTGTTTCTCTCTGTCTCTCTCTGCTGCACCCCCACTTGCACTCTGTCTCTGTCTTTCTCTCTCAAAGATAAATAAACATTAAAAAATTTTTTGAAAAGAACTTACAATTCTAACCCAATGGAGATCTAGAAATGTAGTAAGTGTTGGAGTACACCAACAGAGAAGGAGTATGAGTAAAGGTAGGAGAGAATAAGGAGACGAGCAGGCAGTACATTCAGTTTGGCTGAAACAAAGGGTGAATGAAAGAGAAGAGGGCAAACCAGCATGATTGACCTTTTCATTGGGATGTCAACATCGTTTTCCACCCACACACCAAACCAATCCAGCTCTCTGTCCTCTCTTCTCTCTACCAATCCCTTACCTACTTGTCTACCAATGTAGGCCTACTTTGTTTCCCAAACAATTCTACATTATGTCTGCCTTAGATTCTTTGCATTAACTACTCCCTCTTCCTGAAATGCTGGTGTGCTTCAGCTGTACTGCCATGGCTAACTCTCATCCTCAGTTGACAGTTTAAATGTCACCTCCTCAGAGAAGTCTTCCCTGACTATCTAGTCATTCATTTATGCCCTATTAAATCATTATACTACTTTAATTTTATGAATAGCTGTCATTACTATTGGATGTTTTGTTTATATGTTTATTTTTATATCTTTATTTGTTTATTAACAAAGTCTTTCTCCTTTGTTAGAATATAAGAACTCAGACATTGACTACATTGTTCACTCCTATATACCTAACACTTAGAAATGTGCCTAGCACTGAATGAATAAATAAATTAATGGCTAAATCAAACAGAGCTACAATGTTATGTAGGACCTTGAATGCCAAGATAAGAATTTGGCCTTTATTCAAAAGAAAAACAGAATTTTGAGGGTTTGGAGGTAGAAATAGAAAGATACAAAAGCCATGCTATTTGCCTTCAAAGAGTTTATAATTCAAAATTATACCAAACCATGTTTTGAAAACCCAAGCTCAAACCAAATGATATTATTAAAAAAAAAAAAAAAAAAGCTAACAATACAAAGTAAGATATCATAAGCACCAAATAACTGACATAAAGCAATGGATGCTATAGGCATTTGGCTAAAGAAGGATGTGTGGCCTGGAATAAATGGAGGAAGGTTGGAACTTAAAGGCCACAAGACATACACAGGTGGAGAGAAAGCAGGGAGGAAATATCTTAAGCAGAGGAAACATTGTTAACAAAGGCACAAAGGCAAGAAATGTTTTCAGGGAGCTCAGGGCATAGAGAATAGATGATTTAGTAATCAACTAAAAGTACATACAAAGGGATTTACACCAATTTATTAACAAATACCTGTTTTATTGTAAAGGCATAGTCCTTAAATAAAAATGCTTGCCTCAGAGATCAAAAACTGAAAATCATACTAAGAATATAACCCAACAGCATGCCCATAAAAATCATGATTTAAACTGTTTTCTATTTTCTGACAAATGGATTTGAAAATTAATTAATATATCCTTTTCTCTTCACTTCCCACAGAGTTGCTACCCCATTTGGAGGTTTTGAAAAAGCATCAAAAATGGTTAAATTCAAGGTTCCAGATTTTGAGCTACTACTCCTAACAGACCCCAGGTTTATGGCTTTTGCCAATCCTCTTTCTGGCAGACGGTCCTTTAACAGGACTCCTAAGGGATGGATATCTGAGAATATTCCTATAGTGATAACAACTGAACCTACAGAGGACACCACCGTACCAGAAACGGAAGACCTATGAAAAGAAAGTTGTATGCGCCACAAAAACCTCTAACCTTAAGTGTTGCTGTTTTATTATTCTACTTACTGGCAAAGCCACTTACACTCTTCATTAGTAGCAATAATTTAATAGCAATTTAGCAATTTTTCTTTCGTGGCATTTAAATTCTCAGATCATTAAAGTCTCAGATCAAACACTAATAAACAATTCGAAATCTTGTTTTAAAAACTTTCAACTCCCTTGTCTTTACTCAACGTTGTTTTCACTTGGTCTAAATAATCCAGTCCCGAAGAATAACTGACAAAAAAAGGTTTCATCTTTTTTTCCTTTAATATGAGCTATTCCTGAACAAGTTTCAAACAGATCTAGAACCAAAGTGCAGTGCAAGATATTTAGAGTCATTTGGAGTTTTATTTAAAGGATAAAAGCTATGGAAGATGATGTACAAACATTTTTTTATGGAGGAAAGGGTTGGGTTCTTCCTTTCTGTTGATATGCAGTCAAATGCTCTACCCCTGAGCTATACCCCTACCTGGGTTCTTCCTTTCTGATGACCAGGATAAAATAGCATGTCTGAATGAACACTTTTCATTAGTCATCCTTAAAATTTCTAAACTGCTTTGTAATTTTTGACCAGCTTTGAATCACTAGGTGACTATTCTAGATGACATTATCCAAAGTTTGGTCAGGTTATTATGTTGATTTAGTATTAAGTCAAGGAGATGGAGTGACAATGATTCAATGAGCATCATACTACTATAGTCTTAATGACCAAGTTGTACCTAGGTTCAAGCTCATAAATCCCAGTGCTCTGTGCTGATTAGGTTCAACTTTATGTATGCATTTTTAGAAGAGTAATAGCAGGGGTGCCTGGGTGGCTCAGTTGGATAAGAGTCCAACTTCGGCGCAGGTCATGATCCCACAGTTCGTGGGTTCGAGCCCATGCGTCTGGCTCTGTGCTGACAGACAGCTCAGAGCCTGGAGCCTGTTTCAGATTCTGTGTCTCCCTCTCTCTCTGACCCTCCCCTGTTCACATTGTCTCTCTCTCTCAGAAATAAATAAAACATGAAAAAAATTAGAAGAGTAATAAATAAAATATATGGTAATATATATAAAAATATATATACATAAGACAGGAGAAAATTAGAATTAGTGACTTTTTTGGTGTGAATCTTTAAATTATACTCAGTCCTTAAGTACTAGGGAGTATATACTATAAAACAAACAAAAACAAGAAATGGACAAGCACAAATGTTTCTGAAAGCAATGTAGTACATATCAAATATGAGATATGTGAACATATTAATATGAATGGCTCAAAATAATACATAGATATATCTTAAAAAATTAAAGAGGGAGGAGTTCCTGGGTGGCTCAGTTGGTTTAGCATCTGACTTCAACTCAGGTCATGATCTTATGGTTCATGAGTTTGAGCCCTGCATCGGACTCTATGCTGACCGCTCAAAGCCTGGAGACTGCTTCAGATTCTGTTTCTCCCTTTCACTCTGCCCCTTCCCTGCTCACTCTCTGTCTGTCTGTCTCTCTCTCTCTCACTCACACACAAAAATAAACATTGGAAAAAATTTTTTAAATAAATAAATAAGCATTAACATTAAAAAAAATATGATAGAGGAAGTATATAAGATTGAGCTAGTAAGAAACAAAAATCAATTGTTCCCATTTCAGTTTAGTTAAGAGTTCTGTAATAGATGTGTATACCAGAGAGGAATGTCTCATTCACAGAAAACTATGCACCAGACTAAGTTTAGGAAGGAGAGTGCATAGTAAAAAAAATACCCCCTAACAACATTACATATTTACAAAAGAATCTGTGTATGAAGTGTTGTAATTAGTGGTTGTTTTAATCATCCTCTAGACTTGAAGGCAGAGAATTTTTTTGAATTGCTTATTGGAAAATGCAATCCCTAGAAAATAGCAATATCAAAGTATTGTATTTATATATGCCAAAATTATAGAGAATTTGTATAATTAAAATGTATATTTAAAATATAACAGTTTTATTTATATTTTGATATTTACCTGTTTTAAAATAATAATGTTGGCATCTGTGCTAAGCTAATAGTGAGACTCCCATCATGACATTTTTTGTCCATTTTTAGTGTTTTAAAAAATAAAACTTAGTCATATTCTATTATACATGATGATGAAATGGTTTAGTTTTTATTAGTTTGAAATGAGTCACTCTTTTTCATTAAACTGAAACTTTACTGCATGATTTCAGCTATCTGCAAATAAGTAAACTCTATGCTCAGTGTCCCCATTCTGTCAACCACCAAAAGGGACCCAGAGGTAACAGTGCCCACCCGTTAGTACCATAATGGAATATTTAGAAAGGGAAAATCCTAAGTATTTTTTTCAAGATTGGGCAGAAAATGATGGAATAAGTCTGTTCACTGTTATATTGCTTCGTTTCCTGGAAGTATCTCTTAGGTCTAGCTCAGCTGTCTGGCACTTTAGAAATGCCAAGGTTTCACACTCTGGTTGCTCCACAACTGAGACTTTGAAAGGAATTTTGACTAGGTTTCCACTGACCTGAAAAGCAGCTAAATATTTCAAAGTCTGAAGAAACAGGATAGTCTTTTCAGAACAGCAGAAAGACTGTGGCATCTTTTCCAGACAGATTTGTATTCATGGAAAATGCAAAAAAGGAGAAAGAAAATTAAAAGAAAAGATAAAAGAATAAAAATAACTTTCATTGATGGACTACTAAGTGCCAGGCACTGTACTCATGGGTCTATAAAGACTATTTAACATATATTTGAAATATTTAACTTGTGTAATTATCCTGTGAGGAAGGTATTATAAGTAATCTTAATTTTATATAAAAAGATTAAGTCTCAGGTGATTTGCTTAAGTTTAGCTCAAAAGGGAAAAAACTTGGCAAATCTGGATTAAAATATACGCTCTAAAAAGTCCTTGTTCATCTTCTCTTTCAGAATAAAATTCAGCCTTAAACTATTTTATTACATTAGATAAAGTAATAATAAATCTCCATTATCTCAATTGGGGTAAATACAGCTATAAACTGAGCAATTTCTAAGTTTCCCTCCAAAGTCCTTCAGGCACTCATGATCAGAGGAAGCTTTCAGACTGTGTTGAAAGTGAACTAAATAAAACAACCAACGTGTGTGTTTAATTCTGAAATTTGAGAAACACGAAAGTGCACTCTGATTAAACTTGCTCATTTCTGTTTTTCATCTGTGTCATCTTCCTTTTCTTCCCCACCGGCTCCCTCTGTCCCCACCCCGTAAAGGCAAATAAGGAGGAAAGAAGGAGGAAAGAAATGCACTAAGAAACCATAAGGCGGAAAGAAGTTATCTAGTGTGATAATATGCCAAAGTCATTCCTTTAAATGAAAATATTTTCTTTCTACTTTTCACAACTTTAGAGGAAACTCTCTCAAATTCCATTATACTGTTCAACAGACTTCCGGATCATAAAATTATATCTCCTATTTTATGTAAGCCAATTTCCTGACGATCAGCTGGCCAATTGTTCTCTAGATAATAACTAGAGCTACATTAATAACTGAAGCTATCATTTAAAAGGCCACTCTCTTCAATCATTTCTCAAAGTCAGGGCTTTCCATTACTTAACTCAATATTCAAAAGTACTTGATAATTTAGAATAACTAAATACTGGTTATTACAGAATCAAGGCAACTATAAACAATCATTTTGAGTCAAAATGACCATTTATTGAATACACTTAAACGTTTACGTTTTCTAAATAGACCCACTTATATATGTTTTAGCAGCTTGGAAATGGAGGGAGTCAATTATTCTCACAAAGGCTAATGTGGAGCAAAATGTCCAGTCGTGAGTATGAAAAGAACATCCTGAACTTTCCGACTCAGGGCACAGCTGTACCAGCAGACTTATTAATTCTGGAATTTCCTCACTCTGCTGCTTATGCAAGATAAAACTTGCATGACATCATTGCACTTTCTCAGCCACAACTGCTTTTTATTAAGCTTAGGAAAGTGTTGCTTTGAATGATTCTTTTCTTATGAAAGATACTTTCGACCTCCACATGCTCTATTCTGTAGGAAGAAGGGCAGGTCGCTTTCTATGAAAGGTGGAAGAGTGCCAGCTTTTGCTGAAAGAGCAAGTAAAGGGAGTCTATTCTGAACTAACTGATCACAGCACTTCATAAATATATCGAAGAGTCTTCACAAAATTATAATACTTGAAAAAGTTAAACTTTCTAGAACTAAGAAAAAAGTAAGTAAAACTCTGTCAATATTTTCCTGGCTTAAGCTGGAGTGTTATTAGATAAAGAAAAGGGTGTGTCTCTATTAGAATTCTTTAGATGGAAGGGCTAGATTTTAACCTAGAATAGAAAGTTCTGCTTTCTCAATACGTGGTATCAACAGGAAGATTTCGTACATATGGGCAAAATGGGGGGAAATGCTAATTTTAAGAGGTTATATAGCTCATATCCAAAAAGAATGTGCTTATTTTTCTATATTGTGTTATATTTTGAAACACATTTCAGTGATAGCTTAGGCACTGTAGGAGATGGAGATGTTTCAGGAAACAGGACCGGAAAAAGAAGGAAAAAAGATAAACTCAATGTCATACCCTATTTTAAAGCTGCTGATTGAAAAAGTTAGTATAGAAGCTGTAGCACTAACAAAATAAATACAGAAAAATGGGGCAAAAAGTGAACACCAGAATGAAGCAGGATGAAAGGAAATACTGGCTAGCCTGTACAGGAATTAATTGTGCTAAACTTTGGCTTTTGCGGGCTGTTCCTCATATTTTTTGAAGTAGTTCTGATTCTACATGTACATAATTCTCTGGTGTGAATTGTCATCTAAATGCATATGCCCATTACATTTTCTTTATCACCACTTACCTACACATAATGTATAAAAGCAGTTGTTTGAAGATATAGCCCAATCAGTGATGTAATCTCAAGCAACTGACTTCTCTCTGAAACAGTTTTCTCCAATTCTTTATGTGCTCAAGTGTTACCTCTGCCTGAACCCTTCCCTTACCATCCTTATTTAAGAGCATCTATTTCCAACGTCTTATTGTGCTTTTTTAAAGTAGCATTTGTTATTCCCTAACTTAACGTGTTAGTCAGGGTTCTCAGAAAAGCAGATGCCAAGATGCAGTTAAATCTGAAAGAATTTTATTAGGAAAAATACCCTCAAAAGTGAAAATGGGGAGATATCTGGGTGGCTCATGCAGTTAAACCTCAGACTCTTGATATGGGCTCAGGTCATGGGATCAAGCCTCGTGTTGGGCTCTGCACTGAGCATTAAGCCTACTTGAGATTCTCTCTCCCTCTGTCTCTACCGTCCCCTGTTCGCACTCTCTCTGTCTCTCTTTTTCTCAAAAACAAATAAACGGACTTCAAAAAAAAAAAAAAAAAAAAGGTGAAAAAGAGGAAGGAGTCTAGAGGGCCGGGAGAGCCAAGAGACTTCAAATGGAAGAGCGTGGACTTGTTACACACTGCCATGCAGTCTAGGGAAGATGCAGCAAAGCTGTTGGCAGATTCTGGAGCCGAAGTCACCTGGAGGAGAGGCTCTGTGTTTCCCTGAAATAGTTTCGCTTTAGTGTCATGTGACAGTCAGTCATTGGCTGGGAACAGACGGTGGAAGGCAGCCTGGGCACGAACGCAGTGAGGGGGTCGCAGTGCACCAGAACTGGTGCCCCTGCAATAACGGTGTTGGAGATCTGCAAGAAACATTCTTATGGCCACCAACCATGATATGTGTATTTGTTCCCTTATTATTTATCTCCTCCACCAGAATGAATGTTTTCTGGGGCAGAGACTTCACCTTTTTTATTAACTGTTCTACCCTCTATGCCTGGTGAATAGTAGAGAACAATAAAAATTTGTTAAATGAATAAATGTATCTGAATTATGGGGATAATATTAGTATCTATCTTAAAAATAAATGCATTATAAAGTATACTATCACATACACAGTAGGTGCTCAATAAATGTTAGCTATTGTTATGAACATAAAGATTTATCAACATCATGCAGTAAGAAATCAAAGGCATTTAGAACTAAGTTACATTAGAGGTTACACTGAAACTTCTTTGGGATAGAGTGAGTTCTGATTTGGAACTAATATATGTTGAAACAAGGAATTTATTAAATAGATACATAGTCCAAAACACTACAGTGACCTAATTACTTTTTTTTTAAATGTTTATTCATTTTTGAGAGAGAGAGAGAGAGAGAGAGAGAGAGGGAGAGAGACAGTGTGAGTGGGGAGGGGCAGAGAGAGAGGGAGACACAGAATCTAAAGCAGGCTCCAGGCTCAGAGCTGTCAGCACAGAGCCCGAAACAGGGCTCGAACCCACAGACCGGACTGGAGATCATGATGTGAGCTGAAGTCGTGTGCTTAACTGACTGAGCCACCCAGGTGCCCTCTGACTACCTTTTAAGATGAGCATTAGCATTAGCTCTATGCTCTAGACTCAAAATCGCAGTTGAGATAGTGTTTTATCTTGATAGAGTAATCTTATTTCCTGTGATCCTTCACATATTTTGTATGGCAATTAAGATTTTTTTTCACAGTGCTTGGGCTCTATTTAATATCACATCCTGACCAAGATGCAGCTTGGAATCCACAGTCAGGGCATAGCCACTGGCCCATGGCTCGCCAGGACCCACGTTCTCCCAGCCCACCCTTCAGTGACGTAAGACAAGGAGCCTGCATGACGAAGGTGTGGGGGTTATAGGTTTTCACAGATAATTTACAGTTTTTTATAATGCTAGTAATATAAGTTTCCAAACCAACTGCTGCTTGTGGAAACTAGGAGTGGGCAGGTCAAAGTGCGCTCTGCTCTTCGTTTGTTTCAACCTAGGCTTGTTCCAAATCACCTCCAGGGCCGTTTTCCCCACAGAGAAGGTGATGACAAAATGAGGCTGTATCACTCTCTGTTATAATACATGTGCTTCTGAAAATTTTTACTCAAAAATTCCTTGTAATCAAAAGTCAGCCATTTCTCCCTCATTCAATGTTGATGTTTCACCTGATTCTAGGCCTTTAGCTTGCTTTCAGGCTTGATTGCATTAAGTCTTCTTTTTTCTTATGAAAAGTCAAATTTTGGTTTGTCCAGAGCTTTTGGTTCCATCCTCTGTTTCTTGTCTTAATTTACTTAGCTTTTGCTTCAATGGTGATTTATTTTCAGGGATATCAAAGTGAACAGGTTGACATTTTTATCTGGGATTCCTATCCAATCATGGCAAGATGTTCTTGGCAGAATCTTGAGACTCTGTTCTGTGCCTCACACCCACTCAGAATGGGGTGGGGGGTAACTGACAGCTGGGACCAGAGAATTTGCTGAAGAAAGAAGGGAGAAAGGTCCTCCTCCCAGGCAGCAAAGACTCACTATGGCCCCAGGCTGCCTGCTACAAAGTTTTAAATATCAACATGGTGGCTACTTTCCTTGATCAGTGTGCCCTATGTCTTCAGAAAACACATCACACAATCAAAAGGGAGTTCCCGTGGATCTGATGGCTACATAACTCTTTTTTTTCTCTTTTTTTCCCAACTAAAATGATATTTTCATTTAAATTCCTGTTCAGAATATTCAAAGAAAAAAGCATAGTGCCCTGGGGAGCCTGGCTGCCTCAGTTGGTGGAGGCTGAGACTCGATCTCAGGGTTCTGAGTTCCAGCTCCATGTTGGATGTAGAGATTACCTAAAAATTAAAAAAAGAATTTAAAAAAGAGTCATATTGTCCCTGGATTCTAATGTTTTGGCACAATTATGTTTAGGATATAATGAATAAATAATCACTCCCAAGTCTCTTTTGGGGGGTAAGATACTCTGTCTTGCTTAAAGAAATTAGGCCTCTGGAGGTCATAAACAGGGGAAGGAGCTGATTCCTCTATGAGCTGATGCTAAAATAATGAAGGGTTCACAGAAATGCAATCTACCTGAAATAACCTTTTCTTCTTTTCCACCTTACCTTGAAAAAGCAGGCAGGAATACTTTCCAATTTCCACTGTCAAGCTTAATTTTAAAACTCACTTTCTAATACCCATTTTACCTCAATTCCACCTGTGAGAAAAATTGGGAGTAATGAAGACTCTACAACATAGTTGGTTCGCCTTAGATCCCAGGCCTCCCGGGCAAGACTCTGGTCTGGTCCATACAGCACTCCAGGCTCCATACTTACTTTGGAACATAAAGTCAAAGGTGAACATGGGCCACATTTACTTGAGAAAAATATTCTTTGCTTCTGATATATACAAAGAGACATGAACACAGTATATGAATACAGTCGGTTTTCTCACAATCTCATCAAAATAATAAAAGCACATAAGCTTATCATAAACTTACCAGACTTATTGAGGTATAGACTGAACGTATGTGTCTCCTCTAAAATTTATATGCTGATATCCTAACCTGCACTGTGCTGGTATTAGGAGGTGGGGTCTTTGGGAGGTGATTGGATCATAAGGGTTTAGCTCTCATGAGTGGGATTACTGCCATTATAAAAAAGACCCCAGAGAGCTCCCTTACCTCCTCCCTCGTGTAAATACACAGTGAGAAGATAGCCATCTGTGAATCAGGAAGTGGGTTCTTACCACACACTGAATCTGCTGACAGCTTGATGTTGGATTTCCCATTTTCCAGAACTTGAAAAATAAATTTCTGTTGTTTATAAACTACCCAGTCTATGATATTCTGTTATAGTCATCCAAACAGACTAACACACATAGCAACACAGAAAAATTACCATATTTTCAGATGCATATGTGTATAAATGCATTAATTATGGTTAATGAACATAATTATCGGAATGTATTAGACTATGCCATTTGTATAATTCCATACCCTGATGTTTCTTAAGTGTTTTCTTGTTAGCATAGCAAAGGGATATTAATATTTTAGATACAATAATAGGAATAAGCAATGAACAAGTTATTATTTTGCCAAATATAATCCACCAGTACTACGTTAATAGCATAATAAAACACTCTTTGGTTTAATTTTTTTAATGTTTCATTTATTTCTGAGAGAGAGAGAGAGAGCAGGGGAGGGTCAGAGAGAAAGGGAGACACAGAATCTGAAACAGTCTCTAGGCTCTGAGCTGGCTGTCAGCACAGAGCCCGACGCAGGGCTCGAACCCACGAACCATGAGATCGTGACCTGAGCCGAAGTTGGATGCTTAACCAACTGAGTCACCCAGGTGCCCCAACATTCTTTGGTTTAAATAAATGACCATCAAAGAACTTCAGACACTATCTTGAAATATTCTAGAGCAATTCCCTCATTTACAGAATGGAAGCTTAGATCAGAGAAGTGAAGAAATTAACCCAACCTTATATTGCACATCTAAAATTAGGACCCAAGGGGCACCTGGGTGGCTCTGCTGGTTAAGCATCCAACTTTGACTCGGGTCATGATCTCATGGTTTGTGAGTTCAAGCCCTGCATCGGACTCTCTACTGTTAGTGCAGAGCCTGTTTTGGACCCTCTGTCTTCCTCTCTCTCTTCTCCTCCCTCTCTTTCTCTCAAAAATAAAAACATTAAACAATAAATTTATTGAAAAAATAAATAAATAAATAAGATAAAATTGAACCCAAGAATCCTGCTTCTGATCTCACATTCCTTATATTATTATATTCTCTCTACTATCTCAGTTAAGAATACAATCCACACACCTTCTGGCTGCATCCTGTAAATAATTTCATATTGATCTATAACTATATGGATACAGCCTTATATAATTGGTACATCTCATTTATTAACCACAGAGAATTAAAACTATGACTAGGGGCAGTGTTAGTAAAATGTGCAGCCAAAGAGTAATGGCGTTTTTACAATGTTAGGAAGTTTTTAATCAGTGAAAAATTGTTAATGTGGTAATATTAAACAAAAATGAATATTTGTTCTAACTGGAAGGGAATAAATTTCTATCCTATAATGAAAAGTAAACTATTCCTTCTACTAAAACCCTCTTGCTCACATCTTTCAAACTACAGTTGTGTTCTGTTAGGAAGTCTTAGGAATCCATTTAATTGGTTATGATCAGAAGATTTTCAGATGAAATAGAAAGGAATAAAATACCAGAGTGCGTCACTCATAGTAATAATCTTGTTTAAGAAACTATTGGTTTTGTTTTCTATATATGTCCATGTGAACTGAATCATAGTGTAAAATATACTGCTTTCTCTCCGTTGCAGTCTACGGTGTTTGAGAGCTACTGTTCTATCTCTTGCTAGCTGCTGTTTGATATTGAAATGTCAGCACAGTTTTTAACAACTGAAACGGCTTCTCTTTGTCACATTGAAACTATTGTAACTAATTCGATAAAGAGAATTATTCAGAATTAAAAGGATTTGAAACAGGAACAGAACAAAACATGTAGAAAACAATTTAATCAGAAAACTTTTATTTTAAAATGTAGAACGTCTTTAACATACATTCCTGGGATATTATTTGCCAGAAGTTGGATTGTTTGTTTTCCCCCAACACAATTTCAGTTTTAGGGTTTGTTTTACATGTAAGAGGATGAAAGACTCAAGAATACTAATGGTTGAGAATTAGAAATAAATTCAGTACTTCAGAATTTGTTTTAGATATACCTATAATTCTTTGAAGTATTTCTATCACTGAATATTTATCAACAATTTTATTACTTTATTAAAAAATGTTTTATTTTCCTTTTTCCTTTTTGACTGTGATGTGAATTTCAATAAGGAAGTTCAACTTGAAAACACTGGTGCCCTGAATATTTTTGTCATCTTTACAAAGAAAAGTGCTCTCCAGGACCACTTCCTTTGGGTTCAGTGCTTCAGCAATATTCTATGAGCAAAAGACACAGTGTTTTGTACTATTGTATTTCTTTAAGAACTACTTTAAACACAAGTCAGTCCAAGATATAAAGGTGTGTGTGTGTGCGTGCATGCGTGTGTGTGTGTGTGTGTCTGTGTTTACATGGCTTGGGTGAGAAAATAAATTTGGTAAGTTTCCAAACATCTTAGTGTTTCTCATACAGTCCGAGTACTGCCATAGATATCACAATTCAGAAAAAGAAAATCTTTACTTATGGAATGTTCTTGGCTTCCTCCTTGTGTTCCCCTTCCCTTGTCTTTCAAAAGGGTACAAGGATCACCATACTTGAAGCTATTTCAGGGATAATATTTGGCACCAGGCCAATTATAAGTGTTGAGGAATTGGGTTTCAGCTTTGGTTCTACCAGCATCTGGCGTGAGCTTGGGTAACTTTACTTCCCTGAGCTTACGTTTTTTCATCTGTACAATGAGAGACTCTAAAAAACTAACCTCTAAGATCCTTTCTGTTTCGATTTTTAAAAAATTTTTAATGTTTATTTATTTTTGAGAGATACAGAGCATGAGTGGGGGAGGGGTGAGAGAGAGGGAGACACAGAACCTGAAGCAGCCTCCAGGCTCGGAGTTGCCAGGACGAGTCGAGTCCACGGCTGGGATCAAACCCATGAACTGTGAGATTTGTGACCTGAGCTGAAGTCTGATGCCTAAGCGACTGAGCCACCAAGGTGCCCCAGATCCTTCCCCTTTCTAAGAGACTTATCCTTTCCAGCTAAAGAAACTTAGAAGTAAAACATGCTGTAAAACTTGTTTATAAAAAATTAAAAAGAAATTACATTTATGCACAAACCATATTTGAGCTAATTGCAAAAATTTGTTTTAATTTTTTGGAGTCACATTTGTTTTTCCAGAAGTGGACACCAAAAGTGCGTCCTGAATTCAGTTTCATGGATGGTATATGAAACCTGTTGCTGCATTTTCCAGGGACATGTTGATGAGTCCATTGCCCATGATCATAGATAAGAGCCTCCTTAGATGAAGGTCCACATGAGGGAAAAACATTTTAGGTGATGACAGAAAAACCTTTTCCTGTTACTGATAACTTAAATATCATATTCATTTTTAATTTTAGATCAGAGCCAAACAAGTTTAAGCTACATTCTGCTGCATATTTTTGTTCTTCTGCTCCCATTCTTTCTGTTCTACTTGTATTATAGTCTCATAGCTCCGATTCTTATTGTTTATATTTGATCACTACTTTATATGTTTGAACTCATTTTATTATTATTATTCTTTAGATTTCACTTTAAATCCCATGTAGGATGATATGAAGTATTTTAAATGAATGAATTGATTAGCTTAATATTTACTAGACCTTCAAAAATTTTTGAGAGAATTGAATATTTTTAGTTTGAAAAAACAAAAATGTCTTCAAAGTTAAATAGTGTCTTATAGAAAAGAGAATATAGATTTCTGTTGCTATTAAGGACAAATATATGGAAATTACAGGTAGATTTCAATTACAGTTAGATTTCAATTCACTGTGATGAAAAGTTCTTAACAGTCTTAAAAAGGAATAGGCTGTCCCAGAAAGCATCACGTTTCCTATCATGTTAGTTCATTTGAACAGAACTTGGACAACTAGTGGTGGAGATGATCCTTTAGTGAGTGGGAGGCTGGGCCAGATGTAATCTAATGCCTCCCACATCTTTGTGATTATAATAAAATACATAGTGCAGCAAGAAAAACAATATAGAGGTTCTTATAGCATCACATTACATTGATGACAACAGTATTGGTAATCATAATAATAGCACTAATGGCCATAATAACACAGTATAGGACTTTACTCGCTTTTATCTGGGTCAGCATCAAAAGACATCATATGTAAGTATTATTTCTCATCACAGTTTTACAGATAAGAAAATTAGAATGTTTCAAGATGAAATAACATATAAGGGCAATGAAATTGCCTATGCTGATAATAACTCAGCAAAAATTAAGGAGGCCGCTGGTAAACCAGTAACTGTGGTTAACTAGCAAATGTTGACTCTGGTATAGCAGAGGCTTAAAGGATAGGGATGTAGGACTAGTAAAGTTTTGGCTAAGGAAGAACTGGCTATGATTCTGAGGATATTGAATTTGATCTTTTGATATTTAACAAAATGTCATGCTGCAGACCTCTGAGGAATCCAGTGAGCATTTAACTCCTTAATTATCTATTTTGTAAGAGGATAGAGGACCGTCAGGGACTCTTCTCCCAGTTCCTACTGTATTTACATTATTCTTTCAGACCAGCTACTTTAAAAGGCAACACACATTGCTACAAGCAGGTCTGAGCTCCCATCTTTACAGCTTTGCAACTAGAGAAAAGGTCCAATTCGAAACCCACCATACACCAATCACTGGGCTAGAAAGGGCGAAATACCTCACTTGGAGCTATGCCCACTTGTGGGTGTGTTATTATTAAAAGCAAGAAAAGACATTCCTAGCTACAAAGTTTTCTAGGTGCGATATGTGGTGCAATGTCCATTTTCCTTTTTCCATTAGTTTGCTTCAGACTACTCTCTTGATGCTTAACTTGTGACCTATTATAAGGCTATAATTTAAAACTCAGTCCTTAGATATGTCAAGAACTGGTAGAAAGTTTGAACTTAGAGGATTTAAAAAGTGTTCAGTCAGGGATTAGGCAAATTCTCAAGCAGGGTGAACTAAAGGGCATTCTTCTGTAATCTCTAAATGAGGAAAGAAGATAGTAGGAGTCTTTGTTATCCACAGTTCAAATTATTTTTCAAGAGTGGCGATAGGGGTAGCCTGTCAGTTACATTCGCAAATAATGATAGTACAATATAATTGTTATCATAGAATTTAAGTCCAAAATGGGTGAAGGAGAGGCAAGTCTGTCTTACAAAGTTATGAAAAGTTCAATGGAGGAGGTAAGTGTTCAATTCAAATGAGATGTGAAGGATCTTGAATGAACCTGGTAGGATCACAGAAAAGCAAGGAGTTTAGTGTGGCTGGTGTGGCGTAAATGGGCAATAATGGCAGATGATGTTAAGTCTGGAGCCAGATCGTGAAAGGTCCTGCTGGTGATGGGAAGCTTCTGAGAAAAATCTTGGCAGAGGAATATTGTGATCATATTTTCAACTTACAAAAACTATTAATAGAACGTAGGTTGTACTGGAGAGGAAAATAACGAGGAGTGAATGCAATTGTCCAAGTAACATGAGTCAGGAGAGGTGTTAATTACTTGATGGACTAAGACAGTGAGAGTGAAGATGAAGAGTGGATTTGGGATACTTGAGTAGATCAGAGGCAATAGAATTTGATATTAGGACAGAGAAAGTAAGGGAACTGTAATATAGGGGTACTCATGGATTTCTGTCTTGGGTCACTGGGTGCCATTATCTGAAATAGGGAATGAAAATGGGCTAGTTTCCAGATGGGTGGGGAGAGTCACGGCATCAGGAACAGGGAATGGTAAAGATACCAATGGCAATTTAGGACCAAATTAAGGTATCTGTGTAATATCCAAATGCAGACGCTGTTGCTTAAAATGGTCTAACCTGAAGATACACATCTGGGAATATTTGGTGTACTCCGGAAACCTGGTAGCCAAGTCCATGATGGAAAAGAGATTGCTCAAGGATACAAGATGAGTAAGGTCAAATAACAAAAGAAAATGGAGAGTTTGGGAACACAGAAGGCCTTAAGAAAAATATTTAAAGTGCTTCAGAGACACAGTTGCAGAACCAAGATTTAGTGGGACTAGGGAGTGTTAACTATTACTATTTTTTAACACAGAGGTTTTTTTTCTTCTTCCTCCAGAAGTTTTACATTTCTTGAAGCAGGAACTGTGTTTTCACTTTCACTGTATTTCTTTTCATGCGTAATTCAGTGAATATAACAAATGCTCAATAAATTCTCATTCAGTCTCAAGCACAATGCACCCATGTAAATGTAAAATGTTTCTTCGTTTTAATTCTTCAATTAAACTTCTAGTTACCCATGAGTTTACTTAAATCAATTATTACAATCTTTATGTTCTGCCTGCACCAGCTTTGAAAGGAGTTCCAAAATTTTATTTACTTTTTATATAGGGATATTTGATACTAAGATGGTAGTGGGTTTTTTTTATCTTCCATTTTTAAAAAAGCAATTTATTACAGAACAAAGTTTAGACCAGTTCCCAAGCAGCAGCTTGTAACTTAATACCTGTTCTAAAGCATAGTAAGGTGGCAGCCAAATTTTTCTTATCACAGTTAACCATTAACCAAGTCAACACGAGTATTAAAGCTTTGATTTTATTAACAGTCACGAAGCAACCAATTAGGGAAAACACATTCATGCCAATGGAAGCCATTTAACTGCAAATATCATTTTAAAAAGATTAAAACAAAAAATTTTTAATGTTTTATTTATTTCTGAGAGAGAGAGAGAAAAAGAGACAGAGAGCGAGCGAGCAGAGGAGGGTCAGAGAGGGAGGGAGACACAGAATCTGAAGCAGGTTCCAGGCTCTGAGCTGGCTGTCAGCAGAGTCCGACAGGAGGCTTGAACCCACGAACCGTGAGATCATGACCTGAGCTGAAGTCGGACGCTCAACCTACCGAGCCACCCGGGCACCCTTAAAAAATTGTTTTTAATGTTTATTTATTTTTTGTGAGGGGGACAGAGCGTGAGAAGAGGAAGGGCAGAGAGAGAGGGAGACAGAATGGGAAGCAGGCACCAGGATCCAAGCTGCCAGTACAGAGCTGGATGCGGGCTCCAATTTATGAACCTGCGGGCTCGAACTCCTGAACCGTCGGATCATAACCTGAGCAGAAGTCCCATGCTCAACCGACTGAGCCTCCCAGGCGCCCCTAACTGCAAACAGGTCATAATGGTTCACAGAAAGCTAAAGGACTTGCATAGTCTCAAGTAGTTTCCGTACCAGGCGGCGCAGATTATTCTCTCTCAGGTAACAATACTTGCCTAACCTAAAGCTCAATCCTTCGTAGGTCCACGTTCCTGAGCTTAGAAAATACTGAATATAATGAGCAAGAGCACCGGAATAATCACTTCCACTTAAGGAGAATATCTCCTCCTTCCTTCAACACCACACAGCCAACCTGCACGCACCTTCGCCAACAGCTAACAAGACCGCCCACACCGCCCTTGCCTTAGGGGAAACGTTCAAGCTCTGGCTCTCGCGGGATCTCGCGCCTTGGAGTAAGTCAACTGGATCGCGCGCCCCATCGAACCCCCGCGGGAATACAGTTCGCCAGGTCCGGAAAGCCGGGAAATCGCGGGCGGGGCGGGGTTAGCTCGGTGAGCGTGAAGGCGGGGCCTTTTCCAAGGAGGCGGGGCGGGAGCGAGACTGGGAGTGGGGCGGGTCTCCCGGGACCTGTTGATCGCAGGTGTCACTTGCCCCGACTGGCCCTTGGGTGTCGGGGCGTGTGCGCATGCTCCGTGCGCCGGGTCGAGCTCTGGGCGGCGATACCAGACGCCTCTGCTCCAGTTCCCGGTGAACCGCGACTCCGGTGGCAGCTGTTAGTGTCGACGGGGTGTTGGCGTGAGGCAGAGCTGGGCCAGCGGGAGGTAGCTCTTCGGAAGTGGAAGGCGGGTATTTCTCTACCTGCACCGCACGCTCCTCTCGTTAGGAGGGCAGAGCTCAAGGTAAGTCTCCGAAACTAGTCCCTAGATAGAGATCCAAAGACCTGAGAGCCCGGGCCTGGGTGGGAGACCCCAGTTCCACGGCCAGACCGTGTCTCCCTAGCAGCGCCGCGACATCCTCCGCCCCTGCTCCGCGGACTCTTTGCCTGGGTTCAGGCACCCGGGGGCACGAAGCCTGCCCGCCTCCTTCCCGCCACGTCCCGGCCCTGGCGGAGATGCCTCTGGGCAGGCTGGAGGCGCGCAGGCGGCGAAAGGAGGTGCTGTATTTGCTGGGTCGTGGCTGTTCTTGCTGCTGTGTTTGAGGACGGGCAAGAGGCAGAACCTGGAGTGCAGCTGGGTGCGTTGGGATTATGAATATACGCTAATTTGTTCCCTGCCCCTTGCTTGCGGAGCCACTCCCGAGCAGCAGTTTTATAAAGGGGTCTAGATGGTTATGTTGCCTTCCTTGGAGAAGAGAGATGACTGGATACGTAAGAATCTCTGGGCTGGTGGTTTCTGGGTGGTAGTAGTAATTTATAAAGTTAATGTTTAGCTTTTAAACAACTTATGGGACATTTACCAAACTACTTTTAAATGTTGTTGGAGAACAGGAAGTACTTGTACAGGTGTACGAGGGAGGCTTTCTAAAGGTTGCAATCTGAGCATGTTCTGAGGTTTTGTTATCCTGCTGCATGGTTTTCTGTATCAGTGCAAAGTCTGATTAATTATTAGTGCTTGCAAATGCTTGCAAAATATACTGCAAGGCTTTATTTGTTAGACAGCAGAGTATGCCAAAATGTTTCCTTATCTGGAAAAACATATATTTTTGTACTGGATTTTGTACTGGATCAAGGCTGTTTGTGAGGAATGTTTAAACTTAGGAAGTTCTTTGTGATTAGGGTCTGATTCACTTTCAACTCTGTTATTTTTAAAAAAAACATAGCTAATTCTCAGTGTTTAAAAGAAGTAACAAGTGCTAATGCAAAAATCCGATTGAAATGAATTTTTGGCTAAATGGATACTTGCTTGTTAGTTTAATTTTCTATTTTCGGTTTCCTGATGATGGCCTAGGTAAAGCTCCTTCATCCTGTGAAGGAGAAATCAGAAAAACAAAGCTTACTTTTTAAAAGTAATATATGCTTTATCTGCCATTGTCATAAGAATTAAAATAGACAAACTCAACTGTAAGTTAGAGTTAATTATAGTCTGGGGAAAAAACACAGATTTTGTTTTTGTTTTATGTTTTGGAGGCTCTTAATAGGAGCTTTTTGGACAGTTTGTCTAGGTTCGTGATTACTGGTGATTTAAGTTTGCTCATAAGTTAAACTCATTGGTAGTTATGTGTATTTTTTCCTACAGTGTAGAAAATAAGTAACCAAGAACAGACCTTTTTTTTCTCTATTAATTAAAAAACTTTTTATAAGCATATGTAGGTTGTATGTAGTTCATGAAACCTGGCACTAGTAGTCAACCCATAAATATTCTCTAGAAGATATAGAAAGTAGTTTTTTAAAAGATAGCTATTTCAATATGGGAGGGAATCCCTTTTCCACATGGTTTGTTCTCTTTCTTAAAAATGAAAATCTCAAAAAAAATCAAAATCTCTTTTCAAAACCTTTTATGATTTTAGAGGGTATTGTGGTTCAAGATTTTTTTAATATTATTTAGTGCCAAATAAACGTTTCTTTTAAACTCTACTACCAAGAAACAATATTGGAATTATGGTTTAGAAGTTTGGTTTAGCAAGACAAAGGTAAAGAATGAAAATTCTGATTTATTTTAAGGTTCTGTATACATTAAAAACTCAAAATCAGGGTTATTTTCCCTGTTGATACTGTTTGGAACTCGCTCACCTACCACGGTAGGGAGGATGTTGCTGTACCCTACAATTTTCCAAAAGTATGTTTGAAATCTATACACTGGTACATTAAGTTATCCCACAAAGATGTTTAGTTACTACAATACTGAGCAGATCTTGTTATTTGACAGCTTTAACTATAAGGATGTTTCTTAATTATGGATCTGAAAGACGACCTACAGCGAGGTCGTTTACATAGTGCATCTGGAAGTATTTTGAATAGAGTCTGCTAGGTGTGCTGCGGCCTAGAAGATTGTCAGTCTGGTCTACTGGTACTCATGAGCTTTTGGATTAAGGAACAAATGTATGTCATCTTTGGAGTACTCGCGGTAGATTAGTGATGATACAGATATAGCATTAGTATTATTATAATTTTGTACAAATGTAATGATTTTAGAAAATTTTACATTACAATATATGCACATAGTAGGAACAAGAAATAGATGCAGCCTGTTCTACCACAGATAAAATCTTCAAAGGTTATTTAAATTTTAAATAACTTCATATCTTAGTCTTGGTAAGTTATTATGATCTTTTTAAAGATAATAGAATATTATATATAAAGAGACGGGTGGTGCCCTTTAAGAAATCTCTTTTTCTTAATTTTTTTTTTAATGTTTTACTTATTTCTAGGAGAGAGAGAGAGACAGCGTGAGCAGGGGAGGGTCAGAGAGAGAGGGAGTCACAGACTGAAACAGGCTCCAGGCTATGAGCTGGCAGTCAGCACAGAGCCCGACGCGGGGCTCAAACCCATGAACCGCGAGATCATGACCTAAGCGAAAGTCGGACGCTTAACTAACTAAGCCACCCAGGCGCCCCTAGGTAAGAAATATCTTTTATTTGCTTCTCCAAGTTAACCCATATCCTCTCTCAGGAGTTCTTTTTCTTTTCTTTTTTTTTTTTTAACTTTTTAATGTTTTATTTCTGAGAGAGAGAGAGAGAGAGAGAGAGAGAGAGACAGTGTGAGCAGGGGAGGGTCAGATAGAGAGGGAGATACAGAATCTGAAACAGGCTCCAGGTTCTGAGCTGGCTATCAGCACAGAGCCCGATGCGGGCTCGAACTCAGGAACTGTGAGATCATGACCTGAGCTTAAGTCGGACGCTTTACCAACTGAGCCACCCAGGCACCCCTCAGGAGTTCTTAAAGTAGGGTCCAAGATTAGAACTGTAGTCTGTGACTAGAATTGAATTTTAATGTAATTGATTCTTTTGTAATCTTATGATCAATTTTTCTTTCTCTCTCTCTTTCTCTCTCTCAATGTTATGAATTTTATTTTATGCATTTACAAACATTCATTTTTCCAAGGAGTCCAAAGGCCTCATTAGGCCACCAAAAGTGTCTGTGACATACACAAAAATGCTACAAACCATTGCATGTGGTTGAAGAATTTTTGTTTTATGAGTCACTTCGGAAAAGTTGCTGCTTATATTCATATTTGTAATTCATCAGAAAATAAAATATTATGCAACATAAACCATATTTTAGTATCTAAGCTATCATTTCAGTTATCTGAATTGTCATATTTTTTAATTAATTTGGTATTAAATTTTTTTTTAATGTTTATTTATTTTTGAGAGAGAGACAGAGCACAAGCAGGAGAGGGGCAGAGAGAGAGACACAGAATCCAAAGCAGACTCCAGGCTTTGAGCTGTCAGCACAGAGCCTGACACTGGGCTTGAACCCACGAACCATGAGATCATGATCTGAGCTGAAGTCGGATGCTTAACCAACTGAGCCACCCACTTGCCCTTAATTTGGTATTTTTGAACACATTTTATAAATGTAGCTTCTGTTTACTTCTGTTTTGTAAATACTGACTTGCAGAAAGTAGTTTGAAGAAATATTTTTCCTTTGGAATTTGGAAGTTTCCAAATTTTTCTTCCTTTTTGTGATTTTCTGAGTTAGCAAATTTATTCATTGAACATTTATTGACCTATTGTATGCTAGGCACTAGAAAAATCAAAAATAAGGAGACAAAGCTAAAGTAGTCAGAAATATGAATTCTTCCTTTTCTGAGCCTCAGCCTGTTCTCAATCCTCCCCCAACTAAACTGAGTTTCCAAAGATAAAAGAGTCTTTGTTTTCTTATACCATTGCCTTTGTAAGATGCCGCTTCTCTTCCTCCCATTACCCTGTCAACTTACTGGTGACCCAGACCACACCTGTGAAGTATTTTCTAATCTAGCAAAGGACAGTAGATTATTTCGTTTTTGTGTTATGACTGCACTTCGTACATTTCTTTTAAAAACCTATACTGTGTTTCTGTAGAGGGAAGACAGAGTAAGGGAATCTGGAGAGGATGGTATGTGTGTACTTTTGTCTTAAGTGTAAGGGAAGTATCACGTGGACAGCACAAAGGGTGGGGGAGGCTGGCCGGCAGGGGAACTGTCTCTGGGACCCGGAGACATGATGAGAGCAGTGTCTGATGTATTTTTGGTGCTCTAGTTATTTTTTATGGCTAGATGGATTATGCTATTTGTGAATTAAAATTGTCATTAAGGAAGTTTGTAGTTATTTTTCTGAAACGTGGCACGTAGGTTGAGTTTTTCTAAACTAAATCTCTTTTGTTTACATTGTTATTCCATAGTTGCTTTCCATTTATTTCTGATGCATTGCCTTCTAATGTTTTAACTTAGTTTCTCCTTCTCTAGTCCAAAAGGTTGTAAATGAATGTTTAAAACAATACTGTGATGAATCCACTTGTAAAGTGAAGCATTCCCATTTTTTTTTGTACGTTAGAATTTTTCATGTTCAGTTTTCTTAAAGTAGGATAGCTCTGTAAATGAAATTGTTTTATATTCTCCTAAGAATAACTTACAGATATTAAAATTTAGAAATTGATACTTTATTGTACAATTTATCTGATCTTATTAAGGCTATAGTCAACATTGATACATCAGTGCAAGGAAATGGAGAAAGATAGCAAAATAAGATATAAAATATATAAGATAGCTTTTACTTTCTTTTCAAATGTTTATATTATTAAAAACCATTTACCTCAAAGGTAGTGTTGTTGCTGTCATTATAATTAGCTTATAGTTACTGAATGCCTGCTTATTTGGGGGCATTTATTAGGTATTTTATACATGGCTTATGATACTTAACTGTGAACCTTTTTATATGATTATAGATTATGTAACTGATATGATTTTAATGATCAAATAGTTGAGTAGTGTTCTGTGATGCTAAAAAGCTTTATCAGAGGTGGAATAAATAATTATGGGACATGTGAGGTCAGTATCAGACCATAGATTCTGTCCTTGTCAAGAACCTATCAGGGCATTCTTTATCCACCAGATGTTTTCTAAACTTCTTAGCCTGCCAACTAAACTCTTGCTCCTCTCATGGTAGCCTTCCCTGTTTTGGGACAAACAGGATGTTGGAACCCTAGAAGATTTTTCCTCCTATATAATATGTTGCATAGACCTGAAATAATCCTACCTCCTTGGCAATAGTACTGACAATGATGTAGCTGCCACGTGGTGGGAGATTGTCCTGAGCCCTGATTGCCTAGGTCATCTTTGTTATAGGAATACTGATTTGTTGATTGACGTGTCACTTTATTTCCTGAGCTTTCTTCAATAAATATTTAACGAGTACTTACCAGATACTGTGCACTCTTCTACATTCCTGGGATTCACTTTGCATTCTAAGATGATTGGGAAGAGAAACTAATAATCCCAAGTCAGTTATATAGTATATAAGATGATGGTAAATGCCAGGAGAAAAGAAAAGGTGAAGCAGGGTAAGGGGAGTTGGGAGTGTGGAGTGGAGGTTGTGATGGGTTGCAATTTTAAATCAATATAGGCCTCTTTTAGAAGGTGTTTTTGAGCAAAGCAATCATGAAGGGAGCCAGGGAGAAGTCATGTGGTCATCAGGCAGAAGTGTGTTCTAGGCAGAATAGCCAGTGGAAGGACTCTAAAACAGGTGTTTGAATGATGTGTCCAGAAATAAGGAGGACACTGATACAACTGTAGTGGAGAAAGTAAAGGGAAAGTCGAGGTAAAGGTGAGGGGATGGGCAGGTGTGACATAGTAAGAGATATACAGTATTCGAGCTCTGGCACCAGTTTCCTGCACACAGCTCCTAAAACGCTTGGAATCTCTGGAAGTAATAAATGTTTTTTTTTACATGCTAATGAGATGACTGGTGGTTGGAGGCCCTTAGATAGCCTTAGGAGGGGGGTTGGTTGCCAGGGGGACCAACTGTGTGATTAGAGGAATTGCACTTTCAGCCTGCCCCTCTCCCTCCACTTCCAGGGAAGGGAGTGTGGTGGAGTTTGAGCTAACCACTAATGGCCAGTGATTAATCAGTTGTGCATGTGTAATGAAGCCTCCATAAAAAATCCTAATTGAAAGGATTTGGAGAGCTTTTGGATTGTTGAACATGGGGAGGTGCTGAGAGGACGGTATGTCTGGAGAGGGCATGGAGTATCCCTTCCTGAATACCTTGCCTCTTTGTCCCATCCTGTTTCTGAGTATCTTTTTATGATAAACCTGAAGTCTAGTCCATAAGCTGTTTTCCTGAGTTCTGTGAATCATGCTAACAGATTAATTGGGTCCATGGAGAAGGTCATGGGAACTCCCAAATTACAGGTGATTGATCAGAAACACAAGAAACAACTCGGGACATGTGATTAGCAGCCGAAGTGGGAGGGATGGTCTTGTGGGACTGAGCCCTTGACTTGGGATTTGACACTGAGTTCAGGTAGATAATGTCAAAATTGAGTTAAATTGTAGGTGTTGTGTTGGTGTCCACTGAGAATTGGGGAATGGTTTATTGTGAAGAAACACATCTGGTCTCAGAAGTGCTGGGAGAGTATAGAAAAAAGGTGTTTTTTACTTTTAGCAGGTAGTATAGGGCCTTGTAATCCATTATAAAGACTTTTTGGGTTTTAATCTGAAGGTAATAAAGACCCAGTGAAAGGTTATAAGGAAGGGAATGATTTTATGATTTAATTTTAGAAGGATCTTTTCTAGAACCCTCTGTTCTTGAGGGTAGGTTTTGAAGCGTAAGGGCAGCACCTAGGAGACAATTAGACTATTCTAGTAATCCAGGCAAGATGTGATGATGAGTAAGATGAGAATAGTAGAATTGGAGCGGGTGAGAATTGGTCACATTCTGGCAGAGATACGTGAGAAAGAAGAGTCAAAGATCATAGCAAGATATTTGTTCTGAGCAACTGGAAAGACAAAGTTACCATCAAATGAGATGAGGGAAAACGTATAGATAAAGCAAGAGTTCCATTTTGGGTTTTGTCAAGGCAAAGAAATGTTAGGTTATGCCTGTTTGGCATAATTGGCTTCTGGAGTCATATCTTAAAACAGATTGCTAGAAGTCATCGTCTTTAATGTTCATACTCTATATTTTGGATACACATAAACTCAGGTCTTTCTCTAGTTATCAGTGGGAACTAATGAGTAGGTAAAAGCCATAAGAGATAAAGCATAGTTCTTTTTTAGACAAAAAGAAACAGAGTTGAAAAGTGCAGAACATTAGAAATTATTAAAATTTGCCGTTTTTGTTTGTGATGGTACAGCATTTTCTTATGACTTTAATACCATTTTCTGTCTTTGCTTTATAAATTTTCTAGTACACTCTTCTCTAATACCTCCATTTGTAGGGTAACAATGGTTTTGTGTGTCAAAGGATATCTGTTCTTAAGTTACATCTTTCTTACTCTAATCCTTCAATTTACAGAATTGATGATTCCTCTATACTGAATTAGACTTTTAATTCCTTCAACTTGCTATACCTCTTCACCTTGCTATCTAGTTATCGAAAATGAAACCTTGAATACTTTTACTAGTTAGGTGAACAGTAGTAATATAACAATAAAAAGTCTTCAATGTGTCCTTGAGTTGCTGTATTGCTTATTAGTGAAAAGATATTAAAATGAAATTTTACTTTACAGTTTGATGGTTAGGCCAGGATACTATTAAGAATATATTTCAGTAGCTTTATTAGCAGTGATTCTGTACTTTTGTAGGATTGTGGGTATTTCTGATTTTCCTTATGCAGTATTTCTATGTTATTTTAGAAATCTATGTAATATTTTATAATCAAAACAAGTCCCAATAAACGTAAAAGAACAAAGGAATTTCATGGCTTTATTAGCTCTTTTATGAGTTTTCTAGGACTGCTATAACAAAGCAGAACAGACTGAATGGCATAAAACAATAGAACTTTATTCTCTCACAGCTCCAGAGACTGGAAGTTCAAAATCAAGGTTTGGCAGAGTTGTTCTCTTTCAAGGGCTCTAAGCAGAAGCCTTCCTCTCCCTGTTTGGCTTCTGGTGGTGGCTGTCAATCCTTGGTGTTCCCTTACCTGTATCACAGACACATTCCCTGCCTGTCATTAAACAGTATTCTCTCTGTGTGTTTGTCTTTTAATGATAACTGCCAGCCTTATTGGATAAGGGCCCACACTAATGACCTCATCTTAACCTCATTACATCTGCAAAAGCCCTATTTCCAAATGTTCACAGGCACTGGAGGTTAGGACTCTGATATACCATTTGGTGAATACAATTCAATTTGTTTTATAGCTTAATATTCACTTTCAAATCAGTTGAAGAAAAGGGAACTCCTCCAAACTCCTTTTTATGAGGCCAGCTTTACCCTGATAACAAAGATAAATAAGGACTACAAGGAAAGACAATATAAGCCAGTATACCTGGCAGGTATAGATGGAAAAGTTCTCAACAAAATATTAGCAAATCAAATTCAGTAGCATATTGAAAGGATCATGTACCATGATCAAGTGGGATTTATTCCTGGCATGCAAGGATGATTCAGTATTTGCAAATCAAAAAATTTCACATACCACATTAAAGAGAAGGAAAAATTAGATGCGGAAAAGCATTTAACAAAATTTAATATCCTTTCAGTATAAAATTTCTCAACAAAGTGGGTATATCGGGAATGTGCCTCAATATAATAAAAGCCATTTATGACACGCCCACAGCGGGCATCATTGTTAATTATGAAAAGTCCAAAGCTTTTCCTCTAAGATCAGAGACAAAACAAGGGTGCCTATCTCACCACACCTATTCAACATAGCACTGAAAGTCCTAGCCAGAGCTGTTAGTCAAGAAAAAGAAATAAATGGCATCCAAATAGGAAAGGAAGAAGTGAGACTATCACTAAAACTCCAGCAGGAACTGTTAGAAATAATGCTTGAATTTCGTAAAGTGCAGGATACAAAATCAATGTAGAGAGATCAGTTCCATTTTTATTCAGTCAATTTTATCTGAGCCTAAAACTGCAATATCAAGTTTCTTTTCATTTATTATTTTCTGGTATGTCATATTTATTTTAATTTTTTATTTGTGTGTGTATATACATATATAACTTATATAATGTGTAAATGCAATCGAGATGCATAGTATAGGGTTTTTTTGTACAGGCTTTTTTTTTTTCACTTTTATTTGTTTGGCTGCCCATCCCCATTTTAATAAAATATATACACTCTTCCTTGTTCAGAAGATCATATAAAGCATATATATTTTTTCACATGTATTATTTTACCAAAATGGGATTATATTACATTTCTGCATTTTGCCTTTGTCACTCAAAAACACCCTCTTATATAATTATGTCCCTATTTATGAATATTATTTTTGATTCTTATTTATTTGCACCTACCTAATATATCTCAATAAGGTAATACTTTTGGAGGCCATAGATTCTCATTATTGGGGCTTTTTGATTGAAGGGTGTTTTGGGGGTATCCTGATGGCTCAGTCGGTTGAGCATCCAACTCTTGCTTTCGGTTCAGGTCATGATCCCAGGGTTGTGGGATTGAGCCCCCTGCTGGGTTCCATGCTAAGTGTGGAGCCTGCTTATGATTCTCTCTCTCTTCCCCTCTCTCAAGGTAAAAAAAATAAATATGTATGTTTTAAATTTTAATGGCTGTTGACAGGTTGATACAGTATTGCTGCAAGGATATTACAGTATAATTACATTTTTTATTAGTCAGCAATAAGAGAAGGTACTTCTTTCCATTTATCCCTACCAGCAGTGTTTCTTTTAACTTTGCAAGTCTGATAGAAAGAAATAAAGTACTTTCATAATGCCTCTATGTTGAGGTCTCCAAAATCCCTCACATTCCCAGGTTTGGTGATTTTATAAAACTGAGTACTCAGCATATAGTATTTCCTGGTATGCTTTATTAATTACAGCAAAAAGAAATAAAGCAAAATCAGTAAATGGGGAATGATCATGGGGTGACATCTGATGGAAATCAGGCACAAGTCTCTCATAGTTGTATTCCAGTGGAGTCACATGAAATACACAAATCCCTCTAGCAACAAATTGTGGTGATATATATAAAATGTTGTCTACCAGAAAGCCGTTTAGAGACTCAGTGCATAGGGTTTTTATTGGGTTAGTGGTCACATAGTTATCCTCTGCCTCATATGTTATGAAAATTCCAGACTTCCAGAAGGAAAACAGGTCAGTTGAAGATAAAACACAGCTCAGGCACAGTGACCAACACTCATTAGTTATTGTGGCGGGAATCCTCCCAAAAATTTAAACTCCAAAAGCCTAAATCTTGCAAGCAGGCCTTTCTGAGATAGCAATCTCTGACCTACTATGTTGTCTTTTTCTTTTTTCTTAAGTAGTTTTATTGAAATATAATTCACATATCCTACAGTTCACTCATTGAAAGAGTATAATTCAGTTGTTTTTAGTATATTTACAAGAAGACCGACTTATCACCACAATTTTAGAACATTTTCATCTCCTCAAAAAGAATCTTTGTATCCTTTAGCTCTTACTCTTCCCTTCTCATCTCTATAGCCCCCATTTCTCCAGTCTAAGCAACCACTGATTGTCTCTGTAGATTTCTCTGTTCTGGACATTTTGTATGAATGAAACATAATGCGTGATCCTTCATGACTGGCTTTTTTCACTTAGCAAAATGTTTTCAGTGTTCATCCATACTGTGGTATGAGAAGTACTTCATTTCTTTTTATGTCTGAATAGTATTCTGCTGTTTGAATATGTATACACACATAACACACTCATACCATACGTTGTTTATTCCTTCCAGTAGTTGGTGAACATTTGGGTTGTTTCCACCTTTTGGCTGTTACAAACATTGCTTTGTTAGCTCTTTTCTGCATAATCTCTTATTGAAAAAATAATATAGAATCACATTTGCATTCCTGGAATAAACCCTCCTTGACTATTCTTTTCAGTAGTGTATATCATTCTTTGACACATTGGTAGATTATGGTTGCTAGTGCTTTATTTATAAGTTTTGTATCCAAGTTGAATTAGTCTGAAATTTATCGTTTTTAAAAATTTTATTTCCTTTTGAGAGAGTGAGAGAGAGAGACACTGTGTGAGCAGGGGAGGGTCAGAGAGAGAGGGAGATACAGACTCTGAAATAGGCTCCAGGCTCCGAGCTGGCAGTCAGCACAGAGCCCGACGCGGGGCTCGAACCCACGAACTGTGAGATCATGACCTCAGCCAAAGTCGAACGCTTAACTGACTTAGCCACCCTGGCATCCCTATCATGTTTTGATATTAAAGTTATGTTAGCTTCATGAAGTGATTTGGGATGCTTTGTATATTATTTTTCCCGTGGTCTGCAATAATATACCATTAGAATGAACGGTTCTTTAACTTTTAGATAAAATTGAACTTTGAATCCATCTGATCCAGATGCCATTTTCAGTGGGAAAACATTTGTGTCCACATTGTTCTATGTTTTGAAAATATTTTTTACTTTTTTTTGGCCTAATTTTGTTAATTTGTATTTTGTTAGGAAATTACCTATTCTTTTGGATTTTAAAAGTTATTGCCATAAAATTAAGTGGTATTCTTTTATAATTCTTTTGGTTGCTTATGTATCTGTGGTCATTTCTCATTTTTTCAGTCTCATTGGTGTCTTTTTCTTTTTTCCCTTAATCAAGCTTGTGAAAATTTTGTCTTGTTATATTAGTTTTTTACAAAAGTTTATTTTTAGATTTATGTTTTCTTCCTTTCTTTTTTAAATGTTTATTTTGAGAGAGAGATAGAACTTGTGTGTTGGACAGGAGGAGCAGAGAGAGAGAGAGAGAGACAGACAGACAGAGAATCCCAAGCAGGCTCTATACTCAGCACAGAGCCCGACACAGGTCTCAATCCCGCCACCCTGGGATCATGACCTGAGCCAAAATCAAGAATTGGACACTTAACTGAGCCACCCAGGTGCCTCCGTTTCTATTGTTTGCCTGTAAATAGGCTTGAAAATCTCTCTCTCTTTCTTTTTATTTAGTTTAAGGCTTCACAATTTTCATCCTACTTCTTTCCCCACATCACGTGTGGATTTTTTTTTTTTAGTTGTCTGAGTTTTTTGGTCTTTAATTCTGGAAAAATCTTAGCCATTTCTAAAAGTGCTTACTCAGTTTATTTTTTTCCTCTTTCTGGGAATTCTTTCAGATAGTATTGACACTTAGATTTCACCAATGTCTCTTAGCTTTTTCGGAATGTTTATATATTCCACTTCTTTATTCCTTTTTCAGTGCTTTGTAGGAAAATTTCTTGACTTGAACTTACTGCTTCTTAATATGGTTTTCGCTTCTATTCATTTTGCTAGTTAGGTCATTCTTTTCCAAAATTTCAGTAGTTTTTTTAAAACTGCCAAATTCAGTTGGTAGATATTGTTTATTTTAAATTTGTATTTCCTTTGGTCTATTTATTCTGTTTCCTGTGTTATAAAATGTTCATTTTGCTGCTACTCCTCAAGTGTCTGGTTATCTTTTTCTGGAGTACCAAGTTACAAACCAATAATGTTTACATGAGAAGGGTGAAGCACTGGGCTCTCATTTGTGTTTCTTCAAATGATTTCAGTAAGTAGAGGTAGGATGTGGGTAGAGGGGCTTGATTTGGAGTGATGCAGCCTGAGAGAACTTTGTTTTGCCCAACCTAGGGGCAAATTTGGGGGGGGGGGCATGATTTTTTCCAGATCCTACTATACTCTGTGCTATTTGTGAAGTAGGCATGAGAGTAGAATACATAGGAGCCATGCAGGTACCCTTGTTACCAGTTCCCAAACTGGTTGTGCTCTAGTGCTTTCCTGCTGTTACAATGTTATAATCTCCCTTACCCTCCAGATGGCACTAGGGTGGTAGCTGAACTTTGTTGTTTCATTGCATTGTGTGGGGTGGGAATTCTCTGCCCACAGCAATGTGAAGAATGGAAAAGGTCTTAACTAGAGAGCTCTTTTCCAGTCTGTAACACTTGTCCCTCTCTGTTTCTTAGCTGCTGTTTCCCTCCCACTTGAGAAGCCAGTTACTTTGGTGTCCTTAAGGTTTCTTTCTGTTTCTGATTTGGATACCTATTGCTTTTGTATAATCTCCACATTTGGGCTGGGGTTCGGGAACGACAGGCGTACACTAGTTTGACATCTTGCACAAGAGTGGAAGCCACGTTATTTTAAAATTATCTGTTTGTCCTTCACCAAAGTAAGCTCATTAAAGGTAGGGATTGTTTCACATACCTTAGCACAGTTCATGATGCAAACCTGATGCTTAGTAAAGGATGAAAGAATATCATTTCAATAGGATTCTTCCATTAAAAATACAAATTTATTACCAATATAGAGCTCTCTTGGTTATAAAATTATGCATGTATTAAAAACTTACTTTATATTAAATGTTTGGGGATCATTTAGATCACTTTAGAGAAGGTTGCAACCCACAGAGTTTAAAAAGGAAACAACTAACATAGTATGGTGTTTTAGAATTTTTGAAACATTTAACTTATGTTAATTGGGGCTATTATTGTTATCCTCATTTTATAGATGAAGAAGCTATAAATCAGAAAGGACAAGGATTTATCTAAGACTGAATTGCTACTAAGTGATGAGCTAATATGTGGGTCTGGAAATAAGTCCTGACTTTAATTCTTTAGATAAGATGCTTCTTTATTCCTCAGTTATTTGCTTAGTGGGTATTTGGACATTGGTATTGAACTGATCTATGCTATTCTGTTGTAGGCTTTTGTACTTTGAAAAAGGAAACTCCATGACTTTCACCCAGAGTTTAAAGCGAAAGTCCTTACAGAGGGCTTTCAATACCCCACATGATCTGTTCCCATCCCTCCTTTTCATCTTCTCTGCTCTTGTTCACATTTTTTTCTGCCACATTGGGCTGCTTACTATTTTCCCAACATGCCTAGCATGCTATTCACTCTGCTACAAATGTCTTCTCCCAGGTGGTATCTTCACCTACTTTAAACATTTGTGCAAAGATAATAATTCTTAATTAGACTTTCCACGACTATCCTATTTAAAAGTGCAAACTGTCTCACATTATGTGAATTTTCCATCCTCTTTCCTTGCATTGTTTTTCTGTTAGCACTCAGCACATAACTCTTCTACTACAAGCTACAATTTATTACTCATTGTATTTTTTTAAAAACATTTTTTTAAATGTTTTATTTATTTCTAGGAGAGAGAGAGAGAGAGACAGCGTGAGCAGGGGAGGGTCAGAGAGAGAGGGAGTCACAGACTGAAACAGGCTCCAGGCTATGAGCTGGCAGTCAGCACAGAGCCCGACGCGGGGCCTGAACCCACGAACCGCGAGATCATGACCTAAGCGAAAGTCGGACGGTTAACCGACTAAGCCACCCAGGCGCCCCTATTACTCATTGTATTATTGTCCGCCTTTCCTCATTATTAAATTAGTTCAGTGCCTGGCACAGTACCTGGCTCAGTAAATGTTTATTGAGTGAATGAACATAGGAAGGAAATTGAATTGATTAAACAAAACTTTGTTAGTAATACTTGTTTGTTTGTTTGTTTTAATTTTATGTATTTAATCTCTACATCCAACTTGGGGAGCGAACTCATGACCCTGAGATCAAGAATTGCATACTCTTCTGACTTAGCCAGCCAGACACTCCAGTGATACTTGTTTTTAATTAAATCTAAAGTCCTTTTAGTCAGGAGCATGCATTTGTGAATAATGTAGAAATTTAGTTCACTAAGATTTGTTTATCAATTTAAGGCTTGTTCTGAGTTATTTAATGCATATCAAGTTGTGTAAAATCTCCTGGGTTTTTTGGAAAAATGATATGATTCTGTATAAGAACATATGTCTCTATATGTATTGGTTTCAATAAACACGGCAATTTAGTGTTGACAACAAAGTTAGTACTTTTGAAAATACTATCTGAGATCTAATATAATTCTAGTTTCCTGTAAAATATTTTCCTTATGAAACCACTCATCACTGAAATGTTCAAGTAGGTTGTGATTGATGTCGCATCAGTATTTTTAAAAATTTTTAATGAAGAATAATGTTTTCATTTTTATGTTTTAGAACATTATTAGTTATAATTCCCTTTGATTATATATTTAGTATTTGTGTTCAGGTAGTAAAGTAGCAGTTTTCTTGATTAGCCTTTACTTTTATTTAAACATTTATTTTCTTTCTTGTAGATTTGCTTTGAGGTCACATTGTTAAGAAATATGGAGTCACCTTTGATAACTTCACCTGGGAAAGAGAGCCTTCTTTCTTATTAAAAAAACATAAGGAAAACAAATGACCAAAGGAATCTTGCCAAATGCGAACTCAACATCTTTTTGTATCATCTGCTTTTTAAGTCATCAAGACAAATGGCTTGTTCTTTAAAGAAAATTCCTTGTTCTTCAACATTGCTTTTAGCAGTTTAAAAAGTTTTTTTTTTTACCTTAACTCTACAGCTCTCTTATAAAATTTAACACATAAAAAACTTTAAGGCCCTGTTTAAAATAGCTTTCTGTTTTAGAACTACCATGTTTATGTACCCTATTTTTGCTTGACAAAGTCGTCAAAAATTTACAGCAACAGGAAAGATATGGACTTGGAAACTTACATTATTGTAATTGACTGCATTGATAAGTGGACCATTCAAGACATCATCCCTTTTATCATCAGAAATATCACATAAATATATAATTCTTAGCTTTAATGTAAACAGAATTTCTTGAAAATGGCATGGGTAAAATTCTTACGGAAACCTGGTGGCAATCTTGGAAAAGCTTATCAACCTGGAAGTATGCTATCCCTAGCCCCTACCAAAGGCTTGTTAAATGAACCAGGACAGAACAGCTGCTTTCTTAATAGTGCTGTACAGGTGAGACCATAATTTCTTGTTAAATTTTCAAAAGTGCTTTTCAAGAAGTCCTTTGTTTAATGTTTCTTGTACTGTAAATTAAGAATAAAGTTATTATTATCTTCAAAGACTTTAATATCACTTTTAATGGTATGAAAAATATTTTAACTTGGCATTTTGTTTTTTATTATAAACAAAAGTGCGTGTTATTTGTTTACTATAAATGGGAATGTTTTGGCAATAGAATAATGTATTACTATTATATAAAAACATCTTTTGATTTAAAATATTAACTTAGTAAATTAAAAATATGTTTCTAAAATAATAAAATAATTTTTTTTGAATGAACTAATCTAACCACATCCCCCTCCTTTCTTTTGAAATGAATCCAGTGGAATCCCCGTAGATAGCTTGGGTTGAAATGAGAATGTAGTTTTAATTCTCAGGACTCAGACTCCCTTCACTGCCCATTGTGGCTTAAATCGCTTCTGTGGAATCATAATTTGGACACCACTGCTTTAGTGGAATTGAAAATTAATCCATTTTGTCCTTATTGAAATTCTTTTAATTAGCAAATATGTACTAACCTTGCTTTTCTTCTTTAGATAAATATCCTTTCTTTTGTTGGGTATAGTTATTTAGTAGTTTCAGATTTTTTAGGATCCTATGTCCTTCTGACCATTGACCGTATAGTACTAAGGATGAGTAAGATTTAGAATATTGGAGTGTTGTTTTGTTAACTGTAAGCACACCTTAAAATAATTTATTTAAAACAAATCACTTTTTATATATTTTCCATCACATTTTTTCTCTCCCGAAAACTGATAATAAAAAGAGAAATATTGGTTAATTAACTCATTTGGTAAATGAACATACCTAAGAATATGTCAGGGGTTGGCATCTGACTCAGACTGTGTTCTCAGTTGTCCTCTATGACAGATGTCACACTTAAAAAGTTCTATAACTCACTCAGGGAATTGGTATTAGGACAGCGTTCTGATATACATTGGGACCCTTGAATGGTGGTCACTGTTTTTCCCTGGCCAAAAGATCCCACTAGCATTAAGTGCTATGAGAAGGGTAGGGAAATATTTATTGAATGGTACTGCATATAGGAAAATATAGTATAATACCAAAAGACTTAGAATGAAATGCTTTTGATTAAATCAGGCTGTGAGAAACGGCTTCTCTCCCAAATCTTTTTCTGTTAACCCTTTGCCAGATCTTTTTTTTTTTTTCGTTTTTACATTTAGATAGTTCTCTCTATTTTTGTCCTTTTCTCTGGATCCCAGAATGCATTATGTAGTTGTGTAAAGGATGCTTACATGGTGCAGAAAATAGAGAAGTATTCCAGTGGCAATATGTTTTTTTAAATGAACATTCCATTGATCTTTACCACGAAGATTATGTATACTCCTCTCCATAGTTATTGCCGTGTCTGCTGCTCACCACTCCTTTGTGTAGACCCCCTTATCACTTACTCTCCTTGAAGGGTGTCTGAACATTTCTTGTAGGTCAGATCTGTTGTTAATGAGTTCTTTCAGCCTTGTGTGTCTGGAAAAAAATGTTTCAACTTTGTTTTTGAAAGATATTTTTACTCACTAAAGAAGTCTAAGGTTGGCAGTTTTTCTTTTTCAGTACTTTAAAGATTTTGGTCCTTTACCTTCTAGTTTGCATTATTTCTAATCAAAAACTGTCATTTTTTGTACCTCTGTATGTAATGTGTCTTTATTCTCTGGCTCCTTTTTCACTGGTCTAAAGCAATTTGAGGGGCTCCTGGGTGCTTCATCAGTTAGGCGTCCAACTTCGGCTCAGGTCATGATCTTGCGGTGAGTGGGTTCGAGCCCCGTGTTGTGCTCTGTGCTGACAACTAGCTCAGGGCCTAGAGCCTGTTTCAGATTCTGTGTCTCCCTTTCTCCCTGACCCTCCTCTGCTCACGCTGTCTTTCTCTCAGAAATAAATATAACATTAAAAAATTTTTAAAAAAATAAAGCAATTTGATATTGATGTGCTCTGACATAGTTTTCTTCGTTTTTCTTGTTTGGGCTCATTGAGCATCTTAGATCTGTGGGTGTATGATTTTACTCAAATTGGGAATGTTTTTGACCATTATTTCTGACAGTCTGCACAGACCCCAACGGGGAACTCGAACTCACCAACCATGAAATCGTGACCTAAACCGAAGTTGGACACTTAACCAACTGAGCCACCCAGACATCCCAACCATTATTTCTTCAAACTTTTTTTGTCTCTCCCTTTGTTTGGGGGATTCCAATTATATATAAAGTTGGTTGCCTAAGGTTGTCCCACAGCTCACTGATGTTCTCTTCATTTTCATTCTCAGTCTTTTTTTCTTTCTCCTCGTTTCATTTTCAGTTTGCATGGTTTCAATTACTATGTTTTCAACTTCATTAATCCTTTCCTTTGCAGTGTTTTATCTGCTGTTAATCCTATCCAGTGTATTTTAATTTCAGACACTAATTTTAACCTCTAGAAGTTTGATCTGGATCTTTAAAAAATCTCTTCCAAGTCTGTACTTAACATGTTCAGTCTTTTCTATAGCATCTTGAACATTTGAAATACAATTATAATTGTTTTAATGTACTTGTCTACTCATTCTGTCATTCTGCAAATTATGGGTTTCAGCTACTTTTTTTTTTCTCATTTGGCAATATGTTTTCTTGTTTCTTTTAGTGTGTAGTAATTTTTTATTGGATGTAAGCCATTTTGAGTTTTATCTTATTGGGTGATGAATATTTTTGTATTCCTAGAAATATTCTTGAACTTTGTTGTGGTTTAAGTTTATTTTATTTTGATCATTTTACATTTAAGCTTTGTTAGGCAGTCCAGAGTTGTGTCTAATATAGGGTTAATTTGTCTACTACTGGACAAGATCCTTCTTTCTTTAATCAGTTATCTGTGAATTCTGAGGCATTCAACTGGCTGTTAGGAGCAGGCACTATCCTGGGTGGGTATAAGCTCCGGGCACCATCTCCTCTCATCTTTTTGGAGTACTTCTTTCCCCAGTTTTATGTAATTTCCTCACAGTATTGCCTGAATACTCAAGGGGGACCCTCTGTAGAGCTCTGGTATTTGCTCTGTGCAGCTCTCTCCTCTGTGGTACTCTGCCTTGCCAGCTCTAGCTGCTTAGTGTCCTTGAATTTCCACCTGTATCTCTTCGACTCAGGAGAGCTGTTGGCCCAGATATTATAATGTGTGCCATATAAACTAAATTGCAAAGCCAGTCCTTACTAACAAAACAGCTATTCAAATAGATTTTGTTAAAAAAAAAACCTGACTTCACTTTTAAAAATTCAGAATGTAGGTATTGTTATGCAATTTGATGAATACTTTTAAAAACTACTGAGAAATAAATTGTAGAGTATGTCTTCTAAGAAATTATTGAAAGTAGACATTATTAAAATGTACTGTTTTCAGTAGTGACTGTACTAATTTACTTTCCCATCAGCAGTGCATGAGGGTTCTCTTTTCTCCACATCCTCACCAACACTTGTTATTCTTTTGCTTTTCTTGATAATAGCCAATCTGATAGGTGTGAAATGATAGCTTAATTTGATTTGCATTTCCCTGTTGAGCATCTTTTTGTGTGTCTTTGTTTTCTAAAGAAGACCATCTATGTGTCTTCTTTGGAAAAATGTCTATTTAAGTCTTCTGTCCATTTTTTTAATTGGGTTGTTGTTGATATTAAATTCTGTGAGTTCCTTATATATTTTGATAACAACTCCTATTGTATGTATGATTTGAAAATATCTTTTGTCATTAATTAGGTTGCCGTTTTGTTTTGTTTTGATGTTTATTTTTGAGAGAGAGAGAGGTAGAGACAGAACATAATTGGGGGTGGGGCAGAGAGAGGGGGAGACACAGAATCCGAAGCAGCCTCCAGGCTCTGAACTGTCAGTACAGAGCCCAATGCAGGGTTCGAACTCAGAGACGGCAAGATCATGACCTGAGCCAGAGTTGGGCACCCAACCGACTGAGCCACCCAGGCACCCTGCCTTTTTGTTTTTTAAATATTCTTTATTTTTAAGTAATCTCTATACTCAACTTGGGGCTCAAACTTACAACCCTGAGATCAAGAGTCACATATTCTGCCAACTGAGCCACCCAGGTGCCCCTCCCCTGTTTTGTTTTGTTGATGGTTTCCTTTGCTGTGCAAAAGCTTTTAGTTTAATGCAGTCCCATTTGTTTATTTTAGGTTTTTTTGCCCTTGCCTAAAGGGACTGGTCCAAAAATATGTATATTACTAAGACTGATAACAGAGAGAGAGCTTAGTGCATATCTTTTCTTCTAGGAATATTATGGTTTCAGGTTTTATATTCAAATCTCTAATCCATTTTGAAGTTACATTTGTATGTGGGGTAATTGCGGTTCAGTTTCATTCTTTCACATGTAGCTTTTCAGTTCTCCCAACACTATCGAAGAGACTGTTTGTTTTTCTCCATTGTATGTTCTTGACTTCCTTTGTCATACATTAATTGACCATTATAAGCATGGGTTTATTTCTGGGCTCTTTGTTCCATTGACTTATGCGTCTCTGTTTTCCTGCCCCTACCATTACCATTTTGATTAGTATGGCTTTGTAGTTTAGTTTGAAATCAGGAGCCATGATGCCTCCAGCTGTGTTCTTTGTCAGGATGGCTTTAGCTATTCAGGGTCTTTTGTGGTTCCATACAAATTTTGGGATTATTTTTTCTATTTGTGTGAAAAATGTCATTGCTATTTTGATGAGCATTGCATTGAATCTGTAGATTGCTTTGGGTAGTATGGACATTTTAAGAATATTAATTCTTCTAATCCATGAGCATGGAATATCTTTCCATTTGTGTCATCTTTGATTTCTTTCAACAGATGTCTTACAACTTTCAGAGTACAGTCATACCTCATTTTATTGTGCTTCACTTTATTACACTTTGTAGGTACTGCATTTTTTTTTTTTTTTAACCAACTGAAGGTTTGTGCAACCCTACATCAAATATATCTCTGGACACCATTTTTCCAATAGCATTTGTTCACCTTGTGTGGCTTCATCACATTATTTTAAATCTTGTAGAATTTCAGACTTTTTCATTATTATATTTGTGATGGTGATCTGTAGTCACTGATCGTGATATTACTATTGAAATTGTTTTGGGGAACCACAGACTGCACCCATATAAGATAGCAAACTTAATTGATTAATGTTGTATGTGTTCTGATTGCTCCACTGACAGGCTGTTCCTTCATCTCTCTCCCTATCTTTGGGCTTCCCTATTCCCTGAGACACAACAACATTGAAATTAAGCCAGTTAATAACCCTACAGTGCCCTGTAAGTGTTCAAGTGAAAGGCAGAGGCACATTGTATCTCACTTTAAAGCAAAAGCTAGAAATGATTAAGCTTAGGAAGGCATTGCAAAAGTTGAGATAGGCTGAAAGTGAGGCCTCTTGTGCCAAACAGCAAAGTTGTGAATACAAAGGAAAAGTTCTCAAAAGAAATTAAAAGTACTACAGTGAAAATACAAATGATAAGAAAGTGAAACAGCTTTCTTGCTGATATGGAAGAAGTTTTAGTGGTCTGAATAGAAAATCAAATCAGCCACGACATTCCCCTGAGTCAAAGCCTTCTCCTGAGGTGTAAGTCCCAACTTTCTTCAATTCTGTGGAGGCCGAGACAGGTGAGGAACCTGCAGAAGAGATGTTTGAAACTAGTGGAGGTTGGTTCGCGAGGTTTATGGAAAGAAGCCTTTTCTGTAACAGAAAGTGCAAAATGAAACAGCAAGTGCTGCAGCAAGTTATCCAGATAATCTAGCTAAGATAATTCATGAAGGTGGCTCTTCTAAGCAACAGACTATTAATGTAGATTAAACAGCCTTCTATAGAAAGAAGATACCACCTAGAACTTTCATAGCTAGAGGGGAGAAGTCAAAGCCCAGCTTCAAAGGACAGGCTGTGTTGTTATGGGCTAATGTAGGTGGTGACTTTAAATTGAGGCCAATACTTATTTACCATTTCAAAAATTCTAGGGCCCCTAAAAATTTTGCTAAATCTACTCTGCCCATGTCCTCTAAATGGAACAACAAAGCCTAGATGACAGCACATTGTTTACAACATGGTTTACCAGATCATCCTGCTGATGAGACTTGCTATTCAGAAAAAGGAATCCTCTCAAAATATTACTTTTCAGTGACAATATACCTGATTACCCAGGAGCTCTAATGGAGATGTACAGTGAGATTAATGTTTTCATGCCTGTTAACACAGCATCCATTCTGCAGCTAATGGAGTGATTTTCACTTTCAAGTCTTGCTATTTAAGAAATACATTTCAGAGGCACCTGGGTGGCTCAGTCGGTTGAGCATCTGACTCTTGATTTTGGCTCAGGTCATTATCTCTGGGTAATGAGACTGAGTCCTGCGTCAGGCTCATGCTGGGGGTGGAGCTTGCTTAACATTCTGTTTCTCCTTCTCTGCCCCTCCCCTGCTTGGGCACTCTTTCTCAAAAAAATTTTTTTTCATAAGGCATTGATTCCTGTGATGGATCTGGGGAAGGTAAATTAAAAATATTTTTGGGGCACCTAGGTGGCTCAGGTGGTTGAGCGCCGACTTCGGCTCAGGTCATGACCTTGCAGTCTGTGAATTCCAGCCTTGTGACTGGCTCTGTGCTGACAGCTCGGAGCCTGGAGCCTACTTCAGATTCTGTGTCTCCCTCTCTCTCTGTCCCTCTCTCGCTTGCAATCTGTCTCTCTCTCAAAAATAAACATTAAAAAAAATATTCTTGAAGACTAATGAATCTAGATGTTACTAGAAAGCATTCATGATTCATGGAAAGAGATCAAAATAATAGGAGTTTGGAAGAAGTCAGTTCCAACCTTCATGGATGACTTTGAGGGGTTTAAAACTTTAGTAGAGGAGGTAACTGCAGATGTGTTGGGTAAAGTAAGGGAACTAGAATTAGAAGTGGAGTCTGAAAATATGACTGAATTGCTGCAGTCTCCTAAAACTTCAGTGGATGAGAACATCTTACAGACCAGCAAAGAAAGTGGTTTCTTAAGATGGAACCTACTCCTGGTGAACTATTCTAATAGTTTTTTGGTGAAGTCTTTATGGTTTTCTATATATAGTATTACGTTATTTGCAAATAGTGACAGTTTTACTTCCTTTCAATTTGGGTGCCTTTTATTTTTTTTTTTCTTACCTAATTGCTGTGGCTAGGACTTCTTGGATAACTATGACCAGAGTGGATTGTTTTGTCTTGTCCCTGATCTTAGAGGAAAAGCTATCAGCTTTTCACTGTTGAGTATGTTTTTTTTTTTTTTTTAGTGTTTTTTATTTATTTTTGAGAGAGAGAGACAGCATGAGCAGAGGAGGGTCAGAAAGAGAGTGAGACACAGAATCTGAAGCAGGCTCCAGGCTCTGAGCTCTCAACACGGGGCCCACGAACTGTGAGATCATGACCTGAGCCAAAGTCGTATGCTCAACCGACTGAGCCACCCAGGCACCCCAGAGTATGTTATTAACTATGAGTTTGTCATATATAGTATTATTATGTTGAAGTATTTTTTTTTAATGTTTTATTTATTTCTAGGAGAGAGAGAGAGAGAGAGAGAGACAGCGTGAGCAGGGGAGGGTCAGAGAGAGAGGAAGTCACAGACTGAAACAGGCTCCAGGCTCTGAGCTGGCAGTCAGCACAGAGCCCGACGAGGGGCTCGAACCCACGAACTGTAAGATCATGACCTAAGCGAAAGTCAGACGCTTAACTGACTAAGCCACCCAGGCGCCCCAATGTTGAAGTATTTTTTATACTTACTTTGTTGAGAGTTTTTATCATAGATGTTGTTGAATTTTTGTCAGATTCTGTTTCTGTATAAAGATCATGATTTTTGTTGTGTTAATATAGTGAAATATGCTGATTGATTTACAGATAAGAACTACCCTTGGATCCCTGGAATAAATCTCACTTGATAATGGTGTATGATCCTTTTCATGTACTGTTGAAATTGGTTTGCTAGTATTTTGTTGAGGATTTTTGCATCTATATTCATCAGAACTATTGGCCTGTTATTTTCTTTCTTTGTGTGTGTGTATCTTTGTCTGGTTTTGATAATCAGAGTAATGTTGGCCCTGTAAAATGAGTTTGGAAGTGTTCCTTCTTTAATTTTTTTGGAATAATTTGACAAGAAAAATTACCAACTCTTTAAATGATTAGTAGAATTTACCTGTTAAACTGTCTGATCCTGGGGGGAATTTTTAAATTACTGATTCATTTTCATTACTTTTAATCAGCCTGTTCACATTTCCTATTTTTTTATGGTTTGGTGTTAGTGGGTTGTACTTTTGTAGGAATTTATCCATTTATTCTTCTAGGTTTTTCAGTTTGTTGGCATGTAGTATATTACTCTATGATTCTTTGTATTTCTGTGTTGTCAGTTAAAAATTCTTCGTTTCTGACTTCACTTATTTGAGTCTTTTTTTCTTGAGGAGTTTGGTGAGAGGATTAATGATTTTTATCTTTTCAAAGAACCAGCTTTTAGTTTCACTGGTCTTTTCTAAAATTTTTTTTTAGCCTCTCTTTCATTTATTTCTACTCTGATCTTTATTATATTTCCTTCTACTAAGTTTGGGTTCTGTTCTTCTTTTTCTAGAGTCTTTACATGTAAAGTTTGTTTATTCGGACTTTTCTTGAGGTAGGCCTGTGTTGCTGTGAATGTCCTTCTTAGAACTGCTTTTGCTGCATCCCCTAGATTTGGGAATGTTGTGTTTCCATTTTCATTGTCTTAAGGGGTTCCCTCCTTTCACATTTCTAAGCAATCCCCTCTCTCTTTTTTTTTTTTTAATGTTTTTATTTATTTTTGAGAGACAGAACACAAGTGGGGGAGGGACAGAGAGAAAGGGAGACACAGAATCTGAAGCAGGCTCCAGGCTCTGACCTGTCAGCATAAGGCTGACATGGGGCTTGAACTCAAAAACCTAGAGATCATGACCTGAGCTGAAGTCGGATGCCTAACCAACTGAGCCACCCAGGCACCCTATTCCCTTTTTTTTTTCTTAAATTCAAGTGTGATTAACTTGCAGTGTTATATTAGTTTCAGGTGTATAATATAACAAACAATTCAATACATTTTTGGTGCTGAAGATAAATATACTCTTAATTTCCTTTATCTATTTCACTCATCCATGACCCATTGATCTTGTAGCAACTATCAGTTTGTTCTCTCTACTTAAGAGTTGATTTTTTAGTTTGGCTCTTTTTTCCTTGTTTGTTTTGTTTCTTAAATTCCATATATGAGTGGAATCATAAGGTATTTGTGCTTGTCTCTCTGGCTTATTTCACTTAGGCTTATGCCCTCTAGATCCATCCATGTTGTTGCAAATGGCAAGATATCACTTAAATTTTTTTCTTTGATTTCTCCCTTGACCCATTGGTTGCTTGTAATCAACATTTTAAAATGAAGCAGGGTAAGGATTAACTACAATTAGAATAATTTTTGCTATGAATTTGTTAAAATAAGGGTTAAACTATTATTCTGAATATGATATAGAGAAGTCACATAAAATTGTTTTTCTGTAGTTTAGATCCAGTGTAATTTAAACATTTTGCTAATCCTGGAAAACATTCCAATTACATTTAAAAGAATCACATCACTAGCCTTATAAGCAGATTATGGAAGTTACTCTCTTTTGGATGAATATTTTAGAATTTTATCTGTTGATATAACTACAATTAAGTAGTTATGACATATGGTATGGTTTTTAATTCTCTAAAAGCAAAGTTATAATCTTTAGTAGTCCACACTTACTGTGTTCTTACTGTGTGTTGGTACTTAACTTGAACACTGGATGTTCTCTCTAATCTAATTCTTCCAACAATCCTCAGAGGTAAGTACTGCTTTTATCTTCATTTAACTGATGAGAAAATTGAGTGTCAGAAAATATTTTATTCAAGTCAGCCCAAGAGCTGGTAAGCAGTAAATCCAAAATTAATACCTAGGCAGCCTGCCTTTAGGCATTATTATTAAGCAAAGTGCTGTGCTACATCCCCAGTTTGTGCTGTCATGGTCTTCATCTTGACAGATGAATGAATTCCAACATCATGTATTTTTATGCTATGATTGGATATGTATGATATACAAGAAAATTATTAAACATTTTCATGTGCTTTGCAAAACCCCCAGTTATTTGTGATAGATAAATGGATTCTGTCAGTTTTCTTTAAGGAAAAGCAACTGTCAAAGGGAAATTCTGAAATGACCTTTAGTTATTAATTTAAAATATAGGAGTTCATTAAAATCATTTGTTTTTATTAATCTTTGTTTCTAGTTGGGAGAAATGAGTGCTCATGAATGGATTTTCTAAGTTCTGTTATTTGAGGAAATGACTGAAGATATAGGGAAACTTGGAGATCTTATTTGTTTCTTGTAATAGTGTGTATAGCAACAAATAGCTGGCATTTGTGCCAGTTATGTACTGGGCACTCCTCTGAACACTTTATGTATTATAATACATTATTTAATCCTTACAAGAACAACATGAAACAGACAAACTTATCCCCACTGTACAGTTTTCAGATTTTTTTTAGAATGATTTTAAGTCCTGGGTTGATTTATTTAAACAGTTACAGTGGTTTTTATTTGTTTTTGTCTTTTAATAGCAAATAACAAATGCATAATTGCAGTAAATATATTCATATTATTCCTTAATTGCTGCTTTTTACAGTGCTGTTCCTGTTACCACACAGCTGGCCCTTTTTCATTCAGTATACAGTGACCAGAAGCCTCTCCTCACCTTTTTTTCTTGCTGTTACATACTAGCCCTTATTTGGTACATCCTACCTTTCAACTCCAATTATATTTCCTTGCTAAAGTTCCATTTGTTCCAAGTATTATAATTACTTCCTCTTCCATGTCACTGCCAAGTTCTCCATTCAGTGTCGCATGTTTCCTGTTCATATAAAATCCTTAACTGAGGAAGTTTTTTCTTACTCTATGCCTGTCAGTTTTTGCATATAAATAAACAGGAATGTCTTCTAAATCCATCTTTTATATATTCATGTATATAGCAATTTAATAGTTGCTGTTAGTTTTAGTGGTTGTATACATCTGATTGTGAACAAGAGATTAAAGAAGTTACTAGCCTTCTATAATTTAAAAAAAATATTCGAATCTGTCTTTTCTCTTAGTAAGAAAAATTTTATTGTATTACTTTATTCACTGTTTCTTTCTTACAATTTTTTAGGTTTTATGGCAATTGGATATATTCCGAAGAAGCTTGCGGGTTCTAACTGGACATGTTTGTCAGGGAGATGCCTGTATATTTTGTGCATTGAAGGTAACTTTTTAATAATACTAAAAAATTACTTTTGTTTCTCCAAAAATTTAATTTTACTTGATAGTTTATTTGGTTTATTTTAAGATTTGGTTAGTTTATTTGAAGTTAAAGTTCATTGTCAAATTGACTTAGAGCTTTGAAGGTGAATTCTTAAAATATGATTTATTCAGCTTTATGTTTTTCCCCCTCTTTTATGGAAGGAGAGTTAAAATTAACATCCTAAATAGTATAAAATATTAGGAATGTTATAATTTTCATTATTTTGAAACAATTCTTTATTCATTTGCTACTATTGGATTTTGTGCACCTCTGTAGTTATTGAGGATACAGCACTGAAGAAACTGTTAAAGCATCTGTCCTAAAGGAGCTTATATTCTTAATGGGGAGAGGAAAATAAATAAGCAAAATATAACGTATGTTAGATGGTAATAATTAAAAAGACAGAAAAATAAATCAGGGAAAAGGAATAGAGAGTGTTAAGTAGCCAGGAAAGCCTCACTGAGAAAGTTTAAACTATAACCTGGAAGAGGTGATGGAGTGGAATAGTCCAAGCAAGTAAAGACACAGTAACTGGAAAGGTCCTAAGGTGAGTATGCATGACACATTCAAGGAAACCTGGGTGACAGAAGCTTTCTGAGCAAGGGAGAGAGTGATAAGCAAGCTCAGAAGTAAGGTGGATTTTGCCGTGTGGTGTATGTGCGCGAGTGCAAGTACGGAGCTCCTTACTTCTCCGCCATCTTGCCCCTCCCCCCAGAAGTAAGGTGGATTTTGGAGGCTTTAAACATATCTGCAGAATTTTCTGCATTCTTCCTATCAAAAGGTAGAGTCTAATTCTTTGAATATGGACTGACCGTAAGGATTCATCCCCATCAAATAGAATGTGGCAGAAATGAGGCTGCAGATAGATTAGATTAGAAAAGCTGGTAAAATTTCCATCTGGCTCTGCCCATTGGGTTGTCATTCTTGGGAATGAACCACCATGCTGCGAGAAGGCCAGGCTGGCCACAGCTGTGGCCGACGTCCCAAGCTGATTGGTAGTGCCAACAGCCACCATCAACTGCTCTATGTAATGAGCAACCTTCAGATGATTCTAGGTCCCAGCATTCAAACTGTCCTAGATAACTTCCAGTGGAACAGAGTTGAGCTATTCTCACTCAAATTGATGATTTGTAATCAAAATAAATGTTATTTTAGTAACTAAATTTTGCAGTGGTTTGTTACAGAGCAATAAATAACTGGAACAGGAGTCCATATTGTGTAGGTCCTTCTATACCTTTGTGAGAACCTTGGCTTTTCTCTTGAGCAATTTGGGAAATCTCAGGATTGTTTTGAGTAGAAGAGTGATGAATCTGTTTTAATTAGATAAATATTTGAACTAGATCTCTTTGGCTACTTGGATGAGAATAAATGGAAGAGACAAAGGCACAAAGAGGGAGTCGTGTATATAGTAGTATTTCATTTATATCATCGAACTTTTTACTCCGGAATTACTAAGATTATTATTAAGATTTTATGTTTCAGAGATTAACATTTCATTCTTTTACATTCTTGAATATTTTTATACACACATGCATACAAGAAAATAAAAAGACATTTTCATGCTTTATTTTGATTGACATTCCTGAATATAAATCACCAAAGAAGGCAATTTTACACTCTCTTTTTCAGAACGTGGAAAAATAGGGTTATTGTTAGTGGATGAAGAATGAACTTAGATCAAATTACAATAACCACATTTTATTTATGCCACAGTAAATTTTGGATATTTTGCCCAATTATAAAAACTAGTATTGTTAAAACTTCTAGCCTAAATCTTTCATAGTCTTCCATAATCACCTACCTGCCTCCCCACCACCTACCCAAAACTTACTCTCTGTCTCTCTGTCTCACGTATTGCACTTTAGCCAAACTGGCCACCACCTTACAATTTCTCAAAGCTGACTTCCATCTCTGAGTGTTTTCATTGTTATTCCTTTTGTCTGGAATGCTTTTCTTCTAGATATTTTTGTAGCTTACACTCTTAACTTTCTTATAAATCTTTTTTTTTAAATGTTTTTATTTATTTTTGAGAAAGAGCACGAATGAGGGAGGGACAGAAGATCCGTAGCACTCTATGCTGACAGCAGCGAGCCCATGTGGGGCTCAAACTCATGAACTGTGAGATCACTACCCAAGCAGAAGTCGGATGCTCAACTGACTGAGCCACCCAGACGCCCCACTCTTTCTTTTATGCTAATCCTCAAATGAGGATATCAGTGAGGCATTCCCTGACTACCCTAGGTAATAATTAACCTCCTTCCTCTCAGCATCTCTATTTCCATTATAATACTTTATTTTTCTCTCTTGTATTTGATATCTTTATTTTTCTCTATTGTGTTTATCATATTCCAACACATAGTTAGTTACTTGCCTCTCCCTTACTACAGCCAGAATGTGTACTCCATGAAGGCAGTGTTTTTGTCTGTTTTCTAGTGAAGATGCCTTACATTTACTAGGCAGTCAAAAAACAGATGACAAATAAATGACACTCTTGTGTAGGATTAATATCTTAAACAGTACCTTGAAAAGTTAATGACCGGGGTGCCTGGGTGGCTCAGTCGGTTAAGCGTCCAACTTCGGCCCAGGTCATGATCTCATGGTTTGTGGGTTTGAGCCCCGCGTCGGGCTCTGTGCTGACAGCTAGCTCAGAGCCTGGAACCTGCTTCAGATTCTGTGTCTCCCTCTCGCTCTGACCCTCCCTTGCTCACGCTGTCTCTCTCTCTCAAAGAAATAAATAAAACAATAAAAAATGTTTTTAAAATAGAAAAGTTAATTACCTACATAATAAATAATATTTGAAAATATTTTTCATTTTTCATATTTATAATTATACCTAAAATTATAGTTCTGGATATCTAATATTATTTTGCAGTTTTGTTTTTCAACTTCTTATTTATTTATAAATTAGATTTTTCTTAAAGTAGTGGGACAGGTTTTTGAAATATTTTCCTAGCCTATCAGATGTCAGTTTGGAAAAACGATTGATTTTGAGATGACATACCCCTTGAGCTAATTATTTAAGAACTTAATATGACCAATCATTATTTGGTGGGGTTATCACTGAAAACCTTTTTCCCCCACTTTCTCTCGCCTAATGTGATTGTCATTAACCTGGAACTTAACTAGTTTTTCTTGCTTAAATTCAATAAGGCAAATGGAAAACCAGATTAATACCTATAATCATATTTTCTTGGATGTTTCCATGGTTTCTTAGGCTTTGGTTAGAAATAATGCTCCAACACTGAGTGTTATGTGGAAACTAATTTGACAATAAACTATTTGTAAAAAAATAAAAAAATAAAAACCCATAAAAAAAAAAGAAATAATGCTCCAAGTGAGGAAAACTGAGAATTTGAAAATTAAAACATTTTTTTTTAAATTAAAAGTAATCCTCTTTCCTCTGACTTCATACAAATTGTACAGTGTCAGTTTTTAAAGGCAATTTTAGTTAATGGGAAGTTGTCATCCCATTGAACTTAACAAATTTTTGTTTCTTTTTAAACCAACATTTGTCATTTTCTGAGGTTTATTTATTTTTGGTTAACATAATTTTAATTCCTATAGCATAGTTTCAGATTTATAGCAACATATCTCAGCAATTTTCCTTAAACAACATGAATCAGAATTAGCTGGGGAACAATTTAAAAATTGCCCTTACTTCTCACTTCAGCACACTCAGTCAGAATCTCTGAGGATGGGAGCTGAGAACTCATTTAATTCTGTGCACACTAACAGTTAATTTAGAGGCTGGGGCAACCATTTCTTTACATAATTGATACAAATAACTTTTATATGGAATTTTAGAGCAAAACATTATCTCCATTTCTAGGTATAGTGTTTCACTGTGTTATAATGAAATAACTGAAGTGTTTCTTTAGTTGTTGGCCTTAAACTTACTGATGTACTTGTTGATCCCCAGACAATATTTGCACAGTTTCAACACAGTCGAGAAAAAGCACTTCCTTCAGATAACATAAGACATGCTCTAGCAGAAAGCTTCAAAGATGAGCAGCGATTTCAGCTGGGCCTTATGGATGATGCTGCAGAGTGCTTTGTAAGTATTTTTGATAATCCCTAAATCAGGAGACTAGCTTATTTTCCTTAAGTGATGTGAATTTTGAGATGAATGAAACATGAATTTATAACAATAGAAAGGAATCCAAACTGCTCAGTGGATCCATGTCTGCCCCTCCCTTCAAAACTGTGTTTCATGACTTTTGGTTTTGATTATTTGTGCTGCTGTCATTTTTATTCAGTGTTAGACTACTAGAATATTAAAAAAAAAATTTATTGGAACAAATATTTATTAAATATAAATTATGTCACCTAAGTCAGTATTGTGCATCCACAGGGTTCATATGCGTGATGCATTTCCAGCAGTTACATTTCTCATTACATGCAGTGATTCTCTTTGGGAGAGAAAAGGATCTCGGTGGGCAGCTATCAGGGGTAGCAGTTCTGATTCACCCCTCACTCCAGGTTGAGAATCACTTACTGGGGCTGATGTTCCAAGACTGTGTTACCACCATATTGATAAGTAGAACGTCCTTCTGAACAGTAACTAAACCTTATACACCATCTAAAAAACTAAACCTTATACACCTTCTAAAATATGTGTATTGATTATTAAATGTGTCATTGTTATAGATGATACCTATATTTAAAGAGGTAACCATTTCTTTTCTTAGTCTTGTATCTATTTGGTGAATTCTATAAATTCTTTCATCAGGAAACCTTTTAAGGTTTTCCTTGGCACATTATTTCCCTTGAAACCACTTTTTACTAGTTCTGGTGTCTACTCTCAGCATTATTTAAGCCTCTACTGGTATCCTTTCAGCCTATCTCCTTAAAGTATTCTTTAATGGCCAACAGATTAATAAAACTTTCTTCAGATTAATCTTTGCTCTTCAGATATTAAATCTGGACTCTCTCCTGACATTTCAGGCCGTTTAGTTAAGCTCTACCTCTTTGTGTCCTCCTTGAATTTTCCCTCCTAATGAGGGAGTTCAGTTCCTCAAACATGTCTTTTAAATTCTTGTTTTATAGCCTTTGGTTGAGTTCCTTATATTCAAAACTCCTAATGTAGCATTTGTTAAGGTTCAACCTAAGTCTCACCTACTACATAGATAATATATGGTCAAAGCACCCGAGTCAGTTCACTGAACTTGTGTAGAACTTACTATCTATAGAATTCATTTGACATTTATATGTTATCATTTTTTTTAATGAGCATCTTTACTGTTTCCTTAGATGGAAAGCTCTTTGACTAAGGCACTACTTAACACACTTTACATGTTGATTAAAATGTGTCAGAAACAGCATACACAGTTATAAAATATGCTTTTCATAATTCTCATGTTCATAATTGATCCATTATTTAAAACATAAATATATTTTGTACAATACCAAATTTTATAGTTTATTTTCACTTAAGTGAAATGTCCGACTACGTGATTTGATAATAGAAATTCTAGAATATCTAGAAACTTAGGCTTATATAATTGAATGGTTTTAAATTTCCTGAGGCAGAGGAGGTGGAATGTTTAGCTAATTAAAAGAATCCATTGGAGGTGCCTGGGTGGCTCCGTTGGTTAAGCATCTGACCGCAGCTCAGGTCATGATCTACCAGTTCGTGGGTTTGAGTCCCAAGTTGGGCTCTATGCTGACAGCTCAGAACCAGGAGCTTGCTTCAGATTCTGTGTCTTCCTTACTCTCTGCCCTCCCCCACTTGCCCTCGATCTCTCTCTCCGTTCCCTCCTCCCCCTCTCCCTTTCCCTCTCTCCCCTCTCTGTCTCCCTCTCAAAAATAAACGTTAAAAAAAATAAAGAATCCATTCAATAGGCTTTTGCTAAAAAGGTTTATTTGTTAATGAAAGAAATATTTCTTATTGATCTGTATTATAAATTTGAAACTTCATATGAGATTTGTTTGCAGAGCAGATTTCTTGCATTAGAATGTTAGTGTAGGTATTGCAAGCCTTTGTCATTGCTATTTTAATGTGAGTTATACAGACTTTAAAAATGTCCCAAGTAGGATTTTTAAAAGATTAACTGCTGTTTTCAATGTGAGAATGCTGGAAACATGGGAAACCTATGTTTTCTATTAAATTCTAGATGTCAGCCACCATGAATTGATTTGTTAAGGATTTTAAAGATATATATTAAATAAATATGTTGCTTTTATTAAATTAAAAATAATCCTACAAAAGGTGAATAAATGAACGGTATTTGAAAGATTGATTAAATAGGGAAGCTAAAAAGCTGACACTATAAAAGATGTGTTAAATTTAATGCTTTGGAAGATCTTAAAAAGATTTTTAAATGTATAAAGTTAAAAATAGTTGTATTATGAAGAGGCTTCTGTAACATTCACACTCATTGTCTTTTAATTTTTAAATTAGGAAAATATATTGGAGAGGATTCATTTTCATATAGTGCCAAGCAGAGATGCAGACATGTGTACCTCTAAATCTTGTATCACTCACCAGAAGTTTGCCATGACTCTGTATGAACAGGTGAGATGGCTTAACCTCTTTATCAGATATTATATTTGTTACTACTATATTTACTCACGTATATTTGTATTTTGGTATATAACATATATAAATATATGTAACATATATATTATATTTATGTTTTAAGATTGATAAATTAAACATGTTTTTACCTGTAGTGTGTGTGTCGTAGCTGTGGAGCGTCATCAGATCCTCTACCTTTTACAGAATTTGTGCGGTACATTTCTACAACAGCCCTATGGTAAGAACCTATTAAAGCATATTTGCCAAAGATGCTAATAACACATTTAAGCACATTGAGCATTTATTTTATAAAACCATAACATCTGTGAATATCTACTCTCTGTCTTATACTTAAAAAATATGGGACCATCAGAGGTGCTGAGTGACGTCTGTCTCAGTTGGATGTTTCTGATTTAGCCTAAAATGTATACTTACTGAAATGTACCAAATATTCATCAAAGTTTGTATCTATTTATATTTATACCAAGTTTTTGGAATTGTGAAAGAGAGCTTAAAATGCAAGCTCAGTGGTAAATGGAGCTGCACATGATTTCTTCAGTTTTGCTAAGGATGCTATCTTTGTAGTGACCTATCAGCTCCACATTCCTTCAGGGTGATGGAAGCTAGGGTAAGCAGAAAAGGGGGGGAGGGGGGAGGAAGTAAAAATAATTCTTTGTTAGATTTTTTTTTGAGTTCAAGGCCTCAGTATTCAACTGAAATAAAAACTTGCCCATGCTTGCCTGTCTCCTCCCTCCCTGTCCATGGAACATTAGCTAGTTAGGTATCCAAAATGACAAGATGATCCCTGGACTTTACATAATAAGAATTGTTTGAACACTTTCTGACCAGTATTTGAGAATATAAATATTTGATATATGATAAACAGTGAATAAATGTTTATAGGTATTTTAATACAAAAACCAAAACATGGATTAATAATTATTAATCAGAATACATCAGTTCAACAGTTAGTTACTAAGTACTATCCGGGTGCCTGGGTGGCTCTCTTGGTAGAGCATCCACCCTCGGCTCAGGTCATGATCTCGTGGATGATCTCGTGGTTCATGATTTTGAGCCCCACATTGGGCTTTGTGCTGACAGCTCAGAGCCTGGAGCCTGCTTCAGATTCTGTTCTCCCTCTCTCTCTGTCCCTCCCCTACTCACACTCTGTTTCTCTCTAAAAAATAAGTAAACAAACAAAAAAAAATGTTTAATGCTATCAGTATTTTAATCATTGTACAAAGTGCATATCAGGTGCTTATCTGTTTTATTATGTTATTAAACTACCTTTCTTTTTTTGATATAACACAATATTTCTTAAAGACTGTTGAATAATAGCAATTTGGTTATTTGCGTGTGTTTAGTATCTTTCTTAATACATACAGAGTTGGGGGGCATTAGTTTAAAGAAACATTCCCTAAACTTCAGTCAGTTATAGGTTCATTTTTTTCACTTTGTATGAAGAGTAGGATTGTGTCTGAATAAGGATAGGCCACACGGTAAAAACTATAATACTTTAAGTCTACTTTGAAACTGTCATATAAAACAAGTGTTCCGAGGCAGTATCTTATGTAACAAGAGTTGGAGCTCCATCATTCTCTCTGTGATCCACACCAGAAATTGCAAGAAATCAGACTTTAAATGGTAATTATTATGGGTGACCCTTCGGTAACACAGGTTTGAACTACACAGGTCCACTTAGATGGAGATTTTTCAATAACTATATATACAGTACTGTAAATGTATTATATCTTCCTCATGATTTTCTTAATGACATTTCCTTTTTCTTAGCTTTTTTGTAAGAATACAGTATATAATACAGCATACAAAACGTGTTAATTGACTGTTATTGGTAAGGCTTCCGGTCAACAGTAGGCTTTTAGTAGTCAAGTTGAAGGCAGGTCACAAGCTAATATGTGGATTTTGGACTCTGAAGGTTGGTGCCCCTACCTCCATGTTATTTAAGGGTTGGTTGTCACTTTCTTTTCATTGGAAATAAGTATTGAATACCAATTATTGAATTCCAGGCTTTATAAAAATTGTCATTTTTAATGTTAACAGAAACACTGTTTTGAAAGAGCTTATTAGATTTAGTTCATCTTAATATACTTACGAAGTGCTTCAGAAGAATGGGTGCTCTTAGTTGTTACTGAATACTGTATATTATTAAATCATGGAACTGTAAAATACATCCAGCTCTAGGACAGTTACAGATGTTACTACTAAGTAGCACGAGAACATCTAGAATGGAAACTAGTAAGGATATTTGAGGTTACATTACATTTCTTTTTGAAAATATTTAAATAATTGTTTAAAGATTATATATATTTTGGTATATAAAAATTTGATTCTAAGAGATTAAACAAAAAGTGGCATAGATACCCTACCTAGGCTCTAATGAAATGGTCAGCACTCATTAAGCATAAACTTGGCCTAAATAATTTTGTTTTTGACTTCTGCATTAATCAGCAAAGGGCGCTTCTGTTAGCTGAAAATGGTAACTTTGTTTCTGAGAGCTTGAGGCCATAGAGGATGCCTTTTCCATAATTTGATTTGTTGTCCTTGTTAGGCCAAAGTTTAAACTCAAGTCCCTACTCATTAAATAATAATGTAAAAGAAACATTTGACTTAGAACTTGGAGCATCTTATTACCTCATACATGTAGTTCCAGAAAGTAGTAATATTTAGTGTTATTCTATTTTGAACCTAATGTTTTTCATCATGCACCTGCCAAATTTCATAATTTTTCATTTTATGGAAGTTTAGTTTATGGTTAGTTTTTCAGACAAAACCTGTTTTAAGACAGGAAAGATGATCATACCCATATTGAGAACTTAATTTCTTTCCATACGTAGTTAGATCTTTTTAAAGTTCATAGGACACATTTGAGACTCCTTTTTCCTTCTGTAGCAATGAAGTGGAAAGAATGATGGAAAGGCATGAACGTTTTAAGCCTGATATGTTTGCAGAATTGCTACAAGCAGCAAATACAACTGATGACTATAGGAAATGTCCTGTAAGTATAATTTGGAGAAAACTGGTATGCTTATATGTTTGCAAACTTGAAAATAGACATTTAGAAATTACCATGTAAATATTAATTATACATGGAATTAATTTTTCAGGGGCACCTGGGTGACTCAGTCAGCGCCTGACTCTTGATTTTGACGTAGGAAGTGGTCTCACAGTTGTGGGGTCAAGCCCTGTGCTGACATAGCAGAGCCTGCTTGGGATTCTCTCTCCCTTCACTCTCTGCCCGTCCCCCTCCCCCCCAAAATAAATAAACTTTAAAATTAATGCTATCTTTTCAGTGTTATTTTAGGCAACTCTTTATACCATGTGAGCTATTAACTGAGCACTATTTAAAAACTCTTTGTGAAGGATTTAGTGTATGCTGATTAATTTTTTAAAGTTCTGACATCTTTCATTGGACTTAAGGGAAAGTCTTTTTCCCTTTAAACATTACAAATGGTATTCTTTTTTCTAATATAATATTACTGATCACTTCAAGTGATCAATATTTTTCTCATTTTTTTAGATTGAATTCTTGTTTTAAGATTACAAAGATACCAAAGAATGTACTTTGATTTAAAATAAACTTCTTGTTTAATCAATAATTAAGACAGATAGTTTGATAAAAGTCCATTTTAGTATGCTGAAGAAAAAGATTTTTGGTATATGTCAAGATTGTTAATGTATAGTAAAGACTTTGTAAGCCATCACCTGTGGTATATATGTTTCAGTAATTTCAAAATTTGCCTTTTGTGTTTTTCTTCAGAGTAACTGTGGCCAAAAAATAAAAATTCGTCGTGTTTTAATGAATTGCCCAGAGATTGTTACAATTGGTTTAGTCTGGGATTCTGAGCATTCTGACTTGACTGAAGATGTTGTTCGGAATCTAGCAACACATCTTTATCTTCCTGGGGTATCTCAGCTGTTTTCATTGACTTCCTTTTTGTTTTTAAATTCTTTTAAAACATACTTGTATACTATGATACATTTTGTTTTTCAGAATTAAATTTTCTTTCTAAAGGAAGATGTAGTCCTGATAAAGTTCATCAAATCAGGCTAAGTGGAATGCCTTTCTTGCATAGACTAGTAATGGCTTTTAATTATAAACAGTCTCGTGCTCTAATTCTGTATCACTTTTGAATGGTGATATTGATGATAAATGTGTGTTTGTGTTTATGGTAATGACCAGTATAAATTTTAACCTAGAAATGTTTAAGATTCAAAATTCCTCTACAGCACTGATCTTTTAATATGCATAATAATATATTTTGAATTGGTTCACAATTTACAATTGTAAATTGTAATCTTTTAGATAATTATCTTTTAGATAATATGTTTAATGTACATTCAAACATGTGATTTAGTAAAAAATTATTAGGAGCTGTGTAATTTGTCCCCCATTTCCAGTTTATGTATATAAAGTGTCAATTCTGTGTTATTGGAGGCAATGTGTTACTGTGTTACTGAACTAAATTGTAGTAATTTTATTGAGCTAATAATGGTTATAGTTAATAGTAATAATTAATAGTAATTCTGTTCAGTACAATGTCAGCGGTGCCTTCTATACTAATATAATACTGGATTGGGGAAGCTTATAAGAAATATTTTTCATAGTCTAACACATGACTCACCAAATTATTGTTCCTCATTTTTAAAAAGATACAGTATTAAATGCATGTTATTATTTTTTAAAACAGCTTTTTTATAGGGTTACTGATGAAAATGCCAAAAATAGTGAACTTCACCTTGTCGGGATGATCTGCTATACCAGCCGACATTATTGTGCCTTTGCTTTTCATACCAAGAGTTCCAAGTGGGTATTTTTTGATGATGCGATGGTGAAGGAGGTAAGTGATACTTTTACTGTGATGATTATTGTGATGTTTGTTTTTTAGGAATAAATGAAATCATGATATATTAAATATATATCACATAATGATAAAATTATGTACTGATTATATATAAACACTTATTACAAAATTATTATTATATAAAATAATAAATGACCTTAATGATAATAGCATTGTTAAGTTCATGCTCCCTTTTTTTAATTTTTTAAATCTGGTTTATTTTAAAGCCAACTTTTAAGCCAGTCTATTTGCAGAATAATAAAAAGGTGACTAATAAATGTTAGAATGCAAATATGTAACTGTCAGTGTTCCTAAGTATTCCCTTTTGTCCGATGCAGAGTTGCTCTCTATATTTCTTTGTGAATGATTCACAATTGCTTTGTATAATTAGGAAAATTTGCTGTTTTTTTTTTTAAATTTATTATGACTGCCTTTTCAAGCTTTTTGGTATTCAGAATTGGATATACCTATTATATCTTTTGTAAATTATTTATTCAAACATTATAGTATTTAGCAAATTAGTGAATAAGAGTTTGTAATAAGGAGTATGTATCAGAATCATCCTTGGAGCTTTTGAAAAAATTCTATTCTATCAGGAACTTCATCAGCTTCACCATTCTTTCCCTCCAAAAAGAGGGCTCCGAGTAATAACCAAGTGATCTCCAAGGTCAGAAAGATCCAAAGTGACAGAGATGGAAATACTCAGACAAGAGTGTGACAACTGCTATTTTAGTATAGAGAGATTATATAGATGCTGTTTCAGTATAGGAGAATAACAGACTGGGACAAAATATTTGTCAAGCATATATCTATGAAGATTATATCCAGAATATATAAGGACTCTTAAAACTCAATAATTAAAAGATAAATCAATAAAAAATGGACAGAAAAGATAATAGGGGAAGATAGTGGAGTAGGAGGATCCTAAGCCCACCTTGTCCCATGGAAACAACTAGATAACACTCACATCAGTGTAAATAACCCAGAAAACTACTCAAAGACTGTCAGAACAAACTCCACAACTGAAGGTAGAGAGGATGCCACATTGAGTAAGGGAGGAAGGCCAGAGACATGGTGGGGAGCTAAACAGATCACAGGCTGCCTGCAGGAAGGAGGGACTTGGGGTGAGAAAAAGGGAGAGCAACAGACTATCCCCATAATATTTGGTTTTGAAAACTAAAGGGCTGAATTTCACAAGTTCTTAGAACCAATAGGACTTAATACTAGCAAACTAAATCCAACGATATATTAAAAAAATCATCCACCATGATCAAGTGGGATTTATTCCTGGGTTGCAAGGAGAGTTTAACAGTTGCAAATCAATCAACATGATATACCATATTAATAAAAGAAAGGCTAAGAAACCCCATGATCATTTCAATAGATGCAGGAAAAGCATTGACAAAGTACAATATACATTCATGATAAAAGCCCTCAACAAAGTAGATTTAGAGGGAACATACCTCAACATAATAAAGGCCATATATGAAAAAACCCACAGCTAACATCACTCAGTGGGGAAATAAACAGGTTTTCCTCTGTGGTCAGCAGCAAGACAGGGATGTCCAACATCACATCTCACCATTACTATTGAACACGGTACTGGAAGTCCTAGCCACAGCAATCAGACACCAAGAAGAAAAGGTCCAAATTAGCAAGGAGAAAGTAGAACTTTCACTATTTGCAGATGACATGATACTCTATATAGAAAATCCTAAGACTCTGCCAAAAAATTGTCAGAATTGATAAAATTGGTAAAGTCACAGGATACAAAATCAATGTACAGAAATCTGTTGCTTTTCTATACACCAGTAACGAAGTAACAGAGATATCAAGGAATCAATCCTATTTACAATTGTACCAAAAACAGTTAAGATACCTAAGGAATAAACCTAACGAAAGAGGCAAAAGACCTGTACTCTGAAAACTAAAAACACTGTTGAAATTGAAGATGACACAAAGAAATGAAAAAACACCCCATGATCATAGACTGGAAGAACAAATATTGTTAAACGTCTCTACTACCCAAAGATGTCTAAACATTTAATGCAGTCCATATAAAAAAAAAACAGCATTTTTCACAGCTAGGAGAAATGAGCCTAAAATTTATGTGGAACCACAAAAGACTCTTAAGTAGCCAACGCAACCTTGAAAAAGAAGCAAAGCTGAAGGCATCACAGTTCTGGAGTTCAGATTATATTACAAAGCTGTAGTGATCAAAAACAATATGGTACTGGCACAAAAGTAGACAAAGAGATCAATGGAACAGAATAGAAAACTCCAAAAGGAGTCCACAACTATATGGTCAATTTATCTTTGACAAAGCAGTAAATAATATTCAATAGGAAATAGTCTCTTCAAAATTCCCAAGCCAGACAGAGATCCAGCAAAAAAAGAGAACTACAGGCCAATATCCTTGATGAATACGGATGCAAAAATTCTCAACAAGATCCTTGCAAATCGAATCCAGCAGCATATAAAAAGAATCATCCACCAAGATCAAGTGGGATTCATTCCTGGGTTACAGGGCTGGTTCAACATTCGCAAATCAATCAATGTGATACATCATATCAATAAAAGAAAAGATAAAAACCATATGATCCTGTCAATAGATACAGAAAAAGCATTTGACAAAATATAGCATCCCTTCCTAATAAAGACTCTCGAGAAAGTTGGGATAGAAGGAACCTACTTAAACATCATCAAAGCCATCTATGAGAAGCCTTCAGCTAACATCATCCTCAACGGGGAAAAACTCAGAGCTTTCCCCTGAGATCAGGAACACGACAGGGATGCCCACTCTCACCACTGCTGTTTAACATAGTGCTGGAAGTCCTAGCATCAGCCATCAGACACCAAAAGGAAATCAAAGGCATCAGAATTGGCAAAGAGGAAGTCAAACTTTCACTCTTCGCAGATGACATGATACTCTACATAGAAAACCCGACAGACTCCACCAGAAGCCTACTAGAACTGATCCAAGAATTCAGCCAAGTTGCAGGGTACAAAATCAACGTACAGAAATCGGTTGCATTTTTATACACCAACAATGAAGCAACAGAAAGAGAAATCAAGAAACTGATCCCATTCACAATTGCACAAAAAACCATAAAATACCTCGGAATAAACCTAACCAAGGATACAAGAGATCTGTATGATGAAAACTATAGAAAACTTATGAAGGAAATTGAAGAAGACACAAAGAAATGGAAAAACATTCCGTGCTCATGGATAGGAAGAATAAATATAGTTAAGATGTCATTACTACCTAAGGCACTCTACACATTCAATGCAATTCCAATCAAAATTGCACCAGCATACTTCTCAAAACTAGAACAAACTATCCAAAAATTTGTATGGAACCACAAAAGACCCCGAATAGCCAAAGTAATCCTGAAAAATAAAACCAAAACGGGAGGGATCACCATCCCAGACTTTAGCCTCTACTACAAAGCTGTCATCATCAAGACAGTATGGTATTGGCACAAAAACAGACACATAGACCAATGGAACAGAATTGAGAACTCAGAAGTAGACCCAAAAGTATACAGCCAACTAATCTTTGACAAAGCAGGAAAGAATATCCAATGGAAAAAAGACAGCCTTTTTAACAGATGGTGTTGGGAGAACTGGACAGCAACATGCAGAAGAATGAAACTAGATCATTTTCTCATACCATGCACAAAAATAAACTCAAAATGGATAAAGGACCTGAACGTGAGACAGGAAACTATCAACACCCTAGAGGAGAAAGCAGGAAACAACCTCCTTGACCTCCACCACAGCAACTTCTTACTTGACACATCCCCAAAAGCAAGGGAATCAAGAGCAAAAATAAACTGTTGGGACCTCCTCAAGATTAAAAGCTTCTGCACAGCCAAGGAAACAACCCAGAAAATTAATAGGCAACCAACGGAATGGGAAAAGATAGTTGCAAATGACATATCAGATAAAGGGTTGATATCCAGAATCTACAAGGAACTCACCAAACTACATGCCCGAAAAACAAACAACCCAGTGAAGAAATGGGCAGAAGATATGAACAGACACTTCTCCAAAGAGGACATCCAGATGGCCAACAGACACATGAAACGATGCTCAGCATCCCTCCTCATCAGGGAAATACAAATCAAAACCACACTGAGATACCACCTCACGCCAGTCAGAGTGGCTAAAATGAGCCAGTCAGAGAACTCTAGATGCTGGCGAGGATGTGGAGAAACGGGCACCCTCCTACACTGTTGGTGGGAATGGAAACTGGTACAGCCCCTCTGGAAAACAGTGTGGAGGTTCCTCAGGAAACTAACAATAGAACTCCCCTATGACCCAGCAATAGCACTGCTAGGAATTTACCCAAGGGATACAGAAATGCTGATGCATAGGAGCACATGTACCCCAATGTTCATAGCAGCACTCTCCACAATAGCTAAAACTGGAAAGAGCCTAAGTGTCCATCAACAGATGAATGGATCAAGAAGATGTGGTTTATCTATACCATGGAATACTACATGGCAATGAGAAACAATGAAATCTGGCCATGTGTAGCAACATGGATGGACCTTGAGGGTGTTATGCTGAGCGAAATAAGTCAGGCAGAGAAGGACAAATATCATATGTGTGCACGTATAGGAGGATTAGGAGGAACTTAACAGAGGACCAAGGGGAGAAGAAGGGCGGAAATGGTGGGGGAAAGGGAGAGAGGCAAACCATGAGAGACTCTTGAATGCTGACAAAAACTGAGGACTGGTGGATGTGGGGGGGAGGAGGGGTGGGCATGGAGGAGGACACTTGTGGGGATGAGCACTGGGTGTTATGTGGAAACTAATTTCACAATAAACTATTTGTAAAAAAAAAAATGATGCTGGGAAATTGGAACAGCAACATACAGAAGAATCAGACTGGACCACTTTTTCACAGTATGCACAAAAATAAATTCAAAATAGGTTAAATGTAAGGCTTGAAAACATAAAAATCACAGAGGAGGACACAGGCCGTAACCTTTTTAACTTTGTCTATAGCAACTTTCTTCTGGATATGTCTCGTGAGGCAAGAGAAACAAAAGCAAAAATAAATTATTGGGACTTCATCAAAATAAAAAGCTTCTGCACAGCAAAAGAAACAGTCAACAAAACTAAAAGGCAACCAACAGAATGGAGAAGATATTTGCAAATGACATATCTGATAAAGGGTTAGTATCCAAAATAAACAAACAAGCTATAAAACTCACAGGCTGAAAAATGAATAATCCAATTAAAAAATGGGGAGAAGACATGAATAAACATTTCTTTAAAGAAGACCTGCAGATAGTCAACAGACACATGAAGAGATGCTCAGCATCATTGACCATCAGGAAAATACAAATCAAAACTACAATTAGATATCATCTCAGCACCTGTCAGAAGGGCTAAAATCAACAACACAGGAAACAACAAGTGTTGGTGAGGATGTGAAGAAAGGGAAAGACTCTTGCACTGTTGGTAGAAATGTAAACTGGTGCAGCCACTCTGGAAAACAATATGGAGTTTTTTCAGAAAGTTAAAAATAGAACTACTCTACAATCCAGCAATTGGCATTACTTGGTATTTAAAGAATACAAAATTTAAAAAATGCAAAAATTCATTCAAAGGGATATATGCACCCTGATTTGTAGCAGCATTATTTATAATAGCCAAATTAAGGAAACAGACCACATGTCCATTGACTATTGAATGGATAAAGATGTGGTGTACACACACACACACACACACACACAGGAATATTACTCAGCCATCAAAAAGAATGAAATCTTGACATTTGCAATGGGTGGAGCTAGAGAGTGTTATGCTAAGCGAAATCAGAGAAAGACAAATATCATATGATTTCACTTATATGTGGAATTTAAGAAACCAAATAAACGAGCAAAGGGGGAAAAAGAGGCAAACCAAGAAACAGACCCAACTATAGAACACAAACTGGGGACACCTGGGTAGCTCAGTTGATTGAGCTTCCAACTCTTAATTTCAGCTCAGGTCAGGATCCCAGGGTCGTGGGATCAAGCCCTGTGTCAGGCTTCATGCTGAGCATGGAGGCTACTTAAGATTCTCTTCTTCTGTCCCTCTTCCCTGCTTGTTCTCTCTCTCTCTCTCTCTCAAATAAAAAATAAAATAAAATAGAGAACTGATGGCTACCAGAGGGAGGTGGGTGGGAGGATGAGCGAAAGGGGGTAGGAATTAAGGAGTACACCTGTGATTAACACGAAATGATATATGAAAGTATTGAATTACTGAATTGTACACCTGAAACTAATATTACACTGTATGTTAGTTACCTAACTGGAATTTAAATAAACACTTGAAAAATTAATTACATAAACTAAAATACATATACACAAAATATGCTCACAATACATATGTGACTTGCCTACCATTTTACATGTGATACTAATTCAGAAATGGAAAATGGAGAGACAAGGAAAAACTAAGCGCTCCTAGACAAAGCTTTGACATGTAAAATTTAGCTTGAAGACTTCAACATCCCTTTTCTTCTTCGACCTTTTCCCCAACCATGATGTACACCTGTTCCTGAGAGCTCCTCTCCTTTATGACTCCAAAACTCTTGAGGCTCTGGTCCAGAATTTAACAGGTTTACTTGCGGGGTTGGTTTTGTGGGGTTTTTTTTTTCTTCTTCTTCTTTTTTTTTTTTGGCTGTATCAAAATTTCCTTTTATTTGATCTTTTAGCAGCAAGATCAGATAAAAGGAAAATCTGTGGTCTGGGAAACCCTACAGAGAGCTCCTGAGATCATACAGTATTGTAGTTGTTCACCTTGTTTACCTTTAAAGAAAATCATGAGAAAAGTAAATCTGACCAAAGTGTCTTAATGTCAGCAGAGGAAGTCTATAGTGCTGTCACAGGGAGTTCTAAGAAGGGGGAGTGAAGGGCTCATTTAGCTGTGAGTGACTCTGCAACCCAGAGTGACTCCTTGGTCTTTGAGTGTATCCATTGCGTAGTGCCCTGTTGGCTCATGGGAACGCATTAAGGACAGTCTGGAAGACTGGCGTGATGAGGTGAGAGGAGTGCTCACGGTATCTTTCTTGGCCCACGGTTAGGAGAATCCTCTCAGGGGCCATCCTTCTCCCCTGTGATGTGAAGTGCATTCTGTTTTGCCTTGTCAGCTCCTGAACCTTTATAATACACATTAGGACCTGAGTAGTCAGAGAACCTAGCTGAAGGCAAAGAGGTGCTGACCGTAGGAAAAGAACAGGCATGGAAAGAGGAGAAGGGTGAGAGACATGAGAGCCTTCCAGGTCTGAGTTTGAGAAACAGTATCTTTTTGGAGTTTGGGATGAAAGTGAAATGAGGGTCCCAGCCAGAGGTATGAAGAAGGAAAGAGAGCAAAATGAAAAAAAGAATTGCAAGGTTTTTGTGTGTAAGAATTATTGGCTGTAATTGCTTTCAGGCATAATTAAAATAAAGGTTTAATTTACTTTTCTATTTAAAAAATCTTAGAATTAAAAAAAATCCATGGATTTGGTTCTGAAGATCCTCAGAGTGGAGAGCCATAGGAGTGGAGTTCCTGCCCTTAAAAAAAAAATGCTATTCAGTAAAATATTAGGTACAAGGAAATTAAAATTCAGTTCACAGTGAGATTTTATTATTTACCTGTTAGAAAGCGAAAATTTAAAAAACTGACTATACCCAGAGTTGGTGAGGATGTGATCTCTCACAGAAGAATGGTGGAAATGGAGAATGAACTTTAGAAAACAGCTTATCAATTTCTTATAAACTTAAACATGTACTTACCATACAAACTAGTAATTCCACTCCTTTGAAAACATGCCCATACAAAACTTGTACTTTAATGTTTGTAGTAGTTTTGTTCATAATAACAAAAACTGGAAACAACTCACATGTCCATATGCAGGTGAGTGGATAAACAAATTGTGTTATAAGCATTCAATGGAATATGATACTTAGCAGTAAAAAGTAGTGAACTATTTATTGAAAGATGCAGTAATGTGGAAAAATCTGAAAAGGAGTATGTTAAGAATAAGACCTAAACAACTATGATTCTCCCTATGTAAAATTCATGAAAAGGAAAAAACAGAGTGACAGAAAGTAAATCATTAGTTGCCAGTCACTGCAAAGGGGGTACAAGGAGATACATGATTGTATGTGTACATTTGTCAGAATTCATTGGCTAATATTCTGTAATTGGGTAGTTTTATTTCATGTAAAGTATACTCAATAAAGCCAATGAGAAAATTTGGGTATTTATATTCTATTATAAGCATTTTGCTCAAATTATTTAGTACTTTGATATAGCAGTTTATTAACAAGTTCTGTCTTGAGTCCATGTGTAGCAACATCACTCTTTCCATCCACATAGTTTAGCTTAAATGGTCAAAATTTGAAGGAAGAATTGACTGTATGGTTACCCTGTGAGTTTTATGTTTGTTTTCAAATTACTCCGTTTCCTCAAGTATCTCAGAATCCAGGGTCAGGAGGGTAAACAGCTCAATATGTGTAGTTTGAAAAAGCTTTTTTTTTTTTTAAATATCCCTTCCTTCTATGCAAAAGCCAATATTCTAAAGTACTTTGCTTTTTATATGGTTGGTTTTATTTTTTTAATCAAATTTATAGAAGTATAATTTATAAATATTAAAATGCACCAATTTAAGTATATAGTTTGGGCTTGGACAAGTGTGTATATATCCATGTAACCTACATAATCATTATATAGAACAGTTTCATCACCCAGAAAATTCTATCATGTCCCTTTACTGTCAATACCCTCTTACCTGGACCTCAGAAGAACACTGATCTCACTATAGATTAGTTTTGTTCATTCTACAGTTTTGTAAGAATGGTGTCTTACAGTCTCTCTTCTCTGGGTTTGGCTTTCTTTTACCAAGCATAATGCCTTTTAAGATTCATTTGTGTTCAAAAAAATATTCATTCATTGTTATTGCTGTGTTCCATTGTGTGGCTGTATAACACTTTATCCACTTACCTGCTGAAGTATGAATAGTTTTTGAGTGAACATAATTTTTCCCCCATTGCACTTAGCTGATACTCAGAATTGGAACTTCTGGGTGGTATAAGTGTATGTTAAACTCTACAAGGAACTTGAAAGTTGATTGTCAAAGTGATTGTACCAATTTACAGTCCTGTTAAGTAAGCAGTGTGTAAGAGTTCCGGTTGCTCTGCATTCTCAGTAGCATTTTATGTTGTTAATCTTAGCCCTTTTAATGAATGCATAATATTATCTCAACGTGGTTTTATTTTGCATTTCCCTTATGATTCATAATGTTTTGAGTACTTTTTTGTGTGCTTGTTGGCCATTCTTATATTTTTTTGGTAAAGTGTCTTCAGATGTTTTGCCCATTTTAAATTGGATTATCTAATTAATGAATTGGAGATTCTTTGACCTGCACACCAGTCCTTTATTAGATGTATGTGGCTTGTTGTTTTTCATTTTCTTAATGGTATCTTTCAAAGAGCAGTAGTTATGAAGGCCATTTTATACCTTTTTTCTTCTGTGGTCTGTTTGATGTCCTAAGAAATCTTTACCTACTCCAACGTTAAGATTTCTCTTTATTTGCTTCTATAAGTTTTATAATTTTTGTATGACTCATTTGGTTTAATTTTTGTGCTGTGCATGTGTAGTGGTATCAAAGTTCATTTTCTCGTATGGCCATCCAGTTTTCTAGCCCCATTGTCGAATAGACTCTTATGTTTCTCCATTAAATTGCTGGTAAATTTTGTCAAAAGTCAGTCAACCATGAATCTGGAAAAACTTTTTAAAATGTGGTAGCCTGAATCTTCATATAGCAGGTGTACAATTTTACCCATCAGTTTTTTAAATGATAGTGTTTAAAAGATTTTTATTTAGACTAGTTTAAAATAAAAGTGATCAGATAACATGATAAACAACTGAACAACTAGCATCTGAATTCTTTAAAATTTTTTAATATACAAATTAACTCAGTCTCTGCTATTTATGTAATACATTACGCAATTTTGTTTTGTTTTTCTTCATTGTGGTTTTTTAAAGGTTGGAACTAGATGGAAGGATGTGGTCTCCAAGTGTATCCGATGCCACTTCCAGCCACTGCTTTTGTTTTATGCAAACCCAGATGGCACAGCAGTTTCTACTGAAGATGCGCTTAGGCAGGTCATCAACTGGTCACATTATAAATCTGTTGCAGAAAATATGGGTAATTTTTAAAAGTTCTTTTTAGTGTTTTTTTTCATAGTATCACAATCACATTAAGATAAAATGAGTTTTGAGGATAATTTCAAAATTTAGTTTTGGTTAAACAATTCAGGAAAATTTTATTACCTTGAGTTAATCTTTATATCTTTCCTCACTGGTGGCCTCTCAAACACCCTCAAGAGTCACCCACTTCTGTGGTCACACAAGCACAGAAGGGTTTACTTGGCTGGAAGCTGTTTCTAGCAGTAAATATTGAGATAATATGACTTATACACTGAAAAAGCCCAAAGGAGCCTAGGCCCATTTTTAGATGCGTTACAGAACATATTGAAATCCTTTAAAAATGTCAATCCTGAGTATCTGGGTGGCTCAGTCTGCTAAGTGTCTGACTTTTGATTTCAGCTCAGGTCATGATCTCATGGTAGTGAGATCAAGCCCCGAGTTGGGCTCCATACTGAGCATACTGAGCTTGGAGCCTGCTTAGGATTGTTGTGGTCCCTCCCTCTCTGCCCCTCCCTCACACACACATGTTCTATAAATAAATAAATAAATAAATAAAAATAAAAATAGGGATGCTGAGGTGGCTCAGTTGATTAAGCCTGAGTCTTAATTTCAGCTCAGGTCATGATCACATCATTTGTTGGTTCAGGCCCCGAGTTGGGCTAACTGCTGTCAGCACAGAGCCTACTTGCGATTCTCTCTCTATCTCTCTCTCTCTCTGCCCTTATCCTCTCCCCTCTCAAAAATAAACTTAAAAAAAAAAAGTCTGACAAATGTGTATGGTGTGTGTATATATAAAGTTTATGTATATATGTATATGTATACACACACACATCACCTATATATATATAAATATATATTATATAATTTATATAAATTATATAAATTTATATACATATATAAAATCAGTGCCAATCCTTTGAGTTTGTAAGTGATTGTCTACATTATTAAAAATGATTCGGGGTGCCTGGCTCAGTCAGTGGAGCATGCAGCTCTTGATCTCAGGATTGTAAGTTCGAGCCCTACATTGGGTGTAGAGATTACTTAAAAATAAAATCTTTAAAAGAGAAAAAGATTCAAACTTCATTTCTTCTGGTGGGGAGGAGGATGGGAATAATACATTTTTGTTTGTTGTTTAAGGATGTGAAAAGCCCATAATTTATAAGCCAGATAATTCAAAAGAGAATGGATTTGGTGATCAGGCAAAACAGAAAGAAAATCAGAAATTTCCAGCAGATAATATTTCATCACTTAATCGGAACCACATTCAAACAAGTGGCGGAAGAGGGCTAAGTATGTGTTTAAGCTGTCATTTTTACATTGTCCCCAAGTAATTATGCTTCCCCCCCTTTCTTGTTTACTATATCTGTAATTTCTAGTGAGTACCATACAGAAGGAGAGTGCTTAACTAACTTTTTTTGGCCATGAAGAGAAAATAACTAGATGATAACATTTTGTCTTTTAACATAAGCATTTCTCTCAGACTTGTAGTTTTATCTGAACAATTTGAACTTGACTACTGTTTGGGTTTCTCCATACGCTGAGGCCTGTAGAGGCTGGAGGTAATCTGGACTGTTACCAAAGTCGTCATACAGCTTTTCCTTCTAGAAGTTAAATATTAACTTGGAGAAGAAAAACATGAGTTAATAATTTGGCTCCTAGGCTAAAATTAAATTTACCATTAGTGAATGCAGCAGTAGTTCAGAGTTACTATAGTTGTACTTTATATTTAACTTCATTTTTATTTAACCCTCTGTTGTTATTGTCATACCACAAGTTTAATTTTCACAAACCAAGTCTGTGACTTGGGGTCCACAATGAGACATTGCAGCATGGTGTGTGTAGTAGTTTCGATTTAGAAGTGTATTAAACTCTAATTGGGTGGATGTTCAGGATGATTTTATAAGCAGCTGTAAAGTACATTAATGAAGGCAAACCATAAGAGACTCTCAAATAATGAGAACAAATTGGGGGTTGATGGAGGGCAGGGGAGAAAGGGTAAATGGGTGATGGACATTAAGGAGGGCACTTGTTGGGTGGGATGAGCACTGGGTGTTGTATGGAAACCAATTTGACAAATTGTATTAAAAAATACATAAATGAAATAATGTCTAACTATAAAAGTAACCCATTTAATCAAGGGTGGTAGCATCCAGAATTAACAGTTATCATCAACAAAGAATTACAGGGGTGCCTGGGTGGCTTGGTTGGTTAAGCATACAACTCTTGATTTTGATTTAAGTCATGATCTTATGGCCATGGAATTGAGCCCTGAGTTGGTCTCAGCATAAAGCCTGCTTGGGATGTTTTCTCTCTCCCTCCCTCCCCCTTCCCCTCCCTCCTTCTCTGTCAAAAGTAAATAAAAAACAAAAACAAGGAATTACAATAAATGCTTTTAAAAGTTCTTAATGAGACTGTCTTTTACCATCCGTATTGGTCATACTCTTAGATTAAGCTGTTAACCGATTTGTCACAAGATAAGAACTTTTAAGCCCCAAAACTGTATGATTACAAACCCAGACAACCTAGGTTTATAACCCTGGTTCTACATTTGCAAGTTGTATGAACCTAGGCACGTTTTTAGCTTCCTTTGTGCCTCAATTCCCTGATCCACAGTGGAGACAGTAATTGTACCCATCTCAAAAAATTAAATGAGTTAAGACTTAGAATGGTGTCTGACACATAGCGACCACTCAGTTACCTTTAGCTTTTAGTATTTCAATATAAGATCTCTTTTTTCTCTTTACACATAGCTTTGAGGAGCTATACAAGAAGTTTTAAAAGCCATCATGCATCTCCAGTGTCAGGATGAAGCACATTGAGTTTTTTGACTAAGCATAGAAATAAGTTAATTGTATACTTTATACTTGGCTTTTAATATATAACATGTTAAAATTTTTATGTAGTACAATTTGCGCTTTTATTGAGCAATTTGAAAAATGATCTATATCATTTATAAGAATGGTTTCTTTTACAGTTAAGTTAAGTCACAATGATCAAAGGGAAAAAATAAAAGACATTTCTAGAGAATGTGCTTTAAAGGCCATTGAACAGAGAAACTTACTTTCTTCACAAAGGAAGGATTTGGAGAGGGGACAAAGAAAAGATTTGGGCCGACATAGAGGTAAGCTAAGAGCTTACAGCGTTCATTTGAAAAGGGGTTGCTAAAATCTTACTTTTAAGCTAAATTTTGTAACTTCATTACAAATTAATATAATTTATTTATCATATATACTTCTTTACATATGATGTTATGGATCATAATATGATTTCTTTAATACACTTATTACTTCTTATAAATATAATTGTTTTTGGGTTCTTATTAATTTTAGCCTGGAATACTTGTGCTTGTTTTGATGTTTTAACTTTCCTTGTAATTATAAATTCACTTCACCCATATGGTACATTCAGATAAGAAGGAGGTTATAAAATAAGTAAGGAGAGCTTCTTTTCCTACAGCTCCTCACCCTTCCTCTATTTCACCCTTCGTAGTGTCCAGTGCATTATGAACATGCCTTACACTTCATGGTTTTATCCTTTTTTCATTGTGGACACACCATTAACTTAAATGATACTGCTAGACATTAAAACTTGATTTGAGATTTTTGCTGCAGTGATACCCTTTTACATACACTTCTGTATACTTTTTTGTGTATAGCCAGAGCATTAAACTTTTTCAGGAGAATGGCTGGGTTAAGGTATGTTTATTCTTAATTTTGCTGGATGTGGCTCAGTTCCTCTGCTCAAAGCCTGAGCCATTCAGCACTTCTACTGGCAGTGATTGGATGTCTGTTTTTCACACCCTCAGCAGCAATTGGTTAAACAAACTTTTAAACCTTTACCAATGTAAGAAGTAGAAAATACGCTTGTCGTTATGATATTCATTAATTATGAGTGAGACAGATTACTGTTTTTAAACTGCTTTAATTATCTTATCTACCTTAGAGATCATTTTTTTAATCAGTATATATAACCACTTATAAATGCCTATCATTAAGCATAGAGAATGAAAAACTTTTTAACATCAAATCTCTATGTCATATAACATAAATCTTATTTTTTACTTATTTCTGCCTAACATTTCTCCTCAAATGACTTGTGACTAAGAGATGTCTCTGAAGAGTACTCATTTGTATCTTCATTTGATTATTTTTAAAGATTTTGTTGATGAAGACCTTCCACACTTCAAGTCTGGATCACCTCCTGCCCCAAATGGCTTTAGACAGTATGGAAATCCACAGCTATATCATAGTCAAGGAAAAGGACCATATAAACATGACCGAGTTGCCCATCAGAGTCGAGCTTCTCCACAAATACTGAGTTCAAGTAAATCCCAGATTCTTGCTCCAGGAGAGAAAGTAACTGGCAAAGTTAAGAGTGACAGTGGCACTGGATATGATACAGACAGCAGCCAAGATTCTAGGGATAAAGGAAGCAGCTATGGTGGCTGCAGTAAAAGCCGGAACCGAGGTTGGAAACCCATGAGGGAAACATTGAATGTTGATAGTATTTTTAATGAAAGTGAAAAAAGGCAACATAGTCCAAGACATAAATCAAATATCAGTAACAAACCTAAATGTAGCAAAGATCAGAGTTTTGACAATTGGCCAAAGGAGAACCCAAAGCAGAAATGTTTAATGACCATATATGAAGATGAGATGAAGAAGGAAATAGGCAGGAGTTCCCTTGAATCAAATGGAAAAGGGGCAGAGAAAAATAAAGGCCTCAAAGAGACTAAAGTTCATGGAGACAATTGGCAGATGCAGAGGACTGAGTCTGGATACGAAAGTAGTGATCATGTCAGTAATGGATCTGCTAATTTGGATTCACCTGTTATCGATGGAATTGGTACAGTAATGGATGTCAGTGGTGTTAAAGAAACCGTATCCTGCAGGTAATACACAAATTAAATGAATGATTTCACCCCATCTCCTCTCTTGTTAGTTATGTGAAGTGATTTTCAAAGTCTCGGGTCAGTTAAGCATAAGGGAAAGAGCTTGACTTTTGAGTGAAGAAAACTGGGATATCACAAGTTAATTGATAATTTCAAGTTTCTGTTTTTAATAGTTACTTCCTGATTCTGAAAATAACTTTACTTTTAGGAAATTTTAGAAGTGCAGAAATACATTATCACTGTTGCCACTGTTAAGCATTAATATATACTGCAGGTTTTAAAACATAGACTTAAATTGGTTGTGTCTCAGTCATTAAGCTAATTATTTAATTATTCAGTCTAATGTTCATTGTCCCATCTCTAACATCCATAACTCAGAACTTGGGATATTTTCTACATTCACAGCCAGTTACGTGGAAGAAATATTTTTCCTTTAGTAAACATAAAAGAATGTAGCCAAATAACTAAGCTTGTGTTCAGTTAATTCTGAATATATTTTTATGTTTCTGGTAGCAACACATTTGCCCTTTCCTGTGTAACCTCTAAAACATGTCCACAGCCTAAATTTTATATTTCTTATATCAGTCTAGCCACAATTTCTGCTTTTTTTTTTTTTTAATGTTTTATTTATTTCTAGGAGAGAGAGAGCTTGAGCAGGGGAGGGTCAGAGAGAGAGGGAGTCACAGACTGAAACAGGCTCCAAGCTCCGAGCTGGCAGTCAGCACAGAGCCCGACGCAGGGCTCGAACCCACAAACCGCGAGATCATGACCTAAGCGAAAGTCCGACACTTAACCGACTAAGCCACCCAGGCGCCCCTACAATTTCTGCTTTTAATCCAAGTAAAACATCTTAATTTGCTATTTGCTGGTGTTTTACCACATTTATTATTAAAAGGCCAGATTCTCAAAAATCAGCTGCTTGTATTATATTAAATAATCATTGCAATAAGGACTTAGGAAAACATTTTTATTGGGCAGGGTAATTTCATAACACTTCTTGGAAAGGGGTAGCCTAGGGTATAGAAAGATCAGGACTTTGTAACCAGATAGTCTTGGGCAAATTAATTTGACTTTGATAGCCTTAATCTCCTTGTAAAATGAGGATGATAACTACTTTTAAGTGTTGCTATGAGATGTAAATTAAATACTGTACATTAATCCCCTACAATGATACAGGGCATGCAATAATTCTTTAACAAGTATTATTTCCTTTCTTTTTTCTTAGATTCTAACTAAAATAATCCACGATAGCTGATGTACTTCATATGTGTTTTGTTCTGTTTTCTAGTGACCAGGTTAAAACAAGCAACCTAAATATAGAATATATCAACTGTTCTTCCCAACAGAGCAAAAACTACTTAGAAGGTAAAATTTTATTTAAATATATTGTAATAGTAGCTGTAAAGAATAAGTTGTGGTGATAAGAGTAAAGAAGCTAGTACAGTCCTGTTACTGGTAAGATTAAGAGTAATGAGGATGGAAGTAGGGAGAATTCATGCTTGAAGTTTTTTAAAGGATGGGACTAGCTAGTTCAGGACTTGGCCAAGAGGGGAATGTGTCTGTCAGGATAGGCTAAACTCTAGGTTACACAGTGGTAGCAACTTAAAGATCTCGGTGTGCCAGCACACATTTGTGTTTTGCTCATGATATATAACCAGTGGAGGTCAGCATGGAGTCCTTCCTAGAAATCACTCAGGAATCTGCACTAATGAGACTGCATCTCCACAGATGCTTCTCTGATCCTTGCAGTATTGTGGGGAGAGGAGATTGAAGGAGGGCACAGCAATCATGCCTAAGCTCTTATAACTTCAACCCAGTAGTGATACATGTACTTTCACTCACATCTCATTGGCCAAGGCGTTGTCTCATTGCCAAGACTAATTTCAGAGGTAGAAAAGAGCAGTCTTACCAGTACTTGGAAGATGAACCAAAATATGCGTGAACAGCCCTGAACCCACCACAGGTGTTAAGGACATGATAGAAACATGGATAAATAGCCTGTTAGAAAAGTTCAGTTTGGAAACAGTAAATATATTCATGGGGTGTGGCATTATTACAGGCGATCTGTTACTCATACATAGAGGCCCAGAAACAAAATTAGGTGTTTCAATGTGTATAGAATTCAAGGTTGCTATTGAGAGGCTATAGCTGAAGGATCTGGGGGAGAAGAACCAAAAATGATGAGCGAGGGGATTATTGAGTTTGCAATCAAGGACCTATTTTCAAATATTAGAATTCAGAAGATTATAAAAGTTAATTTTTCACAATAAAACTAGCCATGAAGAACAAATTTTTAAAGTTTGTTTTTAATCTTTATCATTCTTAAGGCTTTTGTGGAGATTATTTTAAGGTTACGGACAGGGAATATGATTAAATGTTAAATTATTTTGTTTTTATCAAATGGTATAATATCAGAAGGAAACACTTATATTAAGGAAATAACCTTCCTTTCCTATATAAAATGTGTCGCCTATTTTAAAAATCTGATAAAAGTCTGGTAACCAAGTATTACAGGAAACAGTAAAAGGTTGGACAGAAATCAGCAGCAAAAGTCGGTGACATTGAACAATAACTGCAAGTTCAGTACTTTTTACAAAATGATACTTGCTTCCTGGTAGTAAAAACACAAGGTTATAGAGATTGTGATGGTCAAGAATGCATTGCTGTAAGAGCTTTGTAGTGGGTTTCCCCATTTAATATCAAAGAGTATGTATATAGCCTACTTTAGAATATTTTTTATTGTGGTAAAATACACATTACAAGTTTGCCATTCTAGCCATTTTGAAGTGGCAGTTTAGTGGTATTAAGAACAGTCACACTGCTGTGCAGCCATCACTACCGTCCATCTCCAGAACTCTTTCAGCTTCTCAAAATTAAATTCTTATACTCCTTAAAAAATTCTCCATTTCCCCCTCCTTCCCAGGCCCCAGCAACTACCATTCTACTTTTATCTCTGTGTTGACTACTCTGGGTACCCCAGATAAGATAAGATAAATACAAACAGTATTTGTTGTGTGGGGTTTTTTTTGTGTGTGTGACTGGTTTATTTCACTTAACACAGGGTCTTCAGAGTTCATCCATGTTGTGGCATGTGTCAGGATTTTATTCCATTTTTAGACGGAATGATCATATATTGTATGATGTAACACATTTTGTTTGTCCATTCATCTATTGATAGACATTGAGGTTGTTTCTATCTTTTGGCTATAGCGAGTAATGCTCCTGTGAACATTGGTGTACAAATATCTGAGAATTCCTGCTTTCAGTTCTTTTGAGTATATATCCAGAAGCACAATTGCTGGATTCTCTGGTAATTATGTGTTTATTGTTTTGAGGAGCCATCATACTGTTTTCAGTAGTAGCTCCACCATTTGACATTCCCACCAGCAATGTACAAGAGTCTCCTCTACTTCTCCATATTTCACCAACAGTTGTTTTCTGCGGTTTTGTTTTGATAACTACCATCACTCATGGGTGTGAAGTAGGTTTCTAATTGTAGTTTTATGTAACCCACTTATTTAACTACATAAATTGTATTATGTTAAAATTATTTCTTATTTAACAAACTTCAGATTCTACCACAGTTCTTTAAGCTGGTCTTGGCCTTGAGGATCTCTGTTAATGCTTCTACCCTATAGCATCTCTATGTATTCCCCTTCACTGCTCTTTGAGAACATGTTAAAGTAGTATAAGAGTTTTTTCCCCGAGCTAAAAACATTCCCTGTGTGGATTTTTGTTTTAAGTAATTTAAGTGATTTGGTATGATTTCCTTGGCTTTGTCCTATTTCTTTATAAAATGGAGGTACACTTATTTATTTGAAGAATCTCTTCCTATTCTATGTTATATAAGACTTACAAAGTTAAGGAACTTTAGAACTTTAGAAATTGTTTTACTCATATTTATGGTATTTAAGTCAGTTTTTAATACTAGCCTGTACAAGTTTATTTGATGTTAGAGATCTAAGAATCTACATTAGTGCCATGCCCTCATAATTATTTCCTTGGTGTTTTTTCATTGACAAAGATATATAGATTTCTCTGCCTGTGTCATTATGGGTTCTGCTGCCTAAAGCTATTATTTGGGAACATTGTTGAAACTTCACCGTTTAGATTATTTTAGCTCCTCTTTTAAAATGGGTCACTAATCAGGACAATTTCAAATGCCTTAAATTACACTCAGGACAGAAGAAATTACATGTTCACATGGTCAGGAAAAAGTACCACATATTAGAAAAATACAGGTAGTTTAGTGTATGCAAAGCTGAGTGCATATGTGGAAATTGTGAGATGGCAGATGGAAGGTAGGTAGAAGCCCAGTCATGATGAAACTTTTATGCTATTTTTAAATTCTACAGTAAATGGAAAGGCAGCAGAGGACAAGAAGAGTAATATACTCCAGTTTGCATTTTAGAAAGCCTCTGGTGGCAATGTAGAGGGTGAGTTTGAGCAGTGGGAGGAGAATTAGATGACTGCTTTAACAGCCTGGAGTGAAAGGGTGAGGGCATAAACTAAGACAGTACCCAGTGTCAGAAAAGAAGATTTGAGAGTTTGTAAGAATGTGTAGACAATGGAGTCAGCGTTTTTGACAGCTGTACAAAAGAGAGGAAAAGGAGGAAGCTGGGGATAGCTGTATTTGGAACTAAAATAAGTAGGTTCACCGTTTACCAAATCAAAGAATATAGGAAGAAGAAACAGCTTTCAGGGGATGAAAGCAGATGCCAAATGTATCTTTGGATTTGTTTTATCATCTTGGTAAATAGACTTATTAGGCAGTTAGGGACATATGTCTACAACTAAAGAGAGATTATGTATTGGGTAACCACCCACATATACGGGAATTGACATCACTCAGGAAAACTGGAGATTTCAGAGGAAAAAAATAGACAAAGGAAAAAACTTGGGGTTTGCTGTCTAGTAAGAGAGATGAGCTAAGGATAGTGAAGGAGAAACTTTGGGAAAGTATGGGGAATAGCTAAAAGGTATGAGAAAATACAGGAGATAAGATTATCACAGGGAAACCAGGAAAATGGGGAGCTTCAGGAAAACAAGTGGTCGCAGATTAATCAGAATAAGGATTAAAAAGTACAGGTTTGATTTAGCAGTTAGTAAGTCATTAGTGAAAGAATAAAAAGCAGTGTTAGAGGAACATTAGAAATAGAAGCAAGCTTGAGGTAGGACTGAAGTGTTTAGAAGTAAGGGGCCATGATGTTTGTAATGTAAAATGGTTCAGAAAAAAATGGAGCCAAATGTTAATAATAGGTGAATCTGGGTAAACGATACACAGGTGTTCTTTGTACTAGTTTTGATCTTTCAGTTTTTCTGAGCTTTTTGACATTTTCAAATGAAATGTCTTTAAGAAATTACAGTAGAGAGCGAAATAAGTCAGGCAGGGAAGGACAAATATCATATGTGTGCACGTATAGGAGGATTAGGAGGAACTTAACAGAGGACCAAGGGGGAGAAGAAGGGCGGAAATGGTGGGGGAAAGGGAGAGAGGCAAACCATGAGAGACTCTTGAATGTTGACAAAAACTGAGGACTGATGGATGTGGGGAGGAGGAGGGATGGGCATGGAGGAGGGCACTTGTGGGGATGAGCACTGAGTGTTACGTGGAAACTAACTTGACAATAAACTATTTGTAAAAAAAAAAAGAAAGAAATTACAGTAGAATAAAAAGTTAATAAAAGAGAAGTACAGAAATGGATTTAGCACGTGTCTGTCCAAACCTTTGCTGTGTATAGCAAAGAAACAGTACCTAGAGGAGAAAGTTGAAACCAAGAGCTTAGTTTTGCATTTAGGTTTCAGAGGGTAAGGAACTAATGATATACAGGGGAAGTAAAAGGTGTGAAGATAAGAATCGAACAGAACAGTAATTGATGGAGTAAGATCTCTGGAGGCAGAGTGAAAAATGAACAGAAGGTAAAGAAACAATTTTTTCCAACATATTCAAATTTTATTTAGAAATTGTTTGTCTTGTAAATGAGATCATTAATTGGATTATTGCTCTTGAATATGTTTAGACTTTGTAATTGTAGTACTTTGAAATCTCCCTATGTAAGAGTGAGGATTACATTGTCTAGACCAGTAGTTTGCTTTTATTGCTACCTAAGTCTGTTTTAAAACTTGGTCACCTTTTTAGATGAAGTATATATTTTGATTTCTTGACTGTTGGTCTTTTTTTAAATATATTATCAAAATTAGCATTATTAATTAAAGCCTTAATGTTGAGGAGTCTTCTGTGCCAAGTGTAAAAATCGGACTACTTTGGTTTGCAAAGAACCTGGAGCCAAAATTCCCAGTAAAGACACATGGATGCCTGTGTCAGCAGAAGAGAAAAATAACACATCTATTTTTAAGTTAGTTGGAATTCTGAAGTCAAACCACTTGGTTGAATGCCTGCCATAGGGACATTAAAATTTCAAACATTTATAAGACCTCTGCTGCCTCCTGCTGTCTGTTGTGGATACTGTAGTCATGGTAAAGAGTTCTTTAAGAATTAAGCATTTTTGGGGGCGCCTGGGTGGCTTAGTCGGTTAAGCGTCCAGTTTTCGCTTAGGTCATGATCTCGCTGTTCGTGGGTTCGAGCCCTGCGTCGGGCTCTGTGCTGACTGCCAGCTCAGAGCCTGGAGCTTGTTTCAGAGTCTGTGACTCCCTCTCTCTCTGACCCTCCCCTGCTCATGCTGTCTCTCTGTCTCCTATAAATAAATAAAACATTAAAAAAAAAAAAGAATTAAGCATTTTTTCTGGTATTTGTGAATAGAAAATTATAATGTGACTTCAACTTACAAATTTTTCAGGTTGAAAAATTATCAAAGTTCTTTTTGACTTTTCTCTTTCTTTCTTTCTTTCTTTTTTCTTTCTTTCTTTCTCTTTCTTTCTTTCTTTCTTTCTTTCTTTCTTTCTTTCTTTCTTTCCTTCCTTTCTTTCCTTTCTTTCCTTCTTTCTTTCTTTCTCTTCCTTCCTTCCTTCCTTCCTTCCTTCCTTCCTTCCTTCCTTCCTTCCTTCCTCTTCCTTCTCTTTCTTTTCTCCTTCCTTCCTTCCTTCCTTCCTTCCTCCCTCCATTATAAAGTACCTGCTGAAGAGAGAGGCTGTTTTTGAGCCTCAATAGTGTGTCAGGCTTACAAGCAACCAACACTCCCTGGAATCAATTATAATGCCTTTCCTTTTTAAGATTTTATTAGTGTGCCACTTGTTAGAGTTGAGATAGGTTAAGAGGAAAGGTAAGAAGAATTTGTCTCTGTTTATACTTCTCTAGTCCTGGTTCTGTGAGTTGGGAACATTGTAGACAGGGTGAGGGTGATTTAAAAGAAGAAAAACAGTATGTTTTGCATGTAGTTGTTATTCATTCTCTAGGCTTTCGCTGAATATCTTTTATATGCTAGATATAAGGGAAACGATAACAAAAAGGGGATATATCATATAATAATAAAGAGCTTACTGCAGTTTAGAGGACATAGGGGTGTTAAATCTTAAACAAATGAATGCCAGACTTGTAGTTCCTCTTATTCTAGTATCTTGGGTTTTTATTGGAAGCTAACATTTAGTGTGTGAGCAATATTGCATATAGGGTATTAAATTCTCATGTATATTTTACAACTCTTACTTAGAAATTGAAGATTTAATTTGCAGAGTCTGATTATAATCAAACAGATATTTTTGCATAGGATAATATTTAGATGTTTTGATCAACTATAGATTCCAGCTGAACTTTGAGTGACACCCAGAAGATCAACTTAGAGATAAAACTCCATCTAAGATAAAGTTCTTTGTTGTTGTTTAAACCATAAAGTTGCTGCTTTAATAACTTTGATTTTGTTTTCTCTGATTTTTGTTTAAAAAAAAAATCTTTTTTTTTTTTTAAATGTCTTTTTATTTTCGAGAGAGACAGAGCAGGAGCAGAGGAGGGGCAGAGAGAGAGGGAGAGAGAATCTGAAGCAGTCCCCAGGCTCCGAGCTGTCAGCACAGAGCCTGACACAGGGCTCGAACTCACAAACCGCAAGGTCATGACCTGAAGTCTGACACTTAACTGACTGAGTCATCCAGGCGCCCCTTCTCTGTAATCTTCAATTCATAGATTTAGAGTACAGTTAGAAGCATGAGAATGAAAGGAAACATAAATGAGCGTGATAACAATGCCATCTAAAAATACGGGAGGATACAGGAAAAACTTAAGTAGAATTGTATGAAAGTATAGGCGATCAATTGAAAATTCAAGCTAATGCCATATATTTTTATATCTTCTGTGGGCATCAGCACATTAAAGTGTATCATGTAATTCGATATTCAAACTAATGGCCTAGTTTCATCAGAGGAGATTCTGTATGATGATCTCAGATTTTAGTAGCGTATGTGAAAGAGAGCTTGCAGGTAGGGGAAAAGGTGCTGGCTTTGGAGTTAACCCTGGATTTGTTTGAATGCTGTCACTTACCAGTTACATAGCATAAGGTGGATCACCTAACTTCCTTGTATAAAAAGGGGACTTGTTGGCACCTGGGTGGCTCAGTCAGTTGAGCCTCCGACTTCAGTTCAGGTCATGATCTCACAGCTTGTGGGTCCGAGCACTGTATCTCTGTGCTGACAGCTCATAGCCTGGAGCCTGCTTCAGATTCTGCCTCCTCTGCCCCTCTCCTACTCATGCTCTGTCTGTCTGTCTCTCTCAAACATTAAAAAAAAAAAAAAATTAAAAAAAAATAAAAAGGGGAATTGTTTTCGCAGAACAGTTGTTACTGAGATTTTAAAAGACAGCTATTTTCAGTCAAGTGGAGTAGTAGTTTTCAGAATTTTTGATCTCAGGATATCTTTATACTATTAAAAAATATTGAGAACCTCAAAGGGCTTTTGTTTTTATGGGCTATATATATTAATAATTACTGTATTAGGCTTTAAAATGGGAAATTTTAAGTATTTAAAGAATGACTTACTTTACTCATCCATGATTTTTTACTATCTTCATTTGGAAAATACTGATTTGCTAAATTTGCAAGTCTTCTAAATGTTGACAAATTTCTTAATATAATTAAAAAAGCACATTTGTTAATATTGCCACAGATATTAGCAGAAAGTCTTTATAATTTGGGGGAAGCTAGAAAACTTATGATGGTGGATACAAGTTTTCCAAAATTCTAATTTTCATCCAGAAGTTTGAATTTTATCATTGGCAATAAATAATGCTAGTTGTTTTCATGGAAATAATAGGTTCACTTCTTCAATTTTTAAGAAAATTTCTGCTAGGTACCCAAGTCTGAGTAACCACAGCTTCTTGCCCTTAAAGTAAAAGTGGTGTTCAGTTGTAAATATTAAATGAAATAATTATTATCAACCTCTTTTTTTTTTTTTTAATGTTTTATTTATTTCTAGGAGAGAGAGAGACAGCGTGAGCAGGGGAGGGTCAGAGAGAGAGGGAGTCACAGACTGAAACATGCTCCAGGCTCTGAGCTGGCAGTCAGCACAGAGCCCGACGCGGGGCTCGAACCCACGAACCGTGAGATCATGACCTAAGCGAAAGTCGGACGCTTAACCGACTAAGCCACCCGGGCGCCCCTATTATCAACCTCTTAACAGCTTGAGTCAGCAGTCAGTAAATGGTAGCTAGTGAGTGATGATGGGATATAACATTTTACATGTTATCATCATACCCTCCCACATATTTTAACTCCGTTGATGTTCCTAATGTTCCTGAGATAGGTAAAAAAGTGTCATTATCTCATATAAATGAGGAAACAGATTGTAAGATATTGAGTTTTGCTTAAAGTTACTAGCCAATAAGTAGTGAATCTATACTTCAACCCAAGCCATCTATCCTCAGATGCATGATTTCCTCACCACTTTGTCAGCAAAGAATATGTCTTTTTTTTTTTAATGTTTTTTACTTATTTCTGAGAGAGACAGCATGAACAAGGGAGGGTCAGAGAGAGAGGGAGGCACAGAATCTGAAACAGGTTTCAGGCTCTGAGCTAGCTGTCAGCACAGAGCCCGACGCGGGGCCCAAACCCACAAACTGTGAGATCATGACCTGAGCCGAAGTCGGACACCCAACCGACTGAGCCACCCAGGCATCCCCACAATATGTCTTATATAACTGGGGAAACACATAGCTCCACACAGTGTAGCCACAGTAGCATGGCTAACATTTCCGAGTGGTAATAGAAGTAGCCATTTATTTTTGTATAAAGCATTCAGAAAAGTTATTATCTGATTGGAACCCTGAAGAGTTAATTTCTGTTAGTTGTAAGAGAATTAACTATTTATAGGAAACCATATGTAAATTATGGAGAAGTATAAGTGGAGTAAATTATAAAAGATCATTTAAATAATTTTATTTTTCTCTCTGCCCACCTCAGGCTTCAGAAAAGAACTCAAGAATTTGGAAGTAGGCTGTAAATCTCCTGAGTTCCACCCAGAGTCACATCTACAAATAAAAAATCCTTTGATAAAAAGGTAATCAAAAGTATATTATGACTCTGAAAACAATGGGTCTACAATGTTATTGATGCCTGTTTTACTGGGGTCATTAAAAGGACCTGAGAAGAGAGGGTCTACAAAGTACCTGGTACAATACATGATTGTTGTAATCCTCACAGCATTTTTAGAAGGTAGATGATATATTACCAAAGAGAAAATTAAGGGCTTTTAAGTAATTTGCCTGAAGCAATGGAGCTGAAATTTGACTATAACTTTTATCTGTAGAGCCTCTTTTTATCAATTCCATGCAATTCACATGAGAAAAATAATTTTCATATGGCAAAAAATAATTTGCAATGTGATGTCACTTAGAATTTAATTATTACCTAGGAGCAACTGAGTAGCCCAGTCATTTAAGTATCTGATTCTTGATTTTGGCTCAGGTCATGGTCTCACTATTGGTGGGTTCAAGCCCCGCATCAGGCTTCACACTGATGCTGACAGTAGCACAGACAGCTGGCTTGGGATTCTCTCCCTCTCTGTCTGCCCCTGCCCTGCTTATGCGCTCACTCTCAAAATAAATAAATAAACTTAAAAAAATGATTACCTTAATAAAGGTACTCTTGGTTATTTTTAATTAGTATGCCAGCCTTTTATAGCATTATAAATCAAAATTAAAGTTGTCTCTATTGGTATAAACTTTGTAATGTTTGAGAAGTTTTTTAGGGAATTGAAGTGTTTGCTTATAACATTTTTTTTGTTGTTGTCTATGCTACATTTTATCACAAATGCAATTTCAGTGTAAGTTAAAATTAGTTTTGTAAAATTATCCTTCTACTTATTAGAAATCTGGTTTTGGTAATGATAGGTGTTTCTGGCATTCATGTATTTTGGCATAAATTTTGGATTAAGAGTGTAAAATGTTAATGGTTATAAATGTCTTCCCACTTCTGTTAATGTTACAAAAATAGCAAAGTGTGTACTGAGAAATTAAACTACAGGGCAAATGTTTGTTTATCCTCTGGTTTTCCCTATTTGTATGTGGTGTTTTAACTTTGTTTTTGTTTTTAATGTTTCAGGTCACACATACATGAAGCCAATGGAAAGTTGTTCCCTTCATCAGGTCCTCAGATAATCAAGGACAATGGAGCAAGAGAGCATATCCACCAGTCAAGTGAACAGAAACTTGAAACATCAAGTGAATGCAAGTTTTCTGAGTGGCTTAATACAGAAAATTCTGAGAGAACAGGTTTACTTTTTCACATTGATGATAATTCTGCCTCTGGAAAGAGAATGAACAGTAACGAAACAGTCTCACCATCTTCATTCTGGTCCTCACACGTGAGACCTGTTGGGTTAAAGCCAGAAACTGCTCCCCTCATCCAGCAACAAACTATGATGGAACAGTGTTGCTCTGAGAACTCTCTGTCCAGGGAACATGTAATTCAGTCAGCCTGCAGATCTGATGGTCAGATGCCAAAACCTGTTAGCCATATTCCACCTCCTTTGCCACCAAAGAAATATGCTATAACCAGTGTGCCACAGTCAGAGAAAAATGGTCCCACACATAATGTCAAACTTACAGAGACATTTAAAGTTAATTCTTCTAGTCTTCCAAAGCATAGTTTAAGTCCAGATTCAGAACCAGGTTCAGAAGTGGGTACATATATGAATGATGAAAGACTTAAGGAAACATTTCAAGTAAAAGAGCATATTGGCAACACACCAAACTACCTGTCCAGCTTTTCAGCTAAAGATTTTCAGGCAGACATAGGTACAGTTGTTGATGCATTTTGCCAACCAGAAATAGACTCTAGTTCTGCGTGTCCAAATGAGACCATTTCATTAACTACCTATTTTTCAGTTGATAACTGCATGACTGATACATACAGACTGAAATACCATCAGAGACCCAAGCTCTGTGTTCAAGAGAGCAGTGGTTTTTGTAATGATAATTCACTATCCCAGAGTGAAAGAGGATTAGGACCCATGTTACACAATAGTCTTGGTTCAAACTGCCCTTCTGAGCAAAGATATAAACCTAGTATACATTGTAGTAGATAAATGATGAAACTGTTAAGCTTATACTTCTCAGAGGCCATTAAAATATAATAAGAATTGACTGACCAAACCTGGTGATATACGATACGCCATGGCATTTTTAAAGTCATTAATCACTTTAACTTTCTATATATATTTTTTATTTTGTGATCAACTTATTGGATATTTTAGAGATTCCCTTTGAATAGCCTTGGTGTGCCTGCAAAATAGAAAATCAGGGCGTATGCAAAAAGTCACTGCTGCAATCGAATCAAATTGTAATTTGTTCCTGTATGTGTGGCTGGCAGACCCATAAGTATTAAACTAACCAATACTCACATATGTAGGTTGGTAAACAATGCTAATTGAAAAATACCAGGTGATACATAGTTTGTGTAGGCAAAGCAGTATTTGCTTTATGAAGAAGCACTTTCTAATGGGTAAGGAACCAAAAGTGGGCTTCTCCCATTTGTTTTTGACTTCTGTGATAGTCTACTACATGCAATCCCTTTAAGTGTCTTAAAAAAATATCAACCCATAAAATTATAAGCATTTGAAAAAAAGCCTTAACGATAAAGCAATTTGTAAATTACATTCTTAAGGTCAGAACAGAAGAAACTTAATTTTGCTCCTAGAACTTTTAGCTACAGAATGCCTAATTAACATAAATTAGGACTTTGTCTTTTGTATGTATTCATAAACTTACTTCAGCCATGTAAGCTAAAAATAAGTAAAATTCCTAACTTTAGTATATTTATTTGTTAACATTTTTTCTAATTTTATATGAAATGTGAAAGGTTTTATTTTGGTTTGGTTTACATTGGGCTGCTAATAACCAGTGTTAGGAATTAACTTCGGGCCCTCTTCTTGGGAATCTCACTGTGACTGCCTAAATTTCCCCTGCTGTAATCTTATGCCTTTATAGGTTGTCAACCCATTTTAGTGACCTTCAGATTCTTGAATTAAAAAATATTTCTGGGTTTCTAGATTGAATTGCTACCTTTCATAGAGGGTTTAATTTTAATGAAATGTATTAATATGAGCAACTCTCCCATTTTCCTACTCTAAACAGCCATTTTACCTTAACTACTTTCATTTTTAACTATTAAAAATAAAGGAGATTTCTATGATCTTGGTGACCTTGTAAATTACTTTAATTGCCTTATTTCATTAGTTGTCATTTTGTTTTGTACTAAGTTGGTAAACTTACTGTGATTTAGGAGTTTTTTATTGTCTACTTAAGAAAATTAAGAATTATACAATTAAAAATTTTCTTATATTCATTAATAAACTTTATACATATAACTTAATTCTCTAAACTGATTAGTAAATTTAACATTTTGACCAATTCCATAAATTGTTAAAATATTCCAAATGTAAATGTTTTAAAAGGACCATTTCTAGATAAATATAAAATAATTGCTTGTAAAAACCTAACATCACCGTTACCAAATCTTGATCAATTATTATCTTCCACAAAAGAAGTTTTTAAATAGCCTAACGGTAAATGTAGGTGATTATTACTTTATATTCTTTACTTTAGAAATACTTGAATATGAACTATGTTAAACTTTATCTTTTAAGCAAGCTTATTTTTAACATAACTTTTAGTATGGAGGGTTTGTAAATACTGTAAAGTTTTTTAAATTTGAAATGTCTAAATATTTAATTACTGCTTTTATAACATTGTAAAATACTAGAAAATGGACTTCAAGTATTTTTAATATCTTTCAAAAACTGTGTAGCTTTTTAAAAAAATGTATTATTTGAAACATTTAAACTTAGTTCTGATTTTTAACAGCAGTATCATAGATTTGTATTTTCAACTCAGATGAGTTGCAACCTCTGATTTTGGCTCTTTTTAAAGTACTGTTCAGTTGAAACCACCTGAATTGTATAATAGTACTAACAAACTAGAAACTGTTTTTGTTGATTCAACGCTCCAAATATAGATTTGAATACATAATTCCTAACTACTCATTCACATGTAAAAATTTTATTTCTAGGGTACCTAATTTTTATAGGTGTTTTCTTCTGGTTATAAAATTACGATTTCTGAAATAATGCAACCAATAATTGTTGTAATGTTCAAAATACTTATTTTCAGACTGTTCTATTTTTCTATGAAATCATTTTTTTCTGGTTCAGCCTTTTTTAAAAGATAAACTGATTTTTAAGTTAATATGGTTGGACTTTTCTGTGCATTCATGAACTGTGGCTTCCTTTTTCCCCATGTGGATTATTATTTTATGGGAAATGTAAGTCAACTCCAAGGGTACTTAGACTATCACTGATAATAAAATGTTATCACTGGAGTTTCCTTAGAGTGTAACTATAGTGAGGTCTAAAGTAGGGGTCCTATGGGAGTTGGCAGACTTTATAGAAAGACCCAGGTAGTAAATAATTTGGTCTTTGTGGACCATAGGGTTTTTGTAACAAACAACTACTCAACTCTGCCGCTGGTTAAAGAAGTATTTAAAGAAGCCATGAATGGTATATTAATGAATGGTATGTTTGTGTTCCAATAAAACTTTATTGACATTGAAGCTTGGATTTCATATAATTTTCACGTTATGAATTTTTTTCAACCACTTTAAAATGTAAAATGTAAATTTTAAAATGTAAAAATCATTCTTAGCTCACAGGCCTGATCAAACCATTGGCCATAGTTTGGTGACCCTGGTCCTAGTACATAATTTATGTTAAGTAAACTCAGTGACCCTAAATAAAATATCCTGTAGTCTCTGAATGTGTTCCCATGCCATTTAGGGACTAGATACGTGGAGGGGTTTCTATTGCAAATTTTCAGGTCAACAGACTCCTACTAAAGACTTCCTCACAATTGCTAGTCAGCTAGTTCATTTCAAATGGTTATTAAAATAATTATTTCATTTATCTGAAATGGTGTTTGAAATTTATAAAGGAATTTATCAGATTAAAATCACATTGATGATGTTATTCTTTGAATGTCTTTGTTTTTGTCATAGCAAGTTTGCCAACTTTTCTTGGTGTCCCATTCATCCTTTAGCCTTACCCATTTAGCCTTCAGGTGTGACCACTGTAAGCAGTCACTGTACTTGAGATGACACAGATCAGTGGTAGACATAATTTCTTATTCATCAGCTGCAGTAAAGATTCAGCCCTCATGCTGCCACCATTTTTGTATACCATTTATAGTCATGTCATAACACTAAGACCTTACTGCCTTCCCTCTATCAGAAGTTTTCAAAATCTCCAATAGTTGTGGTAGTGGGCTGATTCTGGGCTCAGAAAGATAGTAGGGATTATAAATCTTTGTGTGTAACCTAACATTAAGCTACATGGAAACTTAATCCTCTCAACACACTACTACCAAGTAATTTGTTTAAACAAATGCAAAATCCAAATCAGACCAAATTTAATTATATAATAAACATTTATTGGACAAAATTCTTAGCAAGCAGCAGAAAAATATTAATATTTGGTATACTCCATGAAATCCCAGTTCTTTGTTTCTTTAGATGCTTCAACCTTTGCATAAAAGGTTCTCTCCAGGCAGATGCAATAATATCCCGAAGGCGTAATTATTAACGGCATAGTTGACAATAGGCAACTAAAATCTTCCAAAATGAGTTCCAGATTGCATTTTAACTGCCATTGTAAAAGGGAGAGGATGTAGTTTACTAGATCTATGCCCTGTTTCTAAGGAAAGGGAATATCCTCAAAATATTGAGGCAATTCATACGTATCAAATGTCACCAATTTCAACAAGAGCCCATTTGTACCATATGTTACATAAAGGAATATCTGTTAGATAATAGGAATGGCTTCTGAAGGGCTTTTAGTAGCTGTTTTGGGAGTGTGACCTTTCTGATTAAATACTAGCTCATCTTTCTAGAATGTAAATTCTTGTTAACATTTAGATAAGTAAGAATGTAAGCTCTAAGAAGGCAGGGATTTTTCTGTTTTGCCCACCACTGATACCTGGCCCAGAGTAAATGCTCAAATATTTACTGAAAAGAGTAAATGTGCTCACTTTGCGAAAGTATTTAAGGTACAAATATTTTTAAAAAACATGTTCTGGCCACAAGCATTCTTAATGCAACCACAACAATAAAAAATAGGCTTGAGACACAGATTTATTTTAGGGAAGTTCAAAAGCCTAGAAGGGAGTGGCAGGATGCATCCAGGTGAGAAGACATGCACTCTAGATTTCCAATGTTGGATATTATATACTTTCTCTGAGATTGTATCAACCTGGCAACCGTAACAGAAGACCATTTAATCTAAAAATAAACTGTTACTTACATATTACACAATGTTACAATACATTGTGGGTCTGCATTTTCTGGATAGCTCTTAACTCTCTCAAAACCCTTCCCTTGCTTTTGACTGATTTCTTTTTAAATACTTCACCTTAATATTTCACCATATTTTTGCATCATACTTAACTCTAGCTAACCTTTAAGATGTTACAGGCTAGACATTACTGTATTTCTTAATGAATACACTAAACTCTTACATATAAATATTTTAATATTCAGCCCTTTAAAGCCATTAGATGTTTGAAAAGTTTTTAAACATCAATCAGAGTCTAGTTTTAAGAACTTAGCTATGTGAATGGGTGAGACCATTACCCATTTAATGTAGTCCCCAAAAAGAATAACAGAGTATGTAAAATGAAAGGAAAGTCCCTCAGAGTTTGAAGTTCTGTTGCACAATCCTTTCTTCTCCAAGAAGTTTGTAGTCCTTTTCAGAATCCACTCCAGGCACCCAACTTCTTAGTGTAGACACAGGCAAACCATTCTGTAAAAATCAAATACTTGTCAACACTGTTTCCTTCTTCCCATTTTAATACTTTACCCCAATAATGAAGATCTAAATTGTCTCAATCACTTGCACATTCCTAAATGATTTACGTATTGATGAGAGAGGGAAGGGGGAAAAAAAAAAGGCCTGGACTATTTTCTCTTAAGACTTCCATTTTATACCCAGAGGTGAAAACTCTTTAAAAAAAAAAAAATCACTATATTTGAGATATCAGCCTCTACCCCAAACAGGAAGGGAAGTAGAGGAGATTGGAAACTCTACAAATGGCTTAGCAGAGGATTTTATAGAAATACCCATCTCTTCCATTCATCCCACTCAACCCTCTGCCTTCTGATTTACCACACCATGCAACAACTCAGAGACAATAGGGCCTTACATACAATGTGCTTATGCCCAAAGCTGTGCCAAAATTTGGGGGTGGGGAAAGAATATATAATTGCTCATCAAGGATTGCAAATTCCTAAGCAGGACAGAGAGAGGTTTACTCATAGTGAGAAGACAACTCCAAAGTCCAAGAAAGTTCCACAATATCTAAATGAGCTGCATCGCTTTTCCTCCACAGGCTCTCTCTTCAGACTGCTGCTTCTCAACTTTTTACTCATCAACTCAGTCCTGTGTCCCTTTAGCTGTTCTGCTCCCCTGCCCCTTCTCTACATTGCTTTTTCTTCTCCCCTTCCAAAATCATCTTTTCAGACTGAGTGGCAATGAAAATGGAAAGCAAGGGTTCTGCAAGTGAAACCTGCATGATTTGGTGTTTGGGACTGTGTAGCTGTGTATAAAAGAAAGAGGAGAGTCAAAGAGGCCCAGGGTTCAGGGTTCAGTAAATTAACACTTACTTAAATGGGGTCATAAAAATAAGTCGATTTTTGTAAGAAGTTATTAAGAGTTCAGGTTTGGACCTGTTTGAGATACCTACTGAACTACTTACTCATGGTCAAACTAGTATAGGAACAGTAGCTTTAGTCAAGCGCTTGCTGATGCCAGAGAAAATGCAATTCGCTTTTAGATAAATTACGATCTCATTTAATCTTCACACCTGTGACCTGGTTATTACTGGCAACAAATGGTAAATGGAAAAATAAAGCTCAGAGAAGCTAAATGACTTCTTTAATTTCTTTGTGGTACTGCCAAAACTCAAACCCAGCGGGTTTCGTTCCAAAACATAAAAAAAAAAACAAAAAAAAAAACTATGAAGCCAAGTTTCTACCTCTTTTTTTAAAAAAAAAAATTTTTTTTTTTAATGTTTTATTTTTTAGGAGAGAGAGAGAGAGAGACAGCGTGAGCAGGGGAGGGTCAGAGAGAGAGGGAGTCACAGACTGAAACAGGCTCCAGGCTCCGAGCTGGCAGTCAGCACAGAGCCCGACGCGGGGCTCGAACCCACGAACTGCGAGATCATGACCTAAGCGAAAGTCGGACGCTTAACCGACTAAGCCACCCAGGCGCCCCACAAGTTTCTACCTCTTTGAAGACCCTCACTGAGGTGCCAAGGAAGAACATTTTCATTCCAGTCTCATCCCACTCTTCCCCAGCCCCCGACCCTGTCATTCACCAGCTGTATTATTACCTTGGCCATACCATACTCTCTGGAATTCAGCTACCTTGCCTACCCCCAAAATTGCAGTAGTGGTAGGTAAGCTCCATACCAGTTCAATTCTGTATTCAGAGTACTCACCAGGGTAAAAGATACACGAAGATAAACAACACCAGGTCGAAGAGGATGAAGAGCCAGAGATCCAACCAGTAGGAATGTTTTGGAAACCGGTCTGCCCTCGATTGAGACCGCACTTCGTGATTCTGCTGCTGTCTCCCAGCTTCACCCAAGGCTAGCCGCTCCCGGGGGCCGTTCTGACCATCTTCAGGCGCCGCGCCCGCCTCCATCTCGCACCCGACAACCGGCCGCAGTCAGAGCGGGTGAAAATCCCTCACGTACCGTACTTCCGCGTTCACCTTGCCAGAAATTGGCCACAGCCTGGCTCCTACGCATGCGCGCTCCCCGCCCCCCGGAAAAGGGCCCTGTACCCGCCTCTTCTCGCGCGCAGGCGCCGCTCGGCGGTACGCTGTGTCCGTGACAGCTAGCAGGCAGCTGGGCCTCTACCCGGAAGCGGAGTAAGAGGGCCCGCCCGCTCCGCCCTGCTGCGCCCTGGGGGAAGGCTGGTTTGACAAGTTTCGCTAGAAGAAAACCTCTCTGGCCGGACCGGAAGTCATCCCATTTCTGTCATGTGACGGATTCCATCCTGGAACTCCCCACAGTCACCTTTCCTTATCGGTGTATGGGTCCTTATGCCAAGGTTTTGGGGCCCCCTCTGATAGTTTTGTATTGTGTGTATAGCACGTTCCACTTACTTTATTTAATCCTGAAACAGCTATGTTCCGATGGAAGTCATAATTAGGAGCTTGAGTTCCTAAGGGGGCCAGAAAGCAAATCGTAATTTTGCATGTACCTCATGAGAGTGAATATAAGAATAATACAAAGGTTTGGGATGTGATCCCCTGTGAGACTACAGTGCTAGCAGAAAGAAAATTATTGATCATTGACAGTGAAAAAAGATTCTCCTCTACTTACCCTCTTTGGGTCTTCAGCAAGGCATAAAAATTAAACTGACATAAGACAGATTAACAGGAGAAAAGCATGCAAGTTTTATTAAAAATTTTTACACGTACATGAGAACCTTCACAAGAGAATGAAGACTTGAAGAAGTGACCAGTACAGAAAACTTTTATACCTTTTAGACATAGAACCAAATAAGACAAACGGGTTTGGGCCAAGGATAGTAAACAGTGGAGAAATGACTAGGAAGATAAGCATCAGTGTAACAAGTCTTGTTGGTATGATTTCTCAGCCGGCTTCCCCATCTCTGGTGAAGAGAATGTTTTTCTTCCTCCTGGTAGAAAGAGGGCATCTTTCACATGGGAGTTTTCTCTCCTGCCAGGAAGAATAAGGAAGGTCAGAGTGCTCCTCCTGTGCCTGCTGTTTCTCAGGCTCCTTTAACTTAAAATAATCAATGTGCCAAAGCAGCATATTTTGGAGTGACATGCTCTGAAGTCCTTCATTTTCTCTGTCTGAAAGTTTCTTAGAAGTTTCACATAAAAGCTAAATATGTGGCACTGGAAGGAAGAATTGGGTTAGTAGCCAAGTGACAAGGAGTCTATCTGCAAAGGGAAAGAAGAGCATAGATTTGAATAAGAATGAATAAACAAGAAATAACAAATCTAAGCACGTTTCCCCATATCCCCTTAAATCGGTCTCCCATGCCTGGGAATAGGTCACTCCTATAGAACAGCTGAACCTTATTTGTCTGACAGAGAGTGTGTAGCTTGTCTTTCTAAGGGTGCAGGGTAGACATTATTTGTCCCAAGCAATTTACGTAGAAGCAGCCTTCTTCACCAGTGACTGCATTAGCTCCTCCTCTGAGGCTGTCAGTGTGTGTAGCTGAAGGCAAGTTTGGATACAGTGGGGCCTAAACTATTAACTTCTGGTAGAATGGCTTCCGGTATTTGTGCAGTGATAACTAAACTCTTGTTCTATTACTATGGAAAGATTTAGAACTGCCTTTTCCAACTCATAAGTTCCAAAGCCTGGGAAAAGGGAGCCCAATATTGAGAAAAACCTTAGAATTGTGATGCACAAGCCAGTATTCTATAACATCTTGTCTAGTATATTGATGTGGCACTACTTGATGACCAAAGGAGCCCAAGTTTGTAATTTGGCTGGCATTTAAGGTGGAGTACCTGGTGACAGAGGGGGTCAGGAATCTGAGGCCACATTGTCTTGACCATCTAGGTGGAACTCTTTATGTACCTTATCATCACATAAGATTTAAAAAAACAGTATTGTTCATGGATAAGGTCAGAATGAAACTTGTGACTTACTAAGTTGGGGTTTGGTGTATCTTGTTACCTGTCATGTTGTTATCTGCACATCTCTGTCTTCCTTGTATCCCTGTCAGTCGATAGGAGCAGAACAGGTTGTGAAATATCTGATACAAGGGACCTGCAGTTAGGCCTTGGCAGCTGTAAGGTTTGATTTTGTTACCTGACCAAGTTAGTGCAAGTTTTTGGTCTCCCCATATGTAATCTTTGGCCTCTGGCAGCTCAACTGCTCCCAGGTCACACAAGGGTGACTTGTGAGTGAGCTGCAATATCTGGTGGTTTGGCAAGCATCCATACCGTAAGAGTCAGTAAGTATTGAGACCATTTCTGACCTTCATGAGAAGCTTGAGGACGCTGCCTGAGGAAGTGCACCTCAAGGTTTGATTGTAATATTGCCTCGGTATGTCAGGTGGGAAAAGTCCAGTACCATCGCAGTTTTCAACGCAAAGGGGATAAAAAATCCCTTCTAATGTCTTTTAGCAAAGGACAGTCTTTGAGCTTCCATAGAGGTTTCCCCATGTACTTGACTCACCAAAAGAAAAGAGTGATGTGTTTTTTGGTCGTGGATGCCATACCCTGTAATGCATCGATTTTCCAGAGTTAGTTTACAAGCTGGTCTTATTGGCGTGAATAAAAATTAATTGCAGATTCTTTTGCATGATCTCGATGTTGACATAACCAGCAATCAGATTGATTAGTTAATGTGGCCAGGGTTTGGAAAAGTGGTTTAAGGGGGTGTCAGTTCTGTGCATAACCTGCTGAGAAAACAGTAGGAACTAATAAATGAGACACCAGCTTGAAAGAGAGCCCATAATGAAAGATCAGAGTGAAAATGGGATAGATTGAGACAAGCAATCTCCAGTCAGCCTTTTAATAAATGGCTAAAGAAGGGAGAGGCTTTGTTAAAAGGAAGATCTTTTAAATTTTCCCTTTGGGAGTAGGAAGACCCAGAGGGAGAGAAACTAGGTGGAAGTGAATGTTTCTTGATCTGTGACCTTGGGAAAAGCTGTGTACTTCCTGATTTTGTCTGTTTCTAGGTGCCTAGGAATTTGCCTGGAAAATGTTAACTTTTTTTTTTTTTCAAAAAAACTTTTTGAAAAGTTCAACTTTTTTTTTTTTCAAAAAAACTTTTTGAAAAGTTCAACTTTTTTAAAAAGTTTTTCAAAAACTTTTAGAGTTTTTCTGTCATTTATTTATTTATTTATTTATGAGAGACAGCATGAGTGGGGGAGGGGCAGAGAGAGAGACACAGAATCTGAAGCAAGCTCCAGAGCCTGATGCGGGGCTCGAACCCACAGACTGTGAGATCTGACCTGAGCTGAAGTCAGATGCTTAATCGACAGAGCCTCTCAGGTGCCCCCTGGAAAATGTTAACTTTAAGGTCAACTTAGGGATGGTCTTCCAGTTGTCCTGGGAGTGCTAATCCTGGTCTAACTTGGCATGGTTTGTGTGACTGTACAATGGTAGCAGTGTGAGTGGTTAGCAGTACTTCCCAATGGTCTTCTCAGTGAGGTGACAATGTGTGCTTTCTTCCAAAAACCTTGATGTACATCTAATCTTCTGGTCAAAAGGGATGGCAAATCTTGCCATTCAGCAGAGGCTGTGCCATTTTAACCTGCTAATGATATCCTCCAGTTAAACTAGTTAGTTCTTGTCTATAGCTAGACATGGTGATATGGAGAACAAAGGCCAAAGAAATGTAGATAAAATTAAATCTCCTTACAACTTGCAGCCCACTGACAGATACTTGACACAGGCAGAATTTGATGTTCCTCAAGGAACTCTTGACTGCCTTAAGTTAATGCTTTGCTAGAGGCAAAAAGAAACCTTAGCTTGACATTAGTCTGACCTCTAGGATCCTATAAGTCTTCTTGAGGATATGAAAATCCTTTTGGATTTTATCTGTGCCCCTCCCAACTTAAAATATATAATCAACCACTTCTCACAGTCACCATTGCAGCTCTTCTGCCCCCGGGTCCTGTCCCAGGGTATAATAAAAACACTTTTTTGTACCATCTCAAGAAACCTTTCTTGATCTTCTGCTCTGGACCCACATCACATCAATAGCATCAAATTTTTCACTTAAGCCCCTATACTGTTCGCTCAGTCCAGGAACAGAAGGTTTAGAGATGCCAGGAGGAATAAAGTGACAAAACATTATTTCTAAAGATGTTGATAATGTCTTCTATTTGGAGTACTCCAGATTTTTATCAGGGCCAGGGCTAAGGCTTCTGGCCATTAAGTCCAGTTTCTTAACAGACTTTTTCTGAAGTTCTTTTGACGTATGGATTTTTATATTCTCTTTACCTTGAGGATTAGGGATGGTAAAAAGTATGAAATTTTAATGAGTACTCCAAAGTTTTTGCAAGCAAGTGGTTATTTTCTGCTATAAAATTACTTCCTTCCTGTGATCCAGTCCATAAAGGAATGCCAAAACAAGGAATATTCTCAGTTATTAATTCTTCACCATTGCTGTGGCCTTGGTACTTCTAGCTGGATAGTATTCGGTCCACCCACTAAATATACAGACATAACCAAATAGTGGAAATAGCCTGACACTGGAGACAAACCTATGGAATCAGTTTTGGAGTTCCACAAGAGGCAATGTGGGTCTTGGAGGATTTCCTGAGGTATTTTGGTTTCCTCTAGAAATTTGGTGAGATTTATAAGTTGTATACTGGGAAATAATTTGGCCAGAAATTTTATGGATGCCAGGGAAAAACCAATTCTTTTTTAACTCCTTAAATATCTCCCACCCACCCAGATGTTCCATCTGATGGGAGATGAGTACACGCCAAAAGGTCAAAAGAAAAGGGACCACAAGAAGTCTCTTTGACCCAATGTATAATCTAATTGTTTGGCAGCCTTTTGAATCCATTTGTCTTCTTCAGATTGTGGGGTATTTACCTGAATAGTTAATACTATCAGTCAAGGATAAAGGCAGGGTTTTAAATTGGGAGGAAAAAGAAAAGAGGTTCTGTTTAGGGCTGCAGAGGTTGTCAGCTCTGCTTTCTCTAGAGATAGAGTATCTGTGTCCTTAGTACGGCTACACAGCAAACAATATCAGTTTTAGCAGGGAAATGAATAGCTTGTATAGGGCACAATTATATGCCCATTGGTGAGAGGAGTACCAGCAGAGGATAAGAATCTACAGGATTTCCAGATTGTGTCAACAGCCTGATGGGCCCCAAAAGCATGTTTGGACTTGGTGTTAATTGTGGCAGTTTTTCCTTTTGCCAGTGTTCGGGCTCTGGTAAAAGCTATGAGTTTAGCAGCTTGAGCTGGCTAATTTTACAGTGGGCAGAGAGTGCCTCAGATGTTTTATGTGCGGAAACTATGGCACAGCCAGTTATTATGTTTCCCCAGAAATGTCCTCTGTAGGAACGATCACCAAATAGAACCTCAGACTGGGTTGTGTAAAGGGGTAAAGGGGGTGGTATCTGAGAGATCCTCTCATGGCTTTGAGGCAATTTTTTTTTTTTTTTTTTAGAGAAAGAGAGAGTGTGAACACGTGAGTAGGGGAGAGGGGCAGAGGGAGAGAGGGAAAATCTGAAGCAGGCTCCAGGCTCCGAGCTAGCTGTCAGCACAGAGCCTCATGCGGGGCTCGAACCCACGAACCGTGAGATCATGACCTGAGCCGAAGTTGGCCACCCGACCGACTGAGTCACCCAGACGCCCCGACAATTTCTGTATTTGTAAAGTAATCCTGTGAAAATTACAAATTAATCCTGTATTTGTAAAGTAATGCTTTCCATTATCAAGGCAGGGATAAAAGAGTAGTCAGATTTTAAGTGTTACAGCGATGGAAGATGACAGAAGGGTTAGATCATAAGGGCCACCAGGTAGAGAGGTGTGGTGTTTTATGAACATAAACGAGCACAGAGGTGAACAGGGAGCCTGATCTAAGGGCACTGACTTTGTTCACTTAGGGAGGCAGCTGTGGCCACTGCACACAGGCATGAGCGTATGCCTGCTGTCACCGGATCCAGCTGACAGGACCTATCCTGGCAGAGATTCTCCTGGAATTCCCATGGCAATCCCAGTATTTTTGTGGCAATATAGGCGAAAAGGTTTGTCAAAATTAAGTAAGCTGAGAATTGCGGATATTCACAGTGCTAATTTTAAGCCTTCCAAGGAGATTAATTAATGAGGACCTGAAGTGAGCTCTGAAGCAGTGTATCTAGGAGGAGGCTTTGGAAGGTTTAGCCAGGGCGGCAAAGTTAGGAATTCATTTGTGGCAGTAGCCAGTTGCCTCTATATGTAGCTGGTTTTTCATTTGTGGAAGAGGGATAGACAAAACTGACTCAAGGCATTTGAGAGTGAGTTTTTGAATGACTTGGGATATGTCATGTCCTAAGTAGGTAATAGTTGTTTGTACCCCTTAAAGTTTAGAGTAGGAGGATTTATGGTCTCTTTCAGCCCCTATAAGTGCATGCTGCTTAGTTTGGTTACAAAGTGAAAGATCATCAACATAGTGAACGAGCGGAGAGCTTTGGAATCTGAGCTGGCTTTAGGGACTTGGGAAAATCTGTCTTGAGGGAGACTTGCAATATCCCTGAGGTATACCAGTCTATGTTAATAGTCTCCCTCTAAATGTAAATACAAAGAGGAATTGTGAGTCAGGGTACAGTGGAGTTGAAAAGAGAGCCAAGCAGAGGTTAATTACTGTAAGTCAGTCTGGGTCAGCAGGAATTGAGATAAGAATGGTCGCTGAATTAGGGACTATGGAGGGATGAGGAATTACAAAGACGTTAATGGCTCTCAGATGTTCTGTAAATCAATAGATTTGATTCCATTCTGAGTCCAATTTCCCTCTTTACTGGTAAGATTGTAGTGTTACAGAGCGAGAAAGTAAAGAATATCCTGCCTTAAAAGAGAGTAGGTTCAGTTCCTCGCTGCCCACACTAAGGAGGGCACTAATGAGGGTGGCACTGGGTTACCCTTGGGGGAAGTTTGTTCCTTTTCCAGGTAATACGCACAACTCTCCATGGCTGTAACAATTTGTTACTCATTTGCATGTGAGGCCTGGGTGCTAGTTGGGACATCTTTTAAGACTGCATCCTCTTCAGAAGATTTTCAGTTGAGATGGGTTTCCATTAGGGAAAAGAAGTTTGCTGTTTGGTCAGATGCAGGAAAATAAAAACATGTTTCTCATTACACTGTATGGTGGCATTAAATTTACATAGCAAATCTCTACTGAAGAGATTTGCTGGGGAAGGCATGATGGGTGTCATGAGGGCCTAAAGGTATCCCGGAGGCCTGGGATATAGACAGTGAAATAGGTGGTCCAGAGACTGAAAGCTTGAATAGAATCAGAGGTGACAGGTAGAGATAAATCCTCTGAACAGATGGCAAAGTCACACCGGTGTCAGATAAGAAGTAGTTCCTGATCCTCTACTCTGAGTTTGCTGGAGAGCTCTGGGGTACCCCTTGGGGTCAGTTGACCCCATCCAGAGGGTACAGTCCCACAGAAGAGGAAAAGGGGAGTGAACCCTCTGAGGGTGCTGGGGTCTAGAGAGGTGGTTTTCTAAGCTCTCCCCCCCTTTTTTTTACAGCTATTAGAAATAAAAAACAAGAATACTCATAACAGAAAATATCAGAATCACTACGCCTAAAGCACTAGTTCACACCACTGTTTTCCTCTGCTCATCTAAATTTGGAAAAGGAAAAAGATGAGGAGAGACTCAACACTTTTGTCTGATTGGATCTTGCGGGTACAGACCCAGGAGACTGGTAAGAATTCTCACCTTGTGCTGGCTGTCAGAGGTCCCAAGATGTCTCAGCTATAGCAGCCGTGGACTGGGCAGTGTACAGCCAGTGACATCCCATCCTTGTCAGCAGAACTGTAGGTGAGGAAAGATTCTCCTTGACTACGCTTCGTGTCTCCAGTAGGGCCTAAAAGTTAAACGGACACAAGAAAGTTTAACAGGAGTGGGCACCTGGGTGGCTCAGTCAGTTGAGTGTTGGACTCTTGATTTTGGCTCAGTCATAGTCTCATGGTTATGGGATCAAGCCCCAAGTTGGGCTTCGTGCTGAGCTGAGCATGGAGCCTGCTTGGTTCTCTCTCTCTCCCTCTGCCCCTTTCCTCCACTTATGTGCGCTCTTTCTCTCAAAAAAAAAAAAAAAAAAAAAAGATTAACAGGCAAAAGCATATAATTTTTTTAAATTTTTTTTATATGTACATGAGAACCTTCACAAGAGAATGAAGACTTGAGAAGTCACCAGGACAGAAAGCTTTTATACCTTTTAGACATAGAACCAAATAAGACAAATGAATTTGTGTCAGGAGTAGTAAACTGTGGAGAAACGACTAGGAAGATAAGCATCAGTGTAACAAGTCTTGTTGGTATGATTTCTCAGCCGGATTCCCCATCCCTGGTGAAGAGAATGTTTTTCTTCCTCCTGGTAGAAAGAGGGCATCTTTCACATGGGAGTTTTCTCTCCTGCCAGGAAGAATAAGGAAGGTCAGAGTGTCCCTCCTGTGCCTGCTTACTTCCCAGGCTCCTTTAACTTAAAATAATCAATGTGCCAAAGCAGGATATTTTGGGGTGACATGCTCTGAAGTCCTTCACCATACTGCCTAGATTTTCCCTGGTGGCTCTAATTTTAAATATTTTGTTTCCTTTTTCACATTATGAATCTCAGATTGTTCGAAAATGCAGGTATGTATTAGTGGTTCTCTTAGTACATATGAATGAAGATATGACTGTGTGCCACTAAATCTTCATAAAACCTCTTTGAAGCTGTGATTACTCCATTTTACAGAATTAGAAAGTGAGACACAAAAGGAGTACACAGCCTACATTACTAAAAAAAATATATATGTATAAAGCCTAGAATTGATTCCAAATCCAGCATTTTTAATGCTCTTCTACAGATGCCCACACCTGCTTTAATTCCCTCTGAATCAAGTACCCAGTTATAGAGACAAACATAGTCTACTACCTTAAATAAAAATACCATCGTCCTTTTGCTTTGTAGATTTGGGGAATGAGAAGACCATTGCCTGAAAATAAGCTAGACTAGTGATGTAGCGCAGATTATAGGCTGGTAATAGATTGGAAAAGACCCTCATCATAGTGACATTGAGACTTAACAAAAATTAATGGAGGCAAGTAAACTATTGCCCATATAATGATGGAAGTGTTCTTTTCAATGGCAAGATTGAATCAGTCACTTCTAGTTATTGAAATAGGATTGATAAAAATCATTGAAATTGTAAGTGTAGAAGTAGCCTGACATAAACTGAACAAGTTCTGAAATGGTTTGCAACTTGTCCTTGGCAAAGAGTCACATGATCATCTGTGAGAGGATGTTGGTAGTAGGGTCTGATTTCTTGAGGAGGAAGGTCTGTCACATTTGGGAGAGCAATTGATGCAAACAGAAAAGGGTCATTTAGACTAAATTCATTTCAAAGAGCCTCTCACCTATTCAGACTTCACTCCTGTAAAAACTCCAGTGATTCTTGATTATTTTACCTGATAGAAATGAATATGGAGTATGGTGGTGGAATTCACCATGTTCCTTTAATTATAAGCAATTTAATTTCAAAGAAAGTACTTTATTGAAATCCAGATAGACTGTCAGTGATATAGGAGCTCAGCATTTTCCCTGAAGCCTTTCTCCCTGATATGTCCAAGCAAAAAATAATGTACCAGAAAGTACAGAATGAGTTATTGTACTGCAACCATGATCCAGCATGTTCATGATACTGTCAACACAATTAATCTGATTGGAGCTAGGGTAGAGAAGATAGTGTATGAGAATGCCATTACCATCAGGCCAAAGATAGGTATTTTTAGGAAGACATTCCAAACTTCTGAAATTCAAGTGCACTAAGTTCTCAAGAGGAAGGTGATAAATCATGCTTTAACCTAAGGCAATAATACAGATTTCTTCAGGCAGCTGTCAAGTTAGTATGTCCATGTATTAAATCATCCTCATGATCATCCTAGGAATTAAACTAATTTTACAGAGTAACCTCTCCAACAGTGGGGGAAAAAACCTTTGCTACTTATCATCTGGATACATGGGTTTTTCTTAAGTTACCCCTTTCACATCTTCATTCCATTTTTGTCTCCTTTCCAAATTGAATGAGTGTTCCAATAACTCTGTTGATTTGTACACCACGTGATTTCTCCGTCTTCAGGGGAATTTTGTCTATTTGTTTTTTCCATCATCATTGCTGTTTACTTCTGTTACAGTTTCCTTTGAGCATTGTATAGTCATCATAACTAATTGCTATTTGTTGCAGCTTCCCTTTTATCTTCATCTTGGCCTTCAGCACCTCCCATCCATATATCCCACCATTAGTCTGTCTCCACCCTTCTCAGCCAAACTCCTGTCCAGCAAACATATTTTGCTTCAGCCAGATTGCCGTCTTCCATCTTTCTCAGGGAAACTGTTCTCTTGGCCTTTGGGCTTTGGTGCATGTTGTTCTCATTAACCTGTAATGCCTCCCCTCCTATCCTAATTCTACCCATCCTTTCTTCAACTCAAATGCGAACTTCATAAAGTTTTCCTCTAGAATTAACATTGACCTCTCCATTCTCAGCATTTCTAACATACCAGTTGTGAAAACTTCACATTTAATTTGTCCCCACCTATTTCATATACCATGCTTTCTTCTTGAGGAGAGGGTTTTATTCTCAAGATCAAGGCAGTAAAGTATTTGCTTCCATACTTTTCTTACCTTCCTTTTGCATTAGTTATTATCCTCTACATTGTTGATGAGGCTGTCTCATGGACAGATCATTTTTCAAAATTTTTCTATCTTCAACTCAAAAAACACCAACATTTTCTTGACATATTCTGGCACACTGGCTTGCTTTATAGCACAATGTTATATAAATTTTCTCCCCTATTAGAGTACTCAGTATCCTTTAGAAGGGAAACTATATATTTTTTTACCGTCTTTGTTGCTTCCACAGTCCTTCAACAGTACCTTGAACATAGAAAAATTTATTCAATTACATTTGGTTGTGTTCTGCAACCACTGATACAATCCTGGTCAAAAAATACTTGTGGAGTTACCTCTGTGGTAACATAGTAGTATAATGATACCACTAAGATATGTCGCTACTGATCTATCACTCTCAGTAAGGATACTTCCTGAATTTTTTTTCCCCAGTACTAGTAATGAACATGCACTAATACATTCTCCTCTTTTGGATTTCTTGTCTTTAATTTCAGTAAATACTCTTTGAATGCCTCCTGTGTGTCAGGCACTGTCTGAGGAGCCAAAGAAGACCTAGGTGCAGTGGTCATTTAATTCATTAGCAGTACTGACTGAGGACATTTAGCAGAGCAATGTGATGTTCACTCTGTCCCAGAGCCCTGAGGTTCTGCATTATGGTTTTGGTGTTAGGAGGGTTGAGCAGGATTGGCTGTGAACAAACTACCTATCCTCTTCCACCTACCTTCTCACACATATGCACACTTCAACTACAAAAGCTCAGTTTTGTTTATTTAAATTTTAGAGTTCCATAAAAGATTTTCATTTCAAAATAAAGAAGGCATTCTGCTTCCTTATTAAATTTTAAAAACAACTTCGGTATGGCAAGGCTTAACTTGGTAGGCATAGATGACAAAGATGTTGAAACATACAACCTAGAAATCTCTTTACACTGATCAACTGAGTGATCAGCCTGGTTGTTGTTGTTGTTTTTTTTGATAATTTTTTTAATGTTTATTTATTGTTGAGAGAGAGAGGGAGAGCAGGAGAGGGACAGAGAGAGAGGGAGACACAGAATACGAAGCAGGCTCCAGGCTCTGAGCTGTCAGCACAGAGCCCGACGCGTGGCTTGAACCCACAGACCATGAGATCATGACCTGAGCTGAAGTTGGACACTTAACTGACTGAACGACACAGGTGCCCCAGCCTGTTTTTGTTTTATTGAAAGGTGTTGGAGGGATAGTCATTGAGGGTGAAGAATGAAAGAGAAGTCAATACTTGACAAGTCTTTGGCTTCCAAGAGTAGACATGGCAATATTAACATAGGCATGAATGGAATAACTGTTAAGTAAATGGATGCCAAGGTGATAACTGCTATATATATATATTCCTAAACTAAGCAACTCAGAGCCCTCATAGAATGTGCCAGCTATATATGTATATAAAACATTAACCAGAATTAAACTTATTTTATAAATGTGAAAAATGTCAACATATTAACAGCAGTTATCTCTGGAAGATGGGATCACAGATCACTTTACTGTTTGTGCTTTTCAATATTTTCCAAATTTTCTCAATAAAAATGCATTAGAAGTTCAGAAGAAAGTTTATTTGAAAACAAGTAAGTTTAAAAATAAGCAAGAGATAACTTAGCCCCAAATTATTATTTAATTGTTTTTAACATCAGATCATAAGCAGCAGAACATAACTATGAAGGGATTATAATGGCATATAATAGTGCTTTTGAAACTACTTTTCATGGAATTCTATGATTCTTCAGAGGCTGATATGAAATGGAAGAGAGAGCTGCAGGAAATGAGGCTTCAAGCCCCTAGTAGAGAAGGTCAACCTTTATGTTCCTATCTATAAATATGCCCTGTTAGAAGACAGATTTACTTTTTTTTTTTACTATGTTTTCTTTTAATTTTTTAATGTTTTATTTATTTCTGAGAGAGAGAGAGAGAGAGAGACAGCATGAGTAAGGAAGGGTCAGAGAGAGAGGGAGATACAGAATCTGAAACAGGCTCCAGGCCCTGAGCTAGCTGTCAGCACAGAGCCCAACGCAGGGCTTGAACCCACGAACTATGAAATCATGACCTCAGCCAAAGTCGGATGCTTAACTGACTGAGCCACCCAGATGCCCCAGATTTACTTTTTTTTTTTTATCCTTCTCTGGTGAGAACTGTGTCAGAAAGTCACCTTGGGAGACCCACATTCAAATAGGTGGAGTAGGCAATGCCAAGACTCCAGAAACATTGAAAAATAAGCAGAAACTATTTGAAGCAAGTTTGTCAGAACTCTGGGAAATAGTCAAAGATTTACAACAACCAAGCAAATTTTGAATCAAAATATATGAAGAAGACAAGGGCAGAATTAAAAGAAGAAATAGACAATTCTACAGTACTAGTTAGAAATTTCCATATTCCACTTTCAATAATGGGTAAAACATCTAGACAGAAGATCAGTATGAAAATAGAGGTCTTGGTGCACCTGGGTGGCTCAGTCAGTTGAGTGCCTGACTCTTGATTTTGGCTCAGGTTATGATTCCAGTGTCATGGGATCAAGACCTGTGTTGTACTCTGTGCTAAGCATGGAGCCTACTTGAGATTCTCTCTCTCTCTCTCTCTGTCTCTCTGTCTCTCTCTCCCTCTCTGTCTCCCCTGTCTCCTCTGCCCCTCTCCCCTGCACTCTCTTTTAATAAAAATTTTTAAAAAATAAAGGTTTTGAACAACTCTACATATTAAATCTAATAGACATATATGGGATACTTCACCAAACAGCTATAGAATGTACTACATCAGTTCTAACCCAGGCAGAGTAGAATAGTGTATTGGCTTTAGAAACTGGGAAGAATAAAGTTCATGAGGTTTTTAACACTGCCAACTCACAAAGTATTCCCACACAAATTCCCACTCAAAATAAATGAAGAGGCTGTTGCTCTTTTAATAATGCTCATTCAGTTCATTATTCTGCTCTTCCTAAACTAAGCAACTCAGAGCCCTCATAGAATGTGCTAGCTAGTTAGGCTCTTTACATTGCAAATCCCAGAAAGTCGCTAAATGTAACTCCAGGGCTATTTTAATACTGTTGTGGGTCCAGAGATCCAAACCCAAGGCTCTTACTCTACCTAATTATCATATAAGGCACACTTAGAATGACACATACTCTCACTTCTTTCAGGTTATTGCTCAAACATAACCTACTCAGGTTATGTCCTTGAACACCCTATTTAAAATCTCACCCCTGGCACTCCTCTTTATCCCTCTTCCTGGCTTTATTCTCTGTAGCATTTATGCCATCTAATACACCATATATTTTACTTCTTGTATATTATCTGTATCCCCTCCATGAAGACAGGGATTTTTGGGTTTTCTTATCGTTGTTGTTCACTGTTGTATCTCTAACAGCTAGATCAGCACCCACATATAATAAATGCTCAATAAATATTTGCTGAATGATATTTTGGAAGAAAATTTGCCTACATTATCACATCAAATTAAACTGAATCTGGACTTCAAAACCTATAGACTCTAGAACCAGACTGCATAGGTTCAAATCCTGGTACCACCACTCACTGGCTGTTAACCTTGGCCAAGTTATATAACTGTTCTTTGCCTCAGTTTCCTCTTTTATAAGATGAGGATAGTAATACTAGTTCTTATTGTATAGAATTGTTGTAAGGATTGATGTGAGCTGATTTTTATAAAGCTCTTTAAACAACAACTAGCATTTAATAAACACCATATGTGTTAACTTGTAGTGGTAGTAAGAGTTGCATTGAACTGTGTCTGAATGTGTTCTGTGGGCAAAACATTTGTTTAGATTTCACAGTTTCTTCTTTGTATTTTGGAGCAAATTTGTATTTTGAAGATTTTGTAGGCCCTGGGAAGTAGCATTTTCATGTATTGTTACAAATGAAAAGAATTTGAAATGCATGTTAGGCCTCTATGAATTCAGGAAAGCCTATATAATCAGGCATCTTAGGAAAAAAGAGGCCAATGGAAAATATAATCTAAGATATTGCATGTTTCTATGAGAGTCTACACTACTTCTTTGTAACACATATCACAGTTGTTTTTATTTGTTCAGTGTCCGTATTCTACCTCTAGGTTCTAAGCTTCTAAGCTAGATTCAAAGCTCCATGGGAACAAAATAGGTTTGTCTTGTTCACCACTGAAACTCATATCATATTTGTCACATAGTAGGTGCTTAATTCATATTTGGTTAAAGAAATATGTATCCTTGGCCACCTAGGATCCAAGGATGCTATGGTGAACAAGTTATACTTTTATCCACCAGAAGCAAGAATTCATTATTTCTACCTCTAAAAACCTACTATTGCAGACTCTTTTCTTCTATCCAGTTTTTTATCAGAACTCAATCATGACCCCTTTTGCCTCATGGCCTCTGTTCTCTGCCTTTTCGTCTGAGCCTTTGACCTTTTGCCCATCATTACTAGCTGATGACTTTTTCCATGTATTGAAGTCAAATTTCCAAGAGAGACTCTAACTGGTTTAATTAATTAGTATTATTAATCTTGGACAAAATTCTCATAGTCTGCTCTCAAGTATTATAGATTGACTGTCCTTGCATCAGCTGGCATAATCAAATGGCCAGGGTACTGGTGACCTGGTTCAGAATAAGCTTATCTGGATATAAAGAATAACTAGAACTGATTCCCTCAGTAGAGCTTCCCTGCATATGTTATCAGAATATAGGATGGTGACGGCTGGCTTGCTGAGGCTGAGGCTTTTCAGCATGCCCCATTTATTCATTCAACTACAATTATTCATGTTTACTTTGTGCTAAAGAGGTATGGTGGGGTGTAGATATAACTCTCTATCCTAGCCCTCCTAAACCTCACAGACTAGAGGAGACAGTCAAACAAACTGAAAACAGAATAATGATATTGGTGAGCACATTGTGCTATTGAATCACAGAACGAACAGCCAGTGGGGATTGGGAGCATGAAATAAGCTCCATCTTCACTCAGGTTTTCCTGTTGTAAGGATGTGTTGAAGAGAAGTCCTGTGTCATGTTTATGTCCTTTGATACCCTTGTTAATCTTGATATACTATATAAAAAAATTATCTAAAGCAAACCAAGAAATGGCATTAAGCATAAACTCCTTAACCAAAAGGACTTCTGGGTTTTTTAAAATTTGTTTGTTTTAATTATATTTTATAATCTCCACACCCAACGTGGGGCTCAAACTTAAGACCCCAAGATCAAGAGTCACATGCTCTTCTGACTGAGCCAGCCAGGTTCAACCAGGCCCTGGACTTTTGTTTGTTTTTGAGTAAGGAAACAGAGTCTTTCTTTGGCTTTCAGATATTTTCTCCAGTAAGTGTAATGAGTGTATAAGAATTGTTTGAAAATAACCAGTTATACCCCTGTAGTCTGAGTGATGTGGGCTTAAACTGAGCTGAGATCTGGGGAGAACTTCCTCCAGATTTCAGATTTCTGTTATTCTTCTCCCTTAACAGCAGCCGTCACCAGCAATTATTGTACAGGTATTTAAGTTCCCTTTGAAAAAATATTTTGAGTACAGATGACACACAGTGCTACATTAGTTTTAGGTATACAACTTGGTAACTTGACAAATTTATACATCATGCTGAATTCCCTTTTTCCTTTATGTTAATCTACATATTATAGAAAGGAGTGCTTCTGGTAACCCTTCATTCTGATAGAATTCATAGTGGGGATAGATATTCTATAATGAGAACCTCCCTGGAACACTAATTTTTTTATTGGTGGCTATTAATTTGCTCGGCGTCCCCTAACTTTCTTCATCTTCTGCCACTGACTTGCTTACCATTTTTTCCCCCAGTCAATTCTCCAGTAATGTCTTCTTTCCCCAATAGCCTGAATGTAGGTCATTGGGTCTGAAGGTCATAGATATACACCATCTTGCATATTAGCATACACTGAATATAAAAGTGTAACTTTATCCCTACATGACCACTCAGTTTTAAAGATGATGATGGTATTCTAGGTGTTATGATTTAGACAGAAGATGACCCTGAAAATTTGAATTCATTCGATGAAGCTCTTAATGACCTAAATATCTCTACTGATGGGTGTTCATCATTGATGCTTGGCATATAGTGCTTTTTAAAAATTGTTTTTTGTTGAATAAAGAAAAGCAGATATAAGGGATTGTTCAAGTGGACAGGTATTTGTTATTACTTTAGTTTGGAAGTTGTAACTGGGGAAGACTTAATAATTATTGTTTTAAACTGCAGAATATGTTAAACCATTTTGGGTCATCCTTTGGACACTGAAATATAAAGACTTTTTGAAAGTCTTTGAAAGAGTTTGTGTCATTGACCAGTAGATGGCAGACTTATACTATAGTTCAGAGAAAGCAAGTAGTTGGAGAAGGTAAAGAAACAGTTTGAAGTATCCATCCATAGTAACCTTCCTCCCCTTCTGATTCCCACAAAACCCCTTCTCATTTGCATTCTATCCTGGACCCAGAGCCTGAACTGGAAGCATGAAGCCTGCTTGGGATTCTCTCTCTCTCTCCCTCTCTCTTTGTCCCTCCCCTTCTCATGCTCTCTCTCTCAAAATAAATAAATAAACATTAAAAAAGTAGAAAAGAAAGAATGCAAAAAAATTTACGTTTCTTTGGTGGTTCTGATTCTTAGCCAGGTCTGAGAATCACTAGTGTAAAAAACATAATTTAATTCTTTGACATAGTACATCATTTATGTCCTATTATATTATTCTGAGTGATATTTATGGGGAAATATACATATCTACACTCAGAGAAGGGGACTAGGAGGATATCTATCAAAATCAGAATGGTGATAATCTCTGGATTATAGGTTTATGGAAATATTCATTTTGCAATTGCTTTTCTTCTGAGTTCTATTTGAATGTATATTATTTTTATAATAATAGATGATTCTAAGGAAAATATTTACAACCAGTGTAAGATTTATTTTTGTTGAGGTATAATTGGTATACAATGTCCTGTTATTTTAAGGTATACATCATAGTGATGCCATATTTTTGTACATTATGAAATGATCCCCATAATAAGTCTAGTTACTGACACCATACAAAATTATTACAGTATTATTGAATGTATTTCATTTCTGTACATTACATTCTTAAGACATTTACTTTATAACTTGAAATTTATACCTCTTAATTCTCTTTACCTACACTGTCCATCCCTCAATACTTTCCCACTCTGGTAACCAACTCTGGTTTATTTCCTGTATCCATGACTGTTCCTGTTTGTTTTATATGTTTGTTTGTTAATTTCTTAGATTGAACATCTAAGTGAAATCATATGGTATTTGTCTTCCTCTGTCTGACTTATTTCATTTAGCACACTACCCTCTCGGCCCATCCATGTCACAAATGATAAGATTTCATTCTTTTTTTTATCGCTGAGTAATATTCCAGTGTGTGTGTGTGTGTGTGTGTGTGTGCGTGTGTGTGCGTGTATCTTCCTTATCCATTCATCTACTAATAGGTTGTTTGATTGTTTCCATATCTTGGTAATTGAAAGTAATGCTGCAGTGAACATGGAAGTGTAAATATCCCTTCAAATTGGTGTTTTTGTTTACTTTGGATAAATACCACAAAGTGGAATTGCTGGATCATATGGTAGTTCTGCTTTTAATTTTTGAGGGGAACCTCCATGCTGTTTTCTATAGTAGCTGCACCAATTTACATTCCCATCAACAATGTATGAGGGTTCCCTTTTCTCTACATCTTTGCTAACACTTATTTTTTGTCTTTTTAATAATAACCAATCTGACAGTTGTGAAGTAAAATTGTGGTTTCGATTTGCATTTCTCTGATGTTGAGCATCGTTTCATATGACTATCAGACATCTGTAAGTCTTCCCTGGAAAAATGTCTATTCAAGTTCTCTTCCCATTTTTAAAACAGGGTTTGTTTGTTTGTTTGTTTGTTTTTGATATTAGGTTGTGTAAATTCTATATATTTTGAATGTTAACCCTTTCTCAGATGTCTGATTACAGAAATCTTCTCCCATTAAATAGGTTGCTTTTTCATTTTATTGTTGGTTTCCTTCTCTTTGCTTTTCACTTTGATATAACCCATTTATTTATTTTAGCTTTTGTTACTTTTGCCTGAGGAGACTAGTCAAAAAAAATTTCTAAGACTGATGTCAAAGGGTTTATGCCTGTATTTTCTTCTAAGAGTTTTATGGCTTCAGGTCTTGCATTCAGATCTTTCATACATGGTGTGAGATAGTGGTCCAGGTTCATTCTTTTGCATGTAGCTATCCAGTTTTCCCAACAGCATTTATCGATGAGACTCTCGTTTCCCCATTTTATGTTCTTGACCTCTTTGTCATAAATTACTTGACCATATAAGCATCAGTTTATTTCTGGACTCTCTATATTATTCCATTAATCTGTGTGTCTGTTTTTATGGCAGCACCATATTCTTTTGATTACTACAGCTTTGTAGTATAATTTGAAATCAGGGAGCATGATACTTCCAGCTTTGTTTTCCTTTCTCAAGATTGCTTTGGCTATTTGGAGTCTTTGTGGTTTCAAACAAATTTTAGGATATTTTGTTTTAGTTGTATGAAAAATTCAAAGGCATTTTTCCTGGGGATTGCTTTGAATCTGTAGATTTCTTTGGCTAGTATGGACATTTAAATAATATTAATTCTTCCAGCCTTTGAGCACTGTATGTTTTTTCATTTGTTTGTGTCACTTCAGTTTCTTTCATCAGTGTCGTATAGTTTTCAGAGTACAGGTCTTTCACCTATTTGGTTAAATTTATTCCTAGGTATTTTATTCTTTTTGATGCAATTGTAAATGGGATCATTTTCTTTATTTCCCTTTCTGATAGCTTGTTATTAGTGTGTAGAGATGCAACCAATTTCTGTATATTAATTTTGTATTCTGCAAGTATACTAAATTCATTTATTAGCTCCAATAGTATTTAGGATTTTATGTATATAGTATCATGTCATCTGTAAATAGTGACAGTTTTACTTCTTTCTTTACTATTATTTATTTATTTATTTTCACTTTTCAGATTGAGAGAGAGAGGCAGAGAAAGAAAGCATGACTTGGGGCAAGCAAAGAGAGGGAGACACAGAATCTGAAGCAGCTGTCAGCCACAGAGCCTGATGCGGGGCTTGAACCCACAAACTGCATGATCTTGACCTGAGCCAAAGTCAGATGCTTAACTAACTGAGCCACCCAGGCACCCCTCTTTCTTTCCAATTTAGATGCCTTTTATTTCTTTTCCTGGCCTAATTGCAGTGACTAGGATTCTCAATATTGTGTTGTATAAAAGTTGTGAGAGTAGGCATCCTTGATATTAGAAATCAGGCATCATCCTGATATTAGAAAAAAAACTTTCAGCTTTTCTCTCTTGAGTATCATGTTAGCTGTGGATTAGTCATATATGGCCTTTACAGGTTGAGATACATTTCTTCTACACCCACTTCAAGAGTTTTTATCACATGGGGCGCCTGGGTGGCTTAGTCGGTTAAGCGTCCGACTTTCGCTTAGGTCATGATCTCGCGGTTCGTGGGTTCGAGCCCCGCGTCGGGCTCTGTGCTGACTGCCAGCTCAGAGCCTGGAGCCTGTTTCAGTCTGTGACTCCCTCTCTCTCTGACCCTCCCCTGCTCACGCTGTCTCTCTCTCTCTCCTAGAAATAAATAAAACATTAAAAAAAAAAAGAGTTTTTATCATAAATGGACACTGAATTTTGTCAAATGCTGTCTCTGCATCTATTGAGATGATCATATGAATTTTATGCTTTGTTTTGTTAATGTGGTATATATCATGTTGATTGATCTATGGAAGTTGAACCATTCTTTTTTTTTTAACATTTTATTTATTTTTGAGAGAGAGATAGAGACAGCATGAGCAGGGGAGGGTCAGAGGGAAAGGGAGACACAGAATCTGAAACAGGCTCCAGGCTCTGAGCTAGTTGTCAGCACAGAGCCCAATGTGGGGCTCGAACCCACGAACTGTGAGATCATGACCTGAGCCGAAGTCGGATGCTCAACAGACGGAGCCACCCAGGTGCCCCGGAAGTTGAACCATTCTTACATCCTTGAAATAAATCCCACTTAATTGTGGTATAAGTTCCTTTTAATGTACTGTTGAATTTACTTTGCTAGTGTTTTGTTGAGGATTTTTGCATATGTGTCCTTCAGGAGTATGGGCCTGTAATTTTCTTCTTTTGTGGTGTCTGGTTTCAGTATTGGGTAATGCTACCCTTGTAAAATTAGTTTGGAAGCATTCCTTCCTCTTCAATTTTTTGGAATAATTTGAGAAGGAGAGGTATGAACTCTTTTTTAAATGTCTGGTAGAACTTACCTGTAACAGTGTCTGTTCCTGGACTTTTGTTGTTGGGGGTTTTTAAATTACTGATTCAATTTCATTACTCATAAAGAGTCCATTCAGATTTTCTGTTTGTGATTTGGTCCTGGAAGGTTGTGTGTTTCAAGGAATTTATCCATTTCTTCTAGGTTTTCCATTTTGTTGATTTATAATTGTTTATAGTATTCTTTTGGGATCCTTTAGATTTCCATGGTGTCAGTTGTAGCTTCTCTTTCGTTTGATTTTATTTGGGCCCTCTGTCTTTTTTTTTTTTTTTTTTTGATGAAACTAGCTAGAAGTTTATTGATTTTACTTATTTTTTTCAAAGAACCGGCTTTTAGTTTCATTGGTCTTTTCTATTTTTTTCCCCTGGTTTCTATTTCATTCTTGTCTACCCTGATCTTTATTATTTCCTTCTTTCTACTAACTTTGGACTTTGTTATTTTTGGGGTTTTTTCTTGTTTATTTAGGTGTAAGGTTAGATTGTTTATATGGATTTTTGTTTGTTTCTTGAGGCAGGCCTGTATCGCTATGAACATCCTTCTTAGAACTGTTTTTGCCCTTTTGCTTAGAACTGTTTTGAAACATTGTGTTTGCATTTTTAAGGTGTTTTTTAAATTCCATATTAATTTCTTCATTGACCCATTTAGTCTACACATGTTGGTGTTTTTCCCAGTTTTTTTCTTGTAATTGATTTCTAGTTTCTGTGATGGCCAGAAAAGATGCTTGATATGATTTTCATCTTCTTGATTTGTTTTGTGGCCTAACCTGCGGTTGATCATGGAGAATATTCCATGTATACTTGGAAATAATGTGTATTCTGTAGCTTTTAGATGAACTGTTCTGTATATATCTGTAAAGTCCATCTAGTCTAGTGTGTTGTTTCAGGCCATTGTTTCCTTACTGATTTTTTTTTTCCTTTTGACCTGGATGATCTATCTATTGATGTAAGTGGGGTGTTCAAATCCCCTACTATTATTGTATTATTGTCAATTTCTCTATGTTTGTTAATATTTTCCTTATATATTTAGGTGCTCCAATGTTAGATGCATTAATATTTACAAATTAGTTGATTCTTGGATTGACTCCTTTGTTATTATATAATGTCCTTTTTAGTCTTTTGTGACAATCTTTGTTTTAAAGTCTATTAGATGTGAGTATCGCTACTCTTTCTTTTCTTTCTTTCTGTATGTAATATCTTTTTCCATCTCTTCACTTTCAGCCTGTGTATTTCTTCAGATAGAGTGAGGCTCAGGGCACCTGGGTGGCTCAGTTGGTCAAGCCTCTGACTTTGGCTCAGGTCATGATCTCAGGTCATGATCTAATGGAGTTCAAGCCCCACATTAGGCTATCTACTGTCAGCACAGAGCCTACTTCAGATCTTCTTGTCCCCCTCTCTCTCTGTTCTTCTGCCACTCATTCTTTCTCTCTCAAAAATCAGTAAACATTAAAAAAATAAATATGGTGTATTTCTTGTAGCCACCATATGGGTGATCTTCTATTTTTATCCATTCAGCCAACCTATGTCTTTTTATTGGAACATTTAGTCCATTTATATTTAAAGTAATTGTTGATAGGTATGTACTTATTGCCATGTTGTTAATTGTTTCCTGGTTGTTTTTGTAGTTCTTCTGTTTTTTCTTCCTTTCTTTGTCTTTTCCCCTGTGGTTTGATGGTTTTCTTTAGTGTTATGTTTGGCTCTTTTCTCTTTATTTCTTGTGTATCTATTGTAGGTTTTAGGTTTGTGGTTACCATGAGGTTTTTCTATATTGATTTATTTATATAGCAGTCTTTTTTAAGTTGGTAGTCACTTAAGTTCAAATGAATCTAAAAGCACTACCTTTTAACCCCTTCCCCATGTTTTATGTGTTTGACGTCATATTTTACAACTTTTTATTTTGTGTATTTTTAAACTACTTATATAGTTATAGATGTTTTTACTATTTTTGTTTTTTAACTTTCACACCAGCTTTTAAAGTAGCAGATTCACTTTCTTGATCATATATTTGCTTTACCATGGGGATTTTTTCTTCCATATATTCTATTTCTAATTATGGACTTTTCTTTTCTACTTAAATAAGATCCTTTAACAGTTCTTGTACAGCTGGTTTAGTGATGATGACCTCTTTTAGCTCTTGCTTCTCTGGGAAACTCTTTATTTCTCCTTTAATTCTGAATGATAACCTTGCTGGGTAGAGTATTCTTGGTTGTAAATTTTCCCCTTTCAGTGCTTTAATTATGTCCTGCCACTCCCTTTTGGTCTGCAAAGTTTCTGCTGAAAAATCACAACCAGTGTCAGATTTTAAAGACCCCCATGCAGACTATGTTTTAGTTTACCAAATGTGGGGGGGAAAAACTCCATATAGTCTATCAATGCATATATTACACAATTTTATTTATGTATTTATTTTGTCATTTTTTAAATCTTTATTTAAAATTTAAAAAAAATGTTTTATTTATTTATTTTGAGAGAAAGAGAGAGAGCAAGTAGGGGAGGAACAGAGAGAGGGAGAGGGAGAGAATCCCAAGCAGGCTCCACACTGTCAACATGGGCTTGCTGTGGGACTTGAATTCACGAACCATGAAATCATGACCTGAGTTGAAAGGAAGAGTTGGATGCTTAACCTGCTAAGCCACCCAGATGGCCCTCCTCCTTCCCTTCTTTTTAAGGAAAAGCCACTTATAAAGCAATTTGGGACCACAGTTTATTCATCTGTTTTAAAACATGTCACAGATTGTTTTCCTACACCAGTTCAGCAATAAATGTACATTTTAGAGAATGTAAAACAAATTAAATCCTAATTAGCTTTTGCTTCTTTTGCATTGGCAACACTAGAAATGTAAGTCGCTCATTATGTTTACAAAAGGACTAATCAGGGCAAGGAAAAGAGTTTTAATACAATATAAATTTTCTATTCAATTTGTGTTCTGGGCTGTGCTCCAAAAACAAAGCTTATTCCTTTTTGAAGATCCTCTTGGCCTCTACTCCTTCATATACGTAAGTCTGAAAGGTGTTAACAAACATAGAGAAATTTGCCATTAATATTTAAGGCTATATTCAGAAAAATATTAGTATTATTATAGCTTTGAAATGATTATAGTACTTTTTTCTTAGCTTTGATAGTGACATTTTATCCTGATATAGGATATACCCACTTAAAAACACATTTTTTTGGTTTTTAGTCACTTACATTTTTAGTTAAAATAGTTATTGATATATTTGACATATATATAAGTTCTCTTCAATAAATAGGCATCAGAAAATATCTATGTCTTTAAAATAAGAAAGATTTATGAGAAAAGTAATAGTTTATTTGTTGAAGCTACAACTCAGCAATCACAAATATAAAATTATTGTTATGTAATTATTTTTGTCTTCAAGAAATATTTTTACAACTCACCTGGGCCAGTTCACCACCTATAATTTCTCGGACAGTATTCAGTTCACATCCATTGTCTATACGCTTGAATTTTCCAACAAGTTTATTTCCCTCTAGGCTCCAAGCACCCTACATATGTAAAATGATGATAATAATAATATAAAAAATAATTTTTACATTGTAATAACAACAAATAATATTTTTTAGGGTCTTAAATATGTCAGACACTGTTCTAAGGTAGGTTTTTCTGGGCATTTTTTGTTTATTTTTAAATGCTTGTTTATTTTTGAGATAGAGGGAGATGCAGAGAATCCCAAATAGGCTCTATGCTGACAGCACAGGACTCAAATTCATAAACAGTGAGATCATGACCTGAGCTCAAATCAAGAGTTGGATGCCTCACCTACTGAGACACCCAGGTGCCACTGTTCTGAATATTATATATCTACTCTTTCAGTCTTTACAATGACCTTATGGAGTAGATATTATTATCTCCATTTTATGGCTGAGAAAACCAAGGCATAGTACTTCACCTAAACTCACAGAGCCAGGATTCAGGATAGGTTTCTGGAGCTCTAGAGTATGTGCTGGTAACCATTATGCTTGTCTCACTCAGTTGTTTCCAAATGCTAAGTTTTAAGGTAGCTGAGCAGCAGTTTTCTTTTTTAAATCTTTCATGTTACAAAGAGTGTCCTAAATTTAGTCATATTTCAAGTTAGTTTCATGGAGATCCTCACAACGCTGTGTTTGTTTTAATTTTATAATTGTAATAATTTAAAACTGGCCACAAGGGGTGCCTGGCTGCCTCAGTCTGTGGAGCATGCAACTCTTGATCTTGGGTTGTGGGTTCGAGGTCCAAGTTGGGTGTAGAGATTATTTAAAAATAAAACCTTTGGGGCGCCTGGGTGGCTTAGTCGGTTAAGCGTCCGACTTTCGCTTAGGTCATGATCTCGCGGTTCGTGGGTTCGAGCCCCGCGTCGGGCTCTGTGCTGACTGCCAGCTCGGAGCCTGGAGCCTGTTTCAGTCTGTGACTCCCTCTCTCTCTGACCCTCCCCTGCTCACGCTGTCTCTCTCTCTCTCCCTGTTAGAAATAAATAAAACATTTTAAAAAAATTAGAAAAAAATAAAACCTTTAAGAAATAAACAATAAATAATAAATAAAAATGATTGCAACTGATAAAATATTTGACAATTTGTCATTACAAACATATAATTTAACTAGAAAATCCTGAGGACAAAAATGTAAAAAATCAGTTGAAAATATGATTCCCTAAAATTTTTAATCTTAAACATTAAAAGGTATATTCCCAATGACCTACAATGTAGCATTAGACTTTTCCATTTTGTCATTCATCCATTTACTAATTTATTCATTTATTTTATTATTTTGGTATACGTATTAAATTACTATTATATTTAAGTTACATAAATCTAAAGGTTTTTTATTGCTATCAGGTATATAATAAGTTGAAAACACTGAGCTTTAGTTTTCTTTATGAATAATAAATCATCTGAAGGATGTTTTTCTAATTCTTATTGTTCTATCCAGACTATTTACAAATGTGTACAAAAATAAAAATGTTACATTTAAATATTCTGCGAATTTGTGCAAGATATAATGTGGATAAACTATTGGCTGCTTCAATAAATGAAGGAGACTTAAATAAAACCATCCAATGACAGAAAGTAGATTATTTCAGTATTGTGTAGAAAAATCAGGAACACATTGCTCATAAAAAGTTTCTTACAGTGAGTTCAGTTCCATCAGCTAGGCTGTAATTAAAAGTGACACCAAGCTCAAAAACAATTTCAATGCTACGGAAATTGCTTGATTCCTTGACCGTGAATTTATTTCCTTCTTGTGTAATTGTCAGTTTAAGATTGTCATGAGCTGCAAGCTTCCTTTTCACCACATTAATACCTGCAAAGCAAAAGATGTTGGGAAGAAGTCAAAATGCCATAGAAAGTGTTCATTTCAACAAGTTCTGTTTTATTTATTTGTTTATGTACATTTTGAGGCAGGAAAGCCTGATAGCATTGCCTTTGCACAAGAACATTCAAAATGCCTCTTGCAGGAAAGGTTCAAGCTTAGATCAAAAGTAGTGATTCAAGTTTTCTAAAACTTAAGAAAAATTAAATGAAAACTAGAATTGTGGAATCTTAGAACTGAATAATTTTAATACAGTTATCAAACTTTGCTTTAGTGTTAAGGAAACTAAATTCCAGAAATGTCAAATGAAGCATTAAATATGTTCATATGTTTATAAAGAACTTTGATTCTGCATAAACAGCATTTTAAAAATGTTTTTTCACTTTCCATAATGGCTTTTAAATTTTGAACTTCATAATTCTCTTTGCTTTTTGTAGCATTTCTGACTGCCACAAAAAATGAAAAAATTGGCAAATATTACAGTCAAATTTATTAGTGTAAGAATGTGCAAATTCCATAAATTTCAACATGGAATTCTGGAACTATAGGATATAATAGATGCAGATTTTATTTTTGAGGAATGAATCAAATTTCTTTGTATATCTTGTGCAGTGTATGGGCTGCCAGAGTATTGGAATAGATATTAAAGTTAGCTAAAACCCACACAGAAACCACATGGAATCATGAGATTATTCCCCCAAATTTTACACGTCAGAGGAAATGAGAATTAAGTCTAATTTGTTTAGAACTGTGAGTTTTGAAAGAACTTTTTTCCCCATTGCTTTACTATATGATCTTTGTTTATCTATTTTCTAGAATTCAGTGTTTCAAAGTTTTGAAGTTTTCATTACATGCTGCCCTTTCTTATTCTCTATGCAAAAAGAAAAAAAAATATCAGTTTTCAATGATATAGGCACAATCAGTAGTTAAAGAGTGGATGAAACATACCTGAATCATTTTGTTTCAGGGAACTCTTTGCTTTTACTAGTGAGAGAATATAGTCTTCCTAATATAAGAAGTGAGGATATTGTTTTCCCTACTCTGAACCATCATACATTCTGGATCCTCACCACCAGAATAAAAGCCATTCCCTAAACCCTGAGGCTTAGAAAGAATTAGAAAGGAAAGTATCTGTGAGGAACAAAATAACAAGCCACTGAAGAATTAAGTCCTTACCCATTTTTTCCATGAACTTGTCATAGTTCTCATTCCGGTCTATCTTCCAAGTCCCATCAAAAGCCATAATCTCCTGTTGAGTCAGCCTCTAGGCAATCAGAGATTCAGGTCTGTCCTTAGGAGACAATTTATTCTATTTCTTATCTCAGAACCAACTTCATACTGTGATGTGGAAGTTTAAAGTTTAAAAGGTCACCTAACTACACTAATGGCAAGCCATCATAGTTTATCTTTCTATAAATTTCTTACTTCCTCTCCTGAAATTCAACTGAATTATAGTTGACCCTTGAACAACATGAGTTTAAACTATACAGATCCACTTATATAAGGATTTTTTCAATAAATACAACACAGTATTATACATGTATTTTCTCTTCCTTACAATTTTTAAAGTATTTTCTCTAGCTTATTAGAGAAATAAGAATTGTGTAAGAATACAGTATACAGCACATGTGACATACAAAATATGAGTTAATTGACTATTTATGTTGTCAGTAAGACTTCCAGCCAACAGTAGACTATTAATGCTTAAATTTTGAGGAATCTAAGGTTACACAAGAATTTTTGACTGCATGAGGGTGATTGGTGCCCCTGATGCCCATGTTGTTCAGGAGTCAACTGTAAAACATGATAAACAATACCTACTCCATCTTAAAGTACAATCTGTGAGCAGATTTACTTCAAGAACTAGAATACAGACTCTTTGAAAATAGGTATTCTGCTTACAAGTTCAAAGTGCACTGAAGGTAACATAGCTTAAAATATATATCAAATAACGTCTGGGAAATGAGATTACTAATGACCTATTCCTTTTTTACAATAGCAATTACCTTGTAAAGTAAGACTTTATGACCAAATATAAATAAAAAGTTAAACTTAATATGATATTGAGACTGAAGATTTATTTATTTTACTAATATGTTCTTTGCATTGTGCTTTTGGGTTGGTAAATATCCTGGTACAGTGCATGACACAGAGTAGGTACTCACTAGGTTTTTGTTTTGGTCTTGAATGGTGATAGGCCACCAAGAAAATTTTTAAGAGGTAGTAATGTAGCTTGGTTACATGAAAACTTGCATAAGAGAAAGAATTAGTTTCAAACATCTGCCATGGGCAGAGAAAACAAAAGCTAGATGTCAGCTATGCCATTAATTAAAACCATTCCTTTGTTTTATTCCCTCTCATCCCCAATCCTGGTGCAATCAGAAGCTAAAACTCAATATGTTTTAGGACGAGGCCATGGAGGACAGCTAAAAAGGTAAAAAGACAAGGAGGTCACGATTTTCTCCCTTTCCCCACTGTAGGCTTTCAGTCTGGAGCAGGACTGAACTGGTGGAGGAAACACATTAACTTACTATAAAGATCAGAGTTTTGATTATTAACTAACCTGAACTTACTACTTACTAAAAAGAGACTATTATTGTGGGTGAATGTGACCAGAGAGCCTCTTCTTAACTAAAGGTCAATAGAGAAGCTACAGAGCATGCCCAAAATTTCACTCACAGTTAGAGGAAGAACATAACTAACACATTTAAACAGGAAATTGGGGAACAGAATTAAGTTTTTAATTTTGATTATATTCATTGGATACACTCTTTCAGTGGACTTGCCCACTTATTAATTGATCAAGTAAGCATGTTAAAAAGCAAACTAACTTCTACTAGTTCCATTATTTCATTAAAAGAGAGAAAGACATCAGAACACAGAGACCAAGAGAGGAAGAGTGGGTGTTGAGGGAGAGAGATTGTAAGTTTAGAATACGAGAAGTCTTTTACATTTGTAACTAGCTTTATGGAAAAAAAAAAGTTGATTACCTCAACTTTGTTTTTCTCCCTTTTGTCAAAGGTACCGAAAACCTCATCACTTGGGGTACTTTCAACTTGAGAACAGTAGAAAATTTCATGGATACTCTAAAGCCAAGGACTAGTCTCTCAGGTAATTCACTATTTATGGTCATTTGAGAATTTAGAAGGCCATGAATGATGGATCTGATATATCTTTGTAGATTAGAAAAATAGATGTACGTGGTCACTGGAATAGAAATATGGTACAGTAAAATAAAGATGCATTTTAGAGACAAAATGATTTGGATTTCGGTACTGCCTATAATACCCAATACTATAAAGGACCTTGATGAGAGTACTCAATCTGTTTAAGCCTCAGTTTCCTCATTTATAAATGAAGATAATAATAATAATACCTAATACATGGGGTTGTCTGAGCAAATTATATAAAACACACACCCGAGCAACTGGTAGTCATCAAGTCCTCATTAAATCTTCTTTCTCTCCTCATTCTCTGAGAAAGAAATTCCAACAGTAATAATAAACTTTTAGATATATCTCAGGTTCAAACCACTTTAATTTTTTTGTAAATAAAATCCTTGTCTTTCTGCTATTTATTTGAAAGTCACCCAAAAGTTATTTAAGTATTTAGTGACTTGCACTGGTGACTATTGGGATTGGGTATAACTTGAATTTGCCTGTGAACAATAATATAATGCCATAAAGCTCCCTCTAGAATACATTTGTCTACTCTGTAATCTCATGGCTGAAATAAAAGTGTCTGACTCAGTTAGGAGGGTGGGCAGGAAGAAAACAAGGAATGGCTTCTTACCGTTGTTCATCTAACATTGCCTTCCGAACATGGTCTTGTCTCCTGGCCACACTGAGCTTTCCAGGAGGAGCAAAATAGCGTCAGGTAAGCAAATAGCACTTGGACTCAGGGCAACCTACTAACAGAATGAACATAAACTTTTCCGTCGTCTTCCATTTATCAGTGTCAGTATCCTAATTGAAAGTCAATTAAAAGAGTCCCTATTGTCTATAGATTGGCATCACTGTATTTTTTAAATGACTAAATCAAATTTTTAACATTATACTTTTCCTTCTCCAGCTTCCCAACTGTGTAGCTTCTCAATTCTTATCACATACCTGGACCCCACCAAGGACAGATTATACAGAACCTATAAACCAAGTTCCCTACAGACCTCTCCTATGAATGATATAATTGGACCTCCCAGCTGATGGCAGACTCAGTTCTTTATTTCTTCCCTGATAATGCTAGAAGACTTAGGGTCTTGAAGCTTGGGAGAGTGAGTGGATTGGGTATGCATGTGCATGTGGGTGCAGAGCTATGTAGGTAAAACTGTACTCTCTCTCTCTCTCTGGGCTTCATAGTCCACAATAGCCACTGAATGGAAGAAGTGGAAATCAGCAGAAGCTCCTGCTGATCCCTCTCCCATTCCTTCAGGGGATTATGCAAACTATATTCCTACTATGGCTTATGAAGCCCCTACTCATATCTCCTGTGTTTTTTCATTCCTTACCGTGTCCTCCAAGGTCCAAGCACACTAAACTCCTTTCAGTCTCCAGTCTCCTGAATGTGCATGCTTTCTGTTGCTTCAGGTCCCAGCGTGGTCGCTTACTACTCTAAGAAGCCTGTTCTGAACTAACAAGAGTGGGTCAGGTAAGCATACTTCTCTTCTAAAGGTCCCATAAAAGTCATAAAAGACAAAAACACTGATTCATGATAGCCAAGGAAATAATTAGTATCATCATGAAGACCACAGACAGCCTGAGGAAGGGCAGTACGGTGTTTCAAGCTCATCTCAAAGAATAGCTTTCTAGAGATCACAGAAAACCTTTTATCCTTTTACCCCATTGTATAGTAGGAGGGAAAGGTTTTCCAGAGTATTTTAAAAATATGTATCATTTATGGAAAACAGCTGTTTTTAAGCACCTAAGGATTTCAATCTCAACTTGTTTAACTTTGACGTGTCAGAGAAAAATAGTGGTCTCTATCAGGTCATATCAGAAAAGGATTTGAGGGAATAATGGAAGGAGCAACAAGAAGTTTGAAGATTACTGTCCAATACTGGAGTACCTGGATGACTCAGTCCATTAAGCATCGGACTCAAAATTTTGGCTCAAGTCATGATTTCACAGTTTGTGGGATCGATCGCCATGTTGGGCTCTGCACTGACAGTGCTGAGCCTGCTTGGGATTCTTTCTCTTCCTCTCTCTCAGCCCTTTCTGTGCACATGCACACTCTCTCTGAAAAATAAATTAAAAAACAAAAAAAAGATTTATGTCCAACCCTACCAGTGAGTGCAGAATGAGAAAGAATTCTAATGTTTGCTTACAGAGACTACTTCATTATGTTTTAACCATAATCTTCTGAATTTTAGAAATATTAAGACCTGTTAAATTATGTCTTAGATTTTGCACCTGACAGGGCTGGTTGGTTTTCTTCCGAAAAGACTGTAGAGGTATAGCAGTGCATAGCAGGACATTTACCATATAATGGTGAATGTGGCTTGCTGATTGTCCTTAATCCCAGGACAACCATGTTATGGGATCCACATGTGTCAGTTAAATGATCTTGTGTGAAGGATTTATAACTCCATCATTGTCTGCCTGCCTTTTTGTTTTTAAGTTCATTTATTTATTTTGAGAGAGATGGTATGAGCAGGGGAGGGGCAGAGAGAAAGGGAAAGAGAATCCCAAGCAGGCTCTGCATTGTTAGGAGGAGCCTGATGCAGGACTCGAATTCACGAACTGTGAGATCATGACCTGAGCTAAAATCAAGATTCGGACACTTATCCAACTAAGCCACCCAGGTGCCCTGCATTTTCTGCTTTCTTTGTAATCTAGTTCTATCCCCCAAATAATGAGTTTCCGTCAAGCAATTTGACTGGAAGAGCATTCATCTCTTATGCTCCTGATACCACAGGCAGTGGAAGATGGGTTTGCAAAATCTCAGCTCTCCACTGTCCCATCTAAACCATGTTTCTGCCTTTTTTTTTTTAAGTCTTTTGAGACCATTTCCTTTTGGCTGTCACCTTCCAGCCTACTTCACCATAGTTATCTGCCGTTCACCCATCTATCATTATCTACCATCTGTTCCCATGTAACATTGCTATCATCTACCATCTCCCACTGAAGATCTTAGCAGCTGGCTGGCCATCATCTCCTGTGTCCTGCCATCGTCCTAAGTGACCTCAAAGTCCACATGATAAGCCATTTGTCCCTCTGGCCTCACAATTCCTTAAATTTGTCATCTCTAGTAACCTTTACTTCGATTATACTTTATTGCCTTACATCCAGGGCTATGACCTGTGGTTTGTCCTCACTAGAGTTGTTCCTTCTGTAAAATTTAATATGCTACTCTCTGACCACAACTCTATCATCTTGGCTCCTTCATTTTCCCCTATCTTGGGAGAAAACGGCTTGGAAAGAACATCAGTTTCCTTTATTGTCTCCAAATTGGAGTCCCTTCCTGGTTTATTTACATTCTTTATCAAATCAATATCCTGTTGCCAATTAAAAAAAAAAACTCTTGCACATTTTCCCTGCACCAACCCAGGTGCTATTACATACGCGTGATTTGTAGTCTCAGCTGAATTCGTCTGCACTGCCTGGCACGACTTCTCTGTATCTCAGTCAACTCCCTTCTCATTTCATGACAGTAACTGTATCTTTAATCATTCTTTTTTTTCTATTAAAAGTGGAGTTTTATCTTTTTTAAAATTTAGTTTATTTAAGTATAGTTGACATGCAATATTACACTAGTTTTAGGTGTACAACATAGTGATACAACAGCTCTATGTTATGCTATGCTCACCACAAGTGTAGCTACCATACTGTCACTGTACACTGTCACTATACAACACTATTACAATACCACTGACTACAGTCCCTATGCTCTACCTTTTGTTCCTGCAATTTATTCATTTTCTAACTGGAAGCTTATACCTCCCCTTCACCCATTTTGCCCATCCTCCTAACCCCCTCCTTCTGGCAACCACCTATTTGTATTTTGTGTTTATGGGTCTCTTTCTGCTTTGTCTGTTTATTTGTGTTTGTTTTGTTTTGTTTTAGATTCCACATATAGGTGAAATCATATGGTATTAGTCTTTCTCTGTCTGACTTATTTTACTTAGCATAATACCACCTAGGTTTTTCCATGTTGTCTCTAATTGCAAGATCTCATTCTTGTGTATGCCTGAATAATATTCCATTATATATATATAAACACACACACACACACCATCATCACCGTATCATCTTTATCAGTTCATCATTCATTGGATACTTGGGCTGCTTCCATTCTTGGCTAGTGTATATAGTACTGCAGTAAACATTGTAGTGTTTTTGTTTTCTTTGGGTAAATACCCAGTAGTGGAATTAACGCTATCATACAGTATTTCTATTTTTAATTTTTTGAGGATTCTCCATACTGTTTTCTACAAGGACTGCACCAATTTACATTCCTCCAAACAAAGTGCAAAAGGGTTCTTTTCTTTCTTCTCCTTATCCTTACCAACACTTATTATTCCATGTCATTTTGATACTCGCCATTCTGATAGGGGTCAGGTGATGTTTCACTGTGGTTTTGATTTGCATTTTCCTGATGATGAGTGTCGTTGAACATCTTTTCATGTGTCTGGTGACCATCTATGTCTTCTTTGGAAAAATGTCTATTCAAGTCCTCCACTCATTTTAATCAGATTATTTGGGGATTTTTTTTTTTTTTTTGGTGTTAAGTCTAATCATTTTCCTGTGGTCTTCTTCTCTTGCCTTCAGCAGATGACCTGCATATTACTCCACAGAGGAAATAAGCCATCCAATTATAATTCTCTCAATTTGTACCTTCTCATTTTCAATATTGTCTGTTATTACTTTCTTTACTCCTATAAATTCTTTTACCCACTTATTCACTCAACAAATACTAGAATTCTTACTGTAACCTAGGCTCTATGCTAAAGCATAGAAGTAGAAGAATGAATACATAGTTTCAGTCAAGATGAAGCAAGACTTGAAATTATAATAGTAAGGTACATGCAAAGATTCCCGCCCCCCCACCTTTCTATTTCTCTTTTATTTATTTCACTGAGTTAGAATCTTTTCTCCTTCACATCAAGACAATCAAGTGTTTCTCATCTTAAGAAGTGAAAAGAACTCTCTCTGGGTTCGTTTGACATTTCTCGAACCTATTCCGCCTTTTTTCTTCTCTTTATAGCCAAGCTTTTTGAGAAAATGATCTATACTTGTCTCTACATTCTTTTCTTCTGTAAGTGCATCTAATAGTGCATTAATCTACTGCTTTCATATTCACTACTCCACTGAAACTACTCACTGAGGTTATAGATGACTTTTTTGTTGCCAAACACTAAGCATACATCTTGGCCTTTATGTCACTGCAGCATTCAGACCATTGACTCTTCCGCCTTTGGAATTTCTCTTTTTCTTTTCCTGACTTATTCTCTCTTGATATTCATCTTACTAATCTGAATGCTCCTTTTTAGGCCCTTCCATGGACAATTCTTCCTCATTTGCTACCTTATATTAATAGTAGCATCTTAGGGCACCTGGGTGGCTCAGTCGGTTCAACATCCAACTTCGGTTCAGGTCATGATCTCATGGTCTCTGAGTTTAAGCCCCACATCGGGCTCTGTGTTGACAGCTTGGAGCCTGGAGCCTCCTTCAGATTCTGTATCTCATTCTCTGCTCCTCCCCAGCTTGCACTCTGTCTCTCTCTGTCTCTCAAAAGTAAATAAATCTAAAAAAATAAAAATAAAAAAAAAGTTGCATCTCAAGATCTCTTTTCATTCCACACAGTGTACCTGGGCCAGCTTTTTCATTCCCATGTCTTGAGTGTCCATCTCTGTGATTCCAAAATTTAGAGCTACAACCCAAATCTCTCTCCTACTGGGTACCTATTCCTGATGAGGTTTCTCTACCTGCATGCTTTATTGGCTCCTCAAACTCCACACAACCAGAAAGGAGCTTAACCAGAAAGGAGCTTAACTTTCCACTTGCCCTTGTTTTCCCCTCTTATATTTCCTATGAGTGATTGATCCTGCCATCCTAGGGATAATTCTAAAGTCTTCCCTCTCCTCTATTTTTGGCTTTCCATTTTATCAACAAATCAATTTTTACTACCTATTATCACTTAAATATATCCCTCTTTATATTTTCCAATAGTCAATATTTCTCACCTAGGTTACTACAGTCATCTAAATGGTGTTCCCCTCCTTCAGTCTCTCAGATTGTCCAGAGAATTATCTTCATAGAATATATATATTTGACCATGTCCTGTCTTTGCCTATTACCATTCAGTGATTCTAGAGTACCATCAGCATAAAATTCTGTATTCCATACTTCTGTTCACCCAGCTTTACTCTTCCCCCATCCAAGGTGCAATGGTGTCTCTCATCTCTGTGTTTTCTACATCTTCCTAACTCCGCCTGTAAATCCCACCCCTTACGCCATACTCTTTCTGCCTAACACCCACTTAGCGTTGAAGAATCAGCTCAATGTCACTTATTTAATGAGCTACCTGCCTTCTCCTCCCTGCTGGGCTAACTCTTCTTTGCCTGTGCTCCAGTATTGCCATCATAACCCTTTTCCTTTACACTTACTGTATTGATTGTAGTATATATTAACCAGTTCTTTCTTCTAAGAGATTTTCAGATTTGAGGGCAGAGACAATATAAAATGGGTACAAAATATGTACAAAATAAGCTTATGTATCCTAATTAAAGACTTCGTTGCCTATTTAGAAGTGTCATTTGTTTCCTAGTCTGGTTTCAGCAGCATGTGAGTATTTGACCAGCTAGCAGGTTGTTTAATAATGAACCGTGCCCGGGGCGCCCGGGTGGCTTAGTCGGTTAAGCGTCTGACTTTCGTTCAGGTCATGATCTCGCGGTTCGTCGGCCCGAGCCCCGCGTCGGGCTCTTTGCTGACTGCCAGCTCAGAGCCTGGAGCCTGTTTCAGTCTGTGACTCCCTCTCTCTCTGACCCTCCCCTGCTCACGCTGTCTCTCTCTCTCCTAGAAATAAATAAAAAGCATTAAAAATTAAAAAAAATAATAATGAACCGTGCCCTACTGCATTCTATTTTGGTACTAGGGTCATGGGTTTACCCAGTGTAATATTTGGATCCCCATCTCCTGTTTTTCAGCCTAATGAAGGAGTCTCCATTTGCAGGCTTTTTGGAGGAAAGTTAATTGTAGATAATAGGCTCCAAAGCTATTTGGTTGGCAGAATACTACAGGGACTTTAGATCCTTGATGAAATGAAGCAAACTTATCTCAGAGTGAAAGAATGATGTTACCAAAGCACTACTTTTTAGGCATGGCAGAACTAATACTCTAGAGATCAAGAAAATGTTATTAGTTTTAGGAAAAGCATCAGATGGCTTTGCTATACCTTCTAGCATAGCTGTGCATCCTTGCCGTAGAGACTCACACTTCTGGGGAGACTACCACGACTGAATATATCGCTATAGAAATAATTGAAAATATCACTAAATACAAAGAAAAGTAAAGATCACTCAAGGTCTCATCTCCCAAAGTAGTCAGTACTAGCACACACATACCATTCATTTATATAAAATATACATTTTACACTGATACATGGGCTTATACTATATATATTATTTTACAAATATTTAAAAATTAACAACCCTATCAACATTTTTCAATTTCATTAACTATTCCTCTACATCAGGGGTGACTAGGAGGCTCAGTTGATTGAGCGTCCAGTTCGGTTCCGGTCACGGTTTCATTGTTTGTGAGTTCAAGCCCCGCATCAGGTTCGCTGCTGTCAGCAAAAAGCCCGTTTCAGATCCTCTGTCCTCCCCCCCCCACCCCGCCCCTTCCCTGTTCATGCTCTCTCTCTCTCAAAAATAAATAAACATTAAAAAATTTTTTTAAAAAATTTCTCTACATTATTAAGAAAATTTTTTTATATTATAAGGTTAATGAGCAGCAAATGCCAATCACTTAGAAAATACAAAAAAGCATAAAGAAAAAGTATTAATCAAAGATTTATAATTCTACCAACTGTACATAATTAATGTAATATTTATTTATATTCATCTAGTTTTAAGTATATATGTATGTTTGTACCCACACATATATGTATGTATATTTTTTATACATTTCTATGTACATATATGTATGTGTATGTACACATAAGCATGGATATGTGTATACCCATATAAATTGCTGTGTGTGTAGATACCCATGCACATATCTTCATTTGATCAAGATTTGTACTTTAGAAGGTTTCATCTGGCACCAAATATGGGAGGAATTTGAGGGACTTATCTGAGAGAAAAGGCTAGTTAAATATTGTTGTAACCTTGCTGGGAAATGAGAAATGAAAATAAGAAAAGTGAGCCTAGAGAAAAGAAAACCACGGAGATGTGGGAACACCCCAGGTGGCTGTCAGGGACTGATGACCCAATAGCAGATGCCAGCTGCACCAGCTGTGTATGGTATCTTGCAAGGGCATCAGGGCACAGGGCTTCTCTCTTCAGCTGGCTAATCTATCTGGAACACCAACCTTTGAAATACAGATAAAGTCCCTAAACAACATCAGGCAGTCAGACATTGAAATTTGCCCCCAATGAATGTTTATACCCTTTTCAATAGGAATTTGCTTCTTAAATCATCTCCATGTTAAAGAAACAGATTAATTTAAATAGAATCATGCTCTTCAATAACTTAAATTGGCCTTTTACAATCTGTTTTTTTATTCATCCATTTATTCCTCTATTCGTCCTTCTGTAACCAGACATTGAATGAGCACAATTTATGGAGTTTAACTAAAATGCAAATTTATTTTTGTCTTTATTTTTCACTGGGAGAAGTTTTTTCCTGTGCCTATTTAAAATTTTCTTTTTTTAAACATTTATTTATTATTGAGAAACAGAGAGAGAGAGAGAGAGAGAGAGAGAGACAGAGTATGAGCATGGAAGGGACAGAGAGACAGGGAGACACAGAATCTGAAGCAGGCTCCATGCTCTGAGCTGTCAGCACAGGGCCTGATGTGGGGCTCAAACCCCACATCAGTGGTGAGATCATAACCTGAGCCGAAGTTGGATGCTCAACTGACTGAATCACCCAGGTGCCCCTTCCTGTGCCTGTCTAAAAACCCAGGAAGTCCCTTGTTTTTCCCACCTATTAAGTAATAAAATGTTCTCCAAGTCACACAACTCCAGGGGGCACCATTTGCACTGTAATTTTTAGAAATGAGTCTCTTGGAGTTTAGCTCCATTAGATTCTAATGGGAATAATGCTCCTGGAGTTTTGCAACTTGGTCTTGAGTCCTAAGGCCACTTTAATATCAAAATTGGAGTTTTAATTCAGTATTTGGGAATGTTTTGTCTAACATATTATAGAGTACTTTATTCTTCATTCAAAGTTAAGATTTCTCTTCTACATCCTGCCTTCATTCCAGAGCCTGGCTGCAGGCAGGCCCACAGTCTTCTGGGCAGCGTATGCCCTAAACCTTCTTGCTTTGTTGCCTCTAGGGTGGAAGGTAGAGTGGAGGGCAGAGAGGTGGACCTCAGTTTCACTCTCCAGATGTAGCAGTGCCTCACCTTCTGTTGGTCACTCTAAGTGCCCCTCGGCTTCTGCCCCGCCAACTCTGAGGTTGTCCTCAATTCTCTCAGTCTATCCTCTTGGACAAGATACCTTTTTAAATCACCCCAGGCTACTATTTCTACCATTAGTTTTCATCTAGTTCCTAGAATTCCCACACTTTTGACCCACTATGAAAGGAGGATGCAGTACCTTTCTCGTGACCCACCTCTATCCTGCCCTAATGGGCTGCTTTAGCAGGTGAGGGTCACACATGATTACCTGGTCCCCCTCAATCAGGACTGGGACTAGGGTGAAGCTAGGAAGGCACTCACCTTAAGAGCAAAAGTAAAGGGGATGCCAAAAAACACAGCAATCAAGATAAACAGTAGTGAATCACTTAAAGAAATAAATATTAATGTAAAAAATATGATGGGCAAGATATCAAAGTTTTTGATGAAGACAGGGTTAATGCAGGAGATCCTTACTTAATTCTGTGACTATCATGAGGTTCACTCCAAACAACTTGTGTCATTGTTCACCCACATTACATCTCTCTTTCCAATGAAATAATCCTCAAAAAAATTCTTTGCATTGCCATCATCTTTCATACCTATGTTGAAATTTAGGCTCTGTGGTCTAACAACTCCCTTTGAAATGTATTTTGTGTACTGTTGTATTGGTCAAATTTTCCAACTTAAATTATAGTTATCCATCTGTCTGTCTACCTACTTATCCACCCATCAATCCATCCACTCATTTATTAGGGTTGGATATGAAGGAGAATAAAGAGAATAAAGACAATCTTTAGGGAGGCTGGCTGGTTTAGTCAGAAGAGCATGTGACTCTTGATCTTAGGGTCATGAGTTTGAGCCCTATGTTGGGTGTAGAGATCACTTCAATAAATAAAACTTAAAAAAAGAGACAATTTTCAAAAGCTACTGACTAATTCATTTTAAGAGATGCATTTACAGTTACAAAGGGAATACTAAATTGGTCTGCCTCACCAAGCTGGCCCTGAGCCTAGACTGATATGTAAAATTCAAGAGAGTCACAGTGTATTTATTCTCCTGTTAGAAATGTCCCCTAACTGTTGGTGGGAATGTAAACTGGTGCAGCCCCTCTGGAAAACAGTGTGGAGATTCCTCAAAAAATTAATACTAGAACTCCCCTATGACCCAGCAATAGCACTGCTAGGAATTTACTCAAGGGATACAGGAGTGCTGATACATAGGGGCACATGGACCCCAATGTTCATAGCAGCACTCTCCACAATAGCTAAAACATGGAAAGAGCCTAAGTGTCCATCAACGGACGAATGGATCAAGAAGATGTGGTTTATCTATACAATGGAATACTACATGCCAGTGAGAAAGAATGAGATCTGGCCATGCGGAGCAACATGGATGGACCTTGAGGGTGTTATGCTTAGCGAAATAAGTCAGGCAGAGAAGGACAGATACCATATGTTTGCACATGTAGGATGATTAGGAGGAACTTAATGGAGGACCATGAGGGAGAAGGGGCAAAATAATTGGGGAGAGGGAGGGAGGCAAACCATGAGAGATGCATGAATGCTGATAACAAACTGAGGGCTGATGGGGGTGAGGGGAGGGGAGGGGGGTGATGGGCATGGAGGAGGGCACTTGTGGGGATGAGCACTGGGTGTTATATGGAAACCAACTTGACAATAAACTATTTAAAATAATTAATTAATTAATTAAAAAAAAAGAAACAAACTTTTCAAAAAATGCCCCCTAAAACATGTCATATTATTGGGGTGCCTGGGTGGCTCAGTCATTCAAGCGTCCAACTTCGGCTCAGGTTATGATCTCACAGTTCGTGAGTTCAAGTCCCATGTTGGGCCATGTGCTGACAGCTAGCTCAGAGCCTGGAGCCTGTTTCAGGTTTTGTGTGTGTCTCTCTCTCTGACCCTCCCCTGCTCATGCTGTCTCTCTCTCTCAGAAATAAATTTTTAAAAATTTAAAAAAATAAAAAAATAAAAAACATGTCATGTTACCAACTGCTCTATTCTGCTTACATCCCCACATCTACAGAGTCCATTTTTATTAGCTGTTCTGAAACAGCTCATTCCATAATTTCTGATTAGTTTGTCAGTGTAAATGGGGACTCACTTCCAGAGGTAGACTGATGAGACTGTCTTGCTCAGAGAAAAACTAAGGGCCTCCAAGCTAATAATTGTCAGTTCCTTTGTAAAGAGCGTTTTTATTACCCTTCAGCTACCTTAGAGGAAATTGTTTTCCCCCTGTGGATTAAGTCAAACTTTGTGTAAAAGAATGCAGCTATGCCTGTCATTGTAGGCACTGAGATTTTTTTTTAACCTCTTTTCAAACTTTTTTAAAGCTGATGTATTAAAAGGGTAATTTAGTCAATAAATATTTGTTGTCTGTTCAGCTGACTTCATACAGAGCAGTTGGCTCCAATGATTTTGAGTAGTCAGAAATAATTCTCTAAATTCAATTAAAGCACCTTTGACCTATTTGTATAACCAAATACAAATTAGTAAGTATCCCCCTTGAGTCCAACAGCAATGTATTATCCTAGAAAACATCCAGTTGTTAGCTATTGTTGTCTTGGTCTCCATAAGCAGAACCTAAAAGGCATCTGGCTCAAAAACTAAACTATAATATGCTGGTCCCAGAAAAGAGGATTCTAAAGAACCATTCTTGCTTAGAATAGCATAATTAGGATTTGAGTTAATTATAATCCACAAAGTTGTCTTAGCCCATGGTATGTGAGTTCTAAAACCCCAAAAGCCAAAATTTTACCATGTAAAAATTATCCATATAATACAAAAGCAGAGACACAAATTGAATTGAATTTCACACCATGTTGCTCTCCTAAAATGTACTGTCTGAAGAGTTCTTGCAGATCAGTTCCTGCTGCTTTATAAATGACTGTATTTACACTGCATTACAATGGCCCTCCTGCAGTGAAAGGCCAGCTTGTCCAGAGAATGAATTAGGGCCCAGTGACACCAGGGAATCTGTGGCCCCATTGCTGCAAGTGAGCAGAAGGTCACTGAAAATGAAACGTATTTTGAAGTTCACATTTCTAACATCACCCAAAGAATAAAGTGGGAATTCAAGAAACATGTACACGTTTACTTTAATATTCTTAATTAACATTAGCATTGATATGAAATAATACACTTCACACGTAGAGTATGAAGAGTAACCAAATAAATCCCATTTTAGCCACTTTTAGTTGGAAAAGTAGAACAGTTCTGTGGCAGGCTTACCCCATTAGTGCTCACTTTCCCCCAAAGCACTAGTGGTTCTCTGCTTTCAGCACCCGAGATGCTTTGCCTGCAGGATTTCCTCTGGTCAAGAAGCATGCTTAGCCCATGGAAGCAGGGCATGCCGGACTTAGGGCAGATTTAAGGCCATCAGAAGCATCCCTCAATTAATAATGGGCACGAGCTGGGAGATGGATATCTAAGCTTCTTTGTCCCTCAGGTAGGATGACTTTGACTTGTATTCTATACAGTCTTCAAGAGGTCCCCAGTGATATTCAGCCTCGGTCGTCTGCAGTAATAATCTGCTTATAACTTACCTTGCGTTGACTACTTTTCTTTGCCTTTCCTTCCCTTCCCATCTTCCTTCTCTACTCTCTTACCAGTATTTGCTGAGATGACCTTCCATAATAAGCTAGTTACACTTAAGTTCTCATAACAGGATTTGCTTATGGGGACCCTAACAATTGTGAATATTGTTGAAGCTCCTTATTTTCATCCCCAATTTTGACTCTCTGTTTCTGTGCAACCAAGGGTAACTACTGCTTTGATTTTTTTTTATGTTTATCATTGCTTTGCTTTTTTTCAATGGTTTTATTAAATATATTAAAGATACTAGTAACTGACAATACATTTTTAGGATTTTTAATGTTTTTCAACTGAACAAATTAAAAAACAATTTAAATGTCTTTATTTTATTTTTTGAGAGAGAGACAGAGAGTGAGTTGGGGAGGGGCAGAGAGAGGGAGACACAGAATCCAAAGCAGGCTTCAGGCTCTGAGCTGTCAGCACAGAGCCTGATGCGGGGCTCAAACCCATGGACTGTGAGATCATGACCTGAGCCAAAGTCGGACGCTTAACTGACTGAGCCACCCTGGCTCCCCTCAACTGAACACATTTATTTTATACTATATACGTGCTTCTGTAGCTTTTAAGCAGCTAAGCATTATATTTTTAAGATTCATCCATGAGTTACTTTTTATTGATTGTTAATACTGCTATGAACATTTCTACACATCTCTCCTGGTACACATATCAAGAGTTTACCCAGAAGTGAAATTACTGAGTAACAGATCTTGTGTGTCTTCATTTATCTTAAGTCACATTTCCTACTAAAGACAGTAGTCCTAATACATGTGTCTACTTTTGTTCCCTTTTAAGATCTCACTAAAATTTTTATAAAGGCAAAAATCCACAGAGATGGGGAAAAGAGAAGATGAGACAGTATCAAGAAAATTTTTAAATCTGGAAAGTAGATAGATGAATGGCAAATTACTTGGTAGAACAGAGAAAGCCAAACCTAAGATAGGGTGAGGGGTGATGGGAGGGAATCAGACCAACTTAATGTATATGCAGAATCTTCAGAAGACTCCATGATTGGTATCTCTGGAAGATGGGATAGAAGGAGCTAGTTGAAATATGGTGAACTGATTGAAAATATTTAAAGAAAGCAGTTAAATTCTCAAATCACCCTCTCTATACTAACCCGTGAGTAATTGTCCCTCACAGCCAGTGGAATTACTCTCCAGAGAAGTTAAATCAGAACTTGACTGAGGAAAAGTAGACACAGTTGAGGACACAAATACTCAAGAAATTTGTAAAGGAATTGGAAGATTAGTTGAATATGTGCCTATTAAATATTGAGACATCCACCTTATTCACTTTTTACAACACTGGAAGCCAGGCCTTTACTCTCTATACAAGATTTGGAAGAGTCTTCTCTGGGGAATCTGACCAGCCCATGTAGAAAGACCTAAAGAAAAAGACGTTGCACTTTCTCCAACATATGGCCCACCTAGATGGCCAGTCTGGGTACCAAACGTATTTCTTCCTGCTCCCACGGTGTAAAAGCAACCCTATCTTTTGATACTCTGGGTTCATTATTCCTGCCAGGATGGTAACTTCTTTCCTTGCCTCTTGGCCTCTTGGGAGATGGGATTTCCTAATTCATAGAGGACAGAGTTGGAGTGGCAAGTGGTGGCAGTAGGGCAGCTTTTACTTTTACTCTTTATTTCTCAGACCCATATATTCTACCCATTGAAGAGAGAGCACCATACAACAGTTATTGATAAGTATATACTGTATCCCGGTGGCTGATGTCTCACTCTTGCAGTGTATGCCCATCTTTATTCTTTGGGCAAAATTCCTAAATGAGATTGACTGACCAAATGGCAGTAGTAAAATCAGCTCACAAAGATGAGAGTAAGTGTTCCTTCCTACATCTAGGTCATGACAAGAACGCCCTGGGCTATCTACAAATGCTCTCCTTCTATTTCATTCCAAATTGTTTGCTCTGTCTGGCAACTGGTACCCGAGTCAGTGCTTCCCAGGAACCTTGTCCTAGTATGGAGGAACGGATTCTGTCATGGAACTGTCCTGCAAACAGCTTGCAAAATGAAGGATATATTTGTAGGCGGCATATATAGAGTGAAGCATTAATTAGTATCGCACTGTTCCATCAGAGTTAAAATCCCCCCTTGGGAATAATAAGTTATATATTTCGAGCAGAAAGCAGTCCTGTATCTAAAAGAGGTCACTTTGGCCAACTTGAAAATGGAAATACAAACTTCACAGAAAGCTGTTATGGCTTAGATAGCCTAATGAATGATTAACTGGCTGAAATATCACTGATGGTTATGACTGTGTTGTATATCAAGCTTGTTTAGGGCAAATCAAAGAGCTCTTAGAAGATTATGCTGAAATAAGCAGATTGCTGCTGCAATGCTGTTTGGCCTCCATTGCAATAAAATGTTTTCTGTAGCCTTTTCCTTATTCTTGTAAGAGATAACAAAAAAATTGATGATGGCTTTCTGTTTAAATTGGGATGTATGGGGGTAACATGAAGGAAAGAGGTTTGGATGGAGAAAGAGGAATAGGCAAAATAAATAGGGATCATCCGTGAGGACTCTGCTGTCCTTTGATCTCCATCTTGTTCCATGGTAGGAGAAGTGCATAATGATTCTCCCTTAGGACAGCGTAATTAGGATGTCTGTCTGTGGCTCAGCAAAGATGGCACAGGTGATATCTACACTGTGACCTCCATTGATCTGTGGTCAACAGCCGCACAGGAAGCCCCGAAGTGCCCTTTGCTCAGAGACAGGTGTTGAGCTCATTGGGCTCCTTCTGCTGTGATAGCAATGTAGTGAGGAGAGCAGGGACTTTGAAGCCAGACCGAAGTTCATATTCTGGCTATGCCACCTGCAAGCTGTGTGACTTTGAGTAAGTAACCTAACTTCCTCTGCCTTGTTTCCTTGTCTGAAAAATGGGGATACAGTTATCTACTAAGTGAGACTGTTGTAAGGATAAAATGAGTTAATGTATAGAAGAGGCCTGACACATAGTTACTGCTTAATAAATGTTTCCCTCCTTCCCTCTACTCCGCTAGAAGGCCTTGCTGTGCTGCAGGGAATTGTCCTCTGGGAATTCTATAGAAAAGTCCTCTTTAGACATCAAATCACCTGCCAATTGTGCCCAGAACACTGGCTTCATGGCTCTTGGGGGCCAACTGAGGTGTAGGGCTCTGCAGAAAGATTTCTCACTGTACCTCTAACAGGACAGATGCCAGGGTCTCTTCTCCGGCCAGGGTGCAGCTTTTTCCCTGAAGAGTTGGAATAGCCCCACTCTCATCTGGAGTGTACCCCAGGTTTTGGAGAGGCTTCAAACTACAGGGGCAAGGAAAGCCTAAGGCTGAGCAGAGGACTAACCTTACTCTGGGCTTCTGCTGAAAGCACTGCTAGTCTCACATTCTCTTCTAAACTTTGAAATGCTGACACTCCACGGTAGACTTGGGGCAGACTGCTTTACCTCGGGGATGCTTTTAGGAGACTTCCCCAGGGACTCTTTCAAAGCTGGATTGGTCCCTTGCTTCTGCTAAGGAGCCTCTGGTAACCTGCGGAGCCTCTGGTGTTGGACCTTTGCCATGGCCACCTGCAGGGATCTCTGCTCTCCCAAATTGCTCCTGGATGTTGATTCAACCCATCAGGACAATAGATGATAAATCAGAATGAGAACCTTTGCCCTTACTCCCAGATCTAGAAATAATTTGGTGTATTACCAGGAAGCAGTATTTATAACATCTAAAACGTCAGCTCTCCCTTTCCCTCTCAGCCTATGGCATGCCACATACAATTTGTCTTTGTTCCAACTGTGAGAGGACTTCATCTCATCATTCTGGCCTGTTACAATTAAGTGTTCCGAAAGCATATGATAAGTGAGGAGGAGGAGGAGGAGGACTGATAATAGAGCTAATCTTTCAAGGTCCTGCTTAACCAATTACAGATAATACAGAAGGAGAGGAAATTCTGGAAACCATCATTTTATGTATGTATGTATGCATGTACCCCACAACTAATTTTTTTTTAATTGTAATTCTAGTGTAGTTAACATACAGAGTTACATTAGGTTCAATATTAGTATAATATGGTGATTTAGCAGTTCCACATATTACTCAGTGCTCATCAAAATAAATGTATCTTAATCCCTTTCTCCTCTTTTGCCCATCCCTCAAACCAACCCCCTGTCTAGTAACCATCTGCTTGTCCTCTATAGTTAAGAGTCTGTTTTTTGGGTTGTCTCTTTTTTCCCTTTGTTCATTTGTTTTTTTTAAATTCCACATATGAGTGAACTCATATGGTATTTGTCTTTCTCTGACTGGCTTATTTTGCTTAGCATTATACTCTAGATCCATCCATGTTATTGCAAATGGCAAGATTTCATTCTTTTTATGGCTGAATAATATTCCATTGTATATATATACCTCATCAAAATAAAAAGCTTCTGCATAGCAAAGGAAAAACAAAACAAAACTAAAAGACAGTCTACTGAATAGGAGAAAATATTTGCAAATGACATGTCCAATAAAGGATTAGTAATCAAAATATATAAAGAACTTTTACAACTCAACACCCAAAAACCAAATAGTCCAATTAAAAAATGAGCAGGAGACATGAACAAACATATCTCCAAAGAAGACATACAGATTTCCAACAGATACATGAAAAGATGCTCTCAACATCACACATCATCAGGGAAATGCAAATCATCACCTTACACCTGTCAGAATGGCTAAAATAAAAAACTTAAGAAACAAGTGTTGGTGAGGATATTTTGGGGAAAAGGAACCCTTGTTCACTGTTGGTGGGAGCTCAAACCAGTATAGCCACTGTGGAAGACAGTATGTAGGTTTCTCAAAAAGTTAAAACTAGAACTACCCTAGGATCCAGGAATTTACACTACTGGTTATTTACCCGAAGAATGCAAAAACACTAATTTGAAGGAATACATGCACCCCGACTTTTATTGCAGCATTATTTACAATAGCCAAACTATGGAAGCAACCCAACTGTCCATCAATAGATCAATAGATGAATGGAAACCCTCATTATTATCCTACTTCTGTTCCTATTGAAATTTAATCTAAAAGCCGCCAGGTTTTTTACTTTTCTCTTTCCTACATAGATGGAATATGTTGTAATTTTGTTTAGATGAAAAATCCAAATAATTAGAACAAAGTTTTCAATGAGTTTGCTCTGAAGACTTCTAGGAATCTCTCTAATAAAAGTTTAATCACTGAATCATTACTTACATGGCTTTAAGCTTGGGATGAAGCAGTTAGAAGAAAAGAGCACTATTTTTGATCAGTGGTTTTCCAACTTTAGTGTACACCAGAATAACCTGGAGGGCTAATAAAAAACTCATCTTGCTCAGCCTCACCCTCCGCAGATCAGGCATGGGGCCTGAGCATCTATCTGTACTTTTAACAGGTGATGCTGATGCTGCTGGTCCAGAACCATGCTTTGAAAATGACTGATTTACATAGTAAAAGCCAGAGCATTTGGAACTGTTAGAGCAGACCTATTTTGTAATGAAAAGTATAGCAGATTTGATGGGGGGCAGGGGGGGGAGTCTTGGATTCAAGTGGCAATTCTGCAACCTACAAATGGTGAAGCAGTGGAGTCATCAAGACTCAGTTTCATCATCAGAAAATCAGGAATGAAAATAATGCCTGTGTCACAGAATTGCGGGTGAGATGAAATAAGATCATGCATGTGAAAGAGCTTGATAAATGGCAAAGCACAATCTAAGTTGAACTCATTCTGGATGTGCTTTCAGTAGTCAGGTTTCTTCTTCTTAAGATTTTAACTTCTGGGATAGAAATCTTGCATCGATATCATCATTGTGAAAAGAGTAACAATGACCGTGGTCTGCTAGTCTCTCACGTGTATACTTCTTGTGCTAGGCACTTAACACATTTTGTTTACATCTTTCAAAAACCCCATAAAATCTATTTTATCATATGTTTGCTTACCTAAATGGAATAGGCAGAATCTACTTTTCTTTTTTGAAGATGAAGGAAGAGACCATGAAATAAGCAATGCATGTGGGCCCTAAAATCTCAAAAGGGCAGAGAAACGGCCTTTAGAAGGAATGCAGCAGTGCTGACACATTTTACACTTCTGATCTCCTGAACTGTAAGATAATGTTTGTGTTGTTTTAAGTACATGCATTTCTAGTAATTTATTAAACCAGGAATCAGAGTCTGATACAATTAAAATTTTCAGTGAAAAATTTAGAAGATTGAGTACAGAGGAGATGTTTACACATTTCATTGTCCAGGTAGTGTTTGGGAACACCAGCTCACACCAGTAGTGTCTAGGTACCATCTCTTCTTCAGGTTCAGGAACCATTTGCTTGTGTATTTCATTGTCAAATGTGCTCTTCCTCCCTAATTTAATAATTCCCACTGAGAGGGAAAAAAAGAGCAACTCTGTTATACTCACAATGTCGTGGCTCTTTAGAACCTGTTTGTGTGAAAATAGTATCTTCTTGCTTTTGCAGTTCCCGAATCCCATTTATTTATATTGGTTATATTATTAGTTCTGACACTGCCACATCCATTGTACTGCCTGTGAATACTGGCTGCCAGTGAGCTGATGATCATCAAGTGATGATCATCATAAATGCAAGTCTTAAAATAGGCAGAAGAAAAATATGAATGATAATTTCTGGTCATGTTAAATTTACCTTTCATAATTTTATGACACAAAATAGGACAAAACACCTTAAAACTATGCTTTTCTTCAAGTCTTTGGGCCATATTCACTGCATTCCTACCTAAAATGGGATCTCGTTCAATGTTGTCTCACTCCTGCCTTCTATACAGCCACTAGCAGCTAAGTAAGAAGAATGTTCTGACTTGTACATTATGTCCCTCGAACAGCACAGCCTATGAAGGACTATGGAAACTGCAGATTTACCACATTGATCAGAAGCAGGAGAAGCCATTGACTGAAATGGCCCACTGATGTTGCAGAATGACAGTCTAGAAAGACCTTACAGGAGATAGGCATAGCACTCCAAGAAAACCATATGATGCTGGCTGATGTGGAGCTTTGCAGAGATAATTAGGTAAATAAGGTGTTTGAAGAACATGTATAGGTTGGAGAACATGCTATGATTAAATGGGTTTGCTAACCTTCCCTGCCTCAAAAACCACCCCTTAAGCAGAATAGATGTTGAAACAGGCCACATAACCAGACACATTTACCTAGGATTTCCAACTTACATTGGATCAGGGTTAGAAAGTTAAAGAAAAGTAACAAATATCCAGCATTCACTTTTTTATTAGATTTACTTCACCCAGTTAAGGGCTGTGGACTGATGGCTATCACCTTCCAACCAGGTATTTGACTGAGTTGAGTTAGAGGTGAAACAAGAGGCTAAAAGTGTTATTTTAGAGGTGTTCCTTCATTTGGAAAACAAGAGTGAAAAATTAATGATTCCTCCCGGAGTAGCATTGCTTCCTCAATTCACTTTTTTCAAAAGTTTCAGCTTTACTTGGAGAACCATTACCTAAATACCTTATTTCCCGTTTGGGTGGTCATTAAATACCCTTAATTATATAGATCTGCAAATATTCCTAGGTCTGACAAAGTATAAGTTCACATGCTTACTGATTTGATTTTTAATTAGCTTTATTTTGGCCTCTGGGAATCTCTTTTTCTTAAGAGTTCAAATATACATTTATTAAAGCACATTTGCTTTCTTTTATACATTTATAAAGATTTATACATAACATTGATACTTTATAAGTAGCTTTAATTGTCATCATTCATAACTATAAAACTAACAGGTAGTGGGGCACCTGGGTTGCTCAGTTGGTTAAGCGTCCAACTTCAGCTCAGGTCATTATCTCGCAGTTTGTGGGTTTGAGCCCCGCATTGGGTTCTATGCTGGCAGCTCAGAACCTGGGGCCTGTTTCGGATTCTGTGTCTTCCTCTCTCTCTGCCCCTCCCCTGCTCATGCTCTGTCTCTCTCTGTCTCAAAAATTAAAGAACTATATATAAAAAAAAAAACCTAACAAGTATTTAAATAAATAAATAATGGGAAGATTTTCAAGTTCTCTAGTCTGCTACTTCTAGATCTTCACACATATTGTTTCTTCTGCCTGGAATGTTCTCCCTTTTCACTTGGCTAAACCAAATAACACACCCTAAAGGAAGCCAACTGTGAACCCTCAAGTTTGAATTAAGTACCTCCACTTCCCACCCTCAATGCAACAAACCAGAGATAAGTGTCCCTTGTATGTACCCTCCATTGGACTAGAAGCTCTGTGAGGCCATGCCTTTTTAGTTTACTCCTGGTTTGGTAGAGAATAAACTGTTTGTGAATGAATAAACATCTGTTGACTTTTGTTTATTTTTTTTTTTTTAAGTATAAATCCTTCTCTATAAGATTGTTGGCCTCTAGCCCTTATGACTTTTGCTTGGTTTGTAGCAATATGGTAAAAGTCCCACTGGGGGTAATGCCACCAACGGCTATCAGTTTATTAATGAAAGTCTGGTATCTAACTTATTTTTCACAGTAGAAAACAAATATTCTTCCTAAGAAATTATTTTATTCAACTTGTTTTTTCATCTTAAATTTCAGCTCTTATCCAACTGATAATTTCTAAAAACACTATATTGTCCTTCAGTGGAATTACCTTCCCCTTTATTTATAAAAAAAAAAAATTAGGTCAGGTGGAAAATTATGGAAATCTGTTCTTTCACTCAGTATTTGTCAAGTACCTTCAAAGTACAAAGAAGATGCAGAGATGCTGGTGGGTGAGGAAGGCTGTGTGACTCAAGGTGTTCTTAGGCACAAGAGAATCAAATGTGTTTGAAGGCCCAGGGGATGGAGCTAGAACAGAAAAAAGGAAACAGAGTTTCAAAAAAGAGGGAATAATGGTAGGACATAATGGTCCTTTCGTCTCTCAAGAAATCTATAACTTATTCTAACAGACTCAGTAGAGCACCCTTAGAAATGACTCCTATTGGCTTGCATGCACGAGGTGAGAGAGAACATGAGCACAGGTGAGCACAGTTGAGCAGAGCAAGCAGTGGTAGCTGAGGCAGTCATTAACCATGTTTTATGCCTTTCTTCCTTGGGTGAGGCCAGAGAATCCCTGAATTTCAGAGGGCCGGTTGGTAAAGGGAGAAGCTTATTTCTTACAGGAATATGCTAGATAGACATTCAGGGATATGTCAGATAGAGTCTAAAAACACTCCTGTTGGGTAAGGAGAAACAGTGATATGAAGTGATATATGGCTTTAAAAGTAATTAATGTTGAGGATATTAAGGTTGAAAGCTATTGTGACAGTCTATGTTTATTGCGTCCCCCCTGCTGCCCACCACCGTGTGGCCATGCAATCTTGTCCCTTACATGGCAATTTAGAAAGAACAATCCTAAAAAGTACCATTGAGATTGCTGTCAGATGATTGAGAAAGTCAACTTTGTTCTTGTATATTTTACACACACACACACACACACACACACACACACACACACACACACACACACACACACTGAGGCAAGCCAGAGAGAAATCATGTATACCATTTAATTAATTTGATTTCTTTTGGTTTCAAATAATTATTTTGATCCCATTCATAACTTTTCTGCATGTTTTATTTTGAAAAAGTGGTTTGTGAACTGGAAACATAGTTTTTATTTGTTTGCCAAGGCTGAATATAGCTTAAAATCCGAGAATATTATCTGCAAGTTCAAAGAGTTTCTGTGGATTTAATGTCATGTGCCTTAAAAAGAGAGAACCATATTTTGACACTTGGTTATATCAAACATAGGAATCCCGGTTTGTTGAGAAGGCAGCACAGTTACTAGCAAGAATGTGAGTTCAAGAGAGTTGTCATATAGCTTTCTTTTTCTGCAAAATGGGATGCTGTCTCCTGGATGGAATATCGAGTATCAATCAGAGCCTTCAGATGATCAGTTATTGTTTGGAAGACATCTTGGTGAAATGATCACTGAACAAAGAGCAGTAACAAAGAATTAATTATCTTGATTATTTCCATTTTGTTTTTCTTTAGGTAGTAAAAATCTTTTTAAAAGCTGTTTGGAGGCATGTGGGTGGCTCAGTCTATTAAGCATTCGACTTCAGCTCAGGACATGATCTCACAGCTCATGAGTGAGTTTGAGCCCACGTCAGACTGTGCTGACAGCAGAGCCCGGAGCCTGCTTCAGATTCTGTGTCATCCTCTCTCTTCCCCTTCTCAGCTCATGCTGTCTCTCTCTCTCTCTCTCTCTCAAAAATAAATTAACAGTAAAATAAAAAAATTTAGGGACTCCTGGGCGGCTCAGTTGGTTAAGTGTCTGACTCTTGATTTCAGCTCAGGTCATGATCTCATGCCCCACGTCGGGCTCTTGTATTGTCAGTGTAGAGCCTGTTTGGGATTCTTTCTCTCTGCCCCTCTCCCTGCTCATGTTCTCTCTCTCAAAAATAAATAAACATTTTTTAAAAATTAAAAAAAAAAAGTTTTATTCATTGTACCCAGTAGGGGAGGCATACTTCTTTAAATAAAACAGACTCTCTCACGCCTCATGCTGGTCAGAAAATCTAAACTATTATTTTACATGGGCTTTCATTTTATTTTTGTCTTTAGTTTTATGGATTACGTATCGCCTAGATATTCTGTCCCACATGAAGAGGGCTTGTCATATTAGCAAAAATAAATAAGGAATCAGATACTCTGAATTAAATTATACTTCTATGCCTCTACATTAGCAGTACTGAAACAGGGTGATATCTGGGTTTTTGTGAAGGTGGGACAATAGCTATTCAGATAAACTACAGGAATGTTAATAGTAAAAACCCAAACACAACCAAACCTGCTGGGTATGGTAAATCTTATCTCTAAAGCTTGCAGATAGCCCATTTGATCCACTAAGCATGGATTTTGGAACTTTTACAATTAAAATTCAAAGAGAGAACTAAATGGAATAAATACCTGCTTTGAAACTAGACAGGTCAGGTTCGAATCCAGCTCATGCCATTTGTCAAGTATTTAACTCTCAAGCCTTAGCTCCTTATGCAACAGGAAACCGGTAATAATCACCCTTCAGAGAGCTTTTACCTACTTCAAGTGCAGAAGTATGGAAAATGTTGCCTTCAAATTGGTAGCAAAGGATGTTAATAAAAAAAAAAAAAAGACTATTACTGAGAGGAGTCTTGACTAAGGTGACTAAGGAAAGGATTTGATTAAGCCATATTTTTTCACCTAATATGACCAAAGGCTAGTTAGCCTAAAGTCTCTCAAAGCATTGGGCCCATCCTCCCTGCCTAAAATTCCCCTAATAATCACGCAGTAGTCATACCTACTTATTCATTCTTCTTTTTATTTTTACAAAGCATAGCAAAATGAGTAAACAACTGACAGGTGAAGAGTTTGCACAACAGAAGACCACTCTGACCATCTCTTGATTTTACAGGGATCATAGGTGGGTAAGTGTTCCTTTAAAGTGATTTTGTCATAGAAGAGTCATCTGACATGGTTCTCATGGTGGGGGGAGAGGAAAGACAAGAAATCAACACTCACAATTATTTAAAATGACTTTAAAGCTAAACATAATATACATAGTAACTCCTTTACCCTAGTACAAAAATAGTGCCAGAAACTATGTATTTGTTCAAATATATTGAAAAAGGTATAAGAATACAAATAGATATTAACAGTGGCTAGTGATGGTTCATAAGGTTTATTTTCTTAAACCATAATAGAAATTTATATTTTCAACTATTTACACTGCTTTCAGTGACATTTATTAAGACATGTTTACACAGGCTTTTGAGAAGCATATGGAAGGGCCAAGTGAGCTTTAATACTTTCTTCCTTGCTCCCTGTGTTGGAGCAGAAGGGGTCCAAAACTGTGCAGGATTTAAGAGAACTCTGAGTAAGCTCTACCTGGCTAGCAAATGGAAAAAAAAAATCTATATAGTAGAATACATGACATCTTACCTAAGGTGTTCTTTAAGCTTTCAACAGGCTAAGTGATCCATCCTTGATAGAAGGCAGGATGTTTACAGACAGATTCTTAGTAAGTTCCAGGTAAAGGTCCTTGGAAAACTGTATACTACATATTTTATAGATGAAAACGAAAGTAATATACTGTACCCTATATTTTCATGTTAAATCGGCAGGATCCGAAGCCGGTAAGTCTCACTTCCTGCAGACTGTGAGCTCCTTGAGGTCACTGCTCTGTCTCCATGGCTGAACGCAGTGCCTGACATGTCGCAGGGACTCGATAGAAGGCGGACTGTTGCATGTCTAATACTGAGCAGTTAAATTATACCACGTTATTTTAACCACAGTTGTTCACAGGAGAGCAGCGATTACACCTTTTCCTCCTCTCATCTTAAAATCACTCTTGTAAACAAAACAAAGCAAAACAAAACAGCACTGCTTGTGATGACCTAGAAAGTGTTAGGAGTAAAATCTGGTGAAAAACACAGAAAAACTGAAAATCAAACTGGTGTAGGTCTAACATTTGTGCTCTCTGCTGACAGTAAAGGCACTTCCACTGCTAGGCAAGAATACATCTGTGATCAGTTTCCTCCCAGAAGCTAGTCTTTCCAGTATATCGTCATACATACACTTTCTTATCTCAGCACTCTTCTTGAAGGAAACTATTCTTCCTAATTAAGAGATCAGTGGTGACAACACCATTGTCCAGAGTTTGGACCTTGAGAAAAGGTGCTCAAAATCTCACTGTCACTAGTGGTCCACATGAGAAGCCAAGTAAATGTACTGTCTTGTTTTCAATTTTCAAAACAGGAAATGACATGTGGAATTAGACACCGTGCTCTGTAGCCCAATATCCCACTTCTGACAGTGGTCGCCAGGACCCACTTGGGCTTACACAGTAGCTGCCTTTTGTGACATCCTACTTAAAGACAAAAGCTTCACCCAAACGTAACTCCTTTAACAGCCCAATGTGTTCAGGCACACAGAGGTCAAGTGACTTATGCAAGTTCACACAGGACTGCGACTGGCAGGGGCCAATCTTGTGAAAAACAGAAGGCCAGGCAATTTTATAGAGATCTTTTAACAAATTAGTAAGATAGTGGGGACTTTTAGAGCTGAGAATTCAAATGAAATGATATGTCATTCAATTATAACTATAACAGAACTACTTTAATCCAGAAAAAGAACAACTTCTTGCTAGTTGTGGGTAACAGAAAAATAGAGCAGGGTGAGGGAAGACTATATATATATATATATATATATATATATTTTTTTTTTTTTCCAACTTGAGAAGAGAATGGGAAAAAATATTCACAGAAGAACTAAAGCTTTGATTTGTGCCCCTGTACCAGATATTAATCTATGTATGGAATTATTTTCCTAAAAAGTAAAAATTATTTGCACCTACTAACTGGTCCTAAATAAGTACTCTTCTCATAAGAACTAAAACTTGCAACAATAGAATAGGCATGGTACTACCCAGCTTCTAATTGCTAAACTAGTAAAGTAAAATAAACCACTGTCTAAAGGTAAACCAAACAATTTCTAATCTATATCTTCTTGCTTGTTAAAATGACACATATATAAAACCTCCATACATCTCAGTGGCATATATTAGATGGGTCTAAACAAACTACTGAAGTACAGGGTTACAGAGTTTAGCATAACTGCTAAATCATAATGTGTATGATAAAAAGGTCATTAAAGACTGCTATTCTTTAAACAATTTTTCTATACTAAGGAATTATGTATGCATGCATGGGGATACTGGTATATAGGTACGTTATTTTAGTAACAGCCTTTGTACTTTACACACCAGTGCCACCAAGAGGCAATTTTATAGATCTCACCTATATGACATCAAATAAAAATCAAGTAACATCCTGAAAAATACAAATATTACAACAATAAGACATATAGCAACAAACAGCTGATAACTTCCTAGACTAGCCTTTACCACTACAAAGTAATGGCAGCATAATTTGTTTTGCCTTTTTTTTTTTTATCTGAATGGTAAGAATTAAGTCACACTGTAGAAGATACACTCTCAGAATTTTAAAAACTTAATGAATATGTTGAATTTTAGGCAGTTTAGGGAAAGAACATTCTGCTTGTTTAGTGAAAGGTGTTTGGGAATGCGGCCCCAAGGCCCCAAGAGGTTTGCTATCCAATTTTGTGACTGAAACTCAGAAACTGTTTTGGGAAGGGAGGTGGTTAACAATTCAGATAAATTCTTCTCTTCCTACTCTCACCGAGTCCAAACGTTTCCACATATTTGGGACAGATTTTCCTTTCTTGCACCAGTTGGTCAATTTGAACCAAATGGGCTCAAATCTAAGACAATGTTAGCATTTTCTAAATGTACTAAAAACTGTGTGAATACCAACAACTATAAGCTCAGGGTCAGCAATTAGCATACATACCCAAACTTCTGTGGTTCTAACAGACTAGTCCTATAAACCCAAATAGGGCAGTTTCTCAGTTGCAAACTCAATACTCTTAAATTTATTCAGGCCTAAGCTTTCTTACCTTACAGTGCTCCCTCAATTTAATTTTTGAGGCCAGTATCAAGGATAGCCCTTTGTTGTTTATATAATTAAAACTATTCTCTATATTTCCAAAGAAAAGTAATGGTTCATTTTACCTTTTAGCTGCAGTCATACCTTACCTCAGGTCAGTGTTCCAGTTAGCACTTTTTTCTCAATTTTTTGTTGAGACTTAAAATGTTCACTTAAAAACTATAGGTTGTAAGAAAAACGATAGGGACGTTATTTTAAAAAGGAAATTCAATATTCAAAACACTCACTGACTCATAAGAGTCTTCTAACAGAATGTTTCTCTTCACTGACAGATATAGCCATTTCATTTCTGGACCACACTCCTCCCTCAGTAAAGTCAGTGACCATGAGGTCAGTGAAATCAGTGTCTTCTCCTAAGGTTTCCCCTGTTTTCTGTCAGATAGGTCAGACTGAAACGGTTTGATGGGTCATCTCTGGATAGATGTATGTGAAATGAAAGAGTTCTCCCTTCCTGCTCTCTAACAAAAAGACCAAAACAAACAATACCTTTTCTTTATAATACTGCCTTCTAGTACTTTCCATCTGTTTAAGAGTTTTAGTTTTTTTTGTGTGAAGATAATACATTGTTGACAAATAGTGTCCTTTCCCCTTAAAATCCACCCAGCCAACAACACTTTATCCTTTGAAGGTTTTAAATGTCACAGAATACATTCAATTTTCTCCTAGCCTATTTTTGAGAAAGAAGATTCCAAACATTCTTTACAAGATTGATAATTCAGAAAACACAAAAGCAATTATTTAAAATCCCCAAGCAAAAAACCTCAAAAGACAAAAAACAAAATCCCCAAAACAATGAATAACAAAACAATCTCAGTGCAAGAATTCAACTTGCACTTTGCAGTACACAAAGTATCACAAACAGCGCTTTTATCCATGTGCTAAGAGTGGGTATCATTGATAATCTCAGATCAGTGGCATAAAACAAATATACAGAAAATATGTAATAGTCCCCTAAAACATTTCATGCTATGTTCTTAAAAGTTGTGCAAAAATAAAAATACAGCAGTGGCAAAGTATACACTAAATCTGTACAGTGTATGGCAAAACTAGACATACTGCAAAATACACCATCTGTAAACTTCAACCCTGTGTGAATAGGCCACTCAGTTCCGCTTGGCCTGGCTGCTTTCCCCATTAATCAGCATTGTCTCCTGCTGTTCTGCAAGAGCCTGCCATTTTTGCCTGTTCTTCCTGCAGCCATCCAGCAAAGGGAAACAGTCCTCAGAAACGTGGGTCAAGGCCTGAAGAAGAAAAAAAAGCAAACAACTAGAAGGCAGCCAGGAAATAAGCCCTCTCCCCAGGCCTGTTTCAAAGAGCCACATCTCACACTCATTTCAGGAGCAGGCCCACTGTTGGGGGTTTTTACAAGCTGTGTGAACAAATATGCAGATCATTTGTAGATGATTCCACAGACAAGGAGTCTGTGCTGGAGAGCAAACACACATGTTCCAAAATCATGTGACTCAGCTATGCTAGAGATGGATCTGTGTGGAATCCGCTTTGCAGGGTAACAAAACATTTGGCTATTTTTTTTTTCTTTTTTTTTAGTACAGATGGCTCTCCTTAAGTGTGATTGTAATTGGGAGCTGCTTCGGTTTTGTGTTTTTCTTTCTCTTTTAATTTTTTTTTGTTTTGTTTATTCATTATTGAGACAGAGCACAAGTGGGGGAGGGCAAGAGAGAAAGTAGGGACACAGAATCGGAAGCAGGCTCCAGGCTCTGGGCTGTCAGCACAGCCATGGGGCTTGAGCTCATGAACCTTGAGATATGACCTGAGCCAAAGTCAGATGTCTAACCAACTGAGCCATCCAGGCACCCCGTTTTGTGTTTTCCTATAAAATAGTTTTATATAATGTACTTAAAATGGACTTGTATTCAAGATTATAACAAAGATTGATTTATAATTCTGCATGGTATTATTATTTACCAACTATAGCACCATACGTATTTAGATACAAGAACGTTCACTGCAGTTTTCTTTGAAATAGAGAAACTCTGAAAATAACGTAAATATTGAACAAAAGGGCTAGGTAGATTATGTTACTCTTTTGCAGGCTTTTCTTTAAAAATACATTATGATGTATTATGAATTACAAAAAGCAAATTTGAATGAAAAAATATGAAAATGTCATAACGCATATACAGTAATATATTAACAGTAGTGTCTGAGTACTGGAATTATAAATCTCTGATTTTTCTACAGTGAGAACATTATTACTTCTATAATAAATAACAGTAAAAGTACATATCAATATTACACAGAATTTAACAGCAAATTCAAATGAAGTAAATCCTTGCACACACAGGAAATGTAGGATTTAACTGTTACTAAATTGTGGAAATGTCTGGATTAGAAGATTCTAGGGTTTGAGTTTTGACATTCTATGATAACTCTATGATAAATGCTGTTTTCCCAAATAATTAAAACTGAAGACAGTTTCCTACTTAATTTTTACAAACAAGGATAGCGTCTATTTTCTGTATTTTGGGCATCAGCATCTAAACTAGTAAACTGGATGTTTTAGGGAGAATATTTTTATCTAAAAAATAAAAATCCCAAGCCAGTAGGTGCAAGGAAATGGAACCCTGTAATATTCTTCCAGCTACCTCCTTTTCATAGTTAAAAGAAATTTTCCTGACAATATGAAAGCTACACTATATAATGAGAAAAAGTTGGATAATTTTTTCTTTGTTGAGGCCTAAACTTAGAAGAATATGCTGACATAAAGTATACACAATATACCTCCGTAAGGTAGCACTGGCATATAATCCTTTTAAGTGTTCCTACATCCATTTGCTAGTCTAGCACATAGTAGGCACTCAATAGATAGTTACACATCGATGAATTAAAGTTTTTGAGAAAAATCAAATACATATGTGTTTCTTGTTCAACGCAAACAGCATGTTCATCAGCCAAAAAAAAAAAAAAGGCCTAGTGTTATCACTTCAATTTACTTGAAGTTTTAATTCATACAGTCTAAGTTTAGCAAGTCTAGTGTTTTTGTATAAATACCTCATATAGTTGCAAGCAGATGGCATCTATGAACCCAACTTGCATACTTGGGATTTTGTTTTTCTTCTCCCTGTTCATTAGATCCTGAAAACACAAACATAGAAACAGACGCACATACACACACACAGAGATCTGCATTTACTTAAAGAACCACAATGCAAGTTGGCTCCAAAAACATGAATCACCACGTTAGCTGGTGAAAGCCTGATACCTGCCTATCTGTCTCCTTCCTTTGCCAGCCTCCTGCATTCCCTGCCAGCACCATACTCAGAAAGGCCCTGATCCTCTGCCCTGTTCATCCTGGCTGACTTTCCCACACTACCCTTGGAATTCATCACTACTCTAGAGTCAACCACTGACGTGTATTTGGAGAACACACAGGCTTTGGATTGTCTATTGATGTGGAATCAAACACCCTCCGCTTTGAGGGGGAAGCCACTCAGGCCACAGCCGATTACAATTCAGTTCACACAGAGAGCCTTCTAGTGACGACTATGCAGATGTCATTCTGCTTATTCCCAGGAGGTCATGGCTGGAGCACCAGACAAGCACAGCACCCCCATGGGAAGCAATGAGTCTGTCACAGTACTTGCTTAAAATGAAGAAAATTCCTCATTAGCTGTTACCATTACTCTGCTACCTTACTTTCTAAGAAGATTCTGAGCTTCTGAATGAGCCTACCGTTATATTATAGGACACTGAGTTAATTGTGAAAGACTAATGAGACAGAGGATGTGCCCAGCCAAGACTAAAGAGCAGAGTGGATGAAACTGTACACAGAAGAGGGGGAGGGTTGTAACCATGTCCCATTTATACGGGCTCAATAAATGACCATTTGAATTAAAAAAAATGACTATGCTTCCATTTTCAGGAAAAACTCATTCCAAAAGCTAAAAATGATTTGAGAAGGATCTTTTTCTTGTCTGTGAGATCCATACTATATGTAAACAAGATAGTATCAAAAACCTTTAAAATCTGTGCCCTTCAACACAGCAATTCCGGGAATTTATCCTAACAAGATAATGAAAAATGGCACAGAAACAGTTAGCAACATAGATGTTTCTCAAAGTGCCATTGATAACAGTGAACACTACAAACATCACCCCACAGGTAGTGGGTAGACTATGGCTGCATCAATTTCAGATAATCACTAGGAATAATAGACATGATAAACATTTCATTTGTCAGAATGAAAAGTAGCTTATGATATTTAAATAAAAACAAATTACAAAAAAGTAGCTACAGTATGATGAACCAAAGAGTCTTTTTTGTCTTCTTTTATTTGCTTATGTTTTCTGAGATAAACATGTGTAATTCTTTTAATAAGAAAAATGTTCTAAAAAATAAAATGAAAAGAAATTGTATTCTTTTTAAAAATTTTTTAATGTTTTATTTATTTCTGAGAGAGAGAGAGACAGCGTGAGCAGGAGAGGGTCAGAGAAAAAAGGAGACACGGAATCTGAATCAGGCTCCAGGCTCTGAGCTAGCTGTCAGCACAGAGCCCGACGTGGGGCTCGAACCCACGAACCATTGAGATTGTGACCTGAGCTGAAGTTGGATGCTTAACTAACTGAGCCACCCAGGTGCCCCAAGAAGTATTCTTAAGGAAAGATCTCATAGAAGTGTAATAAGTCCACACTAAACAGATGTATTAAAATAATTCCTATTAACAAGGTCTCAGACTTACAGCAGGCTCTATGTTGAGTTCTTTTCTCTCTCTGTCTCCTTGGTCAAAAAATTCAGTTGCTACAAGTTCTGCTATCTGAAATAAATAACTGGTTAAGTTTCGGCAGTTAAAAGCACATAACTCTATAGAATAGAAACTTTGAATAAAGATAATAAAATCTATCAAATCTAGCTTTCAACCACATCAGCAAAATTATAATAAAACAATGAGTTAATAGAAATTATATTTTATTTGCTTTAAATATGTATCTAATCACACAGGCAGAAAAAAAGCAACATGTTATTTCAACTTTAGCAATGAGTGGGAAAAAGACAGTGACTGCCCATCTGTATGCATAAACAATGACATTTATTAAGCAGCTGTTATAACAGGTGCTGTGAAAAACAGTATCAAATAGCTGCATACATTGTGATTGCTGGGCCTTTTTAATTAATTTTAATCTACATGTACATCTTTCTATTTAAAAAATTTTTCCTTATAATTTTTGTTACTGTTGTTAAATAAACTGGGTTGTTTATCCTGCAGTTTCCTACTATCTGTATTTTGCTGACTGCATTCTTATGATGTCAATTACTGTTTCTCTGTGCCCTGTATTTCTACACAATGGTAATGAGATCTAGAGGCTTGACTAGACTGAATTTTTGTTTTTTTGACTACTTCATAGGCAGTGCTGTGTACTTCCATTAAGAGCTTTATAATGCTTGGCTGCCTCTCTTTTTGTGATATTAGCAAATATCAATGATCTTTGTCTAGTAGATCCACTACCTTAAGGGCTGCAAAAAGGTGATATTCAAAGCAATCATTCTTTTTTCTTTTATTAGTTGAAGTATGATAAAAAGAAAGTTCCCCACATCAACTATTTAGTTACCCTAAAGTACAATTTGTGTAAGAAAAGCAGGAGATAAAAAAAAAGCAGAAATGTTTGATTTTCTCTACTTTAATTACCATAAAAAATAACCTGATTCCCAGGCAACTATCAAAGATGACCAGAGAAGGTTTTATTTTATTATTTTATTATTACTTTCAACTTTTAAATTTAAACATATTTAATGTATTTCAATCCTTACTGATACTCAGATTATTCCATTTTGGCCAGTGGGAGCCTAGCAAGTTGGCATCTCTGTTGTTTTGAACAATCCTATCAGTCTCTGAAAGCTTTGCTGCTCTCTGATAGAAGATGCTCTAGGCTCATTTTGTACATTTCCTGCTTTAAAACTGCTATGAGACATTTCTTTGTTGGAGCTCTTGTTCCTTTAATGAGGTACTTAGAAACTTCAGTATGCACACTAGGCTTGCTCATTACGACCAGGTTGATCAGCATTTGTAAACCCTTTTAGAGGACAGAGCTAGGACACAACAGAAGTTCACACATTTCAGTTCAAATTCAGGACTACAGTGTTTCTGCATAACGTAATCCACCTTAGATCTTTACCTTTCCACTCACACTGACAGTCCTAGCTCTCAACAATAGCAATAGAATTTTTTTTATTTGCTTTTATCCCAAATCATCTACAATTGTGATTGAATATCTATTTAAAATTACCACTAATAAATAACATATTGAAAACAGTTTTAAAGGCTTTTGTTTTTTGGTAATTCCTTTCTGCTTTTAGGGTACTTCCCACTAAGAGATACATGGTCAAATTACTGTTTTAATGTCACTTGGAATGAAATGGTCCCTTTCACTATGGTTTTGCAACTGAAACCAGATTTGTTTCATTTTACTTTTAAGGTTTAATGCTGAGAATTCAACTTTATGATTTTAAACTACAGTTTCTCCCTTCTCTTATAGGGAATCATTAACTTTTTTGTGGTTAATCCCAGGTTTTTTAATTCTAAGCAAATATGTACATATATTCATTTTTACTCTCTTTTTATTTATTTTTGAGAGAGAGAACACCCATGAACGGGGAGAGATTTGGGGACAGAGGATCCGAAGCAGGCTCTGTGCTGACAGCAGAGAGCCTGATGTGGGGCTCAAACTCACTCACTGTGAGATCATGACCTGAGCTGAAGCTAGATACTTAACCTACTGAGCCACCCAGGGACCCCTTTTCCCTCTTCTTAGATAAATGGTAGAGTACCATATACTTTTTCTCTACTTTGCTTTTTTTCCACTTAAAAGTAGATCCTTGTAATCACTCCACAGTGGTATACAGATAATCCTCATTTCTTTTTACAGCTGCACAGAACTCACTGTGTAAATGTACTACAAATTATTCAATCAGTAATCTGATGAGTATTTGCTATTATAGTCTTTACTATTACAAATAGCACTAAAATGAATAGCCTTGTACAAATATCTTTTTACATTTTTTTCTGTGTATCTTTGGGATAAGATTCCTAGAAGTAATGATAAATAATGAATATGTATATGTATAAACTTCCCAAGAGTTACAGTATTTTTCATTCCTTGTTTTCCCTCAACTTCCCCAATAGAGTATATCATAAAACCTTTGGACTTTGCCAACTGAGAAATGGTACTAAGAAATGGTATCTCAGGGTTTTTTTTTTTTTCCTAAATCAAATAGAATTTACATACTGTGAATTGCATAGACCATGAATTCAATGTATTGACAAACACATATGACCATGTAACAAATACCTCATCCGAAATATAGACTACTTTTATCGTCTTTATGACCCTTCTCAATCAATTCCTGCCTCTTCTTTCCTCCCTCCGCTCACAATCACTATTTTATTTCTTTCACTGTGGATTACTTTTGCCTAGGCTACAACTTCATATAAATGAAATCACAGGACATATTCTTTTGTGTCTGGCTTCTTTTGCTCCGTTTAGTGTTTATGAGACACATTCATGTTGCTGCATGTATCAGTGGTTACTTCCTCCTCATTGTTGAGCATGGTCCACTGAATAAGGAACGGACTACAATATGTTTAGCTATTCTCCTATTAATAAGATGTTTGGGTTGTTTCTAGTTCTGACTACAGTAGTCCCCCTTTTCCACAGTTTTGCTTTCCCATGGTTTCAGTTACCTGGGGTTAACTGTGGTCCAGAAGCAGATGATCCTTCATCTGATATATATTCGGAAGGTCCTAACGCTACATCACAATGCCTATATCCTTCACCTCACTTCCTCTCACGTTATCATCTCCCATCACCACAAGGGCATGTTCTGAGAAAGAGACCCCACATTCACATACCTTTTATTACAGTATTGTTATAATTGTTCTATTTTTAGTTATTGTTGTTAATTTCTTACTGTGCCTAGTTTATACATTAACCTTTACCATAGTTATGCTTGTAGAGGAAAAAAAGCATAGTATGTATAAGGACTCAGTACTATTTGTGGTTTCAGGTATCCACTGGGGGTCCTGGAGCATGTCTGCTGTGGATACTACTACTATATTAGGAACAAAGCTGTTATGAGATTTTATACAAGTTTTTTTTGTGTATGTCAGTAAAGTTTTAATTTGCAGTTTTTCTTATGAATGGGGTTCTGAGAACCTTTGCATAAAGTAAGAGCCATCAACTTTTTGTTCAAATGTTTGGCCCATTTTTCTGTAGGGTTGTTGGCCTTTTCTTTCTCTATTTTTTTTACAGGTTCTTTAATATTAAGGTCATCTACCAAATATAAGTTGCAAATATCTTTACCAGTTTCTCATGGACTTTTGCTTTGCTTATATTTTGCCATGCAAAAGTTTTCTTTTTTTTATTTTATGTAATCAAACTTATCAGTCTTTTCCATTGTTTCTGCATGTCGAGTCATAGTTTGCAAAGTTTTCTCACTCCTAAGTTATAGAAGACTCCATAAATGTTTTTATTTAGTACTTATATGGTTTAATTCTCCAGATGGAACTCTATACTCCATTAGGAAGTTAAGTATGCGGAATAGATCCAATTGTGTCTTTTGCCATTTGGTTATAGAAGATGTGAAAGTCACTCTAACATTATTCACTAAAGTCTTTTCCCCCAGTTATTTGAAATGCTACCTTTACTATATATTAAATGTTCTACACAGTTCTCAAAGTTCTGTTGTGCTCCACTGGCCTGTCACCAATGCCAAACTGTTTTAATTATAGAAGCTTTTTAGTATTGCTTTTTATGTCTGGACCCCAACCTCACTGGTCTACCTGTTAGGATCTGATTAAGAAGAAAGGATAAACGAAAAGACAAATTCTTTCCCTCTTCCATTCCCTTCCCTATTTGGAAATGGGCATATAGTCCCGTGTGTTACAGAGCAGCAGAGTCAGTAAAGACCACCTTTCCAGAGTGCTTATGGCATGTCAGCTTTGGCACATGGATAGTACATTTCTGATCTTGTTTTCTCAGCATGTATGTTTCATGAGGTGAACCTGTCATTGGGCTCCATTGACTCGCAGATCTGAGTATTGACCAACAGCAGACTGTCATTAGTGTCAGGTAGTAACGGCAGTTACTTATTTAGAGAGAAGGATATATTTCTAGCCTTCTAGCCACAGGCCCTGATTACATCCTTCCTGACACCTTATATCAACACTTCCTATATTTATAAGACTTAGGAAATGTTTAAGTTCTACTCACTAATGCCTACTTAGGGCTGAGGTATAGCATGGTAGGCTAACCATAAAGAAAAATGATAAGAAAAATAATTTGCTTTTTCTACTTTTGAAGGCCATTAAGAAAATGTGCTAAAAAGCATTCTTAAAGTGAGCCAGAAGTAGTACTGGAATTAAAGATTATCAGCAGCTAGGTTTGCTGTGTTAGTATAGATGCTGTCTTTCTTAATATGTTATAAATATTAGTAAATGCTAATGAATCTTCTAAGAAAGAAAACCTGTTTATGTCCAATTGTCTACTTTTAAACTACTTAAAAATTAGATAAAACATTCCACAACTACTTTAGAAGCTACCTTTAAGAATACAGACTTTTGTTACTTTGACTTTTTAATTACTACTTTTACTGTCAGCAAGCAACATACCCGTTGTTGAATAGGCCAGGGCTTTGTAATTGCAGAGAGATCACAAGCTGTCATCAGCATCGCTCTGTTAAGGGAAAAAGAAGCCCAATACTACTATTTACTTTCTATGTGAATGTAAATTCTCAGTAAATAGTTACTGGTAATAAGGTTAAATGAAAGCTTCCTAAGCTATGAAGATGGCAGTTTACAAAGACAGAAGAAACAGAAACAACTTATATGGAAGTGTGGCTGATTCAGTGATAGAAGAGTGTCACTGTTTTGGCTGCCCACTGAACGATTAGAATTTGCCCTAAAAATGCCTCACTGAGCTTCAGATTGGCACGAGGGAAATTATTAACCCCCGGGTAAAAACGTGCCTGCTGTTACTATTTTTTTTCACCCTGGTGTTCCATTCTCAGTGACAGTAAGATGAAAATGCATTGATTACTAATAATTAACCATTAAAGGATAACATCAGATATCCTATTGACATAAGGTCTCTGAGAGCAAGAATTAGAGTGGGTTATCCCAAAGCACTCAACATGTGCAGTGACTTCTATGTGAAAAGCTCTGACTTAAAAACACTATGTGCCAGACAGAAGGAGGGATAGAAGACAGTGCTCTTAAGTCTTCCTGTTGTTCAGAGAAGTAAAAACCATGCTGGACTCTGGAGTTGGTGACAAGGCGCTCTAGAACTCGGTACCACAACTAGTGTATGAAAATGGTTCTGTATTTAGCATGTGTTTTCCCTTGTTGGATCCAGATACCTGTTTGTAATAATTTGTTTGGAGAAACAGACAGAAAAGGCCAGTCACCATCGTATAGAAACACTTGTGGCAAAGGACGGTAACCTTTGTGCCTGCTGGGAAACCCAACTTAAAAGCATGTTCTCCTTAAAATGGTTTTCTGCTGTTACTCTACCTCTTGCACCAACTCTCTTGGAAAAAGTGAGTGCACCAGAGATATTTTTAATCACTGTTTAAACCCGTTTTCATCAAAGATTTCAATGCTCGCCAATATAAACTGCCTCCGCCAAAGAAGACTATGCTCCTAAATGAGCTTCACTAAAATCGGACACATGAGTTCAAGTGGCGACAATGAGCACTAGAACTATGGGCACTTCTCTGCAAGAGGTTCCTTGGTCAGGATGGAGCAGCGGAAACTGGAGCAGACTTGGGGCCAAGGTTGGATTTCTTTGTTGTTATTGGGAAAAACTGTTCCCTAATGATGACAGTATGTCTACACTTTTTCTTTTTTTTTAATATTTTTATTTTTAAGGAATCTCTACACCCAACATGGGGCCTGAACTTACAACCTCGAGATCAAGAATCTCATGCTCCATCGACTGAGCCAGCCAGGTGCCCCTACCTGTGTCTACATTTCTAAGGGACCCTTATGAAAAACATTTCGAGGCTATGAAATAAGTATGGTTACATAGAACAGACAGCCAGGCATTTGTGTCCTGTTTTCTTATAATTTGCATCTTCATTTGCATGCTAAGAAGTATCAATCCATTTATTTATTATTATTTTTTTAAATGTTTTATTTATTTCTAGGAGAGACAGCGAGAGACAGCGTGAACAGGGGAGGGTCAGAGAGAGAGGGAGTCACAGACTGAAACAGGCTCCAGGCTCTGAGCTGGCAGTCAGCACAGAGCCCGACGCGGGGCTCGAACCCACGAACCGCGAGATCATGACCTAAGCGAAAGTCGGACGATTAACCGACTAAGCCACCCAGGCGCCCCAGTATCAATCCATTTAAAGAAATGTTGATTTCAGAATTGTAATAGTGCTGAATTTGGTATTCTGTGTCATTCTTTTCTTTCTTTCTTTCTTTTTATTGACCGCTTGTTCTTTTTATGGATCCAGTTCTAGCCATGCCAAATGGCAAACGACAAACGTAGGAATAGTAACAGCAAAGGGATGGTATCTATAGCTAGAATGGAGCGACAGGCTTATAGGTGAGGAAAAGGGAAATCTCAAGGTCCTGATGGTGCTACTCTGCCATCACTTGAGAAGTAAACACTTCACAACCACCTTCTTGCTCCCACCATCTTTGGGGTGCTATTTTCAGCTTTTCCATTCCAAAGAATTGGGGATGTGAGCAGAGGGAACCCTACATCCTTGTAGTGATATTCCAGCACATTTTAAAGGTCCTTCTAGGACAAAGGAGTGATTTATTCACTTGAATTTGCAAATGCATTTCTTTTCAAATAAATATTCATATTCAGCCCTTCATACAACACTCCGGAGAATTCTGACAGCCTTTCAGATCATCACATTGTAACAAATAATTGCAATAAAGTCTGATCCTTATAAAATTAACTGGAGAGCAGAGCTTCAGCGTTGACAGTAAACCTACTTACAAAAACAACTCTTTTTGATGAGGATCTTCCAAGTTGAATTGATTTTTTCTTATAATTTCAAAAAATTCTCCTCGTCTCCTTCAAAGTAAAAGAAAAACATATGGTAGTTATGATGAGTCCCCAGGCTCTTATTTCTTCAGCTAACAAAGACCCATGGAATAAATTTTTTGGGAAAAAAAAAATCTCTAACGGTTTTTCCCCATCTTAGAGTCTAATACAGAAATCATCATTTAAAAAGCAAAAAATACCTCACTTTCTTCCTTTGTGCCATTTTCTTGGGGTAAAACAATAAAACCGCACTTAATTTTTAACTACGGATCACAATGGTAATTTCAATTCGTAAGCATGATTTTAAGAAAATAAAACAAATTTAAAATTTGATGCCAAGAATGACTTGAGTATGGCATAATCAGATCTATATGGCTTCAGTTCAATTAATTATATCTTATTCTTATACATTATGGTATAGGGTAAAAAGTATACACTATTATTCACTCAGTATATAGTGAATGCCTCCTGTGTGCCCAACACTGTTAAGCATCTTGGGAAGTTGTAAGACATGAGTTCTTTTCACAAGGTTTAAAATCTAGTCAGAGACACAAAACAAACATATGAAAAACTTATATAACAAAACTGACTGTATGTGACTTGAGTTCCAAAAATGAAAAACAAGTTGCAGAAGGGTCCACAAGAAAGACCCGTGTGGCCTGAAAAGGCTGGGAAGTCTTTGTGGTTACAGGTATTTTTAAATTCTTGGTAATCTGATCCTCTTTATTCTGTAATCATTTTAAATAAATTGAAGGTTGCTGTGTTTTCTCTTATCCTAATTAAAGTGCTCCCAAATCCAATGGCATGACACTTTCGGATGCAGACACTTTTAGGTGCAGTTATTTTTAGATGTACAACAGTAGATACCTGGGGTATGTGTTTTTGTGTATCTATTTGTTTTTACTTCCCATAAGAGTGGTGAAAGCCACACATATGAATCCCTGTGCATAAGGAGAGAGGCCTGGGCGTCAGGGAATCCCGTAAGTGTGACTGCCGGCCTCCTCTCACCCCTACATGTGCAGCAAAGATCTCAGTCTGCGTGTGGGAAACTAATGCCTGCCCAAATGCAGCAAAGTCTTTTCTCGCTTTTAGAAAGGCAGTTTAATTACAGGGAAATGTAGACATGCATGACAAATACTATTCTAATGCGCACTCTAATTTCTGAGTCAGGAACTTCACTAATTAAAGTTCTATATTAATACTCTTCTTCTGCCAAAATCAAATAAAAAGAAACAAGATTTACGTGTCTGGCAGTTAGCTCCTTTTCCTGCCCACTTAGGCTTAGATGACAGTATAAAACAACTGTAACGTGGTCAGAAGCTGGGGGAGTGAAGGAAAGGAGGAAAAGCAAGATGGGCTCTATAACCTTCAGGTTGGACAACCTAGCTTGGAATGACCTTGGCATGGTTATTTACCTTGTACAGAACTTCAAAGGCATAGCAGTAGATAAATATCAGAAATGACTCTGTATTCTGTAATTTCTAGCATTAAGTCATATGCCAAAGGAGTAGACTTTTCTGACTTCCTTTAAGAAACTGCAGCATAGTTTGAAAAACAAGATATTTGATTTGCCAGGACATTTGTCTTTATAATCTAAAAACTTCCCAAAGTGCATTTGAAAAGTTTGAAACAATGCAAATACTTCCAAGACCTATTTATCTCAGAATATTTTTTTTTTTTTTTTTACAAATAGTTTATTGTCAAATTAGTTTCCACATAACACCCAGTGCTCATCCCCACAAGTGCCCTCCTTCATGCCCACCCCTCCTCCCCCCCACATCCACCAGTCCTCAGTTTTTGTCAGCATTCAAGAGTCTCTCATGGTTTGCCTCTCCCCCTTTCCCCCACCATTTCCGCCCTTCTTCTCCCCTCTTGGTCCTCTGTTAAGCTCCTCCTAATCCTCCTATACGTGCACACATATGATATTTGTCTTTCTCTGCCTGACTTATTTCGCTCAGCATAACACCCTCAAGGTCCATCCATGTTGCTACACATGGCCAGATTTCATTGTTTCTCATTGCCATGTAGTATTCCATGGTATAGATAAACCACATCTTCTTGATCCATGCGTCTGTTGATGGACACGTAGGCTCTTTCCAGGTTTTAGCTATTGTGGAGAGTGCTGCTATGAACATTGGGGTACATGTGCTCCTATGCCTCAACATTTCTGTATCCCTTGGGTAAATTCCTAGCAGTGCTATTGCTGGGTCATAGGGGAGTTCAGAATATTTCTTAAAGCTTACTTAATGTACAGTGCTAGGTCTGTAGCTAAAATAGCTTGCTTGATTATTTTCAACGTGGTCTTATATTCTTCAATGGAGAGGCCGCTGAGAATCTGATTGCCCTTTATAAAAAAGAAAACCATCATTAGCATGCCACCTGGAAAAGCTGCTGACAGGAGCAAAATCTGAAGATACAGTGACTTATCTTAAACACATGCCTAGTATTCCAAATTCATGAATACAGAGGACAGCTGCTTACTTAGAGTAAATGCCATGAAATGATGTTTCCCCTCTATGTTCCACCCTCCACCAGCCTGTCATATAAGAAAATATAGCTTCATAATGGTACATCTACCTACACATGCATGCTTTTCCAAATCTTACACTCCTTAGGTCTCAGTCCAGGCCTAATAACTTTATACCTTTGTCCTTTGGGGGCAGGTTAGTTGGTAACAGCAAGAGAAACTCTGAAAAATCAAAGCCATATTTTTTAACATTTATTTTCACTTATTTTGAGAGGAAGATAGAAAGCAAGGCAGGGGGCAGTAGACTGAGAAGGAGAGAGAGAATCCCAAGCAGGCTCTGTGCTGTCAGTGAATCCATGAATCGTGAGATCATGACCAAAACTGAGAACAGGAGTTGGATGCTTAACTGACTGAGCCACACAGGTGTTCCCAAATCAAAGCCATATTAATGGACATCTAGAATGGAGTAATAAAACTTTTAAACATTGATTATTTAAAGAATCATTTCTCTATGGCTTTTGTAATAAATCTAATAACATTTTTGGGTGCAAATTTATATAATTTAATGTAATTAATATTGAGAACAGCATGTGTTCTATAGGAACATGCGAATATTGGGGTGCCTGAGTGGCTTAGTCGGTTGAGCGTCTGACTTTCGCTTAGGTCATGATCTCGCGGTTCATGGGTTCGAGCCCCGCATCGGGCTCTGTGCTGACTGCCAGCTCAGAGCCTGGAGGCTGTTTCGGAGTCTGTGACTCCCTCTCTCTGACCCTCCCTGCTCACGCTGTCTCTCTCTCCTAGAAATAAATTAAAAAAAAAATTGATTTAAAAAAAAAAAAAAAAAAGGAACATGCGAATATAGAGGGTGGTAAAGGGCATGACCCAAAAGTGTACTTACTGGTCATAAAAAGCAAGCATGGTTGAACCATCCATAAGAAATATTGAAGGGCGCCTGGGTAGCTCAGTTAAGTCTCCCACTCTTGATCTCAGCTCAGATCATGATCTCATGGTTAGTGAGTTCTAGTCCCACATCAGGCTCTCTGCTGTCAGTGAAGAGCCTGCTTCAGACCCATTGTCCCCCTCTCTTTCTGTACCTCCCCCGCTTGCACACACTCTCTCTCTCAAAAATAAAAAAATAAACATTAAAAAAAGAAATATTGAAAGGTGGCTAATCCAGGTACAAATAATGGAAAATTTCTGTTACGGAACCATTTTTTATTTCTTGTCTGTAATTTAAGGCATAGTGGCTCTCTGATCTTGAACTACATAAACCATTCCTAGGGTATTCAGCATATACTCAGAACAACATCTATAAGTTGAGTCGACATGATTCCTAAATCTCAGGGCCAAGAAAAACCAGAGGTATAGGAATGACATCTGGAGGTAGAGGATTTTTTCTTAAGAAAGAGAAACTGCCAAGTATGGTAGGCCAGGGCCAAAAAACCAATTAGAGAATAATGCAATGCTGAAATTGTGGTATGTATCTAATTAATGAATCTGTAATTACAACCATAAACATTGTGTTAAAATATGAAATCACCTTATATTCTGGGCCAGAAAGAAAACTATTTAGAAAATAACTGATACTTTCATCTATTTTAAGATAAAACAATTTCAAATGGAAAAGGAAATACCTTTTAGTGTTATATTTTTATTCTCCCTTCCAAAAACAGAGACTGTAAATTCTTACGTTTTGGTGCTTACAAAGACAGAATATTTATATGGTCTTCTAATTTGAGACCAACCATCTATACAACCAAATTTCTTATAAGTAATAACATATTACTTAGTAAGTTATGTTATTTAATAACATAGTTACCTATGATAGGGATACTGTTAAATATGCTTTAGAAAAAGTTTAGCATATTTCCTTTCTTTAAAACTAAGCAAGATATTAAAATGAAAGCTTTGAATTTGTAAATGAGGCACGAAGATAGCAAATCCCAAGGAAAGTACAGGTCTCTCCACTACAACTGCACATTAAAAATGACGTGGTTTACGGGAAAAAATAGTGCTGGGGCACATTGCACAAAGCCCGGTAAACTTTACAACTAGAGCATAAGCCAAACTGGAAACTGGTGCGTCTGGAGGTAACCCCGTCAGCTCAGGCTGGCCAGTCTGGAGGCCCTCTGAGGACCCTCAAGATGCACGAAACAATGGCGTGAAGACGATGCTTTGTGGGGCCCAGAGACAACGTGGATGGGACTGGATCAGTGAGACACTGGGGCTGCTATTAAGGGGGGCCACCGAAGGAAGAGCAACCTCTTAGAAGCCTAAAACAAGTGGTCCAAAGCAAGGGAGCAAATGTCCATTTTCAATATTGTTGAAATAGAGCAGAAGGGGTGCCTGAGCAAAAGCCAAGTGGAGGGATTTTTTTCTTTCTTTTATAAGGTCAAAAATTCACCTCCCATAATTCTTGTACTTTACCCAAGAGAACTTGTGGATGAAAGAATACAACTTGTACACTTATACTAACATCATTCAATTACCAGTCACACATGAACTAACTCCTATTAATCACATACTTCATCAATCTGTATTAAACTGTATGTAGAATTTAAATTTTTTTAATGTTTATTATTTTTTAGAGTGAGAGAGACAGAGCGTGAGCAACGGTGGGGAAGAGAGAGAGGCTCAGGATTGGAAGCAGGCTCCAGGCTCTGAGTTGTCAGCACAGAGCCCGACACCGGGCTTGAACCCATGAACTACGAGATCATGACCTAAGCTGAAGTCGGACACTTACCTGAGAGCCATCCAGGCACCTGCTGTATGCAGAATTTATAATGAGGTTACCAAATTGGCTCTATAACTCTTAACCCTTAATCTACACTGAGATGTTTAGGGAGAGGTGAAATTGTGTTCCCCTTCATCTCAAATAAGAGAGAGGGGCATGAAGTCCCTACATATGTCTCCTGCAGTGTAGTGAGAGTGGGAGGGGCCACAGTGATCTCGCGTCTAATTCTTGTCTGGAAAATCTAAAAGGCAAGACACAGGCTTACTAGCCACTCTGACTTGGGCAGCAGTGGGGAGGTTACTACTACATGGGATGGCTTGCATTCTCCAAGTTTTAGAGGCATGGGATTGGTTTCAGTCCTGTCCTTTTCAAGAGGACCACAAAGAAGGCTAAAAAACCTGAGCAGAAAGGAGCTGAAAGTGAATGATCAGATTTTCAGGAGCTGGGGAAGGAGCCATAATAAGCCAGACAGAAATGATCATTCACGTTAAAGGAACATCTGGTAGGAAAGCCCCACAATGAGGGCACTTGGGAGGCATCATGAACTTACCCACAAGCAAAGAGCTTGGTTTAAACATCTGCCAGGCACAAGGAGTGAGACACTCTTACTGGTACCAGTGTGTCGAGAAATTTCTTGCCTCTCTTCTCACCTGTTCTCCCTTCCTACTCTCCAAGTCTGGAGGGTAAGGAAACTACATGGGGGATTAGGGATGAGGAAGGAGTTAGAAGAAGCACAAGGTAGGGTTGAGAGAAGCCAACCAGGGCGGTATGGGGAGAACCTGAAACTTTAAACCAAGTCCAAAATCCAGAGTATTACACAGAACTGGACATTTTGGTTTCTAAATTGAGACTTGTATACTCTATTTGGGGACTTAATGTAATTAGAAGGCCTTTACTTATAAAAGAATAACCAGAAAAGTCACGGACCTCCCAAGTTTTCTTCTAGGGCTCAGAGAGGAACTAGCCACATGGGACAAACACAAAAAGATGGCGGTAAAATTGCTTTAAGGTTATATACCATGCATTTTGCTTGTTCCCCACAGTAGTTACAACGTTCACTTTTTTCTTACCATAAAGGTAATACCTGTATATCGTAGATAATGTAAATAGTGAACAAATCAAAATGAAAACATAAAAGAATTAATAACTAGGCAAAGAAAACCTTTGTTAATCTTTTGGCATACATTATTTTAGTTTTATTTTCCTTAGCATTTATTTGTCTAGCGTAATATATCATATGTTTTCTTACACTAATAAATATTCATTTAACCAAAGTGTTGAATAGCTTAATTTCTTAACACAGTAGTTTGTTAGTGGTCAGAAGTTTCCGTAAAAAGGGGAATAGGCATGGTGTTGTGAAAGCAAACCTTTGAGAGCTGTATAAACCACTTCATTTGGCCAAAATAAAAAAACGGGGGGGAGAATTAACTGAGAGCCATAAAATACCAGTTTTGTTTGTTTTCAGTTTGCCATAACCAAAGAGAGGTGAGTAACCAGATATCCTTTATCAGGCAACATTTAGACAGTTTGGGTTGCCCGGGGAAGTGAGGCTGGGAAGATCTCAAATGTTTTGGCTTTGCTTTCCTTACCCAAAAAGGAATAAAGCACGCTCAAGAATTTATGACTCTGGGAATAAGTCCAAAACTTAAAAATAAAACTGAATTTATAAAGCTCTCTTTTAAAATTCCACGACCATAAAGTAGGTACTTACAGGACTATTAAGAATCATCAGGCACTGGTCAAAATGATGATGTTCCATGATTGAATGGCAGTAGAGCTGAGCAAGTGGGTGTTCACTTCTGAAAAACATTTTGTTGCAGAGAGAAAAACAGCTTAAAAATTACTAGTTTCCCCAATGTATCAGTTTATTAATTTCTTAATATCAGTTAATGAAATAAGAGGCTACTTAACAATTTCTCTCCTTTTGCTGAGGAAAAGAGTGAGGTAATCTTTGTGAAATAAATAGTCAAACTGTTTTCAAAATCAGGGTAACCACTGCCAGTTCAAAGTATGAACAATTTCATTGGTTTCAATATTGATAAAACAGTAGAACGAATAAGGACAAAGGACTAGTTTCTCTCACCATGAAAAAATATCTCTGGAATGCTTGCACCAGTTATATTTTTCAATTTCAAAACTGCAATTAATTTAAAATGTGAAACCAATGTCAATGCTAGCCTTTCCTGTGAAATAAGGCTGAGGGTCAGCATATTCACACATGCTTATGTATCTGAGGAGAATGGAGTGAGGTGGAATGAATGGGGAGGTGGGATGAAAGGCAAAGAAAAGGGGCAGAGTTGGTGCACACCCCCCTTTGAAGGGAAGAGGGAGGCAGCTGAGTCAGAAAAAGCTCCCCATGTGGGATCCAGATTATTTCAGTATAGGGTGTTCGGGCAGCTCTTTTAACTTGAACTTGGGGAAAGCAGTGAAGACCATTTGGCTGAGTAAAGGGAATGGAAGGGATATTATACTCAGTTCACTGTATGTAACAGGCAGTCACAAATCAAGGTCTAAAGCATGTCAAGCACAGTCCGCCCCCTCTTATTTCTCATGACCCTTCATATGTGAATATAAAGCACATTTTTCACTAGTTTTTCTTTAAAAGAAAAATAAAAAGTGAGAGTTCTTGAAAGTTTCTGTTCCTAAAATTTATAGGACAGGGGTTTATGAATTGTAAAGCACAATACAAGTGTTGGATAATACAGCTGGCTTATTTCTTTATACCACTATATGAATCATTAATTGACTTTTCATTTAATTTAAAGATAGAGAAGCTGCCCAAGACTGGAGGAACGTAACACGGCAAGAAAATGAGTGGAGTAAGAGAAGCTTAAGGGAAAACACAAGTAAAACAAGGGAAATAAAGGTAGGAGAATGGGCAGTCTCTTCTATTCCTGTTGTTTAATCTGCCACTGATTACTGCTGACCCCCAAACTGCCACTCTTTGTGTTGTAACCTTTCTCAAGTTAACTCCTGCCTGTCTTCTTTGCTCCTCCATGTTTAGTGAGTTGTACCATGGACCAGATACTGTGCTTCTCATTGGACAAGGGGAAACAATGGATGGGTAAAATAACAGATTAAAAAAAAAAGATAAATTTGCTGGAATCAAAACTGGAGATGCATGGAGAATACTGGAAAGTAGTTAGGAGACTACTGGGAAGCTCGTAGTCCTAGTTCTAGTAATGCGGGTACGAGACAGCCTGGACTAGGGTGACAGAATCCCACATAAAGAGAAGTAGAGTTGTCTCATAGCTGTTTAGGAGGTAGGAACTGGCAAAGAATCTTAACGTTGGGACCTAGCGGGGATTCTCCTAGGGAAAAAGTACGAATGCCAAATTTCTGCCTTGTCATTTACTGACACAGGAAAAAAGGGAGAGGATTAGGGACAGGAGATGGAGGGGAAGATGTGTAATTCAATGCTGGATCGATTGATTTTAAAGTGCCTGACGTCCGCCAAGTGGATATAGAAGTTTTTATCAGGTCTGGGCTAGAGATGTAGACTTGGAACACAATAACCTGCAGATATCTGGTAATAATCCAAGCCACAGGAGCAGATGAGTCGATGCAGGATAATGGAGGGCCCAGGGTAAACAGAACGATGGCCTCCCTCCCGAATTCTGCCTTGCATTCTATATGCTCTATTTTGGCAACAGCATTTTCTCACCATTCAGACTAGCTATGCTAAGGTCAACTTCAACATGACAATTGCAACCTTCTTCATTCCCTTCACTTAGATAAGGAAAAGCATCTAGAGTATCTGTTATTTTCATTTATGTAAGAAATTAAAGGACAGGGTGCCTGGGGGGCTCCGTTGGTTAAGCATCCAACTTGGGCTCAGGTCATGATCTCACAGTTTGTGAGTTTAAGCCAAGCATCAGGCTCTGCGCTGACAGCTCAGAACCTGGAGCTTGCTTCAGATTCTGTGTCTCCCTCTCTCTCTGCCACGCTCTGTGTCTGTCTCTCAAAAATAAATAAAGCATTTTAAAAAAAGGAAATTCAAGGACATATGGTATTAGTTTAATATCCATTTTGTTCTGCCAGTTGTTAGCTGTTTATAAGCATGTTACCTTGTTAGACTGTAAACCTCTTGAATTTGGCCAGATTTGTTTCCCCCAGTGATAATAATTGCCATTTATAGAGAGCCTCTAACAGGTCAGGCACTGTGCTAAGTAGTTTATATTTTGTTTTTATTTAATATGGGACATCTCTGTTCACCACATCAGAATCCTAAGCCCCACCTCTGACCCCAGCCACTGATGCAGTGTCCAGTTGCACGCAGGATTTAATAGACTCCCTGCAGGGGCCAATTAGAAGGTACTTTGCTGTGCCCACCTTGTTTGCTCTGCAGCTCTCTGCCCCCTGCTGGTGCCCACAGGAACTCTCTTGCTGAATTCATGTGTGTTGAGCCTGGGCTATGGAGGAGTTACGGCCCAGAAGGCCCAGGAGGCCATCTTTGACCAGTGGGGAATGGACACCTGTGGATCTCCGCCCCTTCCCTACTTTGTCCCTAGCCATTTACGCACAGTTCTGGATCTCATTTCCTAAGACTTCTCAGAATCACCTGGCAGGACTAAGCATCAGCTGCCTGGATGGATAGACAGCTGGTAACTCATCCTCCCCCTGGCTTCCCCTTCTTCCTGGTTTCCCAATCCCAGGCCTGCATTCCTGCTCCCTGGGATCACATGCACAAATAAGCTATGTGCACACCAGCGATTGTCTCAGTCTATGCCTTCAGGGTGACCCAGGCTGAGACCTCTCTACAATTGGCATTTTAACATTTATTTTTTAGGCAGCCAAGAGTTCAGAGAGAGACTAACTTGTTCAAGGTCAATATAAATGGTGGGGCTGGGATTCAAACACATCCTTTCACCACATCACGCTGGCTCATGACCCCGTAGCACTTTGCACACAGCATCCATTTACTGACCTAGTTAGAGGCTGGACCAGAGATACAATTAGGTGCCTACAACACAAACGTGTTTAAAATTTCAGGCGCAGATTACATTTTTAGACAATGCAGACGGGACTGTTTCTCATTAGAAAAACTTCTTGGCTTATGAGATAGATGAATGTAAATTATGTGTGTTTGCCTTTACTTACATTCTAAAAATATAAATTTATGAATCCATAAAAGGGTGACAAATGCCCCAAGTTTCCTGTTTACAGAAATATTCGTGGACACCCATGTGTTCTCCATTCTAATGCTTTTTGCTGTTTCAAACACAAGTCTATTTATTGCTTCTTTATATGAGAGCCTGTTAGAAGGGCCCACTTAAACCATGGCTTCCACTGAATTTTATTCCCACACTGATTCTATTTGTATGGACTGTATGCCCTCCCTGCATTTTCCTCTCGTCCTGCAGTAGTTTGTCCATCTCTTAGAGTGGCGTGGGGATGCCAGTGCCAAGGTCAGAACAACATTCTAGAAACAGGAAGCCTCCGAAATCAATAGAAAATGTAAGTTCTCTGAGAAAAACAATTCTCGCCACCCCAGTACTCCTTTTACAGACTCTTAACAACCATCCTTGATTTTGCTTCTCATGCATATATATTGCTGTGGGCTCCAATCTCTTAATTACTCTTTGTAAACCATGTCAACCCCATTTAATTCTTACTTGACCGCTTCTCTCCAAATCATCACTGTTGTATGATGATACAACCCACAGTCAGGGGTTATTTTATCTTGCATTCTCTGTAATCACATTAGATGCCACAGAGATTCAAGGTGAGGATTCATCTGGCTTTTTGACCCTAGTTTAACCTTCTTGACTCTACAGATAGTCTCCTTTCAGGTCAACAATAGATACTCCCATAGTATTGTTGTTATAGTACCAACAATAGATACTACCTGTGGAGAAGGTTCCACAGCTTCTCGGTGCTACCAGGCACAGCATTTTTGCTACTCCCTGATCCATGTCTCACCGTGAGACAAAGCAAGATCTTGCGTTCCTCTATGTCCTTAATAGGATCCCCCTTTGAAAAAGCTAAAACCAGGAGAGCATTGAATATGTCCTGGGTATTGTTCCAAGTACTTCACATTTATTTATACTTTTTAATCCTTGTTAAAAACAACAACAACAAAGAAACAAACTACAAGACAGGTATTGTCATTATTCCTACACAGAGAAGGAAATAGAAAGAAGGATGTTAAATGACTCACTTAAGGTCAGATGCTAAGAGGAGGAGCTGGTATATGCTTTTGTACCTAGGCATCTGACTCAAGTTGGCCCTTAACCACCGTAAACATCAGAACCACTGTGGGATGGTCGAAGGACTAACTGAATTCATATATATGAAGTACTAAAAAGAGTTCCCAATGCCACTCGGTAAGGGCTATATTAAGTGTTAACTTCTATTATTATTATTACTAGCTAGTGACTTTAGGACTCCCTGGATTTGTACTTTTTTCATATCTGGATCTCCAGTCTCTCAAGCCCTCCAAACTTATCAGGGATGATGTCATTTTTGGCTAATACAGGCGCTACTCAGTCGAACATCACAAATTGTGACTCCTGTGCTGTCTTCAGCGCCCTGTTGAGTCCCTCAGTGCCTGCTGACATTCTGTTGCCACCACGCCAGCTGGCCCGTGACAACAGCTCACTCCTGTTCCTCTAAGAGAGCAGAGAAGACCAAGGTACAGAACAAGTTGTCCAGGACAAAGACACATGGTCTGAGTGTGACAACCGGGAAATGCTTTCATTCTGATTTTATGGAACCTTAGTCTTGAAAAACAAAACGTTCCTTTGATCATTTTACCTCCTCTACCTGCTCCTCATACTATTATTATTTTCTCCTCTACCTGCTGTCCTTCTCGTCCCTCCCTCCCTGAGTGCACACACACGTGCATACACACTTCCCAGTTCTCCCACTGTCATCAGTAGTTCCGTCCGCGTTCCAGCTTCTGGGACCGGGAGTCATGATTTCCCCCTTCCTTCATGCATGTAGCCACCTGTTTAATGTTAAACTGAAAAACATTTATCCTTCCATCTTTTCCTCTCTGCAGCCGGTATGTGATTTTCACCAAATATCCGGCTTGCTGTAACAGCTTCCTAGCTGAACTCTGGGGGTCTTATTTATTACCCATTATACCTTGTATCTTACTTTTGGTCTTTCCTTTCTAAACATCTTTATTACCCACTGCAACCGCTCCTTGTTTCTTCGCTACACCGAATAGGCTTAGTTTTATAGCTTTCTCTAAAGGGTCCTACAACTTCTACTTGTTCACTCTCTTCCTTTTCATCCTTGGTCAGTGAGCCTTCTGACTCTGCACAGGCCCAGCCTTCATCACTGTTCAATGAGGATGCCCACCTACCTCATCGTGTTTCTGGTATGTCTTCATCCTCTCTCCTCTGCAAATCCTACCACTCTCGGGGATCCACTCTGTCTCACTTCTTCCAGGAACAGTGGAGATGGGATTGCACTGGTCTTAACCACTCTCCTTCTCTGCTGAACACTTACAGTGCACATTACTAAACAATTTTCTTATATTGATCACCACTGTTTCATGAGGCTATGACAATTCCTTAATAGCAGGGACCACATTTTATACTTTATAACTCTCTTTTTGCCTAGCAAGATGCCAGGCCCCAGTAATTGCCCATTAGCCAGCTGTCTAAAATGTAGGACTCTTTCACTCTATTACTTAATAAAACACCAAACTTGAATCTAATCAAATAAATGCCCTCATATAGTCTTCTTATATGGACTGCAGGCTGGGAGGTTTCTCTACATAAGCCGAGGGTCACATTGTGCTTTCTCTAGTAGATGTCTGTATTATTGCCTCTTTTTAAAGTAATCATTTAAAATCTATCTGAAACCACTCCCTCTTTTACCACCCACATGGGAGAAAAAATACAGCAGTGAACTCTTCCCCCAAATAGTTCACTGGCATCATAGCTGTATTCCTCACAATGGCAGTCTTCCTAATCAAGGAAGGGATCAAAGAACCCAATAATGAATCAAAACACAGTTTGCTCTACATCTTACTCTAAATTAATTTTTTGAAAAGGCGTTCAAGAAGAATGAATGACAGGAGAAGTTTAGCATCTAACTTTGCTACCACATGCAGGCTTTTTCTCTTTTGGATGTATTAGTTTCATTCTGTGCCTTCTTTTATTGTGGTGGTTTTCTTTATGTAGTGTCTGAATACTGAGGTTGGACACTGTACACCTGTTTACAAGTTAGTTCTCTATATGGTAATGTTTATGGTTCTCTGAATCTCCCAAGAGTCCCCTGGTGAAGGAATTCCTCCTTGAGATATCACTCATTTACCACTAAGGAAAGGAAAAAAAAAGAAACATTCCTGGAAAATTCTTGATTTTGTCTACTCAAACCACAGAGATGAAGGAAGAAATAAAAATTTCTGAAACTCCTTTAACTTTTTTTCTTCAAGTTATTATTACTTGGTGGAAATCTGCTTTGTGGTGTGTGTGAAGGCAAGATTCTGCAGTCTATGAATTTTTCCCAGGACTTACTTTTTTTTTTTTTTTGAAGAGAAGATGACGTTTCTCCAGATGTTTTTCTGGGTAATTATTTTTAAATAAACAAAGGAAAAAATAGCTGAATGGTTTTTTTTCACTCTAAAACAGTGCAACACGGCATCTTAGAGTGACCACACACTAATAATATTACGTTCAGCTTTGAGGTATGGAGGGAACACAGCGCTGCTGGCTTGGAGTCTTAGGCTGTGCTACATCTGTGCTTAAACACCTTTTCATGTCACTGTTTCCTTTCATAATTACTCCCGTGTCAACGTCAGGCTCAGGAACAGGATCATATGACAAAGCACAGAGGACAAAGGACATGTCATCCAATCTGTTCTCCAAAACGTTAGATCTTAGAAAGAGCCCGTCTCTGACACTCAGGCAAGAGCTTGATATCTTTTCCCATCAAAGGTCAGCAGAGGACACAGTTGCTGCATCACTATAATTCTTTCTACATGAAGTTTTCCATTTATTTAGATAAAGAGAATGTGATTAGAGAGCTCTCTGAAATTCCCTCAAGATATCAGACATCTGGAATTTCCTTAAGAGATCTATCCATTAGTTGAATCACTTGCATACTTAGAAAAATGCTAAGTAGTAAGAGATCTTGCCATTAAGATGTAAGCTTTTCAACTAAGTAGCTGCAAGAAAATAAACATGTCACAGGGGCTCAAAAATCTGATGAAGAGTGATGTCATTTCATCATCCCATTTGTTATTGCAAATGTCACTTAAGTACGGTCCGTAAGGGAGCCTGAAGCACTTGTCTCAAGGGTTAGTATCTACTCTCAAAATCAGCCAGAAAGCAGGCTTCTGATGATGGCAGGAGTATCACTAACATCTGCTGCTAAGACCTAACACTTAAATATGCACCACATAGGGGCAGCACCTGGGTGGCTCATGGGGTTAGGCGCCCGACTTCGGCTCAGGTGATGATCTCATAGTTCTTGAGTTTGAGCCCTGCACTGGCTTCTGTGGAGACACCTCTGAACCTGGAGCCTGCGTTAGATTCTGTCTCCCTCTCTTTCTGCCCCTCTCCCACTTACTCTCTCTCTTACTCTCAAAAATAAACATTAAAAAAAATTTTTTTAATGCACTGCACATTCTACCTCATATCGATATGTGTGTCTCTTAAAACTTACATCAACCCTATGAGAGAGGTTTGCTATCATCTCTATTTTAAAAATCAGAGAAGTAAGTTCCCTTCCTCAAGGTCACACAGGAACTGCATGGCAAAGGTAGGATTTGAATCCAGCCTGACTTCAGGGTCCAAACTTGCTGCATTGCCTCCACTAACACCAAAAGCCTCCTTCCACTGAGTGCTTACCAAGTACTCAGGATCGAGGAAAGCACTTTTCAAATATCTTTTCTAGACAGAGCTAAAATTCCACCTTTTTTGAAGCTCTTAAGCTGGGTACACATACACCAAAGCAAAATTCTTGGTAATTATCTAATGAAATAAGATACATACAAACTTTTTGAGCTTTAGGGCCAGAAATGCTACCAACACAATACCGGACTTACACTATTTGTTTCCATTTCACACGAATACCACCAGAGTATGTTGTGGGACCCAGATCAATAGAAACGTGGTACCATCAAATTTTGCTGCGGCTCTTACTTTAAAAAAGACATCCCTACAGTTTAAAAGGAACATATTCTTCTTTCGCTGGGGAAGACGTGCCTTACCGCTGTATGTAAGAGTTATTCACACCACGGTGGTCCAAGTCGTGGCTGAGAGCAGCAATCAGCAGGGCGAGCGTCTCTAAGTCAGTCAGCTTGTTCTGTTGACCCAAGACGTCAGAGGAAAGCAAGAGAAAGGCAGTTTGGTTAAGTCATGAGACTACCTCTTTGCACCAATCATACATTTGTGTTTCCGACTAGCTTTTCATATAAACTTCTTTATGGTCGCAAAGGACTCATGCTAGAATCCTGGGCTGCAGGTGATCAGCGGTACTTTCCTTCCGAATGGGGTTATTACAAATGTCATTTCTCACCAGAACAAGTTGAAATGCCTCAAACAATCAATAATCTGTCCACCGCTAGTAAATATTACCTCTTAATTGTCTACATGTATGTGGAATAATCAAAATAAACTTTAAATAATTGTTGTCTCTCTGCTTTCTGGTTCCCTGCAGATTCTGCTGCTCTCACTCTCTGCTCTCCATTGTCATATTCCTGAGGAACACAGGCAGTGTGAATCTTAAGCAAAACAATATAAAATAAGAGGCTTGGGAATGAAAATCTGGCTTTAAAACACTGCACAATATATTCTACCGCCAAACATAGGTGATTTTTGTAATATCTGCCATTTGTATTATTTATACTACTGTTCTCCTTCATCCATAAGAAAATAAGTTGAAATTATCAGCTCCACTCTGCTAGAAATCCTCAACGCTCTACATAATATGTTTACCACATAGATGAAGATCCTGAATTTGTTATTCTTCATAAAAAGCAAGGATAGTTTTCAGTGAGTGGTATAATCCTGATGACCTTTCCATAGCCCCAAAGAAGTTTACCCTATTTCTTACAAATGCTTGCTCTGGCAGGAAAATACTACTATGGTATTTCATATGGCTTTTTGGACAACAATCCCTTCTTTCAGCTCTAGCTAGTTAAAATGTACACCCTAGGGAAGTGGAGACAGAGAATAACATTTTTAGAATTTACTTAAAAAAAAAAAAAGAGCATGGAAGCTCTGAATTCAAAGCAGTTATATGATGGATGCCTGGAATCACTTACCTAAAATAACTAGTCGATTCCCACTGAAGTTAGAATCTAAGGACAGAGATATAGATAAAATTTGGCCTGGAAAGGAATGAATTACTTGAACGTTTTCTGCATTGATCTTCCTTGTAAACAGTCTCTGGACAATGTATATGATACTAAAACCCTTTCCACGAAATAGTACTTACAAGATTTAACTGAGGGCTCCAGAGAAAATGCAATAGAGAACCCTGGACTTATCTACGAAACCACTTGAGTGGTTTTTGAGGAATTCTACTATGGAGCAGTTTGAGTGTGAACATGAGAAATCTGATAATTTTTCTTATACTGTAGAAGTTTCTTCTGGAGAATGAATGTATTTCTTTGCCTGAAGACTATTAAAATTTAATGTGAAGTAATTTTAAAGATTTAAAAAAATACGCCATATAGGTTACATATGAAAGAAAAATAATAACAAATTAACAACAAATAACATGGAAAAATTTTTTTGCTATGCTGGTCTTCTTCAATTAACAACATATAATTTATTTTGTATGTGGCAATAAATATTCCACTCATCATTAGTGCACATTAAAAAAAAAACTTGAAAGAATATGTTGTAAATTTTGCCACTAAACCAAGAAAAGGTCTAAAATAGAAAAATGGCTCTCAAAAGTACCTGAATCTTGCCTGCCTTTAGAGCAGCAAACATGCACTGAGCTGTATTAAAGGCGTGTCTCCAATTATGATAGGCAACATTCTTCCTGTAATTCTTCTTAACACTTAAAATCCACCTGCAAAGAACCTTTAAGGAATAAAGCATAAGTAGTAACAATACTTGTTAACATCTATCATATATTTACTATGTTGCAAAGCATTTACATCTAACCCTCATGACTCTGAGGGAGGCACTACTACTTTGATCATTTTACAGGTGAGGAATCGGACTTTTAGAGAGGTAACGTACTCAAGGTCACATTGCTCGTAAAAGGTGGGGCTAAATTTCAGTTTTGAGCAGTCTGACTTCAGAACCCACCATGCTAACTCAATGAGATGTAAAATGCAAGACAGCTGTAAGGTATTTTTGGCATGGGTGGGGGGGAGCACTGACTAGCTTTTTAGAAGATATCATGTCCATGTGCCATTAATTAGGAGAGCCCAAATAGTCAGGTGTGTATTCACTTTTAGAGAGCCATGGAAACAGCCACTCTCAAGTTCTCATGCTCCCAGTTTTTAATTCTGTGAAGGTATTCACAGCAAGGCTGTGGGGGTGGGTTGGGGGCTATCATACACAGCACATGTCCAAGGACAAAAAGGAGCTCCAAGTCCTGATGCAATCAGCAGGTCTTTTGTCTCTTTTAAACTATGATTAAATATTCAGGGAGAGTTACTGCTTGGTTGCCAAGAAATAGTTTAAAAATATATAAAACAAAGCCCTGGGGTCCATATGAAAAAATATATTTTAAAAGATGGAAAAAAGAGACAGACCTCAGAAAATCTCAAAAGCTTGGTTTAATTCAACTTCTAAGTAGTGTATTCAGTGAGATCCCCAGGGACTCATGGGCCCTAAGCATGGTTATTTTTTGTTTGTGTTAGCATCAGAGTCTGCCTCTCTTCAATTCTGAATGATTTACTATACTTTGGGGGATCTGTAAAAATAAATATGTGCTTCTTCCTACGTATATCCCTGGAGATATTTCAAACACAAGAAGCATTGCCCTGGGGTATGGAAAAAGTACCAGGGAAAAGAATGTTGCTTTAACAATATTCAACACAGAATGACTGGCTGCAGAAGTAGGCCGACAATGAGGTTCCTTCATTGTTGGTAGAAATTACTTATATGGGGTTTAGTAGAAAAATCAGTGCTTTCATAACCCTCCTTTTCTTTTCAGGTCTTTCTGTTCCTGTTCTATAACACAGTTTGCAGGGAATTCTCATAACAAGCAACCCTAATGTCCCAGAGCTCTTGAACCCCCAAGTCACCATACTTAGCACAGGACCTCTGTGTGCCTATGACCGACAAGTGTTAGCACCAAGTACATTGCAGTTTCTTTCATCGTGACCATTTCTGAACAAAATCAACTAGAAAGATGATAGTTTCATCTTATTAGCAGAATTTTAAGTAAGAGCTCTAAACATTTTTTTCATATCCTTAGAAACTGTAAAGTGTTATAGAAAATTACTGGTGATTAATTACTCAAGGAAAATAAGCAGGAAAACCCAGAAATTTAACCTATGAACATATCTCTTTACTAATCATAAATCTGTAGATGTAATTAAATATGTACACATATCATATAATGTTAAATAATGAGCAAAAAGGCTTTATGAAATACAATTCTGATGGACTATTCTCTTATGCTTCTAATAAGATGGGCCTTAGAGAACTGGGTAATTCAATGGATACAGTAGTTAGAAACTACATTTAAGTACAGTTTTAGATTCTGCTATCAGGATAATCTTTTCAAAACATTTTATTACTTGAGTATAGTTAGCACACAATGTTATATTAGATTCAGGTGCACAACATAGTACTTCGCTATTTGTTATGCTATGTTCACAAGTGTAGCTGTCATCTGCCACCATACAATGCTATCACAGCATTATAGACTGTATTCCCTATGATGTGCCACTCATTCCTGTGACTTGTTCATCCACAAGTGGAGGCTTGTGGCTCTTACTCTTCTTCACCCATTTTTCCCCACCCCCCCCAACCCCTTTCCCTTTGGCAACCATCAGTTTGCTCTCTGTATTTATACGTCTATCAGGATATTCTTTTTTTTTTTTAATCCAAAGAAGGGAATACAATGGTGGATTTTAGGCATCAACTCAATCCTCTCCTAATGACTTGACACAAATTCACAACTGTTAAACTTTTTTTCCTAGCTTGTGACAGGAAACTCTCCAGATTTTGAGACTCAAGATTTTGAAACTCTTCTTCTATGGATGGTTAGAGAATAATGAGTAGCCATCCTTGTTAAACATTTTTTTAAAATATTTTTTATCTATTTCTAGGAGAGAGAGATAGACAGCGTGAGCAGGGAAGGGTCAGAGAGAGAGGGAGTCACAGACTGAAACAGGCTCCAGGCTCTGAGCCAGCAGTCAGCACAGAGCCCGACGCGGGGCTCGAACCCACGAACCGCGAGATCATGACCCAAGCGAAAGTCGGACGCTCAACCGACTAAGCCACCCAGGCGCCCCTATCAGGATATTCTTAACAGCATTTAGGAAAATAACGGTCAGATCTGCTCTGTAATTGATGGATATGCTTAGCATGTTCAAATCTGCTATTCAGTCTTTTGTACAGGACTACTGAATAATTATGTATAATTTGGATAACTCTAGGGAGCATGCTCAATGCACTGAATCAGTCTCCAACAATTACAAAGGCTTCCTAAGTCCTGGGTGGCAGACTCAAGATGCTCTGGGAGAAAGAGAAGAAACAGAAAACAGCTCAGTTTCTGCCTTCTAGAATCTCAATCAGTAATGAAAATACTAAAAATGCACATACAAAGGAAAGAAGTAAAATTGACAATACAAATTTTCAACCATAGTCCAAGTGGGGTGAAGTTAAACCTGAGGTTGAGTCAGGCTCTGAGGAAGAGAAAAGTATGTGGTGGCAGGAAGTGGGGCAGACTTGCAAGTGGAATAGTTCATTCAAGAGAGGAATGACATGTACCAGAATGTGAAAATAAATACATGCAGATTTGTTCAAGTAGAGTCAAGAGTCCGTTTCACAGAACAGCAAGAGTGATGGCTGTGATGTTTATAGGAAAGTAACTCAGAATCTGGAAGCCAAGAAGAGACATGAAGACTTGACATATCTTTCAGTAGGAAATATCCTTTGTTGTGATGCTAACATCCTCTCCAGCATCACGTTTTAATTTTGTCATCTAAAATTATGCTGACAATAATATCTGAAATAAATATGACAGAAGAGTCACTAAGGCAGGAAGGTCAATCAGAACGACTGTGCTATTCAAGGTTGATGCTGGCCAGAATCAGAATAGTAGTTATTCAAACAGAAAAGGAGGGTAAATGAATGAGACATTGAAGAAAAATATCTGCCTAATGGACACAAATTCAAGAAAAGGTAAGAATAAAGATTGCTAAAGAAATTCTGAGTGACTATCTTCAGATGCAACACTCAAATGCTATGTGAAAATGTGTAGGTTTTTAAGAACTAAATAAAACAACTTATAAGAATTTCATACATAGGTAAACAGATCACATTCCTTTGTTCTGGCCAGGCACTTTAAACAGCATCATTGCTAGTTTGAAGTACAGAAATCTGAGAATGGAAAGGGATTTGAAATGCTATCTTGCTTTTTAAGGTCCTGTAATTAGCAAGAAGCAGAAGTGAGATTCACATTTAGAACTGGCTCTAAATGAACTCCTTATTCCATTGATAGAAAAGGCTTTTAAAAATGAACCCTATAAACTACAGTAGAGAAATTGGATAGAGTGATACAACCATTGTTGAATTTGGCTGAAGGGAGAACTGAAATGTACTCTACAACTGTGTTAAGCAGCAAAACGTCATCTACACACATACACGTGGACACAAACAATCAGATCGATGCGTGTATGTCATTCTCACAAGACTCCCATAGGGAAGTCATACCATTATCCCCAACTAACAGACTGTGAAACCGAGAACTTGAGAGATTAACTGCTTAAGGAAGTAAGAGTGGCTCACTAGGAGGGCTGTAAGTCAAAGTCCATGATCTTTTTACTCTTAACAAGCTATCTGAATTTCTTCATTTGTAGAGACAATAACAACCAGAGAACCTTTCTTGAGAGCTTCTTGAAATAATCAAATGACATGATATTAATCAACATGTTCTATTAAGAGTGAAGTATTAATTAGAGTCCACAGACAGTAGTTCTTTGTTTTCATCCAAGAGTAATAGAAACTTTGGCTAAATTTAAGAAAGACCCCAAGAATACCAAATGACACTGTATTAACGCTAGCTATATTAGCCCTTAGTTTTCATTCTTAACTGTGAGGCTTTTGAGAGCAGGACAGCTCTTTGCTGAAATGAATACTTAGTACAGTGCCGAGTACACTGTTTATGTTAATAAATTTTCATTTTATGAATTAATGGATTGCTAAATAGTAGAGGCCTTCAGGGTATTTAAATTTCCAGACAGGAAATCTGTATAAGAAGACTAGAAATTCAACTGACAAGGAAAAAAACCCCAAAAAACAAAAAAACAACTTCAAAGGCAAATTACATTTTGTTTCCAATCCTTTCTATTCTCCCTTACTTTTTGATGCTAATACACATAGCCATTATGAATATTTTCCCTGCTATCTGCAGCTGGTTTTAGAAGATTCTGACTGGACTTTGCTGTTTTCTGAGAAGTGAATAAGGTAATCAACAGGGGTTAAAATCGGTTTTCATCCACGTTCCATAGGGGTAACCCCTGTTCGAACCACAAGCTTGGCCTCACATCAAGCGCCTGTACTCCCTTATTTCCAAAGGAGTTCACTCTGCTTTAGTCCTTCCCATCCTGTGTTATCGTAACCTCTGCAATCAGATCAAGTTACTTCCGTTTAAAACTCCTCAGTGACTCACCACTGTTTTTCAGGATAAAATCCAAATTCCTCTGAACAGCTTACAAGGTTACATATGATTTGCATCTTACCTTCCTCTCCACTTGCTTCCCTTGCCACTCTCACTCCCCCCACCAGGGCCCCACAGCCCCATCCCCAGTCTGTTCTCCTGGCTTTGTACATCCTGCTCCCACTGTCAGGGATGCTCTCCCCTGTTCTTCCATCTGGTGCTTGATGCATATTAAAAACCCAATACATGTCTTGTTAGGGTTGATCTTTTTTTTTTTCTTTGAAACTCTCAGGGATGCATTAGGTGATAGTATATTAATTGCTGAGACTTAAAAATCTCTATTCATACTAATTATCTCTTAACACACACACCCACAAACACACACTCACCCACCCAACCCACACCCACACCCACACTTTTCACTTTTCCAAAGGACGTGACTGTATTCTTACCTCATGTTTCATCTGGAAGTTCTGCACAAGGTTGAGGTCAGTGAACATCCGAATTGTGCACAGTGCCGTTTCTAGGTCAGACAGCTCAAAGTCACTGAAACTGAACTCAGTAATTTTAAGCGTCTGAGCAGATGGTACCACAGCAGCCTTAGGTAAAGAGAGAAGAACAAAATGAAATAAAGCTGTTAATTTTATAAAGCAGCAGTGATTCACAAAGTTTTCTCACTTTACTACAGGGAAAAATAGCACATTGTGTTTATTTTTTCTTTTTAATGTATACTCTAGAAATCTTTTGATATAGGAGCTACTTCAGTTTGTTTTGGTTTTTTAAATGAATCACTGGGTGGGGCGTGGGGTAACTCATATAGTTTCAGGAAGGTTAGGTGGAGGAGACAGGGTGACTGCCCTGAGGCTCTACCAATAACAGTAAGCAGAACTAAGCACTCCAGTGATCTGGCCCGTTTATACCTCCCTTGTCTTAGTCATTCAATAGATATTTACTGAATAGTTATTCTGGACCTGTCCCAGTACTATGGGCTGGGAATCAAGTGGTGAGCAGGATAAAGATAATGTTCTAAGTATTTAATTCTCAAGACAATCTTATGAAGTTGACGCTCCAGCTCTAGAGGCTAACTGCCTTACCCATGATAGCCAGCTAGTTAAGGAATGGAGCCCAGCTTTGAATCCAGGCAAACTATTCTATTTTCAGATTTGATACCATCTCTACTCGAGACGAATTCACTCAAGTCCGATCATAAGAGTCACCTAGGGTGCCTATTAAAAAAAAAACTCAGTGATTCTGACTCAAAAGATCTGGAATGGGTCTTCAGAAGCCAGTTTTGTTTTTTGGAGGAGGATCTGTTTTTTAATTAGTATCACGGTTTTGATTTGATAATCGTTTAATTGTAGTAAACACCACTGAATTCTTCAAATATACCTGGCTCTTTCTCATCAATGTTTGTTTGTACCTCCTGCTTGCCCTATAAAGTACCTACTCTCTTTAACTGATGGACTGCTTTAAGACACAGCTCCTATCCAAAAAAGGGTTGAATGCCCTAAATAGCTGACCCCACCTTGGGAATACCTGTTTAATTATAGGAAGTTCACAATAATGTAATTTCCTGTTTATCTGTCTCCTAAGTACACTGGGATCCATAGGCAGGACCGTATCTTTGTACCCATCTTTGTATCCATTGCGACTATTGATGGATACAGCTTTCATATTTGTTAACATGAATATTTATTAAATGAGTGAGAGGGAAAAAATTTTACTCCCTTCAATTTCTATGAGTCATAAGTTCCAGTTTTAAGGTCCCAAAACCTCCAAAGAGGGGGAAGCCCATTAACCTGAGTTGGAAAACTAGCCAACCTGGCAAGAGCATTCCAATCTGTAATACTATTTAAAAATTGGGAGATCTTAACAACGATAGCAAAAAAGGATTTCTGGCTTCAGAAAAATCAGGCCACTCCAAGCCTCAATTCTCATGAAACAACACTGGCCAAGGCAAGCCGCCTTGCTCCCTCAGACTGAGCGGAACTGTCAGGCTCCTCTCTTAGATTTCCTATCAGGCCCCCGTGGGCATCAGCACTTGCAGGAACCCCCATTCCTCCACCCCCTGACCATGTACCCAGCCAGCACTCTAACTGTTTTTGCCAGACTGGACTGTGATTTACCTGATGAAAAGAGGCTTTAACTTGGTGCCAGGCAGAAAGGAGACAAATTAGGAGATGTGAACCTGGTTTCTTCCCCTTAACATCTTTTCCTTGACTCTCTCCAACCCCCTGACTTTTCCTATGAGTATCTAGGATATCACTACTCTGCTTAACCTCCATCTTTTGGGAAGTAAAAAAGTCAAAATAGTAAAATCTCATGGAGCAGTCCACAGCTTTCCCCTACCAATCTTGGGGTGCTAGCCCCTGGTTCTATGTATACCAGACATATTTAAACTTAATTAATATCCCCTGGTTCTATGTATACCAGACATATTTAAACTTAATTAATATCCCGCTCTTCATATTCCAGACTAAAAATCTTTTCCCAAGCCCAAACTTCACGAGAAAATATGTATTCTGTTAAGTCAATTCCACAGGCTACTGCATGGGCTGAAACAGGGGAAGAGAGGAGGATTTAAATGTTTGGATAAAGGGCTTCATTGTTTACCCCAGCCTTCGACATCAGAGATTGGAGCAGTCAACTGGAGTGCAGCTCTGAAGTGCGGAGGTGGGAATAAGCCCACCTTTTAACTCGAAGCAGATTGCAGCTGCTTCCCCGAAACATACTGCACTCAACAAGAGAACAGATGTTTTTCCTTAGGGCGCCGTTATCCTTATAGAAGAAGTTTTCTTTCTCTCCTTCCACAAAGGATATTCTAAAAGCTACGGGACACAGGCAGCCAACACAGCTTGTTTCTCTCCCCTTTTACACTCTAATTCCCAGCCCCTCTACTGAGAGAAAAGAATCTTTTGCTTTTTCCATCACACCACACCATGACTCAAACTTTCAGAGCTGACCCAGGGGGGATGGGTAAACATTTTCCTTTGGAACCTGGTGGTCAGTGATACAGAGGTTCAGAATTCTCGAACTGAATGCTAACAGGCCATAAGAAAGTTAGATGTCATTTACGGACCTTGTAAACTGCTTCTTTGACCATCACAAGACAATTCAACTTTCTGTTTTTCTTGAACGGGTTTGGGACAAAGGTGACTTTAGATAAAATATATTGCCTATAAGTCTTACTTACCATTTTATAAAACAAAATATTCTACAATTTTCTAATAGTAGAGAATAAGGTTTGTGGTATTTCTGGAATAGGTTATGTACATATAATTCTGGATTTTCACAACTGCTTCTTTTAGTGACAGTTTATTTTGTTACACTTTGCAAAGTGACTTCAGGGGGTGATATAACTTATTGCACTGTGGTATTGAAGACTAGCAGAAATAACTATTTTTAAAGATTTTATAAAGCACATTGTATCAATGTGTATGTGCTTTCTGGCTGAAAAATCCAATTTGACTATCATACTGTCTAATCCCACCAAATACCACGTATGCCTCCGCACGGGACCATGATGCCTGTGACTCCCCAGGCAACAGTGTTTAGATATTTTATTGCTTAATTCAAATATAGGTAAGCTCTTCTAGAGTTGGGAGTTTAACTTGTGTCAAAATAACCAAATATGGAATGCAAAATACACGAAGCTCGATGGGTTAAAGATTCAATCTGGTAAAAAGGTCAATAGTGTAATCTCATTTTTCTTCTGAGTTCTGTAATTGGATCTGCCACTCAAACTAATGAAGAAACTAGGTTAGCTTTCATGACACTTTAGAGGAGATTCTTCACTTAAGTCAATTGTTACGACCCCCTGTTTTTTATGACTCTCTTTCTACAGCTCTGGCTCCTTTTCACCATTTTTGCAATTATTTAAAAAAAAAAAACACAACCAACTTTGGCAGTGAAATTTGCTAAGGGTGGAACTAAACATATCCTTGAGAGTAGGGCAGGATTGGGTTAAAGGAGTTCTAGTAGTCAGAATTTTATAATATTTTAATTTCTCTGTATCGTTGCTCAAAACCAGTTGTTCTGAACACCATCCTGACTGATAAGGAGCTAAATATTAAATTGATCACCAGCTAACAAAACCCTAGATTAGCCACCACATTTGCATTTCAGCATTAGATAATGACCATAAAAAGACCAACTTTATAGTAAAGTGAAGTACTTGGTAAAAAGGTCTGTTTGCTATTAACGATTCTAGTCCCAATGTTCCGTGTACTTTATCACCCTCAACAAGATGTTCAGCCACTCTGTCTATATTCTCACCTGTAAAATGAAGGAGGGGGGCTGGGTTACAATGTCTCTAAGGTTTAATATTCTGAATTTATGGTATATTTTTCTCTCTGGCCACAGGGCTCCAGGACCTCTTATTGTCTTCTCTTTTGAAACCAGATCCCACCCTACAGGTGAATCTTGCCAGTGACCTTCCTGTACCAGGCTCAATCTCTGTCTCTGACCCTCTCATCATTTAAGGTCAATGAATGGATGCACCGTAGCTGTTGTGACTATGTTGTGGTTTTCATGCTCGATTCCACATGTGACACATGAGAGAAGGGACTCTTCCACAACTCCTGGCTAAACAGAGGACCACACCTCCGCAGGAGTGTAGAGGAGGATGAGACTGGGTATGCGGCAGCCTCTCCACTTACTGGAATAATGTTCTAAATGAAAATCTGAGTTTCCTGAAATCACCATTTGTTTCTTCAGGGGGAGGGGATGAGGTCTATACTTTTGCCATTTGTTTTTAAGGTTAATCAGTACTCTTTTTCCTCTGCCTAGAATGTATCCCCCAAGTTTTCATATAGCTAGCTCTTTTCTCATCCTTCCCAGCTACACCAGGGACACATTCACTGGTATATCCCCTATAGCAAAACTCCATTAGCATCGATTTCAACTTTCTGCTGGGGTGAGCTTTCATTTTCTGAAGAGCTTAGAAAACTAAAAAATATACTTTCCTGACTCCTTTGTGGCTAGAGTTGCAGCTTAATTTTGGTTTTTCAGCGAACTACAGGCATACTTTGTTTTACTGCGCTTTGCAGACATTGTGTTCGTTTGTTATTTTAAACAATTGAAGATTTATGGCAACCCTGCTTTGAGAAACCTATCAGCACCATTTTTCCTACAGCATCTGCTCTCTTCATGTCTCTGTGTCCCAGTTTTGTAATTTTCATGCACTTTCCAATTTTTCCATTATTATTCTATTTGTTATAATGATCTGTGATAAGTGATCTTTGATGTTACTGCTGTGATGGTCTTGGGGAGCCACAAACTGTGCTCAGAGAAGACGGTAAACTTAATCAGGACATGCAGTATGTGTTCTGACTGCTTCACCGGCCAGCTGTTCCCCTACCTCTCTCCCTCTCCTCAGGCCTCCCTATTCCCCAAGACACAACAATATTGAAATTAGGTGAATTAATCACCTTGCAGTGCCCTCTAAGTGTTCAAGTGAAAGGATGAGCTACACATCTCTCACCTGAAATCAAAAGGTAGAAATGATTAAGCTTAGTGAGCAAGGTATGTCAAAAGCCAAGGGAGGCCAAAAGCTAGGCCTCATGCTCCAGTTAGCCAAGTTATGAATGAACAGGAAATGTTCTTCAAGGAAATTAAAAGTGCTACTCCTGTGTACACACAAATGCTAAGAAATTGAAATAGCTTTCTTGCTGATACGGAGAAAGTTTTAGTGGTCTGGATAGAAGATCAAACCAGCAACAATATTACCTTAAATCAAAGCCTAATCCCAGAGCAAGACCTTAACTCTCTTCAGTTCTGTGAAGGCTAAGAGAGGGAAGGAAGCTGTAGAAGAAAAATCTGAAGCTTTCAGAGGTTGGTTCATGAAGTTTAAAGAAAGAAAATTCTTCATAAAATCAAAGTGCAAGGTGAAGCAGCAAGGCTGATATAGAAGCTGCAGAAAGTTCTTCAGAAGATCTAGTAAAGATAATTAACAAATGTGGCCACACGAAACAACAGGTTTTTAATGGAGAGGAAGCACCTTCTATTGGAAGAAGATGCCATCTAGGACTTTCATAGCTAGAGACGAGTTATTTGCAAATATCTTCTTCCATTCAGTAGTTGCCTTTTTGTTTTGGTTTTCTTTGTTATGTAAAACCATTCTTGTTTGATATAGTCCTATTTGTTTATTTTTGCTTTTGTTGTCAATGCCTGAGGAGACAGATGATGTCAAAGAGTTTACTGCCTGTTTTCTTCTAAGAGCTTTATGGTTTCCACTATTACCTTTAAATCTTTAATCCATTTTGAGTTTATTTTTGTATGTGGTGTAAGAAAGTGGTCCTTTTATTCTTTTGCACGTAGCTGTCCAGTTTTCTCAACACCATTTATAGAAGAGACTGTCTTTTAACCATTGTATATTCTTACCTCCTTTGTTGAAGATTAATTAACCATAGGTCAATACATTAATTGACATCCTGTCCTCAAATCTCCTGACCACAGGTTTCTGGACTCTCTATTCAGTTGCACTGGTCTATATGTCTGTTTGTAGTATAGTTTGAAAACAGCAAGTGTTCAAACTTCCTTCAGCTTTGTTCTTCCTTCTTAAGGTTGCTTTGGTTATTCGGGGGCTTTTGTGGTACCATGCAAATTTCAGAATTAGTTGTTTGAGTTCTGTGAAAAATGCCATTGAGGGTGCTTGGGTGGCTCAGTCAGTTAAGTGTCCAACTCTTGATTTTGGCTTGGGTCATGATCTCAACAGTTCGTGAGTTTGAGCCACACATAGGGCTCTGTGGGACAGTGCAGAGCCTGCTTGGGATTCTCTCTCTCAAAATAAATAAATAAACTTTAAAAAATTCCATTGTTGTTTTTTTTTTTTTTATGAGGATTGCGTTGAATCTATAAATTGCTTTGGGTAGTGTGGACATTTTAACAATATTCTTCTAATCCATGGGCACAGGTAGATTTTTCCATTTATCTGTGTCTTTACTTTCTTTCATCAGAGTCTTATAGTTTTCAGAGAACAAGTCTCTTACCTCCTTGGTTAAATTTATACCAAGATATTTGTTCTTTTTGATGTAATTGTAAATGAGATTGTTTTCTTAATTTCTCTTTGTAGTAGTTTCTTATTAATGTACAGATTTCTGTATATTAATTTTGTATCCTATGACTTACTGAATTCATTTATTAGTTCTAACAGTTTTTTGATGGAGGTTTTAGACTTTTCTATATGGAGTATTGTGTCAACAGCAAATAGTGACAGTTTTATTTCTTCCTTTCCAATTTTGATGTTCTTTAATTATTTATTTTTCTTGCCTAATTGTTGTGGCTAGGTCTTAAAATATTATGTTTAATAAAAGTGGCAAGAGTGGGCATCCCAATCTTATTCCTGATTTTAGAGAACAACTTTTCAGCTTTTCCACATTGAGTGTGATGTTTGATCTGGGTTTGTTATATATGGCCTTTATTATTTTGTGCTATGTTCCTGCTATACTCACTTTGTGGAGAGTTTTTATTATAATTATGTATTGAATTTTGTCATATTTTTTTCATCTATTGAAATGATCATATCATTCTTACCATTCATTTTGTTAATGTGGTGTATCACATTGACTGACTGAACCATCCTTACATCCCTGGAATAATCACACTTGGTCATGGTGTATGATCCTCTTAATGTATTGTTGAATTTGGGTTGCTAGTATTTGTTGAGCATTTTTGCATTTGTTCATAAGGAATGTTGGCCTGTAATTTTCTTTCTTTCTTTCTTTCTTTCTTTCTTTCTTTCTTTCTTTCTTTCTTTCTTTCTTTCTTTCTTTCCTTCCTTCCTTCCTTCCCTTCCTTCCTTCCTTCCTTCCTTCCTTTTTCTCTCTCTCTCTCTCTCTCTCTCTCTCCTCTCTCTCTCTCTCTCTCTGTCTCCCTCCCTCCTCCCTCCCTCCCTCCCTCCCTCCCTTCCTTCCTTTTGTGGTGTCTTTGTCTGGTTTGGGTATCATGGTAATGCTGACCTCACAGAATGAGTTTAGAAAGATTCCTTTGTCCTCATTTTTTTTTTTTTTTTGGTAATAATTTGAGAAGAATAGATATTAAGTATTTGGTAGAAGTCACCTGTGAAGACATGTGGTCCGGACTTTCATCTGTTGGGAGTTTTTAAATTTCTGATTCAATTTCATCATTAGGAATCAGTCTGTTCAGATTTCCTATTTCTTTGTCATTGGGTCTTAGAAGACTGTTACATTTTTGATATTTTACCCATTTTTCTAGGTTGTCACATTGATTGGCATATAATTGTTCATAGGAGTCTCTTAAGATCCTTTGTATTTCTGTGTCATCTGTTGTAACTGCTCGTTCATTTCTAATTTTATTTATTTGGGCCCTTTGTCTTTTTTTCATGATGAGTATAGCTACAGGTTTATCTATTTTGTTTATCTTTTCAAAGAATAAGTGCTTAGTTTCATTGATGTTTTCTACTGGATTTTTAGTCTATTTCATTTGTTTCCACCCTGATCTTTATTATTCCCTTCTTTCTACCAACTTTGGGCTTTGTTTGTTCTTTTTCTAGTTACTTTAGGCATAAAGTTAGATTGTTTTTGAACTTTTTCTTGTTCTCTGAGGTAGGCGTGAATGTTTTAAACTTTCCGAACAGAATTGCTTTTCCTATGTCCTATAGATTTTGGAATGCTGGGTTTCCACTTTCACTCGTCTCTAGGAATTTCTTTATTTCCTCTTTGATTTGTTCATTACCTACTGGCTGTTTAGTAACATAGTGTTTAGCCTCCACGTGTGTGTGTTTTTTCCTCTTTTCTTCTTGTAATTGATTACTAGTTCCATACTGTTGTGGTTTGAAAAGATGCTTGATATATTTGCTTATTACATTTATTGAGACATAGTTTTGGCCTGACATGTAACCTATCTTGGCAAATGCTCCATGTACACCATAAAAGAAATGTGTATTCTGCTGTTTTCGTATGGAATGCTCTCTATATATTTGTTAAGTCCTGTCTAATGTGTCATTTAAAAGCCTATGTTATCTTACTGCCTTTCTGTCTGTATGATCTATCAATTGATGTCAATGGGTGTTAAAATCTCTCACTATGTTGTATTGCTGTCAATTCCTCCTTTTACGTCTGATGATATTTGTTTTATGTATTAAGCTGCCTCTAGATGTTGGGTGCATAGATATTTACAAATGTCATACCCTCTTGTTGGAGTGATCCCTTTGTCATTATGTCCTGCCTTTTTTTTTTTTCTCATTACAATCTTTGTTTTAAAGTCTACTTTCCTTTTAAAGCTTCTATCTGCATGAAATATCTTTTTCCATCCCCTCATTTTCAATGTGTGTGTGTCTTTATTTTTTTTTTAGAGAGAGAGATAGTGGGAGAAGGGGCAGAGGGATAGAGAGAGAATGTTAATCAGGCTCCATGCTCAGCAGAGAGCCTGATGTGGGGCTCGATCTGATTTTATGACCTTGGGATCATGACTGAGCTGCCCAGGCACCGTTATATGTGTTTTTAGACTTCAAGTGAGTCTCTTGCAGATAATGGACAAGTTGGCCTTTTTTTTTTCAGCCACCCTATTTCTTTTGATTGGAGCATTTAGTTTATTTACATTTAATTATTGATAGATATGTAGATACACACTTATTGCCATTTTGTTGATTGTTTTCTGGTTGTTTTGTAGTTCTTTATTCCTTTTTCTCTTGATTTCTTCTCTTATGATTTGGTGACTTTCTTTAGGGTAATGTTTTCATTCCTTACTCTCAATTTTTTGTTTATCTATTGTAGGCATTTCATTTGTGGCTACCCTAAGGTTCATACATAACATCCTAGGCATATACCAGTCTATATTAAGTTGATGGTCATTAAAGTTTGAGTACATTCTAAAGCATTAGATTTTTACTCTTCCCCAACACATTTTTTGACATCATTATTTTATACATTTTTTGTGTATCCTTTGAATAATTATTGTATAGAAAATTTTATTACTTTTGTCTTTTAACTTCCATTACAGTTAATATAAGTGGTTGATCTAGTACCTTTACTATATCTTTCTTTACCTATGCCAGTGAGATTTTCTTAAAAATAATTTTCTTATTGCTAATTATGGCCTTTCCTTTTCCATTTAATGAAGTATCTTTAACATTTCTTGTAAGGCCATTTTAGTGATGATAGACTCCTTTAGCTTTTGCTTATTAGGAAAACTCCTTATCTCTCCTTCAATGCTGAATGATAACCTTGCCAGGTAGAATATTCTTGTTGTTGTTTTCCTTTTAGCAGTTTGGATATATCATACCACTTCTGGCCTATAAAGTTTCTGCTGAAATATCAGCTGATGATTTTATAGGGGCTCCCTTGTATTTAGCTTGTTTTTAGTTGTTTTTCTCTTGCTGCTTTTAAGATTATCTCTTTATCTTTAACTTCTGATATCTTGATTATTATGTGCCTTGGTGTGGGTATCTTTGGGTTCATCTTTTTGGGGCTCTCTGTGCTTCCTGGAGTTGGATGTTTTCTTCCTTCATCAGATTAGGAAAGTTTTGGGGCATTATTTCTTCAAACTGGTTTTCTGTCCCTCTCTCTCTCTCTCTCTCTCTCTTCTCCTTCTGGAACCCACATACTGTGAGTGTTAGTATGCTTAATGTTATCCCTTAAACTATCCTCACTTTAAAAAAATTCTTTTATTTTTGTTCCCATTGGATGAGTCCCCCCTACCACCACCCTAATCTTAGAGAACCTGTACTTCTGCATCTGCTATTGATTCTCTCTAGTTTTTCATATCAGTTATTGTATTCTTCAGCTGATTGGATCTCTTTTGTATTTTCTATCTCTTTGTTGAAGTTCTCATTGTACTCAACCATTTGTCTCCCAAGATCAACAAAAATCATGGCCATTTCTTTTATCTCTTTTTCTGGTAGATTGTTTATCTCCATTTCATCTATTGTCTTCTCTGCGGTTTTGTCTTGTTCTTTCATTTGAAACACATTTTTCTGTCTTCATTTTGCCTCCCGGCTCTCTGTGTTTGCTTCTATGTATTAAGTAGATCAGTTATGTCTCCTTGTCTCAAAGGAGTAGCTTTATGTAGAAGGTGTCCTGTGGGGCCCTGTAGTGGAAACTCTCCTGGTTATCCATCCCAGCCAACACCACCCTCTGGGTGTGGCAGGGTGGAGGGCCAATCACTGGTTGTGGTGTAGTGAGATTACTTGGGGCAGTGCCACTGTCACCAAGGCCACCCATCAGGTGTGGTGGAGCAGACAGCCACTTCAGAGGAGCACTGGCCAGGGTGGGTTGGGTGAGGCAATTGGCTGGGAAATGCCAGGGTAGGTCAAGCACTGCTAGCACTGTAAATGGAGAGTGTCAGAAATGCCACCTGCTAGGTAGGGCAGCTACTCAGGATAGCTAGGTAGAAGGGGAGTGAAAAAAAAATGGCATCCACAAGTACTTCTATTCCTGGAGAAAGTTCCAACAAACCCCCAAATTAGTTCTGTGCCCTAAATTTAGTCAATTAAATTAGTCACTGAATCTCATTCACATGTAACACAGGGACTTTTCAAACTGTTGCCTCTGCTCTGGGACTCAGAGCAGGCGAGACGAATGCATGCCCTTTAAGAGTGGAGTCTTGATTTCCTGCTATCCTCTGGCTCTCCTGGACTTACGCCCCACTGGCTTTCAAAGCCAGATATCATGCGAGTTCATTTTCCCAGTACAGGTTTCCTGGGTCAGAGAAGCCAGTATGAGTGCTGGAAGCCTTGTTCCTCAGAGAAGGCCTTTGCAGTTGTGATACCCTCCCGTTTGTGGGTTGCCACGCCGGGGAGCCGCTGGTCCTCAGCTGAGTAGACTGTCTTTGTCTCTCTGCCCGTCCTGCTTGTCTTGATGCAACTTTTTCTTTGTATCTTTAGTTGTGTAAAATCTTAGTTCTGCTCATCTTCAAGTTGTTCTCAGAGATAGTTGTTTTTAAACAAAGAATTCTTTTTTAACATTTATTTATTTCTTGAGAGACAAAGAGAGACAGAGTGTGAGTGGGACAAGGGCAGAGAGAGAGGGAGACAGAGATTCCAAAGCAGGCTCCAGGCTCTGGGCTGTCAGCACAGAGCCCGATGTGGGGTTCGAACTCACGAACTGTGAGATCATGACCTGAGCTGAAGTCAGACGCGTAACCAACTAGTTGGTTACCCAGGTGTCCAGATAGTTGTTTTATATGTAGTTGTAGTTTTGGGGTGTCCATGGTAGGCAGTGAGCTCTGGATCTTGACTGCAAATCCAAACTTTGTATTTCTTGAAGCACTGACGTAGCCAAAACCTAGATACAATCTTACCCTCCAGGTCCTTGAATTATAGTGTAGTATGAAATCACAGACTTGCCACATCTCTTATGTGAATAACTACACATACTTCAGACCATTCTAGACATTCTAGAATGTCTCCATATTATATAATTTCACAATGCCCTACACTTTAAAGTTATTGCTTTTTTCTGATTATAATCATATAATATTATATAATTATGTTATACATATAGTCCTTCACTATTCAAGTTCTAAGAGGGTAGAGACTTATTTATTGTAATGTAGAGCCCACATAGAGTAGGAGGTAAATATAAATGTGCAAATGAAAATCATTTTGTGATCATCAAGCACCTAACCAGTTCTCCATAATATTTAATTTAATTTAATTTAATTTAATTAGGCAAAGAGGTCTAATACAAATGTTAGTATTAATAAGGAACAGTGCTCTGTCAGAAACAACATATATATTACAGAATATACTTTATTACCCTGTAGTTTACTTATTAATTTCATTTGCTTTAAAAAATTTTTAATACAGTTGCATTCTTTTCATCTGAACAATAAAAATTTCATTACTGTAATTCAGCTTCAGTTTGTCTTAAGTCTCACTAAGGTTTGACTCATTATTTCCAAGAACACTGGAAACTCATGATGGGAAAGTGATGACCAAAATCTACTTTTTAGCAACTTTGGCAAGAAGTTACTTAAAATGGTCAATTCTAGATTAATGCCCTCGAGTAGAGAACTGGTTATACTTTATAAATAAAGGTTTACACTTGTTCTTACAACACATGGTGCTTTTTTCTTCCAGATATTCTAGCTACCTGTGCCACTTAGACTAATTTAAAACATGAGTGTGTACTTCATTGAAGTACACATTATTAGAATGGCTCAGGCAAAAAGACTTGGAACATGATAAGGTACATCAAGATCCTGATGCTACGACTCCTAGATTGAGAACTGATTTTCCTTCCACTGTTACCCACTACTAACAATAACTAGTATTTCCTGGGGACATAGGTAGCAGGAACTCCAGTGACTACAACTCTGTGGGATAAATTCTTTTATTATCTTCTTTTTATAGATAAAAAAAATTGAGACAAAGAGAAGTCAGATTTGCCTGAGATCTTGGAGCTAGAATTTGAACCTGGTTTCTCTCTAGACCTATGCTGCTTTCTATATTTCGTCAACTATTAAGTTACTTCTAGCTTCATAATCATATTAAGAAAAAAGAAAGTTAGGACACCAGGGTGGCTCAGTCGGTTAAGCCTCTGAGTTTGGCTCAGGTCATGATCTCATAGTTTGTGTGTTCGAGCCCTGAGTCGGGCTCTGTGCTGACAGGTCAGAGACTGGAGCCTGCTTCAGATTCTGTGTCTTCCTCTCTCTCTGCCCCTCCCCCGCTCACACTCTGTCTCTTATCTCTTTCAAAAATAAACATTAAAAAAAAAAAAAAAAGCAAAGCCTTGTTGAATACTGAAGGAGTTTGGGGTATGTTATTTCATGCTAGATTATAGGCTCTCTAAAACTCTAGATTTTCCAGAATCTACTGATTGATTCACTCACTCAATCACTTAACAAGATATGTAAACCACATTCTTATTCAGCTGGTTCAATCACTAGATGGTAATAGCTATGATGATGATAATGATGATGATGATGACTCAAGAACTAACAGCCAGATGGAGTGGATAGGCATATACATAACTGAAATACATAGTTTTTAAAGAGCAATGATACAAATATGTAAGTAGTTTGCACACAATCCCTAATAACACAATGACAGAAAATGAAGGTATACACTTAACTACTTCTTTGGTCACTTGTGATGGTTAATTTTACGTCTCACTTGACTAGACAGAAGGTGTCCAAATTAAACACTATTTCTGCATATGTCTGTGAAAGTATTTCCAGATGAGACTAGCACTGAATCAGCAGACTCAGTAGACTTCCCTCTTCAGTGTGGGTGGACATCATGCATCCATCCAGGGCCTGAATAGAACCAGAGGTGGAGGAAGGAAGACATGCCTTTTTGCTTTCTGTGAAGTTGTGGTATCTGATCTCATCTTTTCAGGCATTTGGACTTGGATTTCAAACATCCACTCTTCTGTTCTCAGGCCTTTAGACTCAAACTGAATTAACCCACTGGCTTTCCTGGGTCTCTCACCTTGCAGACAACAGACTGCTGGATTTTTCAGCCCCATAACTGTGTGGGCCTATTCTTCAGAATAAATCTCTCTACTACTGGTTCTGTTTCTCTGGAGAACCTTAATATAATCATCGCTTTTTCTAAAGTCAAAGAGAATCTATCCTGAGCTTATCAGTCCTTTATATAAGACAAACAACCATTTTAAAATTCAACTATTTCTTATTATGAAGGCCTTTACACAAGTGTAGAGGGTGGGTGCCTCTTAGTTTACTTAAAACAGGAATAAAACTTTATAGGGAATAATCTATTTGTAAAGTGTATAATCTCCTTGAAACGCAAAAAGCATGTGTCTGTGGAAAATAATATACTTGGGTAAGGTAAATAAAAGGATCATTTAAAAATTATTGAGTTTCTTATTTGGGTGGATGCCTCATGAAAGAGGTTTATACTTAGCCTGTGGCAAAGTCCCTGGTCACCTCCGAAGAAAATAAAGACATGTGGCCACATGGCTGCACAATTTGCTCAACTGTATAATCTTTATACAAAAAAGGTCATGCTGCTATCAAAGGCATTCCACTGGCCTTAGGTCTGAAGTATCAAATCTCAAGAGCTAAAATAAAAATTAGAAAAACAACTAATCGCCAACTGTTACGACAAGGCTCCTTATTCAGAAAGTTATTTCTTAAAATAAGTTTGAAAAGAAGAGCAGATACTGAACTTGGCCATCCATAAAATGTCAAATTCTTCCAATTAGTTTCAGTGTTTTATAAAGGCATTTTGTTACATTACTCCTAATGTTTATTCATTATAAATGTTAGGAGGAAAAGAGGTTTCCCTCAATGATCCATTATTGAAGGAAACTATTTTCAGGCATATAATGAATGTTAAGATATCTGGTGAGTTCATTGGTAGCTACAAGGAGAGACCCTCAGGTGTTTTAAGCTCTCCCTGTCAGTCCCTGATCACTACCCCTTCCTATTGGGGCACCATTTTATGCGGAGCAGTTTGGTTCCAGGTCTTTGAATAGATAGTTTGACAGCCATCACATTATACTTTACAGAAGGTTAATGTCTCTCTTCCCTACTTTTCACATGCATAGAAAACATGTTTTTAAAGAAAAAAATCCTCACCACTTACAAGCCTGTTAGAATTTATCTTTCTCTAAGAGGGAAGTAAATCCAAATACATATGAGAAAGAAATCTTACTTATACAAAGGGTGGTAAATACTCAACTTAGTAAAAAAAGAGAACTATAGGCCAATATCCCTGATGAATATGGATGCAAAAATCCTCAACAAGATATTAGCAAATCGAATTCAACAGCACATAAAAAGAATTATCCACCATGATCAAGTGGGATTCATTCCTGGGTTACAGGGCTGGTTCAATATTCGCAAATCAATCAATGTGATACATCACATTAACAACAACAACAAAAAAGATAAAAACCACATGATCCTATCAATAGATGCAGAAAAAGCATTTGACAAAATACAGCATCATTTCTTAATAAAAACCCTCAAAAAGTCAGGATAGAAGGAGCTTAATTAAACTTCATAAAACCCATTTATGAAAAACCCACAGCTAATATCATCCTCAACGGGGAAAAACTGAGAGCTTTCCCCCTGAGATCAGGAACACGACAGGGATGTCCACTCTCACCACTGTTGTTTAACATAGTGCTGGGAGTCCTAGCATCAGCCATCAGACAACAAAAGGAAAAAAAAAGGCATCAGAATTAGCAAAGATGAAGTCAAACTTTCACTTTTCACAAATGACATCATACTGTACATGGAAAACCTAACAGACTCCACCAGAAGCCTACTAGAACTGTTCCATGAATTCAGCAAAGTCGCAGGGTACAAAAATCAATGTACAGAAATTGGTTGCATTTTTATACAGCAAATAATGAAGCAACAGAAAGAGATATCAAAAAACTGATCCCATTCACAATTGCACCAGAAGCCATAAAATACCTAGGAATAAACTTAACCGAAGATGTAAAAGATCTGTATGATGATAACTATAGAAAATTTATGAAGGAAATTGAAGAAGACACAAAGAAATGGAAAAACATTCCATGCTCATGAATCAGAAGAATATTGTTTTTTTTTAAATTTTCTTTAATGTTTTATTTATTTCTAGGAGACAGAGAGAGAGAGAGAGAGACAGCGTGAGCAGGGGAGGGTCAGAGAGAGAGGGAGTCACAGACTCTGAAACAGGCTCCAGGCTTGAGCTGGCAGTCAGCACAGAGCCCAACGCGGGGCTCGAACCCACGAACCGCGAGATCATGACCTAAGCGAAAGTCGGACCCTTAACGACTAAGCCACCCAGGTGCCCCGAAGAATAAATATTGTTAATATGTCAGTGCTACCCAAAGCAATCTACACATTCAATGCAATCCCAATCCAAATTGCACCTGCTTTATTCTCAGAGCTGGAACAAATCATCTTAAAATTTGTATGGAACCACAAAAGACCCTGTATAGCCAAAGTAATACTGAAGAAAACCAAAATGGGAGGCATCACAATCCCAGACTTTAGCCTCTACTACAAAGCTGTCATCAAGACAGTATGGTATTGGTACAAAAACAGACACATAGACAAATGGAATAGAATAGAGAACTCAGAATTGGACCCACAAATGTACGGCCAACTAACTAATCTTTGACAAAGTGGGAAAGAGTATCCAAAGGAAAAAAAGACAGCCTCTTTAACAGATGGTGCTGGGAGAACTGGACAGCAACGTGCAAAAGAATGAAACTAGATCATTTTCTCACACCATACACAAAAATAAATTGAAAATGGATAAAGGAACTGAATGTGAGACAGGAAACCATCAAAACCCTAGAGGAGAAAGCAGGAAACAACCTCCTTGACCTCAACCGCAGCAATTTCTTACTTGACACATCCCCAAAGGCAAGAGAATCAAGAGCAAAAATGAACTATTGGGACCTCATCAAGATAAAAAGCTTCTGCATGGCCAAGGAAACAATCAATAAAACTAATGGGCAACTGGCAGAATGGGAAAAGATAGTTGTAACATACCAGATAAAGGGCTAGTATCCAAAATCTATAAGAAATTCACCAAATTCCACACCTGAAAAACAGATAATCCAGTGAAGAAATGGGCAGAAGATATGAACAGACACTTCTCCAAAGAAGACATCCAGATGGCTAACAGACACATGAAATGATGCTCAGCATCCCTCCTCATCAGGGAAATACAAATCAAAACCACACTGAGATACCTATACCTCACACCAGTCAGAGTGGCTAAAATGAACAAATCAGGAGACTCTAGATGCTGGCGAGAATGTGGAGAAATGGGCACCCTTCTACACTGTTGGTGGGAATGTAAACTGGTGCAGCCCCTCTGGAAAACAGTGTGGAGGTTCCTCAAAAAATTAATGACAGAACTCCCCTATGACCCAGCAATAGCACTGCTAGGAATTTACCCAAGGGATACAGGAGTGCTGATGCACAGGAACACATGTACCCCAATGTTCATAGCAGCACTCTCAACAATAGCCAAATCATGGAAAGAGCCTAAATGTCCATCAACAGATGAATGGCTCAAGAAGATGTGGTTTATCTATACAATGGAATACTACATGGCAATGAGAAAGAATGAAATCTGGCCTTGTGTAGCAACATGGATGGAACTTGAGAGAGTTATGCTGAGCAAAATAAGTCAGGCAGAGAAAGACAGATACCATGTTTTCACTTATAAGTGGATCGGGAGAAACTTAACAGAGGACCATGGTGGGTGGGAAGGGAAAAAATAGTTAAGGAGAGGGAGGGAGGCAAATCATGAGAGACTCTTGAATACTGAGAACAAACTAAGGGCTGATGGGGGTGGGGGAGAGGGGAAGGGAGGTGACAGGCATGGAAGAGGGCACTTGTTGGGATGAGCACTGGGTGTTATATGGAAACCAACTTGACAATAAACTATAAGAAAAAAATTCAACTTAGTATGTGGAACCAAGTCTTACAGAGAATAAAGAAGTGAATAATGCACAGCAGTGCTGGATAAGAGTATTTTCTTCAATAACTGTATCAACATGTTTTATAATTTTTCTTTTTTTCTAACATGATATAAGCCTTATGTTTTATTTATTTATTTATTTATTTTTAAATGTTTTTATTTACTTTTGAGAGAGAGAGAGCACAAGCTGGGGAGGAGTAGAGAGACTGGGGGACAGAGGATCTGAAGCAGGCTCTGCAGAGAGCAATGAATCCGATGTGGGGCTCAAACTCATGAACTATAAGATCATGATCTCAGCCAAAGTTGGACGCTCAACTGACTGAGCCACCCAGGTGTCCTTCAATGTCATCTTTTTAATCTCAATGGCAAAGAGGCACAGAACATAAAAACAAATGAGCATACAGTTTTCAAAACCATGTAAAGATGGCACACGATAATGTCAAGATTCTGATAATATGTACATACGCTAATAAGTAAAACTCTCAGGGTAAATTTATTACTAAATTAGGAATAATAAACACAGATCTGGTTAGCTGCTAATTAGTATATAAGAAGGTCAAGAATGGTGCCACTATCCTCTGGAGCTAAGATTACCATTGAAAGTAGTCTGCTAGTAAAACCAAAGAAGCAAAGATAAGATTAGCTTGCCAAAGGAAAGCAGGAAGAATCAAACATAATCTACTAAGTCTTGCCAATGTGGAAAAGATACAGCCCAGTTAATGTTATAGACCTCTATAAAAACGAATGTATCCAACTGATGGTATACAGGAAGTTCAAAGGACTCAGGCGGTTTCAGGGTAATTCTAGGACTGTTTGAGGAAGAGTGTGCCTTACTGGATACCGTAGGTTACTACAGTTCAGTGACACTGGTTATCAAGAATATAACATCAACTCTTATTTATTATTATTAGCTCAAACTTTTCTTTCTTTAACCTGACTATCCATATATAGATTTTCCCCAAAAGTGGAGGAATGTGATCATCTTAATACAAGAAATGAGATCTATACTCTACTCCTGTCTTGGGCATCAGGGATTTGAGTCAGGGACATGTTTCTCCCCTTTGCTGCTGTCACCTGCAGCAGGAACATACACCTGATCAGGAAAGTTTAGGTTAAGTTTCTGGCTCTGAAAGATTAAGGTCAAGATGAGTAAATTCTGTTCTAGGAAATCCTGTCTTAGAGGTCAGCTTCTCCCTCTCCCACTATTTTGATGCAGAAAACCTTTCAGGATCACAAAAGGGTCTGAGAGTCCATTTATTTTTATCTCAACAACTTGTGACTAAGGATCATTAAAGGCATATGGCAACATGCCTCTCTTAGGCTCTATTTCTGCTATACCCAATTTTAAGTCAAGAGAAATTAGATTAAAAACTCAAGTAAAACAAGGGGGGAAAATAAGTATTTTGAGTTTCCTATCAACTTTCTTTTACTTTTGTTATAATTAGAGAACTTTTCTAGAAACAGGCATAAATATTTAGTATATTTAATTTAAATATTTAGTATATTTAGTATATTTAATTTAAATATTATTTAACTCTCCAGAACTAATTTGTAAAAATAAAAGTGAAGAAACCATAGGCAGCTTCTCAATTTATTTTAGGTCTTAAACTGAGATAAATAATCAGATACATGACAAAGACAGCAACGTTGGTAGTCGCTGGATGATGCAGACACCTGTGTGGTTGGGGCTGTAAAGGAATTTTTATTAGGTTGATGGAAAACCAGTATTGAATTCAGTTGCTGAATTTCAACCAATTTAAATAAATTAGTTGACCTACAAGTGATGTAACCCTAAATTTCTCAATGCAGCTGCCAGAAATCTATTTTCCAAATGAAACAACAGATGGTTTTGAACAATACTGCAATATAGCAATTTTCAGTTATTCCAAAGTGTTTTCCTCTGGCTAAAATTATAAAAATAATTGAGAAAATAATTTTCAGATTTTTTTTCTGAAAGATTGCTATTTTCGAAGTGAAAAGCAAAGCTTAATATCCTAGTGATTTTTTAAGCATTATCTTTAGAAACTGCTCTATTTGCTAGTTTTTATTATCTAAAACAACACATGGCATAGGGTAACCTTGCCCTCATTTTATAACTAATTTAATACTCCCGCAGTGCTCGCAAGCGCTTCAAGATGTATCTTTCCATGTGATAATTTCCAACTCACAGTATGCATTTAGTTCAAAACTTCATCATTCTGGGAGGATTAGACCAACAGGCCAATTAAGCCTGATGTGAAAGATATTTAAAACCTATAAACTTCTGTAAATAATTGAAAAACTGTTCCTTTCTTCAAATACCATCATGAACAAAATAAATAAAGCCCATCCCAAACGAGGCTAACCCCAAAAGAAGCTTAACCTTTCAGGTGAAACATCCCAAGTTCCTTAAACTGAACTTGGCAAATGACTCTACTTTCTACTCACTGATTCAATTGAGAACTTCTGTAAGTCCTCATCTTTCCTTCTTTTCCAGCTCATTACCTCTCTATTGCCACGCAGGGGAGTGTGGGCTCTGGATGGGGACTGCCTGGAGTTAGTACTGGCACCATCACTCACGACCTGGGAGATCCTGGGGACAACCTAAAGCCTCTCAGTCTCAAATTGCTCAAATTCCACATGCTAACCGTAACGACCTGATGGGGCTACTGTGGACTAAATACACACAAAGAACTTCAAACATGCCAGGTATAAGGTAAGTGCTCAATAAATGTAGCTATTCTCATTATTATTACTATCATAGCTTCCATCTTGTCTCACTCAATGCCTAGGCTGCTCCAAGGTCCAGATCTCTTCCCTGCCTTGCACTCCCTCATCGCCGTACCTTTGCCCTCTGTCCAGGAGCATGCTGGTTTTCTTGCTTGTGAGCAAACCTTGCACACAACACAAAGCAAAACAAAAACTTCAGCCAGCATTTTTCATAACTACTTCTCCACTCCTTGTTTTACACAAAACGTATCTTTTATTTTATTATTTTATTTTTTTAAAATGTTTTATTTATTTCTAGGAGAGAGAGAGAGACAGTGTGAGTAGGGGAGGGTCAGAGAGAGAGGGAGACACAGACTGAAACAGGCTCCAGGCTCTGAGCTGGCAGTCAGCACAGAGCCCGACACGGGGCTCGAACCCACGAACCGTGAGATCATGATGTAAGCGAAAGTCGGAGGCTTAACCGACTAAGCCACACAGGCACCCCACAAAACGTATCTTTTAAAACTAGTCTGTATTTGTTTCCTCCATTTTGTCACCATTTATTCTTAACTCTCGCAGTTTACTCCAAAAGCTGCTGTCTGAACAATCACATGATTGCAGAATGCAGCAGCCTTCCTCAGTCCTATTACTCAACCTTCTATAACCCTTGGGACCTCCTTCCTTTTTCAAACTTTGGTCTTCTGTGCCACTGCCCATCCTAAATCGTCCTCCCTGTTTAACGACCACATCTTTACCTCAGCCAGGTTCTTTTCCCACTCCTTCCACAGAAACCCAGATTCCTGAAAGTTTGGCCTTCAATCTTCCAGGCCCCTCTCCCAACCACTCTACCCCACGGGAATGCCCCAAATCGCAAGGCTGGACCTTCAAATTGCCACCTCTGGTTCAGCCCCTGCCCACTCCAGTCCTGCCTTTCCTGATTATTGAAGATGTCCATTTGGCTGTTCCACTAGCACCTCACACTTACCATGCTCTAAGTCAAATCTGCCAAGTTTTCCTTCTTAATATTTCCACTTTTGTTAATTCATGGCACCATCATCGTTTTAATTATGGAGGTCAAAACATTTCAATCATCTTTAATCTTCTGTCGCTAATAGCTCATGGCAGACAACCCAGTGGTTATATGCATGGGCTCTGGGTTGAGACTGTGAGTTTGTATTCTGACTTCTCCACTTTCTGACAGTGTCACCTTGAGCAAGTCACTTGGCTTCTCTAGCTTCAGTGTGGCCCTTAAGCGTAGCTGTGCAGTTTAAGTGAGAAAATGTAGGTCAGGCCACAGAGGGGTGGCATTTGGCCAGCTATGATGATGGTAATGAAAAAGAATCTCAGTGACATATTTACACCCTTTTCATTCTTTACAGACTCTCGTCACATCTCATGTAGACCTTATCCGTGTTGTCTCAAGTAAATTTCAACTCAGAAGGCCAGTCTTTGCTATCAATGTTTAAGTGCTTCAAATTTTCATTAATCTCAATCAAGACCTAGAACATTTAACATTCTACGTACATATCAGTGTGCTTTTGTTTCTCATAGCTTACTAAATAACGATGTAATGAGAATTCAGGAACTGACCTTATTTGAACCCAATTTCAAATAACATTATAAGCCATGTGGTCAGACATTAAAATCACTCTCAACTCTCAATAATGCAGAACAGATTACCGATAACAAACTATAAAATTGTTGTCATTACCCTAACCAAACAACCACCTCACAGTCAGTCACTTGTTCACAGTTTCCCCAGGAACTGAAAAGTAAATTTAGTTTTGGCCTAAGAAAGACGTACATTTTTGCAAAAAAAAAAAAAAAAAAAAATCAGAATCATATGATGTATCACGAAGTCAATATGTTATCTTTTGCTTTGTATCATCAGTGCCTCTTTAGGCCTACAAGAAAGTAGAATTGAGTAAATATTTTTATGAATGTCCATCTAAATATTTACCACATTTAATTAAATGGGACCATTGCTTGGGTGCCTGGGTGACTCAGTTAAATGCCTGACTCTTGGTTTCAGCTCAGGCCATGATCTCATGGTTCATGGGCTTGACCCTCACATTATTAGGCTCCGTGCTGATGGTGCAGATCCTGCTTAGGATTCTCTTTCTCTCCCTCTCTCTTTGCCCTTTCCCTGCTCACTCTCTGTCTCTCTCTCAAAATAAATAAATTTAATAATAATAACAATTTAAAAATGGGACCACTGCATTGGAAGTAGTTATCCGAACAGAAGCATGTTTATGCATTAATTAAATGTCTGCAGTTAGTCACTTTTACAAGGAGAATTACCGCTAAGGACTGGAGCTCCCTTGTTTCCTCCTCTGCTGCTGAAGCATGATACGACAGAACCTACGGGGTAAGACACAAAGGAGAACAGGTTATCCAGGAGGAAACTGCCGAATGTAGACACAGTCTCAAGCTCGAGATTCTGCTAAAACTTCCTGGAGAGAGAACTAGACACCTCAGGATTCCAAATCGTGGTTGCCACTTTCTTGAACAGAGAGAACGATCCCAGTCTCTGACTTAATTGCTTATTTCAGAAGACAGAAAGTTATACTCTCTGTTTTCAGAGAAAGTCTTGTCACTTTTATTCTGACAATGTTGATGTGTTCCTTAACACATTACTTATAAGCCATGCTACTGGCTCAGAGTTTGCAGAAAATTTACGTGGTGCTTTTTTTTCTTTTTGCACTGCTTTTTAAAAAATAATACTGACTTCAGTTATTTTTAGTTGTGTACAGAATTACACAAAAAATCATTTGCATCAGCTGACACTTAAACATTGATATTTGGAAAGCAAGTAGTGTAGAAGCAGCTCTCAGAGGAAGACTGTAACTACTCTAGAATTTCATAAAGAAAAATGGCATGGCTAGAACATAATGTCACACAAATCAAGATAGGCAACACTGCCTCATATATCCATACAGTGACATCTCAGGGCGTGAGGCACTTACTGAGGGGACAGAGGGCCTGGGACCCTGCTTTCAATACCTAACCTAGTACACTTTCTCTTACCCTAGTAGAGTTACTATTTTCTCATCACTTAACACAAGAATCATTAATCCCCATATTCCTAAAAGTAATAACTTCAAAGTAATAGGATAATATTTTAGACATTCTTTTGAACCACGGTAGTGGCCATATTTAAAAGGTCTGCCATATTTTTTCAAAAATATTTTTTTAAAGTTCATCTTTGACAGAGACACCACAGATTTACTAAAAATCCCAAAGATATTAGCAGGACTGATAAAAAGGTAAGCCATGTTCAGACTTAAATGGATACAGGAATAACATACCATTCTATGTTTTAAAAAATAAATTTTGTCACACTGGAGATACTAATAATGCCTTACTCATAATAGGGTTGTAATGATTAACTTCGTTAATACAGACATACCTCGGAGATACTGCGGGTTTATTTCCAGACTACTGCAATAAAACCAATATTGTAATAAAGGGAGTCAAATGAAGTTTTTGATTTCCCACTGTACATAGAAGTCATGATGACACTATGCTGTAGTCTACTAAGTGTGTAATAGCATTGTTTCTAAAAAAAAAAATGATACCTTATTTCAAAAATACTTTATTTCTACAAAAATGAAACTCATCACCTGCATTTCAACAGGTCGTAATGACTGATCACAGCTCTGGATAACAAATATAATAATAATGAAAAAGCTTGAAATATTGTAACAATTACCAAAATGTGACACAGAGACATGAAGTGAGCAAATGCTGCTGGAAAAATGATACTGACAGACTTGCTCACCATAGGGTTGCCACAAACCTTCAATTTGTCAAAAATGCAGTATCTGTAACAGGTGATAAAACAAAGCACAATAAATGAGGTATGTCTATACATGTGAGCATCAGAACACAGAGTAAGCATTTGACAAAGGTTAGCTATTATTGTTGTTGTTTTATTGTCACTATAATGACCATGACTTCCAGGTCAAAATAATTCACTGTCCTACGAAAACCTGAGGGGTTTGCGTCCCTAGCTTTTATCCAATGCCCTGTAATGAAAAGAGAATCTCTTTCAAGGTTAAACTTGTGAGCATAGATAGGACTTCCCATAATGAATTGAAATAAAATAAATGTTTAGAGTAAGTAAAAGCCTAATTACTCATATATTTAACTAAAGTAAAACTATAGTGTAAAAATTGAAATAAATCTCAATCAAGAAAATACTCAAAGACCTTGAACAAAATTATATAATGTCTGGGATTTGCTTAATAATAATCAATGGATTAAAGTGGAAGAAGAGTACAGAAAAGTGAGCAAGTGTACGAATGGAATGATACTGGCCAGGGGTCAATAATTATTAAAGATGGCTAAAGAGTACATGGGCACTCACTAAGCTAGTCTCTCTATATTATACCTATTCTCTCTCATATTCTGTATGTGTTTGCAATTTTCCAAAATAACATATTTTTACAAGAAGATATAATTTCTAATTGATAGCTGACTTAGATTCAATTCAGTGCAAAACCAAGGGAACTATAAAAAACTTGAAAATTAACAACAGAACTCCTCTATGACCCAGCAATAGCACTGCTAGGAATTTACCCAAGAGATGCAGAAATGCTGATGCATAGGGGCACATGTACCCCAATGTTCATAGCAGCACTTTCAACAATAGCCAAATCATGGAAAGAGCCTAAATGTCCATCAGCTGATGAATGGCTCAAGAAGATGTGGTTTATCTATACAATGGAATACTACATGGCAATGAGAAAGAATGAAATCTGGCCATGTGTAGCAACATGGATGGAACTCGAGGGTGTTATGCTGAGTGAGATAAGTCAGGCAGAGAAAGACAGATACCATATGTTTTCAGTCATATGTGGAACAAGAGAAACTTAACAGAGGACCATGGGGGAGAAGAAGAGGAAAAAATAGTTGGGGAGAGGGAGAGAGGCAAACCATGAGAGACTCTTGAATGCTGAGAACAAACTAAGGGCTGATGGAGATGGGGGCAAGCAAAAAGGCGGTGATGGGCACAGAGAAGGGTACTTGTTGGGATGAGCACTGGGTGTTACATGGAAACCAACTTGACAATAAAACATGAAAGAAAAAAAATTTGATTAAAAATATATGTATATACACATGCACACAGGTATACATACATATGTATATATGTGTGACACTATATGTATGTATATGTATGTGTATAGATATAATTTGATGTATATGTGTGCATATATACACACATATATTTTTGTATAGATATTTATATGCATATACACATACATGTGTGTGTATCTGAAAAGATTTCCACTGGCTAATAATCCAAAGTTCTTATATAATACCATGGCAAAACTTTTCATGTTATATATTCATCTTAGGAAAGTATACCACCTTGGTTATTAGTAAATTTTACTTATATATCTTTCTAGCTATTTAGGGTAGGCACTTATTAGAGGATTGGAGGAAAAGTTGCAATTTCTAAATACAGATTCCCACTGATCTCAACTACATAGGAGTAAGCAAACATTCAAACATATTTCCCACCAGTGTATGAATAAGTAGAGACATTTGCCCTTTTGAAGTCTATTTTCCTAAACTAGATCTGTGATTTAAGAAATTTCTGGGTTATGCAAAGTGAACATTTTCAGGCAGTTAGTAAAATACATCTGGCAAAGGCTGGCCCCACTTGAGTAGGGTAGTCTTACTCGGGAGGGAGCCTGCCGGAGGTCAGTGTCCCAGGCCAGTGGGTCATAAGCTGCCTGCGCTTTTAGAATCACCTGTGGGAAGTTCTAGAATAATGCAGATTCCCAGCCTCTCCCCAAGACTTATGAATCAGGATTTTCAGAAGTGGGATTCACACATCTGTAATCTGAAAGTGTTTCCCTTGTTTCTGATTCTGAGTGCTTAGGGTTTCTATATTTGTCTTTCAAAATGTATGAGTACAACTGTTCACTAGGAGGCGGGGAGGCTCAGGCACTGGCGCAGGGACAGACAGGCGGCGCTGGCAGCAGACATCTGCGTGAATGCATCCTGAAGGTCAAAAGAGTGAAGGGACAAATGGCCCGAGTTTTGCTTTGGTCATATGACCTTTGGCAAGTTTCTAAAATATTCTGAATCTCCGTTTCCTTAGCTATTTCCATGAGGAACTAAGGATTCAGTCTGACTCTGGTGAGGAGTCATGAGACCCCACAAGTTGTTTTGGCGGGAAAGGCAGAAGCTGAGTGTGGCTGCAGAGACCGAGGGTCCCGCAGATGCCAACTCACCTCGAGTGTGACCATTTGCTTGGCCATGGCTCTCTCCACTGCTTCATACATCTGCGTGTTCTGGATCCCCAAGCCACAAAAGATGACAAAAGCCTCCAGAAACTGTTCATCATTTCGGTTGAAAGGCTTAACCTTGCCAGTATTCTCCTCCATCTTATTTACAAGTTGGCAAACCCCTATAACAATCCAAGAAATTGAGTAAATAAGATTATTAATTATCATACTTTTTATTAATTTTAACACCCCCCCAACAAAAAAAGATTATCTTATGCTTTGAGGAATGCTTGGAATCTCCAAAGAAGTAAACAGATCCTCACAAATATAACAGCTAGAAAAGTAAACTGAATTAATTTACATGAGAACTTGTTTCACACAGTACGTTGCCTGTGTTCAGAAAAATCCTAGAGTACTATTTTCTTCCAGACTCAGTCACGAATTTTAGATCACTTGAGTCCCCAAAGACAATTTGTCCTTTGGAAACTAATTGGATTTTTGTACATTTGCCAAGAGAACAATTTTAATGCACATCAGAATTTTGGGTCACACAGACTGCCTTTCCTTACTGAGAAACCAGAAGTTAAAACTATAGTAACATACAAAACAGAATGTAGAAAAGAGGTAATACACACAATCTCAAACTTCAAATAAGCACTGCTATATCCAGGGGAATCGTATTTGCAGACAACTTTTGATACTGCAAATAAATGCAAAGCAAAATGACCATTTAGAAATAAAGTCAAAACTAATCTTTGAGGAAAACCATAACCTCCCAAATCCTGGCTTCTCTTGGAAAATCAAACATGTAGGGTAACTGAACAGGGTGGTTCAGTCAGTTGAGCATTTGACTTCTGCTCAGGTCATGATCTCATGGTTTGTAGGTTCTAGCCCTGCATTGGGCTGTGTGCCTGGAGCCTGCTACAGATTGTGTCTTCCTCTTTCTCTGCCCTTCCCTGACTCATGCTCTGTCTTTCAAAAATAAATAAACGTTTAAAAAATTAAAAGAAAAAAGTCAAACATATAGTCAATATAAATGGAAAATTACAGTAACATTATAAGTTTTTACTGACCTAGTTTTATAGGATTCTGAGCCTAGTGGCCTCTCTTTGAGGAGTTCAGTGATCTCCTACCTCCGGGTAAAACAAGGTATTATTAAGTCCTTATTTCTCCTGCCTCTAAATATTTAATAACAGAGTTCCAGCGTGTGCCCACTGTGGGGTAGGTATTACGCTAAATGCTTCAGTACACACACTATCTATAGGCCTCACAATTTGTACTGTGAAGTAGGTATGGCCATCCCCATTTTACAGTTGTAAAAACTGAGTCTCCGAAAAGTTAAGTCATTTGCTCAAGGCCACTTAGCTGCTATGCTTATATCTAAAATTCAACGCCCAGCTCAGCCTAGTCCCAAAGGGGACTTTTTACCACACTCCGCTGCTTTATGCCCTTTTATGCCCAGGATCCTTCAGATCCCTGGTAGTCCCCTGACTGTATCTTGCTGGCTCCTGACTTTGCCTGTGCTTTTCCACCCGCCTCTACTGCTCCCCACTGCTCTCCTTCCTATTAGCCAGCAGACAGGTACATCTCCTTCACAGTAGCTCCTGGAGGCCTCCCACCTCCCAGGTGAGGCAGACACTCCTCTATGCCCTTAATCCTATTGCTCAGTGTATCCCAACCGACTTCATTTCTGTCTTCTTCCTAGGCTGCACATGCCCTGGGCTGAGAGAGATTTTCTCAGATCTGCTTCCTCAGCTAGCAAAATGCCTGGCATATAGCGGGAACTCGAAAAATGTTTACTGAGTTAATGAAAGAATGCAGGACTGCGGCTCTGATCCAAACTACTTTCCCATGGAGACTATAGTCTGTTATCAGTTACTTTTCCCAGAGCACAGGATTTCATAGAGTCCACAATGATCCATGATTGCACATGGAGTCCCTTTATCGCCACAGATGTGCAATTTATTCTCGGCGCTGCAAATTCACTGCTTCCTCACTGTGCTCGTCCTTGCTTGTGGCAGCTTTTCTACTTTAGACAGTAAAGACATCTTTCTCTGTCCGTATCAGTATTGCAAGGAATACTTTTCTTTCTTTCTTTTTTTTTTTTTAATGTTTCTTATTTATTTCTAGGAGAGAGAGAGACAGCACGAGCAGGGGAGGGTCAGAGAGAGAGGGAGTCACAGACTGAAACAGGCTCCAGGCTCTGAGCTGGCAGTCAGCACAGAGCCCGACGTGGGGCTCGAACCCACGAACCGCAAGATCACGACCTAAGCGAAAGTCGGACGCTCAACCGACTAAGCCACCCAGGCGCCCCAACAAGGAATACTTTTCTAACACTGATTCCACTATCAAGAAATACTTTAAGCGAAACATAATGAGTTTGGACACTAGAAGAAAAATGGCATTATCTTAAAAGAACATGTTCCATATATGGTACAATGCAAGGGTTTTGTCCTCCAACTTTTGTGAATCCCCAAATTATAAATGTGGAACTGTTTATCTAGGCTCTGGCTACCTCCCAGGTCACATTCTCTTGAGAGTCACGTGTCTCATGCCTTATCCTCACATCACAATGTAATTGCCTTTCAATTTCTGCTATAGTTGTCTCCTGCTTGACTGGCCACTTTACATAAACAAGACTTTTCTTTTTACCACTTCATAAGAATTACTGTGTGTATGGAAAGGAAAAGACAACAGGAAGGGGCTGAGATGTGACTACAGGCTGCTGGGCTTATGACCGTGCTAAGTAACTCTCCTGGATGTCAGTTCAAATCTATGCCTTAGTCAAAAGTCACTGAATGTGCATTAAGAAGTATTAATTCCTCTGGAATTCAAAGGTATAGAAACAAATGTTAAATGTACAAATATCAAAAGATGGCTGTACCATTCACAGCTCAGAGCAGAACAGCTAAAGTGTGTTTTCTTTACAATCCACCGCTACAGATAACAATATGTAGACAGAGCTAAGCTCAGTGCAAGGAAAGGGGTGAAGACAAATTATCCATTTAGGCACATAATCTATTCTCCTTTGAAAGCACAATGGACAGTCATATTTATATAGCATCCTTGAGCATCCTGCTGATTTCTTTATACCCTTCAGAAAATTTAATTCTATCAAACAAAAATACCCACGTTAAAAAAAAAAAAACTATGAAGTTCTTAAGGTTTATAACAAACAGGGTCCTTTTTGAGAAGAAAATATAAAGCTTGGACACATTTATGGCAAAAGTTCATTAATGACTAGAAGACTGGATAAAGAGTACAATAATAAAATTTAAAACTGATCATTTGAGATACCCCATCTACCAGTAATCCTTATAAAATCAGAATAACTTATATATAAAAATAAAGTACTTCAAGCAAAGCCAAAAATAAAACCATTCTGTAAAACTGAATTAATATATTACTAATTTATTGTTTATTATTAATATATTTTATGGGAGCTGCATTGGCCAACAGAGACATCTCTAGCAACTATTCTAAAGGGACTAGATGGTTTCTAAAAGCACACAATCATATTTCCTTTTCTGTAACTCTAGGGATCAGATGTTGTCACCAAGCAGTTTTCCTCCTGGCTTTGTGGCAGAGCGGGATGCCAGCCCTCACACGCTGCTTGTAGTCTCATGTACTCTCCACCTCAGTGTGGACTCCAAAATTAGCATCCCGTCTTGCTTAATATGTAAGACCTGCCCTTATTACCAGTCTTGCAGGTATATATTTTTTTGTACTTGTCATTTGTCAATTATCTTAGAGGAGATTTTCTGCTGTATAGTGTCTTGCTTTTAAAAGAAACTTCCCTGTTTTAAGATTTTATATAAACCTATATTTCCCTGTAGTATTTTTAGAGATTCACTGTATCACATTTGGTTTTGTAATTCAACTTAATTTTGTCCCCAAATTGCTGCTAGATTTTTACAGTACCTGAATAGTTATCCCTTCTTTAATGATTAGAACTGCCACCTTAAACACTAAAGTCATACTTACTTGAACTACTAGGTACTTTTTTCACATTTTAATAATATTTTTAAAATATGGAGAGAGAGAGAGAGAGCAGTGAAGGGCCAGAGAGAGGGAGAGAATCCCAAGCAGACTCAGCTTGACTTGGGGCTCAATCTCAGGAACTTGAGTTCATCATCTGAGCTGAAATCAAGAGTCAGATGCTTAACTTACTGACCCACCCAGGTGCCCCACATTTTAGTAGTTTTGAAATCAGTTTGCTCTCTAATCCATTGCTTGTCATAGTTTAATTGAAATCTTTTTTTTTTTCTTTCTTGGAACTACAGAAAATGAAGTCTTTCAACCAATGGCATCTTAGAAACAATGAAATATACCATATTATATACAATAACACTAACATACATGTACCAGATTTGGGCCTGCATTTAGACTTTCTATTGTATTCCACTGATCTTGCCATCTTTTCTGGTACACATAAGATACTTTTAATTATGTTACTTTTACAACTTTTTTTTAACATTGATTTATTTTTGAGAGAGCAAGACAGAGTGCGAGTGGGGGAGGGGCAGAGAGAGAGGGAGACACAGAATCTGAAGCAGGCTCCAGGCTCTGAGTTGTCAGCACAGAGCCTGATGTGGGACTCAAACTCATGAACCATGAGATCATTCATGACCTGAGCCTAAGTTGGACGCTCAACTGACTGAGCCACCCAGGTGCCCCTTACAACATTATTTTAATGTCTGATAGAGCAAATATTTTTTTTATTCTTTGATTCTTTTTACATTATATTCTTTCAGATGAGTTTTATAAATGTTGGTCAGGAATTCCCTTTCCCTCTGAAAAAAAAAATCCTTATGAGGAGATGTATTAAAATTGATATAAACCTAATCTGGGTGAACACTGACATCTTACAAAATAGATTCTTTTTTTTTTAATATTTTTATTTATTTCTAGGAGAGAGAGAGAGAGAGACAGCGTGAGCAGGGGAGGGTCAGAGATAGAGGGAGATACAGACTCTGAAATAGGCTCCAGGCTCTGAGCTGGCAGTCAGCACAGAGCCCGATGCGGGGCTGGGGCCCATGAACCGCGAGATCATGACCTAAGCGAAAGTCGGATGCTCAACCGACTAAGGCGCCCCAAAATAGATTCTTATCATCAGGAAATGTTAAGTCAGTTCACTTACTAAAGATTATCAAGTTACTCAGTAGACTATTACAGTTTTCCTCATAAAGACGCTACATATTTCTAGCTAAATTTATTCTTTGCTATTATGTATGGGATGTTTTCCATTGCTATTTTTGAAGATTTGTCTTAGAATATATTAATTCGAATATATTAATTATTAATATATTTCTCTTTAATAATTTGAAGATTATGTGGGGCGCCTTGGTGGCTCAGGTCATGATCTCACCGCTCAGGAGTTGGGGCCTTGTGTCAGGCTCTGTGCTGACAGCTCAGAGCCTGGACCCTGCATCGGATTCTGTGTCTCCCTCTCTCTGCCCCTCTCTCACTCATGCTGTCTCTCTCTCTCAAAAATAAATAAATGTTAAAAAAAATTTTTTAAAATAATTTGAAAGCCAGGAACTTTTAGAACTCTCTGTAGAGAAGTACTTTCAGCTGATTATCTTGGTTTTTCCACTTGACAATCATATCATCTGGAAGTTATTTTATTTTGCCTTTTCTTTTTCTGTATCTCACATTGTTTCATCTCCTCCCTTCTGATTGCTTTGGCTAGAATTTCCTTTGGGCAATAGTTGTTTTTTTCTCATTGTCACTTGTGTTTTTCTCTTATCCTCCTCATTATATGTGTTGCATGTTTGCTTATTTTTTTTTAATATTTTTTTTATTTATTTCTAGGAGAGAGAGAGAGAGACAGCGTGAGCAGGGGAGGGTCAGAGAGAGAGGGAGACATAGACTCTGAAAGAGGCTCCAGGCTCTGAGCTGGCAGTCAGCACAGAGGCCGACGCGGGGTTCGAACCCACGAACCGCGAGATCATGACCCAAGCGAAAGTCGGACGCTTAACCGACTAAGCCACCCAGGCGCCCCGCATGTTTGCTTATTATTATTATGTTTCCCCATTATCTTTTTTTCCATTATCCCTTCCCATTTCATAAATTTATGATTTCAATTACTTTTCTCTGCTTTCTATTTATTTCTTTATTGGGGAGGCAGCATAGAAGGTGAGAAAAGAGGGTGTTGTTTTTCTGATTTCTTCAATTGAATGTTTAGTTCAAGTAACTTTATTATTTCTTAATTAATAACAATGAGTTAAAGCTGTATCTCTCTTTACAGATAGAGTGTAGCTTTAACCGTATACCTTGAATTTTTATGTTACATTGATAAAATCAAAAATTTTCTAAAATGATGTACTCTCATTTTGGCTTTTGACTTCTCGATCATCACAAAGGAGAATGCTTTTCAGTTTCTAAGTGAGAATTTTCCTTCCCATTTATCCTTTTATTATGCATTTCCAATTCCAATGCATTGTGATTTATGAGAGTAGCCATCAATTCTATTTTTCAGAAATGACCTAGTTTGTGTTATATATGTGTGTATCATTAATATCTGTAAGTTTCTTATGGATATTTGACAGGAATTTCTACTTTTAGATTATGAAATATGTAAGTAAATCTATATTTGCCAATTAAATCCACTTCATTTTCAAAAATTATTTTTTAGGGGCGCCTGGGTGGCTTAGTCGGTTAAGCGTCCGACTTTCGCTTAGGTCATGATCTCGCGGTTCGTGGGTTCGAGCCCCGCGTCGGGCTCTGTGCTGACTGCCAGCTCAGAGCCTGGAGCCTGTTTCAGCCTGTGACTCCCTCTCTCTCTGACCCTCCCCTGCTCACGCTGTCTCTCTCTCTCTCTCCTAAAAATAAATAAAACATTTAAAAAAAAAATTATTTTTTATAGTTTATTTATTTTTGTGACAGAGAGACAGAGCACGAGTGGGTGAGGGGCAGAGAGAGGAGACACACAGAATCTGAAACAGGTTCCAGGCTCTGAGCTGTCAGCATAGAGCCTGACACAGAGCTTGAACCCACCAACCATGAGATCATGATCTGGGCTGAAGTTGGATGCTTAACCAACTGAGCCATCCAGGCACCCCAATCCACTTCATTTTTTATCTTAATTCTAATGTTTCCTTATTTTTTTCCTCTACTTTAACTCTCTATGAGATGTGTTCCAAAGACTTTCATTGACTACCATTTTGTCCATTTCTCTCTTTATTTTTAATAGCTTTGGCTTTTATATATCAATGATATTAGTTTATTAGTATTTATGACAATTACACTTTACTGGTGGATTTTAACTTTAATAAATTTTGAAGCAACCCTTTACATTATGTTTTTAACTTAAATTTGACCTTATCTGATATTAACATTGTCAGCTCTATTCAAATTTTGCCCATTTCGAGTAAAATGTGTTCTTACAAATGGTACATACTTCACATCTTCCAGAAATTCCCTCTCTTTCTAGTCCAGTAAAGGTAAGCTTCTGTTTTCCAGTGCTACTATAAAGTTTTTCTTGCTATTTTTTCAATAATTTCTTATAACTATAATCCTCAGATTTATTTTTATTTCATATATTTTCACTTTTATAATTTTAACCTCTACACTCTTAGTTTAATTTTTTCTTCCAGTCATTAGTGTCCCTGCAGTCTCATTGCCTGGAACTTATTATAACTAAGCATAATTTCCAATTCTCTGAGAAAAAACCCAGATCCTTGAAGCATTACAAGCAATGTGTACGATGGATGACACTGCACAGTTTAATTATACTTGAATTAGGAAAATCCTAGCAAATATTTCTGTAAGCAAATGAGCAGTTAGTGATATTGCCAAGTGGTAACATTTAATATGAAAAATAAAGTGAAGCAGTGTCAAATGTAAACATGTAATTTTAGAATATTTATTTATGTCTTAGAATCAAATTGCAACACATATATGAGCGGGGGTTAGGATAGTAATCAGTTTATAAAATACATTCAGTTAAGAAATACAGCTGACTCTCGAACAACATGGATTGGAATGGTGAAGTCCACTTATATGTGGATTTTTTTGATAAATACAGGACGGTACTGTAAATGTGTTTCCTATTTTTTATCATTTTCTTAATAATACTTTCTTTTCCCTAGCTTACTTTATTGTAAGAATACAGTATATAATACCTATAATAAAGAAAATATGTGTTAATCAACTGTTTGTGTTACTGGGGAGACTTTAGGTCAACAGTAGGCTATTAGTAGTTAAGTTTCGTGGAATTTAAAAATCATACATAGATTTTAGACTGCAGGCAAGGGGGTGTCAGTCCCCACTAATCCCCTTGAAGAGTCAACTGTACATATTTCTCATATTTCACAATCAAGCAATGTGTAATATAACACTATAATTTTTGTTATATTTTTCATTAACAAAGAGATAAAAATGTAAGTTATTAAAAGTGGAGATGTCCTAAACATTTGGCAGTGGGATGGTAATGGGACTTATTTCCTCAAAATCTGTCCTGAAATCAGCATGGAAAATAGGAATAAGAATTTCTGGTAATTATGATTTGGGAAAAAGGCATATGTAGCCTAATAAATACGGGAAATAGTTGGTTAAAATAAATGAATATTGAATGAGAAAAATATTTCTTTAATAGCACTGGAAGCAAAACTCTGGAAACACTCTCTATTAGCCAGAGCACTAAGAAAACATTTGATATGAAACAATGCCTCAGGGAATACAACAGGCCCCTCACTGGTCTAATGTCTATAATTTCATCTAAATGTCAGTAACAGAAAAATATGAGGGGGAAGGAAGATTACAAAAAACACATGGGCCTGTCTGCCTTTCCACATGAAACTCTATGGGGATTCTCTATTAGAATTACATAATAGAGGAATCTGGCCTGTGATATGTAAGAAAAATTATCTACAGCCATGACATTTTCCATGCCGCATCTGTGGGCATAAAACACAGGCGAGAATTCAAATTTTAAACAGCAGGGAGTGCTGGAAATGTTCCTTCTCTTATTTGGATTCAAGTTGAGCCCCCACCAAAACCCCCATTTTTTTCTTTCTTTTTATTAATAGGGAATTTTTCCTCTCCAAAGATAACATTTGCTTGTTTTTGGCTCTGTTATCAAGTAGGGTGACACAAAATGTATGCCAAGTCTGATCACTTCAACTTGTATTTTTCTTTTCTTTTCTTTTCTTTTTTCTTTTTTTTTTTTTCTCACTTGAAGGAAACGTGACAGGATCACAGAATATGAATTCTGAACAGACCTGAAAGGTTCAACTCTGCAGAGGTGAGTAATGTGCTCGTGTTTTAAATGGTTAAAGGAAGAGTGGACCCCAAAGGATGCTGAGTCCCCTCCCCACCTGGGGCTGTTTGCACTTCACTGAACCAGCTTGCATTTGTGTCAAGTGATGACAAAGCCTGATGGAGAACTTCCTCCAGCTACTCCCCATTCCCAATTATTATTCCAAAGAGATGCTGCTGAGGAAAAGCAAAGATGTGACCTGATGTAGCCAGTTGCCACTCAGTCCTTCTTATGAAAACTTACTAGTAAATGATGCATCCCTTCTGGAATTTCACTTCACATTTTCAAAGGTCAGGGCTTTTTAAAAAAGCATAATATTTACAATGCAGTTTTCACCTTGCACTCCCGAGGAAATAAAATTTTATAATATAACATTTACTTGGTATCCTATTGTAAGGCACTCTTGTCTGTTTCCTTATTGCTTATGTTAGCAAACTCATGGATGATAATCTTGAAAAGAAAACTCCCATACAGTGTATTCAGCAGCCTCTATTTTTCTCTCTGAGAACTGGGAAGAGTGCAGGTGACCACACAGCCTGGCCAGGAGTCTCCAGGCTGGTTTCTGAGAGACTTGAGTAGGCAATTCACAAGATAGTCAGAATCTGACTCCTAGACTTGTAGCCTTAGAAACTAGATTACCATGACTGAAGACAGAGACATTTCTCTGGGGGCAGAGTCAGAGTAACTAAGTTCACAAGGCTGGTATTTAACAGCAGAATATTCATGTACAGCATGAAACAGATCCGTCCCAGGGAATAGGAGTACGTGCACCTGCAAGGCCAACCCGTTGCCTCAAGTCCAGTTCGCTGATTTATGATTAGAAACAGCTGTCAAAGCCATTCATATATTTTTCAGTATATGAATAATGTGTTCTCTCCCTATGAGTTAAGCTATCCTGGGAAAAAAAAAAAGAATCAGCACAAGGGAAGTCTGACTGGTGGGATGCTTCACAGCATTCCCTGGTATATCTGTCTCCCAGGAAGGATGAGCACCAGCAAAGGAACTGGAATCATTGCCGGCTACAACCTGCTACATCCCCGGCCTCCTAAGCAATGGCTTCACCATGTGGTCAGAATACTCTACCCAGACTGATACAACTTAGTACATTATCTGCACTTGAGGGGCAAAGACTCCCTCACCCCTGGAAGGAGCCTGGATAGGTACTTTTCCATATTTGCCTTTTTTTTTTTTTTCTATTTTCATTAATAATACCTCTCCTCCCCCACCTTTCTGATACCCTCTTTCAATAAAATTACAGTTAAGTCTTGCAACCTAGAAACTATTCCGACTTTTTAAGGTAAACTTACATTTCTAAACCTTGCTGCATTAGGCTTTCTATGTAAAAATTTAGCCTTTAGGAAGTCTTCGTGTTTCCTTTATTTCCAAGTTCGCAGGACAATGTTAACAGTTCAGACTATTTTCACATGTCAATCATGCACGATTGACATATAAAATCTCATATTTTCTGTACTACTCTTAATTTTTTTTTTTAATGTTTTATTTATTTCTAGGAGAGCGAGAGAGAGACAGCGTGAGCAGGGGAGGGTCAGAGAGGGAGTCACAGACTGAAGCAGGCTCCAGGCTCTGAGCTGGCAGTCAGCACAGAGCCCGACGCGGGGCTCGAACCCACGAACCCCGAGATCATGACCCAAGCGAAAGTCGGACGCTTAACCGACTAAGCCACCCAGGCGCCCCTGTACTACTCTTAATATAACTTGCAATGCCAAGAAACAAAAATGTCAATAATAGGAAACATCATTCCATTTTTTCCTGAGGATGCATTCTTCCAGGATTCCTGAAGTAGACATTGTTCTATAAGCTTAATGTAAGAACGTAAGCTCCCTGAGGGCAAGGATTTCCACTTTGCTTGACAGTTTGTTCCAGATCCTAGAACAGTGACGTGCTCAATAAATATTTTTGAACGAATGAATACTTCCTAAAATCTAAACCACATATTTAACAGAAAATCAGAAGCCATGAAGTGATAAGCTAAAATAACACACATTATCAACCTAATGTTTCTCAGTCTACGAATTTTTAACACATCATTTTTCAACAAAAATTCTGCTGAAATAGCATTATAATAATTATAAACATATATTGTAGTTAAGATATTTAACAAGTCTGTCAACATTTATCAATGTAAAAGTATTTTAAAATTCTTTAATTATTCCTTCCAATTTTTATCTTTTTTCACACATTTCTTAAATTTACACTTGAAGGAAAGAAGCTTCTGGGAATACATTTTTTTATTTAATATGTACAGAGTATGGGTTAGTAAAAGGGTTTACCTATCACTTTATTCTTCTTTCCATTTTTTATAGGTGTACAAAGCAAACTTCTAATGCATTGCTGGCTGACATTTCCTGTGTTTTCATTCTAAACAAAAACAAAAATAAAACAGGTACAAATTATGAAGAGACCGATTTGCCCATTAGGTGCTATGTAAATTATACTGGGTATCTGAAACCACTAATCTATTCATCTTTTATTAGTTTGAGATAACATCAGAGGGCAGAAAATGTGCAAATTATAATGAAGTTCACATAAATACAATATAAAGCAATTAGTCTTTATTAAATGTAATAAATATCCTATATTTCCTTCTTTTTCATTCTAAACTTTCCAAGCAACTTTTGGTAATACTAAGCAAATACTGGTATAGCAGATGTCTCAATAACTTCACAATCCAAAAATCCCCAAAGCCCTACACTACCTAGGATACTAATGTTACAAACCTGTCTTTCTTTAGAACTGCCACTGTTTGTATTGCCCATATTGCTAAAGTTCTATAAGGTCTTCTAGATATGCAAATAACAAAATCAAGGCAGCTGCCTCAAAGTGTGAAGCTTTTCCAGAGAGGAGAGAAAACACTACAACTCAAAGTTTTCAGTGTCTGAGACACTGACCTTTGTAGCTTTGCTGTCAAAGAAAACATACTCATTTCTCCACAGAGCTGCTCACTGAAGTAGATTACCAGCTATATAAGATCGAGCCAAACTGAACTTAATTTTTTAGGCTAAACTCAAGAACTATAGCAATACTATCTAAGAAACGTCACTGACATTAAGTATGTAATAAATTGCCTCAGATTAGTTGATAATTATTACACATTAAAAACTGATACAAGTACAGGGGAAAATATGGGGAGTACAGCTAACCATCTCTTAAGACATGTTATAAGCTATTTTACTTTCCTTAATCAAATCACTCTGAAAGAGTCAGTTCTAAGACCTTCTGCTGAAGAGTCCCTGTAAGTGCAGATCTTTTTATTTTTATTTTTTTAATGTTTTATTTATTTCTGAGAGAAAGAGAGAGAAAGAGACAGCATGAGAAGAAGAGGGTCAGAGAGAGAGGGAGACACAGAATCCAAAGCAGGCTCCAGGCTCTGAGCTGTCAGCACAGAGCCCGACGCGGGGCTCGAACCCACGAAAAGTGAGATCATGACCTGAGCCAAAGTCAGAGGCTTAACTGAATGAGCCACCCAGGCGCCCCTATTAAGTGCAGATCTAATGGGAAAACAGTGTTGGAGCTCCAAGTTTAAAACTGGTTTACTTACTGTCCAGGGAAATCTTTTGTCTTTACTGACATCTGGGATATTCAGTGGCTCCATAGTATTTTTGACATACTGAGCATACATGTAATTAATTTTGTTTGCATCACGCTCCCTGCAGAAATAACAGATATGAGTTCTTTCCATGAAGTGAAAAAACATGGGCAAAACAGAGTTAAATAAATGATAAGAAATACATGCTAGTCTTAAATGGTAGGGTGAAGTCTGTGTCTTATTGGAAAATGCACTTTAAATGTGATGACTTACAACTTTGGTAGTTACTACAATTTAAATGTTTTGAAAAGACAAAGACCCATAATTATTCAGATTTCTAAAACAAGTTTTAAAATGTCATAAGTAATGCTATTACCACCATTAATGGGCAGGTTGATTTTTGTGTCATTTATGTAAAATCCATACAAATTTTCTTCCATGTCTTATTTTTTCATCACATTATAGAATGACTGAGGTCTAGTCCCTGTCTGTTTTACCTCCTCAGTTATTTGCTGTATGCACCCCAATAATCGTTTACACATTTCAAACCAAGGGGAAAATCAAACACGCTTGAAAGAATTTTATTAAGCTTTTCTCTCTTCTTTTTCTGCTTTGAGATATTTTATGATACTTTTTTTTTTAAACTTTATGTTTATTTTTATTTGAGATGACAGTGAGAGAGCATGACCGGGGAGGAGCAGAGAGGGAGACACAGAATCCAAAGTAGGCTCCAGGCTCTGAGCTGTCAGTACAGAGCCCGATGTGGGGCTCGAATCCACAAACCATGACCTGACCCGAAAGTTGGATGCTCAACTGACTTAGCCACCCAGGCACCCCAGGATTCAGCAATTCTGTATGTTATGCTGTGTACCACAAGTGTAGCCACCATCCACCACCATACAGGCACTATTACTATATCATTGACCATACTCCATAGACTGTGCCTTTAATCCCCATGATTTACTCATTCCATAACTGGAATCCTGTCCTTCCCACCCCTTCACCCATTTTGCCCATCCCCTCCAAGCCCCCTTTTCCCCTTTTTTTAATCTAGATCAGACTTGTGTGGAGGTCCACAGCTGTCCTACCTCTGTCCCCTTTTATCCTCACAGGGGGGTCCCCTAATAAATTTCTTGCACATTTAAATCTAGTCTTGGCATTTGCTTCATGGAAAACTTGGGCTAACTGTGACATCCACTGCTTTTTGCACAGTGAGTATCAATGGATGTATATGAATATATTCTTGGGAAGACAGGAGCATGGAGCTTGGACACACTGAGAAATTTCTGTGTTTTAGAACTAAATGGGAATCACTGTAGGCTATGTAAACCAAAGACAAAAAAACCACACCAAAGAGACATGGAAATAACAGCTGACACTGACTTAGAACTTAACATGTGCCAGAAATTTTCTGAAGCATTTTGTGTATATTATCTCATTTAGTCCTTACTATAATCTTGCTATCAGTATCCCCATTTTACAGATGAAGAAACTGAGGCTTTGAGGGGTTAAATCATTTACAAAAAGCCCTATAGCTGGTAAAAGATGGAACTTAAATTTCAGTCAGTCTGACTTCAGAATCTATGCCCTTTATCTACTTAGTATCCACAGTTTTTTAAATTGTAAAAACCTTTTTACTACTTTTTATAGTGTTGCTGTATTTACTATAATTGTGTTTTCTAATATATAAATATCAATAACGAGTATTAGCTAGTATACATATTACAAGAAAGTGAGCTTAAAGAATTAATTCTATGCATTTTTCATATTATGAAAAAAATGTGCATTTATAAATTAACATCAAGTTAACTACTAATGGAATTATAGCACTAAAATATCATTTTTTCCCTTCTAATTGCATGGCTCTTATGAAACAAACTGCAGAGACTCCTAAACCTCCCACCACCTGGAGATGAGCTTCCCTTCTGAAATTCTTAGGCGACCCAACTCACAACAGCTTTACTGTGCTTTATGTCACTGATGATACGATTCTAATAATTATAAGAGTATAATGTTCACCCTGAATATTTATTTTTAGTTTTACACAACATTTCAAAACTGTCTTCAATGTGTTATTTTAATTTATAAAAGATAATTAGTAGTTTGGTTGGACAAATACCAAATGAGCCATGCTTTTCAATGGAAATGAATGGCCTAAAAGAATGATTTGCTTACTGCTGACATCATAAAATTGCCTAGCATTTCATCTCATGGGAGAGAGTTTGGATTGGCAAAGTGTTTAATAATGAGAATTAGAGAGTCCTGAATTCTATCAACAAACAACTTTAGAAACATAATAAAGAGTCTGCTGGTGAAGTGTCAATATCACTTTAGTCCTTTTTCAAAATGCTAAAGTCACTACACATTATTTTTAATTCAGAGGTTTGGCAAAATTAGACCTAATATCTAACTTTTATAAAAATAAAAATGATTTTTATCTCTAAAAGTCCTTTTATTGTATCATTTTGAGAGAGAGAGAGAGCACACAGGAGCAGGAAAGGCAGAGGGAGAGGGAGAGACAGAAGGTCAAGCAGGACCCACAACCAGCAAGGAGACCAGTGTGGGGCTTGATCTCACAACAGGGAAATCCTGACCTGAGCTGAAATCAAGAGTCCGACGCTTAACTGACTGAGCTCCCCAGGCGCCCCTAAAAGGCTAACTTTAAATGTTTAGCTGACATAAGGCATCAGTGAATACTTTTTAATGCTATAGAATTAGTTAATGAATTGGTTAAAATGATCCATTAAATCACTCTCTTTTAAGGTAATCCCACTGACCTATTTATTTATCCTTTATAGTATCTTGGGATGATGACAAAAATAAATGGAAAATATCTTCCATTTTGCCTACAGAGAGGGAACACACTGTTTATCAGAAATGAATCAAATAAATAAGACTACACTTTTTTAAAATGCATATTTACCAGTAGAGGTCACTATCATACCAAATCACTGGGCTTGTTGAACTTTCATTAGAAATTAGAAGACCAGGCTGAATTTGTAATAAAAATCAAAATCCCAATACATAAAATGTAATTATACAAATATATGCAGCTGTTCAATATTCAAAGGTAAATGTATATAACTCATCATTTTATACTTTTTTATTTTACTTTTTTTATTCAAGTATAATTAACATGGTGTTATATTAGTTTCAGGTATACAATATGTAGCGATTCGACAATCCTATTTGTTTCTTAGTTCTCATCAAGATAAATGAACTCTTTTTTTTAATGTTTATTTATTTTTGAGAGAGAGAGATACACAGAGCACGAGCAAGGGTAGGGCAGAGAGAGAGGGAAACACAGAATCAGAAGCAGGCTCTAGGATCTGAGCTGTCAGCCACAGAGCCTGACATGGGGCTTGAACTCACAAACTGTGAGATCATGACCTGAGCCGAAGTCAGACACTCAATCAACTGAGCCACCCAGGAGCCCCAAATAAACTTTTTTTGTTTTTAAGTTTTATCTATTGGGGGGCGGGGAGGGGGCCAAAGAAAGAGGGAGAGAGAGAGAATCCCAAGCAGGCCAAACATTCATTGTCAGCACAGAGCCCAATGTGGGCCTTGAACTCGTGAGCTCCAAGATTAAGACCAGAGCCGAAATCAAGGGTCTGATGCTTAATCGACTCAGCCACCAAGGCGTCCCAAGATGAATGAGCTCTTACTCCCCTTTATCTATTTCACCCAACTCCCCTCTGGCAACCACCAGTTAGTTGTCTGTATTTGAGCCTATTTTCTGGTTTGTCTTTTTCTTGGTTCATTTGTTTCTTAAATTTCACCTATGGTCATAATATCATTTATGTCATTTTCACATCATTTATATCATATATACTTCCATCATTTTATGCTTTTAATATAGAGTATCATACCTGTAGATATATGTAAATACATTAAATATATATTTGTCTATATATAGCAATTCATTATGCAACCTGAAAAGTAAAAGAATCAAATATTTACATGTGTCTTATCTAGAAGCTTTCTAAAACATTCTTTCTAAAAAGCAACAAAAATGTAATAGCATCATAACATCAAAATTATATCAATGCTCCTCCTAAGAATAAGAAGCTTCATAATTGATCTAGGCAGTAGATACCAGCATTTATTAAAAGGGAAACACACATACTCACCAGGACATGGGCTTATTATCACACATTCAAAAAGGACACAAAACCAATTAAACAATGTCAAATATGTCAGAAAATATAACAGCACATAGAGGGGCTTAGGAAAAGACTATACATGGAAACGAGATATAAAGTTGTCATGACCAGCAATGCCAAGAGGGAAATGAAGGCCAGTTACTGACTTTTAATTTTGTGAAACAAAAACTTGAGATAGCTGAAAAATCTCAGGTAGAGATACCATGGTTTATCTACTTTGACTATACACCCCAGGCCCAAGTTAGCAATAAAGGCCTGAGTCAGGTGTACCTTCTGAGTCAGATGAATTCCCCATCTGCCCCCAAATTACATCTGCCCCTTTGAGAATTCCTCAAAGGCTTTTTTTGTTTTTGTTTTTTAAAATATTTTTATTTATTTCTAGGAAAGAGAGAGAGAGACAGTGTGAGCAGGGGAGGGTCAGAGAGAGAGGGAGTCACAGACTCTGAAATAGGCTCCAGGCTCTGAGCTGGCGGTCAGCACAGAGCCTGACGCGGGGATCGAACCCACGAACCGCGAGATCATGACCTAAGTGAAAGTCGGACGCTTAACCAACTAAGCCACCCAGGCGCCCCTCCTCAAAGTCTTTTAATAAGAGAAAAGGTCTTTCACTGTATCACACTGTTAAAAATAATAGTCTAGAACTTATGAGTTTTGATTTACATAGAATCACCTAACCAACTAAACTTTAAGTCACCATGGTCAATGGTGTCTCCATCTTGATGAGGGAAGACCTAAAGGAAATGGGAGAGAGGATGCGGGCAGAAGAGAATGAAAGACAGGTCGGCAAGACCCTCTGGGAGTCAGTAGTAGGAGGGTTTGAACAAAAGCAGGCTGTGCACTCAAGTACTCTGTTCTTTTTTATTTTTAAATGTGTATTTATTTCTGAGAGAGAGACAGCATGAGCAGGGGAGGGTCAGAGAGACAGGGAGACACAGAATCTGAAGCAGGCTCCAGGCTCTGAGCTAGCTGTCAGCACAGAGCCCAACACAGGGCTCAAACCCACGAACCGTGAGATCATGACCTGAGCCGAAGTCGGACGCTTAACCATTTGAGCCACCCAGGCGCCCCTGAAGTACTCTGTTCTTGAAGATAGCTGTAAACTCAGTCAATTCTGCTTTACATGATCTACAGAGATTTTTCCATTTCTAATTTGTTTTACTGAATTTATTACAAAAATATTATTTTACTATAAAGATTTTCCTCCAATTTTTAATGAACATTTTGAAATATACAAAAAAAGTTAAAAGTAAAATGAATATCCTGTTCTAGATTCCACAATTTTTAATGTTTTACCACATTTGTTTTACCTACATATGTATGTGTGAATATATCCACTTGTTTAAATATATTAAATTTAGATATACTTAGGGGCGCCTGTGTGGCTCAGTCAGTTGAGCGTCCGACTTTGGCTCAGGTCACGATCTCACGGTTCGTGGGTTCAAGCCCCGCATCGGGCTCTGTGCTGATAGCTCAGAGCCTGGAGCCTGCTTCGAATTATGTGTCTCTCTCTCTCTCTGTCCCTCCCCTGCTTATGCTCTGTCTCAGCTTAAAAAAAATAAACATTAAAAAAATGTAAAAACAATGTAGATATACCTACTCATTTACCTTTGGTTGAAGCATTTTAAAGTAAGGTTAAAAAAGACATTCTAATACCTCATCCATAAATAAACCAGGATGAAGCTCCTAAAAATAAAAAGTTTCTTACTCACCACTGTATCTTCCTAATTATAAAGAAAAGTAACAATAATTCCCCATCAGCATCTACTATCCAATCCATATTCAGATTTCCAATTGTTCTCAAAAACTGTTCTTTGATAGTGTTTTAATCAGAATAACCAAGATTCATGCATTGCATTTGGCTGGCATGTCTAAGATAGTCCTTCCCTCCATTTTGTTCAATGACACTGACTTTTTGAAGAGACCAGGCCAGTTATCTTACAAAATATTCTATATATAGTTTAGATTTGCATAGAGGTTATTTTCAAAGGACTTATTGTCACTGAGGACTGTACTAACAGCAATACCATTCACTACATGAAATAATTTTCTAATAGGTTAACTGTAGTAAAAAATATGAAACTTTAATATCAAATAGTAAAGATAGGACAATATTCTATTTCCATGATCATATGAGGCTTTTAGATATAACACTGATAATTAGGATAAAATAATTTTGAGAAATTTGAGATAAGTTATTTAAGGGGGTGAAATAAAGAAATGAACAATGAAAACTGTGATAAATATCTATACCCAAGAATTCTTGACACTTTATCCTGCAAACTTGTATTCCTCAGAATAGACTATCATTTAAGCAAACAACACCAGGTTTTTACTAAGGGTGGAAAGGGAATCTGAGAACATTTGGTAGTTTAATTTAAGTCCTTTTCAAAATTCTTCAAAAAGCACAAATAAAATTGGGGCAATGATATCTCTCACCCCAATCCTATAAATATATTCTATTATCCAAGTGATAACCACAACAAAAAAGTTAATACAAATTTTTAAATTATAAAAAACAAGACAAACACATGAGCTACAATACAGATCTGGCTTGATTCTAGCCTTAGGGTATATATATATATGCATTGGTGTGACAGGGACCACAGGCTTCCTTCTGTTATTAAATCCCTGTGGCTGATTCTAAATCACAGAACACTTGAAGAGAAGTTTGTTCAGAAGCCTATCAAATTTCCAGTGAGCATCCAATATGCAATGAAAAATATAACTGCGATTTAGACTTATGGGCCTTAAATGAGCCAGTCCACAAAAATGCTGTACCCAGGATTGTACTAATTTTGACACCATTCACTATATTGAGAATTCTCCATTAGGTCAACTGTAGAGAAATAAAAAAAAACTTGAACTTTGTTATAAAATAGTAAAGTATTTTCACACTTTACTATGTGAGAGAATCCTAAGCAGGCTCCATGCTCAGTGTAGAGCCTGATGCAGGGTTCGATCCCACAATCCTGGAATCATGACCTAAGCCAAATCAAGAGTTGGATGCTTAATCTACTGAGCCACCCAGCACCCCTTTATACTGTATTTTTACAATAAAGTAAGCTAGAGAAAAGAAAATGTTAGTAAGAAAATCATAAGGAAGAGAAAATACATTTATAGTAGTGTGCTGTATTTACTGATTGAAAAAAATCCATGTGTAAGTGGACCCACACAGTTCCAATAGTTGTTCAAGGGCCAGCTGGACTTATGATAAAGACAGAGAAGAAGTTACTTTACCTTGTTAAAGTGTCTGATGATTTTTCTAATTCCTCACACTCCATGTGAAACACACTAGAAAAAGAATCCTGAAAACACAGGAGAACACCGGCTGAGAAATAAGTTTGACAATGTAATGAAATCTATTTAGATACACACATGGAAGTCTGTGCAACTGAGGGAAGACGACAATACTAGTGTTATTTTTCAACTTAGACTAAACTGACACAAGTACTCACTGCCTGACAGCCTTAAGTTGGCTTCCCATGTTCTTACCAGTTTCTGATATTCACTTGCAAAAATGCTCATTTGTGTATTACTTGCTTTTTGTTTTTCTACCAGGTGTTAATGAATATGTGAGCTTCAAATTTTCTCCATATTTATTCAAAATCCACATGTTTTAGTTTTTATGAATATAGTGATTGCTGTTGATAGATTTTCTTAAAAGATATATTTTATGAGGTCATTAAAATAATTGTGAAGATCAGCAACACAAGTATTTTGAAAGTTACATTAAAAAACAGAATACATATTCATACCCATGCTACATTTACAACTGAAAAAAGAATTGAAGGTAAACACAGAAATAAAACAATGATATTAGTTTAATTTGGGGACAGAACTGAGTGCTGTTTTTTTTTTCTTACTTACATTTGGATTTTTGCTCATGTTGTTGCAATATTTTTAAACAAAAAGTTGTTATATAAATGAACATCAAGCCACTTGATTCCTAAACCCAACAAATTAAGTTGTTAAAAAGTGAACAAAATGTATTAACATTCCTATTGTTAAGCTATACTTCAAAGCACCAATGATCCAAGTCAGTTGCTGCCATAGCAGATGTGAACTGGTAGACGTATGAGCTGAATGTTAATTAAAGTGATATTTAAGCTGTCTAAAAAAGGAGTGATTTGCGTATAACTTTCAAAAATTAAATGCTAAAGAACAGGTCACAGAGCAAAAATTGTAAATTGACTTACTGCATTAATGAGTTCTGACCTGAACTTTAAAAGGATAGCTGCTTGTAATCATCTCCATATTCAGGACATTATAACTGACTGAAAATATGAAATAGTATCAAAGAGAAGACTGACTGATATCAAATTCTCATTTGATAACCAGTTAATGAGACTTAGACACCATACACCACAGAATAATTCACATAATGTCATATAGTACAGTCTTACTATCTATAACAATTTTTAAAATTGTAATAAGTATCACGTCTTTTATTATTCTACTTCCCAAAAAACCCATCAATTCGGATATCACATATGGATTATAGCAGCTACACAAGTGGTGATCCCCACTCTCTTTCCTAACCCACGAATGAAAAGCCTATTCTCAGAGTCTAGAGGAAAAAGAAAATAAATGACGATATCAAAAAGACATATCCCAAAAACAGTGGTTGCTAGGTCAAAAAGGGAAAGAAACTACATAGAGGAAAAGTGCTTTAGGCTAGAAGTTCTTATTCTAATCACGACTCAATTGGCCTGTCTAGAAGTAACCAGCACTCTGTGAGAATACTCCATCTTCCCTACACTATCTATTTCTTTACATTACACATCAATGGATTGAAATCCACCAATTAAAACAGTGTAGTGGTTTCCCATTGTTGGTAAAGGATTTAGGACTAATTTAATAATATTGCTTCTATTGGGCCATGACTTTTGGTTTGTACACGATTTCTGAGAAAAAGAAAATTTTATTCCCAACCCATTCAGAAGGGGGGTCTACTTGTTCACAGCAACCAGGGCACCACTATTCCTGATCACAAAAGGTCTGCATACCATAATGACAATGTATTTCTCTATCAAGAGAGTGTAGCCATTGACAAAAGCAGCACACGGATATTCCCATGGTAACCACTTAGTGGAGGGACACAAAGGTGAAAGGGAGCATGGCAGGCATTCTCTAACCTCACCTCTACCCCCTTTCAATCAGAACAGCTCCTACTCTGATTGGCTTTGCATAAACAACCATAAACAGTTGGGTTTTAGCGAGAGATTTGAGGCTAACATGAGGTTTAGAAGCAGTGCTTGAAGGAACATAAGTTTCTGTCTTTCTAAAAATAAAGAAGTCATACTCTGTACTCACGGAGCAATCTTCATCCACAATGAAAATGGTGCATTTCTGCACCTGCATGAAAGAGATAATAGTGGCAGCTATTTTCTTTAGAATTACTTCTAATGATTGCTGTTCTTCAAAAATTAAGCTAGCAAGGTCAAGCAGCACCTAGACAAGAAAATTTAGAGCCTATTATTTAGTAATTGTAATTGTTAAAGTATCATTAAACAGAGTGACTTATACAGTTTACAAGTTGTTATTTATAATCTAACAAGTTACAACCAAGTTTGCGTTCAAGTATTAAATATGTAAGTCTCTATTTCCTACCAAGGCTTCCATTCTGATTGTTAGTATAGTTAGTATAGTGATTACAATCACAGACTCTGAAACCAGAGTCGTCAGTTTTTAATCCTGCTTTCCCTTCCTGTGAGCTTTGTGATGTAGGGCCAGCTCCTTAAAAATGGGGATAAGAAAAATAATAAAAATAATCATAGGATTATTTTGAGCACTAAATAAGCAAACATTTATAAAGCATTTTGAATATTATCTGATACGTAAAACACACTGACATTGCTGCTGTTCCAAGCTTCTGAGATCAACATTTATCAGCATTTTCATATAGCACAGTAAATACTGTCCAAAGCAGACACTGTTTGGAGAGCTCCTTTTGTGTTTTTTCCTGATAATATCACTTTCTTTTGAATTACACAGAATGTCTTCTAAACTCACAGAATATTTGTGTGAAGAGCAAGAGGAAAGGGTATCATAGAAAATTTATTTGGGGGCGCCTGGGTGGCTTAGTCGGTTAAGCGTCCGACTTTCGCTTAGGTCATGATCTCGCGGTTCGTGGGTTCGAGCCCCGCGTCGGGCCCTGTGCTGACTGCCAGCTCAGAGTCTGGAGCCTGTTTCAGTCTGTGACTCCCTCTCTCTCTGAACGCTGGAAATAAATAAAACATTAAAAAAAAAATTTAAAAAAAAAAAAAAAAAAAGAAAATTTATTTGAAGAGATGCTAAGCTAGCTGAGGCCTGAGAGATAAGCAGGAATCATTCAGGTGAAGTGGGAAAGAGAAATATTTCAGTCAAAAGCAACTAAATTGAGAGAGGGTAGCATGCACTACAAGTCTTGATCAAGTTTTAAGAGAGGTATAGAGTGTGAGGAGGAGATCTGGGGAGATGAAATTGCAGAGTTGAGTGGAGAAAGAACTTCATATCCCTTGTATGTCTTGGGAAGCAGTTTGGACTATGATGGACTGCAGGAAGAAAGTAACTGGCTTGCAGCTGTGTTTGTAAAAATGGAGATTAGATTAATGGGTGGCAAGAACAGGGCAGGAAGAACAGGTAGGAAGATACTGCAAGTGAAGGCAATGGAAGATCCAATACCTTATTAACACAAGACCTAAAAAGAGAAAATATAGGGTGGGAGAGAGGAATTATCAAAGAAATAATGAAAAATAATTACATAGAATGGAAGGGCTTAAGCCTCCAGGTGGAAAGGGATGAAGAGATACTAGTATGATTAATGAAAAAGAGTCATATTATAAAATTAAGTGATAAAAAGCAGAGGCAGGGAAATGATCTGAAAGGCTTATACGAAAACCAAACCAAACCACAACACCTACAGAGCCAAGGATCAGAACAACAGGGATGCTAGTTAGAAGACAAAGTACCACCCCTAAATTCTGAAAAAGTGATTTTTCAGTTTAGAATTTTATACCCAGCCAAACTGGTAGGGATGATATAATACGCACTTAACTGATCAATACTCTTTCTCAAGATTGTGCTGCAATAAAACAAGGGCATAAACTGAGAAATAAGAAGTTATGGGATCCAGTGGACAACAGTGGAGCCCTTCTGAGAAAGCAGTAAAGGAAAATTCTATGATGACACCTTTGAAGCAGCCAGGGGAGATACGGTTCAGCTTGGAAGAGAAATTGTGGAAAACCTCAACTTGGAGATCTCCAAGAAAAAGAACTCAAAAGAACGCCTAAATAATGGGGAGTCTGGGGAAAAACCAACAACATGAGTATTGCTCTATGCTCAGGGAAACAGTTCAAGGGGAAAAAAGGAATGGAATTCAGAAACATCAGGAAAAACTAAAAGTTGTATAGCAAGTGCAACATTAACAATATTTACATAGTCATGGTACTTATAAGCACTTTATTTCAAATCACAACTTTAGAATTAAACTAGACAAAGCTTACTAAAAATATGTTATCAATGTGGGCAATAGAAAAAGGTCTGATGACAAAAGCAGAGGTAAGGCATCGCAGTTGAGAAGGAAAGATGAGAGATGTTAAGATCTTCATTTTACAAAGCAAAGAATCAACAGACGAGGTCTCTAGTTGATAAGGCAAGAACTAAAAGCCTTATCTAACATTATAAATGCAACCCATCAGTAACTTAAAACAGATACAATGATACTAGTGGAATAGGATAATGGCAAGTAAAGAGTGATATAAATCAAATAAATCCACATCTGTTAAGTTAATGACTATTTTTTAATACTGATAAAGCAACAGAGCATGGATTACAGGAAGTGGAAAGAATTATTAAAACATACAGTTAAAATATTAAGTGGATTTTTAATCATACACATATATTACCTGAATAAAAACTTAACAATTTTTTAAAAAATAATTCCTATACTCTCTCTTTAGTAATCAGACTTGCCTGATTTCTCTTGTTCTCCAGCAGTGAAGTCTCATAAAGTTGAGCATTATGGAGAACAATACCACAAAATGCCAAATAAGCAGCAAAGTCCTAGAAAACAAGTAAGACAACAGCCAAATTAAGAACTGTCTACACAACTGTCTTGTTATGTTTTCTGAAACACAGAAGGCACCCCAAAGTATTTACAGTTGAAATAAATACTAGAAAGCCCAAAGGGTACATGTTAATTCTGCACAAAATTAGGAACTGATGCAGAGCAAGTGTTAGCTAACTGACACAGTATGTAGATGACAAGTATTAACACTGCCTCCTAAAGTCATAGACTAGTTACAAATATCCAAGGAGAAGAGGGGAGGGAGTAGGACACAGATCTCTTTATGCCATTTGAAACTGAAATTCACCCTATGCAAAATTTGGTGTCATCTCTGAATGATATTAAGAGCTGGATCTGTGCTGAGGCTATATAAATAGCCTGTAACTTATTACTGGGCCAAACGAAAGCTCAGAGCTTATTGAGAGAATATTGGCAATAACAGTCCTATATAATGTTGTATAAAATATTAGCTTCAGTATGCTTTCTAACATGGATTATCATCCTCATTATATATTTTATAGTGGTACGCTGACAATTATATTAATTATTGATTAAAATAAATCTTTCTATGGTATACTTTATTTACAATCATATTTATTTTGCCAAGAGATGATACAGCAACTCTTTCAAGAATTGCAGCTCTTTCAAGAGGTGTTTACCTTAATGGGCAAATGATGAAAAATAAATATAAACATAAAGTCATTCTAGAGCATGTTACCCACCAAAAATTCTCAGATGTCTTTAACAGAATAGGAGACTACATATCTATTACACTGATTCAAAAAGGTACTTGCTATGTCCTGAAGCAATTAAAATATGGAGACCAACACAAGTGCCAGTAGGGCCTACACCATGGAGACAAAAATAACTCTGTCCTGTTTGAATGTCTTCCAAACGCTCCTACTAATTTTCAGGGGAGAGACATAAATAGCGATAGGCTTGAATAAGAAGAATTCAGTAGGCTCCACGATGTACATATAATTACATATTCAAGAAGAGAAATAATAAAACCTGCTGACAGAATGAAGTTATAAACAGGTTTAGGGGCTTCCGTCCTTAAACGGGAAGCATGTCGATGTGGTGCATGGAATGTATTCCTTTAGAGTTGGATGGGAAGAGTAATAAAATAATGCTGACTGCCGCTCTTTCTGAAGCTAAATTCACATCATCCAGCCTGAATTCACACCTTGGCGCCCCACCGTCTGTGTGCAAAGCTTATAAAACATTCTGAAATTTGCTTCATCAGGAGGCAATTCCAATTTTTAGCTGACTTGGATTTCTGAACTTGGAGTTTCAGGGGTTTTTACTCAGCGTTGGATTTCTTTATGGCGGTGATGAAAGGCAAATGAGATAGTTAATATACCTTGTCACCCTCTGTATGGCCCCAACATGCACACAGTCCTTGAGGTGGGGGGACTTGATGACACACTGAGGAGATAGCTGGGGAATTTCTGAGGACTGACTACCACTAGTACGCCAAAGTCAGCACTGTTTTTAGCTGCAGTAAAGAGACACTGCTCAACATTTCAGATCATTTTAAACTGTGATTTTTTTTTTTTTTTGTGATCAACAATTTCAGCCACAGCTAAGTCTATATACACTAAAAAGAGAAAGCATCTTCTTAAATTGACATCGATGCAGATGTAAGTTTTGGTACCTTTTCATCTTTTTCAGTGAATGTCCCACCGTTTCCGGATCTCTTGTTGATGGCCTGGGCTACACCAACAACCTGGTATCAGGACAAAAAAGTGGTAATTTCATTGATTGAAATTACTGGTATAAATTCACCAAAATGTGTTTATGGAGGAATTTCTACATGTGCTTTAAAATAGCAGTGAGCTATGAAAACAAAACAAAACCCCTCAGCTTTGAACTAGTTCTGTATCATTTGTTACATCCTTCTTTTCTTTTTTTATGTATATTTTTAAAATGTGCGTTTATTTATTTTGAGAGACAGAGAGCATGCAAGCAGGTGAGAGGGGCAGAGAAAGAGGGACAGAGAATCCCAAGCAGGCCCAATGCTCAGGGTGGAGCCCCATTATCATGATTTAATGAGATCATGATCTAAGCTAAAGTCAAAAGCCAGAGACTTAACTGACTGAGCCACCCAGGCGCCCCCGTCTTTTCTAATAAGAATTTGAATGTTGTCAGCTTTTCGCGTCCTACTATATTGGATTCTGTGACTTCACTCTGCATTGTGAGAAATATTATTGGCAATCGCATTTTAAGTGAATATTTTTCAAGGTTTTTGGATTAAAAACTGTAAATTTCTGTCACATTCAAATTAAATGTGTGATGAACGTTTTATACTAGCTTTAAATATAATACTTCAAACGGTTTAATTAAACATGGTCTTTTATTGAAAATGATACAGGACCCAGTGGCCAATTAGGGTGAAAAATAATTCCTAATGTAGGGGTGTAGTCCAACTTCCTTTGAAACATCTGACCTTAAAAATTGTTTTACCCTCAGTAGGCCTATTTTTGGGAAAAGAGGTTATCTTGAAAAACCAAAACAAAAATTAACAGGATGAGTCTTCCTTCCAATGGATCAAAGGTAAACTGTATCTTAAGAAGACTGAGCCCAAACTCTGGGAATATGTCTTAAGTTCCCACAAAAGGTGTAGAAGCACTTTAAGAACCTTCTCTTCCTTCTGTTTGAAAGTGTATTTTACTTACCTGTTTAGTTCCAGCTTCAGTCTGAGTCATTGCCTTAGTCTTTTAAAGACCTTCAAAACTTACCTTTTGTGTTTTTTTCCTCTTTCCTTTTATAAATTCTACTCTCTCCTTCCTTGGTGACTTAATATCAGTGGAACAAACTATTATCCCCTAAATGATTACACTTTAGGAATATAAAGCCCTTGGTTTTGTGTGCATGGCTCATCGTATTTTCCTCATCTCCTTCTGGTCCCTTAGCTCTAAAAAAAAAGGCTATAAAATTCCCAGACAAGGTAGCGGAACAAGGAAGGAGAAATGCATTCTTATCTGATACACTTTTCTGGTCTTCTCAATACCCTTCCTCCGTGACCCATGACAGAGTAAAGTCATGTTAAAAAAATAAAAATCAATCAATCAATCAATCAGAATTCTCCAATTATCCTGTACCTTTTTGTTGTCCTTAATTCAACTCTCCCTTATTTTTATATACACGATGGCTTTTTTTTTAATTTTTAAAGTTTTATTTATTTCTAAGAGAGAGAGAGACAGTGTGAGCAGGGGAGGGTCAGAGAGAGAGGGAGACACAGAATCTGAAGCAGGCTCCAGGCCCTGACGTGTCAGCACAGAGCCCAATGCAGGGCTCGAACCCACAAACCGTGAGATCATGATCTGAGTCGAAGTCGGATGCTTAACAGACTGAGCCACCCAGGGGCCCCACGATAGCTCACAGATGTTCAGATGCTCCAATCTCAATGACTAAATGTATACATCAACTTCTATTTATGGTAAAAAAATGTGTGGACTGTGGATTAGCATGTTCACCTGAGTATAACTGACAAGAGCTACTTTCAGGTCACTGGGGCTAATATACAGTGCGATCAACTTGGTTATTTCAAGTGATCATTCATTCACCCAACAAATACTGAGGTGCCTACTCTGTACTGAGGAGTGACAACTGGAAGAAAGACTACTCTGAAGAAGCTCAGGGTCAAGAACGGGTGATGCACAAACATACACTTAAAGCACATAGGACGGTGTCATCAGATGGATGATACAGATGCCCACAGACTGCTCTGAGCACAGAAGGGGGCACATAATATGGCTAAAAGTGGGGCGCCTGGGTGGCTTAGTCGGTTAAGCGTCTGACTTTCGCTTAGGTCATGATCTCACGGTTCGTGGGTTCGAGCCCCGCGTCGGGCTCTGTGCTGACTGCCAGCTCAGAGCCTGGAGCCTGTTTCAGAGTCTGTGACTCCCTCTCACTCTGACCCTCCCCTGCTCATGCTGTCTCTCTCTCTCCTAGAAATAAATAAAACATTTAAAAAAATATATGGGTAAAAGAGGCAGCTTCTTAGACACGGTAACATCTGAGTTTTCATTCGTCTTTAATAAATGGTTTTATAAAAGAAAGACTTAAACTTTAAATCTTCATTTTAAGGAAGGGGAGTTTACAAACAGAAACATAGTCTTAAGCAAACCTTCTCAGATGACTACACAATATAAACAAGTATGTAGTGATGGGTTACATGTATGTGGAGCTGTGTGAGCAATGTATTCAAGCAAGAAAGTAAAGAGAAAGTTCCCACTCATTCAGTAAAAGACACAAAAAGCTAGTTGTTTATTAAATAATCACCAAGCTATTTTAGTCCATCGTGATGTCACCATAAATTGACAGTGAGATAACAGTTAATTTCCTAGTCTTAAAAGAGGAAAATCAGCTGCCTAATGAATTTTCTGAAATCAAGACCAGTAAAAATGATATCATTGGTCAGTTTAGATCACTAGAGTCCCTTAAGAATGAGAACAAAGCCAGGATGGGCTAATGGGCTCACCATGGTCCAATGCTGCAGGCTGAAGCTAACCCTTAACCTGGTCAGTTATCTGCAGACTGACGTTAGGTGGTAGGTGAGACCTGGGAGGGGCGGGGGCGGGGGGTAGGGTAAATATTTTCAAAGTGGGTCAGTGAGCATCAACCTCTACCAGAGAAACAGGACCAAAGCCTGTTCCCAGCGAGTCTGCAGCATCTTCATTTAAGGAGAAGAGCTCTTCGAACAAGGCTTCTTCAGTGCACATGGAGATGATCCCTTCAGCTCTTCCTTTATTAAAATTGTATACCAATTTCAACCTCAGTTTCAGTCTGCATGTTTGATACTCAGGAATATTTCTATGATAAGCAGTTTTCTAACCACACTCTGAAAAGTTTTCTCTCTAGTTAAAAGAAACAGTGTCCTTGAAACCATATTATCAGTCATTATTCACAATTTTCAACCAACACAAAAGTGTTCACATGATTCAAAAACTTATAACTATTTTCCATTCTGGAATTTCGATCAGATTCATTTTTCAAACCTGTCTATTCTTCTTCCTCTTCCCTCTCCTATAAATACTAGTACCTATTGTCCTTCATGTCTTTGCCTGTGAGTTCATCTTTAGCAGGGGTTGTTTTCCACAGGAGTCCCATGTTCCCTGAGTCATGAAGTGTCTGTGCATAGTGATGTCTTGTTTGTCTCAGCACTGCCCTGGGAGTGTGAATTTGAACTCCATGCCCATTTAGGGCACAGGCTCATGCAGGTGTCTCTTCTTTATCTCGCAGCAGTAGGTAGGAGGCAAGCTTCCTTGAGGCTTCTCCTGACTGCTGGTGAAGTCTGCCAGGTCCATTTTCATGAATGAAACCATCACTCATCTAGACTTCCCGTCCCTGCCCTTCCATGCCCTTCCTGGAGAGTGGATGCATTACCAGTCTACGGATGCTACCCTTAGACATTCATGTCACTATCCTGAATCTCAGACCTCCATGAGCCCATCTGGCCAGGACTCCATGCTCACATTTCTTATCTTTGGTTTCCCTCTGTTTCTGACACCTGAGGGTTTTCCCTTCCTTGAGCACGTCTGTAACCTGTAAACTTGTTTTTAATAAAGTTTTATCTCTGCTTGTTTGCAGAATTGTGGAGGGGGATTCTTCCGCATCTGTACAGTCTGGCTAACAGACCAGAAGTCTTGCTTATAGGCTTTAATACCTACTTTGTATCCCCTCCACACCAGATCTTTACTATATTGAATTCCTCTAACCCACAATTTTTTCCCTTAACATTAGAGCAAGATACTTTTAGGCGATGTTATGGAATGAGGATTTCCAATGATAAATTTTTCTACCTTTCTGGTACTCAATTACTTCTCTCACTAATAATTTTACAGATTCAGATATTGAGGTTAATTTAAGAGATGATTAATTAAATACAACTGGTATTAAAGAAACAGGCATGTTCTTCTAAGAGAGTTATTAGAATAAGAACATATATCTAATATGTACATGTGCCTCCATCCCCTAATGGATGACATTTTAAGAACAGCACTGACAGAAACAGTGTAGCACTTGTCCAAGATAACATAATCCAGTAAAAGACCAAAAAGAGTTTCATTCTTTGAATTTCAAGGATCCTAAGCAAAACTAGCACCTTCTGATTTGCTTCTTCAGTCATCTATTGCCTGTTTAAACAAATTAGCTCATTATCTTCAAGCCAAGTAAATGCTAACCATAAGCTTTTTAAATGTCAGTTTCAAAAGCTTGCCTTTATGGCAAGTGTGTGTCAGGCCTTGTATCTGAGAAGCAAAGCCCCTTGAAAGTATTAGTTTCCACATCAGAAAGCCCAATCACTCTGCCTACCTGCTGGCTACCTGGATCCTCAAATGCCTGTACTCTTATGTTATTTTTTTAAACACAAAGAAGCTTCTGTTTTCTATTTTACTGGCACTTTCCACAGCATAAATGGATATTATGTCCTCACAGGGTGAAGTGTTCTTTTAGGAATGTAAAGGGCAAGATTTGAATCTCGCTGAGTGAACAGTGTGGAATGTGACAGCTGGTCAATTCAGGGGCAAGTGATCACTGCCACAGTGAGCAATTTCTCCTTCAATTAGCAGCTGCCCCAGACACTTACGGAGGCCATATATCAATCTCAATATACTTCCTTATTCTCAATTCCAAGGAATACTCAGGATAGAAGCTAAAAATGAAGGGAGGAAAGGAACAGACTCTATAATTCTTAGCTATCCCTCTCTCCCATCCATGGAGTGCCTCTGTCATAATGACAGGACCCTGGCCTATGTATAACCTGAGCCAAAACCTTATTTCTCCAAGCAAATGAGAATTTAATACGTATAGGAGCCAGTGGAGAAGGCTTCCCAGTGCTCTTTTCAAAATATTCCTTGACTCAGTCTTTTATTCAACAAAAATATTTTATTCAACAAATAATCTCTGAGTCCCTCATGTATCAGTCATTGTTCTAGGCAATGAAAACCCAATAGGGAACAAGACAGATAGAAATCTGTGTCCTCATGGAGGGGACATTCTACTCAGAGTGTTAGGCGTGAAAGCGGATCTCACCCCTACACCACCTTCTCCTTCTGTTTTACAAGTAAGCAAATTGAAAGTGACAGGTTTGGCATGACCAATCTGGGCTTTCTCACCTCTCTTCTGAATCCTAGGCAATCATCAAATTGTGGCCATAGTCCATGTAGTAGGCAAAATAATGTCCCCCAAAGATGTTCTCCTCCTAATCCTTGGAACCTGTAACTGTGTTACCCTAAATGGCAAACGGGAACTTTGCAGATGCAATTAACTTAAGGTTCTGGAGATGGGGAGATTATCCTGACTCATCTGAGTGGGTCCTCCAACTGTAATCACGAGCATCCTTTTGAGGAAAAGCAGGAGGCAGAAGAGTTGGAGTCAGAGATTTGAGGATGGTTGGCTGCAGGTTTTGAAGACAGAAGGGACCACAGGCCAAGGGATGTAAGCAGCTTGTAGAAGCTGGAAAAGGCAAGAGAACAGATTCCTCCCCTAGAGACTTCACATAGGAACACAACACTCTGACACCTTGATGTTAGCTCAGTGAGAACTGTTTTAGACTCAGACATCCAAAACTATAAGATAATACATTTGTGTTGTTTTAAGCTACTAAATTTCTGGTAGTATTTTTTACAGAGGCAATAAGAAGCTAATACATTCCATTAGAATCATTCTCCATTCCTTTTTCACTTTTCCTCACCCCATACTGTGTCATGTGTTTCACCATCTAAATCCTCAATTTGAAAGCCGTGACATCTCATTGCTAATTGTTTTTCTGCCTTCAGTCGACCTTTGACACTGATGCCAAATTTATCTTCTTGGGACACTGCTCTGCACATACAAATCGCTTTTTTACTCAAAACATTGTAATGTTTTATCTCTCTAAAGGATGGAACCTAATGATGAATTCCACACCCTCAGCTTGAACCAAGATCATTTAAATGGGCCTTTGAATTAGAATGCTATGATGACCTCTGTTCACATCATTCCTTGAAATATTACCTTCCCCTTTCTCTACTGAGGTGGAGTCTCCAGAAAGCTTTCCTTCAAACCCTTCTGAGATTCTGTGTGGCAGCTGGGTAGGCCATACCTCATTTCTACTCATGTCCTGGCTCTCCAACTAGATTGTTTCCTAAGGACATGATTTATATCTATGCCTTATTGTAGCATCAGTACTTTGCTCTGCCCTGAATGTACTCAATGCTTGATGGAGATTTGCTGTTTACGATAATGGGAAGTGTCAGAGAGAGCAAATAATTTTGTAGGGTGATGTACCTACTCAACAATTTGCATTTGAATAATAGTTAATTACATCTGCCCACTTTCTTTCTCTGCCCTTTGCTTGATATTAAGTGATCTCTCCATATCTGAGAACTTATGTGGCAGTAAGAAGTTTGTGCTCTGAATAATCCTTTAGTTATGGAGCTGGAAATAAGGGCCTAGAAGGACTTTGGAAGAGTGGGAAAGAAAAGCTTAAGATTGTTCATTTTAACATTTAATTTAAAAACTACAGAAAATCACAGAGAATAATTAGTAAACATCCCTATGTGTGTCACCTAGAACAGTGGCAGTGTGCCACTTGTTAAACATGGCTTGCTGGGCCCCACTACACAGGTTCAAATTCAGCAGATCTGGGTTGCGGCCTGAGAATTTGTATTTCTCAGAACTCTCAGGTGATGCCACGTGCTGCTGGTCCAAAGACAAAAGACCCCCTGAGAATCATGGATAAAGAACTACTAGCTGTTAATATTTGAGAATGTTCCCTTTTCAAAATTAAACTAAGAAAAGTAAATTGGACTTTCTCTCCTTCCAGGCCCATTCTTCTTCCTCCCGTCTTTCCTTCCCAGAGTCAACCTCTAGCACTGCACTCCTAAGAAATATATGAGTCTATAAACCAGATATAATACTTTCATCTTTCAAAAAGGTTACTCAAATAAAATAATAAGAAATGCATAATTTTGCAACCTGTTATTGTATTCAATGTCTGGCTTATTCATTTTATAATGTTGTACTCCATACCAAATTTTATTCATCTAATCCCCAAATGATGGACATTTGGGTTGCTTCCAATTTTTTGCTATTATAGAATTCTAAAAACCATCTATAGTGAACATCTCTGTACAGGTCTGCTTGTGCACATATATCTAGGAGCTTCTTTGGTGAATCTTCAGAGGGATTATAGGAGTTATACCTTTACCAGCAAACCTTAAGAGTTTTTGTTAACCTTACGTTCTAATCAGCACTTAGTATTATCAGGTTTTAAATTTTTGGCCATCTGACAGTTACACAAATGTATTTCACTGTTGCTTTAATTTGCATCTTCCGGATTACTAGAACAAATGAACCGCTTTTTAATTTTTATTATCTATATTGGTTCTCCTCTTCTGTATTGCCTACGTGTGACTTTAGAATTTTGACCATTCTGTTGTTGTTTGGCTTTTCCTAATAAATTTGAGAATCAAGGTTTGATTTTTTTTAAATGATTGGTAAGATTGACTTTATTTGGTTGTGATCCATGTTATCCATTTATATGCATAAGCACCACTACACCTACTGTTTCTCTCAAGAGTATGTTTATGGATCTTCCAAGGTTGAAGACAACACAAGTATGAATACAGGAGAAGTGGATGCTTTTAGTTTATTCTCACGGCCCAAGAGGCTAGGAAGAGGCAGCCAAGTTGAAAAGAAACTTTGAGAAAGTTACAAGATATAAACAGCAACACCCTTAGGATAACTGACATGAGAAATACATGATTAATGGCCACTATCTCTAATACAGTTAATAAATCTATTCCCAGCCAAAAAAATTCATAATCCTAAAAAGTCTGCCATTTAAAAAAGGGAAAAGGAAGGGTCTGCTATATGACAGGCACTTTGTGTCTGTTAACTCATTTAACCTTTGTCACAACTCTTTAAGGTAGATATTATTATTTCCACTTTATCACAGAGGTAGCTGATGTTCAGAAAAGTTAAATAGGAGTCCGAGAACATACAGACTCAGATGATCTGCAGGTGTGACCCCAAACCTAGTTCTTTCTACTACTCCCCGTGAAGGGAAAGCGAAACCTGCATGAATGTAAAATACAGGTTCTTCAGTACTATTCTTTAAAGGAATCGTAAAGATCAAGGATTTTCCAAAATCCTTGGCTGTCTGCAAATTCCATACATATGCTTATCTTGTTAATGTGTATTTTATTTTTTTAATTTTTAATATAATTTATTGTCTAATTGCCTAACAATATGTCTTTTCATCAGAAGGAATGAAACAATTTCAAAGTTATAACTTTAAGAAACAAAGGTCCAAAATGGCAGACAAATCAAAAGTTGTTGTGACATCCATTATAAATCTTATGACATATATATCCAAGAACATTTTTATGCAACATAAAAGTCCTATATTTCAGGGATATATAATACACTCTCAAAAATAAGTATATTCTTCAAGAAAAAGAAGAATTAATCTATGATCATAGAAGTAGATCATAGAACAGTATTGCCCATAGGTTGTGAGATATCTTAACTGGGGTGTTAGTTTCACAGATGTATACACATTTGTCAAAACTCATCAAATTGTACATTAACATCTGTGTACTTCACTGTACATAAAACTTAACTCAGTTTTCAAAAAGTTTAAAAACTTAAAAATACTTTTAAAAAAGTATTAAAGTAATTTTTTCAATTGTAGAGAGAAAGCATGAGCTGAGGACATGGGCACGGCAGGAAAAGAGAGTAACAGAGAGAGAGAGAGACAGAGAGAGAGAATCTTAAGCAGGGTTCACACTCAGCATGGAACCTGAGCAAGGCTTAATCCCATGACCCTGGAATGACCTGAGCCAAAATCAAGAGTTGGACACTCAAGAGACTGAGCCAGCCGGCGCCCCTTTAAAGTAAATTTATAATTGCTCATGGTACATCAAAGTGATGGTCTTCCAACCGAGTTCCCAGCTGTCTTGGTAATGGTAAAGCAGACAGAGGTTCTGACCACTTGCTCTGCGCTGTTAGGCAGGATGGATGCTCCCCAGACAGGGTCAGGACAAACCCGGCCTCTGGGAATCAGTACTGTCCTGCCTGAGGAACGTCCAGTGGGAGTGGTGCCAACCCAAGACTGGGTTCCTTCCAGACAAGGGGATGCTGGGCATAATTCTTGATCCTAGTGTTTATTCTCATCCCTTTGCACACAAAAAATTCCTCTCCCCTGCCAGATACTAAACTCTGTGCCTCACTTGCCTTTTTTTTTTTTTACAAATAGTTTATTGTCAAATTGGTTTCCATATAACACCCAGCGCTCATCCCCACAAGTGCCCTCCTCCATGCCCATCTCCCCCTCCCCCCACATCCATCAGTCCTCAGTTTTTGTCAGCATTCAAGAGTCTCTCATGGTTTGCCTCTCCCCCTTTCCCCCACCATTTCCCCCCTTATTCTCCCCCATTGTCCTCCGTTAAGTTCCTCCTAATCCTCCTATACATGCAAACATATGATATTTGTCCTTCTCTGCCTGACTTATTTAGCTCAGCATAACACCCTCGAGGTCCATCCATATTGTTACACATGGCCAGATTTCATGGTTTCTCATTGCCATGTAGTATTCCATGGTATAGATAAACCAGATCTTCTTGATCCATTTGTCCGTTGATGGACACTTAGGCTCTTTCCATGTTTTAGCTATTGGTGGAGAGTGCTGCTATGAACATTGGGGTACATGTGCTCTTATGTGCCTCACTTGCTTTTAAGCAATGAGGTAAAGGTCTTAAATCTAGAACCAGAGGAACCTTTTGCCTTCTTATTAGACCTTTCTGTCCCTTGGGATACAGAGATTCAGTCCTGAGAACGAGCAGCACATGGCCACTGTGCTAAGTCTCCTTACGTGCCCTTTAAAAACTGCCGGAGACAGAAAGGTTACGTAGCTGAGAAGAGCCTGCCATCTTTCCCATGACAGGATATGTTCAGTGTTTACTGTCATTTAAGTTTCCAGCCCCCCGTCCGTCTGGCCTGGTCACCCTCCATAAAGGGAGGAAACAGACATTTTTATGAACCTTTACTAGGTGAAGAGCTCAGTGGTGGGTACTGTCACATTCCTTGTCTCACTAGGACCTTTAAAACCATCCTATGTCTTTGTACTCCGTGTTGAAACTTTGCAGATGAGTCACCTAAGGCACAGAGAGGTGAAGAAACTTGCTCAAGGAATCACTGATTCCTCAAGCCAGCACTCAAGACTAAATCATTTTTGCTACAAATTCAGAGCTCTCTCTTTAAAAGTCTGTCTCTGCCTAATTGGGACTAAGTCCAAAATAACAAAAAATACTATATACTCAGTATGTATTATATAACTGCACTTTGTGTCACAATAAATCTACCACTGTTTGTGCCCACCCTTGCATGCGATATTGCCAAAAATGCCTTCAGAGTCTGAGATCTATTTAAGAACTAAGATTTATTTTCAGGGTGGTGTTCTGCATTCTACCAGGTGCTGGCCTGCAAAACACAGTCTTACCCCTGGATGGTGTTGCTGGATTTGGACTCTGTTAAACCAGGATCAAGTCTGTTCCAGCATTGCCTGCACTTATAAGAGGCCCAAATCTCTACAGCCTGGAGAGATGCCGTGCTAATAAAGCTTCTTGATAATTATACAGTGAAGTGGCATGCTCACAGTGTGCACTAAATACAAACAAAAGAGAAGTAACACAGCAAAAGTGGCAAAAAGCAAGTTTCATGAATCAGAACACAAAACAGGCTGAATCTCATTTACAAACTAGAGCTGGCATCAAAGATTGTGAGCGGCCCTCTCCGTTGTTAGAGCTGAAGTGAATATTCACATCCCTGCTCTCACCTGCTCTCACATGCCCCCCTCATGACCATGAGAGGCTGATATCCGTATCATTTAGCTTAAGAGATCCAGGGCCAAAAAAAAAGAGTGTATGTGCATATTTATCATCTTTTTTTACATTCAACAGATTCTTCACACAGAGAATATAGTCTGTTATGTCCACATAGCCAAAACATAACTTTATCTCTAAGTGTTTTTTCCTTCACATGGAAGATGAGCCTAAGAAGGTAATCATACATGAAAGCTCAGATGTGGACATCTGTCTCACTAGCAGAACTCCTAATTGTAGGTGCTGTTGGCAAATAAAAAAGAAAAAAAAAAAAGACATGTCCTCCTCCACACAGCTGTGCCAGATAATATACAAAGAAGTAAACAGTACTTGGAATCATTGTTTGCAACTCTGTATTTTATTATTATATTATTCCAGTCCATAATTTGCATTTTCAAAAACTAAAATAGGAGAAGAGATGGGTGGTAGCTTTTCAGGTACAACCATTAATAAAGATGAAAGAAGATAATTACTTCATGGTGAGAAAAATACAGCCTTAGAAGATAGGCAACACGGGTCTAACCTCCAGCTCTGCCACTGAGAAGATATGTAATATCAGGAAATTTCCTGTACTTGACCAAGTCTACCTTTCCTCATCTAAAATGGGGACGGTAATACCAACAAACCGTATTATTACTGATCTCTGAGAGTCAGCACGAAGCTCCCAGCTGTTATGCTACTTAACACAGAGCCTTGATTAAATTTCTACCTGTGATCACTTAACTTGTCAATCTGTTTTGGGTACCATGTTTCAAGACGGCAGAGAAAAACATGTGCAAAAGAAGTTGAGGTAAACCAGATGACTGCATACCACAAATGCAGTTTAAACATCACCTCCTCTGTGAAGCTTGCTCTGGTGGAGTGTACAGTCTAGTGAAGAGAAACAGAAATACACTCGTAAGTTAATATGTAGTGTGTCAGATGGTGATTGTGCTTAAGTATTATGGAAAAAACAGAACCGGGATGGAAGTAATAGTTGAAATTCAATAAGGATGGGCAAGGAAAGTCTCACTGAGATATCATCTGAGTAAAAGCCCAAAGGAGATGAGAGAGTGAACCATGTGGACAAGTAAGGGAGACACCTCCAGACAGAGGTAACAGTATGTGCGAAGGCTCTGGGTTGGAGCTTACCTGGTTACTGAGAAACAGCAAGACCACCAGTGTGCTGGAGAGGATGGGAAGTGGAGTAACGGGAGGTGAGATATAAGAGGGACATCAGGAGCCAGGACATGTGGAACTTTTCTTCTAGGATGATGTGGTGTAACATAGGAGAGTCATGAAATCTAACAAGTTTTATAAAGTTTGTGTTCAGAATAGAGTGTAGGGACTTAAAGGCTTGAGGCAGGGACACTAGTTACGGAGTTACAACAGTAACTCAGGTGCTACGTATCAGTGGCTTGAACCAGGGTGATGGAGGTGCAAGTGGAGAACAGCGATTGAAGGGAAAGCCAACAGGGCTTACTGGTAAATTAGATGTCTACTGTGCAAGAAAGAAAGAAGGCAGAGATGGCTTCAAGGAATTTAGCTAGAATGAGAGAAGCTGTTAAGTGCAGTGGGGATGAGCATGGAGCAGGTTTGGGTGGGAAGGAAGATTAGGAGTTCAGTGTTCAATATGTTAAGTTCAAGATGCCCGTTAGATATACAGAGGCAGGGAAGTAAGCAGACAAACCTAAGAGGTTTTTTTAAGTTTAATTATTAATTTTGAGAGAGAGAGAGAGAGAGAGCAAGTGGGGAAGGGGCAGAGAGAGAGGGAGACAGAGAATCCCAAGCACTGACAGGGCAGAGCCTGATGTGACACTTGAACTCACCAACCTTGAGATCATGACCTGGGCCAAACAAAACCAAAAGTCAGACGCTCAACCGACTTAGCCACCCAGGCATCCCGAACATAGGAATTTAAACCGAAGAACCAGTACAGTTGCAATATCTGTTTGGTTGGCATATAAATGGTATTTAAAGCCTGGAGAGTAGATGAAATCACTGCAGGAGTGCATGTAGTTAGAGCAGAGACTAGGGTTCAAGGCTGAGCCGCGCAGCACCACTGTGATAAGTGGACACCAGTCAATGGGGCAGATAGGCTGTCAGAGGCAGGAGGAAACGAGGAATTCTGAAGTCCTGGAAAGTAGGTGAAAAAATTCTGTCCTGGAGGAATGACTGGTCACCAACAATGTCACATGCTGCAGACAGGCACAGCCAGGTGAGGACTGAGGAAGGATCACTGGCTCCCTCTGGAAGTCACACGACATTGCCAAGCACGGTTTTCACAGAGTGGGGAGGGCAAAGACATGGATGGAGTATGTTCAAGAGAGAATGGAAGGAAATGGAAATGGCAAACGATTGTGGACAACTCATTCCAAGCAAGACTTGCTCTGATGCTGATCAGAGGAATGAGGTGGTCTCTGAAAGGAGATGTCCAGTGGTGTTTCCTTTTAAGATGGGGGAAATAACAGCATATTTGCATGCGAATGAACCAGTTTGGTCGAGAGGGAAAAACTGGTGATCCTGGACATGGGCAGGCTGGGGGAGGGGAAACTGCCAAGATCTGTCCTTGAGCAGACGACATGGAAAGAAATCTGGTGCACACACGCGAGACTGATCCTCACTATTTCACAGATGGTTTGTCCCTAGAAGTAAAAAGGAAACCAGAGTATGTGGACTCAGATGCAGGGGTGAAAGTGGGGTCGGGAGGCAGGCCTTTGATTCCAGGAGAGAGAAGAAACTATTCAACAGTAAAATTTCATAATCCCAAAAAGAGCTATAATTTTGATCCCCACAAACCGATACTTTCTGTTACATGTTTTTCTGTAGGGAATATCACAACTCTCCTCTGTTACCTCCTATCTAAAAAACCTAAAATGTATTATAGATTCTTCTGCTTATTCCTCCATTTTATCAATTCCTCTAGCTTCCAAACAGAAGTGTCATAAATCCACTTCTTGTTTCCTCTGCCTCAGCCCAGGTCCACTTCTAGCTTGGATTCCTGCAAAAGCCTCCTTACCAATTTCCTTGCTTCTGGACACAATACTTTCTCCATATATGAACAAATATGGAAATTATTTACTTATCAAGATCTATCAAGTGTCATATTATATGGCTCTGGGTTATATATTAAACAAAGAAAACTGTTCATCATTATTGCTGTAGCCATACAGATATTTAAATAATAGCAAATATTTCCTGGCTTAAAAAAAAGTTCAGCACCCCCTCCACATGGCATTGGAGGGCTCTTCATGATCTTGCTTCTGCCTGCCTGTCCAGTTTATACTCAAGCAAACGCTGTGCCAAAGGACTAGACACATTCCCTCTGCTTTTGACTCATCAACGGATGTAGAAAACAATGGTGCAGAGAGATAATGAGGATATTCCAGTGAGCACTTCCTGCGGATATTATGAAGCAAAACATTTAAATTACATGCAAACAGTGATCTCATGTAGATCAGCCTTTGTGACATAACATTTCAGAAGCCTCTTAATGCCTCAGTCATTTGCCACAGCTCAAAGAAGCAGACATCTTCCTCGTGTCTCCTCAGTATGCCTTTTTTTTAAATTTTCTGCTTCCTCTTTTCTCTTTCCCCCATGCCAACCAGGCACAGAATATACACCGACTCTCCACCTTCGTTTAAACCCAACCTATGTCACTTCTGGGAATTTGTGTAATCGTGTAGTACATGAAAGGGTGAGAAATAATGTTAACCGACAAACAGAATTCCTATTTTATCATCTGGCCATTTTTAAGGAAAGAGAATCAAGCCTCAAAGTACATGTAGTACTTCTGCTGGCTTCTTTGATTCTGCTCTCTTCAAAAGGCAGAGCAGAATTCCTCACCCCTTGAGTCTGGGCTGGACTTGATGCCCAGACTTCTAAAGAGAGTATCTTGAGTGAAGGTGAGCAACTCTGGAGACTCGGACAGACAGGGCTCTGGAGTTTCCTTCTTGCCCCCGCTCTGCTACATGGTGAGGAAACTGAGCAACGTATAGAGAGCCCCACTTGGTGAGGAACTGAGGCCTTCTATAAACAAGCAAGCCTGTGACTGGGCTCTCTGGGAAGTAGATTCTCAAGCAGGAGTCAAACACCCCTGCCCATCTCCTGAGTGCAGCCCCCTGCACAGAACCTGGGCCAGAACCAGTCAGACTACTAAGCCGCCCCAGAATCCCTGAACCACAGAAACTGTGACATAAGCCATGTGTGTTGCTCAAAATCACTCAGCTTGGGGCAATTTGTCATGTTGAAAAACACCACGAATACTGTACTTATGACCATCAAATACTGTATAATAAACAAGCAGCTCTGCAATTCTAAATCCAGGTTACTTCCACTTTGTTTCACTGCCATGAAGTGATGCAAATAGAAAAATATGATTCACAAATTTTTAAAGATCCTCATCTCTCACTCTTTGTTTTTTAAAATCTTCTTAAATATTAATTTTCTTGTCCTCAGGGTGCTTTGGTGGCTCAGTTGGTGAAGCGTCTGACTTCAGCTCAGGTAATGATCTCATGGTTCATGAGTTAGAGCCCCACGTCAGGCTCTGTGCTGATAGCTCAGAGCCTGAAGCCTGCTTCGGATTGTGTCTCCCTCTCTCCCGCCCCTCCCCCTCCGTCCCCCCCCCACCCCCCGCTCGTACTCTCTTTCTCTCTCACTCAAAAATAAATAAGCATTAAAAAGCTTTTAAAAATTTTTTTCTTAAGCCTGGAATATTCACTTCCACCCTGGTAGAGGTGAAATAAGCAGAGATTTTTAGATGAGGATATAATAAGAAAGAATACAGAGTACTTAACAATTTATAAAGCAATTTACCTATGTAATCTTACCTTTTACTAAATGAATATAGATATCAGCACATATATCTATTGAGAGTAGCAATATTATTGACAACCACCTTAATTCGTTAAGAATGCATAAAAAATAAAAATTATTTAATAATTAAAAATCCTAATTATGTAGTTCTGGGTTAGATATTATACAAAGGAATTGTTTATGCTTATCTGCAACTTGTTCCAGACCTCTACTATTCATTATTTTCAGGGCCTATGTAAACTTCTCAAAATTATATTTATAAATGACCTATTACATTAAAATGTAATGCGTTCGAACAAGTGCTAGAATGGTCATCCTGAAAGTACCAATGAAGACAAGCTTCATGTTGAATAAAACATAGCCTTTGGTCTGAACCAGATTTTCTGAGCATTAAAAATGAGATTTGGGGAAATATAGCCCATCAGTCTCAAGCTTTCATTCACCCTTCCTTCTTCTTCTGGATCAGCAGTGTAGCCTCAGGGATTTAACCTATTAGCACAGTGTTTTTCATCTGCTGTTCTTAACAAATGCTTTTTCCTTAGGGAAGTGGTTACCATCTTCTCTGTAAAATACACTTGTGTATTATCTAAAGGGCAATGTGGAAAAGCAATGAGAAAAGATCATCACCATCATAACATAAAGTCCAGAACAAATGGAAACTTTGCGGAGTACTTCTGTTTTCCTTCTAAAAACAAGGCCACGAGAAAGAATATCGCAGGGGAATAAGTGCAGTGAACAATTTATAGGTTTCTTAAAAAGGCCACAAAACTAGCTAATTCTTTAAGACTAAAATAGATCTAGATCAACGGACAGTCTGCAATTAAACTCTGCTGCTTTTTGTAGCTGTATTTTCATCTAGCCTGACTTAGAATTGGAGGATTATGCAGAAAGCCATAATGTTTATCTGTTCCTCCCTTACTTTTCAAATTTAAGACCCAGTCAGCACGAGATGTTGGCAAGCAACTACCGTTGCCTCCACTGTCTCATGTAAAGCATGTATGGGCTTCTCTATTGATGCTATGATGTAAACAGCAGGATGTGCTGTAGGAGACCATAGCTTGCTTCTTTCCTCGGTAATTTCTCTAGCTCTCAAAATTCAGTCTTCTCTGTAAACTAGTGAGTTGAATACCGAACTCATTTAACATTTGTCTCATTACCATGTACTGATAGTTAATGTCTGGTGTACAAGATTTACATCTTGAAATTGAAAAAAAATTTCCAGCAAGTAACTTCCTTGCTTCATTTTTTAAATAGCCTCACTGCCTAGACCAGTGCTCTGCATATTTCAGTGATTCAACAGTTACTTGTCTAAACAAGATAATTCAGAAGGAAAAAATGAGATTACTTTAAAACAAGCAGAGAAGGCCAAAGAACCTAAATTCTAGAAAACTTTATGTTTGCAAATTGCAGATGGAATTACACCTTTGATTCCATTAATGCTTTATTTTGTGATTTCTGGCAGACATTAAATTTCTTTGATTCATCAAAGTATTTATCTCACAAAACACTCATAAAAATTACGTTTTTTTTAAATTTTCAGTTTTTTTTTTAAAAAAAGAAGATATAAATTTAGATAGTTAGCTAAAATGCTCCTTTATCACAATGGAGAAAAGTTATCATGTATCCTGTACCCATGTATAAGTTGTAATAACAACTTATATTTGCATCGAAGATTTGTAAGTATATCAAGTGTGATAAAATAAAATCAGTATGCTAAAATAAAAATAAAGAAGGAAAAAAAATCTCCGATTCCAAATTAGATTTCTATTTAGTAACTAGAGTTGACAGAGAAAACAGGTATTTCAGCCCAGCCTGAAAGACATTATTGGATACAATCTCCGGCTCAGATCAATAAGACATTTTCAAAGAACTTGCATTATTTCACAATAATGTCTTCTATAATGCCTATAAATACAAAAGAACACTTATCTCTCCCATGTCATAATAAGCAATACTTCAGGGGAGGACAGTAGTTTAGAAATAGGTCATCTGAGATAGAGAGAAAGAGTTGAATTTCCCCTGCACTTCTTTATTAAACATAAAAGAATTGTCTGGTCATAGAAAAAAATAATGGCAAACAACAAAAATAAAAACTGGTCCAGTGCCTAGGTCTAAAAAATTCAGCAGTAAGTCTGAAAGAAATGTGACAGCAGACCTTAAAATCATGTTTGCTGCAAATTTTATCATTATGCTTCATGTGCACATCATGGTTCTTCTCTGGGGTTCACTGGCCCAGATAAATATGAAACATGCTCCTGTAACTCTTTTATCCCCGGTGAAAATTTCCTCCTGGAGTCTGTCTGCAGAGTGATTGAAACACTTAACATTAAAAGTCATCAGAATACAGCCAGATCTCCTTGTTTTCACCCTCAAGTCCTGCCCTTGCATAGAGCCACACTAAATATACCAGTGTACTTCGCACCCCCTTCTTTACCCCTTTAACTGCAGGGGAAGAAAGTAGATGCATTAATCACTTACAGCAGAATTTTTTTTAAGTTTATTCATTTTGGGAGAGACAGAGTGAGTAGGGGAGGGACAGAGAGAAGTGGGAGAGAGAGAGAATCCCAAGCAGTCTCTGCACTGGCAGTGCAGTGCCTGACGCAAGGGCTCAAACCCATGAAACCATGAGATCATGACCTGAGCTGAAACCAAGACTCGGACGATTAACTGAGCCACCCAGGCACGCCCCATTCTCCCAACAGAATTTTAAGAAACCCTCGTTCCTGTATTATTACTCTATAGCCAGAAGACTGTCCATTGTTGTTGTTGTTGAACAGTCAACAACATAGCTGACTTACAATATTATGTTAGTTCCAGGTACACAGCATAGTGATTATGCGACAACTACATACATTATGAAACGCTGACCACAGTAAGTGGAGTCCATCTGCCACCATACAAAGTTATTACAATATTGCTGACTATATTCCCTAAGCCATACTTTTCATCCCTGTGTCTTTTTTATTTTCAAACTGGAAGTTTATGCCTCCTAATCTCCTTCCCTTCACCCATTTCACCATCCTCCCCTGTGGCAACTATCAATTTGTTCTCTATATTTATGATTCTGTTTCTCATATGTTTGTTTAATTTTGTTTCCTAGATTCCACATATAAGTGAAGTCATTTGGTATTTGCCTTTTTTCTGTCTGACTTATTTCACTTACACATTGCCTAGATTTGAATCTCAGCTTGGCCAGTTTTTAGTTATGTGACTTTGGGTGAGTTCCCTAAATGCTCCATGGCTGTTTCCTCATCTGTTAAGTAGGAACAAATAATGACCACCTTTTATGGCTGTTAGAAAGATTAAGTGAATTAATATATGCCAGGTCCTTAGAATAGTTTCCACGGGAAAGGCAGTTATTTCCAAGGTCCTTACCCCACAGTCCTCAAACCACTCAAATATACAGCCTGGGGCTATCTTTTCTCCCTTGACCCTTCCTCTTCTCGTCGTCATTTATTTTCTCTAGCCAACAGATCTTTGACCTTTCCAAAATAAATTATTTTAGTCCCTTCAAGCTTCTCCAGTTTCTCCTCCCCATACTTTGAGAATTAACTCCATTCTCTTAGAAGGGAGCAGGAGAGGGGAAGATTGCAAAAACTTACCCACTACAATTCTTTTCAAAAATCTGTCACAGAAGTTTAGAAATACCTATGATCCTGATTTCTAAAAAAGGCACTGTTCTATCACACTTTAAGATTACACCGTTAATGAAAAGAACGCCTAAAAATGTGTAACTAGTTGAAATATTTCAAAGGAAGAAGAAGCAAATGAGGAGATAAAATATTTTACTGAATCTTAAAAGTCTTCCTGAATTTTCCGTACTATATTCAGACTTCAGTAATCAATATTCAGCTTCTCCATTCAAGCAGCTTTCCAGAGTCAATGCCTCTGCCTTGACACTGGTCACTAACAAGTACCAAGACATTTTGTGAACAATTAGCTAAATAAACTATTAACTGACTGTTTACAAAATCACACTTCATTTTAGCTTCCCCAGTAATCAGCTGGAATCGGTGTTGGCTTACTCAATACAATTGGAATCACACAAAGGGAAAACACAAATTTATTTTGCCTTATTTATGAGTAAAAACAGTGAAAGGCATTTTCTTTTAAGCTTAAAGTTAGGGGACAGCATATCAGGTTAAGGCAGGGACTGCTGTGGTTATCACTGGGCCTTAGATAGCTGGTATACCGTGTGGCTAAAGACCTCTTCATATGATTATATCATTCCTTATCTCTCCTAAAAGCTCTATTAGTTCTATGTCTCCTTTTAAAAAAGCATAACATTTATTGATCACTTTTAGTGTCCCAGGTAAGCCCTTAGCATACATGAACGCATTAGGTCTTCACAAAAACCCTAGGAGGTTGATCCTTTCATTTTATCCATTTTGTAGACGAGAAAACTGAAAACCAAAGGGATTAACTAATTCCATTCTGGCTACTTATCAAGCGAGTGGTACACATGGGATTCAAGCCCAGAGCCAGCAGTCTTAACAATTACTCCCAGCAGCACCTCAGTGGCTCAGTCGGATAAGCGACCGACTCTTGATTTCACTCAGGTCACGATCTCATGGTTCATGAGATTGAGCCCCGGATCAGGCTCTGTGCTGACAACGTGGAGCCTGCTTGGGATTCTCTCTCTCCCTCTCTCTCTGACCCCACTCACACACATGTACTCTCGAACTCTTTCTCTCTCGAAATAAATAAATAAACTTTAAAAAACAAAAATTAAAAAAAAAAAAACAATTATTCTTAAAGCCTTACTTGTGCCTCTCCATCTTAATTTCAAAAACTTTGTGAGAAAAAAAGTACTTCTGTATGTACACAAAAGTAACATGCCCTGGGTTTGTCTACATAGCTATAAATTTGAAGATAATTCTGAAAGTCGTATACTGCATCTTCTTAGTGGCCTTGGTTCTGTCAGCCAGATTAGTTTTTTTTCTTAGCACAGCAGAGTATGTCTATTCTGTTCTCTTCATTCCTTTTCTCTGAAGAAATTATTCTCACAGGATAATTATTCTCTCAAAATAATTTTTTTTAATGTTTTATTTATTTCTAGGAGAGAGAGAGAGAGAGAGACAGCGTGAGCAGGGGAGGGTCAGGGAGAGAGAGGGAGACACAGACTGAAACAGGCTCCAGGCTCCGAGCTGGCAGTCAGCACAGAGCCCGATGCGGGGCTCGAACCCATGAACCGCGAGATCATGACCCGAGCGAAAGTCGGACGCTTAACCGACTAAGCCACCCAGGTGCCCCTCTCAAAATAATTTTGAACTGAGTGGTGCCAATGCCGGAGAGAGGGAGCAGGTGGGAGAAGGTAGAGAATAAGGAGACTCAGCAAGACCTTTTAAAAACTGTTTATGGAAATCCTCCCCTCAGTAATGTTACTAAGTCTCCAGTGAAGTTACTGAAGGCTTCTTAGCTCCATGAAATGATTGGTGTGCGTGAACTTTCGTGAAGACCAGTAAAGAGTCCTGGCTTCCTCTCCGGTCATTCCAGGGTAAGGCAGAGACAGCAGGAGAGGATGTGGGAACATGGAAGCAGACAGACCAAGGTTGCTCAGGAACCCAGCAGGAATCTTAGGAAGAGCTCTGGACAATCACAATCTGGGACCTGTAGCTGGACCTACTGTAATCAGATCTGGAAGTAAGCAGACGCCCTAGTTGAGAGTGGGGTTATATATTCATGTAATCAAATTCAAACCATCTCTATTAAAACAGCTAAAATTTTAAAAACTTCTAATACCACATGTTGCCAAAAAGGTGAAGCAAGTGGAACTCTCTTCTGTTGTTGGTAAGAACACATGTGGTACAGCCACTTTGGGAAAGAATCTGGAAGTTTCTTATAAAATTAAACATACGCTGGGGAGCCTGGGTGGCTCAGTTGGTTAAGCATCCGGCTTCGGCTCAAGCCATGATCTCATGGGTCATGGGTTCAAGCCCCGCGTCAGGCTCTGGGCTAACAGTTAGCTCAGAGCCTGGAGCCTGTCATCAGATTCTGTATCTCCCTCTCTCTCTGACATTCCCCTGCTCATGCTATCTCTCTCTCTCTCTCAAAAATAAATAAAACATTTAAAAAAATTAAACATACACTTAACATATGACCTAGCAAGTCCCCTCCTATAGATGTATCAAAGAGAAATGAAAGCATTATTTTCACACAAAGACCCAAATGCAAACAGTCACAGTGGCTTCTTTCATAATAGTGGCTTTTTTCCATAAAACTGGAAACAACTCAAGTATCTATCAACCGATGAATGAATAATCAAACTGGTATAGTCACACCATGGAATAAATCGCTCATCCACAAAAAGGAATTGGGACACCTCGATGGCTCAGTCAGTTGAGCATTCAAATGTCGATTTTGGCTCAGGTCATGATCTCACAGTCAGGCTCTGTGCTGACAGCTCACAAAGCTTGCTGGGGATTCTCTCTCCTTCTCTCTCTGCTCCTCCCTCGCCCGCACTCTCTCTCAAAATGAATAACCATTAAAAAATAAAATAAAATAAATGTAACAAATTACTGATACTTGCAACAACATGGATGAATCTTACAAAGAACTGAAAGAAGTGAAAGAAGCCAGACACACAAGACTACATACTGTAGGATTCCATTTATATGACATTCTAGAAAAGGCAAAAACAATAGTGACAAGAAACAGAGTAGTGATTGTTAGGGGTTAGCAGCTAAGGGGGAAGGCGGGGGGGGGGAGGAGAATTGGGGGGAGGCAAGGGGTATAGGGAAATATCTGAGGTGACAGAAATGTTCTATATCTGGATTGCAGTAATGGGTTACACTTGCCAAAACTCATCAAGCCATACACTTAACATGGGTGAATTTTATTGTGTTAAATTATACCTCAGTCCAGCCGTTTGCTCTATTTAATTAAATCATCCTTACAGGTAGTCATAAAGAAAGAAACACATGTATCCTGTGGTTACTCTCTTACAGAAGGGCAGTCCCACTCACTCTGCCTTGGTGATTTTGTTGCACATTTTCATGGGTTCCCCCAATCCCCAATGCTGGTGAGACTGTTCACATTTTTAGAAAGAGAAGTTTAATCAAAGAATGACTCAGGTTGAGTCTCTTAGCCAGGACAAAGTTGTTTTTTGGGTCACAATTTTCCCGTATATTTAACTAACTAAAAGCTGAACATAGTCTTCTCAGGGCACAGAATCCTAGCTCTTGGTTTACAACTAGGGCTATCAGATAAAATACAGGAAAGCTAGTCATATTTAATTTCAGATGAACAACAAGTAATTTTTAGTTTAAGTACATCACAAATATTCCAAGGAACATGCTTTTTAGTTGCTGTATCGGGCAACCTCATCATTAGTTGATGGCCTTTTCAATTTTATTTATTCACCCACATAACCAATTAATTAATTAACCAAGTAATTAATACATTGATTTCATATTCATGGTTTAACTGCAAGTACTTTTAGTGACTTTGGCTCTAACTCTCCCCTCAAAGAACCACATTTTAGACTACTGGGAAATGACTCATTTAGGATCCTGTTAGTCAAATTGTGATCTGCAGACTTGGGGCGTCTGCATCAACTTGGTGCTTGTTAGAAAAGAACCTCAGGTCCCACCTAGACCTACAAAATTCAGAAACTGCATTTTAACAAAATCCCCATGTGGTTCACATGAACGTTAATGTTTTAGGAACACTGGTTTAGAAAGCCATGCTTTAGGAAAATTCCCAGGGCATATAGCAGGATGGATTGAAGGGAAACTGAGTGCAAGTACAGAAGCCTCTTACAAGAATATTTTAAAAGTTCAAGCACTGCTTCAATATCTGAATTACAGCAACAGGTATGAAAGGAAAGGAACTGAAGTAAGAAAAACTCCAATGGAAAAAATCAATGGAACTTGGTAAAGGACTGGATGGAGGAGAAAAAAGAAAGATGTCATAATCTGAATATAAATCAAGTAGAAGCAGTCAAGTGTTTTTAGTATCTTTGACAGTGGTTTTCAAACCTAGCTGCATTTTGTAATCACCTGGGAACATCAAAATACTGATGCTTGGGTCCCAACTCCAGAGACTGATTTTCGGTGAAGCCTGGGCATTAAAATTTCTCAGTGTTTCCCAGGTGATTCTAATGTACAGCCAAGATTAAGATGTCCCAGTACGGATGCTTCCAATCTATTTGTTTTCACTTCAAGTAGTGATTTTCAACCCAGGCTACACTTTAGAATTATTTGGAGAGCTTTAAAAACATATCAGTGTCTACACATTGCCCTTAAAGATTCAGATTTAATTGGTAATATTTTAGAGTTCCTCAGTTGATTGGAATGGGGACCCAGGGTTGAGAACATTTAACTGAAACGTACAATTTGACTGATAATTTATTAACTACTTTTTCCAAATAAGTATGAGTGAAGAGGGAATTTAGTACTAACAGAATTCAAACCTTCTAGTTAGACGAAATATAACCCAAAACATTTCATTTGCTTGTTATAATTTCACAATAAAATGTACTTGGAATTGGCTACAATTTTCGTGTTTTTGAAACCTCATTTTGAATGCCTCCCTACAAAATCAGCTGATGACCATTGCAATTGGATAACCATTTATGAAATGAGCATTATTCAGACATTTCCAAAATAATATGAAATAAATTGATTCTAATCACAATCACAATTATGTATTGTAAAATAGAAAAAGGCCCTGGGGTGGTGGTGGGGTGGTGAGGTAAGGAAATAAAAAGTCTGAAATCTATTTCTAACTCAAAGTAAAGTCTCTATCAAGATTCAGCCCTATCTAAAGTCTAAATTAAAAAAAAAAATCAAGCAGAACATTTAAGTACTTCGTAATTAACTTGTCACTACAGTCTTATTTCATAAATATGCAAAGTAAAACTTTCTTTCAAAAAAGAAAAGGTTTCCAAATGACCTTTTACAAAATGGAAAATTGGCTTACCTCTTCCCTATGATTCTTAATCGGCATACAAAGGATACTTTGTGTCTTGTAGCCTGTAATTTGGTCAACTTCTGCATTGAACCGAGGATCCTGGTAAGGAAAAGAAATTCAATTTAATGATCGACCTGTTCAAGGATAGATTTAATTTTTCCAACTTATAAGATTAGAGAAATCTAACCTTCAACTTACCTCGTTACTCTGAATGACAATTTTATCATTGGGAAAGACATAAAATCATCTAAGTACATATCATCTCTGACTAAGATAATTTTATGTTTATGTTATGTTTTTAGTAGCTAGTGTTTATGAGAAACAAAACAATACAGACTCAAACCAATGTTCAGAATAAAGGAAATTCAAACTATTAACTGATTTAGATAGGATTCCTTAGATTCACAAAAAAGTGGCAACTCCCCACCTCGGTAACATAATTTGCCTGTGCCCATCTCACTATCTGACTCTTCTGGGCCATCCCGAAGAAAAGCATCTCTGCTCTGAAACTTGTCCTATGAAACCTAAGAACTCCAAAATGATCAACTTAATACCGACTTTACTTTCCATACAATAGATTTTTATATATCACCTCAGTACTCTATTCTTCTATCTCAGGTCTTCATAGGAATTTTAAATAATTTCATGTGTGTGTGTACATAAAACAAGCTGTGTGGCCTCAATCAGACTGTAAAGAATTCCTTAATTTTTGCATTTCTTTACCTCTTACAAATTATATCATACACATCCAATAACCACAAAAGACTTCTGAGAGGTATTAAAGTTCTAAATGTGGGTTAATGGAAGAAGGGTTTAGGCTATTTTCATTGAACTTTAGATTGGGAAGATTAAAGTTAGGCTGTAAACTTTATGAGGGACTTTTTTCTTCTTCTTCTTTTTTTTTTCTTTTTTTTTGGTTTGTCACTATATTCCCAACACTAGCACAAGAACTCAAAAGTATTTGTTAAATAAATAAAGGAATGAATTAACAAATAGTATCACAGTTATCAGATGTGATCGTTTTTAGTTTATTATACCTTAAAACAAAACTTGTAGTAAGGGGGAAACCATACTAGGGGAAATGGATAGATACTACTGTATCTGAAGATTAGAATGTAAACACATATACCAAACATAAACATCTGAAGGAGTGCTGTTCCCCAACAATCGATAGTCTTGGGAAGTTACATGTTCAACATAATAATAGCAACACTGCTCTAAAAACTCTGCTTTTGGAATTCCCTTCAGAGAATATAGAATAGCAGATTGGAAAATCCTCATCTTTGAAGATCATTTTTTTTTAATTAGTCTAAAGTCATGCAAAGTCAAAGCTATGAATGAAGTAAACAATTACACTAGATTCCATCAACTGGGGTCAGAAATAAGGCCAAATTTCCCAAGACAGCCAAACTTGGCTTTAAAGACAATTTCAAGAGAAAAGTTATAAGATAGTGGAAAATCAGTATAAATATTTTATATTTTAAATAAACAGTGCTGCATTTTCGGTTTTTTTGCAAACATGCTCAAAGCTATGTTGAGACACAGAGAAAACTTTGGCTAAATATTTTTTTAAAAACCTTAAATAACATACTATATTGGAATGTTCTAAAAGGGCAGACAGGATACTGATATTGAATTAAAAACATAAAAAATTATTAACTTATATAGTGGGTTATTCTACAAGCTAATAATCAAAGTATGAATAAAGATGCATCCTCAGCAATTTTTTGTTAATGAATATTTAAATTACAAGACCAATTTGTAAAGAAGAGGACTAAACTCAACTCTCTAATCAAAGCAATAGAGTTTGACAGCCTGTCATTAATAGGACTTTCAAAGCTTTGGGGTCATTCTAGGAGTTTAAAATCAACAGCAGCCTGGATTTCATTTCATTGAAGGAGGTAGGAGTAATGTATGCTTCACATTCACGTTAGGTGAATTTGGGCATCTCAAAAAATTTTCCTAATAATGCAAACAGGGCAAAGGCAATACACATAGAGGACTTTTAACTGCTCTAGGCCCAGCAAACACCAAAGAAAAAATGGAGCAGTACTATTATGGTGATTATTCTTTTCACTGTTTATGAGAATAGTGTAAAAGAAAACATAAGCCTTGGATATCCACTTACTAAAATAAAGCAACTGGTACCAGACTTACCCTCCTACTGAAAAATGTAAGACTAGACTAATATATGAGACAACTAAACTACAGACCACATAAAGGGGGAATACACATGACAACCAGGCAATTCTCTGACTTTCTTCAGAGGCATTTTCTTGCTGACAAGAAATAAATAAATAAATAGTGAAATAAATAAAGGAATGAATAAAGAAGGCAAACTCTTCTTTACATGAGAATGCCAACTAAAACATATAGAAGGTATGACGGAGTTAGCAAATCAATGGATACGAAAATTGCCAAATGTAGGTTCATGAAGAACAGAATATTTCCACAATATCAAGGTATCTCCCCATAAGATTTATTAATTAGAATAGAAAAATTATACCTTTATAGTGGAGAAAACTAGTAGGCACCACTAATCAAGTTTTCAAAATTAACATCAACACTGGGATAAACTAAATTCACATGCTTCTTGATAACATATGCTGAGAAGACTTTGGGCATTTAATAAAATGTATATTTAGTCTTTGTCCCAGGTTCTTGCACAGAGTTCCTAAAGTCCCTGTAATTCCCTGAGTAACAGGAAAGTCTTTTGATAGTGAACACAAGCCCCTTCCACCATACCTATGTTCATGCTAATGAGATGAGTCATAAGTGAGTGGGCCCCAGAGAGCTTTGAGATGGGGACTGGCTACCAGAAAAATCAATCAACTTATTATAGGGTTAGAACTTTGAGCCCCACCCCTGACCTCCAGAGAAGGGAGAGGGGGCTGGAGATTGAATTCAATCACTAATTGCCAATGGATTTAATCAATCATGCCTACATAATGAAACCTTGATTAAAAAAACTCAAAACAATGAAGTCTGGAGGAGTGTCTAGGTTGGTGAAGATATCTACATGCTGGGATTGTGGTGCAGCCCCTGGAAAAGGAGTGGAATTTGTGTCTCCACCTCCTTTTATTTATTTTTTTAATAGAATTTCTTTTTCTTTCTTTCTTTCTTTCTTTCTTTCTTTCTTTCTTTCTTTCTTTCTTTCTTTCTTTCTTTCTTTCCTCCCTCCCTCCCTCTCTCCCTCCTTCCTTTCCTTTCCTTTCCTTTCCTTTCTTTTCTTTTTTTAAATTTATATCCAAGTTAGCATATAGTGCAACAGTGATTTCAGGAGTAGATTCCTTAATGCCCCTCACCCATTTAGCCCATTCCCCCCTCCCACAATCCCTCCAGCAACCGTGTTTGTTTTCCATATTTAAGAGTCCCTTATGCTTTGTCCGTCTCCCTGTTTTTATATTATTTTGCTTCCCTTCCCTTATGTTCATCTGTCTTGTATCTTAAAGTCTTCATAGGAGTGAAGTCATATGATATTCGTCTTTCTCTGATTGACTAATTTCGCTTAGCATAATACCCTCCAGTTCCATCCACGCAGTTGCAAATGACAAGATTTCATTCTTTTGATTGCTGACTAATACTTCATTCTGTGTGAATGAAGTATTTTATATATATATATATACATATACATATACATATATATATATACACACATATACACACATACCGCATCTTCTTTATCCATTCATCCATGGATTTGTCCCCCACCTCCTATTCTTTGCCCTAAGGCATCTCTTCCATTTAGCTGTTCCTGAATTATAGACATTATAATATAACAATAATTGTAAATATAGTGCTTCCTTGAGTTATGTGAATCATTTTAGCAAATTATTGAAACTGAGGGAGGAATCATCTAATTTGTAGGTGGGCAAAAATGTGGGTAGCTTAGGGACCCTGTTTGAGGCCGGTATCTGAACTGGGAACTGTGGACAATCTAGTGGGATTGAGTCTTTAGACTGTGGGGATCTGTGCTAACTAGTAGTAGTATAGTGTCAGGAGTTAGATACGAGTGGTTAGGGCTAACCACTAGCAGTTACTATCAGAATTGAATTGGGTTGTAGGATATCCACCTGGTGTAGGAAAAGTGGAGAACTGACTGTTGTTTGGAAGACCAAACAGGGTCTCATCATTGGTATCTGTGATATTTCTGCCCAAAATGCCTACTTTGAGTCTTCTCAAAAAGACATTTGACAAAATAATTAGCCTGTACACTCAAAATATATGCTAAGAGAGATAAAGAAACACTGTGAAACTATTCCAGATTTAAGAAGACTAAAGAGACATGACACGCATATTCACTACGTAATTCTGGATTAGACCCTTAATCAGAGGAAAAAATAGGGGTGCCTGGGTGGCTTAGTTGGTTAAGCGTCCGACTTTCGCTTAGGTCATGATCTCGCAGTTCATGGGTTCGAGCCCCGCGTCGGGCTCTGTGCTGACTGCCAGCTCAGAGCCTGGAGCCTGTTTCAGTCTGTGACTCCCTCTCTCTCTGACCCTCCCCTCCTCATGCTGTGTCTGCCTCTCTCTCCTAGAAATAAACAAAAACATTAAAAAAAAATAAATCTTTAAGAAAAAAAAATCAGAGGAAAAAATAGCTAAGAAGAACATTAATGGGACAATAAACTAAATTGAACTATGGACTATTAGGTAATAGGATTACATCCTAAAATGTCCTGATTTTGATAAATATTACAATTATATATAAGAATACTCTTATTAGAAAATATTCACTGATTCAGTAAAAATATTTCCAACTTATTAAGTGGTTCAGAAAAAGTGTACACATATTACTTACATGTATTGTATATACAAGAAGAAAATGATAAAGCAAATTGAACAAAACATAAACAGCTGGAGAATCTGGGTAGAATATATATGGAAGTTTCTTCTACTAGCCTTACAATTTTCTCTTAAGCTTGAAATTCTATAAAAATAAAAATAACAGAAAACAATATAGTAGACTTGCCAATTTATAGGCAATTTTCTCTCACAGAGTGGCATTTTTAAGACAATGTCTAAAGATTATTAGAATATTAAACAAAGACAGATATAGTGTTTCCCAAACTATGTTCCCTGGGGTACAATTAGATCATGACAGATTAGCAGATTTATCAAGATTAAAATCATTGATATTGTTACTTCTTCCCTCTGAAATTTATTCTGGAAATAATTTTATTCATTAGAAATTCTTTGAGAGAGCTCACAATTCTTTAGGAAAATTTCCTGAGAAAGTAAGATATACAAAGTGAGAGATGGTAAAGACTTATTTATGTAGATAAGGAATGTAAAAGGAGGAATTAAGTCATCAGGGTGGGAAGAGCAACAGCTACATGGTAAAGCCATTTGAATGGCAATGAGACCCTTCCCTAAAACCGTCCAAGTCTTCTCCCTACAAATCATGGCAAGCCTGGAGTGGCTGTCCTATGGAAACAGGAGAAGAGTCTAAGTTTCACATTCTAGTTGACTTAAGAGAAAAAGGAGTGTTTTGACAATATAAATCCTTTGACAGGAAATCTTGGGGGAATCTTGAGGCTTCTGTAGGGCATGCCACTAGGGGTTCAAGGCAACTTGTGATGGTCGATTTTAAGTGTCAGCTTGACCAAACAGCTGGTAAAACATTATTTCTGGGTATGTCTGTAAGGATGTCTCTAGAAGAGATTAGCATTTGAATCACTAAACTGAGCAAAGAGTTTCACCAATGTAGGTTGGCACCATCTAAATCATTGAAGGCCTGAACAGAACAAAATGGTAGAGGAAGGGCAAATTCATTCTTAATGCTTAAGTTGAAAGTTCTTCTGCCCACCTGCTCTCCTGGTTCCCCGGCTTTTGGAATCAAACCCACACCAGACTTAGACCACTGGCTGACCAAGTCTCAGGCCTTCAAACTCTGAATTACACCACCAGCTTACCTACTTGTCCAGTTTGCAGGCAGTGGGCATATCATGGAACTTCTATGACCCCATAATCCAATAAGCTAATTTCTATAATAAACCTCTTATCTTATATACATATATCTTATTGAGTCTGTTTCTCTGAAGAACCCTAATACACAATCCAATGTAGATACTGGATGATATCTAGTTCTCACGTATAAGGAAAACACCAAACACATTTAAACAGTTGTCCTGAGTTGTTCTGATTATTACGTGTTAATATCTTATTATCAATAAATGCTGTGCCCATTCAAGAAAGTTACATGAATGATGGGCTGATGTAGAAGGAGACAATGTGTGATTGAACATCTATATATAGGCAGCAAATACCCTTGCATTAGTATTTGTGGTATGATTGAGAATCACTGGTTTGAGTTATGGATCTTGTTTTATATTTTAAATATATGAATGTGTTATTTTGTTAGTAATAAAATAGTTGAATTCTCACATTTTTATCATTGTCACAAAGTTTTAAAAAATGAACCAAATGTTGACCACTTCTTATAATTGACTTATCTATGAGACTATTTTTTAATTTTTAGCTTCAACCTGAGTATGATTATGTTTCATGGCCACCTTGTGGTTTTCCACTGCTACATTACAACTATTTAAGGGTTCTGTGGTCAAATAAGCTTTGAGAACTCTGCTTTAAGGGTGCCATTTTCACAGATACATGTTTAAAGAGATAGGAGGTAGGACTCAGAAAACAGAATGCATTCTGACTACTTTCACAAGAGGCCATGGGACACTATTTTGATTATCTGAATCATGGGTGGGGCTGAATTATGAATTATCCATTAGCTGACTGACTTCCACTGTCAACACCACTGTGAACTGTATGTCACAGATCAACTCCACAACTTCTAAGTGAAATCCCTGGGATGCAAATAACTTCTACAGGGCCACTATAGACATGGATCACGGGTGCTGAGCGTAAGGTAGCAACATGAGGAATCCACAGGCTAAGAGGCTTTCCCTTGCAACCCCTGAAGATCAAGGATGTGGGCCTCTGTGAGACAGCAGTGCAAGAATTACATCGCTACCAATTGCAGAACAAAAACGACACTGTCAAAAATGGAAAGAATATTAAACAAAATGCATATAAGTGAAGAAATTCTCAGGGCTGCAGAAACTTAGAACCACGCAGACAAATGAAGGCTTTCTCAGTAAAGCTGAAGCATATTTATGGTCCTACTGTACTTGGGACTATAGTGCCATTGAAAAGCGGAAACCCAGCTGTCATCTAAGACAGGAAGGGAATTCTGCAAATTTGGCAGCAATCCTTCAGCTGTGTCCTTAATACCCCGCTTGTAGTCTGTGACATTGTGACGTTGCTCCAGAGCTCACAGAAGTTGCAGAGAGAGCTCCAAGAAGAATCAAAATTGAATAAACTGCTTATATAGGATGGATTCTGGAAAGTACCTCAGGATTTTACTTCTCTCCCCAAATCCCTCCCCTCAATATTCCTCACTAGTTAATATATTTATTCACCTGTCTTCAAACCCTCAGTCATCCTAACTCCTCCTTTCCCCTCACTTTCATCTCCTATTAGCAACCAACTCCAACAGACTCCATCCATTCCTTTCTTTTGCTCATTAAGACTAGTGTCCTGGTTCAGGTACTCACTTCCTCACGCTGTTCAATAATTTATCCTCCCAGTTTCCAGTATTTTTTTTTTTCTAATTCATTTTATGACCACTGTAAAATTCATCCTGCTAAAGCCCAGTATGAATTTTAGCAATCGCCCTTTCAAACCATCTTTAATTATCCCTCATGGCTTTGGCCCACATACATACCCCTCAGCCTGGCATTCAAGATCCCAATAATCTTCAGGCTCTGCTCCCATAGCTCCTCAGTGTCTACACTATTACCCACATGTCTATACTAGCACACATAGTGCATCTGCCCTGTTTCTTCTTTCAACTTCTCTTTACATCTGGATATCACCATGCACACAAACCAATCTATTCAAATCTTACCTTTTTTCCAGGGTCCATATCAAGTATTGCTTCCTCAAAGAAACACTTCTTCATCTCCCCAACTAATGACATCTCCTGTTTCCTGAACCTACCACATTTTCCTTGGCATCTATTATGACCTCCTTTCTACTCTATTTATCTATCCTATCTACTATATAATTTTAATTTAGTCAATATTTATTAAAACTTGACTGGGGCACCTGAATGGCTCAGTCAGTTAAGCATCCGACTTCCACTCAGGTCATGATCTCATGGGTCGTGGATTTGAGCCCCCTGTCACGTTCTGTGCTGACAGCTCAGAGACTGGAGCCTGCTTCGGATTCTATGTCGCCCTTTCTCTCTGCACCACCCCCCCAACTCATGCTCTGTCTCTTTGTTTCTCAAAAATGAATAAATGTTAAAAAAAAAACAAAACCTGACTATGTGCCAGGCATTGCATTAGGCATCAGGAATACTGGAATGAATAAAAAAAGCAATAGCCCCTCAAGTTACATAGAGAAGTTGCAAGCCAGGACTGCCACGGAACATTTAGTGTACCACATGATAGGTAAGTAGCTAGAACAATTGTTCTATCATGGCGCTAGAAAACACCTGATAAACAAAATGCCATTCAATTAAGATGCTTTATTTATTTATGTTTTTAATTAAGTTTATTTATTTATTTTGGGGGGTGGAGAACAAGTGGGGAGGCGCAGAGAAGGAGAGACAGAATCCTAAGGAGGCTTTGCACTGTCACCACGGAGCCCCACACAGGGCTGGAACTCACAAACTTCGAGATCTGTGAGATCTGAGCTGAGATCAAGACTCAGACACTTACTCCACTGAGCCACCCAAGTGCCCCTAAGATGTTTTATTTAAAAACCATTATTCTTGTTTATTATTCTGGCTCAGTTGGTTGAGGGTCCAACTTCGACTCGGGTTCTGATCTCATGGTTCATAAGTTCAAGCCCCACATCAGGCTCACTGCTGTAAACACAGAGTCTGCTTCAGATAATTTGTCCTCTTCTCTCTCTGCCCCTTCCCTGATCATGCTCTCTCTCTCTCAAAATTAAATAAATCTTTTAAAAAGAGCATAATTCTATTAATAAAAAAGATAATTTTAAATGAAAAATTTGAGGAATCATATAGTGTAATCTTTAAGTACATAATTAAAAACCGGTACATAATTGGAGCAAAGTGGAAGAAATACCAAATGTTTCCACTGACATATTTTAGAGCAACAATTTCTATTTTTTTGAAGACATAAATTTATTTAGTTTAATAAAACCAATGAAACAAAGTATGGAAAAAAATAAAATCAGATTTTGGTGTTAATGGGACTTCAAATGAATGAATATAATTAATCTGAATAAATGGATAAATGAATAGAACAAATGAATGATAAAAGACTACTGGTTTGGATTTTTGACAGGTTTTGGACCTAGCATTTTAGATTGTCAGTAAAATCCTTGGAAGATAAAATAGATAAGGATAATTATAGACAGCCGGTAAAAAGAGAAAACAACTATGAGATGAGTTATGTTAAATTATCACCAAGGAGAAAAACAAGACAAGCTTTCTCTAGGGCCCATATCCTTGACTCAACCACAAGTAGAGAAACGCTGGCATTTAAAAAGATGGGAAAGTTCTTACCCCACATACCAATTTTAAGTAAGCATGCAGTTTATTACATCTCAGTAATCCTATTACAACTCAGCTTAAAATACCCCTACCATTCCCAGCAGTTGTCCAATATTCCCATGTTCCTCTCCTCACCCCGCCAGCTCGTCTCTATGATTCCCCACTCACCTCATAAGCATCTTTGATGTTCAACGGCTCACCAAATGCTGCCACATGTCCCACAATGCCTTTGTTCCATTCTAAGCGGATACAGTTATTTGAAGCTTCTTCCAGTGTTGAACCTTCTGCAACATCAAACAGGCGACTGATAAGAAACTTGTCATTGGAGCTGTCCTCACAGACAAGGAAGAGGGAATAGCGATCAGCGGAGATAAGTCCATGAATATGCAAGAAAATTTTGTGACATAAGGCTGTGACATCCAAATGACTAGAGATATCTTTCACTAATTCCAAGAGTCTTGAGCACTGGTCCCCTTCATCATTATCAAACCTTGGGGAGGTTAGAGGCATCTGTTCCTTCTTTTCTGAGTCAGAGAGGAAGCTCACGGTTCCCTCAGAATCCTTGACAACAATGGGTCTAAGGGGCCGGTCAAATTCGGAGGCAGAGATCTTCCTGGTTGGTGTTCCGGGGGCACTGCTATCTGCTCGGGGACTCTGCTGTGAGGGGCAAGAGCAGGATTCTGTGTGGCCTCTGATGCCTTCCTTGCACACAGGGATAGTGTGGACTCTCTCAGCAAACCAGGCATTGACCATTTCTCTGCAGAACAGAATGCAGACATATTAAATATTTAAGACAGAAAGGTGCTACCCCTGAAAACTGCTAAAAACTTCTCTTAACAGCAAACTGATCAGATAGTAATTCAATTTTTCACAGAAAATAAAAACAAGATGGTTTATTGAAGACAGTTTCATTTTGAAAAACTGTAGAGAACAATTGGTGCAATGACCATTTTAATAAAATCTGATGCCTATACGCACAGATTTTCAGATATCTGATTTATAATGCATCAAGCTGCAAGTCTGCTTCTCTCAAAAGCAGTTTGTATTAGAGTAAAAGACACAAAATTTGACAAAAGTCTGCAGAAAACATAAATATAAAAATCAGTTCGCTGTTAAAATATACAACTTGTTCTGAAGTTAAATATTTGAAAATTTAAAACAAATATTTATCTAAATTGGATAGCTAATATATTTAACTTTAGGTAATTTTATCTATATTGCTACATACAGATTAGATTTAGAAGGGAAAATATAAATATTTTGATCTGCTTTGTAGAAAAATTATAAATTTGTGTAAATATTGTCCTAATAATGCTTGTTCAATAATGGTAAAAATGACTTCTTTTTCTAGATTAGCTACTTCTTGTGAAAAGGAAGAAAATTAAAAAGTAGGCAATACTTAATTTTAAAAATTCTGTCCATGAAAATTTAAATTATGTTTTTAATGTACCTTTCTGTGAAAGAAACCCATCTGAGCTAAAGGCTTCACAGTGGGTGATTTATTTTTAAACAGACATCAGGTCATACTATACATCCAAATGAGTGTTCAATTCAAATAATTCCCTTTGGAAAAACTTAATCTTATACCAACTGACAGTGCCGTTGCTTTAGACATTTTTGGAGCTCTTCTTTTGAAACTTAACTTCTAAGAAAATTTTAAGATAAATAAAAATATTAGTTTTCACTAAAAGTTAGATCTTGCTTTTCACTAAACCCTCTCCTCAAAATTAACAAATAGAACAAAAACCAAACCAAACCAAACCAAAGCAAAGCTTAAAGAAACAGCTAACTTAATATCTCTAATGCATAAGACTTTCTTTTCCCAAACTCAAATTCTCCATCAAAAGACAAAAAGTTGCTACCTTTGAGGATATTTAAACGAATTTGCCCAAAATAAAAACAATGCAATCCCCACTCTACAATGATACATTAATTATTTTCACTAAAAGACCTGGACAAAAAAAGTTTGACAACGCACTATTTTGGAGAATGTTGGTATATACTCTTCAGTGTTTTTGGCTATAGAAAGACTGTTCCCACCACCTCATTGGAAGGTAAACAAGCAATATCTAACAAATTTTAAAATGCATCTATCCTTTGTTCCAGAGATTTTACACAAAAGAAGTACCAGCATACTCACTGTACACTGTTTATTAAGATAATAAGCCACCTATATCGCCACTGGAAGGCTGGTTAAATACATAATGGTACATTTATACAATTAACTACTGGGCAGACGTTGAAAAATGGTCATATGTACTGCTGTGAATAATCTCCACAATTTATTAAGTGAAAAAAAGAAGGATACAGAGGGAAAAAGAAAAGGTTGCCTTATTTCTGAATCTGTTAAGTTTTCAATGTATGAGGTATTTCCTTAATTATTTTATTTTGAACAACAATGTATTATTTGGTAAATGTATATTATTCTAAAATAGTGCCAGTCTAGAATGGAATGGGTAAGAAAAATAATAACACAGATATTACTAGGATGACCTCAGAATTTCAAGTGTTAGATACTATTATAAAAGCCTTTTAAAGATCCCTTGAAGAAGAAACACATAAACCCCCAAAATTGCAGTAGTAGTGCCAAAGACATTACTGCCAAAAATGCATGTGAAGCTGTCAAAAATGTACAGGAAGCTTTTGAATAAAATTGTTTTGTAAAATGTAGACAGAAAAAAACCACTATGTCTAAATTAACATATTTTATGTGATTTTTTAAAAATGCACGGGAAACTTAAACTGCTAAATCAATACAAAAATAGTCATTTGAATTATTTCAGCTACCAACCTAAAATTTAATACAATTTATTTCTTACCTTCTCATTGGAAAATGGTGATCAACTTTTTTTTTAATAAAAATACCAACTTGATAACTCCAGGTAGATACCTAAACAGACTGCTTACAATGGTGAAAATAATTCCTAATGCCTTACCCATCGTGTTGCTCTAATCTCACTCCCTGCCAGTTTTCCTCATATTAATAAAGAACACCATCACCTCCCTACTTACTCAAACCAACATCCAGGAATTACTCAAAATTTCTGTTTCCTTCAAATCTCACAGGTCCTTTCAATGTGACGCCCCAAATCTTGTATCCCAATCTGTTCATTTCTATCTCCTGCACTACATCTGGGTCCAAGCACCACCATCTCTCACTATGGACTATGGCCACCTGCATCTAACTGGTCTCTCTACATTATACTTGCCCCCTTTCAAATCCATTTTCCCCATAGCACCCTGAGCAATATATGAACAAAGTATATCTTAACATCTTAATTATCCTACTCGGCTTCTCAGAGACTCGAGAATAAAAGCCAAACTCTTTTAATCCCCTACCTGGCCTCCCTGGTGTTCCTCAAGCACACCAAGCCCTGACTGCCCCCAATCTGGAATGCTCTCCCTGCACTTAACATCTGGCTGATCACAGCTTCTACATCCTCCACTCAGAGAGATCTTTGCTGATCTGCCACCTAAAGTGGCATCTGATACACGATGCTCTCATCTCACAGTACCCGAATTCTTATTATCAGGTATTTTTGTTTTTTAATCTGTTGTTTTATTGTCTGTCTCCTCTGGCCAGACTTAAATTTCATCAGAACTACTTGTCCAACTTGTTCCTGTACTTGGAAAATGCCTGTTACATACTGTATCCTCAATAAATGCCCTATACTTGGAAAATGCCTGTCTCATAGTGTGTCTACAATAAATAATTCTTGAGTGCAGTGAAGGAATCAATAAATAAGGCTCCTAAATTAACTCCATCAAGAGAGACAACACTCTTTTGAATATCTGAATGCTTGTATATTCATTACAGAAAATTTACATTGTGGTTTAACTATTAATATTTATTACCTCTTGAATATAAGCCTCATAACTGACTGTGGTTAAGTTATCCTCATATATCCTGCAGGGCTTATGATATGTCTTAAATAGAGCCAAGTGCTTAAAAATTCTTTACTGATATGTTTTTTATTACTTCATTTGTCACACAAGTGTTTATTTCTAGTTATTTTCTTGGAGAGATGAACTCAGTATTGAATTATATAGGAAAAGCAGATCTCGTATATTCACTCATTCAACAATTTTTATTAACCACAAGTGATGGGGGAAGAGGTTTCTTATGACTACATTATTGATTATCTGAGTTCCTGTAGTCATATGCTTAGGTAGGAAAACATATGTTATCAGAACATACAATCACTTAAGAACCAACAACAAATAAAATTAAATCATTCCTCACACCTCTCTCCAGACACCTCTTGAAGTTTTGCAATGTATGACCAATGTGGCTATATGAAGTGGGTCTTTCCTCTTAAAATCATCTACCCTCTCCTGATAATTGTTTAATATTTCAGTTTATACACACACAAGTCACCTCGGGGGGCCTGAGTGGCTTAGTTGGTTGAACATCTGACTTCGGCTCAAGTCATGATCTCAGGTTCTTGGGTTCGAGCCCCACGTTGGGCTCTGTGCTAACAGCTCTGAGCCTGGAGTCTGCTTCATATTCTGTGTCTCCCTCTCTCTCTGCTCCTCCCCCGCTCATGCTCTGTCTCTCTCTCAAAAATAAATAAACATTATAAAAATTTTTTTTAATAAACAAATACAAATCACTTCCAAATCAAAATTAAATTCTTTAAAAATTTTTTAAATCTTTATTTTTGAGAGACAGAGCATGAAAGGGAGAGGGGCAGAAAATGAGGGAGATACAGAATATGAAGCAAGCTCCAGGGTCTAAGCTGTCAGCCACAGAGCCCGACACGGGGCTCAAACTCACAAACCGTGAGATCACGACCTGAGCCAAAGTTGGATGCTTAACTGACTGAGCCACACAGGAGCCCTCAAAATTAAAATTCTTCCAGAAGGTACAGAATTTCTAGGAGTAGATCAAAGCGATGTTGGAGAACCATTACAATATTACACAAAGCCACTGACAATTAAGGGCTATGTCCAATTAAAGACCAACTAACAAAGAATCAACAAAGGGAATGACATAACAGATACTTAAAAAGAAAAAGTTATTTAAATAATTCTATTCAAGATTTAAAAAAGTCCTTGGGGGGCACCTGGGTGTCTCTGTTGGTTAAGTGTCCGACTTTGGCTTAGGTCATGATCTCTCTGTGCTGTCTGTTAGTTCGAGCCCCATGTCAGGCTATGTGCTGAGAGCTTGGAGCCTGGAGCTTGCCTCTGATTCTGATTCTGTCTCTCTCTCTCTCTCTCTCTCTTTCTCGCTCTCTCCCCCCTTCCCTCCACCTCTCTCTCTCTCTCTCAAAAAGAAATAAACATTAAAAAAATTTTTTAATAAATTAAAAAATAGAAAGGTCCTTGGAAAAACTGATGAAACCTTCAAATATTTCAAGGTCTGAAAAAGTTCTTTTTGAAAAAAAAGTCTATACTCCTGTTGTAAAAGTTAAACATAAAAAGTAAAGTTAATTGGCTATAAAATAGTTTTGTTAAAAATTATTTATTCTAAAATTTAGCATGGAATTCTCATTATAATCTACATTTTATTAAATCTAAGATTAATTTACTTTTATAATCTGTGGTTCCATTTTGAAGATAAAGTTCCAAAAAATTTTTTTTCACTGATTTTCCCCCATTTTTATTGGATTCATGTTTGAATGTCTTTTTTTTATAGAATGAATTATTCTCTTAAGGTAAAGATCTGAGTGTGTCAGGCACGATGCCGGCTCGGCCAGGCACCAGAGATATAGTAATGAACAACCCTAGATATATCATTCAGTGACCACTCCTCCAAAATTAAAGTTTATATGGTATTTAGGAGTTTATTTCTATATATATTGGATTTTACTGTTCTATGAAGTTAAATGTAAATGCATAAAATGAATAAAGATGGAAAAGATGACTATAAATATGTCAGGTATAAGGGTACAAAGTACCAGAAGGAATTCAAGAAAGCTCGATGGTACTTCTGACTGGGCAAATCACTTCTGTGACCTAGGATAGGATCTCTATTTTCACTTCTCTTCCTTGATTTTGTAAAACTTTGAAAAGTATTTATATGAATGATAATGAAAAAAGGGCAAAAGTATATTTAAACCTGGTGAGACAGGCATTAACAGTCCTACTTTCTAAATTATGAGCTAAATTAATGGCTGAACCAAAGACATTGTATTTGGTAACAAAATCAGGAGTCAAATCCAGGTCTCCTTTTCCAGGTCTTATGGCCAGTAAGAAGAAAAACGTTCCCGGAACATCAATGCTTATTATGAAGGAAACACTCCTTAACTTCTAGGTGCATCTGAAGGAGTCAAACTCAAATTCGCACATATAAGACATAGAGAGAACAAGACCGGAGCGCCTGGGTGGTTCAGTTGATTAGGCTTCCAACTCTCCATTCTGGCTCAGGTCATGATCTCATGGTTCGTGAGTTTGTGCCCCTAATGGGACTCTGTGATGACAATGTGGAGCTTGCTTAGAATTCTCTCTCTCCCTCTCTCTCTGCCCCTCCCTGGCTTGTGCACATACATACGCTCTCTCTCAAAATAAATAAACTTAAAAAAGAAAAGATCACTTACAATAAAACAGTGTGTAACTTAATTTTTTACACTCAGATAATAAAAAGATGGCATATTAATCCACTGAGGTATAAACTGTCTCAAACGATTCAGAGAACAAAGATTCTTAAGGATAGTGTCCTGAAAAATATCTGCCTGAATCCCATGTCTGTTTCTCTGAAACCAGGTCATGTCTTATAAATCTAAAACAGTGCACTGAAAAACCGTATAATGAGTATGTTCAAGGGAAGAGTCATTCTTACGGTTGCTAGATTTAGCAAATAAAAATACAGAACGCCCAGTTGAAATTGAGTTTCAGTAAACAATGAATAATTATTTAGTATGAATAGTATCTGAAATTTAAATTTAATTGAGTATCCTGTATTTTATATGGTCACGCCAGTCCTTCTATGTTCTTTTTTCCCAACTGAAATTGTTGCACATAGACCACAAAGAAAAAGTGGGTTCTATACAGCATACTGATGAGTTCCAGATTATTAAATCACTAATACTAATTTTATCATCAAAAGAACACAAAGGACTACCGCACTGTGATCTTGTGTATAATAACTGGACCTTTTGAAAGCTTATAGATTAATAATTTATAGTATAAAATTCCTCTCTAAACTAAGTTCCTTCATTTTACTCTCAAAACCACACAATAATTTCATGGAGAAAAAACAAATTATAACCATCTACTTGCTAAAAATTCTTGGGACTACAAAGCATCAAGGAGCTATGTTTTTTTTTTAAATGTTTTATTTATTTCTAGGAGAGAGAGAGAGCGAGCGTGAGCAGGGGAGGGTCAGAGTGAGAGAGAGTCACAGACTGAAACAGGCTCCAGGCTCCAAGCTGGCAGTCAGCAAAGAGCCCGATGCAGGGCTCAAACCCACGAACCGCGAGATCATGACCTAAGCGAAAGTCGGATGCTTAACCGACTAAGCCACCCAGGCGCCCCAGAAGGAGCTATATTTTTAATCTAAGCACTTGCTGCTAATCAATCATTTGCTACTAATGAGTTGTATGCCAGTGGAAAACAATTCTCTTCCCCTGAGTTTCAATTTCATCTTCTATAAAACAAGGAAAACACCACCTGTTCTGACTACTTTATGAAGTGCAAGGTGCTGTCTTTAGCAAGGTATGAAGTCAAGAACAGCACACAGGCCGTCAAAAGGTAATGCTACTTCCGCCTATAAGACGACACAGATATGAGGCAGAACCGATCACAACTTCTCTGGAGTTCAAGTTTTTCCAAGTGTAAACATGGGCAGTTGTATTAACAGGCCACAAAGACTCCCTACAAAGCCTGACTTTATCAACAGGTCAGGGGTGATCATTAGGTCCCTCAACTCATTTAATGTCTTTTTGTCCCTCGGCTTCCTCTCCTTTAAAGACGAGAAAGACCTCCTTATTCCTTCACTCACCACACAGGGCTGATACATAAGTCAAATTAGAAAATGCTTATAGAAGCATTTCAAAATCTCTTCCATATGTTTAAGACTTTGCTATCTCCTGTACCCTTTGTACTCATTCCAATGGAGATATAGGATTTGGGCTAAGGACCAGTGGCTGTTCATTTCTTCATAAAGTTCCGCCAAGAGAATCAGAGAAAGGATGAGGGGAGATGAGTGTTTCTGGTGTACAAGCCCACAGGCTAAGTGGGCTAAATGGGGTCTGGAAATAGGCTGGCTACTAGCATCCTGACGACTCCTTGAGTCCAGTCCTTGGCCAAAGCAGATACTGCAGAATGCCATTCCTTATAGAATCCCATGAAGTTCCTCTTCCTCCCCAAGAATAAGAGTTACATCATAATTCTATGCAAGTTGCATCCTAATCATCCGAGCAAAAAGAGAAGAGACACAAGTCCCACAGGTGTTTTACCCTGTGCTACAAGCACTAACAACTAAGATTCGCTGTCATGGATAAGCATTTTCTTGCTAACTGCCCTGCAAACCTGGAAGCAGTTAAAAGCAGGGGGGCCCTCTTGGAGTCCTTTGGTTGGGTTCACTTTACAAAGCTGTTCATAAAAGCTAACAGGGCTCAGACACTGGAAGTAAAGCTGTGGCCCAGGGAAATGCAGTGAAAACTGGTGCCAAGAGTTTATATTTGATGACAAGATCCTGATGTTTAACATCCCATCCAAATCATTTCCTTTCTCCTCACCAAAATCTATCATCTTCCAGTCACTTATATCCTTTCTTATTTTACGACACAAAAAACTTCTGACTTCATAAGTGAATTGTATTATATACCATTTTTAAATGGGCAAATTAAATTTAGTTTTGTGTTTGTTTATCACTTTTACAATATGTCTTAAAATAAGTAGAGAAATGCTGGAGGGTACCAAAATCAACATTAGGAGCTATTCCTCAGGTAACACAATGTGAATGCCATCTGCGGTTTCAACTGTACATACCATAGATGCTGCTGAGGCTCACAAAGGGACCCTTTCCCACCCTGGGTGTGTAAAGAGTCTAAAAGACTGATATTAATTAGATAATAGGAAATAAAGCCAAACGGCAGTTGCCAAAAACTTGTAAGAGTAGTTCTACATGTGCCCTGAATTTTAAATTTCAAATCTTTCTAAATAATGAATAAAATCAGAAGTTTACAGTCTCAATATTCTACTTCAGGGAAGACTCTTGCAGCCCAAACTGTTCATGCAATGGCAATTTGATATAAAGTGTCATGAAGAATATTATTTAATGCATTTTGATTTCACTGGGGTTCTTTACAACACTGCGAGCACTACACCCTTCAAAACGGCGTTACAAAGTAGGTGGAGCACCTACAGAGTTAAATGAGTTCATGCACTCAAAAGACCAGGCAGCCGGGTTCCAATAGCTGCAGCAGGAAAAGGCTGATCTGCTTATTTCCAGTGTTGGACATTTTGCATTTTTAGTAATACAAAGAGGGATGACCAAATTCATTTGTGAATGATAAAAAAAAAGGATAAAAAAATTTTCAGGGTGACGGGGGAGAAGCTTCTTAGAAGATAAATTGTCATTTATTTTTTTACCATAGTTGTACCAGAGTTTATTTCCTCAAAATGATAAACCCTGTGTACTTCTATTTTTTTAAGTAGATAAAAGTATATCGTTCTTAAAGTAACAGACTCAACTAAGTTAATGATTTAATTTAATGGTTCAAATCTAGTAATACCTTTTTTATAGATATTTAAATAGGTTTAAGTTTGTATATTAGGTACACTTCATCTTTTTTCTAAAAATATTACAAGTTGATTAGCAATCCGCATTGAAAAAATTAAAGGTAACCATAAGGCACATATTCTGTTAGGAACCAAAATTCACCTCCTTTTCCAATTTCTCATTTTCACTCAAGATTATTATAGACCTATGACAGAAAAGAAAACTACAATTTTTAGCTCATGTTCTAGAAATTTTCCACTCCTCTAGACATGCCACAGTTTCTTCCAAATGCCTTCTATCTAAAAGTATTAAATAGGAAATGCAAAACCTACTGACAGGACAGCCGGATGTGAACTCTTGTAGAGATTTCAAATATGGTTAGCAAAAGACACACACACACACACACACACACACGCACGCGCGCCTATGTCCATAAGGGCTCCATGCAGCAATACATTTATTTTCTACCAATAAATTTACTTTCTACCAAAGCTGAAGTGCTCACTCATCTTACAAAATAAACCTTGAAAAAAGACAGAAATGCTTTAAAATACACATTTAATATTCCAGATGTCTTGAAAGGGAAAAATGATTAAAATATTCTGTCTACGTTTTATAGAATATTTCTTGGCATCTAGAAAACTAAGGAGGAAAAAAAGGAAAATTTACGAAAAAAGTAAAATTGTGAGTAAAAACAATTAGATGAAACTTAATTGTAGAGCAACTAGTTTCATGTGTTTTGTACTCTTGCCTAAAAAAATGTACCAAAGGATGAAAATTCTTGAAAATAAATTGTACTCAGGGTATTTGTGTTCTAATACTAAAAATATAATTGTGATGGCCTAGTACCTAAATATTCAGCCACTCTATTTTAAAATGTCATTGGAGAGTTCCCACTTTTTATACTCTAAAATTATAGATGGAAATTAAACCCACTTGGGCAAAGTCTCTAAGCAAATCATTTAGTAATGCATATGAACATTAAGTGGCCCTAGGAGAAACTTTAACCTCTTCCTGAGTTAAATTCCACACGACATTAAATCTATGGGCTTTTCCTTAGCTTCCTTTAACATTGACACTAAACTTAAGTGGAGTCCAGTGGGGAAGAGTCCTAAGTGGGACAGACTTAGGCTTCAGCCCCACAGCTATTTCTTTCTAAAGGTGAAACCTGAGGTACGTTATTCACTCCATCCTTAAAATGAATAGAGATACTGACATAATCTTCCTTCAGTTGTTAAGAAAATTAAAGGAAATAATGCATATACAGTGACAACATAGTCTGGGCCGTACAAACTCTATGTTTAATACATGATAATTATTATTTTAAGTTACTCAAACATTATTAAATGGAGTATAGCTTCAAAATTGATTTTTTGGAAAAAGTATTCAATGGTCTCGTCTGGAATAACTAGATGTTCGCCATTGCTTCTTCCGAAGCTCCTAGGTTAAAAACACTAATAACTCTATAGAAACACTTACATGAAAAAAATTAAGTGGCTTTAATGTTAGTATTTTCTCAAATTAGAACTGAAAAAACATAAGACTCCCTAGCAAATAACTGCACTTACCTATGACATAATTTTATGAATAACATATAAAACTAAAGAGCTTAACATTTAGTTGAGAAAAATAAATGCGAGAACATAATTTGTTTCTCCAATGCTACTTTTAAGAAAATTTTTTTGCCAAACTTAAGTTAGAGATATGGGGGATGATTCTTTTTCAAAATATCAAAAGATAACATAAAACTGACAACACGTGTGAGAAAACATAATTAATTACCTACAATGAAAACCATAGCAATATTTCATAGTAACCTTAATTCTAAACTGGAGAATGGTTTTAATACTAGACAAAAGAATGCTTTAACACTCTGCTAGAGATCTGGGGACTAAAATTGGTCTGTTTTAGCTCCTACCCAAGGGGCTCACTTGAGGAAAATATGCAAGGAAGGCTGAAGCCTGGGCCTCAAGGAGGGCGATGCAGCAAGTCCATGAGCAGTGTAACATTTGGGGAGATTTGCAGGGTGCCTCAAACAAAATAGAGTAAAAAATTGCAGGCCCTGAATGATCCAGAAAAAACAATGCATTCCTATGTTTTTAAGTTTACTATTAAAACATCCCTTTTTCTTTCTCTCCAGTGCTTTTTAAATTTCTTAAGTCGTGAGAGTTAATCACCTTAAAACCAGAGTTACAAGGAGTGTAACTAATTTCCTGTCTAGAAAGGGATGGTCGTTAACTTACATGGAAATCTGCTAAAATTATCAGTAGGAAGAACACAGAAGTAACTCACATAAAGTATAATGTTAGATATTTTTCCTGCTCTTTGATCCTAATTTTATACAGTTTTAGTTACACTGTTTGCATAATTTGACCTGGATACACTACTCATTTCTGGAAAGTACTTAAAGAAGGAAACTATTCAATCTGAGAATCTGATAATCTGCTCTCCTTGTGAGAATAAAGAATGCTTAGAGTTGAAAGATTTTTCAGCTCATTAATGAATTTCTCTGCCTTGATTCCTCCCCCCGCCACCGTACCCCACCCCCAGTTTAAAACCCAGGGTTATTAGCTTGAGCCAGTCCCAAAGCTGGGGATGACCCCGGGAGGTCTGGACTCCCGGTCCAATGCCCTTTCCACTACTTCAACAATCCACAAATGGTTCTGTTCAAATCACTAATTAATATTCATGTAAAATATGAGGATTCTTTTTTTTTTAATGTTTTATTTATTCATGAAAGAGAGTGAGAAAGAGAGACAGAGCATGAGCAGGGGAGGGACAAGGGAGAGAGGGACACAGAATCCAAAGCTGGCTTCAGGCTCTGAGCTGTCAGCACAGAGCCCAACGTGTGGCTCGAACTCACATGGAATCATGACCTGAGCCAAAGTCGGATGCTTAACCGATGAGCCACCCAGGCACCCCAAGGACTCTTAAAGTCTATAAAAATCGCTGTTTTATTGTTCCAATTCCCACTTACCGGATTAAAGAAATGACGATCAAAGTTTGTAATTATATGATTCTCAAGGTAAACTACTGAAATTTACTCTCCAAAAGGGAAAGAAATATGCACTATTTTCTTTAAATTTTTATGAAGTGACCCACATTTCCAAGTGCCCCAGGGATGTTAAATAACCTGCAATTCATTGAACTGCCTCTCACAACAACAACAAAGGGTCACCACTGAACGCCAATAGCATCCCTTTTGAGATGCACTGGCTCGGACAAAGAAAAAATGAATATACTATAATAATATTTTGTTAAATGAGACTGGGGAGATTTGGAGTACCTCCAAGTGATACCCTCACATAATTTCTACTGTGATGTTACAGTGATCAGTTCTCTTGGATCTGGTATGGAAAGGAAATGAACGCTCTGCCTGAAGTTGCTTAGTATTTCCAAGTTTTCTCCAGCTATGAAACCATCTGAGAAGTTTACGGGGACCAAATATAAATAAAATGCAGAATTGCTTCAGATTGCTTTACATTCACATTTGATGGAGAGCTAAAAGAAACAAGTTTTGTAATTTTCCATGCATTTGCAATCACACGTATGAAAAATGTTCCTTAAAGGAAAACCTACTTATATCTGAAAGAAAACATAGTAACTGGCATCTATGCTGTAAATGTGTAAATGATTTGTTTCGCAGCTGACATATGGGAAAGACTGTATTAGATTGTCATTTTTCAATGTGAGGTATGAGAAGACCTGAGAATCCAAAACAAATACGTTTTAAAGATCTGTAATTTTTCTATGAAAATGTTCTGATTTTGTGTTTTCACACTGATGACAATTAAAACCAAAAGAAAGGTGAAAGAAGTGTACTTTAAAATACTGGGATGATCACCTTCAAACCAAGTACTAGCCTGTAATTTTAGCACTCAGCTTTGTACCTCTGTTTACAATCACACGAACGGCTCAATGGTTCTAGGATAAAGAAAAAAATAAAAAAGAGATAAATTTAATATGCAAATGTGCTTTCAAACCAAGTAAAAAAAACAAAAGCTGTGCTATAACAATAAAAGCTTCATGACGGTTTAGATCCAGTAGGAGAAGTGAATCATCATTAGGCCAACTGTGGCAAAGGTGAACTGACCTCACCAAACTCTTTATTGAGCAGGCAGGGTCATATGCAGTCTACAAGAGTGATGTAATAAATACTGTCAATCTGCATCTGGCTAGAGTTTTACCATTTTTATTCAGAGTTAACTTATAAATTTATTTTGGCATTACAATTGGAAAAATGCTATAATTATGATTAAATTATAACCACTCTTAGGAATTCCATATTTAACCAACATTAAATAAAAGGAAGCCCAACATTAGATATGGGAGATACCTAGAATTTCTGGGTATGCTTATATCACTGTCTTTTGGGAATTCCGTCTCCCTCAGTGGCATATCACATTATCGGTTACCTACTCCAAGAAAGGAGTTGGACAACCCTATTCTTCTGGACACTGACTGGACCAGAGCAGACACATGATGCAAGTAAGGCCAGAATAATTTTGAGAGGACTGACACAGATAACACGGTACTTCTCTAATATCAGGATTTTAAGACCCACAAAAAGTTCCCATGAAAAAGCTTCCAGCACATACAGAAAGCATAAAGAATAAAGCCAACACAGCACAGGGCCAAAAAATGGATGGATGAATAAATGGAAGGATGGACAGATAGAAAGAATGACAGAAGAATGGATGGATGGATAATGGATGGATGGATGGATGGATGGGATGGAGAGATGAATGAAGAACAAAAAGATAAAACAGATATACATACAAATAGAATCTCGATAATCTTTGATCATCTGAATTTCACAGACAAACCAATTTCCAGGCAGGTAATTATGTAAGCCAATTTTGTATAAATTCAGGTAAGGTTTATATCACTTATGACCATAAGTTTTCCAAATAATATACTACAGATCAATAAGGATATCTTTCTTATCAGGGGAATACTACTTATGTTTGAGAAACACTGGATTAAACAATCCCTTCTGAATCTAAAATTCAAAAATCCTGTCCTTGTGTGTGCGTGCGTGTGTGTTTTAATTACTTCATCAGCTTAAAAGGTCAGGATTTCTTATTTCTCTTCTTATAATCTCAGCATAGGTATTCAACAGAGAGTAGAAATAATGATTTCTACTATTTTTTTATAGTTATCATTAGAGATATATTAGATGGAGATCTTTTTTTCTCTCATGTTTAGATTTAATAAAATTATTCAGAGAAGATAATTTCCAAAAGGTTGATTTTACAATTCAAAATCAAGAGGAAAGTCTTGAAGAATATGGAAGCTAACAATGGCACATAGCACTTTAAAAAGCATGCTCTATACAAATTATAAAACAGAAAAATAAATAAATATCTTTAAAGGCTTTTTATTTAGTTTTTTAATGTTTTTATTTATTTATGTTTGAGAAAGAGACCGTGCACACAAGCAGGGATTGGGAAGAGAGAGAGGGAGAGAGAGGGAGAGAATCTCACAAATTGTGAGATCATGACCGGAGCCAAAATCAAGAATCAGATGCTTAACCGACTGAGCCACCCCAGTGTTTCAAAAAGATTTTTAGAATACTTATCAAAATGCTTCCTAAGAGCTTAATATTCAGTTTGCTTTACCTGCCTTAAACATTTGGTTGGCAATATGTATAATTTCCCACCAGTTAGAGAAAATAAACACAATACTTACATCATGAAAAATATATATAATTCCAAATAAAATGAAAATACCAAGTCAGTAAATAAGATTACAGAGCTAAATATCAGATGAATGACTCATGTGGAAAGACTTTCTTCAATTTTTATGCCTAGGTATGTAGCTCCCAGGCACTTTTTACTGAGAACCTGATATAACAGATATTTCCAAGACCACATCAATCAGCCGTAAACACTGGTCAACGGAATCTACATCTGTCCAGCTAAACTAATTTCATAGGAAGTCCTGCAAAGTCAGGAGCTAGTCTGCATCCTAAATTCAGAAATTAGTCATTTTTCAACCCTCCACCATCAATCAACTCAGTGATTTATTTAATTGCCCTAAGTCCTTACCAAAGGCTTTCATCCTAGGAAGAGGTTTTTATCCTACAATCAGCTCTGAGAACAAAGAACAAATCTAACTCAACATAACGGTTACAGGTTTAATAAATTATTAACTTGAAAAGTGTTTTGGGGATAAACTAATAAACACCAAGCAGATCTGCGTAGCCTTTTCAATGACGGAAAAAACCTTTCCTGAACATTATTACAATGCACTGGGAGGTTCAAACAAAGTTCTAAGTTAATTTGTTTTTTTAAATCTAAAGGAAAAGAAGCATATTACTAACATGCCTTCCCTGTAATCAGATAAGGATGAAACTTTACCTATACCACTTGAAAGCTAGTTTCAGATATTTTAAATATTTAGGTGGAATTACTTAAAAAGAAAATTTTATCGTACAACATACTCAAAATGCTAAATATTGCATGAGGTGTTGAAAACGAAACTTTACCTATACCACTTGAAAGCTAGTTTCAGATATTTTAAATATTTAGGTGGAATTACTTAAAAAGAAAATTTTATCGTACAACATACTCAAAATGCTAAATATTGCATGAGGTGTTGAAAACGTGATCCTAGTGAAAATATTAGTGATTTCTACAGAAAAAAAAAAAAGCTACTGAATTATACTATATGCCTATTTAACTTTTTGTTAGCCAAACAGGTTTATTTCAAGATATCCATCTATGACTAACTGACACTCCATTAATTCTATCACATTTTTAGGACTCATGACCTTGTACTGTAGGCTCTAGAACAGATCCCTTGTATTGTAGGCTCTAAAATGGATCTGATTTTGATACCTTGAAAATGCTAGAGATAGAAGGACAATGAAAAACATCATTTCAGGGGCTCTTACAGCTTCTTCTAGGAGGAAAGAATTCGATATACATAAAAGAGTACTTTTAGGGCCCTAAAAAGCAGTTTAGAGCTGGCTATATGAACCCTGGTAATAAACAATACAAAAAGAAAAGGCCATTACTGCATCAGAATTACCATCATAAAAATATTATAAATAATATTAAAGTCAGACTGAGTCAATAACCACAGAGTTTTATTATATCCAACACTAGCAACAGCTTAATCAAATATACTTAACAAATCAGTTGTCTGAAAATTGAAAATTATATTCCCATGTAATTACAGAAACAATTAGTAAAAGTAGATAGCAATATTTATTTTATATCCATCATCTGATTTTAATATAAATATCTTGCAAATAAAAATATTAAGCTTTCAGAGATGAGAAAAAATTATAAAGGAAAGAATGTCAAGTAATTCAGCACAGCTTTGCAGTGTCAAATAAAATGTCTATCACAGAAAGCTACATGAGAGTGTAAAACTTCTGTTTCTGGACTTTGATCCAAGCGGTCATAAAAACTTGTCCTCACTTAGTAACTCCTATTTCCATTATATGCCAAATATTCTCAAGCCTTTGCCTAGTACAAAACAGAGCAATAAAAAGTCAATCATGTTACTCCTACCATACTAAGTAAGCTATAACATCACCCACAATGGCAGACATGATTAGTAACTAATGAAAAGTAACATTATCTTAATATGCTGTCAAGAATAACAACAGCTGTTTAAGTGGCATTAGCACCCAGAAGACTTCATTTGCAAATGCATGAAGATTAGAGCCCTTAATTAATACAGTATCTGAGGTGGGTAGAACTTCAAAGTTGTCTAGGATAGTGAGGGTGGAAATTTTCCATATGTTGTACTTTACTAGTCTCGAATTAATTTTTATGCCAATAGATTATGTTATGAATTGTTCAACTAACACTCTCAAATTCACATAAACAGTCTGTGATTACTAAAAAGCATCTGTGCTACAAGCTTGTAGCTTTTAACTGGGTGCTCAGCTCTGTATTTGAAGACACTTATAGGAAACAATCTAATACAGCAGCAGAATTGCTTTCAAGGTCAACTGAACTCACAGGTTCTTAAATGAGAATTTAGGAATGCCAGAACCTTCATTCTGTTCATTGACTACTATTAAGTACAGATCATTGTCTGGAGATAGGATAAAGAAGCATGCATGAATGTCAAATGACAACAATCAAATCAAATAAGGCAGAAACAATTCCATCAACATGCCTGTTTACAGGCACAGATGACCAATCTAAGTGAATCCAAATTTATTTTAAATTTTAAAGTATGTTAAATGTTTCTACAGACCTGTCTGTTTCATAGGTTTTCTGAATCACTTACAGTATTCACTGTACACTTACAAGTGTAAAAAAAGAAAAAAAGAGAGTAATGTGAGCTCCTGTTTAAAAAAACATCTTAGCTGTAAAGTTAAAATGTCTGCAATAAGTTTTTACCACAACCATAAGAATCACAGGAGGTTTAAAGTTTGGCATTTTTATAATCAACTACTGTCTAATCTCTCAATCTCAAATCTCCAGTTAAGGCCATCAAATATAAGACCGCACTAGAAATTTAGACTACACACAGCTCTCAGATTATATTCTTTAAACTGACAACTTTCAGCACTTCATAACTCCTAAAATTGAGGGCCTGTACTACTCTTAAACATTTTATACTTTCGTTTTCCAACTCATACTCAACATAAGCTCTTATAAACATATAAGAATATGTATATACAACACATACATATAAGAGAAAGTGGTCAGCCTGTTGTCAATATCAACTATAATACAAAACACTAACTAAAAAAATCTTTATATAGAGTCTCAGATGATGTAAATTTTACACGGAGCAGTGTAACTTTGAGAAATTAGGGTTTTAATCGTTTGCTACTTGGGAGAAAAAATAATGGGAAAAGAAACGGAAACTTAACTCTTCCCATTTATTTTCCAATAAAATGTTACTCTCAAAGTTTTGGCAGGCTCTGAGTGAAGTGTTCTTACCTACCACTATTTACAAAGAACCACCAAACAATCCCAAATTTCTGTCTTTAAATGGAGAGATGGGAAAAAAGAAAAAGACAATGTATGCTGATTTATAAGACAAATCACTTTTTTCTTTCAACTCTTAACAATATGCCCAAAAAATACCTCCCAAGAACACCCTAACATAAAAAAAAAAAAAAAAAGAAAAGAAAAGAAATCAGCCCATTTCTCCTGCTCACTCCCTGTTCAATGAGGGCAGAAAGGTGGAAATGTTCAAGGGTGAAAAGAAACTAGAGGCAGATGGCCTTGGAGTAGCAGGTGACCGCGGAAAACTGTCGGCCCACAGCAATCGGTAATTCCAGATCTAGATGGCCTTAGTGCCTAACCCGAAACTCGCAGAAAAGTGTCTTTTGAAAAGAAACCACTTCCTTTTCAGGGTTTATCCTCTGCTTGCTTGAGATTTAGGATTCTGAAGGAAGAAGGCCAAACTTGAAAAGGAGGGTGGAGTAATTAAACAGAGGAGGTAAGATCTGCCCTACGCTGTCGCCTCTATCAAAAGCCCCCAAAAGTGAATAAATCGATACAAACTCGTTAGGAAAAACAGCCTTAAAAAAGAGTCCCTTCTAAGATCCCCAGGTAATACACCGCAGGAGAATAAAGGAAAACAAAAACGTCAGAGTCCATTTTCAATGAAGCATCTCCCAGCCGGTGTAACCCGGGCGCCACCACCCACCCAGCACCCGGCCCCGCGCCCCCGCGCCCCCAGGGAAGGTGGGAAGGTAGGGGATGCTGAAGAACTACCTTGTTTTGTCTCCAAAGGGCAACATAGCAAACATGGGAAGTTCGAAGTGCCGACCATACGGGATCCACAGACTCCGGATTCCAGAAGGCGCCGGAGGGCGACGACGCGCCCAGGTGAGGCTGTGACTCCAAGCCCGCTCCCCTACCGACCCCGCCACCGCGCCGCTGCCAGCCGCCGCCCGCTCGTCCCGCGCTGAGCCGCCCCCTGGCGGGGAGCGCCCGGCACAGCGGAGACGGAGCGCGGGCGGGCGGGACCCCAGCGCGGCGCCCCGGCCGGCCGCTCCACCATCACCGCCGCGAGCGCGTCTCGGTGGCGGCCGAGGCGGCCAGCGCCCGCAGCCCGACGGCCGCTGCCTGGACGCGGCGGCGGCGGCGGACTCGGGACCCTTCTCCGAAGAGATGCGCCCTGGAGTCGGCCCCAGTCCGCTTCCCACCTACTCCTCGGGCTTTGAGGGATCCGCCCGCTACGCACTCTCCTCTCCACCTCCTCCTTCCTGGGCTTCGGCCCCAATGCCTTCCCAACTCTAAGGCGAGCGTTTCCCACGCGCGCCCCAACGGCCCCCAGGACAGCCGCCTCCCAAAGGACAGGCGCCCTCCTTCCAGTTCTCCGCAGCGGCCGCCCGGCGCTTGGCTCTCGCCCAGGAGGAGCTGGCCTTTGGGGTCGGCTGGGGCCGCGCGGGACCCGCCAGCCCCGGTTGTCCGCTCCCGCCGCGCCTCCCCCGCGCCCTTTGTGTGCGCGCCGCGAGCCCCTCTGCGGAGCCCTTTCGGCGGCGCCGCCTTGGGGGCAGAGGAGAGTGAAAGGAAGCGCGCGGGCCAAGCTAGGGACTGGAAGGGGGCAAAAGGCGACAGCACTTACTCTGGGAAGATTCCGGCATGTTGCAGCCTTTGGGCTCCTCGTGGTCTCGCCCCTACCCCGGCTTCCCCGCCCCGCCAAGGGCCGGGGCCAGGGGGAACGGGGGAGGAGCGGAGCTGCTGGGACCGAGTTGGAAACGCTGCTTCCGGAGCTGCAGGGAAGGGGCTCACAAACTGTTTTGGTTTCGCTAAGGAGATTTAGGGGGACCGAGAGCCTAGAGAAGGGCTGGAGGAAGGCCCGTGAGCGCGGGTGCATGTAAATAATCTTGCTTTCAGGGAATATCAGGGCAGCCGGGGTGTGTGTTTGGGGGGGCGGAAGGGGTCCACAAGGACTTATTTGTATTTGAACTTTGCGAGCAAGTTGGATCGAATCCCATGCTTGCGCTTTTCGACTGTACTTGCCATAAAGTCGAGGTCTCTATACCCTAACAGGACCAAGGACCTACTTCAAAAGCAAACGGCCTGAGAACGGAGGTTGTTGAATGGCGAAGGCAGGGGAAAAAATCAATAGGGGAGAAAGATGAGCCCCCAGGTCACTCTCAGCGCCCCGGCTGGGTCTTCCAGGGGGTCCTCTTCTTACCTTGTGGCTTTCCTAACAAAGTAAGAGAAGGTAAAGTCCCAGTGATCATCCAGCCACGCTTCCACCGAATCCTGGTCCCGCTGCCGCTGCGACCCCCCGGAGCCCGGGCTGGCCCGCTCCATGATCCGCGCCCCGAGTCTCCGCAGCTGGTTTGTGCTGTTTTCCACCCCAGCTGGGGTCCCTCCCTCGGAGGAGCAGGACTCTGCCCCGAGACCCTCCCCCTCCGCCTTGCTCCGGTCCGGCTGGCTTTCGGCGAAGCGGCTCAGGCTCCTGGCCAGCCTCGTGCCGCGCCCCTCCTCTCCCGGTCCTCACCGCTCCCAGGTGTGGCGGGTGGGGCAGGCGCGGCAGCCGCTTGCCCTCCGTAGGGTCCGCTGGAGACCAGGGCTCGCAGTGTCTCGGGTCCCCAGATTCCGAGGCGGCGGCGGAGGCGAGCGGCGAGCTCTCCGGAAGCTAAGTGGCCCCGGCTGGAAGGAGGCCACGCCGCCGCTGGGGTGCGCTGTGTGCTGAGCGGGATCCCGGGGAGCGCTCGAAGGTGGCTGGGTGTGTTCGCAGATGCCCCACTGTCAGAAAGGGAGAGTCGTGGTGTGTGCGCCCGTCCTAAATCCTGAAAGCTGGGGCTCGGGGGAGTTTTCACGGAAAGTAAGGTGCTGCTCCCCCGGGCCCTTTTCCTCTGGACTGACCGAACAATGCTGCCTGGGAGGAGCCGGGACCATCGACCTTCCTCCGAGCCCCGCCAGCCCCAGGGGGCTCTCAGCACCCCAGCAACCGTACGGGTTAAGGAGAGTTGGGGCGTGTGCCACAGATTTGCGGGTCCAACAAAGCCATTCCCGTGTTTAAAATGTTAATATTAACGACAGTAATAGTTATAAATTAGGTGTCTGCATCAAACGTTCCCTTTTCATGGCTGGAACAAGATTTCCTGGGAAAAAGAAAAGGTAAACTGAAATAATTATGATGGTTTGTGTATGAAGTCAGAGAACAAGGGCACCTCTGTACAATGAGGTTAACTTGAGAACGCAGGCACTACGCGGGTACAGCGCAGAGCAGCCGGTTAGCACAGGTTTAAGTTAATTCGTCATATTTAAATGGAGTTAACACACTGGCTCGCCCCCCCAACCCCCCTTCCCGCAAAAGTATCTGTTTAACCAAAGGGCTCAGCCTTCCTATCCCAATCATCCTTTACAAAAAGGAATTGGTGTCTTCCTTTTGCTTTGTTCTGGTCTCCATCTTCTTGTCCCGCAATTTGCAGTTTTAATATAGTTATTTTGCAGTGACCTAATTTCGGAGCAGAATTAAATCTGGAGTTGTATGTTTCACAACGTGTGAAGGACACCATTAGCAGTGATATACCCAAAGTGATTGAGCTGACATACTTTTAACAAAGTCCTTTCGAAATACTCTTGGCAAGAATGTAAGACATTACTCACTACATAGAAATGCATCATTAAATTGATAATGTAAGAACTTTAGAAAATGTCTTCCAATCCCCCCAATGCAATGGTTTATCCTTCCTGCATTAAATAGTTGACTGTTGTAATTTCAGTTTCTGAAACTTCGCCGTTGTATGCAAGTAGCCACAAACCAATAAAAAGTAAGCAAGGCAGTAGAATGTGACATAATGCATGATAAATTATGTCAGATTTTAAAATGTGGGCTCTAATTTCTTAGTATGATCATGATGCGTGATTACAGTCCTTGTGAACTATATACTGTCCTCAGTGCTCAGTTTTTCAATGTGGAAATCCATGCATTTCTCCTAACAGGCGGTCAATTATAATTTAAAACTCTGCTTGCCTATGAAAGATGGAGTGAATTTTGGTCTTGAATTGTTTGCTTCAGTTGGTTGTCTTGATTAAATAAACACTATCTTAATGTCCATTTTTTCTTAAAACCTGAAAGGGTTAAATTATTAGAACCCAGGAAGTTTTCTGAAAAGTTACTGCAAAAAAAAAAAAAAAAAAAAAAGGCAACCCATGAATTCTCCCATCAGCGAGTCTGAATTCTCTGTGGTGTACGTGGTAGATTGGGGGTTATTGTGAAGGCCAGTTATTTGAAGTGAAAGTTTCACAAGGGATTGGAAGATGAGGTATTTCAGACTGCCCTAGTCTCCAGAAATATCAGATAAAATTTGTAACAAAACCTCTGTAACTTTAAAGTTCTTTTTTTTTTAAATATTTTTTTTTTCTAGGATAGAGAGAGACAGCGTGAACAGGGAAGGGTCAGAGTGAGAGGGAGTCACAGACTGAAACAGGCTCCAGGCTCTGAGCTGGCAGTCAGCACAGAGCCCGACGCAGGGCCTGAACCCACGAACCGTGAGATCATGACCTAAGCGAAAGTCGGATGTTTAACCGACTAAGCCACCCAGGCGCCCCTGTAACTTTAAAGTTCTTAAAGGCGAGCATATTTTGCACCGACCTCACCCTGACCTCTTGTTTCCCAACTCCATTTTATTCTTTATCCCTATTTGTTAGATTACTTAATGTTTTAACTTACTGGTATGGATTGTACTAAGCATCTCCAATCTTGTCAAATGAGTTGAATATTGAGTAAATAACAAACATTACCAGGAAATAACTTCAAAAATGCTGTTAATGATATTTACAACAAATAAATGTGCAATGATTTAACAGAAAGCCCTTCAGTTCCCATTATACTGGAATAAAGACCAAACTTTCTAATGTGGCTTACAAAGTTCTACATGATTTGGCTTTAACCCACCTCTACTGGTGAAGGTTTTGATCATGCAACCAGAAAAAATAACAAAATCTTTGATGATCAAATTCCCTTAAAAAAAAAAGAATATGAATTATAAAAGTAATGGGAAACTTTCCTGTCTTGCTTTTTCTCCTCCAGATGCCACACAGTATATTCTGTCCCCTTGCAGCAATCTATATTCCAGGCTTGAGAAAATATATTTGCACTTATAATGATATTCAGTTTTCTTACTGTTGAAGGGGAAAGACTAGAACATACATTGTAGTGTTCAAATAGAATTTGAGGTTAAAAATTAAATACGAAGGGGTGTGTAGGTGTGTATCATGCACACATGTATCATGCAGGGAAATCCCACATGATGAAGAAGTACAGGCAGTTTCTGAGAACTGTGGGTATCCTCTAGCTGACAGCCTACAAGGAGCTCTAGTCAGCAAAAAAAGGAATCCCACAGTCTTCACAATACAACGAACAAAATTCTGCTAACAAGCTTTTTGAGCACAGAAGCAGATATTTCCCCAGTCAAGCCTCAGATGTGACCACAGTCCCAGCCAATGTATAGATTTGCAGCCTTATAAGATGCTAAGAAGACATCTTCATAATTGTCATCTTAGTAATAATGAGCCCTACAATCCACATAGTATATTTATCCATTTATTCTAGTCTTTTAAAAGTTTTCCCAGTAATGTATTCCAGTTTTTAGTGCATTTGTTTTACACATATTTTGTTAAATATATCTCTATCTACTTTGGCTCTCTCACTGGGAGGTACTCAAAGCAATAACATTTCAATAGCAATGAGTACACTAAGTACCCAGACTTTGGCTTCTAAATGCCATTCTCCCCTTTAACAGGAACCAGGAGTCTTTGGAGAAAAAATTCCAGGTCTAGGACAGGAAACCCATAAAATATGCCTGGAAAATCTTGTTGTGCTAGAAAAATAGAAAGGCTTAAAATGATGGCAATATATTGGACAGAGGATGTATCTGAAGGGAGCTTCCAATGAACATATCTGGATCAATTTGAATATCAAAACATAAAGTAATAGCAAATTGTAACCACTGACTAAGAAACTGTGATTTCACTCTGATATAAATAAATCACTAGATAAGTAAGTCAATAAGAAAGAAGAGAATGACAACTAATAAATACAAAAGGAATTATGTAGTTAGAAAATCATCAGTGGTTGCTAAAATCAATGAATGAGAGTTTGATGATGAATAGGATATTTACATAGTCTTAAAGGATCTCCTCACAAGTCTTTTATTAGTAATCATGGGAAAATAGTATCTTTACAATGGAAAGACTTGTGGATCTAACCACGTGATCAATTACTTATGTATACAATAATACACTTCTATGTATAAAACATATACACCTTTTGAAAGGATATGCTGAGAAGGATACAACATCACTTCTGTGTTACTCCTGAATCTGAATCTAATCATGAGGATGAGACTGAGGGATTTCCAAACAAACACACCCAGATTGAGAGACTTTACAGAATAACTGGCCTGCATGCTTCCAAGTTTTCAAGGTCAAGAAAGACAAAGACTGAGGACCTTAGTTATTTGTTACTTTGTAACAATATTACCACAATATTATTGGCTTGAAGAAACACATATTTGTTATCTCCCAGTTTTTGTGAATAAGGAGTCTAGGCTCTGCCAAACTGTGTCTTCTGCTCAGAGGAGGTCTCATAGGTAATCAGGTATCAGCCAGAGCTGCATTCTCCTCTGAGGGTCAACAGGAGAAGGATCTGCTTCCAAGTACACTCAGGCCTTTGGCAGAATTCAGTTCATTGTGATTGTAGAACTGAGAGATTCTTTTTCTTGCTGAGTTCTGGCTAGAGACCCTTATAGGCTCTTGGCTGGAAGCCCCTTTCTCCCTCTAGAAGCCACCTTCTTTCCCTTGCTTTCATTATCCCAACATGCCTTTCTACTTCCTCAGAGCCAGCAAGAGAGAGAGAGACTCTGGCTAGACAGGCACTATAGTCTTATTATATACACACCCACACAATCACGGACACACAATCACTCACACCTCATCACTTTCGCCTTATTCTGTTTCTTGTGACCAAGTCAAGGTTCTGCCCTCGGACAAAGGGAGGGGAATCACAACAGGGTGTGAACACCAGAAGGGAGATCCACGGAGGCTACTGCAGGACTTCTTCTAGAATAACACTGTGTAATAAAGCATAGTGACTGTGATGTAGCATGTATTCAGTAGATATTTGTGGGGCAATTTGAAGAAAAGTTTTCTTAGAATACTTTGGCAGTGCTTTTGTGTATTGTATGTAAATAAGTTAGCAATTGATCTTTGAGGAAGGTCATTTCTTTTAGTGGTCTTTGAAAGTCTTTTCATACTTCATAAAATCACCTCTTACACTTAGCAGCACTAGGCTCATGTGAAACAGCAGTTTTCTGAGGACAGTTTTAGAGTACATGCTTCAAGTTGTTGCACAGCCTCGAACAGGGACCAGCCTATTATCTTAAATTCGTGAATTTAAATAGGATCATAATTCTCCATTTCAAAGACAGAGCCAAACTATGAAAAATAAAGCTGTGTAATAGTGCAATCACTCCAATCAGTACATGGCATTTTCTTTCCCAAATCAAACATACGGTTTTCTACCCAAGGCTCTGTAGCAGCCAAGAATTCAGCTTGGTATACGAAGGCTGATCCATGTAAAAAGAAATTACATAGAAGATGGTGAGCAGCTGTTTGGGGTTTTTTTTGTTTTTGTTTTTGTTTTGTTGTTGTTGTTGTTTTTTATCAGTGAAGGTCACACATAGAGCAAATGGACTTACATCAAAACGGGGGATTTTGGACAGATACTGGCCACACTTTCCTGACAGAGGGATGCAATGCAGATGGATTTACGATGAAAAACAACTGTGGGATTTTCCTCTGGAGACTTTTACAAATGGAGTGGACAACCATCTGTTGATAATGCTTTGAAGTCCTGTATCAAAGACAGATCGACCTCGGGAGCTCTTCAGGTTCCTTACCACCCTTTTCAGCTGCATATGGACAATATCTTAAACAGAGCAATTATGTGGTTTTCATTGGCAAATGATATTAACTGCTCACAGAAACAGAACATATAACATAAAACATTCATGCTCAGAACAAATCTCTGCACTTCCTGTCCACTTTCCTACTGAAAAAGAAATTCCATTCTCTAGAGAAAATATCCCTCACTAGTCAGAGTGACTAAAAATAAAATAATTAGTTTAGAAAGAAATAGCAAGGAGTGAAACACTTTTAAGTCAACTACATCCAGGTGTGACACACTTAACTAAAAACCAGTTTAAAAGTAGGTCATTTAAAATAGACTTTTTTAAAGTTGAAGGAACAAAAATGTGTATTTTTAAAAGAAAATCTAGAGAAATAGGTTTATTGATCTTGTATTTCTCTTCTAGAGAATCACTTCTCTCTTTTTTTTAAACATATTCTAGGTAAAAATTTTTTGGTTGATGTTGAGAGCCTTATTTTATTTATTTATTTATTTTTTGTGTGTGTGTTAGCCTGCTTTGAGGGATTTTGACATATTTAATGATGCATTTTTTTTTTTTACAAATAGTTTATTGTCAAATTAGTTTCCACATAACACCCAGTGCTCATCCCCACAAGTGTCCTCCTCCATGCCCGTCCCTCCCTCCCCCCACATCCATCAGTCCTCAGTTTTTGTCAGCATTCAAGAGTCTCTCATGGTTTGCCTCTCTCCTTTTCCCCCACCATTTCCGCCCTTCTTCTCCCCCTTGGTCCTCTGTTAAGTTCCTCCTAATCCTCCTATACGTGCAAACATATGATATTTGTCCTTCTCTGCCTGACTTATTTCGCTCAGCATAACACCCTCAAGGTCCATCCATGTTGCTACGCATGGCCAGATTTCATTGTTTCTCATTGCCATGTAGTATTCCATGGTATACATAAACCACATCTTCTTGATCCATTCATCTGTTGATGGACACTTAGGCTCTTTCCATGTTTTAGCTATTGTGGAGAGTGCTGCTATGAACATTGGGGTACATGTGCTCCTATGCCTCAGCATTTCTGTATCCTTGGGTAAATTCCTAGCAGTGCTATTGCTGGGTCCTAGGGGAGTTCTATTGTTAGTTTCCTTAGGAACCTCCACACTGTTTTCCAGAGGGGCTGTACCAGTTTACATTCCCACCAACAGTGTAGGAGGGTGCCCGTTTCTCCACATCCTCGCCAGCATCTAGAGTTCTCTGATTGGAGAGCCTTATTTTAAAGATCTCAGACATCTTTATAGACACCGCTGTGGAACTTGTCTCCTCCCAAGTATTCAGGAAAAATGTGATTTAATTATCAAGCTAGAGAAAAAGAAGGAGCCTCATGACTAGTGATAAGTTTCATCTTTTAGGAGTAGCCTTTGGGTAAACTTCTTTGAACTAATTCTCTTTTTAAAAAATCAACATTTTTTCAGTTACTAAAAGTAATTTAATAAAACTCAGGCAAGACTCCAAAAGTAGGTATAGTATAAATCGTGCAGAATTTTTCACTCAACTTCGATCCATGCCTTGAAACTGCTACTTTTTTTTTTAAATGAACAAAAGCTGTACAGAAATCTAGACTAAACTAGCAGTTCATTCTGTACAGATACAGTCACAGTGATTCCATTCCTTTCTTAGAGGGAAATTACAATATATGGAAAGGGAATAACTTGCAGCCATACAAATTTAGAAGTTCCAGAATAAAAATTTTCCAGCTATTCTCATAGAAAATGCTGTCTAAATGATAACAGACCCAAGAAGTGTAATCAGTAAGTCAATAGAAAGAAGGAACTACATCCATAGCACAGGCCCCAATTCCTTCAAGTTCATTTGTTTTCATTCTTCTCTGACGATGAAATCACTGAGTGCATCAATTAGAAGCACTGCAGAAACTATTCCATCCTTAGAGTAAGGCCTGCATAATCTCTTTTATGTTAGTGCTATGAATTTGAAAAACATTTCAATAACGTTTTAAAATTCAAGAATTTATCAATGCCAGTGATTTTCTCTTTGCAGTAATTTCCTTGGAAGCTATATATTTTTATAAACTGCATTGCCATTGCTGAAAACATTTTGGTAATCTCTCTTTGGGATACTTTCAGAGTTAGCATTAGTCTTTTTGTGTCTCATCACTAATAGCAATATTTTGGTTTGTTTATTTTATAATGACAGGAAACTTGTTTCTTTGTATATTTTAAACAGCCAAAAGTCTGGGCGCCTGGATGGCTCAGTCGGTTAAGCTTCCGACCTCAGTACAGGTCATGATCTCACAGTGCATGGGTTCGAGCCCTGGCGTCCAGCTCTGTGCTGACAGCTCAGAGCTTCAGATTCTTTGTGTGTGTCTCTCTTTCTGTCCCTCACTCACTTACATTCTGTGTCTCTCTGTCTCTCAAAAATGAGTAGATGTTAACAAAAATTTAAGTGGCCAAAAGTTATTCTTCCTATGATCTGGTGAGAAATGTATTTTTTTTTTTTTTGTAAAATGAGAGAAATGATTAGAGAGTAATGGGATGGATATTTGTTCTCTATATTGGAAGTTTGTATTATCCTTTGCATTTGCTAGCTGTGTGACCAAAGGCAATTTACTCAATTACTCGATGCCTCAGTTCCTTATCTATAACAGGAATCACAACAGCCCACATAGATTTGTTGTGACTATTAAGTGATGTAAAAAATAACAGTAGTAATTAGAGTGCCTGGTACATAGAGCTCAATAATTCCTACTGAGGGAATAACTATATAAAGGGACTTCTGGCCTCAACACCCACCAAACTCCTTTCTCCAAATTGAATACAATATCCAAATCTTACTGAGAATCTATCCTCTGAAGTCAGCTCTCCCTCTCTAGTGTTACTAATTTGTAATTCTCTCTTTTCAACCAGTGGTGGAGTCCTGAAGATTGACCTTGCATCATGCCACTTAAATCCATCCCTTTCCTCCACCCTACTTCTTGTCTTTGTCCATGAACCCATGAATTCTTCAAGTTGCAGGCAGAGTGATCACTCTAAAGGATAAACCTGAAGGGAGCTGCTTCTCACCTAAAACACATTAATGACTCCCCATTGTTGTCTGGGTATGGGATAATCTTCTTGGAAAAACCTATAAGGCCGATTGCAATCTGAACCCGTTTTATTGCAATGGCATCCGTTCCACATTTTTTAAATGTATGATGCACTTGCTTTACCAGGACTTCTCAGCCACCAAAAGTGGCTGAAATGTGCTATGTTACTCTGGCTTTTGGATAACTCCCACTGTTTCCTCTGGATTTAATTTAGAGATCAGGTGCCCCAGAGAGCTCACATTCTCAGGCACCCCTTAGACCCCACCTGCCACCCACAGCTTATTTACGTATCCCTCTTAAGTAATGTTATGGCATCTGCACACTCATTGCACTGTATTGTAATCCCCTTTCTTTGAAATTTATTTCCACATCAGATGTCTCCCTGGAGGACACACACTCTGTCATTGCTGCTAGTCCTAGTGTGCCCTCCAATCTATGTTTATAGATTCCTCAGACCGTAACAGGACTCAGTAATTATTTACTGAATAGATGAATACATAATATTTCTGATGCCTTATTTAGAGTTCTTGTGACTCATTAACAACTTTTATTGTTATTAAGAGTTGTTGTTTTGGGGCGCCTGGGTGGCTTAGTCGGTTAAGCCTCCGACTTTCGCTTGGGTCATGATCTCGCGGTTCGTGGGTTCGAGCCCCGCGTCGGGCTCTGTGCTGACTGCCAGCTCGGAGCCTGGAGCCTGTTTCAGAGTCTGTGACTCCCTCTCTCTCTGACCTCCCCTGCTCACGCTGTCTCTCTCTCTCTCCTAGAAATAAATAATAAAAAAATATTAAAAAAAAAAAAAGAAAAAAAAAGAAATATTAAAAAAAAAAAAAAAGAGTTGTTGGGTTTTTTTTTTAATTCCCAAATTTAAGCTTTCACGGTTACCCTCTCTGCTTGAAAAAAAACCTGTATCTTCCCCCACATAGTTACATAATTCAACCTTTCACTTAATGTATCTCCAATTACATATTCTAGAGAGATCTTCTCAGACTACACGAGTAAATAGGACACACCCATCTCACTGGCAAACGCAGCTTTATTTTTCTTCATAGTATTCATCAATTCTGGACATTATATGCTATGTTTATTATTCACTTGTTTACTTGATCTGCATAAGCTCCATCAAGTTGAATTTGTGTTTTTTTCATTACTGGGTCCCAGCTCCCATAATACTATCTGGCACATAGTGGGTACTTCATGTTAGGTAAAGTATTGAATTCCAGATTATAGGGTCCTTGAGAATAGTAAGTTGTGTGTGCTCCACATCATCTAACCTAAAATGTTACAGTATATAACTGATCAATCAATCACGCTTGTTCTCACTCAAGAAAGCTTATAGCTACCTTTTGGCTCTTTTCAAAGGGGTTAATTTTATTCTTGAGTAACAGGGCACCTCTTGAAACAGATGATACGTACTGGTACCCACTGAAGGGGGTGGGGTTTAAAATTAAGTGAGCCTCTCCAACCTCTGGGAAAGGAGGCAGAAAGGTTTTTTGATCAGATCTTTGTTCTGCTAAGGATCAGCAGAAGTTCTGCCCTTATTGATGTAAATATAGGATAGGAAAGCTTTTCCTGTTTCAAGGGGGAGAGATAGTTGAAACAAAAGACTGCCATTCCCTGAGACCCCCTGTGAGTAAAAAAGTTCACTAGGATGAAATTAGGTTAATTTGCAGAAGAAGTCTGGAACTTCCAGAAGAGAAATTAAAATGTGTGTCATTATTCCCTGTGATTTAGCATTTGGTGTGGGGATGGAGGCACGAGTCTGTCAGGGTGAATGAGGGTGTCCATGATTTAGGCACAGAGATAGACAAGAGCAATAGCTCTGTTATCTCAAGGAAAAATCATCTGCCAAAAGGCAAATGGATTTACCCCAACATTACAGAAGCTTCAGCATCCTCACTTAAAGGACCCCTTCTGAGTCTCTGAGGGGGTTCCTATCAATGTGTCCTAATAGTCATACATATTAACTGATGATTGTGACAACTGACTCTTTCCATCTCAACATTTTCTCCTTGGCCTTCTTCAGTAAAATCTCTGGAGTGGCTGCAGACAATTTTGGGATCCAGCTAAGAGAAGTTGAGTTAGGGAAACATTTAGTTTGGTTTAAGGGGGATATCTTTTATTTAGTTCAAAGTCAATTCCAGGTATTATTAAGTTTTTGCTACTTGCCTTGTTATGAGAATGACTTACACTCGCTCTTCAGAATCACCTGGTCTCAGGACAGGAAGGGTCAGACGTCTTTTTTTTTTTTTAATTTTTTTTTAATGTTTTATATATTTCTAGGAGAGAGTGAGAGAGAGACAGCATGAGCAGGGGAGGGTCAGAGAGAGAGGGAGTCAGACTCCGAAACAGGCTCCAGGCTCTGAGCTGGCAGTCAGCACAGAGCTCGACATGGGGCTCGAACCCACGAACCACGAGATCATGACCTAAGCGAAAGTCGGACGCTTAACCGACTAAGCCACCCAGGCGCCCCAGGAAGGGTCAGAAGTCTTATCGTGATATGAATGTACCCTACATCACCTGTCATCAGAATTATTTGGCTAGTTCAGGAAAACGAACTTTTTCTGATTTCTGATCACCAGAATAGTGTGATAAGACTTAGTTTAAAATGAGACTACAAAATGTTTGAAAATCATTGGACAGATATTCAATGGTTAGCAGAAGATTCTGGAAGAAATATAAGACAAGTGCTATTTTACTAGTATTTGCTGAAGAACGTATTAACTATTTGATTTCTAAGATAAACTGAAAGTAAAGAGAATGTCAGGTATGATTTTTAAGGCCTTCACCTGAGACTCCACCATTCTCTGCCCTCCACACACAGACCCTCTAATCTCTTTTTAAGCAAGTCTCAAAGGTTTGTCCTGGAAGAAGACAAACACAGCATCTAGTGTGGCTAGACTCTTGGGGTACAAGCACATTGCACTCCAAACCTCAGTATACTAGCACATACAAACTGACTCGTTGCTAGCTGCCTTAGTGTAGGAATCACTTGGAAGAATATTTCAATGGGGAGATTCCAACCAGATGTAAGGCTATTTTTCCTGTAGGTTTTGAAAAATTGATGTACCATAAATGGAGGGTGTATTCTGGAAATGAAATTCTAGTCCAAGTGAAAACTTTCTGTGAACACTCATTAAAACTGCAGCGGTAAAAGGTACCAGAGTAGGAGGTACAAATGTAGGTAATAGGTAATTATACAGTTTTCTGTCTCCTTATAGTCATTCCTATGTTCTCAAAAACACATGCCTGCAGACCTCTGGCAGAGTGCTTAAAGCCCTAACATCAGCAGTGAGGATTAGGAGAGTCAATGAACATGCTGAATATCTTCCCCTTTGGCCCTCCAGGTCCTATACTGTTCTCCAGAAGGTTGACTAGAAAGACTATATCAAGAAGCATCTTTGCCCTCTGGCTAGTGGTTGCCTTGGTTAACGGGGAACATCAGTAAGAAATGATGGGGCAGGAGGGGGAATGAGCTCAGAACTTTTTAGTAACCCTGAAACAGTGGGCTAACATGGTGGTTAGTCTTTGCTACCTCTCGCATTGAAAGGCAGTGTCTGATTCTTCTCTCCCCTTTCTTTGGTACTGGCCTATGTGATTTGCTTAAACAAAGGAAGACAGTAGAATTGATATTGTGGAACTTCTAAGGCTGGGTCATTACAAGAAGTCTTGCAGCCCCCATCTGCCCATGTCTTTTGGAGCACTGACTCTTGGAGCTCTGAGATGTCATGTAAGAAATCTGATTACCCTTGGGTTGCCCTGCTGGAGTGGGCTGTAGGGAGAGACCCCTTGGAAAGGAAGCAATGCCCTCCATTGTTCAGCTGTTCCAGCTTTTCCAGGCAGATATGTGAGTGAAGACTTGGAGTACATTGCAACCCCAGCAGATATACTGTGAAGAATCAGGAAACCCAGCCAATAGCAGAACTGAGATCCCAAACATATGGCCCCCACCGAGCTGTTCCAGACATTTCCAGCTATTCAAACTACCCCAGCTGAGGCTCTAAGCATTGTGAAGTAAAAATAATCTATTTCTAGGGTGCCTGGGTGGCTCAATCGGTTAAGCGTGTGACTTCAGCTCAGGTTATGATCTCGTGGTTTGTGGGTTCAAGCCCTACATTGGGCTCCGTGCTGACAGTTGAGTCTAGATCCTGCTTCAGATTCTGTGTCTTCCTCTCTGCTCCTCCCCCACTCATGCTCTGCCTCTCTCTCTCTCAAAAATACATAAACATTAAAAATAATCTATCTCTGCTATGCCCTGCCAGGATTCCTGACCCACAAAATTGTGAGCATAATACACAATTATTGTTTTACAGAAAATTTGTTTGTATAAGTTTGGGGGTGTATTGTTACACACAGTACACAATCTCCCAGTTGTGTCATCTCTGGTTGGCTGTGTTCTACTGCCCGAGTTTCTTCAGTGCAGCCCTTTCCGTATAGCTCCTCATGCCTTCTAGCCTATGGAAGGTAGTGGCACCCAGCCCTTGCTAGCTGTACTAGCCATTGTTATTGGCTTTCTTGAATCCTGTCCACCTTTTAAAAACAACCGCTTAATTAAGCTTTCCTGAATTACCCAGTTTACGGGTGTCATCTGGGATGCCTTAGGATCTTGGCTCATATGCCAGACTTGATAGACATGGCTCAAGACATATTGAAGATCAAGGGAGAAAGGGATAGTCTGTGTGAGGAGTTTCAGAATTATGCTTCAGATAGCTGCAGGAAAATTTGCCTAGCAAAATGGTATGTTTATATACTTATATCAAATAATTAGTGTGTTGCCCTTAATGAAATACTTTAGAAAAGACTAGGGTTTTAGTCTTTTCTAAAAGACTAGGCTTCAGATAGCTGCAGGAAAATTTGCCTAGCAAAATGGTATGTTTATATACTTATATCAAATAATTAGTGTGTTGCCCTTAATGAAATACTTTAGAAAAGACTAGGCTTTTAGTCTTTTCTAAAAGACTAGGCTTCAGATAGCTGCAGGAAAATTTGCCTAGCAAAATGGTATGTTTATATACTTATATCAAATAATTAGTGTGTTGCCCTTAATGAAATACTTTAGAAAAGACTAGGGTTTTAGGTCATCCTTGAGGTTTTCTGGATTCAGTAAGTCTTACTCATCCTTTTGTTTTGTTTGTGAGAGAAATGGCCATTCCCTAGCACACTACATTATTTTATTTAACACTCATTTATACATTATACTTTCTATGTTCCAGCACTCTTCAGAGACCTTTACAAAGAATGACTCATTTAATCCTCCTAATAACCCTATCATCCCTGTGTTATTATCACCATTTAACAGACAATGGAATCAGGGTATGCAGAAGTTACATAGCAGGCCCAAAGGCTCACAACCACACTAGCACTAGAAGCCACAATGTTCAGCTATAGAGTGCAGTCTTTATCACTGTGTTACACTGTTAAGTCTTGCAAGGAATGATTTAGAAAACAGAAGAAATGAGTTGCCTGGGTGGTCTACTGTGTGATTGCCGGGGCCTCCTCTTTCACAGGCATCTGAGATGATGAAGCATGAGAAAGAGAAACAGATTGGGAGCCCCTAAGGCCATAAACACTAGAGAAGACAAGTGTAATAGTTTTCCATTGCTGTGTAACAAATTACCTCAAAATGTGGTAGCTTAAAGCAACGATACGTTTTTATGTCTCGTGGCCTGCGTGGGTCAGGGATTCAGAGAGGGTCCAGCAGCATCTCTAATCCACTATATCTGAAGTCTCAGGTAGAAGACATGGAGTCTCATCTGAAGACTTATTCAGTCCTGTGTGGGCCTGGCTGAGTCTGCAGCCTGGAATACTATTCATCTTCCATCTGGTCCCAGGAGTGCTGAGAGGAAATGCCACCCACAAATGAAATATGGTTTCATGTGTGGGAGTTACTATTTTGGAAAACCTAGCTTAAATGATTCTTTGTTTCAGTCAGGCTTTCTGAAGAAAGCAGAGGGCAAGCTGGAACTGGGTAAAAGGATGATTATAAAAGTGTGAGGAATGCTTAAAGATATAAAAAATAGGGATTATGTAGAAACCCAGGACTAGAAACAGCAGAGAGCCATTATCTCTCCCGGAACTGAAGGAAAGGGAGAAGTTACCAGAACCCTGAGGGCAGCTATTTGTAGAGTGTCTGACAAGAGTTGTGGCCTTCAAGGAGGAATGCAGATAACCAAGAATGAGTTGGTGGAGTGAATAAATACTCTTGTGTCATTGTCCTCCTGCCCTCTAATCTACCGCTTATCTAACCCAATTGGTTGCAATACGGCCAAATCAGTTCATATAGATCAGCCTCCCAGGACCACAGAGTAGAGTGACAGTAAGAAAGGTAGAGAATGGGCCTGGACAGGCAACCAGGAGATACCCAACACACCAGAATATTTCTCCTGGTAGATGGTGGGAGTGACAAGTGTGTTTTGGAGTGTCACCAGTTGTCCCCTATAGAGCTTAAAGTGAATTCTGCTGGAATTTGTAATGTCACCACTAACAGACTTTATAATATGTTGTATTGTATGAAATTACCATTTTGTAGGTTAGAAAAACTGGAAAAATTGGCAATTTCATATAGTTCAACCCAATATTCTTGGTACTTTTCAATAAAATTGCTCATGGAAAAACGCTCATATTAGATAACTGAAAACGTTGCTTCTCATTGTCTTATTGTTGGCTATTTTCTGAGTTAAGACTACCTAAAAACTTAAGTAGAATATTATTCTACTTAATTGTAGAATTGTAGTTATTCTAATTGGACTGCAACAAAAACTTTTTGGTTCTTCAGGAGTGAGCCAAGATAAAAATATAAAGTCAGCAAAACTTTTGAGATAGGCATGTTGCTTACTATAGCTCATGGCAGTCTCATCCTGGGTGCCCAACTGAAGTAGTTTAACCTATTTAGTGGTTTGTACTCCACTGGTGGACAGCTTTGAGCTCAAGCAGAGAACTATGAAGGGTATCCTGATGCCTGAGTTTCAGGAAGGCCCAGCAGTAAATAGAAGACACTCATGATAGACCATGGGAATGGCCAGTTTTGAGTTTCATTTTCAAATCATGCCTTTGACCATACTGACCTCTAATCTCATATTACTTAGTAACTTATTAGATAAAGGAACTCCAGTTTAATGTATTTTTCTCACTGCCATGTAACTAAAAAGACGTGAGTCAGATGCTGGTTAATGTGGATCTTAAAAGGAATGTCTACTGGGGCCTCCTGGGTGGCTCAGTCGGTTGAGACACTAACTGCGGCTCAGGTCATGATCTCATAGCTTGTGAGTTTGAGCCCTGTGTCAGCTCTGCACTGACACCTCTAAGCCTGCTTCAGGTTCTCTGTCTCCCTTTCCTCCCTTTCTCTCTCTGCTCCTCCCCTGCTTGCACTCTCTCTCTTTCTCAAAAAAAAAAAAAAAAACACAATGTCTATTGAAACATAGATTTAAAAATCTTGCTACTTCTGCTAATCATAGCGTGGAAACAGAAAGCAGGCCTGAAACAGATCTCTGTTGTCTAAGCAATTACTGCCTGGTATGGCAGACAGAGTAATGGGTCCCCAAAGGTGCCCATGTCCTAATCCCCAAGACCTGGGAAAATATTGCCTTACATGATAAAGGGGACTTCCCAGATGTGATTAGCTTAAGCATTTAAGATAGGGAGATTATCCTATATTATCCAGGTGGACCCAATGTAAACACAAGGGCCCTTATAAGAGAAAGTCTAGAGAGTTACAGTTAAGAGAACCAAATGTAACAACGGAAATAGAGATTGGAGGGATGTGACCATGAGCCAAGAAATGCTGGCAGCCTCTGGAAATTGGAAGAGGCAAGGAACAGATTATCTTACAAAAGGAACCAGCCCTGTAGACAGGTTTATGTTAGCCCCATAAGACTTAATTCAGACCGCTGAACCCCAGAATTGTAAAAGAATAAATTTTGTTTTAAGCCACTAAATTTGCCATAATTTTCTTGCAGTAGCAATAGGAAACTAATAAAAGTGGTTTCCTTAGCTATGTGAATACAGAGTGAGGAGGCATCCAGCACTCCATGTTGTTACTCCTTAAAAACCCAGATATGAAATTTGCATGAAGAGTCTAGAAGCCTCAGGGAGACTGAGACCAAGATGTACACTCAGAAATCTGGAGTTTGAGTGATCAGTCAGGGTAGACTAGGGTGGTTCTGACCAAGACACTATCATATAAAAGGGCAATGGGATGCCTGGGAACAAAGTTTTCTTAGGAAAGTGGGGAGGTCTTGGCTGACCCAGATGTAACATTAAATCCTAAGTATTGTAGGTACAACTGGTCTGGCACAGCTTATGATTTAGTCTACAAGACCCTCAGGACCCTGCTACCCTGATGTGATGCCACATTTTTAGGGAATAATGGCTGAATAAGGCAATTGTGGACAAATAATGAGAACTCTACTGTAGGAATCCAAGTAAGAGGCATCCCTAAAGCCAGGACATGGGCTTGGACCAGCTTGTAGGCTTAAAAAGGATCTGAGGAACTTTTGGAACCAAGTTTCAACAGTGTCATTGTGCGGCAGTGAGAAACCCTACTAAGCTGACTGGACTTCTGTTCTCTCTCTAGTTGGCCTGTCTACAAGGATTGACCAGGGGCACTGGGTGGCTCAGTCAGTTAAGTGTCTGATTTTGGCTAAGGTCTTGATCTCACCCTGTATCAGGCTCTGTTTTGACAGCTCAGTGCCTGGAACCTGCTTCAGATTCTGTGTCCCCCTCTCTCTACCCCTCCCCTGCTCACACTCTGTCTCTCTCTGTCTCTATCTCTGTCTCTCAAAAATAAATAAACATTAAAAAAAAAATACAAGTTGGGTTGACCAGATGGCGACTGAGTAATTGCTATTAGGTTCTAGGTAAATATGGTGGACAGAAGGGGGTGGAGTTTAAAGAGATATACTGGGGTCTCCGCTAATAAATTTTATTTTGACTGATTGGATTAATTGGAACAAAATAAGAGATATGCATACATTTTTATACTCTAGGTTCGCATAGCATGTCACACTGGATATACATGTCTGTGTTTTGCTAGAAAGATAAAAGAATTTCTAGCTTTCTCCTTATGTATTTTTGGGATTCTGAAATGAAACTACATGAGTTTTTATATTCTTTTTTTCCCCTTCAGTTTCTATATTCTTTACTTTTGCTTTTCATTTTAAAAAGTGGAATAAATAATCTTACAATTCTATAAAATTATAGGAGTTGCATTTATATGCCTCATGTTATAACATCAGCCTCTTTAATTGGGTGCCTTCCTCATACGAATTTTCCAGAAGTTGCTTAGCCTTTAGGGAGTGTCTCCTTTATACATACATTATGATTTTACGTAATTCATCTCATTTAAATTTTCCCACTGTTCAATGAGATAGATTTTCTTTCTATTTTATAAATGAAGAAATGTGTTCATAGGGTTTAAGAATTTCTTCTAGCTGGCTCTGTAAGATGGATGTCTAACCATATTATTGTGGTTCCATAAGCATTAATTAAGATCATACCTAAACCAAGTGGCAAGTGAGGCATGAATGTTGCTAGAGTGCTTGAATACACTTAGTGTAGCAACAAAATGAAGATATAAATAATAAGATATAATATAACAACAGTTTACATAGCTCTCATTTTGTTTCCATTAATCAGTCCAAACAAATTCTATCAGCAACTAGCCCAGTATATCCCCTTTAAACTTCATCTTCTTCACCAATTACCTGAAATGTATATATCCCAATAGCCTATAAAAGGTGGATAAAGAGAACATAGCACCAAACTTTAAATTGGGAAGTGCTTATTAAAGTTTTGTTGAGTAGAAGGTTAGCAAAAACATAATCTGCAATGCACAGTAACATATAAGAGAGGCAAAAAAAATGTTTGATACCATTTCCAAAGTTACAGACTGATTTTAAAAATAGTGGCTACAGAATGACAAATCTGCTATATAACTCCTTTTGGCAAAAAGGTTGAAAACACATCATAAATTTGAAAGACAGGATTACAAAACATCTCCCAACTGAATAATTCTAAAGCTACAAAACAAAAATCCTCTACACGTGGAAGAGTATTGCCCTCTCAATGGTTTTATTTGGTTTTGATTTTTGGAAGGCTATATTTCACCAATCACCCTTTGAAATGGACATTTCTGCTGCCGAAGAGCATTCTTTTCTCTCCTCTTTCCAACAGTACCCAGATCTTATTCAAGTGTCTTCCCCTTCCTCACACCTCACATGGGCCTCAGGAAAATCTGAGCTCACTGCTCACTCCAGAGGTAGCTCTGTTACATCTAAGCATATTCCATCCCTAGAACAAGGGATGTATGCAGGAGATGCCATGTAATCCAATTAATGTGTGAGGAAAGTCTCTTCAGGCGCATCTGAGAAAGACCCACCATCACAAGGAGAGAGATGCTCAGAGTGGCCTTCTTCCAGACATTACCATTAGTCTTCTGTGGAGATTTTGCTGCTATGCTACTACTGTGAAGATGAAGCTTCTATCTAAAGCTGGGAAAAGAATTCTAGTGCTGCAGGACTGTTACCTCCAAGGCCTCACGTCCTCCTCTTCTAGTTAATTGCACCAATACATATCTAATTGTTTAGGCTAGTTTGAGTCGGATTTTCTGTCATTTACAGTTGAAAGTATTTGAACCTATGAAGCATCAACATTGTATTCTAATCAACGGTTCCGCTTTAATAAAATTCTGGTTTTGAGTCATTAAGGGAAGTAAAAAAGACAGTTCTTGCTCATGGGATCAAAATGATGAGACTCTTGTAAGCCCAGAGGTCTATACTTAAGGGTCTGCCATGCCATATATGCACCCTCTAAAGACTACATTAGTTAAAAAAAACTTGCCAATTCAAGTATGCCCGTTCATCTGAAGTCATAAAGTTTCAATTCTCTGACATTGTACATTGCATGTTTTGTGAAATTACAGGTTTCCTGTGATAACAAGAAACCCAAGTAATAATTTACCTGGAAATTATTCCAGGAAAGTGAAGAGTGAAGATGATTGCATAATTTGGTTGTGGATTGCTGTAGAAACTTGGCACATTTTTAACACCATATGAAATGATGAGAATTAAAAAGAAAAACAAAACTTAACAGCTTTTTAAAATCCAACAAATTAAGAAAAGACTGTAAATTAATTTTTAGGCACATTTAAAGAGAATCACTAAAATCAGAGCCGTTACTATTTGTTTCAAGTTTGTAATGGTACTTTACACCTTAAAAAGAACATTGGACCCTTGAGTAGATAACAGTTTTAAATTTTTTTAGTGTTTTAAAGTTTTTTAATGTTTGTTTATTTTTGAGAGAGAGAGACAGAATGCCAGGGATGGAGGGAGGACAGAGAGAGAGGGAGACACAGAATCTGAAGCAGGCTCCAGGCTCTGAGCTGTCAGCACAGATCTAGATGTGGGGCTTGAACTCACAAAACATGGGATTGTGACCTGAGCTGAAGTAGAATGCTCAACTGACTGAGCCACTCAGGCGCCCCAATAAGTTTTAAAAACCATTCTGAATTTAAATTATGATAGAACTATCAATGTAGGGTTTTTAATTGATTCTATCTCAAACAATTAACCTAAAATAATGTGTCCATTTGGCTTAAAGACCTAGAAGGAAAGAATAATTAGCAACTTATAAATTATCATTTTAGTCACACTCAAATTTCAAAAGCATGCTTGTCATTTGAATATATAAGCTTTTGAGTATAAAATAAGGCCCAAATTCACTTTGAAATATTAAATGGTTGGGGCTCCTGGGTGTCTCAGTTAGTTGAGTGTCTGACTTTTGATTTTAGCTCAGGTCACGATCCCAGGGTCGTGGGATCCAGCCGGGAGTCGCCCTGCATACTGAGCAAGGAGACTGCTTAAAGATTCTCTCTCTCTCTCTCTCCCTCTGCCCTTCCACCCTGCTCATGTTCTTTCTCTCTTTCTGTCAAATAAAAAAAATAAAAATAAATAAATAAAATAAAATTTTAAATGTTTTTATTTTTTAAGTGATTAATTATTGCCTAAAATCAAATTATAAACTTTAAAAATTTACTTTTTATGTAAAGAAAGATTATTTTTTAACTTTGCTTGTTTTTCACCTTCCCAACTAGTATTTACGGCACATTTATTTAGAGTAAAGTGGTAAAAACAAATCCAGCTCTCATTTAAGCTAGAGGATTGACTTATGGAATCTCAGGTTTCTTCTTTGTATTTTGCATTTGCTTTATCTTTATGTATTTTTCAAAAAACAACAATTCTACTGTTTTTTTAAGAATTGAATAAGTAACAGGATATCTGCTTTGTTGTTCAGAATTTGCTTGTATATAATTATAGTATTCTCCTGGGTTGATCTTATGGTTACTATTTTACAACTGTTTCTTGGACCAATAGTTAATTATGTTGAATTTTTATTACTTTGTGTGAAATAGTTACAATCTTTAAGCCAAATTAGTTAAGTATTTATTGACTATTGACAGCCACTACATACAAAGTGATATATTTAAATGTTATTATTTTCCCTGTTGTACATAAAATTCTAGTCACATCATCATCTCAGGAGGTGGACACAAGTATCCCAACTGCTTATATTTACAGTAAAGAAAATCTAATCACTGACTGTAAAAAAAAAAATCTAGTTGCAAAACAAGGATGTGATAATGATTATCATCTCAAACATTCATTAAGTGTTAAATTTAGACAAGACTGTTTCCTAATGCCTTTTGAAATATCTCTAACTTTGCCTGCTAAAGCCTTTCTACAATATCCAATAAAAACCTGACTATATTCAGATAAATGTATCCCTTATATTGTTTTTTCTTCTGCAAAAGCTAATTGATTTATAGCTTATAAAACTTTTTTGTTTTGTTTTGTTGTTGCTTTAGGACCCAAACAGGTAATATTCTAGAAAGGGGATTAAGTCGTAGACAGAAGGATAAGTCAGCTATTCATAGGATCCAGAAAGCTCTTCCCTGTTTCTTCATGGTTTGTTCATCCATTTGTGTGTTCAACGACAAAAGATTTTTGAATGCCTCCCATGTAAAATAAATTGTAGTTATTCAAAAGTGTTTTGTGAAAAGTATACCATCACTGGGATGACAGCTACTAGGCCATTCATTTTCTGTTTATTTTGCAAGGAAATGTACCCCTTTGAGCTTGTCTGATTTCGATATGTAAGTATTGCTATTGATGGCTTCCTGTTTAATGTTAAGCTAGTCAAATGACCCTAGACATCTTCCAGTTGTGTTAACATTTCCTTTACATAGATTCCAATGTATTTGCTTTCATATTATTTAGTATGTAAAAACCAACAACTTCCTATATTCAGACATTTTTATCATCTTATTCTGGTCTGAACTTCCTAAGAGACAAATTACTTTATAAAAACAATAGCATTATTTTTAAGTAATGATGCTATATCCCACTTAGGCCAACATTTAACATGTCACATTAATTTTTAGACAGAAATTAAATTAACTATTCTGGCTTCCTGGTTCTTGGGAAATTATTTATTACTCTTTTTTTCTTATCTGCAAAATTAAATTAAATTAAATTCTACCTAATCTATCAATGTTGTTACATCTGGACCCACATCCTCTGCTCTTCCTGCAGGAACATGGCTCCTACCCTTCATTTGTGTCAGATCGTGTTCCTCCTTAACTTCTGCAAGGCTCTCTGGATCTTTTCTTTCTTCTGCATCATCCTTTCCATCTGCAGGAAATTATTCCCATCAGCACAAAAGTATGTTGTAATATCTTCCTTCTTACTTTTATTTAAAAAGCCCTCTCTTGACTCCACATCCCCCTATATTTCTGTCCATTTCTCTACTCCCTTTTGTAGAGCTCCATCCCTGTTTCTGTTGTCTTCATTTCCTGACTCTCCTTTTGGACCTTCCACCCAGACCCTCTTCTTTTACTCCTTCAAGGCACTGTCTCTTGAACTCATTTCAGTTATGTTCTCTTCCATTTCCGTTCAATAAAAGAGTGCTTCTTGGGGTCACCAATCACCTCTATGCTATATCCAGTATAAAATTCTCAGTCCTCATCTGACTTTTTTTACCAGCAGCACTTGGCACAAGTGACCATCCCTTCTCCATTTTATTTATTGGCTTTTCCAGACAATTGTCTGATCTCCCTATATCTCATTTCACTGGCTACTTGCTTGCCTCTCGTAGCTGCTGGACCTGCCCCCTCTTCCCAACTAGGATCAGTCTCCAGCCCCCACTTTATTCATGCTCATGTCTTCAGCAATCTCATTTTTGAGCTGAAAATTTCCAAAATTATATGCCCACCAATGCAGAACAAGACTGCCTTTATTTTCACTTGTGATAGAACAACTGGAAAAGAAGATTCTGTGGGATCCTTCTTTCTTCATTCTGTATTTATCCCCTCATTTCTCCTGCTACACTTTGGGAGCAAATATGATGTTCATTTGTCCATTCATGTGGCAAATATTATTGAGCAATATGTGCCGAACTCTATGCTGACTTATCCATAACCTAGGCTTCTAATGGTTTCTGATCCTTGCCTTCTTCCTCTTCTTCTTTTTCTATCAGTTCTTCTTACTCAATTTCCATTCCCAATACGTCAGATATGTTCTAAGGCCCCTCCAAACTCATCTCCTCAGCTCCACAAATACTTTCTCCCCACAGCTGCAAACTCAAAATTCTACAATTTAGATTTCTAAATCTGGAATAAACACTTCAAATTCAACAATACAATTGGAATGCAATTGTGTGATAAATGCAAACAAAAAACAAGGGTGCCTGGGTGGCTCAGATGGGTAAGCATCTGACTCTTGATTTTGGCTCAGGTCATCATCTCACAGTTGGTGGGACTGAGCCCTGTGTCAAGCTATGGACTGACGATGTGGACCCTGCTTGGGATTCTCTCTCCTTTTCTCTCTGCCCCTTCCCCTGCCTCACAATAAATAAAGAACATTTTTAAAAATCTTAAAAAAAAAAAAAAGAAATGCAAACAACACATACGCTGATGTCAGACATGTGTCATTCTCAATTTTTCCTCCTCTTTTCACTCACAATAACTTTCTAAGTATCTCTGTAACTGGTCCCCTTATCTCTATTCCTACTAGTAGTGCTTTGCCATGTAAAGTGCCATAAACATTTTTCTTTAAGGATCTCTGTGCCTCCATTCTTGTATTTCTCCAATTCTTGTCCCACGTTGCTGCCAGCATGATCTACCTAAATTGAAATCTGAGTATTTCACTGCTCTGAATACTATCTTTTTTTTTTTTAATGTTTTATTTATTTCTAGGAGAGAGAGAGACAGCGTGAGCAGGGTAGGGTCAGAGAGGGAGGAAGTCACAGACTCTGAAACAGGCTCCAGGCTCTGAGCTGGCAGTCAGCACAGAGCCCGATGCGGGGCTCGAACCCACGAACCACAAGATCATGACCCAAGCGAAAGTCGAACGCTTAACCGACTAAGTCACCCAGGAGCCCCTGAATACTATCTTTGATGGCTCTCCATCTCCCATAAAACAAAGCTCACAGTATCATTCCTTGTAAGAACAAAACATATGAACTTTGTCAGCTCTTCTGCAAAACTTTGAAAATTCTGGCCCAACTGAGTGACTTGCAGATCTGTGAAGTGAACATACTCTTTTAGACCTTTGGTCTCTGCATATGTTTCCACACCCTGTGTGTCTCATGAATATGCATTTTCCATCAAGACTCTGATCAGCTTATACTGTCTTTGAAACTCCTTAAGCCCCGACACCACATAAATAAGCCTTCTCTCCTACACGTTATTATACTTCATATTGGTATCTTAATTTTTTCCATGTATTTCATATAGTGTAATTACTTGTGTGTATGTCTATGTACTTGAATGGACAGGGAAATCTGTGCAAGCAGAGACCATGGATCATTAATCTTACAATTTCAATTTAAAAATTTTTGTTTTTGAAACGATGCTCAGCATCCCTCCTCATCAGGGAAATACAAATCAAAACCACACTGAGATACCACCTCACGCCAGTCAGAGTGGCTAAAATGAGCAAATCAGAGAACTCTAGATGCTGGCGAGGATGTGGAGAAACGGGCACCCTCCTACACTGTTGGTGGGAATGCAAACTGGTGCAGCCTCTCTGGAAAACAGTGTGGAGGTTCCTAAGGAAACTAACAATAGAACTCCCCTATGACCCAGCAATAGCACTGCCAGGAATTTACCCAAGGGATACAGAAATGCTGATGCATAGGAGCACATGTACCCCAATGTTCATAGCAGCACTCTCCACAATAGCTAAAACATGGAAGAGCCTAAGTGTCCATCAACAGATGAATGGATCAAGAAGATGTGGTTTATCTATACCATGGAATACTACATGGCAATGAGAAACAATGAAATCTGGCCATGTGTAGCAACATGGATGGACCTTGAGGGTGTTATGCTGAGCGAAATAAGTCAGGCAGAGAAGGACAAATATCATATGTGTGCACGTATAGGAGGATTAGGAGGAACTTGACGGAGGACCAAGGGGGAGAAGAAGGGCGGAAATGGTGGGGGAAAGGGAGAGAGGCAAACCATGAGAGACTCTTGAATGCTGACAAAAACTGAGGACTGATGGATGTGGGGGAGGAGGGATGGGCATGGAGGAGGACACTTGTGGGGATGAGCACTGGGTGTTATGTGGAAACTAATTTGACAATAAACTATTTGTAAAAATAAATAAAAATAAATAAAAATTAAAAAAATAAAAATTTTTGTTTCATCTTTTGTAAAAAAAAAAAGCAGGAAAGAGCTGATATGCATTATCATATAATGAATATTTTTAAACTGCAGTTTAGATTATAAGACAAATTTTCTTTCTAAAACATAATAACTATTTTTCTAATATGAGTTACTCACTTATGTAGGGTTTTTAAAAAAATATTAATATATAACCCACATACCATAAAATTCACCCTTTTAGAGTTTACAATTCAGTGGTTTATAATATACTCACAAAGTTGTAAAACCATCACCACTATCTTATTCTAGAAAATTCCCAATTCCAGAACTTTTTCATCATCCCCAAAAGAAACTCTGACCCCCATTAGCAGTTATTACCTATCCCCATTCCCTCTCCAGGCCAACAAATCTGCTTTCCACCTCTGTATGTTTGCCTATTCTGTACATTTAATATAACTGAAATGATTTAATATGTGGCTTTTTATGCCTGGCTTCTTTCATGTAGCATAATGTTTTTAATTGTAGCATGTTTTGTTCCTTTTCATGGCTGAATAATATTCCATTGTATAGATATGCCATATTTTGTTTATCCATTCTTCAGTTGATAGATATTTGGATTTTTCACTTTTTGACAATTATGAATAATGGTTCTATGAACATTCATATACAATTTTTGTGTGGATGGACATATGTTTTCAATTCTCTTGGGTAAATGTTAGGGATGGAATTACTGGGTCATATAATTCTATGTTCTTTGAGAACATAGTTATACAGGGTTTGATATCATCCTCCCATAAAAGGCTTATCTAGATTTCCATTCCATTTAAAACCAATAAACAAATATTTTATTTTATATTACTCTGAAATAAACGGGAGGCAATCCTCTTAGAAAATGGAACTATTCATTTTCCTTATCTAAAATGTTTCATAGCACATTTTAAATTTTCTTATTATTCCTAAGATACTTCCATGACTGAATAATATTCCATTATATAGATATACCGGAGTTCTTTTTGACAATATAAGACCCCCAAATGCTATTAATTAAGATTTAACTCATGTTAATTTTGATGGAAAAATACTTTCTACTCCTATCTATACTACTTATTAGCATTATATGACAGTTAGGACTAAGGAAAATTTAGCCCATTTAATGTGTCTCCTTTGTGAGTCTTTAGACTTTTTTTCTTATTTTTTTTTAACTATGATTTTCTGTAACTAGTTATTATTTTGTTTTTGTCTGTATTTAACCCATTTCACTTAGCATTGTTTGAAGTTTTTCATAAATGTACTATAAATTCCTTTCTACCACATGATATTCAGTATAGATAGCAGATTTCAGAAGTCAGGTGATTTGTTTGAACATGTGGTGGGGTGGAGTGACATTATAGTGGCTGCTTGTGCTTTTACTTACATACACATTTTTGGTTGAGTCTTACAAATGAGGTGACTATGATTGTGGCCAGCATTCCAGTCTCTAGTTGAAGAGAGACTATACAAAAAATAATGACAATGATTTGCCCAGATAGATTCCCAAGCTCGTAAGATGTGGCCAGATGCTGCGTGCCATTTTCTGCAGTGTTAGGGCTTTTGAGAGACTTCTGTTAACATGTCCCAAACATATTCTCATGGAGTTGTGGCTTTTTTTCCCCCAGGTTTATAAAAGTATTCTTCTAATGATCTTGTGTTCATGTGCTTTAAGCATTTCTCAATTTTGTTTGGAGGCTTTCAGCTTAGTCATTGAGAAAATGTTTTCTTCATTCATTCACAATTCATTTACCCTGGATCCTTAGTGTGGTGCCTGTGGTTTTCATGATTATTATCACTAAAACATTATCTCCTCAAAGACTTCTCTGACTCTTCCTTGAGCTACCATATGTTTACATGGTTGTGAATAAACTAATTTGTTCATTGCATATAACCTTACCTTAAATAGCAGATTAAATATTTTAACTTCATTCTCATGTGAGTGCATAGCTGAATATTTAGCTTAAATAGTATCACTTCACCCTCACAAGTAGGCACAACTAAAAATTAATCACTATATAATTAATCTTACCAATTATATACAAAAGTAATAAGTATTCATATTTCTGTCTGTTAATATACATTGATTTTAAAAAAAAATGAAACAAATTATGTAGAAGAATAATTCTCACCTGATAAATGCTTGAAAGTTACATTACTTTAAATATGTCTTATCAATAATGGGTGGTCATGTCTCATTTTTACCTACTAATACATTTTCAATATAAAATATTTTGTGTCTTTCAATCTCTGTTACACAGACTTTTCCTAAGAAGAGTCTTAACATTTTTCTATTCTTTTTTTTTTTTAAGCTTATTTATTGTGAGGGAGGGAGGGACAGAGAGACAGAGAGAGAGAGAGAGAGAGAGAGAGAATCCCAAGCAGGCTTGGCACTGTAAGCACAGACTCTGATGCAGGGCTTGATCCCACGAACTGTGAGATCATGACTTCAGGTGAAATCAAGAGTCAAACATTTAACTGACTGAGCCACTCAGGTGCCCCATCATTATTCATTGATTCTTAAGTTAAGAAGATTGATATTGACAAGCAACTAACTTCCCCTGTTCAAGTACATCTTTCTCACCAGTAAAATTTCTTGTTTTTATTGTTTGTGCCTGTAACAAAATTACATTTAATCTATACCACTGGGAGCTCAGAAGATGGGCCATAAAAAATTGTTCTCTCTTCCTCCTCCCCCAAGGATATGATGCTTATATAACTAAATATTTGGGGCATATTCACGAGCAGGAATGGACAAAGCCATGTTTTTAGCAACCAGAATTAAAAGAAGTTGAAGCTCATAACAAATCCCATTTATCATGAAGTTTATATCATGAGGGAATTTATCACTGCTATAATCAGCATGTACACCTGCAAAGTCTAGGACGTGCAGGTATGTCTGTAAATGGAAGGTGTATCTGGAGTTCCCACAGGTATCACATCATTTGTTTCAATTTGAATGTGCACTCAGTCATATTCACAGTACATAAATCTGAACAAAGTGCAGCATTGAGCTCGGATGACATGGTTGTATGGTTCCAGATGTTTTCAAATCTTTCAAATTTGCTTTGAACTAAAAGATCCATCCATCTTTTTTAGAATTTTTTTTCATTGCCAGCTGCATACATTTTTCTCTAAGAAAGAAGAGGCATCTTGACCCCCACATAATAAATTCTTATTGAATTCTAGTGGGCCTATTCTATATCATATCATCGTGTTACTTTCAAAAACTTAAAAAGTCAATGATTTAAAATTTCTCTCTTCCATTTTGTTAACTTCATTGGCCAAATTCTTTTTACTGGGATGATTTGAGAAAGCTAATTTTAGTGACAACACTCTGTAGGACTGAGGCTAGATGTTGCAGACTAGAGACTTGGCTGCATTATTGGTCAACTTACAGAGCTACGTAAACCTCAGTTTCACTATATATAAAATGGGTCATAATAAAATAGGAAAGCATCCTTACCCAAGCAGAATTGATACTGGAAGAAAAACCCATTTAAAATGAATACACTTCCAATACCATAAATTTTATAGCAAAGAATAAGAAGTTTGCAAATTCATCTTTAAAAATTTAAGGTAGGGGAGTCTGGGTGGCTCAGTCGGTTAAGCGTCCAACTTCGGCTTAGGTCATGATAGTGAGTTTGAGCCCCACATCGGGTTCTGTGCTGACAGCTAGCTCAGAGCCTGGAGCCTGGCTTTGGATTCTGTGTCTCCCTCTCTCTCTGACCCTCCTCTGTTTGTGCTTTCACTCTCTCTCTAAAAAATAAATAAAACATATGGTTTTATAAAAAAAATTCAAGCTAATCTACCTGATAATGAATTCATTTAATTCATAGTTAACATTGCAAAGATAGGATATTTTTAGCATAAATAAAAATGAAGCAGGTATTAATTTTTGACACAGTTTTGGAGGGATAAAATGATATAATAGCATGATAGACAATCTTTACTTCAGACTTGGCTTTTAAGGCAAGATCATAATGTTTTGATATTTAAATCATTCTTTTTTGAAAAACATAACCTGCCAACAGTCTGCTAATTTTCTTTTTTAGTTGTTATCTACTCTAAATTCTGCCAAGTCCTCGTTTGTTAATGTCTTTTTCTGTGGTTTGAACAGTGTTCCACTGTATTTTTTATCAACTTAATGAAACCTGTATCTTTTCCAAAATTTACAGTCATGCTTTGTTGTTGACTTTCACTATGTTTCTGGGTGTTTGACACAATTAACAAGGAACTGAGAAGCAGAAACTTTGGCTTTTGTCCTGGGACTCTGGCATTAAATGGAGTGATGTTTATTTGTGTGCAATTCATTCTATAAGTGGTCAACTATTTAGTGAATATTTTGTGTGATAGTGACTTTTTCTTTCTTTTAATATTTCGACTCAAAAAATGAACAGTGATATAAGGGCTCCCTAACTCATCTAATCATACCATTAAGTAATCTACATGTAAGGCATGCCTGAGTGGCTCAGTTAGTTAAGCGTTCAACTCTTGGTTTTGGCTAAGTCATAATCTCATGGTTCATGGGTTCAAGGTTCGCATTGGGCTCTGCACTGACAGCACGGATCCTGCTTGGGATTTGCGCTCTCTCTCTCTCTCTGTTCCTCCTACACTTGCTATCTTTCTCAAAAAAATAAATAAACTTAAAAAAAAAGAAATGTAGGGATATATCTAAGACACTTAGCACAGTGCCTGGCATATATTAATCAAACCATACATATTAGTGATTGTCACTAATATGATTGTTTTACAATCATATTATACTAAAGAAAGATAGTTGATCATAAATGGTAAGTCTTTGGGATGCCCATTTAACAGAATAAACTTAGGCATCTAGAAATTACCAAACTGTTAGGTCAACAGATCACTACTGGGATTGGATTCCATTTTTTTAACTGAACAGAGTTTACTTCCACAAACCAACTGACAAAACAAATAAAAAACACACTTTTTTAGAGACTCTGTAGCCCAATCCATTCATGATAGTTTTTCTCTTCAAAGGGAGGACATAGAAAGTATAGATAGAGTTTAGGATTCCAAGTCAGAAGTTGAATAGGAGAAAATTTTTTGGCTGAATTTGTGGCAGAGTGAGAAATTAAGATAATATGTCAGGTGCAATTTCCTTTAAACACTTTGCCTCCTTCCTTTTCTCCCCTTCCTTCTTCCTTTGGCCTGCAGTCCTCTTTTTGCTAAGATAGAAATCAAAAGCAAAAGTAGGATCCAATCATTATGATTTTTATTTGAGATGGTAGAGAAAAGAAACAAAAAGTGGGATAAGTGGAAAGATAAATAACCTTGGCTAAGGGCATGCAGTGCCTAGTTCCCAAGATATGCAGTCAGAATGACTTTAGCAAATAACTTTAACCTTATATAGAATGATTGCCATTTCTTCAGTTTGGCTCCCCAGCCCCCAAACTTTCTCTTCTCGCTTTCATTCCTAAATTTATTTTTTAAACGTGGGTTACAAGATCAGTAGGCACTGTAACTGTCTATATCAGTGCTTCTTAAAATTAAAATGTATAAGAATCCCCTGGAGATTTTCTAAAATGCCAGTTCTGTAGGTCTGGAGAAGGGCTCAAGTCTGTTTCTAATTGTCTGTGTCTGGGTGATATTGCCGCCAGTCCAGGGCCAAGGACTGCACTGTGAGGAAGCAGAATCTAGCATCTTCCCAGGAATATTTGGTGAGATGAAACGAAAGGCCTTACTGATGATTAAAGAGATTAAATGTGCAGTTTTCTCTTAATCAGTCTTGCTTTGCCATATAGCAGGAAATTAAATTGGCCTTTCTAGCATTATTTGGGCTTACAAAGGCATGCTAGTTACTCTATTTCTGGCCTTTCCAGGACATTTCAAAATGATGATGTTCTACTGTCTTCTTAGGTGTCAGCATTAAGCCGTCTCATCTAATTTTGGCTTGACAAAATTGTGAAAGTAGATAGTCTATGGTTTTCCAAGTTACTTCATGTTCTCTTGCTTTTTTCTTCTCAGAGAAGCTTCTAAATCTATTCTAGAGTGTAAGTAACTAATAATGATAGTGTAAGACTGATGGGGAGGTGGTATTAAGTCCCTACTACCTGATAGAAGCTGTTGGAAGCGCTGAACACACAACGACGAACAAAACATGCATGGTATCTAATTGCTTCCCCCTTGAAGCTCATGACATGGATATGATTTTAAGTGTGCAGCTGAGTACACACAGTGAGTTAAATACCTGAAGCAGTGACACCAGGCGATGGGAAAATTGAGATGGAAGGCCAGGTATTTTAGATTCCCAAGCCTTTGCTAAAGCTACTGAGCTATTCTGAATCGGAAGTCAGAATAGCAGACTACTCCCTCAGCACTATAAATGACCAGGGGTTTTGTATTTTCTAGTGTCCAAAAAAGTCACTTTACTTATTTTTCTTATCCTTTCAGAGGAAAGCTTTTGACTTCAAAGTGACAGCTGCCAATCTGTTTTAAAATTAAGGATCCCACCTTCAAATCCAAGTAATCCAGATGTGTATCGTATTCTAAGACTGCTTTATAAGTAAATAGATTTTCTCTTTAGTGCCATTTCCTATCTTTCTATCTCTTGTCCTAGATAATTGAGTATAATTGATATTTTTTAAACAGACAAAGGAAACTCCTACCATACAAGGAAATCAATTTGAAGTGATATTGAGATCTGAGTGTGAATGAAAGATGAAACAATAAAATTTATATATATCCCAGGAGAATATCTGCATGAACGTGGAGTATGGAAAGTCTTCTTTTTTTTTTTAATTTTGAATGATTACTTTTGAAAGAGAGAGACTGAGAGACAGAGCATGAGTGAGGGAAAGTCAGAGAGAGAGGGAGACACAGAATCTGAAGCAGGCTCCAGGCTCTGAACTATCAGCACAGAGCACAACACAGGGCTCAAACTTAGGAACTGTAAGATCATGACCTGAGCTGAAATCAGGCACTTAACCAACTGAGCCATCCAGCACTCCATGTGAAAGTCGTCTTAAGCAGGATACAGAAAATGTTAACCATAAGGGAATTTTTTTTTAAAATTTATTTCTGAGAAGAAAGAGAGACAGTATGATCAGGGGAGGATCAGAGAGAGAGGAAGATACAGAATCTGAAACAGGCTCCAGGCTCTGAGCTGGCTGTCAGCACAGAGCCTGACGCGGGGCTCGAACCCACGAACTGTATGATCATGACCTGAGCTGAAGTCGGACCCCTAACCGACTGAGCCACCCAGGCGTCCCAGCCATAAGGGAATTTATTGATAAATAATACTGTATTATTACTTTCGTTGTTAAAGGTATATAAAGGAAGTAGAAAGACAAGCCACAAAATAGAAGATATTTGCAATATATAAACCAAAAGGGGACTCAGAATCAAAATACAAACAAAAACACTGCAATAATTCATAAGAAAACGATAGAAAGCATATAGAAAATGTTGCAAAAGACTTAGAGCACTTCAGAAAACAGCGTATCCAAATGTTCTCAACCTCATTTGAAATACAATTAAATTACAATTTAAATGCAATTAAAACAGCAATAAGATAACCCCACACACTCTAGAAAATCTAAAATTAAAAAAAAATGTCAATACCAAACTCAAGGAAAGCTTAGAGCGACTGGAACTCTTACACACTGTTAATGGGAATGTAAATTAACACAGCAACTTTAGACCATCTTTTGGCAATAAATATTAAAACTGAGCCAATGCACAGGCAATGATTAAGCAATTCTACTCCTAGGTATATCTGTAACAGATATATGGGCAACAGAATATCATGTTTATGAATATACATTTTCCTAAGCATTCATAGTAGTCAAAACTGGGAACAATCCAAATATCTATAAACATAAAATGAATAGACAAACTGTGTTTTATTCATTCAATGATACACTATTTAGCAATGAACATTAATAAACTTGCAACAATATGGGTAAAGTCTCATAAACATAATGTCCAACAAAGGACACATGGACATACACGTTGTATGATTCTGTTTACATGAAGATCAAAACCAGGCAAAAGTGACACATGGTAGGGGCGCCTGGGTGGCTTAGTCGGTTAAGTGTCCGACTTTCGCTTAGGTCATGATTTCGTGGTTCGTGGGTTCGAGCCCCGCATTGGGCTCTGTGCTGACTGCCAGCTCAGAGCCTGGAGCCTGTTTCAGAGTCTGTGACTACCTCTCTCTCTGACCCTCCCCTGCTCACGCTGTCTCTCTCTCTCTCCTAGAAATAAATAAAACATTTTTTAAAAAATTAAAAAAAAAAGTGACACATGGTATTAGAAGTCAGGATGGATACTTTTGAGGGGAGGAAGAAGCCAGTGGCTAGGGCAAAAGGATGAATGTTCAGGGTCTAGATATGTACTATTTCCTGACCTGAATGGTGATTACCTATGTGTGTTCAGTTTATGAAAAAGCACTGAGACGTGTATTTATGAATATATAGGATAATCCATATACTTTCCTACATGTATGTTATCTTTTCAATAAGAAGTGAAGTATATGAAGAAGTGAAATTATTTCGTCTCTGTGTTTTTAATGTCATCTCTTACTCCCTCAAAGCAAAGAAGAAAAGTTTCTCTTAATTTCATTCCTTTACCTTACATAACTGAAATCTGCCTTTTAAACAAATTTTTTAGGACTCTGTAAAGTACATTTTTATTACTGCTTTTTTGTCTACAAGCTTTGCCTTTTCTACATCAAATCTATTCTGTATTATTAGTAGTATCATTATTATTATTATTATTTACTTCTGACCCAAACTCCTGTTTTTTGTCATTTTTCCATTTGCCTTTTATGTTTCAGTAGGGTTCTGTAATAATTCCACTTGACCTTAAGACAAATGCTTTATCAAACGTTAAACAAAGAGCAGTCACCATGGGCCTGATGTGTGACTTCATTCCATCTCACATTTAAGGAAGCAATAGTCCTCTAAGAATGACAGGATACTTTCTTCTTGATGATGTGAGGCTTGTGACTAAATAGATGCTCTTTTAAAATGAGTACAGAAGATGAGAGTGTAAAGGGACTTTATCCTGCCATAGTGTGAAATCTCCTGATCACCATTCTGTGCAGGGCACTGCTTCACACACTATCCACCAGCACCACCCACTGCAGCCCAAGGCAGCACCCGGCAGGAATGGTTTGGAAAAGACTTGGGTTCTGAGGTCATCAGGTAGGGATTCAAACTCTACATCTTTACTAACAGTTTATTCTTGAGCATGTAGTTAGTCTCTCAGACTTGCCTTCTCTATAAAAATGGGAGTATAAAAAGTCTACATCACAAAACTGTTGAAAGGATATCAGTTACATGGATGTATAAATGTCTCTGCTATAATATTTAACACATCTCAATGTTCAAAAGATGAACTTCTTTTTCTTTTATATCCTTTTCCTTTTTAGGAAAAAATAACTTGTTGGAATAGTTTGCAATTGTTGCTGTTTATTAAGTTTTGAGTTTTAATTCCAGTATAGTTACATACAGTTCTTATATTAGTTTCAGGTATACAATGTAGTGATTCAACACATCCACATATTACTCAGTGCTCATCATGATAAGTTAGTGTAGCACTTAATCCTTAACATCCATTTCACCCATTCCTCAGGTATCTGTTCTCTATAGTTAAGAGTCTATTTCTTGGTTTGTTTTCCTCTCTTTTTTTCTTTTGTTCATTTTGTTTCTTAAATGTCACACATGGGTGAAGTCATATGGTACTTGTCTTTCTCTGACATTTCTTTTAACATAATACTATCTAGCTCCATGTGGTTGCAAATGTAAGATTTCATTCTTTTTTATGGCTGAGTAATATTTCGCTATGTGTGTGTGTATATATATATATATGCCACATCTTTTTTATCCATTCTTTAGTTGATAGATACTTGGGCTGCTCCCATAATTTAGCTATTATTGATAATGCTGCTATAAACAGGAGTTGCATGTATCCCTTTGAATTAGTATTTTTTTATCCCAGGAGTAAAATTACTGTAACATAGGGAAGTTCTATTTTCAACTTTTTGAGGAACCTCCACACTGTTTTCCAGCATGGTTGCATCAGTTTTCATTCTCCTCGACAGTGCATGAGGGTTTCTTTTTTTCTATATCCTTACTGACTCTTGTTACTTCTTATGTTGTTGATTTTAGCCATTCTGACAGGTGTGAGGTGATATTGCATTGTGGTTTTGGTTTACATTTCATTTCCCTGATAATGAGTAATATTGAGCATCTTTTACGTGTCTGTTGGCCATCCAAAAGTCTTCTTTGGAGAAATTTGTGTTCATGTATTCTGCCCATTATTAACTAGGTTATTTGGAGGTATGTTTGCGATTATATTTGAGTTTTTGATTCACAGCAATCCAGCTTTGGACATGATAGGCTGTGGATTTTTATTTCATGAATACATACTGGATCCACATATTTTTTCATACAGCCCTTTTTTTCCCTTTTGAATTTTCCAGATGAATCTGTACCTAAATGGGATAATAAAATAATACTGATGTTAATAAAATTCCTTTAGTGGAAAAGAAAATATTTGATCTATCTTTTTAAAGTAATTTTTTTCTTTTTAAGTTTATTGATTTATTTTGAGAGAGAGAGAGAACACATGTGAGCATGAGTGGGGGAGGGGCACAGAGAGAAGGAGAGAGAGAATCCCAAGCGGGCTCGGTGCTTGTCAGTGTAGAGCTTTATGTGGGGCTCAGTCTCATGACTGTGAGATCATGACCTGAGCTGAAATCAAGAGTCAGACACTTAAGCGATGCTTAACCAGTTGAGCTACCCAGGAACCCCCATCTACTATCTATCTTAAAAGAGAAGAGAGAAATAGCATAAACAAGAAGTTTATTTTGTACTTTTAATTTCTATTTTAAATTCTCACAAATTTGGACAACTTCTGTAGAAGACCTGGATATAATTTTAGTGTTTGTTTTTAAAGCAGTGCACATTTGGCCACTTTCGGTTATAACTGGTTGAATCTGGCTTTTAAAAAATGTGTTACCTAGGAAAGTTGTAAATCCAGTAGCTGGAAGGGACTCTAGTATTAAGCAATCTCCTCATTTTACATCTGAAAATGTAAGGAGGCAAAAAGTTTGCCTAAGGTGACCATTGAAAATTAGGAGTCAGTGAATCTTCTCTGAGTTCCAAGTGGTAGAAAGTGGACATGAGTACTGGAAAAAAAGAAAGAAAAGATCAGAGTCAGTGTATTAATAGCTGGTAAAGCTGGATAAGAAAACCCAACTGGGAGGGGCACCTGGGTGGCTCAGTTGGTTAAGCATCCGACTTGGGCTCAGGTCATGATCTCTTGGTTTGTGAATTCCAGTCCTGCATTGGGCTCTCTGCTGTCAGCTCCGGGCAGGGAGCCTGCTTTGGATTCTGTGTCTCCCTCTCTCCCTGCCTCTCCCTCGCCTGTGTGCTAACTCTCTCTCTCAAAAATAAATAAGCATTTTTTAAAAATCTTAAAAAAAAAAGAAAGAAAACCCAACTGGAAATGAGGTGAAAATGGCAGTGTTCTGTAACTGTGCCTCAAAACCGAGACTTCAGAGCCTTTTGCAAAGCTGATCTCATGTATACCTGCCAGCCCCAATGGACACCCTCAGGTCTGCCTGGCAAATTCAGATGCTACAGAGTATAGTTTAAGGGAGAAAGTTGAGCCCTGGTGACTTCCATGCATGCCTTTTCTCAGACACACCTTTCAGTTCTCTCAAAGCAGCATACCGTATAGATCAGCAGCTGCTTTTAAAATGCCAGAAAATATTTATTTTAAAGAAACTTGCTCTGTAATTTTATGCAGAGTATTAATTTGTTTAGCCTGCTTTTCTGAACTACTTGTGTCATATTGGGGAAGATGTCAACCTATAACCTGTCCAAATTATTGTAATTCCAGATTATTATCACTCCTTTTTTTGTTATCACTTCCCATAATGTTTGGTAGATTTTTCCTTAACATCAAGCAACTTAGCGTAACATCTCACAAATGAATGTCTTTAGAAGATTATACAGAATGATGTCCCTTTTGCTTATTCAAATTTATGTGGAGTTAGTTGTCCAAATTCTTGAGGAGCTATTTTATAGTTTCAAATTGTAAAAAAGGCTCCATAAAATTACAAAGCCCAAAGAGATAGAAAACAAATAAGCCACGTAGGGGCTAAGCACTATTTACCATATGGCAGTCAAGATAAAAATTAGGTGAAAGAGTGAATTTCTGGACAAGCAGCAGTTTATTTCCTGAAGTTAAGAACCTGGTAGTGAAATATAAGTAGGAACTATAACTACTACTTTATGAAGTCACTCCATTAGCATATCAGTTTGATGTTAGTACAAGAATAAGCATGAGCAGGCTTTGAGGATGTGTAATGGTAATTTATTTCATTAGATCCACATCATGCCACAGAGGATCTGAGGCATCTGAGCCATTATTGTGAAAAGGACAACCTTTCTCTCAGGAACTTGGCACCTAATACGACCGTACCTAGCAGTGTTGCAGTGATTGAAATGCACAACGAGGTGACCAGTGAGCAATTCACATATGTGGTTTTTATAATTTGCTAATTCCTTTGTCCATTTGGGAAACTCCAGGAACTAAAAGAATTGAAAAGGTTGGGAGGGTTGACATTCAAAAGCACTGCATCATGTGATTCCATGTGAAATCAATGGCTCTCAAGAAAAATACATGTTAGTTTTAATTCATTATTTGGTAATGCTTAATTAAGCTTCTTTCATTTAATCTTTTTCTTGCTCCTTTTCTCTTGTTATGTCTTCTCTAAATAAAGTCTTGTTTTTGAGTACACAGTAAATTAACTTTCAATGTCTGTGATCTTCTATCACAAATTAAAGTTGTTAAAGGTATTTTGCATTGTTTTGACCATAAAGCATAGGTTACAAAGGACATTCTTTTTTATGCAGTGAAAATGGAGTATGCTGCGGCTATACTTTTAACTGAGTGGATGGCATTTTTACCATGGTACTTCTTCCCATCTCTGTTAATGGAAAGTGTAAAAGGTATTGCTCTGTCATTCACTCTGGACTTATATTTCTGTATTCTCTTGAATGTAGATAACTCCCCACAGCTGAAAATGTTGCCTTTTGTTGAAAGAAGAGTAACAAGCTTAGGGTTTGTATATGACTTGGTTTCTTTGGGTCATGATTATTCCCATGACTGTTTTATCACTATGACACCGTGCTCATTTTAATCATTCATTTATTCCAGAGTTTTTGAAGAGACTGCTCAGAATCTCTTCAAAATCTTCACTGTAAGACACTTGGGTGGCTCAGTCAGTTAAGCATCCAACTTCTGATTTTGGCTGAGGTCGTGATCTCAGGGTTTGTGGAATTGAGTCCTGCATTGGGCTCTGTGCTAACAGCATGGAGCCTGCTTGGGATTCTCTATCTCTCTATCTCTGCCCTTCTTCAGCTCGTTTTCTCTATCAAAACTAAATACATTATATAAAAAATCATTGTTGCTCTTTAGTTTATAAAGTGAAGTTGATGTTTCATCTACTTCAGTAGTTCTTTAACCTGGAGTACAAGAAGAGAATCACCTATGGGTCTTTTAGAAAATGTACATGATGATGTTCAAGCGGGTTCCAGACATCAGAACATGTTTTTAACCTCCCATATTCCCTTCCCAAGACAATGCTACTGCGTCTCCAGGGTTGGTAATCACAGAGCTACTCACACTTGTCTTCTGCTGTCTGGAGAACTAATGCCACATAATGGTACAATAGACCCTATGGCCAGATTGCCTGGCTTCCAAATCCTGCCTGCCACTTTTTACCAGTGTGAATTTAGGCAAGGCACTTAGCCACTTGGATCCTCAGTTTTTCAAATGAGGATTGTGGTTATGAGAGAACACACATCATACATGTGAAACAACCAGACTAGTGTCTGGCACCTCAAATGTAGACTAAAAGTGTATTAATAAGTATTTAATTTTACTTCCAGCACTTTTTTATTTCAAAATTTCTCCCAAACATTAAGGTGAGGCTTGTTTATCTGTATATGATTTATGTATTTTAAGTAGGTAACAAGTTGGTGTTCCTAAGCAATGCATTAGGATTTCGTACTGTTCCTTTGTTTCATCATCCCCATGACTACCCAGTGTGTGCTCAAGAAAATCCAACTGATTATACAATTTCAGTAAAATTGGATTATTTATACCCTCACTTTTCTCCAAAAGGGTTATGGGCGGATATCTTACAAAATTATTACATATATAGTATTTGAAAGTATATAATTATTATATATGTAGCAAGTTAAGAGAGCTAAATACTAAAATCAGAGCAAAAGATAAACAAAGGTAGGAAGATAAATTAGCCTTTTAATTTTAGCTCTCAAGAAGGCACCCTATAAGGTCCTGTACTCCTCCAGCCCAGGCCCACATCACTCATTCAGGGCTAACTTCATAACAAAGTGTATTTTACATTATCTGTGCAATAGCTTTCCTGTTAACACAGGAATAGAAGGATGACTTTTATTGTTGTTGTTTTCACAGGCAGGAAAATTTTAGTTCTAAAAATGAAACAAGTTATTCTAGATGACTTTATGGGTTAGTGACATTGAAATACCAATATTCAGATGTTACTTGCTTTACCTAAGATGGATTAATTTATATAATATTATAAGATAAAATATAAATCCTTTAAAAATACCTGCTAGACATTACTTTCCCATAAAAGACAACTGTTTACATTCAACTGTTCAAAGAAATGAGTCTACAATGTGTGCCAGATATGGCATTTATTTCCATTTCTATAATCCACTTTTATCAAAGCATGCAACTGCTTGTGGTTAGCTCTCAATCCATAAAAGGAGAGTTAATAGAAGGTTGAGTGGTGTGGCCTAGCATTCACCCACAATCTCCTCTGGACATCCTTCCCCTGTGTTATCAAACAGCTGTCACAAGTGTACCGTATGACCTGATGTGTAGGGCGTCCATCCCAGAATGCAGGCAGATAGGTTGGCATGTATTCCCTCAGCTTCCAGAAAATGTGCCACTTTCCTGTGAACTGATCCACCGGGACAGGAGAAAGACAAAATAACTGTCAAGTCTAAATTTGTTAGAAAGACACGTAGTGCTCCAACACTATTGCCTCTGACCTTGACTGTGGCAGCACTATATTTTCTATGTTGGAGGGGGCAGGTTTGAGATGGTGCCCATTAGTCACTGATGATATTATATTCTTTAGGATTGATTTGTTTTGTGAATCTATTCCAAGACTAAAAATCTCCAAGGATCTTAAAAGTTACAGGGACTTTTCCCAGGAAAAGTCATTTGTATTAGCATCTACGTAAAAGTTTCCATCCCAGAGAGTTAACACTTATCTTAATCTCACTGAAAATGATAAGTTGGCAGGAAAAGTGGAACTCTGAGGTGAATGTGTCCTAATTACTCTAATTTTAGTTTTGGTCTTAAGTTTGGTAGTGTCTCATATTTCAGACTGATCATTTTTACTCATATTCTCATTTTACTCATATTTAACTCATATTCTTTTTTAAAATGTTTATTTATTTTTGAGAGAGAGAGAGAGAGAGACAGAGTGCGAGTAAGGAAGGAATAGAGAGAGAGGGAGACACAGCATCCGAAGCAGGCTTCAGGCTCTGAGCTGTCAGAACAGAGTCCAATGTGGGGCTTCAACTCACAAATTATGAGATCATGACCTGGACTGAAGTCGGACTTTTAACTGACTTAGCCACACAGGTGCCCCTTAACTCATATTCTTAACCAATTCATTCTGAAAGGTGAAAAATATTAGAATGTAGACACTCCATCTGTGCTTTTTACTCAGAACATACACAATTACAGCTGTTAATTTCTTTCTGTAGCTGCAAAATTACTGGTGGGTTGTACTTAAAAATATAATTATCCTTCTTTATATGCCACTCATTTCTTCATAGGATGAAGGATGGCTATTATCATCAGAAGCATATTTATTTATTCACTGGTTACTATTGAGTGTTTATTAGGTACATAGTCCCGGACTATGGATTGTGGAGAATACAGAGAAGAGCAACAACCAAAAAACTTATGTGGTAGTAAGAAAAACAGATTTTCACATCTGATTTGGGTTTGAATCCTAGCTCTATCATTAATTTGTTGTGAAAATTCTCAGTTTCCTTTATCTATGTGTCTATTCTTAGGCTATTTCCATACCACCTTGATTATAGCCTTGTACTATTGAAATAGGGAAGTATGTTTTCTAGCTTTGTTCTTTTTCAAGATTGCTTTTCTATTTGGGGGCACCTTGAATATCCATAAGATTTTAGGATCAGCTTGTTAGTTTCTGGAAAAAAAATGTCAACAGATTTTTGATAGGGATTGTGTTAAGTCTGTAGATCAATATGGGGAGTAATGCCACCATAAAACATTGATGCTTTCCATCCACAAATATATCTTTCCACTTATGTAAACCTTCATTGATTTATTTTAATGATGTTTTGTAGTTTTCAGTATACTTACATTGCACTCTCTTGTTAGATTTATTCCTTAGTATTTTATTCTTTTTTGTTGCTATTATCAATGAAATTTTTTTCTGGTTTGCTCATTTTTAGAGTATAGTAAGATGATTGATTTTTGCACATTGGTCTTATATCCAGCAGTGCTGAATTCATTTTATTAGCTCTAATAGTTTAGGTGTATTTAACATAAATATCATGTAGCCTATAAATAGAAATGGTTTCACTTCTTCCTTTCCAATCTAGATGCTTCTATTTCTTTTTTCTTGTCTAACTGCCTGGGCTAGTATCTCTAGTTTAATGTTCTGTAAAAATAGTGAGAATGAACAGTATTTTCTGTTTCTGACCATAGCGGGGAAAACTTTCAGTTTTTCACCATTGATGATGTAAGCTGTTTTATTTTTCCTTTTCTTTCTTTTTGTAGACACCCTTTATTAGGTTGAGGAAATTCCCTTCTACTCCTCATTGGTTAAATGCTTTTATTATGAAAATTTTTTGAGATGATCATGTGGTTTTTATCTTTTATCTACTTAATATACTATATTACAATGATTGATTTTCATATGTTGAGACAAACTGTATTTCTGGGTTAAAACACATTTGGATATTATTATTTCTAAATCTCTGATCTAGAACAATGTTTCCCCAGTGTAAGCATCAGAACAAAAACCCCAGAGAGAGCTAATAGGTGCTCTATGCAAAAAAGAGGTACATTAAATAAATTTAGGAAATGCTGGATTAGAATCAAAAAGGTTTTTGTACAGCAAACTATCTCAGAGACTATAATATACTAACACACTTTGCAAATCTCTAAGAAGTAGGCATGGTATGCCATATTTTATAGACTTATCTGCAAGAATATTTTGTGAGATTAATTCTCCATCAAATATACTGTAAGAAATGTTTTTCCTAAGAATTTTAATTAAATTTCTCTATCACGTAATAGTGACCAAGAAAAGCTTAAAACTTACAGGATCACCAATTTTAAATTATATGCTACTATCTAGAAAGATTCAGTCAATGTACAGTAAATATTTATAGAGTATCTACTATGTGCCAGATATTCTTCTAGGCACTGGAAAGACAGCAATGGGAAAACATGACAGGAGAAATCTTTGTTTTTGTAGAGCTTACATTCTGGAAGAGAGGCAAACAATGAATAGAAAAAAAATGCAATTTATAAAATATGTTAGAAAACATTAAATATTACATAAAAAGAAAAAACAGGTAAGCTTTTTGACATTATTAGCACTGATTTCTTCAACTTGACACCAAGAGCAAAGGAAACAAAAGCAGAAATAAACAAGCAGGATTACATCACTACGAAACCTTCTACACAGCAAAGGAAACCATCAACAAAATGAAAAGGCAATGTACTGAGTGGGAGAAAATATTTGCAAGTCATATATCTGATAAGGGGTTAACATGTTAAAAATATTTTTAAAAGCCCTCCACAGCTCAATAGCAAAACAAAAACAATCCAATTGAAAAATGGGCAGAGCATTTGAATAGACATTTTCCCAAAGTAGACATACAGGTGACCAACAGGTACATGAAAAGATGCTCGACATCACTAATCATCATGGAAATGCAAACTAAAATCATAATGAGATATTACTTCATAACTGTTAGAATGCTTACTATCAAAAAGTCAAGAAATAACAAATACTGGTGAGCATGTGGAGAAAAGAGAATCCTTGTGCACTGTTAGTGGGAATGTAAATTAGTAGTCACTATGGAAAACAGTATGGAATTTTCTCAAAAACTTAAAAATAGATTTCCATGGGATCCAGCAATTCCATTTCTGAGTATTTATCTCAAGAAAATGGAAACACTAATTTGAAAAGATGTATGGACCAGCATGTTCATTGCAGAATATTTAATAGCCAAGACATGGGAAAAATTTAAGTGTTCATAAATAGATAAATTTTAAAAATGGAGTATATAAATACAGTGGAATATTGTTTTGGTGTAAAAAATGAAATCTCACCCTTTGCAACAAAATGGATAGGGCTTGAAAGCATTTTGCAGAGTGAATTAACTCATAGAAAGACAAATACCATATGATCTCACTTGTATGCGAAATCTTTAAAACAAAAATGAGTCAGATTTGTGGTTGCAGAGGCAGGGAAGGGGTGAGTGGTGGGTGAAATGGAGGAAGGTGGTTGTCAAAGACAAAAATTACCAATTCATATAAATAAGTCATGGGGATGTAACACACATCATGGTGACTAGAATTAATACTATATTGCATATTTGACAGTTATGAAGAAAATAGATTTAAATTTTTTAAATTTTATTTTAGACAGAGAGTGAGCAGGGGAGAGGGGGAAAGTGAGATAGAGAGAGAGAGAGAGAGAGAGAGAGAGAGAATCTTAAGTAAGCTCCATGGTCAGTGCAGATCCCACAGGGCTCCATCCCAAGACTCTGGGATCATGACCTTAGCTGAAATCAAGAGTCAGATGCTTCACCAACTGAGCCACCCAGGCACCCCCTGTGTGTGTGTGTGTGTGTGTGTGTGTGTGTGTGTGTGTGTTTTGAAAGAGAGAGAGAGAGAAAGAGAATCCACATGTACAAGCAGGGTAGGGGAGAGGGAAAGGGAGAGAGAATTTTAAGTAAGCTCCATGCTCAGTGCAGAGTTTGACACAGGCCTGATCTCACAACCATGGACTCTCAACCAACTGAGCCACCCAGGCACCCCATAATTTTTACATTTTATTATAGTATTTATATTTATATATTTTATTTCATATCACAATATATGCAAATATCAAATCATTCCATTGTACACCTGAGACTGATATAATGTTATATGTTCATTATGCATCAATTTAAAAAAAAAGAAAAAGGGAAATTGGTTTAAGAAGACTTGGAAATTCTGGGTGGAAGGATAGGTAATGCATTGGAATATTTAAGAGGATGCTCGGGATAAGTCTTGTTTAGAAGAGAAATGTAAGAGAGTATCTAGCTTGTTCAAAACCAGCAATGATGTCAGATGGCTGAAGCAGACTGAATGAAAGGGAGAGTAGCAGCAGTATTTATTACCTCTAATCTGGATTACTGCAATAGCATCGTACCTGTGCCTCTTCCTCCAAGCCCATGGGTTGAGAGCAGATTCTGTGTGTGTATGAGTAGAGGGGTATGGAGGTGACTGTGGTGGTGGTGGCAGGTAAAAGCAGAAGCAGGGAAATTAGTTAGGCTCTTTTTCTTTTTTTTTCCTTAAGTTTATTTATTTTGAGAGACAGAGACAGAGAGAGCGTGCAAGTGGAGGAGGGGCACAGATAGAGAGGGAGAGAGAGAGTCCCAAGCAGGCTCCATGCTATCAGTGCAGAGCTCAGTGCACGGCTTGAACCCACAAATCGTGAGATTATGACCTGAGGTGAAATCAAGATAGATCCTTAACTGACTGAGCTACCCAGGCACTCCAAATAGGGGTCTTTTCCCCTAGTCTAGGTAACAGAGGATGGAGGCTTGAATATTGAGCAGTGAAGATGAGGAAAAGTGTTCATATTCTGAGCATTTTGAATATAGAGTCAACAGTACTTCCTGGGAGCTTGAATAAGAGGTGTGAGAGAAGAAGAAAAGTCTAAAATGACTCTAAAGTTTTAGTTCTGTGCAAGTGTTAGGATAGAGTTACATTAGCAGAGAAGGGAAAGGATGTGGGTGGAACAAGTTTGTGGAGGAAAGTCAACATTTCAGTTTTGGAACATGTTGCATCTGCGATTTCTATTAGATCTTTTATGCATGCTAACTCAGTATAGAAATAAAGACACACACATCTTTTACCTAATACCAGTAGAGACACCAACCTGCCACTAGTTTACATTGTGAATAACTAAAGAGAGGAGGGAAAAAATCCAGAATTGAATAGATGCTATTTATAACATCTATTCTTCAATTTGTCTCCCCCCTCCATTTCCCAGAAAATGGACTCCTTTCAAGAATTTGTCTTATCTGTGGACTAAGACGCTCTTGCTTAATTTTTGATCCTGTTTTACCAAACCACTCACAAAACAAGAAACAACAAAACAAAACAAAAAAACAACAAAACTCCTCCATTTGTCTTCTACAGAGTGAATAATCATTCTCCAGGCTTCTGCTTTTAAAATGCACACCCGGGGCTGACATATAACTGTGAATTAATTAATGAGACAACTGGGGTGCGTGGGTGGCTCAGTCGGTTAAGCATCGGACTTTGGCTCAGGTTGTGCTCTCATGGTTTGTGGGTTCGAGCCCGATGTCGGGCTCTGTGCTGACAGCCAGCTCAGAGCCTGGAGCCTGCTTCAGATTCTGTATTTCCCTCTCTCTGTGACCCTCCCTTGCTCACGCTGTCTCTCTCTCTCTCTCTCTCAGAAATAAGTAAAACATTTAAAATTTTTTTTAAAAAATTGAGACAACTTTCCTCCAGCAATTGAAGAGGTGATGGAGACAACGTGAAAGTACTAGCGACTGAGGAGAGGAAACTATACCGCCTGCAGGCTGTAGATTATCAAGAAGGGGGTGGCACTGTTGCTTCTCATTCCTGGCATATCTTGGGCTATATTTCCCAGCTTCCTTTCCACATGACTGAGATCCAGCCGGTAGAATATGAGTGGAAGTGGTGTATGTCTCTTTCCCAGGCCTGGCCCCGGAAACCTTTCCTCAAGCTATTTATTTCCCCTTTTCATTTGTGGTAGACCTTCATGGCCATATTGGAAACATGTTGAAAGCGATGGAGCCAAAACTAGAAGGAGCCTGGGTCTCTGAATTTCTGCTCAAAAGAGACCATCTGTCAGAAAAGAACTCTCATTTTGAACTTAACATGAGTAGGAAATAAATGTCTATTGTATGTGAGCTATCATACATCTGTAAACTTATTATAGTAGCCGATGGTCTCAAAGATAATACAAAGAGAGAAATTGGGGTTCCAAAGCACACTTGCTTACTGCCCACATTCTCCTATTTAGCTCTCCAGTTTGAAGCCAGTTATTCCCTTCAAATCTCCTAAAAGCAAACAGTTGAGGAATCAACTGGGTGAGTGAAATTACAGGTGCATATCTTTGAAGGTAAGCCTTAAAAGAAACTCATGGAATATTTCATATACTATACTACTAACTTCAGCATAAATTCAAAGATGTAAATCTTTGAGGCATGAGAAATTGGCAACATTATTGAGATATTCAGTTTTCCCAATTTGATTTGCACTGCCAGCTAAATCTGTTTACTTAGTGCATGGTGGCATTTAGAGATTTAATTCAATGCTCTACTTGAAAATTTCTGATCATACTTTTGGATCAGAGCCTTTCACAAATATTACATCTTTTCTAGGGCAGTATTCATGACAGAAATGTTTTCTTAGAAGTTTTTTTCCATTTTTAATGTATCCATTCTTAGGATTTATAGGCATAGGGAGTAAAAGCCATATTTTTAAATTCAGTACACATGTCCTTCAAAGAAAAATAAATTTGTTTTCAACATGAAGAACATCTTTTGCAATAACTCTATGTCCAAAATATATTCTTCAATACAAAGCACACAAATTACAAAAAGGTATGGATTTTCTAATCTTATACTGGGAGGAAAAAGACAAATTAACATTCTTTAAGGAAATAAAGATATTTGAAGGTTTGATCTACAAATTTAGATACCTGGAGTAAACAACTTCAGTATGTAAACTCTGATTTAGTTTTCTGTGAACATGGATACTATAATAATAGGTGAACATTGGCAAGTTCCTCACTCAAATATCTCCTTTAAGTAGATGACAGAAGATCCTAAATATATTTAGTTTACCTTGCAATATTCCTGATGATTATGATAATGATGATAATAATAATAATATTTTATTGAGCACTTACTATGTGTCAGAAACTACAGAAAGTAATTTTCTTGAATCTATTTATGTAACTCTCACAATGACCCTATGAAGAGACAAATATTATTTTCTACTTTCCCAGTGAGGAAATTGAAGCACAGATGAGTTTAATGACTTACTCAAAGTTATTTCTAGTGTATGGAGAGCTGGGAATTGAACAGTCTATGCAGCTTGGCTCCATAGCCCATGATCAATATTCTTGGAAAGGCTAACATATCAAGTCCCTTTCATTATGTGCAAATCAATTCATCATTTTTATTAATGATATTACATATCAGGCATTAAAATAATACCTAATGCAAGAAATTTAAAAAAGAAACTATTAGTACTTATCTTTATATTAGTGCATATGCTTATGGTTATGTAAGTATAGTTAAACTTACAGTACTTATTATAGGAAATATACTATTAATTATTATTTATACATATATTAATACATTAGTGCTATCAACTATACACCAAACTAAATCATAGTTTAAATACTGGGAAAGTTTTTAACTTATTATTACCTAAAATGTAGCAAAAATGTTAAATATTAATATAAAACACATACATATACTATATCATATGCTGATACACTATACTAAAGAAACTTATATAAATAATAATCTCTATGAAGTATAATTAAATACAATATTAAAAACATCATTATTTGTGCTGATCTAAGGAAAGTTCAGTATTATTTATGTGAAAAGTATGAAATGCATTAAATAAACTGCTAGTGACATCTTTAAAAATAAAAGTAAGATTTTGGGGATGTTAAATTGTTTAATGTCCTTGCATATCTTTAAGGTGGCAAATATATTAATGTTTATATTAATATTAAATTCTACTGAGTGGAAGATACACATTTCACCTTCAGGGCAAAAATGGGCTTCTTCAGATCAAGTTAAAAACAAAACAAAACTCTAGCATTAGCCCAGTGTCTGGCATACAGTTTGAATAAATGCTTAAATATATAAATATTATAGCATTATATTAGGCAGGTTTTTCCAGAAAAACAAAACCAATAGGATATATATATATATATACACACACACACACATATATATACCCACACACATATATATACGTATATCAATAATAAATCTTATATATAAATATAAAATATTATAAATATATATATATATAAGAGAAGACTTATTATAGGAATTGATTCACATGTTTATAGAGGCCAAGAAGTCCCATGATCTGCAGTCTGCAACTTGAAGAGGCAGGAAATCTGGTGGTATAATTCAGTTCGGGTCTGAAGGCCTGAGAAGGATAGGAGCTGATGGTGTAAGTTCCAAAGTTGCAAGGTCCAAAAACCAGGAGCTCTGATATCTGAGGGCAGGAAAACATGGATATCCCAGCTTAAAAACAGAGTGAGAATTTGCCTGTCCTTCATCTTTTTGTTCCATTCAGGCCCTCTACTGATTGGAAAATGTCTACCTGCATTGGTGAGGGCAGATCACTTTACTTAATCTAATTCAAATGGTAACCTTTTTCAGAAACACCCTGAGGGACTCACCCAGAAACAGTTCTACCAGCCATGTGGGTATCCCTTAGTCCAGTCCAGTTGACGCATAAAACAAATAAACAAACCCCCAAATACTGACACATAGAATTAACCATCTCCAGAGTGTTTCCAAGTAAAAGGGTCCATTTAGACCTACTTCACATCAATGAATAATAAAAGTGATTCATCATCCACCGAATTCACTATCTGTATTAATTTATAAATACAGAGCTTTTAATGGCTCTGAATTAGTTCCTGTAATAAGTTTTTGCTCCTATGCTACTTTTGGTCTATAAATTTTTTTACATTTTTAATCTTTATCAGCCATTTCTTCATAGTTCAAGAAGTCAGTGATAGACTAGTTTGATCCAAGTCAACTAATCATGGTTTATCAATTAGTAGTTTTGGAGTTTTGAAATGATATTGAAGCGCTCAACCTAGATAACTAGAAAGACATATGCAAGAGCTGCATTGACCATTACAATAGCTATTGACTACATGTGTCCATTTAAATTTAAAATGACTACAATTGAAATACAATTAAAAATTCAGTTACTCATTTGCACTATTGGCAACTGCATTGAACAGCACAGGTCCAGAACATTTCAATCATCACAAGACATTCTAACAGACAGTGTTGTTCTAAAGAAAGTGACAATTTTTTAACGAATCAGTTATATTCATAGATAATTTACAAATGTCACTTTTGCTGGCAATTTCTTATTTTCCACACCCTTCTCCAAGCACACCTCTAATAACATGACTGACCTAAGTTTGGAATCCTACCTTCTTCTTGCTTAAGCCCTGGAGAAGGTACTCGACATGGGAAAGGCATGCCTAAAGGAAGCAAGTAGGAAAGCAAAAAGCAAGAGGCAGGATATTGCACAAACTGCACAATCAGCTTTTATGAGATCAAGAAGGTTGTCCAAAACACACCATAGATGAGTCATTTAGTCATAACTGTTGGTGAGTAAAAATGTCCTTGAATAAGATATAATAGAACTATAGAGTACTATGTGACTCATCAGTTGAATCATTAGCCTAAAATCAAGTAGTACAAATTTAAAATAAAAGAAATTAGAAACAGCTAATCTAAAAGGATATAGGTAGATTCCAAGCCATTCAATAACAATGTCATCCAAACTGCGGCAGAGAGTAGAATTTTTCTCTGATGCTTCCATACTTACAAAGTTGGGATTTCCAGTGCTTCCTTCCTTTCAGCAATCAGCCCCCTTCAGTAGGCCTTTGATGTCTAGGTTTCCAAAGAACCACTAGGGCTTCTCTAGATACTAATCTCCTACTTTGAACTTTTCAACTTTTCCATCTGGGATTTCTTTCTCAGACCTAACCAAAGGAAAAAAAAAAATCAAGTGGGTTCCAAGGCAATGGCACAATATCAGCTACTTAAATGTTGCAAAAAAAGGAAAAAAGTTCCTAGGGGTGCCTGGGTGGCTCAGTCTGTTAATTGTCCAACTCTTGATTTTGGCTCCGGTCATGATTAGGTGGGATTGAGCCCTACTGAGCTCATGCTGACATCACAGAGCCTGCTTAGGATTCTCTCTCTCATTCTCTCTGTCTGCCCTTCCCCTGCTCATGCTGACTCTCCCTCTCTCTCTTAAAATAAATAAATGGACATCAAAAAAAAAAAAAGAAGAAGAAGAAGAAGAAGAAAATGTTCCAGAAAAGTTCTTATTTCCATTACAAATACATTCATCCCTAGCCTCTTGCTGACCCAATTACGGTAGGTCATTGTAATTAGATCTGTTACAGTTACCATCTTTTCTTTTTCAAACTTCATGTTAACCTGTCTCTTTTTTAAACACAATGTAATAAATATTAGATTTCAAAAATTCACAAAGACAAGCAAAAAGAAAAAGGTGTTTGCACATAAATGGAGAAATAATTCACTGCAGTGTTTAATCTTTGTCTTTTTAAAACAAACTCTAGCTTTGGGAGGAATACTGCAGGAAACAGAAAAGGAAACAATGTCTCACATGATTCCAAATGTAGTTGAGGCATTATAAATAAAATATTTAGCTGTTTAACCAAAATTTATTTTATCACCAAGCAATCCTGAATTTTATGACTTACTATGAATTGTTCATAGCAAGTCATCAATTTATGTAAAATACATCAATTTCATCTTGAGTAAAATTAGCAGAGAATATAGGAGTATTTCAGGAAGTCAAATCATTTTGGTGGCTTTTTTTGAACTGAGAAGAAAATATTAAAAATTGTAACATCTAATGGTACCTTCTTAGGCTACTGTGTGTAGTCCCCTGCTGGTTGTCCACTTGACATAAGACATGCATATGTCATCCTGGGCATATTCTAAAGAGCTTTGAGCCTCCTGGAGTTACTTAATTTCTAACACATTTTTCTTTACTAAGAGGAGAACCACAGTATTTTCTAGAGGTAAGATTTACTGCGATGTTAAACTTGGGGGAATAATAAGTTTTCCAGAAAGTCAAGAAGTTACAGATTTGACTCAGAGCTAGTACATATTCAATATTTTTACAGCAATGGAGGAATGGATGAGATAATAAAATGACTGCTAATTGTCTAAAGTATATTTATATGAAGGATTTAGGAACTTCCTTGGAGAGACATCAAGTTAAGGGAAAGAGGAATTCAGATGTGGAAAATTTATCTCTGTAACAAAATCTTCATTATTGGAGTTGAGTTTCAGTTTTGAGTTTTGAGTACAGCCATACTGGTCTGGCTCCAATTTGATTCCTGTAGGAAATAAGAGATCTCTTCACCTCCAGTTGGCTCTTTTTTTTTTTTTTCTTAGTAATATAAGTTTTATAAGGTACTTTGCTAGATTAAGATACTTTGCTGCTCCTTGAATTGAGGCCTGTACGGTCAGTGTTGTACATGGTCATAGAGCAGATAGACTGATATTTACATGTAGATAACCATCCAATTTTTTATTTTTTTATGCTAAGTGATTACCCTTCATTAAAATCGGACAGCATTCAAAGCCCTTTTGCTGAGTATTAGGGAAACAGTGGGAAGTGTGACAGACACAGTCTCTTCCATGAGAACAGTAACAGTCTCATGGAGGAGACAGATCTCAAAAATAAGCACAGCATTAATTATATAATTACAAAAGTGTGAGAACTTACAACAGGAAGATCTAATCTATTGGGAGACAGGCAGGAAAAGCATCTTCAAGGAAGATTTAAGTGGACGTCTGCAGGATGGGTCAAGGTAATCAGGTAAATGGAGGATAGAGAAAGCACTGCAAGCACAAAGAAGAGCATGTGCAAAGGCTCTGGGGGCCAAGGATGAATCTACTGTGTTTGAGGAACTGAAAGGAGCTAGTGTGCCTGTTGAAAATAGGTTGAAGAAAACAGAGAGGGACGAAGCTGTAGAAGTAGGCAAGGACCAAATCATAGAGGGCTTTGTCAGCCGTGATAAGGGCTTTAATTTCATCATAAGAGTAATGGGAAGTCATAAAAGGGTTTTATGAGGAGGGAGTGACATGATTAGAATTGCCTTATTTTGGGTGAATGGATTACAAAGTAGCCAGAATGGATGTGGGGAGCCTATTGCAATAACCAAAACCAAGAGACATTTGCGACTTTAGACTAGCAGGGCAGTTCTCAAAGTGTTGTCCTTGGACCCCTAGGGCACCCAGAGATCCTTTCATGGGGCCCGCAATGTTAAAAATTATGTTAATAATAACACTAAGGTATTATTTATTTGCCCTTTAAATTGTTTTGACATTTGCATTGACAGTGGGTAATGTCAGTGAAGGCTTAGAGTCACTGAATTTTTCATCTCAGCATAGTCTTAATGAAAAACTGCAAGTTTCATTTAAAAATTTCCTTGAAGAAGTAGAAATGTTTAGTAATTTTATTAATTTCAATCTTTGATGACGTAGAAATATTTACCAATTTTTTATTGTTTATTTATTTTTGACAGAGACAGAGCATGAGCAGGAGAAGGGCAGAGAGAGAGGGAGACACAAAATCCAAAACACCATCCAGGCTCCAAATTGTCAGCACAGAGTGCTACGTGGGGCTCGAATTCATGAACTGTGAGATCATGACCTGACTGGAGTCAAACACTCAACTGATTGAGCCACCCTGGCACCCCTCAACTCAACTTTTTAACACTATGTGACAAAATGGTAAATGACGTTGCTAAAGTAGCTCAAAGTTATTGCCAGCTTTCCATAGCAGAAGTTGTTTTTCTCTTTGTAATAGCTGAGATTAGGTGCTCAATGTAGCAGAGGGTTAAAGAGAGACAACATATGAGAGTAGACACTCTAAAATCAAAAGAGATAAAGACAATAGGAGCATAGGTTAATATATCCATGTGCATTTTTGAGTCATTCTGCAAAGCTATTCTACCCCAGTTCTGCCTGTTTTATAATCATAAATAGGTTCTCAGAATGACCCTGGGAAGCCATCGTCTGGTGGGTACTAAATTATGGCTACACTGGGTTCAAAATGAATCAGGAGAAAGGATCGTTGGCATCTCTTCCCAACTCTGCTTTCAATGATGTCAGAATGTAGCTTGAAATCAAACATGGCAGTCGTATGTATATCATATTAATTAGTAACACTACAAACTGGACCTCCTTTACTACTTCTTGTTTTTGCTCGTGTTTTTATTCTTGTTCTTGTTCTCTTCCTCCTCCTCCTCCTCCTCCTCCTCCTCCTTTTAACCTGGAGAGCCCATTGTTAAACATTTAGCAACACACCTCTGGTCTTAGCCAGGTCTCTGAATTCTTCCTTCCTCTCATGTTCCCCCCAAGACAAATCTTTACTTATCTCCATAAATCTCCATTTATTTAATAGTCTTTGTTTTAAATTGAGATAATTAGCATTGTTAAAATGTAAACATCTGGCATATAATATATGCTCAATAAATATTTGTTGAATGTTGAATATTAATTAATTCAACATTAAAACAATGTGGGCCCCCAAAAAGCTAAGAATACATATCTTAATTGCTATTGATATAATTTATGGTCTGTTCTCCCATAGCACATATTTTGAATATAGCACTTACATCATATTAGAGTTATTTGTTTACATATAAATGCCAAAAATCTAGCCATTGAGACAAGCAATACAGTTCCCAAGTTTCCTTACTTCCAATTTACTTTCAAGAAAATGTAGTTAGAGAAGGAACTAAAATCTTAATTTCTTTTCTCAATGATAATATATTACTTTAAATAACTCCAGGGTTGACATTCATTAAGGGAAAAAATAAGGACTTGAGCATTTTGAAAGAGCCTCTGTTCAATTATACTTTATGATACTCTGTAAAGCCACCCTTCTCTAGTCAATAACTGAAACAAGCAAAAAATGAGCTCACTAATAATCAATTCTCAGTCATTCAAGGATTAATGATATAGTTTGTAGAGCCATTTGTTATCTCCATCTTTGCTTTTCTTTATTCTCGGTTTGGCTTCCTGCCGCTGTATCTTTGCATTATTCATGAGAACCCACACTAGGGGAAAAAAGGGCTCTGAAATGCAAATCTTTCTTTTACTGTTTGTTAGCAGTTCTCCAAAAAGTGTTGTTGCAGAGTAAGCAGGTCAGAACAATTAACTTAAATGAGATTTGTTTATATTTATAGGTTTCAAATATCCATTTAACGTACAGGTAAATCTGCTTAACTTTATACTACAGAGGGGCTAGAAACACTGCCTAAAGTTGCTTAAAATCCGTAAGACTCTTATATTTTGTCCGTTCCTACAAAGAATTTAAAAAAATTAAAAATTAAATAATAACCCCTGCTCCTCCAAAAAAAGTCTTCAAGTTTCACAATTTAAAAATGCATCTCCACTGCAGGTACTTTGTCATGATGAGTGCATCTGAGTATGTTCCTTGGAAGATAAACATTGGAAGATAAACAAAATGTCGGGCTTCAGTTATAACAGAGCCTTCCAAAAGAAATAAAGTGACTAGTTAATCCTTAGAGTACTGGAATTTGTTGGACTGTTAGCCAAACGAATATTTAGGAGATTGCCTATGTGTTTCTGTGTACATGGGCTCAAATCTTCACTCTCTGGTCTGAGGAAAGAGCAGAAGGAAGAAAAATGTAGAACTACCGACCTCAACACAGAAGGGGTTAAGGGGTGTAGAAATATATGCGTGTGTGTGTGTGTGTGTGTGTGTGTGTGTGCAGGAGTTATGTGGGTGTGTATGTGTGGTGGCAGGTGAGGGTGTTCAACATCACTGTCCCCATTGACACCTGGGGCTAAGCAGACAGAATAAGAGATTTTTTCCTGATTATCTCCATGATGAAAACCTCTGGCCTAGATGATGTTTCAGGCAGTCTGGCTCCAAAGAATTTAATTTTTATTGATAGTGATGCCATCTCTCTAGTTTGAAGATTAAACTAAGCTTTCCTACAACTCACTTGGTCTTCTGGCCTTGCTGCTAAATGTGTGTGTGAGTGAGTGAGTGAGTGTGTCTGTGTTTTCAGAAGTCTCTCAGGATATTGGAAAACATCCAGGCACATACACATAAATGTTCATTACAGTTACCACGCAGCATCTCAGAGCACAAAACCATATTGTTCTGGGCACAGAAGACACATCTAGCCCCCTACACCCTGTCACAAACCGGGGCTTGATCATCAGACTTTAAGTGAATCAACATCAACCATTATCTCTCAATCGCTCTTGACTGTAGCAGCCACATTGCTGGTTGCATTGAAACTAGGGGAAGAGTCCCTGTGTTTGCATTGGCCGGCAGTGCCTAGAAAAACAGGAGGTGAAAGAAGAAACCTAGACACTGTAGGTTCAGTTATCAAGAGACTTATAAGTGCTGTGTGGTTCCCAGAAAAACTTCCCTGCCCTGGTCAGGGCAGCCTCTGGAGTGATGTCTGATTTCTCTTCCTGTGTTAATAAATGGTGAAGGTTAGCCCCTGACTGTGGAATAGGGGTCAGGAGGAGAGGAGTAGAAAATGATCTTTTATACGAATAATAGCTGTGGGAATTTTAACTTCATTTTTAAACCTATGGTTTTTCAAATATTTAATTCAAGGCATGTTAGTGACACATTTCAGGAAAGTACAACTTTTGATTCTTTGGGGTCCTTAGAAGTTGTTATCCTTTGTTTCTGAAATTTTTCTTAAGGCCTTAGCATATTTCTGTTCCTTTTGTGTGCTGTTTAGCATCTTAACACTAGTTCCAGAGAGTTTGATTTTGTGATTCAAACAAATTCACACTGATCCAATAAAGGCATACATTTTGAAAACCTTCCTGTGAGCTGCTATTTTACCATGTTATTTTTTCCTGCATCAGCCAATATCCTCTAGTGGAGAATTATTTCCTTAATTTCACAAGACACAAAAATGTCTCAAAACATTTTTCAGAAAAAAATGCATGTATTACAAATTAAGAACTAACATAAGGTTGAAACATCCTTTGTGAAAATCAAAAGGAGGGACATTTAAGTACAGTTTTTAGACAAAAGACTCTGAATTCAGAATTCAGAATCATGTAAATGGCTTGGCTGGAATCAATATAATCATACATAGATAAAAAGGACAATCAAAAAAATGTGAATTGTAGTAATTTTGTTTATTTCCCAATAGTGCCATGATAAGCCTAAATCACATGCCAAATTGCAACAAATCAGGAATAGTTTGTGCTAACCAACAAATAATTTTTATTATCTGTTATGATAGTCAAAGTGATAAAATACTTTTATTCTTATTTATTAGGATTTCATCTTCTTCAAAATATAATTTCATAATTACATGATTTAGTAAGGATATTTAATAATCATTTTAATTTCTTTAAATGTTAGTGACAGAATATGATTCCTAAATATTTAGTTTGAATGATATTTCAAATCAATAAGTACAAACCAGCAGTTGCATGACTACTCCCACTAAAGCTATAAGAAAACAAATCCCCATGCAGAATTGCATTAAAATTTTTTTAATGTTTATTTATTTTTGAGAAAGGGAAAAAGAGTACAAGTGGAGAAAGGGCATAGAGAGAGGTAGACACAGAATTTGAAGCAGGCTCCAGGCTCTGAGCTGTCAGCACTGAGCCTGATGTGGGACATGAACCCACGAACCGTGAGATCATGACCTGAGCCAAAGTCGGACACTTCAACCAACTGAGACACTCAGGTGTCCCATGGAATTGTATTTTAATAACTACTATCATAACCAGGTGTGTAGTTAATACTAAGAAGACATGATATGCTTTAACTGTCTTTCTCAGCAAGCACCTGTAACTAAGTTCCACCTCTTGTGCCTCGTATCAGCTGACTCATAGGTCTTGCAACCCACACTCCAGCTCCACACCCCTGGTAATCCCAGGACTTGCCATGTATTCCCATCCCATTCCAGTTGCATCTGTTGCCCCTTGGATCAGACTCTCATGTTCAGCCTTGCTCCAGGCTGTGGTTCTATTAGGCATCCTTGGTTTTCCCAGCTACGACTCCTTGTGCTTCTTAAGAACAATGGTTTGCACTCTCCATTTCCTTTCTGGATTTTGCTTCCTTCTTGTTGAATTCCTAACCTAGCTTTAACATGTCAGGCTCTAGTCCCTATGCTTTGTGGTGTCTGGCCAGTGCCCCAGTTGAGCCCATTCAAGTTATAATGCAGTTACATATCTAAGAGTAGACTCAATAAGATTGATAGCAGTTATGCTATATATATTTTTATACATACATAAATGAAAAATCACCTTTCTGAAATATTTGCTCCGAAGCTATATTAATTTCTTTTGGTAAAATGCTCTATTTCTTTACCAGCAAAATGTCAACAAAAGTTACTTGAAGTATGGATTTAGTTTTTTTCTGTATTTGACCTATCCAAAGAACTTATTGTCATTTGTAATTATTTGTGATTAAATGATAAATGATAATGTATGTAAAAGCATTTTAAATAGTATTGTTTCATGGGCGTGGCTGGGTATTTATCATTATGCAAACCCAATAGTCTCAACATAAACAATGTATTGGCTTATTACTAAATCTATAGTTAAGTCAGCTTTCTATAGGAAGTAGCTTCTCCACTATATGAAATTTTGTATATTAATATCTCATTTAGGAAATTATTTTATGAATGGTCTACAAAAAATAGCATCAAAATGAATTATAAGAATAAATGTCATTTTCTTTTTTTTAAAAAAAATTTTTTTTAATGTTTTATTTATTTCTAGGAGAGAGAGAGAGAGAGACAGCACGAGCAGGGGAGGGTCAGAGAGAGAGGGAGTCACAGACTGAAACAGGCTCCAGGCTCTGAGCTGGAAGTCAGCACAGAGCCCGACGCGGGGCTCGAACCCACGAACCGCGAGATCATGAACTAAGTGAAAGTCGGACACTTAACCGACTAAGCCACCCAGGCGCCCCAGAATAAATGTCATTTTCAAATATGCTTACCATTTTCAGTTTTACCACTGTGTTGAAATACTTGATTAAATACTGAAAATCTGGATGAGAATTTTTTGTACTTTTAGAATCCTTTTCTCCATACCTCATAAGAAAACAATTTCTTTTCAAATAATAATGTTTCTTGACGAGAACACAAGGTTAGCCAACTAATGCAGTCACATGACAATTATCTTGAAGAATAACATGTAACTTACTTAGCAAGAGAACCTGAATTTTTATATATTTTAAAAGATAAGAAAGTTAGGTAAATGTCAGTTAATGTGTGATTCATATTATTCCACAGGGAGAAATCTGAATGCTCTTCAAAATATGGGTCAACAGATCTCACTAAACATTTTTAAAAACATAACTTTCTGCCTTGCTTAGGATATAAGGACCATGACCCCATCCAGAAATTTAATTTATAACCCATGCAGGAATGTATTCATTATATTTAGTCTTTGTTGTAAATGGTGTACTCTAAAATGAAAATACTTCTCACTAGAAAAAATTATTCATAACTACGTATTTTCTAAACATAAGTGGACAAATATGCTGAAATCAAAGTCACATCACAAAAACTACCCAAAATAATTTGCTGGAGGAAAGTTCATGTATACTCGGGACCCATGGAACTCCAGCTCTCACTGAAGACTTTGTAAATAAATCTTGTACAGCATAGTGAACGGGGGGTTAGAGGCTATTTAGTATAAATAAGCAAAAACAGAGCTTGTACTTGACATACCCTATTACAGAAGACTTTCCCCCAAGATTTCAAGTATTGGAATTCATAATAGAAAGCCAGATATATCTTTGGAGGCTTAATGGATCTCATCAATTATATGACATTTTAAAACATGTATATTCAGAGAGTGAGCTATGGACGATCTTAAAAAAGCCTTATGATGATTGTTCTGGGGATATGCCTGAAATTTTAATTTCCAAATTTGGGATGTCATTGAACTTTATTATAGGAAAAGAACACTCTGGAATGAAGGTTTTTCATTTATAACTCTCAGTTTCTTATAACAACCAATAAGGTAGGCATTGTACCCACAATTTGTAGATAAAGACTCTGCAATTCACGCTGTAAGAACTAGCTTTGTGGGGAGTTCTCAAAATAATTCATTCATTCACTCATTCATTAATTTTTCTTAAAACTAATGCTCCATTCATTCAGAAAGACATATTTATTTACTATAGATTAAAAAGAAAATGAAACAACTCTCACGCCTGCAGGAACTCTGGGATGACTGAATATGTGATGGGTCACTGATCCAAGAAGTTCCTTTTGAGAATGGGATGATGGATCAGGAGTTTAGAATCTAGAAACAAGATTTAGAGAAAGATTAGAACATAGACTTATGCCTTTAGAAAAGATACCATATACATACATATAGTTACAGGTTTCACATACTCATTTTGAATCTCAAGGTGCTGAGGGACACCATGTTCCTTCCATATTCTTTATTCTTGATCCTTTCCCCTTTCCTGGTCCTAACTCCACATTTAGGAGCCAGCCTATTCTCCAGCCTTCATATACATACAGGTCCAGAAGACTTGAAAGAGTTCTAGGAGCCAGACAAAATACTACAAACTTCTCATTCTCCAGTGTTTTGACCCTCAGATTCTTGTGGAAGAGAACCCAGGAGGCTCCTTAAATTCAGTTCAGTTCAAAAGAATTATCAATTCAAAAGTATTATCTTTCTCTGAAGACCATCTGTTATGCCTCTCTCGGATTGTTCCTTTCTCCCTTCTTCCAGGTTGCCTTGAGGAACATGATCACTTCCACCTCTGGAATCTCTCCCCCACCCCCCCACCCCTATTTGAGGCAAAGGTGAGATTAATGAGATGAATTAAATAGATTAAATTTCTTATTTAAAGTCTTGACTCTTTGAAGCACTGACTCTCTTCTTTTGACTCCCTAGCTTAAGCAATCTGCCAGCAATCTATCACCCAACAGAAAAAAGATGACAGAGCTGGGCTTGGCAACATGCAGTATATACACAATAGTGGTTTTTTATCACCTTTGACATAGCCTAATATGAGTCATATCCATGCCCATCTAGTTCAGAATTTTATTAGCATTTTATTACTAACAGAGTATCTAAGAAATACAGCATCCAGTTTAAAATTTAGATTCATCCAACTTTTCTTGTAAACATACAACCTTAATTTTATAGCTAAACTATAGAGCTAGCTCTAGTTTAGAGCTAGAATGATCTTTCATTTCTCCATTTAGTCCAAAGCCCTCAGTTACCTCAGAAAAAATAAGAATAATTTTTTGTCGCATGCCAGATAAAATATTAAATAAGATTTTATATACATATTCTCTATACATATATTTTATATTCTCTCAAATTCTGATAACAACCATCAGTGAAGAAATCATCATCCTCACTTTATAAGTGAAGGCCCTGACATTCAGAGGATTGAGGAAGATTTTAGGATTTCTAAGAGAGGCTGAAGCAGACATTTAGGAAAATGTTCAGGGTACAAAAGTAGATGTGAAGAAATCAGTTGTGACTTAACTGCATTAGTCTAAGCAAGTCATGATGTCAGCCCAGACTACAGACTGTGGGGATGCAGAGAAGGGGAGAGTAGAATCAAGGGAAATTCAGAGTATAGAACCAATGAGATGTAGTGATAAATTTGCTGTAGGAGGTGAGAGGAAAAAGAAGAGCCAAATTTGACAACCAATTCTTGGCTTGCAGAACTGGCTGAATGGTGGGGCCTCTTGCAAAGATGCAAAGCCCTGACAAGAAGACTTGGGAAATGAGAGTGAGGCAGAAAGTAGAGCAGGGGTGTGGGGAGCACGGAGATCATGAAGTGCTGACATGATACAGGCAACTTCTTCAAGCAGTTTTTAAGATTGGAGGTTTGAGGATACATTTTCTACCAAATGCCCTTCTACCGTTTCCCTTTCCCTTATCCATGTGGCAATCCAAATGGCATTTGGACTTTGAGTTTGAAAATACCGATGTTTTAAAAAATTTTTTTAATGTTTTTTATTTACTTTTGAGAGTCAGAGAGAGAGAGCTTGAGCAGGGAAGGGTCAGAGAGAGAGGGAGATACAGAATCCAAAGACAGGCTCCAGGCTCTGAGCTGGCTGCCAGCACAGAGCCCGACACGGGGCTTGAACCCATTAACCGTGAGATCATGACCTGAGCTGAAGTCGGACGCGTAACCGACTGAGCCACCCAGGTGCCCTGAAAATATCGATGTTAACAAGATTTTCTGGGCAATTACAGAGGTTGGCATTTATCAATGTACTTGATGAAAGACCTTGTGACGTCCTTGGACATAGCTAGATTTTACATAACTTGAGAGGAAGGAGTACTGTTGTAGAAGAATCACTAATGTCATAGGGATGTCATCTAACCTAAACTGGGATTTGGAATTTTGATGTGTGTTTGATGAAAATGTTCAGCTAAAAGCTCACAGAGGCTATTCTGGGGAAGTAGTTTACACAGTAGGAAAATGTCTCCAAAGAGGAAGATGTCTGGAGACAGATATGGAGAGGACTATGAGGGATCAGGATGCTGTCTCTTTTATTAACTGGTCCCATGGAGTTAGCCTGAACCCTGATGCAGATAGGGGCTGCAGGAAGAAAGTTAGGGAAATGTTTTCACTGGCACAGAGGCATCTACCATGTGGCTTAGAAACCAGGGTGATGAAGCAGCAACATGTTAGGGAAGAGCATCATTTTTCTCTCAATACTGTAAACATTTTGCTCAACTATCTTCCTACTTTGCACGGCCTCTGAGAAGTCAGATGTCATTCTTACCTTTGTTCTTCTGCAAGTAAGATGTTTTTCCTTTTTTTCAGAATTTTTTCTTTATCTTTAATTTTTTGTAATTTCAAAATGATGTTGGTAAGGTATAGATTGTGTGTGTGTGTGTGTGTGTGTGTGTGTGTGCCATTTATCCTGCTTGGCATTCCCTAAGCTTCCTGGACCTGTGGTCTGGCAGCTGACATTAATTTGGGGGAAATCCTTAATCTTTATTATTTCAAGTATTTGTTTCTCTCTTTGTTTCCTCTCCTTCTGGTATTTCCATTACATTTCCATTATGCACCTTTTGTGATTATTCCACAGTCTTTGGATATTCTAATTTTTTCAGTCTGTTCTCTTCCCTTTTTGGTTTTTGGTTTTTGAAGATTCAATTGTCATATCCTCAAACTCAGAGATTCTTTCCTTAGCTTTGTGCAGTCTATTAATAAACCCATCAAAGGCATTCTTCATTTCTGTTAAACTGCTTTTTATCTCAAGCATTTTTGGTTCTTTCTTCGGATTTCCATTTCTATGCTTACATTGCCCATCTGTTCTTGTATGATTTCTGCTTTATCCATTAGAGCCCTTAGCACATTAATAGTTGTTTTAAACTCCTTGTCTGATAATTACAATATTCCTACCATGTCTGGCTCTGATGCTTGCTCTATCTCGTCAAATTGTGTTTTTTATCTTTTGGTATGCTTTACCAGTTTCTCTTGATAGCTGTACATGATATACCCAGTAAAACAACTGCTGTAAATAGGCTTTAGTAATGTGGTGGTGAGGTAGTGGGGAACGAGAAGCATTTTCTAGTCCTGACATTAGGTCTTAGTCTTTTATGAACCTGTGCTTTTGCGCTGTGAAGGAACATCATTTCACCATGTCTAGGCATACCTAACACAGTTTGGCTCTGAGATGACAAAAGCTGCTTGGGTTTGAGGGCTTGCACTTTGGGAGAATCAGAAAAGGGGTTCTCTGAGAAGAGAGCCAGTGTTAAGCAGCACTCTTAAAATGGTTCTGCTAACTAAGACCTCAACAAGGGATGGCAAGCAGAGAAATCTGGGAGTTTTTTTTCAACCCCATGCTCTGCATTTGAGGATTACAGAAATAGATGAATGAGACCATGACATTACACATGGAAGTCCATGAGATTTCAGCCATTGTTGTTATTGTGGCTTTGTAAGCACAGAGTGGCAAAGACTGGAGGAAATGTGGATTGTGCCAGAATAGTAGTTCTTAAGATGGAATGTGCTTCTGGAAAGAGCCTAAGTGTCCATCAATGGACAAATGGATCAAGAAGATGTGGTTTATCTATACCATGGAATACTACATGGCAATGAGAAACCATGAAATCTGGCCATGTGTAGCAACATGGATGGACCTTGAGGGTGTTATGCTGAGCGAAATAAGTCAGGCAGAGAAGGACAAATATCATATGTGTGCACGTATAGGAGGATTAGGAGGAACTTAACAGAGGACCAAGGGGGAGAAGAAGGGCGGAAATGGTGGGGGAAAGGGAGAGAGGCAAACCATGAGAGACTCTTGAATGCTGAAAAAAACTGAGGACTGATGGATGTGGGGGGAGGGAGGGACGGGCATGGAGGAGGACACTTGTGGGGATGAGCACTGGGTGTTATGTGGAAACCAATTTGACAATAATCTATTGGTAAAAACAAATTAAAAAATTAAAAAATTAAAAATTAAAAACAAGATGGAATGTGCTTCAGAATCACTGGTGGAACTTTTAAAGAAGATGCATGCCCATTTTCAGGGTTTTTGACTTAGAAAGCCTAGGGTAGCATCTTGGCAACTGTGTAATGAAAAAGCTCAAGTAATTCTGATGCCTGTGCCTGGTTAAGAAACCAGAGGGAGGAAAATCATATTTTTGGAGGTATTTCATTTTTAGAATTCATTGTTTCATATCCTCATCTCTTTCTGTTCCGCTTTCCCCATTCCCATTAAAAAAGTTTCCTTTCTCTGACACTGGTTTTCATAATTCCTCACTGAAGGATTTTCCACAGGAGAATTACTAAGAGACTCAGCCAGCCTTAGACTCTTAGATTCTTCATACTTGGACTCAGATGAAAGGAAAAATTGAGAATGTAAACATCCTTATTTTCTTCCTTAGAAGAAAATGGCTCACAATTTTATTTTGTTTGATCAGCTCAATGTTAAACAACTGTGTGAATATTTCTCTTGAAACATCCTCTATTTCCACAGCTCACTCTACGGTTAGTTTTGCTTAAAAGTTATCAATGGAATTTAGACATCAAAGCACTTTCAGCTTCATTTCTCCACTCTGGCTCCACAGGCTACAGCCACCACCCTCCAGAGTTGTAAACTACAGAAATGATCCCTCATCTTGCTTTTGTTCATTTATTTCTGGGTAAGCTAGAGGAGATTGTCTTTCTTTTGTAGAATCTATAGTATTGAAAATGAACTAGGTTAGTGACCTAATTCCTGGTTAATGAGTCCTTTATTCCCTAATGTTCCTGTTAATTTTCAATTCAATGGAATTCTCATCTTCTTGAGATAAAGCTAAAATATAATAACTGTGTAGTAATTATTTTTTTCAGTGCATAAATTTCAAATGTCCATTCTCTTAACTGAGCAAATGGAGGTCACAGTTACATCAGTCATTAAACGTATTTTTCCATTTACTCCCCAGGAATTAAATAAAACTGATCATACTCCAGTTTGAAAGAGTCACAATTAAACAGTCTTTTTGTATTACTTCTCAGAGGAAGGAGCCTGAGATTCTAAAGGGAGAGATGATGCATTAAGTGCTGGAAAAGGAAAAAAAAAGGAGAGTCTTCAGTCTTGGGAATGTAATAACTTGGTGGTGGGCTGAGTGCCCTGAGGTGGACTGACCCACTCAGCTGCTGGGAAAAGTAATACAGCTGCTTTGCTGGAGGGAGACACATTCTAATCAGATATGGTCCAGGGAGCTTCTGGTATTATGAGAAAAGGAAGTGCTGTTCCTTTCAACTGAGAAACTGTAGAATGTCTCACTCATCCTTTTTTTTTTCTTTTTAATGCTGACTCCTCTTTTTGTTTTTATTAGCTTTGTGAGAAAGTTCCAATTTAAAAATTGATGATACAAAGCAGAAGTGCTTCATAACATCTATTTGATATTTAGAGATGGAATTTCTCTCTTTAAAAAAATTTTAAGGAAAATATATCTGAATTAGAACTTAGTGCTGACTGCATATAAGATGAAATGAAAACTGAATCTTTTTATTGCATTTTTTGTTTTTTATTCCTTGGCTTATTCAGTTGATTTGGATTTACTATCTGTAAGGTGAAAAGCAACAGTTTTCCTCAAAACTTTGTGCTCTATTGGGAGACTTTAGACAACTGATTTGCCATATCCAAATATCAATATAGTACTTGGACATTAGAAAAAAAATGTGAGTAACTACCTATCATTATTATAGAATAGATTTTCATATAGAACACTAAGAATTTACTCAAACATATTCCTTGGAACTAGTTCATCATAAAAACCAATATTAATTTAATTAATACTGCTGATTCAAAGCGCTCATTTGACAACAGTTAGAAGGTGCAATTTGAGTTTTATGGGCCAATGTTAGGGTTAGGCATATACTTTCTATCCCCAAAGCTCTGTATTGTATTATCCAGATAATGTGGTGAAGTCAATGGATAGGTCCTTGAAAAAAAATAGAAAAAAGAAAGAAAAGAAATGCCTTCTATTTCCCAAAGCTTATTAATTTAATTTATTTACATTTTTCAGTGGATGGACCATGTAGTTTAATAGTGGCAACACAAAAGACAGACTCAGGGGACCACCTTGTAGTGCCCTTTCCCTCACTCCAGCTCCACAAATTTAACAATGTTTTTTTCCATCTAGACCATTCCCATTTTCACAATCATGTGAAAATCATCTCTTGAAAACATTTCTATTTTCATAGATCTGTGATTTGTAATTTAAGTAAAAACAAGTAAGACAAGTCCTTTAACTTTCCTCACTCTCACTTCCTGCCACCCTTCAATTCCTCCACATGGATATGCAGAGCCCAGCAGGTGTATGAGTGGACATGGACACACAAATTTATTTTACAGTTCATTTTCCTACAGCAAAACTAAAAGAATAGTGCTAGTATTCCATAAAGACCCAAACTGTTATGCAAATAAAGTTCTTACTAAAGAAAAGGAGACAAAGGTGATTTTCTGGAGAGCAGAAAGACTCAAATTAAGTGGCAATATAGCATATGCTCTATGAATGGTGTGGATGAAGTCATATTAAAACATCTCTTATTCTACCATTTTTATGTATGTATATTTTATAGAAAATCTATACTGGAAAATAAGGAAATAATGGGGATTGTGTGTGGATTAAAACATTATTGAATTGGCTTGATCTTACTTTTTTATAATTCTTTTAATACTTATTAATTTTTCGAGAGAATCAGAGACAGAGCACTAGGGGGAGGGACAGAGAGAGAGGGAGACACAGAATCTGAAGCCGGCTCCAGGCTCTGAGTGGTCAGCACAGAGCCCGATATGGGGCTCGAACCCATGAACCATGATATCATGACCTGAGCTGAAATCGGACATTCAACCAGCTGCATCACCCAGGTGCCCAAATGTTCCTTTTTTAGGGTTTCCATCTACCACCTACTTTTACTTGCCTACATTCCACACAAATATGGACAGGAAAAAAAAAAGAGTGCATCTATAATTTCAGAGGCTGGAATAGAGCAGCAATTAATTAATGAAGACAGGAGAAATACTTACTGTAATGTTTAAAATGATTTTTGGAGTTATTTGACAAAATTCCCAAGATTCATCAGTTTATGGAAACTTAATGCAAGGTTTTATGGAAACTTAATGCAAGGTAAGAGCTGCAGCTGACTTTGAATCTGACATATGGGTGACATAAGAACACAATTAACATTGACCTGCCAGTCTGAGATTTCCCTTGAGGTACTGCTTTAGCTTCTGTCCCATCAAAAGCACACCAGAAACAACTATTTGTTAAATATTGTAGTTTGGAAATGAATAGAAAGGAAAATTAGACATGGCCTCTGCTTTCAAAGAAGATTTTAATCTGGTAATGGTGACAGACTGAAGGGAGTACACAAATCAGATTTAGGGAGTGAGCAAGACAGTGGTTGTGGGAAAAATGTTGAAGGTGAGCTGCAAAGGGAATATTGAAGGCCTGTGGTTCTGAGAACAGTAATTCTGTTGTTGGGATGTCTTTTAATTCTCATCTAGGTTGACAGGGAGAATTGGTAAATACATTCTACCTGAATCTGGAATCTGATGACACTCATTAGTTTGCCCATGGTATCTAGTAGTTTTATGACATCTACACACTTAAACTTTAGAACGATGTGTCCTTCATGGGGGAGGGGAGGCAAAGCACATAAACAATTTCAGGGACTTCTTTCTAAAGTCCTTAGGCAATCACCCAATTTTTGTGTGTCTCAGTTTCTCAATCTGTAAGATAGTAATGACAATATCTACTCCACAAAATAGTTGTGAGAATTAAATGAGATAATCCTATAGAGTATCTAGCACAGATCCCAGAGCACATGTTCAATAAATTGCAATCATTATTTTCTTCTTTCTTCCTTTTTTCTATGAGACTGGCTTTCCTTCACTGTAACTGATAAGACACTGATCAAGCTGGGGGAATCAAACAAGGGACTTTTCACCAAGGTAGGTGCAGGACATAAAGGAGGATAGATGAGTTTCATGCCCAGGTATAAAATATGGAACAGTAAGGAAATCTGGAAACTTCACAAGAAGTTATCTGTGGGAATGTCTGGAAGAATTGTATAAAACCAACCTATTAAGATGTTGGTTTAGCTGTAAATATTTTGTGGATTTAATATAAAAAATTAATAGTATTAATTTCAGTAACAATGACAAATACACACATATGGAGAATTCATTATGTGCCAGGCATTGTGCTTTGCTTAGCTTGCATAGATCACCTCCTTTAATTGTCTCACCAATATGAAATAATACAGTCCATTATACCTCATTTGAAATTTTAAAGTTTGAAATTTTAAAAAGTTTATGAAATTTAAAATTTTGAAATAACTGCTTCAGCTACAAAATCTGACCTGATCTAAGACTATTTTTAGTCTTTATTTATCTCACTTAAAATAAATATTCATGTAGTTTGCTACAGAAAACTTAATATTTGGTCATGGGGTGTTTCTTAGACCCTACCGGGGTAATGTTCCATATTGTCATTATAAAATAGTCTCCAAATTTCAAAATTCATCTGGCCTCTAGGATTTTAGATAAGGTAGGGTAGATTTTGAAAAAAGATAACATTTATTGACAGCTTGTATGTGCCAGGTTTGGGTCCAAGTCTCTACTGATCTTAATTCATTCAACCTCATAATAATCCTGGGACAATAGTCTTGGAGGAAAGAGAAACACATGAGGTGATCTCTATCTTCACTTAGACTTTCTGCCTAGAAATAATTTCCAGTGAAGTATATGAAAGGGAAACCAAACAAAGCTTGTGTATGTCAATGAAGTGAGGGGACCAAAATCATTACTTGGGGGAAGCCAATGCAACTAGAATTTGTGAGGCAAACTGCCTAAGAAGAAGGAGCTGTGCAGGGGTGCTCCAAATTATCTTCAAAGTAAACCCATCAAATCATTGGCTGAGTATCAATCTACAAAGATCACTGGACATGAGCAATATCAGAAGAAAGAACAATTACCAGGGAGCTGTAAGATGAACAATTCCTAGAGCTCATAAAGGTCTGAGAATCATTCAGACTCCCATCTGCCAAGGTTAAGAGCCCTTCATGAATCTGAGGCATTTAGTGGAAAGCCCAGAAGAGCCTCACCGTAAAAGTGGGGCTCAATGAGGGGCGCCTGGGTGGCTTAGTTGGTTGAGCGTCCGACTTTCGCTTAGGTCATGATCTCGCGGTTCATGGGTTAGAGCCCCGCGTCGGGCTCTGTGCTGACTGCCAGCTCAGAGCCTGGAGCCTGTTTCAGTCTGTGACTCCCTCTCTCTCTGACCCTCCCCTGCTCACGCTGTCTCTCTCTCCTGGAAATAAAATATTAAAAAAAAAAAAATTAAAAAAAAAAAAAGTGGGGCTCAATGAGCATTTAAGTCATCTAAATTCACCCAAAAAATATAACAAAATGCAGCACTCAAGAACATAAATACATGATGTCCAGCATTCAACTAAAATCACTATATATGTGAAGAAGCAGAAAAATGTGACCCATAACTTGGAGAAAAGTCAGTCAATAAAACAGACCTCAAATTAAAAAGATAGTCAAATTAATTAACAGACAACAAAATACATATTGGATAGTGATAGGAAGTATCCAGAATGAAGCACAGATAAAAATAAGGCTAACAGTGATCATAATAAGGCTAACAGAGATAATAACAAATGATTTAACAGTTGTGCAATTCGGATTCCAGAGAAAGGAAGGAAGAGAAAAAATCTTGATGAAATAATAGCCAAACTTTTTCAAATTTGATTTGAAAAGTTATAAACTCTCAGAACCAAATGAAGAAATGAAGTCCAAGTAAAACAAATGTAAATCAAGCCTCTCCGAGTCTTATTTTAATCAAATTGCTGGAAAGGTGTTAAAGAGAGAATCTTAAAAGCATCAAGGAAACAAAGACACACTGCATACAGAGAAACAAAGATAAAAATAACAACAGACATTTTGTCAGAAATTTATGCAAACCAAAAACAATGGACTTACTACCTCTTTAAAATGCTAACAGAAAAAAATGTCAATTCAAAATTCTATATTCAGCAAATAGATCTTTTACAAACAAGAATAAGGAGACATTGACAAGTTTATTTTATAATTTATAGGGAAATTCAAAGAGCAAGTGATTTAAAAAAATAAATTTGGAGAACTTATGCCATATGATTTTAAGATAATAAAGTTATAGTACCAGGGTACTTGGATGGCTCAGTCAGTTGGGATTCTGACTTTTAATTTAGGCTCTGGTCATGATCTCAAGGTGGTGGGACTGAGCCCCACATTGGACTCTGGAATGAGCACGGAGCCAGCCTAAAATTCTCTTTTTCTCTTTCTCTTCCTTTGCCCCTACCCCCCCACCCCGTGCTCTCTCATTCTCTCTAAAAAAAAAAAGGTTATAGTACTAAGGTAGTATAGTAACAGCAGAGACCAGACATATATAGATTAATGGAACAGAAATGACAATCCATAATTAGACCAACAATTATATAATCAATTCATTTTCTAATAAAGGTGTCAAAAATTCAGTGGAAAGGGTTGTCTTTTCAGTAAACTGTGCCAGAATAACTGGATATATGGACACACAAAAAGTGGATCTCAGCCTTTTCATTACATCACACACAGAAAATTATTCAAAACAGCTCTTATACCTAAACATAGAAGCTAAAATTATAAATCTTTTAAGAGGAAATATAAGAGAAAATCTTTATAACTTTGAATTAGGCAGAGATTTCTTAGATAAGACATAATAACAAACCATAAATGAAAGTTTTGTTAACTGTACTTCACCAAAATCAAAACTTTTACCTGTCAAAAAACACTATTAAAATGAAAAGGCAAGCCACAAAATGGGAGAAAATATTTGCAAAACATACATTTGTGTACCTACACACATAACCACAAAATATACAGAGAAGTTGTATAACACAATAATAAGAAGAGAGCAACATTTCAAATAAGAAATCAGCAAATGAAAAGAAGACACTTTGTGGCTAACAGCTCATGGAAAGATACTCAACATCATCATTCCTTAGGAAAATGCATACTAAAATCACCATAAAATACCACTATATATCCATTAAAATGGCTTACATTGAAAAGGCTGACAAACCCAAATATTGACTAGGATGCCGGGAAAACTGGAACCCTCATGTAACTCTGGTAGGAATGTAAAACATTCAATCACTTTGTGTTAACAGTCTGGCAGTTTCTTAAAAAGTTAAACATATACTTACCATAGGATCCACTCTGTTGGAAGAGACAATATTAAGGTATCGTGGTGGTGGTTTTTTTTCCCCCTCTTTTTAACATGCAGACATAAATTGAACGAAAAATTTGGCACAAAGAATGAGACAGGGAAATGGAAAATTCATGTATGTGAATTAGCACAATGCTATTTGAAGGAGCTGGTGATAATTTAAATATTACTGCTCCTAAGGACCTGAGGGAAGAGGAAAGTATCCAAAGGTCCTTTCTGGCTCCAAGAATAGTTTTCGTTTCTTGGATGAGAAAGCTTTTCCTCTGCTGGGGCCTCAGCCTCCTTCATACACTTCCGTACCTAGGCAGCAAGCCCAAGCTGGGGAGGAGTTACCATCATCTTCCTCTCTCTACGGGCCTGCGAGGCTGGATGGCGTGGACTGTTTGCTGATCCCCCTCCCTTTCCTAGAGCATGGCAGGTGGGGTTATATAGATCTCTAACCTCTTCCTCCTGTTCTCCTAGGGAGAGATTCCGTTTCTCCTGGGCCCTTGTCCCTAGCCGCATCTCAGTGGGCCGCGCTTAGGAGGGAAGCCTGTCAGGGACACAAGCTGATACTGGGAGACTTCCTCCCTGTGCTGTCGCCCACTGGGAGAGGCGATTGGGTTTGCAACAGCACAGTAAATTTTGCGTCTAGGACACTGGCCTCCACCAAACAGATGTGTGTACATATACAGAGGATTCTAGTTTCTGTTGGCATGGCATCTGGCACAAGCTTTCTCCCTACTACCCGTCAAAGGGGAGCAGAGGTGAGGGCTTGGAAGGATGGAGTCTAATCCCTGGGTTACGCCCAGCTATGCAGAACCGGGGTCTTGTTCCACAGGCCTTGACTCGACCACACTGGCGGAGGTGGCGCGGGTCCGGGCTGAGGGAATGACTGCGCATGCGCAAATCCAGAGACTCCCAGCAGCCTCCAGGGACGCGAGAGCTGCGGGCGCCCCTGTGCGCCTGCCTAGGAACAAGGTGTCAGTAGGAGAGACGCAAGTGTTTCTAGCTGGTGTCAGAAATTCAGGAGCTGTCGCAGGGGAACCCTCCGAACCGGAGCCTGCTGAAAATACCCGGTGCTGCCTGCTCTTAGGGCTGCCTGCTCCTGACCCCAGGCACTGTTCTCAGTCTCCCTCCCCTGGCTGCACAACTGTGATTGACTCCCTCCAAACACCACCTGCCCCTGGGCTTCTGGACTCATGGAAACCACTATCGCTGCTGCCCTCACCTGCCCGGTGCCTCGGTGGCCAAGGTAGGTCTGGCCTGGCCATCCCCTGGGCGGGTGGAATCAGACACGTCTTTGAAGTGTCACAATGAGACAGTTTTAATATAAAATGGTGATGAAATGTTTGGGAGAAGGTGGTAAGGGTACAATGATGGGGATTCGTTTTTTGCAGAAGACATTTTTAAAAAGGGTCAGGTTGTAGGAATGAATTGAGATAAAATAGGTATATTTAGATGGAATACACTTACCTAGCAAATCCATCACATTAAAAAAAAAATATGTTAACAGTATTTAGGAAAGTAGAAGGGAAAACTGAATTTCTAGCAAAACACCTCTTGGTTATTACTGCTAAACTTCATCAAACAACTATGCATTCTACTTAAGCCTTCATTTCATTGCCCTCAAATACAATCACAAGTGCAGGTGGTGGGCTGCAGCTGTGAGACTGTCCCTAATGCTCCCTCATTCATTCAGGAATTTGATCTTTTTCAGGATTTTCCCTTTTGTCATTTGAAGTCAGTCATGAGGTGGAAATGAGGGGTGCGGAGGTGGGAAGGTTAGATTGGTGTGGGCAAATACAAGGAAAATTCACAGAGACGGGAACAGTAACAACAACAACACTGGGTCCCAGAGTTTATTCAAAAGAGCACCAATCAGGAGTTTCAGGAACTAATATATACTTGAGTTAAGTGGAGGAGTGGGGACTGGCTGAAACGACAGGCTTACTCTCAGCACCGAGAATGGTCATAGAGCAGAAGTCATGCCTGGCAAAGTCAGTGAGAAAAAGACCTTGGTCATGAGAAGCCTACAATTTGGTTCAGCTCTTTATTACTTACCACCGTGTTGACACACAGAACAGAGAAGGAGAAATAGCACTAAGGCAAAGAGTGAAATTTAGGAGCAATTGTAAACTAAGCAAGATGAGGGGATATTTTAACAATGAATATGACTGAAATAGGGCCTATTTGGATTAACTCTTGCTTGGTCCATAAATAAATAAGGTATTTATAAATAAACTATTATTTCCTGTTTTGCTTTCCATTTTTAGCTTCTAGAAATCTTATAAACAAATAGCTAGGGCTATGTTCTTCCTATTGCTTTAGTGGTAGATACAGTTTCATGGTTATCCTTTTCTCCCATCTAATGAGCTTAAAGTATTAGAACTAGGGGCGCCTGGGTGGCTTAGTCAGTTAAGCGTCCGACTTTCGCTTAGGTCATGATCTCGCCGTTCGTGGGTTCAAGCCCCGCGTCGGGCTCTGTGCTGACTGCCAGCTCGGAGCCTGGAGCCTATTTCAGAGTCTGTGTCTCCCTCTCTCTCTGACCCTCCCCTGCTCACGCTGTCTCTCTCTCTCTCCTAGAAATAAATAAAATATTTAAAAAAAAAAGTATTAGAACTAGAGAGAAGGGAAATAACATCAAAAATAGACACAAAATAAGAGTATGTCTTGACATATGTTTCACAGTGTAGATATTTGTGATTATTATTTTTTTATCACATGTTGATATTTGGAATCATAAAAATAATAAAATTTTGTATTCTCTATTCTAGAATTCCGCATGAATGGCTTACGATGTTGGTGAAATATTCTCAATGATACCATAAAATGTCTTCTTAAAATCAACCAAATAATGTGAATTTGCTTCTTCAGTGACCTCTGTGGACAGAAGAGTTTAAGGCACATGAACAAGGGATGCTCAAGATTGTTGGGATCTGAAAGGTACTTTGTGAACAAATAAGGCTGTGCACCTGTAGCTCTATGATAGTGGTTGACATAGGAGGTGGGAAGATTTCAACTTTCTCTAATTTAAGAAGATTTAAATAAAGGTGCGTGGAACACTGGTTAATAGTGTAGACAACAAGTCTTATAATGAGATCTTGGAAAATTCTGTACCCTGCATTTTGTTTTTGAGTAAAAGTCACATTTATCTGAAGGGTGTCTTATTTTTTTTTTTTTTCATTTTTTTTAAGTTATTTCTGAGAGAGAGAGAGAGAGAGAGACAGCGACAGCATGAGCAGGGGAAGGTCAGAAGGAGAGGGAGATACAGAATCTGAAGCAGGCTCCAGGCTCTGAGCTAGCTGTCAGCACAGAGCCCAGCACGGGGCTGGAACCCACAAACTGTGAGATCATGACCTGAGCTGAAGTCAGACGCTTAACTGACTGAGCCATCCAGGTGCCCCTGAAGGGTGTCTTATCATTGAACAATTTGAATTTGCTGTGGTCAGGATCTGTGCAAGTCTTCGTGGGATCATGGACTGCACAGGACTGGAAAGGCTTTTAAGAAATGAGCTTGGTATCACACTGGAATTATACTGGAATTAAAAGAAAAAGAAATTAGCTGGGTAAGATAAGGGTCTAATTTTTATTGAGATCTCACCTTCCATTCCGAAAAGCCAAAGTGGCTGCAAGATGCCCTGTGCTCACTTTGGCAGCACATACACAAAAAGCCAAAGTTGCAAAAGTAACTGAGTAAAGCACACATATGGGGAATGCCTTTGGCCTACTTTTCCCTCATTTTTAAAAACACCAAAATGATCTTTTGGATTCCAAGCTTTTAATACTTGATATAAATGAAAATACACATAAATCAACATTTTATGTGTTTGTAAAAGGTGAGTACTATTAAATGCCTTTTAGAAAGAAAGGATAAAGGTCAGAAGCTTGATGTGTCTTTACCTGCTTTCCCAATATCTAGTCTTTCCCATCCAGGAAAAATCTAGCACAATGTACTAAATCAAAGTAATTAATTGATTGCTTTAGCTTGGGGTAACTTGACAGTTTAGAGAGTTTGGCTTATATGGTTATTGTTTGTACAAATGGCGTGTTTTATGAACCATAATGATATGTGATAAGATTTCATAAGCCTCTACAGAAGTATTCAAATCACCGTAGATTAGATAGTGGACTTTTAATTAAAAATTCCCTGCATTTTCTTGTAGACTTCCTGGTTGATATCTTGGAATCCCGGCAGTTTCTGAGCAACAGTTTTCCCAAAACTCTGAGGCAGTAGTTATATCTTTTAAGAATCCAATTAGTAATTTTATCCTGGATACATTCCATTTTAAAGTTTATGCAAATATACACATCCATACACATACATGTATAGATGCACACACATAGGTCCATGGATAAAAGACACTATCGCTCATAATTATTCTTTTCATCTTATTCATAAGATATACTCAGGACTGAGTACTATTGAAGAGCAGATAGTTCTCTAAAAATCTATTAAGGAAGAGCCTTGGATATAAGGGAAATATTATTCATTAAACCCTCAGACATTCTCAAGCTAGAATTCTCAAGCTAGAATTTACCTATAAGCAAAGAGAAGAGAGAAATTTATTACTACCAATTTTTATCTTTGTTTTCCCCCTCTATCCTGTGTAAGAAAGACCAATTGAATTAATGTGGTGTTGGTGTTTCATATTTTAAGCTTATTTTAAAAGTATCACTTATGTTCCTCTTTTTTTATACTGTTTCTGAGTTGCTCATGTATGTTGTTATTTCTCAGTTTCTTCATGGAATATGCTATTATATTTCTAGATATTTGCTCATATTTAAATGCCTTAGTCTTTCCTGGTCAAATAGTAACTTTTTTTTTTCCTTCAGTGTTCTGTACGGGAATTAAGCAAATTCTCATAGGTAGAAATGATTAATTGTGTCTTTGGAACACTCATGGGAAAAACAGAGTAACTCTGTCATATTTTTAGCAGCAAAACACTAAAAAGAAGTAGCTCTCCAAAAAAATTACTTATGAATCCCACTAGAGATAATCCCACCTAATTTACTTGCTACATAACTACATTCTTAGAAAAAAGGGCAAAACGTAACATAAAGGTAAGATAAATATCTGTCTCTGAAGCACTTTAGGTCCTGATATATATTAACAAGTATCAGTCAGTTTCTAACTTGCACTTTTAAATTATAAAAAGAAATTTGTTTGAGATGCTTTCTATCTTATATTTGGAAAACTTAAAATAGTTTTAGAATAGGTTAGATATAGAATAGATTTTTTGTTTTCTAGTTTGAAGAAATACAGTGAAATTTGTGAGCATAACTCATTCTGGAAACATGCTTATAATCCAAAGTATTTGTATATCAAAGTGAATTTCCCTATAAGAAATAATGGAAACTGAGATGATTCATTTTAAAACCCAAAAATATTCCTATAAAAATGGTTACAATACTATAATACAAAATAGTAAGGAAAATACAAAATATTTTAAAAATTAAACAAATTGACCTGCACTTACCTTTGAAAACCTTCCTGGCTGGTGGGAGGGAGACAAGAGAGGAGGGTTATTGTGTAGGATGACTTTCACTATCACTAATGGAATCACTACTATCTATTGGATCAATGGAATCTTTTCCTTCTTGTGCAACTTTGACAAGAACCTATCCAATGACCATTGCTTTTTGCCTCCTTCTGAGGATTTCACAGAAATGTGACATTGTAATGATCACCCACATTGTGATGATCTCTACATGACCATGTGTGATCACCCACAATCCCACAGTGATAGAGAGAGGGGAACGGAGAGAGAGAGAAAGAGAGAGAGAATGAGAAAGAGAGAGAGAGAAGAACCGTTGGCTCAGTTGTGATCATGTGACACTTGGCATCACATACTACTTGTATTACAAGAAATCACTCCTTTATCAAGTTCAACTTTATTAGAAATGTTTGCTTGTCTTGAAGAACACTCGTAGCAAAAGTTATTTGTAACTCAAGGTTTTAATGTAGTTTAAAAAAAGGTAAATAGTAATTGTGTGCCATGGGTACTCCTCCACCATCTGGGTTTCAGAAATAGTGCTCTGCTCTTCCTCTTGGGTTACAAAAGCAAGTTTCTGTACTTCTGCTGCTGGGTAGACACTAAGGGTGGACAGGGAGGGACAGAGAGAATAGAATACACAAACTTCTCTTTTAATTTTAGTCCTCTATCATCCATCATTCACTGAAGACCAAACCTTGTTTCTACCCACTTACAGCACCCTGAAATGAAGCTGTAAGAGACCACCCCTGCCCAGCAGTCACAAACTGTTAGCCTCTAGGTCATTTTAGAGGTTTTCATCTTTTTTTTTAACTTGGCTTTTTCTCCCCCTTACTTTAAAGTAAACTTTGTGTTCAAGTACATGTTATACTTGAATGCAGAATGATACACACAAATCAACATGTACAGTTCTAGGAATTTCATAAAATGAATACCTTTGTGTAATCAATATCCAGTAACTAATTGCCAACATTAGCGAATTGGGACATGACTACATAAACATCTCGATTCCTGATTTATTTTGGAACACTGGAAAATCTCACTTTATTGAGCTCACATTTTCACTAGCATTAGTCAGCCAAACTGAAAGGCAACTAGTCCTGTAAGTGGAGCATATGCTCTCGTTTTATACCATCCCTACCGCTCCCTAGTACCTGCTTGTGAAGGCAAATGTTGCTTGCTGTTGACAAGTACAAATAGTAAAAATTAGAATGACTGGAAAGTTGAGATCAAAACCTAATAAAACAGGAAAAATATGATAGGAATACAGGAGTCCATGGAATGTTCTTAAAGTGACAGTTATTTTGATTGAGCTGAACAAAAAAGAATGCAGATTCTAAATGGTCAGTAATTATATTAATTAGAGCTGATCTTATCATGGGGAAAGTTGGCTGGGGCCTGAGTGGAGGTTACAAATTACAACCCACTTGAGTTACTTGATGGACATTGGTTTACTGAAAGGTGTTAGGGCTAGGTTTTGTCAAATTCTATGGCTATTCTCAAATTGTGCTATGTGCATTTAATTTTATAATTACATTTAGGCTGTTTCATATCTATATTCCTTTTATCCAGTATTCAGGTTATATAGTCACAGTCAGAATCTCCCAATTACTATCTATTTCCTGCAAATTAGTTGGCTATCTTCCACAGCTGATGAACGGGATACCTCTCATTGGTTGTAATATCAACTGTTTGACTACTCAGTAATAAGTCCTGCACCCCTCCCCACTTTTCTCCTTTCTAATGCTGCTTTCTGCTCAGGTAATTTAATTTCTTTCACATGGCCATATACTTTACTGATCCAGTTATGGTGATCTCATTCTTCTTGGCTATTCATATTTTAGTAATAAGTTTGATACCTTTCTGGTCGATGAGCAATGAAGTGGGCCTTAGAGAAAAACTTGGTCACATTAAAAAGAAACACAAAAAGACAAAAAATATATTTTTACTATATTACCTTGTCTGGTTATGATATAAGTTAGTTAACACAAGGACAAGCTTACATTTTGACTAATGCAATATAGAAAAATGGAAAGATCCTTGATGATGTTGTTGAGGCATTGAACTAAGCAAACTTGAAGCTGCCTCATATCAGAATTTCTCCTATAAAATGATAAATTTCATAAGGCTTCAACTAGTTGGGCAAGGATTTTCTGTTTCCTGTAGCTGAATTCTCCCTAATTAATACACTAGAGGAAATACTTCATTAGTGAATGATTTACAATTAAACGATGTATTAGATTATGTAAAAAGGTTTTTATCTTAGCCTGTCCCACAGAATAAATTACCCCAGGAAGGAGAGAGAAAATAAGATGATGGTAGAAAGGTAAAAGAGAGTCAGTAAGTCAAAAAGGATATAGCAGTAGCTTAGACCAGAAGTTAGAATCTATTCTAACACATTCATTCAGATTAAAAATGTAATATATTATATAGATATATAGATACATATGTATGTATCTATCTATAGTAAGTGAAACTGTATAATATGAATATTTCATCTAAATTTTTCAGATAGTTCATATAGTTTGTGCTTCTGATGAATCTTGAGTACTTTTTGTTTCTTAAATTGTTAAACCTAAATCATTAGTGTTGTGTTTACTCAACAAAGTCCTCTTATCTACCCATTTATTGAGCTTAGCTTCAATAAACTGCGAACACAAATTAAAGTTTTCTATGAACTAAGCTTCTTTTATGAAACTGATTTGTTTATCATCTTGGTATAAGCAGGAACAAAGGACGCTGGCTTAAATAGAAGGGAGGTGTTCCTTCCTCTAGCCATCTTTCTGCATCACCCATTGCCACAGCAGTGTGGCCCAGGGCCTTGAGGCTGGGGCAAAGCTGTTCCTCCCACAAAGGACTCTCTGTTGCTTTTCCTTCCAGTTTCTTGTGACTCACTAGCCTCTGGAACAAAGAAGGGCAAGATGTGAGGACTTCCTATGTCACTTTCCAAGGACTTCAGTCCACTTGAAGGACCAAAGAGGAGGATATTGCGTATCAAATAGACATGAATCCCTGACTGCATATTTAGAAATGCTCAGTATGGTTGGTTAGAATTTAGGGGCAATAGAGTTTTTCATTGTGATCAGTTTCCTATTCCTTTGGAGGAAGGTATCCATCTGCCCACCTGTCTGTCTGTCTATCTATAGATTCCTAGCTGAGCCTCTCGGTGCTATGTCCTATTCTGCCAATGAAAGGATATAGTATACCATCACATTATTTGATAGGAACTTTATACTACAAGTTAAAAATTATATAGGAGGAACAGAAATGTATTCTTGGGTAAGTTATATGAGTAACATAACTTCTCTAAAGTCACATATGGTAGAAAATATACGTGTTTAGAGTCTTGGGGGAGAGCATGAGAGGAGGGGCAGAATGTTGGCCAAGCAGTGATGTGGCCTTAGCCTAGACCAAGACTGCTGACTCTGAGCTGCAGGCCAAATCCCACTTACTGCCTGTTTTTGTATGGCTCACAAGCTAAGCAAGCTTATAATGTTTCTTTTTACTTTGTTTTTAAGGTTGTTTATTTTGAGAGGGAGAGAGTTCGAGCAGGCTGGGCACAGAGAGAGAGAGGGAGAGGGAGAGAATCCCAAACAGGCTCCACACTGCTAGTGTGAAGGGCTCAAACTCCCGAACCATAAAATCATGGCCTGAGATGAAATCAAGAGTTGGACACTTAACTGACTGAGCCATTTAGGTGCCCCAAGGTTTCAACATTTTTAAGTGGTTGAAAAAATTAAAAGGATATTTTGTGATACATGAAAATTGTATGAAATTGAAATTTCAGGTTCCATACAGAATTTTATTGGCATAGAACCATGCCCATTTATTTATGTATTTTCTGTGGCTACTTTTGAGTTAGGAAGGCAGAGTTGAACAGGTATGATAGTCCTGCAACAAAGGTTTAAAAACTTACTGTCTGGCCTTCTACAGAAAGCTTGCTAGCCCCTGGCATAGACCAGTGCTCATCAACTCTTAATATACATGTGAATCATTTGGGGATTTTGTGAAAATGTGTAGTTTCTGATTCAGTAGATCAAAGGAACCTACATGTCTGCATTAATGAACTAAGAACCACACAATAAGTAGCAAGTGTCCAGTGCAGGATTAGCAAACTTATTTTTTCAAGAGCCAAATAATAAATAGTTTAGAATCTGCATCCTATCCAGTCTTTTTTACAGCTGCTTAGATCTTCTGGGCTAAGAAGACATAGGCAGACATAGGCAACATATAAAAGAATGGGAGGGACTGTGTTCAATTAGACATTTATTTGCAGAAGGAGGCATTGGGCTGAATTTGGCACACAAACTTACTTTGCCATTCACTGCTCTTCGGTATTAGTATTGGGTGTCCATTAAGAAATAAGCACAGTCCTACCCTCAACTTGCTTACTAGTTCCATAACACATTCCACTAATAATGATGACAAATATAGCAGTTAACTTTTATTATTAAATGTAGGCTCTATGTTAAGCATTCTGAACCTTCTCTTACTTAATCATCACAACAAATCCTGGGAAGCAGATACTGTCACTATCCTTACTTACAAATGAGAGTACTGAACTTCAGGGAAAACTAAGTTACCCAAAACTGCCACAGCAAATCAGTGGTGGGCCTAGGATCAGACCTAACTCATGATTGACTAATGACTGTTGGATTATTAGATGACTGGACTGAGTGTGTATGCTCAGAGGAGTTCCACAAGCTGGAGAAAAGACTGTGACTATACCAGCTTCCTTCATTGTGAGGCCTGGTGCTTGACGTCATAAACGATAAAGATGTGACATCTGTTTAGAGCAACATTAAATGTAGGTTAAGAAACTGGATGTTTGCCTCAGAGAGGGCAGGACCTTCTTTTTCATGATAGATTTAGCACCTTTACTGCATTTTCTTGAAGTTAAGGCTCATAAAGATCTCAGAAAGCACATTTTTCATAGTCTTAGAGTTTCCATGATCCAAAAATGAAATTGCTTTACTTTATAATAACATGTTATTTTAGGCACCAAAGAGTATGGCATTCTGCCTTCCTTGTATACTTTGGAATTTTCAATTGTACAATAAAAGTCCGTTCTAACCACAGTGACTAAAATTACATTTCTTTTTCCAAATGCTTTTAGATTTTTCCCCCTCTTTCTTAGCTACAGTTGTTAAAGTAGAGAGTAGACCTTGACTCTAAAATGTTAAGATTACTTTTATCTGCCTTTACACTGTTATTTCCATGTAAATGAATGTTTCTAGGTAAGACACATACCAACATAAATACATTATGATAAATTAATAGATCACTAAGAGCAAACATCTTGTAAGTAAAAATGCTTTGGAAAAATTTTCCTAGAGTCTCAGACACAATATCTTTAGATTATAGATAACATGTAGAGATAAATAATTGTGTCATTTTTAAATGAATCATCTATTGAAAAACTTTTATTATCATTGCTCTGATGATTAATAATAGTTTCCATTTTATGAACAATGTAGGTTACAGGGCAAGGAGGAATATGGAAATGTTTGAAGTGCTAGGACTGTATCGTCTTACATTTTTAGATGGGGTAGGAAGTTGAAATATGACACTAAAATATGAAATTGCATGGTTATAGATTTTTAAAGTCAGAACTTTTGATGTTCTAATATGGCCATCTATATATATTCCTATTTTTCTATGTAAGTCCAAGTTGATTAAGTGAAACCCTTAAAGTCATTTGGTTCTTCAACACAAATATATTAGTTGTTGTTGTTTTTCCTGAATCTGGGAATATGTGTTGGTTTCCCAGAGCTGTTGTAACAAAGTACCACAAACCAGGTGGCTTAAACAATAGACATGTTATTATCTCCTAGTTCTGGGGGCTGGAAATCTGAAATCAATGTATTGGCAAGGTTACACTCTTTCTGAAGGTTCTAGGAAGGAATCTTTTGCCTCTTCTAGATTCTTTTTTTTTTAAGTTTATTTATTTTTTTTTGAGAGAGAGGGAGAGAGAGAATTTCAAGCAGGCTCTGTACTGTCAGCATAGAGCCCCATGCAGAGATTGAACTCATGAACTGTGAGATCGTGACCTGAGCTGACACCAAGAGTGAGACACTTAACCAACTGAGCCACCCAGGCTTGTAGTTGTATCACTCCAAAGTCTGCCTCTATCTTCACGTGGTGGTTTCCCAGTGACTCTGTATCTTCACATTGCTTCTTCTTATAAGGACATCCTTCATATTGGATTAGGGTGCCACTACTCCAATTGATGCTGTCTTAACTAATGTCATCTGCAAGAATCCTATTTTTAAATAAGGTCACATTTTGAGGTACTGGGTATTAGGAATTTACTATGCCTTTTTTGGGAGGACAGGTTCATCCAATAACAATATAGGGATGCAAAGATATTATTGTTATCTGTGCAGATCTTATAGTATAGGGAGAAGGCTTATGACGATGCAGGCTGTAATAGTACAATATGCACAAAATGCTGTAAGAGTCCTGCAGTGGGAAAGTTAATTTTTCCAAATGAAATGGTAAATGAAGACTTTCAAAGACAATTGCCATTTTAACCAGGCTTTGAGGGACAAATAGGAGTTCATAGAGAAAAGGATTCCAGGTGGGAGGAACATATCAGCCACATAGCTTTAGGTAAAGTTATGGATGTATGAATGAATTAAGTGTTGGTTTGCTGTGATTAATACTAGTTACTCTTCATGAGTATCAATATGTATCATTTAACATTAACAACAACCCTTTGATCCCCATTTTGTGGATGGGAAAAGTGAAATTTCAAGAAATTAAGTATTGTGTCTCCAGCTAACATGTCTAGAATGTGGTACTGCTGAGGTTAGAACCCAGTCTGGTTACATAGTCTGTATTTTAGCCATTGTGATAAAAATGACAGTTTAGGGTATTCAGGAGTACATATGGGATTGGTTAGACATAAGGCTGAAGAAATAATTGACGACAAATTGTGAAGAAATTGGTTTATCATTTGCCTTGCTTAACAGAAAATTAGTTGACTTATTAGAGTAAACCTTAAGGACTATAGACAATTGAACAATTTACAAAGTTTTAAGGACAGGTGTCAAATGTCCCCCTTCCTGTGGATTGAGGGTAGATTGTAGGCTCAGAAGCAAAAGAGAAGGCTATCTTTGTAGGCCATGTTAGAAATAATAAAGGTTGGAACTAGACAGAGACAATGGAGTGAGGTGGGGGTGGAGTCTGAGATACTTGTCAGTCAGGGCCAGTCATGTGTTTAATCTAAGTCATCACCTCTGTTGCATGGCCATTCTTGATCCTTTGACTCAAGTGTTGAAATTAAGCTTTCTCAACTGAAGTGGTTAAAGCAATCATTTAAAGCCATAACCCTAACCTTAGAAGGAGTCTAGTAAATATATACTAATGTGATTTAAATGGTTATATTGTTGAAGATATTAAAGTATCTTTAAAATTCCAAAAACTAAATTAACATATTTTAAAATGAACTACATAAAAGTGGCAGAAAATATTTTCTCAACTGCCCTGATGAAGTCTCATCTGTTTTTATTAAGTTGAAACTCTTTTAGGTTAAATTCGTCCAAGTTGTTGTTGGAGGTATAGCCACACTTCTATAGCTCAGCTTATTCAACTTAAAGACTGGTTATTGTAAAAAAAAAAAAAAAAAAAATCTAATATTTCTTACCAATAGCTTAATTGATTGTCAGGTTAACGTAACAACATTTAGTATTAATTTGAAGGCAAGGAACTATTCAGTGGTCGCAGGTTACGTTTGTGTGGGACAGAGGGAACCAAGACTGCATCTCCTTGTGACTTATGACCCTCGTATGGGAAGCTGCCCAAACAATCATGAATATCTGGCAGGATATTTTTGGAATTTCCTAAAAAAAGATATCAATTACTACAGGAAATTTTGTAAAATAAACTGCATTTCTCTTAAGTGAATATCTTTTATTTTGAGAAATTATTTTATGCAGGTATCTGGTGCCACCACAGACCATGCATTGTGACTTGCTTATCTTTAGTGACTTTTGGCTTGTCTGTGTGCACTTGGGAGCGTTCCCAAGCATTCGCAAGGGCCCTGTGATACAACTGCCATTAGTAAGGTGAAAGCAAATATATACAATGTTTGTGAATCATTTTTTTCCACTTTTAGGCTGTCAATTAAAAGTATACTATTATAAATTTGGGAAAAATGAGACATAAGTTGACATGTTGAGATGCATGCTATGTCTCACTAAATGAGAATCTGGCAAGAAAAGAATGCTAAAAATTCTTTCTTTTTAAAAACTCTTTTGAATTGACTGTATATTGCACAATGAGAAATGAAGTTACCTGGAAATGGCATACGTTCTTTCCCTAGTGTTCTTTCAGACACCTAAACGCGACACAAAATAAGCCCTAAATTTTGTGGATATGGTATGCCTTTTGTGATTGATTTTCAACTTGATATTTTGCATCATTGCTAGATTAAAACATTTTTTTCTTGGTATGTTAATTTAGAATGTTGAGCAGTAAATCAGAATTCAGTGTTGTAAGATTTGAAACACCTATAACAATTAAGGTGTTTAAAATTCTTGTACTTCATTTATGAGAGACTATTCTTTTATAAATGAGAGTGTTTTATAAAATAGCCCAAGGGACAGGGAGATGGAGAAGGAAAATAGAAAATCAGGAAGAGCTTTCCTTCTTTGGTCAATTCCAAGGCACGTCCAAGAAGAATATTAAGTATAAATAGTGATGCAAAATGCTGGTAGTGCAAACTTACTAGCATTGACTAAGGAGCACAAACACAGTGATTTTCAGATTACTGATAAAATATGTAATACAACAGGAGGGAAAACCCACAACTTACTTCACAGCATCTAAACTGTTGCTGCTGATGTGAAGAAAGACTGTGCATCGTACAATATTCTACTGGACTTCCCGCAGAGTTTTTTGGGGATATATGGAACTAGTGTACTTGCACGTAAAGGTAAGACCAAGTGTAAGGAGCTTCTTCCTCTGCTTAACAAAGCTCCTAGAACCTAACAGGGAACCAACCTGGAATCAGATGCTAAGTGAAGTCTGTGATGTCTTTTTCATAGTGAAGAATCCAAACATATCCAGAAAAGGACCGTATAGACAGGTGGTTCATATAGATATATGGTCTACCCAGAGTTTCCTAGGAGTTTAAATATGGGTCTGTAGATAAAGGGATAGACCCAGAGCCTAGAACTAGAACTATAGCTGGAGCTGGAGTGCTTTCCAAAGCCCATCATTTCTCAGATCCCTGGGAAAGGGACAGGAAGGGGTGGTTCTGCTTGGCCCACTCAGAGATTCACTTGATTAGGGTTCAGTCTGGACTGGACCACCTCATACTTGTACACTCTGAGGTTCTAGTTTATAATACACAGCCTAAAATTGTTTAGAATCAATGGCACATGGCCAGGGAATCCTGGGCATTTCAGTCCCTCCTGGCCACCTGCTGTTCACTGCAGAGATAATTCATCAGTGGTACGTGACATTTGCTCATTGCCCTCATAGACAGTAAAACATGGTGAATAGGAGTGTCTGGGTGCCTCACTAAGATGAGCCTCTGACTTTTGACTTCGGCTCAGGTCATGATCCCAGGGTTGTGGGATCAAGCCCTGCTGAGCGTGGAGCCTGCTTAGGATTCTCTCTCCATCTCTCTCTCTCCTTCTGCCCTTCTCCCCCGCTTATGCTTGTATGCTTTCTCTGTTTCAAATAAGAAGAAAAAAGTGGGCACAACCATATCCACAACCAGTCAGTTCATATCCCATCCCAGTAGATTCTTAAACGATTACACATTAATCAAATTCATGACTATCACTGGTGCATGGAAAGCAGCAATGTCTCTGGTATTTTGTGCATTGTGGTATTTTGCCATTTAACTTTTCAGACTTTAAATCATTGAAGTAGGATTTTAACAAAGAAAATTAAGTGTGATAATGTCTACAATTTTACAAAGATACTTGATTTATTTTTAAAAAGTTAGAGAAAAATTGTAAATAATGGTGATGATGCAAATAAGAGAAGCGGTAACAATTCACTAATATGGAGGACTCGAATCTGAATCTGCTGCCATAAATTTAGTTCTGAGTTTATTTTTTAATATTTACTTATTTTGAGAGTGACAGAGAGAGAGGGAGAGAGAGGGAGAATACCAAGCAGCCACCCGACGTGGGGCTGCAACTTATGAACCCATGAGATCATGACCTGAGCCAAAATCAAGAGTCAGATGCTTAACGGAGTGAGCCACCTTGGTGCTGCTGGTTCTGAGTTTAGATTATTTGTTTAAAGCAGTTATTTAAAATGAGACAGCATTTACAGAGATATTAGGACTGCTGGTTAAAGTTTCTGAAACACCATGGAACAAGACAATTTAATTAATAATAAATAGCGGGGATTTGGAATGCTCTTTTTGAATCTTTAACAAGTGGCAGAGAAAAAAAGAATTACCAATTTTCCAGCTGTTTGGAATGAAACAGAACTTTCTGGGATTCCCATTTCATTATCACAGTTGTTTAACCAGCAAAATGCTGAAGTGATTAAATATGAAACCATGAAGTCGAAGCTCAAGAAAACTGTTTGGACAGAAATGTTTCTGGAATGAGTTTTCAGCTTTAGTGGTTATTTCTGTTCTGTTGGTCAGTGATGAAATGTGCTATAATCAGCCTGTTAAGTTATCCACAGAGGAAGGTTTACTTTGGTGTTTTAAAGGTATCTTCTTTCAGAATTGTGATGTGGCAGCATATCCCTTAACAGCTCATTTCCTGAGGGATACTAAGCAAGAGCCAAACCCAGGAAAAAAGAAAAGTTTAAGATCTCTCCCCTTACTGTGAACCCTTTCCATGTTTAAACACAGACAACACTCTTACTTACAATCTGGCTTAAACTGAACGCTGCCACAAAGGCATTAAATATTTATTATGCACAGACCCAGGGCCAGTTTTTCACTAGAAAAATAAGACATGTCTTTACCAGCATTGTGCTTTGCCCAAAATGTGAAACTGAAGCCAAAATGAATGAAATAACCTTAGAAGTTGGAGAAAATGTTAAGAGGTTGATGTACAAACAGCATTAGTATCTTTTGATTGCCTATTAGGAATTGTCAAGAGTTTAAGACTTAATTACTAAATAAAGCATGGTGTCTCTTTAGGCCTCAGTCTGGCCCTTACTTTGTCTTGGAAATCCTCCCTGGCCGCTGCTATCACCAAATAATATTGGGCCTGAGAGGTTGTTTCCTCCTCAGGGGTTTTTAAATTTTATATTTACGTTACTTGATTTTTTTTTTTTTTGTCTTCTACGGAGTAATGCCGAATGACTCATTACGTAAATATATGTTTTATTTCAAATATAAAGTTACTCGTAAGATAAATGTGTTCTTAGGATGTCAGATTGCTGTTATCAGTAGAGCTAAATCCAGAGACTAGAGTGAATGGAGTAACTCACTAATGTACTGTGAAAGTGAATGTATGTCTTTAGAGAATAGAATTTTTTTTAATGTTTTATTTATTTCTGAGAGAGAAAGAGAGAGACAGAGACACAGCGTGAGCAGGGGAGGGGCACAGAGAGAGAGAGAGGGAGACACAGAATCCGAAGCAGGCTCCAGGCTCTGAGCTGTCAGCACAGAGCCGGACACGGGGCTCGAACCCACGAACCGCGAGATCATGACCTGAGCTGAAGGCAGACGCTCAACCGACTGAGCCTCCCAGGAGCCCCTGTGTGTCTTTGAAGGATATATTTCCTACGTTAAATACAGATAAGGCCAATATAATGTGATTTGATTGGCCTATATTCTCTAAATTTAGTAGTGCCAGTTCCTGAGATTTTGAAATTATTGATAGAAAAAAATATAAAGAATTTTAGAAGACATTTTGGTAAAAGCTGTATTATATAATAGGTTTTATTTTCCTTGCAATTTATGAAAAAGAAAAAATAGCTCTGACCAATGGTGGCCTTACTGGTAAATATTTATTAATCATCTCTGGAGATGAAGGTTAGGAAGTCCTGATTCATAGCATTTGACAATTAACATGATGTAAATACTCCTACATGTCCAGTTCTAAACTACCACTGGGATGTCAAGTGGCTTGAAAACCTCCTGAAAGTTTAATAAGTACCTCTTACAATGCAGAATGAGTCAACTCCAGCACACTGGCTAAGACTGAATTTATACAAACCAGAGAACAATCTTCAGAACTTAAGAGTTTGTCAACTCAGTTACCTAATGTGGACAGGGAACCTCAAAAACTCTGCCTTTTGACCCTACAAATATCATAGAAGAAAGGAAAACGTAATAAGGATAAAAATAGGAAAATTCTACTATATTTGCCATATCCAGTATCTTACATCAAATATATTGAAAAACTATACAAAATTGAGTGAATAGTTTCTTAAGACTTTGAGATAAATGAGTGCCTCTAAAATACAAAGATTTAGTATTACTTGTAGCATGTTGTTGGAAGTGTAATATCAATAAATAGCTGTGAATAAATGATTTACTGACAGTCACTAAACCTTTTCGTGTATTACTTTTTAATTTATATTCTTTCGTTGTTTCCTCTTTGGTATCCTTTTCCCCTCAAATAAGTTTCTGTGCATCAGCATCAATTTAATTCACCAAAATAAATATTCTTATGAAAGCTCTTTGTCAGCTAGACTGTTTACAATGTATAACTAAAACCATTTTTCCCCTCCTTCAAGACTGCTCTTTAAATGACAAGAACATTATAGGAATGTTGCTAATCCTGTGCCAGAATTTGGGGAAGTTTTTGAAAAATAACCTCTGAATAATCACACCCTACCTGGAAACGTTAATAAGTTAGAGAAAAGAGATTTAATTGTTTGTTTAATCTGCCAGAATTAAAAGTTAAAAGTAAAAGGTTCTTAACTTTATTCATTCCTTTCAGCAGCTCAGGCCCAAGTCTCAGAAGGTCTGTGTTGACTAAATTCATTGCTCTTGAGATTTTTTTTTTAAATTTATAGCTGATTAAGAGTGCTTTTACAATAAATATACTCTAATGTGGTCCTTGGGTGTGATTTTTCCTTGTAGGTATAGCCAAGAAATAGATTTACCAAAAAACATAATCAAATAATCTTTACTGAGTCATTGTCTTCTTTTTTTAAAAGGGCTTATATTTTTTAACTTCCCTAGTCCTCTCTCATCTATTCTTTGCTCAGACACAGGAGAGGCATAATGATGATGATCTAGAACAATGAAGAGGAAAGGTAGTTCTAAAAAGAATGATTGGATCAGAGAACGCTTAGAAAATGACACTTCTTTCCAGGGCTTCAAGAGGTGCTCAGATAGGTAAAATAAGTGAAGTGCATTGATTTTTTTAAAAATTTATTTGTAAAGCACTGGGAACTTTCCCTTCCCCAAGGACTTAAGCCTTCAGAATGGCTGCCTTTAAACCCACGGTGTTTTCTTTCCACCTAGGAGGAAATTATTAATCCATGTTCTTCCTAATCCTTCTGCCTTGGCTGTTTGTCACTTGGGAACATTGATAACTCTCATTAGTGAGTAGGTGTTAAAATAGTACATTTGTTTTAAAAAGAAAAACAAACAGATACACATCTTACAGAGGTCAGCCAGTCACACGATGTACTGTTTGGAAAAATTTCCATTCACTTAGTTTAGTTTCTGTGTATATTGTGATTAAACTCTGATTCTTCAGGGAACCGTTTTTCAAATTACCCTATTAAACAAAATAAAGCACCTCCCTATCTGTAGCTGCTTTGCTGAAAAAAAAAAAAAAAGAAAAACAAATCTTGTATCTTTTGGCGAATGTTGGAGGGAGATCACGATGTACCTACATTATAAATTTGTTAAAAAGAAGGTAGGGTAAGCTGGTACGCTAAACTAGTGAGGAGTACTCCTATTCTGAAACCTTTGAACCTATATTTTCTCCTGGATACACGTTTCCTGAGGACTTTCTTGTCTTTGAAGGCACAGGGACAAGTGTTAAGTGTTAAACAAGCTTATCTTTTTTCCTTGAATTGAGTGCCTTGGGTACTTAAAATTATAATCTCTTCACAGTCTGAACCCTTCTGACCAAAACAAATAGTAGACAAAAACCAAACTACCCATCCAGGGAGGTTACTCATCTAATGGGTGACAGGATATGTGATTATGTATGTGATTTTGTTCCCTTTAATTTTCTCCCAGATTTCTTTCTGTAGCATCCCTCTTTATTCTGTAAATTTTGAATTTCTGCTTCTCTCTGAAGTATCATCAGTTGCTGAAATATTGTCAGTTGGTAACAGTTTGATACTTTCTATCCATATTTTTATCTTGCAACAGGATTCTTAAAGATGGAAAGACTTCCTTCCTCTTCCCTTTAAGGTATATAACATCAAGACATGCCTGGATGCCTCAGTTAGTTGGGCATCCAACTTTGACTCAGGTCATATCTCACAGTTCCTCAGTTCTGTGCTGACAGCCCAGAGCCTGGAGTCTGCTTCAGATTCTGTGTCTCCTTCTCTCTCTGCCCTTCCCCAACTCACAGTCTCACGGTCTCTCTCTCTCTGTCTGTCTCTCTCTGTTTCTCTCTCAAAAATAAATAAGCATTAAAATTTTTTTAAAAAGGTAGATAACATCAAAACTATTTGTTTTCCACTACTCATCCCCCTGCTCACCATGAGTGAGAGGAAAAAGTATAAAAAGGACACTCTCATTTCTAAGAAATGGTTAGTTCCTGATCTGAACCTATACAGACTTCAAAAGAGAAAAACATTACTATAACTGAGAATATTCATTCTGTTAAAGAAGAATGTCTGTTTTCTAGACTTATCAGTAAGGAGATTAAATAATAGAAAGGAAAGGTAACTTTAAGAAGAATGGTGGGATCATGGGAAACAGAAAAAGAAAGGCAAATAAATAGTTGTCTTTGTTCTTCTCTGCTTTTACTTAACTATTGTATGTCCCTGCACCTAGATTCATCTCTGTTACAATCAGGACTGCACAATTACTTCAGATTCTCCTGAAGCCAAACCCCTAGGCAGATCAACAGTTAAACTCCAGTGAAAAACCACAGAAAGTAACATACAAAAACCAAACCAAACCCAAATTAACCAAACAAAACTATTTAATCAAATGAAAATTTCTTGATTTCTGCTCTTCTGAGTAACTATGTCATTACTTAAACAGCATGCTCCTTTGTATCATTAGTGTATGTTTGATTGCATCTCTCCATTGACCTTAATCTTTAAATATGGTGTTTCCTTTAATTTAAAAAGGTTTCAATATTCCCATCCCCTTATTTTCTAACAGACTTGCTGCTGGGAGAGATTAACTGTTGCCCTAGAAACACTCAAAACATCAATTTCCCTGGAGCAATATCTCACTAATCTCAGCACTCAAATCACAATATTTAGTTAGAGCTTGTTCAGTGAGTACTTGAAGGTTGATTAAATGACTATTAAACTTCCCAGAGCAACCAAAGAAAAAGCTCAGAACTAACAGATCACCCATGTTGGAAGGCAGTTCCTTCCATTCAGAGGAGATCAGTTTTGTCAAGACCACCTAGAAGATGCACAATTACCATTTACTAATGGTAACTGCAGAGTTATATTTATAGTAATCCCATGCTTAACATGGATATAGCCTATATAAAAATTTCTAATATTTCCTAAACGTGGGATTTGGTCAAAACATAGAAAAGTGTCCGTGTGTGTGTGTGTGTGTGTGTGTGTGTGTGAGAGAGAGAGAGAGAGAGAGAGAGAGAGAGAGAGATTGAGAGAGAGGATGTGCTCCATTTGTAAAATATCTTTTTTATTTGCTTACTCTCTAACTTGTTGAGATACCTTCCTTCTGTTCTTTGTTGACTAACTCTCCTGGTAGAGGTTTGGCAATTTAGTTTATGTCTCTTGAGGAATGCAGAGAGGACAGATAATGGATTTGAGATGTATTTCTGAAGTGTTTGATTTCACCAGGACAGGAATAAGATTGAGTATTTGTAATACAGTTTGACCCGGGGATTAGATCATTTTCTGACAGAAAGAGTGTGATAAGAGAGTAACAAGATGCAGTTTCAAATATGCCTACAAATGAAACTATCTGCTCATAATAATAGTTCCTGGGAGACGGAAGACCAAAATGAAAATAAAATAGAAGACATAACACTATCAACAGCAATAGGAAACAAAAACTTGATTCGTAAACCAGGAGTCAGTCAGAGATTTTGCAGAATGCCAGTAAAATTCACATGAGTTGCCAAGGGAAATGACAGTTCATCAGTTTTGAAATGACTTTCCATTAGACCATTGACAAGTACTTCTAATCCCTGCTTCCAGTCTAGCTTAGCAGAGCATGTTGCTCTTCTACGAAGGTTTGGGGAACTCTGTAATGCATTGCTGTTAGTATTCCCATTTCATGGGTGAAACTGAGGTATAAAGAGCCAGTCTGTTTCTCTGGGCTTGCACAGCTCTCTGAAGCAAGAATCTCCCTATGAATTACAGAAGTACAATTGTATTAAAGTCTACTTTAAAAATTGTATAATATTTTGAAATATGAGTTCATTGGAAATTTGGGCTGTTATGAATTAAATCTAGCTTGAAGTTTGAAAATAGTTCATAAGTAGGCTTTTCTTTCTATAATTGAGGTTTGCATGTAAAATCCATTTTATTTATAACATACTGTGCCTTATTTTTTCACATGGTTACTAACCATGCACCTTTTGAAATAGTTAACGATTTTAAAAATGATAATCTATTTCTATGCCAAGATCTATTTCTATGCCAAGGAATATATTTGAATACTCTTGCTGTGTGATTTAATTTTGTATTGGCTCCAGCTGCTAATTGCAGTCTATTTTCTTCCAGCCAGTGGTCATCAAGATGCCTTTCTAAGATGCCTTAAACCCATGCTTTATTTAAAATGTATGCTTTCAAAGGTGATCATCCACTTTAAAAACAAAAGATGCCAAAAATAAATAAAGTAGTTTAGTGCATGGAATATTAAAGCTAGAGGGAGTGTGTGGGGTCCTGTAGTGGGGACTCTTCATTCTTTCTTTTTTAAAGATAAGGATACTAAGCCTAGTGAGATGGTGTGGCCTGCCAAGGCCACACAGCTAGTTCAAGAGGAGCCAGCATTGGAGCCCACATCTCTTGGCTCACAGCTGAGACCTTCACTGCCGTATTTCAAAGAGACCATATTTAGAAAAGATTAAAATGCTGAAATTTTCTTTCCACATCTGTATTTTTCAGTAAATCAATCTCGGACATGAATTATACTCACTATTTTCAGTGTTTATCTGAACTATCCTGGAATTCTGAACATTTTAAAGTTTGCTTTGCATTAACTATATTGAAAATAATGAAAATACCAATTTGACCTCCTGTCCTAAATGTACTGCTTAGTGTCTGATATATTGGGTTTACAGCTGCTTTGATGTAAACACCATCTTCTTTACCTGAGTGCAAAGTTATTGGGAATTTGCTAATCAGCTGAAATATTTCATAGTTTACAACAGTAAACTGTTAAATAACAGTATTATTTAGTGTTTGCCATTAAAAGTCACAAAGGAAAAGATACTCATTTATAGTCCCTCTTTCCCTTTTAAATTATTATAAATAATTTAAAGAATGTTAAGATAATGTTTCAAAGGAACATTTCAATTTTTAACATGTGTGACATTTATTATTTTAGGCATAGAAAGGAACGCTTGACTCATAAGGATTCTACTTTTTGAACTCATAGAAGTGCATTACCTTAAGTATTTATACCTGCTTTGGTTCCCTTGAGGATGAGAACAATAGTAATCATATTTTTCTTGAGTACTTACAAGCTGCTAATCCCAGGAATAAACACTTTATTTGCCTCATTTTATTTAATTCTCATGGCTACCTTATGAGATAGTTATTTTTATCTCCATTTTACAGATGAAGTAGTCGAGGCTGAGGGATTAAGATCACAAAGTCAATAAATGGCAGAACTGTGATAAAATCCAAGAAATCTCAGTTCCATTCCTAACTTTGTGCCAGAATGTAAAATCCTTTGAGGATGTGACAGCTCCCTAGGCTCAACATTATTTGGTTGCCTCTGTGGTTACGGAGGACTTCCTGGATGGAATAATGACCAGGTTGAGACCTGAGGAAACATCATGGGACAGTGGTTGAAAACCTCGGCTTTACACATACAGTGCTAAGGCTAGTATCCCTGTTTTGCTACTTACTAGGCTTTAGTCTCCCTATCTGTATAATGAGGAATATATTACTATATATGTCTACAAATTGGCTGTGAGCATGGGGTAAGGTAAGCCATATAAATATTATACACAGTGCTGGGCATGTAATATGCACTTAGGAAAGCTTAGCTATACATATACTTGATTGGTAACAAAGACAAAAATGAATTATGGGTGAGTGTGGGTGGCTCAGTCAGTTAAGCATCCGATTCTTGATCCCAGCTTGGAGCTTGATCTTAAGGTCCTGAGTTTAAGCCCTGTGTTGGACTCCACACTGGGGGTAAAGCCTAATAAAACAAAACAAAACAAAACAAAACAAAACAAAAAACCCCCACAGAATTCCTAGTCCATTATCCATATCTCCAAACCATAAAAATATTTTATGAAAAAAGAAGACCTGAATGATGGTCTGGAGGATAGGGGTAAGAGAGGTTTCTTTCTTCTTTGAATTGCTTAGATGTCAAACCTTGCTTCCAAGAAAATAAAGTAGCCAGTCAGGAAGTTATTATGATAGAATAACAAACTAAAATACAGAACATTAACTGGACATGGTCCTAACCTTCGAAAAGCCAAGGAAGAGACTGTGTACCCAGAGATCCCATGAACAGAGGAACACACAGTCTGTACATGAATATTTGTACTGTTGGGGGTGAGGTATGGGATCCTGGGTAGAGACTAAAGGAGTACTGTAAGATGGTGTTCTGGAGATGATGAAACAAACACTTGTTATGCGAAACAAATGGGGAAGATCTATTGTTGAGTCAAAGAAGCTGTTCCCTGTGCCTAGGATATTTGTGGCAAAATTTCTGAGATAGGAGTTGCAAAATAAGAAAAACACAGATCTTTCCTAGCACAAATGAAAGTTGTTGGCTAAAGTAGAGAATGAGATGGAAGCGGTTGAGCAGCGTAGAAATACAAGGTGAAGAGTTCTTTTAGAAGGATGGTTCAAAGTCAAGTAATTAGCAAACTACTAGAGATCTAAAGAGGAGTTTACAGTCTGTGTTTATCTTTCTCCTTCCTACCTTCCCTTTCTCCCTTCCTCCACCACACACACACTTCCTGGATTATTTATTATCTGGAATATTTCTTTCTCCCTCCTCTCCCCACTCCTCTTCTCCTTGCTTGACCTACCTGTGCAGTCTTCAGGTCTCAGCTTCAGATCTGTCTTAAAAAGTCATCCCTCACCATAGGCTGGGTTAGGTCTTTTCCTCTGTTTACTAATAATATCCTCTGCATCATCCTGTCAGATCTGTTTTCTTTATCTACAAATGTAACAGCCTGAAACAGGGAAATTTCTTTTCTCACTGTTGCTGTGGGTCAGGTATTCTGGATGTTCTGCCCTGGATCTAAGGCTAAGATCAAGATGTTGGCCAGCTGTGTCTTCATCTGGAGGCTTGACTAGGGAAAATTAGGATTCCAAGCTCCATTGGGTTGTTGCCAGAATTTATTTCCTTGCAAATGTAGAACTCAGGTCCATGTTTTGTTTTTGTTTTTGTTTTAATAGCTATGAGCTGAGCCCTACTCTCAAGTCAGGTCTTTGTGACGTGGTCTTCTCTACAACATGGCAGTTTGGTTCTTCAAGACCACCAGGAAATATGCTTAGATAGGAGCTTATGTAACATTACATAGTCACAGGAGTAACTACATATCACCTTTCACATATCATGTAACCTAATCAGGAGAGTGACTATCCCTTCATATTCACAAATTCTGCTCATGCTTGAGGGGAAGGGATTATAACAGGTGTGTATACCAGGGGTGGGGATTTGAGGGACCATCTCAGAATTCTGCCTACCAAAATATGCTTTATCACATTGCATTGTAAATGCCAAATTGCTGAGATCCCAGAAAGAGTATCTTCTGGTGACTCTATGGCTTCTGCTTTGCATAGCACTTAGCAGATATTAGACTATCAATAAATACTTGCTCAGTCACTTAATGAATGTTGACAATTCTGTTTGGATAGTAGAAAGCATGGATACCTAAGGAGAAAAGTTCTTAATAACCAATGTGTTTAGTAGAATTATAGGTGAAAAGATGTTGTTGAATGGGAATGAAGGACAGAGAAATTTTGAACTAAATCCTAGAATCTACAGAATCTATTCATAAGGTATTGGGGAGCAAGAATTTCCTGTGGCTTCGGCCAAGGACACAACCCACAAAACTAATAGGCAACCAACGGAATGGGAAGAGATAGTTGCAAACGACATATCAGATAAAGGGTTGATATCTGGAATCTATAAGGAACTCACCAAACTCCACACCCGAAAAACAAACAACCCAGTGAAGAAATGGGCAGAAGATATGAACAGACACTTCTCCAAAGAGGACATCTAGATGGCTAACAAACACATGAAACGATGCTCAGCATCCCTACTCATCAGGGAAATACAAATCAAAACAACACTGAGATACCACCTCACACCAGTCAGAGTGGCTAAAATGAGCAAATCAGAGAACTCGAGATGCTGGCGAGGATGTGGAGAAACGGGCACCCTCCTACACTGTTGGTGGGAATGTAAACTGGTACAGCCCTTCTGGAAAACAGTGTGGAGGTTCCTCAGGAAACTAACAATAGAACTCCCCTATGACCCAGCAATAGCACTGCTAGGAATTTACCCAAGGGATACAGAAATGCTGATGCATAGGGAGCACATGTACCCCAATGTTCATAGCAGCACTCTCCACAATAGCTAAAACATGGAAAGAGCCTAAGTGTCCATCAACAGATGAATGGATCAAGAAGATGTGGTTTATCTATACCATGGAATACTACATGGCAATGAGAAAGAATGAAATCTGGCCATGTGTAGCAACATGGATGGACCTTGAGGGTGTTATGCTAAGTGAAATAAGTCAGGTAGAGAAGGACAAATATCATATGTTTGCACATACAGGAGGATTATGAGGAACTTAACTGAGGACCGTGGGGGAAAGGGGGAGAGGCAAACCATGAGAGACTCTTGAATGCTGAGAACAAACTGATGACTGATGGGTGTGAGGGGGGAGGGGGAGATGGGCATGGAGGAGGGCACTTGTGGGGATGAGCACTGGGTGTTATATGGAAACCAATTTGACAATAAACTATTTGTAAAAAAAAAATAAAATAAAAATAGGTAAAAAAAAGAATTTCCTGTGCCTCACTAGGTCCTTCTAGGTGGAGTAATAATCAAATTGATGTGACACAGATTAATAAGAGTAAATCATGTTTAATATCCTATTATGGGGAATCCACACAGACATGGAAACTACAAAGATAGGCAAAATGAGGTATATATGTCATTCTGAACTAGGAAAAAGGGTACAGGTCTGGGATTTCAAAGGAAAGGAATGTAATTCACAGGAAGATGTAAAAGACTAAATGTTTGGTAAACTAATGTTTGCTGGGCCACTCAGAAACAACGGAACAGGTGTGCTTAGATGGCTCAGTCAGATGTCCAACTCTTGATTTTGGTTCAGGTCATGATCTCATGGTTCATGAGTTTGAACCCCACATTCAGCTCTATGCTGACATCAGGGAGTCTGCTTGGGATTCTCTCTCTCCTTCCCTTTCTGCCCCTCCCCTGTTCTCTCTCTCAAAATAAATAAATAAATAAACTTTTAAAAAATTAGAAAGAAACAATGAGATATTGAGGACTTTGATCAAACAGGCCCTGCTAAGTTCCTCCTTGCCTATCATATCTATAGTATAATGTCATTAGCTCTGATGATAGCTCTCTTTCTGGAGCATATCCTCTGTCTCAATTATTTTTAGGCAGTTGTGGGGGAGATAAATAGCTTTTCCTGAATTTTCGGAGTTTTGATTGCTTTTTAATTCAAAATAGTCTTCATGCCAAAGTGGCCTATCTTGGGGTGGCCTGCTTTTGGCCCCTGCAGAGAATAGTACCATCCCTGGGGTGAAAGGGAAACTGGATGCTATATTTTTGGTGGTGGTGATTAAGTGATACTCAGCAATGTTTGCTTGATTATGTTACATATGGTGTTGAATGAGTAAGAATAAACAGTTCCCATAAATTGTGCTAATGTTTGGAAGGCCATCATGATAGTCATTGCTTTAAAAATATTTATTTCAGCTTTTCCTCTGATTGAGGCACAAGGATAAATACTGTTAAGGAGTGTATCAGAGCTGAACCAAGAAAATATAGGAAATTTAAAGGAGGGAATTGGTTTACCTAGATGACGGGAATGCTGAAAAGCCAGAAGGGACAGTGAGGCTAACAGAGATTGTCAACTCTAGGAAGCCACTGCCTTCTAGGGTTCCAGAGGGAGATGATCATATAGGAGCTTGGGGGCCAGGGTTATGGAACTGGGATCGTAGAGGAGAGTCAGATGCTGGCTGACTCCGAGAAGGAGGAGAAATGCCCTGGCTTCTCCTTTCCTCCCACCTTTCAGCCTAGTGTCTCCTATTAATGGAACCCAACTGGAGACAATAGATGAGGGAGCAAGAGAAATGCAGGCAGCAGGCCTCAACCTTATTCTCCCAGTGTCTCCAGGGGTGGGAAGGGGTAGGCATGAGAAATGGAACTGAGGCCAAACAAGCTCAGGAACAGCACAGGGACATAATGATAAGTGACAAGAATCTGTCCTCAAAGGACTTGCATTTTGCTAAAGAGCCGTGAATACGAATAACTGTAATAAAGGAGAGATCCACACTTTCTGGAATAGCATAATTTAGAAACAACAACAACACAAGTTCTGGTATTTAAAAATGAAGTTTGTGCAAGGAATTAAATCCGATATTAATTGGACTTGTATTTCACAGTATAATTATCAAAAAGTAAATTTTAGAAGAGAATTTGGAATATATGTATGGCTAAGGGAAGATGATTTAAAGAAAACCAGGAAACCCCAAAGCTGTAGGATAGGCATTATTGATTATGTGAAGTATTTTTAGAATGTCAAAGTACCATAAAACCATGAATAAAGTCAGAAAATATATGATAAACTGAGAAACAGAACACAAAGTCAATACCTATAATGTACCTACAAAGTAAGAAAAAAATGAATAACCAAATAGAAAGGTGAGCAAAAATGCTAGCAATTCACACACAACAAAATAAGATAATATTCAATTTTTGTAAAGCAAGACATTAAAAACATACATAAATTACATGTATGATTTATGAAAATGAAGAGAAATGTGAAAGATTGCATAAATGGGTGGCTTCTTACTTTAGTTACTGGAAGGGAGGAGTATTGGGGTGTGGGTTGGAAGACTGAGTAATGGGAAAATAAAAGAAAAAGGAGTATATGAGAAAAGTTTGAACAACACAATTTAGCATGTACATGGTCCCATTTATGTAAAATTATTGAAGTCTATGGCTGTACGTGTATGTGTATACGCTACTCCCAGAGCTCCCACCCAAGTCCAGGCACCATCAGCTCTCACCTGGATTCCTTCCAGAATCTTCTTTCTGATTTCCTCTTCCATGCTTTCCTTTTCATAGTACATCATCACGCAGCAGCCAGAGTGGTTCTTTGGAAAGTTAAATGAGATCATGATCCTCCTGTTACCAGTACTCTCCTGAGGTTTTCCATCTCACTCAGAGTAGCATCTGGCCCCTGTAACTTCTCTAACCTCATGTCATTCTCTTTCCCTCAGGACACTCCAGCCATATTGGCCCTCAGCGTGTCTCAGACGTCCTGAACGCCATCTCACCTCACAGCTTTAGGACTTGCGGCCCCCTTTGCCCAGAGGTCTCCATCTTCCTGCCCTCACCTCCATGCTTCTGCTTAAATGTTGCTTCATTAAAAAGGATTTCCCTGATGACCCTTACCCAGAATAACATCTTTACTGTCTGACACTAATACCCTTCTTTATTTTCCTTCACAGCAGATGTTAGCACCTGACATATGACTAGAATATCAGCATCTTGAGGACATAGTCTCTGTGTCACATGACACACAGTAGGCACTCAAAATTATTTGCTGAATGAATGAGTAAATCAGTGGTAATGTTTGGGCAAGGATAGTCACTAAAATATTAACAATTATGGGTTTCAGGTGCTCTTTGCTTCTTTATAATCTTCTCTATTGCATAAGTAACAGGATTCTTATTATTTTTCCTTATTGACAAAGCAGGAGATTTGGCTTGTGTTTAGAGGAGTCTGTGACAGGTTTAGAAGAAGAACTTGAAGAAAAATGTATTTATTATCTTTCCTCTTAGAAATAATCTCTGTAGCTTTCATTTTTCCATAGAATTTCAAGATGTTATTTAGCCATTTTTTTGTTTATTATTTTAGTTGTATATCCAGGATCTTAGCTCCTACACCAAATATACATGCCCTGCATCTTACTGTTTACTGCAGTAGAGAACGTATCTTGTTCACATCAGAAAACAAATCACAAGTGTTTGCTGTAGTACTTAGGGAAAAGTAGGCTGATGTTTCAATTTATTTTGAAGTGCATTAAAAAAAAGTGGAAGATGAATTAATGGATGAATAGAGGTATGGACAGATATGGAATGCAACAAGGTAGTAAAATATTAATGTTAGAATCAAGGTGGTGAGTAGATAAATTTTTCCTGTGAAATTTTTCAACTTAACAAATATTTGAGAAATTTCATGATAGAATTTTTGAAAGAACTTAAATAATTAAATAGACTGTAAATAGTATAATATCCAATGCTACTTATTTCTTTTTGATGAGAGAGCAAAAAGGAATTTAGGTATTCTGATGACAGCATTGAATAATGTTCTTAGAGATAATAAATATTTTAGCCCATTTATTGTCTTACTTGGATTTGCGGTTGTGTAAACCACATTTGTTTGATTAGAAAAAGTCCGTTTTGATCATCTGATAGTATGGTTTCATCAAGCATCTTTTGTACTTCAAGCATGTATAGAAGAAGCAGTGAGAGTCTGGTCTTTTCCATTAATTAGGGCTTTCAGAAGCTTACTGAAAAACACCCTTCTAAACATGACAAGCCATTGAGAGCTGTGGCACTGAACTACAATTAGCACTGTTAATAATAGCTTTTCCAGGAAAAGAATTTAATGACTGTGCAGAACCAAAAATATCTAAATAAAGTACCATTGTGCATATCACTTTAGTGTGTTCTTTGTTTTTCATGCAGTAAATAAGCAGGAAAAATTGTCTTAATGATAAATACTATTCTAAAGCACTAAAAACACATTCATTCATTTCAATGCTCATTATACAGAGGACTTAGAGAGGTAGGGACAGAATTTCAACGCCTGGTCTCCTCCTCTCCCTCCCCCTTTTCTTTTCCCTTTCCCAAGATCCTCTGTCTCCATCTCCTTCATATTCTCTACCCTCTGTTCTTTTTTTTCTCCTCGCCTCCTTGTCCTCCTTTTCCTTCTTTCCCCTTCTTGCCTCTTTTTCTTTCTGTTCTCTTTCTCCTTCTGCTTTGGGCTCCCGGAGAGAGGTAGCTAGGCCATTGCTACATGCTAATTTCTCCTAGTAATAAGACTATGTTGAGGTAATGTGTGGAGGGCTATTAGATTCTCTATTTAAGATATATAATCTGCGTATTAATTGTTAGTTATACTTTTCAGTTTCTCCATTTTTTTTTCTACTAGGTCTCTGATTTGTTAAGAGATGTATTTAAATTTCACACTATAAATGGATTTTTAGTCAGGTTCCCCTTCCATTATAAGAGTTCCTTATAAACATTATATGGTTTAGAACCTATGTTGACTGGTGCAGTTATACAGTACATTCTGTTGTATCTTTTATGGTAATATGACTTCCCTTCTTATCTAGCTCAGTGCTTTTCCCTGCTTATCCAGTTTAAGACAAAACCTTAAGTTCTGTATTGTCTGATATTAACATTGCTATTCCTCTCTCACTTTTGCTTGAATTTACCTGGTATTTTCTTGCCTATGTCTTTATTTCCAGTTTTCTAATTATTTATTTTAAATAATTTTCTCTAATTTTTTCTTCTTTTTTAATCCAAAATGACTGACTCCTTTATTGGAAGTGGACAGTCCATTGACACTGAGCACATTGACTTATTTGATTATTTTCCTTATTTTTTCTCTTATTTTAATGTTATTTTAAATGTATTCTTATTTCTCTGGTTTATTCAAGTTAGTATTCATCCCATTCCCTTTCACTTGACTTTATGGACCCTTCTTCTACTGCTCAAAGCCAGACACATATTTCTCTGCTACTGTTTAAAAACAAGATGCATTTTTCTAATGCGAATTTAAAGAAACTATATTGACTCACAAGAAGATGGAAGTCAAAGAGGCACAGAGAAATGAAGAAACTAAAAACTTCACTAGACTCTTGTTTTCTCTCCCTCTTGTTCCTCATGCTTACTTCCATTTTTTTTTCAGTTTTATTGACGTATAACTGACAAATAAAACTGTGATATATTTAAAATGTACAATGTGATGATTTGATGTACATATAATTGTGAAAGGGAATACCAGGTTTTTTTTCCCCAGAGAGGCTTCCCTCCTAATTATCATCACGCTTACTTTAGCATACTTTCACTTGATTCTTTTCTCTTTCATCCCACCAGATGAAATGTTTGGAATGTTTTTATTACCCACTTTCCCCACCCAAATCCTACCCTGCCACTATCCCCAACTTCTTGGTTTTGGTGAGATAAGTAAATACTTTTCTTTTAAAATGATTCAACTTTCATTTCAAGAATTCTTCTTTAGTACTTTAAAAAACACATTCCCAGACATCCTACCAATATCTATTTAGACTTCAGTATATATTTAGATTGTGTGTGTGTGTGTGTATGTGTGTGTGTGCGCGTGTGTATGTGTGTATGGGTGTATGTATGTGTGTGTGTGGTCTACTAACGTGCTTTTCAACTGTTTTGGTCCAACTTGTCCTAAGTCTCCCCAGCAGCTCTGTTTCACTGGGTACCTATATTCTTTGATCTTTCAGGTTGTTATTTTGTTATTCTAACAGGTTGTTATATTACTTGATGTAGACTGGGTATAAGTATTGAAGGTTCCATGAATGATGGGAACCAAAGCATCACCTGCCTAACTCCCTGGGAAATTGTGTAGAAAGTAGACAGCCAGACTATCTAGACAGCAGAGAATTTTACTGCCCCTTTTTCTACTCACACCTTCCTACCCTCAGAAAGAGGAAAGTCTCATCCTGTAAGGTACAATCCTTGAGCTTCATAGGGATCAGACTAAGAGCCCTCCCCCCACAAAGTACCATGCCATCCTCGGATGCTTGGGATCACAGATCTTTGAGGCTATCCCCAATGTTCATCAAGTACATTCATCTTGAGAGTCTCTGAGGTTGGCTTTCAAACTCAGATTTCAAACTGTGATCCCTCGGATGCTCGGGATCACAGATCTTTGAGGCTATCCCCAATGTTCATCAAGTACTTCATCTTGAGAGTCTCTGAGGTTGGCTTTCAAACTCAGGCCTGCCCATGTTGGAAGAGGCCCCACATTTTCTCCTCTGCCAAGGTCATTTCACAACTCAAAATCTAACTTACACTCAATGGCTCACTACCACCAACTGCTGCTTGGCAGCAGTCAAGATAGACAAATACATTTAACCTAGAAATGAATAGGAAATAAGACATTCACACTTGATTGTCCCAGAATTCTCTTAAAACAGAATTTTAAAAATTAATTTTATAAATCAGTAGAATGTCTTTAAAATGGGGAAGTAGAAATGAAGAAGTTCAGGATTTGTTCATATATAGATTGTGATAAGAATTATTTTTACTGACTGTCCAAACTTCTAGTATCCACTGCTCTTCCCATCAACCAGGTCATGCAATTTCAGCCTTGATAAATTGAACTATCAGTTAAGAATATTTCTTTTGCAGCTAGCAGAAAAATATAATAAGGCTTACATAAAAAATGGTATTTATTTGCTAGTGTAACTATCTTGAGCCAAAGAGAATTTGGTGAAAATAAGTAGAGGTATATCAAACTTCGGATAACTGGAAAGCAATTATGTCAACAGTGACTAGTTTCAACTTAGTTCTATTCCTTCTATGGAGAAACAGTTTCTTCTCAAGATTGTAAGATATCTGTGAACAGTCCCCAGGGATAACGATCTTCATGGTCATATCCAGTGGCAGAAAGTGTGTCTTTCCATTATCTCTCTGAGAAGAGTATGTAGACTTCTTTGTCAGAAGGATCCAGCAAACTTCAACAACATAGGTTCTTTATTTGGATCATACCCAGTAAGGGACAAACATCTGCCCTCTTCAGTGACTTGCACATAAGCGATCAAGGTCTCACATACAAGTTAACATAGGGACACAAACAGTGTCCATCCACCTTGTCAATCCTCTCTTGTCAAGGTCATCAAAGATTTCCATTTATTTTTTCCTGTTACATCTAGTGATCAGTTCTCAGTTTTCATTTTACTTTATTTATTAGTATCATTTGGCTCAATTGATCATTCCCTGAAACACTTTCTTTCCATTTTCTCTATGACTCTGCTCTCTTAGTTTTCCTTCTTCCTCACCGGCTGCTCCAATTTAGTCTCCTGCGCTGGTTCTTTCTCAACATCATATAGCCTTGGGAAAGTCTTTAAACCTCTTTTCTGTCTATACTCACTGCCTTCGAACTGGTCTCATCCAGTTTCATAGCTTTACATATTATCTTTACAAACTCAGTGTAATCAACATCATCATCTTCATTAAGAAAGTATACCAAAGCAGCATTGTCAATGTTATCACTTAACGCCAGAGAAATGTTATCTCTTTTACTTCTGACAGAACTTCATTATGTAAATTGAGTTATTGTCTCCATTTCACAGGTGAGAAAACAGAGACTAATGACAATGTAAGTGATGGCACTTGAATCCAGATAGGTGGATTCCAGAACCATTTTTTTTTAAACTGATAATCATGATTAGATTTTATTCTTTTTATATTTAGGGATTATTTATTTTTACTCTCTCAAGATTTTATTTTTTTTCATTTTATAGTTTATTGTCAGGTTGGTTTCCATATAACACCCAGTGCTCAACCCAAGTGCCCATCAAACCCCTACCCCTTCCCCCTCCCCCATCAGCCAGAACCATTCTTAACTACCATGCATTACTGCGTCCACAGTGCCAATAACTTCTTCATATGCAGCACCTCTGAAAGACATTCCTTTGCTCTTCGTACCACTATCTGAGGTTATAATGGTGCCATGTTCTCAGAAAGTTGTTTCTGTGCTGCTAAGGATTTCCTAAAATTTTAAAATTTCTGTTTCAAATTATTTCAAAAATTTTAGTAGTGAATTTTCCACTACCAGGAAAATTTTGGAAGCCAAACTGCTAGTAATTCTATTTACTTAAAGAAAGACTATGAACTGACATTAAAAGAAGCCTATAATACTCTTTGAAGCTTTTCTTTCCCTGGCTAATGCCTTTTTTATTTCTGTCTTCCTCTACCATCTTCCTGAAATTATACCTTTTTAAAATAAAATAAATTTAATACAATAAAATAAATAAAATAATAAATACATAACAATATAAAATAAAAAAAAGTTTAGTTTTATTGCCCTCCATTGAATCTGAATTCCAGCTTCCCAATTCTACTGAAATTACCACTATATTACTTTCGCCTCAATTGCCAAATCCAATGAACGTTTTTCAGTCACTGTTTTACTCAGTTTTTCTGTGCCACTTAACAGTGTTGATTATTTCCACCTTTAAACTACTTTATCCCTTGACTTCCATGACAACATAATTTGAATTTCTTCCTGTTTCTGTGACATCTTCTTTAGAGCACCCCTTACTTGAAATATGATTAACTTCGGTTTTCTCCAGGGTTATTACTTCTCTTCTCATTATATTCTCTCCCTCAACAATGTCATCTGTCTCTAAGTATAATTTAAAAACAGATAACCCTAAATAGGTATCTTTAGCTGGAGCTCTTCTAAGTCCCTCAGTCAACATGCCCAGAGCTGAGCAATGTGGCCCCCGCTTCTCTACTCTGAAAATGTTTCACTTTTCTTTTCTCTGTCTGCATTACTGATATGCAGTCCAAAGTCCAGCACATTCTTAGTTATCCAGTGATTCCTCTGTTCTCTCACTTTCAATACCAAGGTAGTCACTCATGTCATATGTCAAGTCTGTCTTCTCTGCAGCAGCACCAGTGGCCTTGTGTTAGTGCAAGCACTGTTCACTTCCAGCCTGAACTATTAAAATAGGTTGCTATTTGATCTTCCTGATTTCAGACTTGCCCCTGGAAATTCTTTCTCTATGTTGTTACCAGAGTGACCTTTCCAAATATCAAATCTGACTATGTCATTCTCCAGATGAGTTCCCTCAGTGACTCCCTGATGTTTAAGAGCAGGTTCAGCTCAACAAAGTCCTTCCTAATCTGGTCCCAGACTACTTCTCCAGCAACATTTCTTTCTATTTCTTACATTTTAACTTCTTCCTTTTCTTTTCTTTTCTTTTCTTTTTTTTTTTTTTTGGTGTTCTTTCCCCTCTCCCTTTTTTCTTCTTTTTCCCTATCTATACCCTCCTCTTTTTCCTTTTCTTTCAGTATTACATTGTTTGTACTTCTCTGAAGATGACAAGGTTGTTTTCCAGGTCCAGTCCATTTGAAACGCTTTCCCCATCCATTGAGCTCCTATTCATCCTACGAAGGCCAGTTCACATATTACTCCCTCCAGTTTCTCCAAACTGAATTCATTACTGCCTTCTTTGTACTACCTTTGTAATGTGTCCATACTTTACTATATGTAAAGCTATCTAGTTACAACTTGTTTGGATTCTGTGGCTGTCTTTGGATTATACATTTCCTAAAGGTAGTAGTTCTGTTTTTGTTATGTTTTTATCTCCTATTCAATGTTCAGCATATAACAGAAGGTCAGCATTTGTTGAGCTGGCTTAACTGAACCTATAAGTTAGACCATTTCTTTTGGGATATTAATAGTTTTTCTAGAAATGATATCATACACTTCAATATCGTCTTACTGTGTATGGTGCATTTGTGCAACTTTCTATTAAGCCTAAGAAATTGTCACCATAAGTTAAGCATCTAAGTAAAGAGTCGCATTTATTATTCCATGGCGCTGAGATGCCATCTAGTATTATTAACAAATATTATTGTTATTTGGTACTAATATCCTTAAATTTTTCAAAATGGAAAATCATTTCTATTTTCTCATGGAAGTGACAGCAAAGGCGGTGCCATCTGGGATAACATTAATAGCCAAATCCAAATAAATTTGATTACATCATTCTCAAAGAATCTAAATTTCATATTCTTGCGTCATCTATTTTTTCAGTTTCAGATTTATGGCACATATTGAGATAGATTATTTGATAATGACAAAAGAATTATTTTGATTATTCTGAGAAGGAGCTCAGCTAAGCTTAGCTTTTAAAAACAAATGTAAGAGCTGTGGAAAAATGGTGGAAAAATGAACCTTGCAAATTCATCTAATCTGTTTTTTAGTTAGGGCATACCAAAAATTAATTGATTCAGACTTTGTCTCCCAATAGTTCTGTTCTTTAGTTTTGTCATGTCTGCTGAACCTTTAAAACTTCAAAGAAATAGACTACGGTCATGGAAATTTAGCTTTCCATAAATGAATAAGATTTTTATCACATGGTAATTTTTATCCTCTTTTAAAGCTTGGTTTATGATGAGAAATATTTATAAAATGAACTCCTATGTAACTACTTCTGTATTACTTCTAAGTCATAAATACTTTTTTTTAATTGAGGTGAAATTCACATAACATATAAAATTGACCTTGTTAAAGTGAACAATTCAGTGACAACTCATACCTTCATCGTGGTATGCAACCACCACCTCTGTTTAGTTTTGAAACATTTTTATCATGCCCAAAGTAAACCCTGGATACTTTAAGCAGGTTTTTTAAAAATGTTTATTTCTTAGAGAAAGAGAGCAAGAGACAGAACATGAGTGGGGGAGGGGCAGAGAGAAAGGGAAACAGAATCCGAATCAGGCTCTAGGGTCTGAGCTGTCAGCACAGAACGTGATCTGAGGCTCAAACCCACAAACAGAAAGCTATGACCTGAGCTGAAGTCGGATGCTTAACCAACTGAGCCACCCAGGCACCCCAGGCAGTTGCTTTTCATCCACCCCTGCCCCATATCCTGGCAACCAGCCATCTACTCTCTGTTTTTATGGATTTATTTAACCTAGCTATTTTATATAAATGGAGCCATACAATGTGTGCCCTTCTGTGTCTGGCTTCTTTCACTTACAGTAATGTATTTGAAGTTCATCTGTGTTGTAGCATGTATCAGTACTTCATTTTCTTTTCATGGCTGAATAATATTCCATTGTATGTACATACCACAGTTTGTATACCCATGTATCCACATTTGGGTCATGTTCATCTTTTGGATATTGTGAACAGTATTGCTATGAACATTCATGTACAAGTAATTGTTTGATTACCTATTTTCAATGGATTGTTTATTTTTGATGAGGATATAAGAGCCAGTCTCCTGGATTTAGGGAAGCTGTTTGCAAATTTGACTGAATATAGACAGTATTTTATCTCAGGATATATATTTAAAAACTAAATTCCAAAGCTTTGAGCTTTTACCTCACCAAACTGACTACTCCTATTCCTGATTGATGGGAGGGAGGTGAATATCAGGGCTTACAGTCATGGGGATTTCAATTCAATTGTTCATATTGTTGAATTTCTAAAATAGATATTCAAAATAAATCAGTGTGTGTTCAATTCGAGTATAGCAATAAATTTCACTTTCAAAAAGCTTGTATCTAGTGGGGCACATATTCAAACAACATACTACAAAAACTCCTCGGGATGCTGCTATGCATTAGAGTTTGCACAGGATGCTGTGGAGCAGGAAGGAGGAGCACCTAATGCAATAGGAACAAGCCCATCAGACTTCCCAGAAGGGAAATAGGAACCCTTTCCAGATATTATTAAGGTGAGGTAAAGATTTCCTGAATCAATACTTCTATCCTTAGAAGTTGATACTATATTCTTCCTTGAATGTTTTTGTGTAAAATTATACACATTTGGATTGAATGTACAGAGAAAAATGTGTCTTGAGACAATCAAACTATACATATTGCTTTGTGAAATGCTTTTTGCACTTAACCATTCTGATGTCTTTCCTTAAACAAACAAATCAGCTGAGACTGAAGATGTCTGAGTTAGCATGGTGAAGGAAAGTAGGAAAGTTATTTTATGCAATGAATAGCAGTATGGGTAAAGTTATAGAGATAGGAAAGAGCATGGCATGTTCTAAACCTCCAGATAATTTAGTTTTTCTGTGTAGGGAATCTGAAACTAGCATTGAAACTTGAATGAGTTGAAATAGAAAAGATTAATGTGTCTAGACAATCTATAACTAGATTTGAATTATTTTAGGATTATCAAACTTACTTTATAAAGCCTTCACACTTCCCTTCTTTACTTCTCGTGTTTCCCTTTTAGGTTCTTACTAAAGCTTCATTTAAAACATATTTTAGCTTTCCCTAGGAGCAATCATTTCATTTTGTTTGTTTAACCAAGTATGGCCCTGAATTGTGTGCTATTATCCAAAAACTTTAGTTCAACATTGATTATTCAGTGACTATAGTTGAAGCAGTGTGATAAGGTTCTGGGAACAAACAGATGTGTAAGACACCATTCATGTCCTAATGGGATCATAGTCTAGTGGAAGATCTACAGATATGTATACATAAATATAGATATTATACAGACACTTTAGAACTGTACATCAAGACCTTTATTCTTTAGACTGATGAGGTCAGTGAAGACTTCTTGACGTAAATGAATACAAATTATCAAAGATAAAAAGTGTGGACAGAACATTTCAGGCAAAGGATCAAGCAAAGTAAAGCTTGTTAGGTTTACAAAACTGCATGCAGTTTTGTCTTTTTGGAGCATAATATGGTGCATTATGTTAGAAGAGAAAGAGGTGAAGAAATGGAGGTCCTAGTGTGTGGTGTTAAAGGGCTTTTATCTGATCCTTTGCTAGATGAGAAGCCACTGAATGATATTTAGGGAGACAGACATGGTCAGAGAGTGTATGTAAATTTGAGGAGGGTGGATTATGGTTGGAGGGGCCAGTTAACAAGCCATTACAATATATAGTTGTGAGAGATCATGGAGCCTGATCTCTCAAGAGTAATAGATGCAGAAGGGTTTCAGAGGGAAGGTACTGAATTAATAAACATTTTAGAAGTAAAATGAGAAGAACTTCATGGTAAGAGGAAATAATGCTGAGAAAAGAGGAGAAACAATGAATATGCCAAAAGTGCCAATGCCATTTGGTAAAATGCCTGTGCTACTAGTTAAAAGAGCTAAGAGAAAGTAAGAAAATTCAGGGGTGGGAGCAAAATGCTGAATGCATTTTGTCCATTAGGAGGACCCAAATCATCTCTTAATGGACATGTGGTTCACAGTTTGAGGGCAGGTTAAAGCTGGAAAGAGAGATTTGGAAATGATGTTGAAAACAGTACTCAGAGAAAATATGAAGAATAAGAAGAGTGATGGTCTGAAGGTGAAATTATGGGGCAGTAGAGTAGTTAGCTTATGAAAAAGAAAATATAATTATGTAAGAATTACATACTGACAAGAATTTTCAAAATAGAAACAGGAGTGAGTGTCGATCGAGTCAAGTAGGGGCAGTTAAGTGACGTGGGGGAAGTTCACTTAAAGACTGAAGCCCATGGGTGCCTGAGTGATTCATTTGGTTAAGTGTGGATTCTTGATTTCGGCTTGGGTCATTATCTCACGCGTTGTGGGTTTGAGCCCTATGCTGGGCCCTGTGCTAACAGAGGGATTGGGATCATCTCTTTCCCTCCCTGCTCTCAAGATAAACAAATAAAAACTTAAAAAAAAGACTGAAGACCAAAAACATTTTTTGGAAGTTCCCCAGTTGCTGAGAATTCTTATGTGAAGTCCAAATAGGCTAACGCCATTGGTAACGATAATGGTGTGATAAAATCATAAATAAGGATGGCTAATATTTATGAAGACTTGCCATTCACGAGGCACACTTATAAATGTTTTATGTGATTTATCTCTACAGTTCTTCATTTGGACTTGAGTTCATTTTAGACCTAGTTTTCCAGTGTCACCTGGAACTCTCTATGGTATGAAGTCCTCTTTGGTTCAGTTATATTTTTGGTTCTAACACATGTTGTTCTGTTTGGCTAGACTGAAGCACATGGTGGTTAGTGCTTTTCTGCTTCTTACACTGTTTTGTTTCTCATTTTGAGTCAGGGGCAAAAGGATATCTCTCATTCATGGAATAATAAACACATAATCTTTTTGGTTCTGGAAATAAAATGATGTACTGCAGTGTTTTCAAATCTGACGAGCTCTTGTTTAACTATCACAGTTTTTCCATTGTTTTGTTTCTCCTGAAACACATAATTTTGTTCCATTTATTCCACATAATTTTATCCTAATGTAATGTATGTTTTTGCTTGAAAATATTTTATTTATCAGCCTATTATACTTCACTCCAAAAAAATGTGTGTATTAAAAATAGGCTTCAAATGTTAATGTTCCTGTTCTGGATTATGTTGTGTTACAATTATTGTTTTTACACAATTGATTAGTGCAAAATAATTATATGATACATTTTGATAAATTATTAAACATAGAAAAGCTTTCTTGGAAATGGATTTCTTAACAAATATATAGATTTGGGTATTTTTTAAATTGTTAAATTATTAATGATAAATATTATATATTTATTGGGGCTGTTATAAGCATCAGTTTATTCTTATATAGATCAGCATTTTTCAAACTTGTTGAACTTAGGATCTTTTTATACTCTAAAAAATTATTTTAAAAAAATTTAATGTTTATTTATTTTTGAAAGAGAGACAGAGCATTAGCAAGGGAGGGAGAGAGAGAGAGGGAGAAAGAGAACTTGAAGCAGACTCCAGGCTCTGAGCTGTCAGCACAGAGTCTGATTTGGGGCTTGAATTCACAAAATCCGAGATCATGACCTGAGCTGAAGTTGGATACTTAACCGACTGAGCCCCCCCAGGCACCCCTACGCTCTTAAAAATCATTAAAGCCTCATGGGCAGTGATGGCAGAGGCAGCAGGAGGACCTGCTGGTTACCTTCACTCTCTGAATCTCTTCCCCAGCCACCTGCCTGCCCCAGGAACCAGGGTGGACCCCCCACACCTAAAACTGAGCTTTGGCTTGAACCATTTTCTCAAGAGTCCCTTCCCCAAACAGGGCAGCCCTCTGATTTCCCCCTCATATCTTCTCCTTCCTTTCTCTCTTTTTTAAACTTTTTAACATTTATTCATTTTTTGATAAACAGAGAGAGCAAGAGCAGAGGAGGGGGAGAAGAAAGGGAGACACAAATCTGAAACAGGCTCCAGTCTCTGAGCTGTCAACACAGAGCCTAATGTGGGGCTCGAACCCACAAACCACAAGATCATGACCTGAGCTGAAGTCGGTTGCTTAACCGATTGAGTTATCCAGGTGTTCCTCTCCCCCCCCCCCCGCCCCCCCGCTTTATCTTTTTAAGGCCACTTAGAATTTTAAAAAGCACCAACATTAGCTAGGACTGGGGGGCAGAGAGAGCTTGTGATTTCTCAGCTTGTAAGAAGAAAGCCGAGGTGGCAGTCCTCTACCTACCTAACTTTCCCACCCCAGGAATTCCTAAGGGCCCAAGTCAGAGGGAAGCCTCCTAACCCATCACCATCCTGCAGGAAGACTAGGAGGAAAGGCAGGGAAGTAAAGAAGCATGTTGCTTTGCTAAAAAAAAAATTATTAAGGACCCCAAAGAGCTTTTCTTTATGTCGGTTTTATCAATATTTACTGCATTAGAAATTAAAATTGAGAATAAAACATTTATTTACTAATTAAAAAATAAAAGTCATAAACCCATTACATATAATTGTAAGTAACATTTTTAAGGACATAAAATAGTGAGAATATTGGCATTGTTTTTGTTTGCAAATCTGATGCCTTCCTTTACAAAGGCAACTGGAGGTGGGTGCCTGGGTTGCTTATTCAGTTAAGCATCCAACTGTTGATTTTGTCTCAGATCATGACTCACAGTTGGGTGAGATCAAGCCCTGTGTTGGACTCTATGCTATGGTGTGGAGCCTTCTTGGGATTCTCTTTCTATCTCTATCTCTCTCTCTGTTTCTCTCCCTCTACCCCTCCCCCACTTGTATTTGCATGCATGTCCATGTTCTCTCTCTCAAAATAAATAAGTAAACATTTAAAAAATAAAATAATTAAAAAATAAAAAGGCAACTGGGTTCTCATATCTATTTAGACATTTAATCTTTTGCAGTATGTTGTTTTTATTGAAACCCGTGAAGAAAATCTGGCTGCATACAAATGTGTAGCTGGAAAAAGGAGGATTTGATGGACACCTGAAAGAATCTCAAGGACTTGTAGGTGTTTTTGGACTTCATTTTGAGAATGACTGATATAGATGTGAGTGCTAGAAAAAACTTGTTCCCATAAAAGTAGGTGAGAATGGAAACAATAATGATAAGAGCTACCCACTTAAAAATATCCATTATATATGTTCCTATTGTCAAATGCTATTATCAACTATCAGCTAACAATCAAGTCCTCTTCCAATTTTGTTGAAAAGCAATTTGAATTTGCAAACAGATTTGTTACTTGATCTTAGAGTCATTTATTTTCTCAATATTTTGGAAATACAGTAAGAGGATCTTTTGAAGAATTAACAAATGACAGTTAATCATGGATATTACTCCTTCTCTTAGACATACCGTATTTTGGTTTTTAACGGAAAGCGTTAGAAAAATGGATGTGTTGCCAATTTCAATACAATTTTAATAACAGAGTGTGTTAATTTAAAATGTTTGTATGCAGTTATAATAGTGTATGTGTGTATGTATTCCACTCCATCCCGCCCCCACTACTTAGTAGCGGGGAGTTCCAATTAGTTTATTCAGTTCATTGGAAACGTCAAGTCAGGGTGTCTGGGTGGCTCAGTCCATTAAGCATTCAACTCTTGGTTTCAGCTCAGGTCATGATCTCATGGTTTGTGGGTTGGAGACCCACATCAGGCTCCGTGCTGGGAGCACGGAGACTGATTGTGATTCTCTGTCTCCTCTCTTTCTCTGCCTCTATCCCATTCATTGCACTCTCCCACTCTACAAATAAATAAACTTTAAAAAAATAAAAAATGAAAGTGTCAAGTCAATCATCGACATCAGATTTACTCATTAAAAAAAAAGAGTATGGTCAAATAAATGTGTTAATATTCATGCTCATGACAAGTATCTTATGTGACATGAATAGGCAAATGAATAGTTTGAGAGCCAGAGATGAGACTTTGTGTAGGGTCATGTATAGATGAGTTTATAACTTGGACATGAGCTTTCCTTCTTCTGTATTTCTCTCCAAAGATTCTACTGCTTCACTTTTACAGAACTCTCTTTTGAAAGTATGAATTCCTAGAAAAAGGTTGGCAAATGGGTGCAGCCATTATGGAAAATAGCATGACAATTTCTCAAAAAATTAAAGATAGAACTACCATTTGATTTAGCAGGTCCACTTCTGGGTATGTATGCAAAAGAAATGAAATCAGCACATCTAAAAGATAGCTACACCCTCATTGTTCATAATAGCCAATATATGGAAACAACCTAAGTGTCCACTGATGAATGGATAATTGGATGAAGAAAAGTACATATACACAGTGGAATATTATTCATCCATAAAATGAAGGAAATCCTGCCATTAGCAACAATATGGATGCACCTGAAGGACATTATGCTAAGTGAAATAAGCCAGATACAAAAAAACAGATACCATATGATCTAATTTATATGTGGAATCTAAAAAAGTTCAACTTAGCTTGAGAACAGAACACTGGTTGCCAGGGCTTTGAGGAGATGTTGGTCAACAGGTACCGTTTTCAGTTATAAGATGAATAAGTTCTGGGGATCAAATTTACAGCCTGGTGATTATAGTTAATAACATTATATTGTCTATTTGAAATTTGCTAAGAGAGAATTTTGCATTCTTAACCACACACACACACAGTAACTGTCAGCTGATGAATGTGTTAAATTGATGGTGATGATTCTTTACAACGTATACATATATGAAATCATTACATTGTATGCCCTAAATATGTAAAATTTTTATTTGTCAATTATATCTCAGTAAATGTGGGGGGGGGGAAATAGTTCTCAGTAGAATAAAAATGATTATCACTGTAACTGTGTCACTCCCAGAATAAATCTGAATTCAGATATTTTGGCCAAATAGCACATTTTACATTCACAGAAATATCTAAAAGATAGGGAAAACTCTAAAGTCAGGCTTTGGAGTACCTGGGTGGCTCAGTCGGTTAAGTGTCCGGCTTTAGCTCAGGTCATGATCTCGCGGTTTGTGGGTTTGAGCCCCACATCGGGCTCTGTGCTGATAACTAGCTCAGAGCCTGGAGGCTGTCTTCAGATTCTGTGTCTCCCTCTCGTTCTGTCCCTCTCCTGCTCATTCTCTCTCTCTCTCTCTCTCTCTTTCTCTCTCAAAAATAAATAAAACATTAAAAAAAAATTTTTTTAAGTCATGCTGTGAGTTGATGGTGATTCAATTAAAGGAGGCTGTACTAACACTAATATTAAATTTTTGCTCTGAAGAGTTTGCCTTCCTGATGGTTTTTATATCCTATGAAACTCTCCATATTAAGATTTGGCATCTGTGAGAGGTAGGCTTTTCTTTCATGAAGTGAGAAAAGGGTAATTTTGAAAAGGGAGTGAGAAATGAGGACTGGCATTTATGCCTTGATCTTAGGCAGATTTTCAGGCAGATCTGTTTTGGGAAAGGAGACGTGGAATTGGAAGTTCTGGTATCTTAGTCCCTTAAGACTACTTTTATCTGTGTACTTCTTGGAAACATTTTGCGTGCACCCAGAAATACATCTACTCTAGTTTGAAGAATGCTATTACACAGTACAGACATGGTCCCTGACCCTACTGAATTATATATGATGCTGTGCAAAATGCAGTCAAGTAAAACAGACGAAGAAAAATTAACCCACCATTACAACAGTGTGTGATGAGGGAATTATGGACACTATGAGAACATCAATGAGGTTCTCCCAGGCTGGGTTGGGGGGTCAAGAAAGTCTTTTGCGAGAAGATGACATTCAAACTGAGACATGGTGGATAAGATTAATATAGCCAGGTGAAGAAGGTGAAAAAGAGGGAAAGAAGGAAGAGTGTGCACAAAACACAAAGGCCAGGAAAAGGAACTCAGTCTGACTGTAGCAGAGACAAATGGGGCAGGAGCAGGTGGTCATACCACAGGCAGGCAAGGAGGAAGGTAGAAGGTGAAGCAGAGGCTAGTCTTGAGAGGAAAGGCTGAAAATATCTGAAAGTCATATGTAGGACTTGGAATTTCACCTGGGGTAAATGGGAGCCCCTGGAGGTTAATGCAGGTAAAGAAAATCACCCTATTTGTGTATTTGCACTTGCTGAACAGAGAGAGTGACAAATCCTGAAACCAGCCACCACTCAATACATTCTTGTTCAAGGTTTTCAGCTTTTCTCACTTCTTGGGAGTTTACTTCCGTAGTTTTCCTTAGGAGAATTTTTTTGATAGAAAGCATTCCAATCATGATTTTACAACATCACACACTTTAAATGGATAGCAAAAAATAGCAGCCCCAGAACAGAAGATCATTCTTTTGTCTCCTGTGCGGACTGCAAAAACTAATTTCCCTTTTCCTTTAGGCCACAGAAATCTTCTCTTCTCTTTTGAAGCCCTGATCTAGGGGAAAGCTGAATATGCTACATATTTTACTAAACTTCAGGACAGTCTTAATATGGATTCTCTCTCAGTTATGGAGACTGGATCCGTGACATTGTGTGTGAAGCACTGTCCCACGCACTGTGGTAACTTAATCCTGACATCATAGGCACAAATACCTGCCATCTGGACAAAACTGATACTTTCATTAATGATTCTTTAAACTTCCTATTACCCTTATTTAAAATGACTTTCAGGGCGCCTGGGTGGATCAGTAGGTTTAGCATCTGACTTCAGCTCAGGTCATGATCTCGCGGTTTGTGAGTTCTCACGGTTTGTGACTTCAAGCCCTTCAAGCATCGGTCTCTGTGCTGTTGGTGTGGAACCTGCTATGGATCCTGTGTCCCCCTGTCTCTCTGCACACCCCCAACTCACACTTCCTCTCAAAAACAAATAAACATTTTAAAAACATAAAATGATTTAAAAAAAATTTTTTTTAATGTTTTATTTATTTCTAGGAGAGAGAGAGAGAGACAGCGTGAGCAGGGGAGGGTCAGAGAGAGAGGGAGTCACAGACTCTGAAACAGGCTCCAGGCTCTGAGCTGGCAGTCAGCACAGAGCCCGAAGCGGGGCTCGAACCCACGAACCGCGACATCATGACCTAAGCGAAAGTCGGGCGCTCAACCGACTAAGCCACCCAGGCGCCCCCATAAAATGATTTTCAATAAAACTGTTTAGAGCAAACCTTAAAATGATTAATGCTATAGTCAGAATTAACACATTTATGATGTGCATATTATAAAGGATTTTTAAATTTTTTAGATGTTTATTTTTTGAGAAAGAAACAGCGTGAGCAGGGGAGGGGCAGAGAGAGAGAGGAGACACAGAATGTGAAGCAGACAGAGCCTGACGCGGGGCTTGAACTCACGAACTGTGAGATCACGATCTGTGCTGAAGTTGGACACTCAACTAACAGCCACCCAGGCACCCCTATGAAGGATTTTTAAAGAGGGCCATTGAGTTAGCTAAAGCAATTAAAGTAGGAAGATATAGTCTATGCCACTCTTTCCTAACCTACTCACATGAACTCATTTAAATGACTACTTGCCACCAGGCTGTTAAGAAGAAAAAGGACTGAGTCTTTTTATTTCAGCGCAATGAGAAGGAGGAAAAACAAAGGAGCACAAATTCTTCTGAATTTGCACCTTTGGTCAGAGGGTAGGATGTTTTCAGGAGTTAAGTCTAATTTATTGGAATAGATGTGGCTGATAACGGATGCATGTTAATGATTCCGCCTCATCATTACCAAGCATCCCTGTTCAGCAAAAGCCAAAGGGTGGGGTGGCTTTGGTGTTTCCTCTTGGTGATAAAGACTTGCATGGCATGATTTCTAACCAGGCCTTGATCCACCTTTAGTGATTCCTCTTTTGCTTCTATCATCCATCATGGAGTCCTGCTCCTGGCCGCTCTGTCTTCTCCATGGCTGCGTAATTAGAAGAGGAATTCCATTTTTCTCAAGTTCTACTTTTTACAAGTTAGGTTGCTAGTACTATTAGTTTTGTTGGGAAGCAAAGCTTAGAAACTGTTGGAATGAAAGCATCCTTGCAGTCAGGTTAGCAATCTCCAGCACCACGTTGTTACTTCCTTAATCTGAGTTTATGAACACTCCTGGTATTTATTCTTCTTTTCTTATCTCCCAGAGTTAAATAACTATACAAGAAACCTTAAGAAATTCTCCACACATTTATTGTTTTTCTTTTTCTTGTTTTTATTTTTGTGTCTGTCAATTAAAATCACTTGAAATAGCATTATTGACAATGTAGATTAAACGTAGTAATCTCCAGATAAAAGGGCAAATGAATTGGAATAGTTTTCCTTGAATTGATACCAAAGAAGAAGGGACTTCCATGCTCTTTTGAGATATTGAAAGTATATGTGAAGAAATTCTGGTTGCTTAGATAAAAATGGCTTTACTAAAGCCATGTTTGCAAGAATTTAGAGCCTGAGATAAAGGTAGTAAAATGGCCTTTCACCACATGGCATGTTCATCTATGTGAAATCTGTATTCATAGTAAAATATGAGAAAAATGAGGAGAGATATTTTATAGAGTGGCAACAAATAGCTTGAAACTGTATCCAACATGATAGACCCACTCCTGTCTATGCTGATTTTGTTAACAGTATTTGTGTCATAGGTCATTTTGGGCATCATCTGGTGAAATTACCTCTCTTGACCCTCTCTGGGTTTCTAATTCTTAGTGTCTGCTTTCCTGTAGTGGCATTGGATCCTTTAAGATATGGGACAGAGCAGTTATGTCTCCTGGAGACATAGCCCTGAGGTTTAGTTTGGTGTTCCCATAACTGGAAATGAATTCTACCAGAAGGTATATAGTCTTGATATCTGTAGTTGAATATGTAGTTTCTTCATTCTGCAGCCTTATTTTTTATTTCTCTTACTGGTAGATTATCTCTATAGACCTAGGATTAGCTAAGGGCTTTTTTCCTGCATCCTGGTTTTTTTTTTTTTTTTACTGTAAATAGTCAAATCAGTTTCATTGCACAAATATTTACTAAGCTAGATTTAAGATCCTATATGGAGTGCCACAGAAATCCTGAGATGGGTAAAAAAAAGATAATTGACATCAAAGATTCCATAACCTGATAAATAATTTTTTTCTCTGTAAATGATTTTAATACAGAGTAAAGTTAGTGCCCTAAGATTCATACAAATTACTAAAAAATAAGGCAGAGACATATCTGGGTTAGAAGATGAAGAAAGCTTAATGGAGTGAGAACACAATGTTTGCGATTCGTCTACATGAAGAAAAAGAGACCATTAATGTGTATTGAGTTCCTTTGCTGGATTACCTCATTTAAAACAAAAACTATAGCTGTGAGGTGAGAATTATGTACCTTTTACAGATTTGAAACAGGATTTGAAAACTTAAGTAATTTGCCCACAATTACACACTTGATAAGTAGGAATTTGAATGCAGCAAGTCCAAAGCTCAAAGCTTGTCTTTCCACTCTGCTGTGCTGTTTTTTAGTGGCAAGAAGGAAAGAAAGCCTGAGAAGGAAGAAAACATAAATCCTATTTAGAGAGGCAACCGAGTTTGGAACATGTGGAACCTGAGGGAAAGTAGTAGGAAATAATAGTGGGAATGTGTGCCAGGCCTGTGTATTAGTAGGCTCTTGAATACACAGGTGAAAATGCTAATATGATGGGCAATGATTAGCCTTTAAAGGTTTTAGAGCCACAGTTGAGAGCTGCAGATAAGGAAGAATAATCTGTTAGCTGTGCTGAGGATGGACAGGAAAAGAGAAGATATTCTCCCTCTTCTGTTATGGAGCTTCCATTAAAAATAATAAAGGCATAAACAAAATAGAGGAAGTGAGGATCAGAGGAGAGAGAGAATGCAAAAATTTTGACTTGATGACTGCCAGAATTTAAGAGATGAAGAAAGAAGAGCTGAAAATGATTTAGTCGTTATAAACATGAAATTATGAAAAAATGGAATTCCTATTACCTGTAAACCAAAGAAGAATCTCCTTTGGGGAACAAAGTTTCTAAATTGGTTTAGGATAAGTTGAATTTATGGTTCAGATCTAGGGAATCTAGGGAATAACGGCCAATGAGCAGCTGAGAACGCGAGTCTGAAGTTCTTTCTGGAACCTGAAAGAAGCCTGGGTGGGGATGTAGACTTAGGGCCATCTGTGTGGAAATGATGAGTGAAATTGGGAAGTGAATATGATCCTTGAGGAAAGATCCAGAGAATGGAACTTGGAAACCAAAGACGGTTAGAAGGCAGTTGATTATTAAGCTCTCTCAAACATAATAGAAACACTGTATGTGAATTATTCATGTAGGTTCTGCAAAGGCAAAAATTTTCTTCCATACTTATGGATTTCAGCCATTTGCTAAAAATACAGACGCCAAAGTACATGTTTCAACTGATAACTCTCCATTATTTAGTCCTCTTCTGAGCCTCATTTTTTGCTGTTGTTTTAATATGCCAAGGATAAAAATGAATCCTTTTGAGGGAGTAGAGCATATTTAATATATATTTAATACTCAAGCTCATCAGAGATGTTTTGACATATGTTTTTACTCCTATGTACTGACTTCAAAATACCTTAAACTTGTTTCAGCTTCATGTTAGATTAAAAGCTTGAACATATATATATTTTTTACTTACTAATAGTGATGAGCAAAGTATGTGGCAGAAATTATATAAAAGGGAACATTAGAGGACCATAATAAAAATAGGATAATAATAAAAATATAGTTTAGATATTTTTTTCTCCACTTCCCTTTTATTTCTCTTAAACATTCTATTCCTTTAAAATATTAGGACTCAGTGACATGTGTTGTAAGAAACACAACTCGGTAGAAATATATTAAACATATAATTTAGAATTGTTGATTTATATTTAAAAAATATTTGCTTTATAAATTTATTTAATGTTTAAGCATTTATTTGCAGATCCTTAATTATTTTATAGGGACAGATGGGGTTCTGAGGCTTAAAACAACACTAACACAGGCTACCTGAGTGGCTCAGTTGGTTAAGAGTCTGACTCTTGATTTCAGCTCAGGTCATGATCTCGCAGTTCATAAGTTTGAGTCCCACGTTGGGCTCCGTGCTGACAGTGCAGAGCTTGGGATTCTCTCTCTCACCCTTTCTCCTGCTCTTCTTCTGTTCACTCTGCAGCTCTCTCTTGAAAGTAAATAAACATTTAAAAATAAAATAGAATAGAATAAAATAAAATAAAATAAAATAAAATAAAATAAAATAAAATAAACCAACTCTAACACAAAACAGCTTCAGTGGAAGCTTTTCTGGTCTGCCATTGTTTCTGAAATCCATGCCAACTGTACCACCACGGCTTGTGTCCCTCCCCCTGGTCTGTTCCCCAGCTTCTTCTCCCACCCTTGGATTGTCTGGCTTGTCAGCTAGATTCCTTTCAGCATCTCCTCCTGTTTCTATAATGAACATCTTTCTGAATAGCCTTTACATTTAGCTCTGGTTGTTGAAATCTAGGTTCTTTTTTCTTAGGATTTTCACAGAATTCTCTTGTGACCAACTTTCTCTATGGCTGGATCTTAGCTGCTCAAATTCTGACTTCTGTGTTGGCCCACATCCAGAATGACCCCACACAAGGAATTTAACTTCCTTCATTCCAAATGTAGGGCAGGGGAAAATCTTTTCCTTTACCCATCCTGGGTTCTCTGACTGGAGCCCTGTGAATTAGACTAATAAGGGGCACCTGGGTGGCTCAGTCGGTTAAGTGTCCGACTTGGGCTCAGGTCATAATCTCACAGTCCGTGGGTTTGAGCCCTGTGTTGGGCTCTGTGCTGACAGCTCAGAGCCTGGAGCCTGCTTCAGATTCTGTGCCTCCCTCTCAATCTGCCCCTCCCCTGCTCGCTCCACATCTCTGTCTTTCAAAATAAAATGAAGACATTTAAAAAATGAATTAGACTAACAAAGGACAGATTAACAGGAGAAAAAAATCTAAGTTTATTGACATGTGCATTGTACGTACACAGAGGAGCACTTAACAATGAGTAACTCAAAGGGATGATTAGAACTTGGGCTTTTATAGCATCTTAACAATAGGAGAATACATTTTTAGAGAAAGGATGAGACAAAGTAAAAGGACTTTGGCAAATTGTGGGAAGGAAAATACATGGAGAAACTAATAGTGTGTGAAAGGGTTAGTTTTAGGTTTGTTGTATAGATTCCTCTGGAATTGCCATCTCTGGATTGATAAGGATCTAGAGTTGTTTTCAGTAATTGGCTTACTGTCTGCTAGTAGAGAATTTATATCCTGCTTTTAGGAAAATGGGGGGGGAGCTTTTCTTGTTATCTGCTTCTCAGTCATTTTCAGCCTATCTTGGGGGCAGCATATTCTGCTACCCTTCACAAGCTTTCAGCTGGGGCTTAAAAGTTACTGTTAGTTGAACATGAATCATTAAGTTTATCTGGAATTAGGTGTAAGTTAATGAAAAGTTTAGGTTTGATTATAGTATTTTTACTTATATTCAACTTTTCAAGATTTTAACTACTCCTCTTCAAAAGAATCATCTGGGGTGTTTGGTAACTTAAACCAGGACTCTTCCTAGAGATTCTAATTCAGTGGGTCTCAAATAGGGCCTTGAATTTTATATTTTTAACTGGATCTGGGGTTCCAGTTAAAAATATAATGTGGACCAGGTACTAACAGCATTGGCATTATCTGGGAACTTGTTTGAAATTCAGACTCTGGGAACTCACCTCAAACTCAATTCAAATCAGAATTTGAATTTAATAATGACCTCAGGTGCTCATACAGGTTTGAGAAGCATTGTTTTTAATCAGTGGTTTCCAAAGGATGGCTCCAGGCCTACAGCATTGGCATCACCAGGGAATTTATTGGAATTACAAATTCTCAGGCCCCACCCTATACCTAGTGAATCCGAAACTATGTGATTGGAACCTAGGAATCTGTGTTTTAGAGCCCTTCAAGTAATTCTAATGTGTGCTTAAGTTTGAGAACCGTTGTTGCACATGGTTCTTATCATTGGGGAAGACGGAGACACACAATCTAATGCCACACAGGCTATTTCAATCAGCTATTTCTCAACTTTATACATTAGAGTTACTTTTTAAAAAATGATAATGGAGGGGCGCCTGGGGCTCAGTTGGTTAAGTGTCCAACTCTTGATTTTGGCTCAGGTCATGCTCTCACTGTTCATGAGCTTGAGCCCCACATTGGCTCTGTACTGACAGTGCAGAGCCTGTTTAAGATTTTCTCTGTCTCTGCCCTTCCCCTTCTCTCTCTCTCTCAAAATAAATAAATAAACTTTAAAAAAGTACTCATGGCAAGCTATATGATATACCAATTTAATCAGAATCTCTGGGATGTGGATTTTAAAATTGTTTATTTACTTATTTTTGAGAGAGAGAAAGAGAGGGAGAGCACACCTGTGCATACACATGTGCTCACTCACTACCTGAGCAAAAATCAAGAGTCAGACACTCAACCAACTGAGCCATCCAGGTACCTGTTCGGGTGTGATTTTTTAAGTGTTTCAATTGTAATATCCAGGTTGGGTTGAAAGATGACTGCTTTAAATCATCAACAAATCTACTAGTCAGTGTTGCAGATAAATAGAATTCTAGCATCCTTTTGCTTTGTAATGTCTTAGATCTGACACATTTGCCTGATATGCTCTAGTACTTGTTAGGAGATATGCCTCACGACTCTCTCACTCCTTCACATCTTGCTGGGTGTACCAAGAATGTAAAGCCATGACTGCTTTTTCCATGGGCCATTATTTTCAGGGAACATCTTTGAGGAATGAAGTAGTGTTTCTCTCTTGCTGTGCTGTAAGAAATGGTCTTGTATTTCTGATATAAAGTTTCAGGCAAATTTACTAGCTTGTAAATAGGGTAAGATTAAATCCCAGGTCTGTAGTAATCCATACCAACCTATTCCCAGTACTCTGACCTCTTCTGTTACATCTTGATCTTTAGACCATAGTGGGGCATAGATACCTAGCCTAGTCATATATTTCATTCTTGCCTACATCTGGGATTCTCCGTCTTGTTGCTATTGGCTTCAGTCTACTCAGGATAGGACTCTCCTAATGGCAGCTTTACTCCAGAGGATTTCTGCCTCTCATTGTCTGCCTTGGGGTACAAACTAGGCCTGTTTAGGTCCCAGAAGAAGACGAAAATACATTGTGTTAAAGCATATAAATTTTCTATGTATTAATAATAATAATATCATACATATATATAAAACATGGTACAACTGTCACTGTACTTTCATAAAGATCTAATTTAACCCATTTTTACTCCATATTTAATAACTAGCCTGGGACCTTGCATGTAACAGGCATTCAATATTTATTTCTTTGACCAAATGAATGAATACACTCATGAACTAGAAATAGATGAGGAGAAGAAAAAGAAAATTCTGTTTGTGGACATAGGTGACATAAGTGATTTCACTGCATTGTTTCATTAGATTGATTTTATTTTCCTTAAAGAACATCCATACTACGAAGACAGATGTACGTTATCAAGTCAGTCAATAGCTTTTATTGATTATCTACCTTAATTCATGCCTTGCTTGTTGTCTTGTCCTTTTGGGTTATCTTCTCATCTTGTCTCTTTGGAATATGTACAGTCAATCCTTCCAGTAACTTGCTGATAGCATGTACTGAGAAGGAATGACGGGAGGTTTATAATTACAGGGCAGCACATCTGCTGTCGGGCTTATTGGTGCTTCCAGACAAATCAATTCCATCCCTCCTGAAACTCAGGGATACCCTGCTGGGCTTGGCTACTCTCACGGTAGGCCCACCCCCTAAATCATGTCCAGGAGTAGTTTCCTGATGCTTGAAGGTAGCTAGGGAAGGAAGATTTTAGGAAATGGGAATCCTCAATTAACCTATAATAATAGGATGGTTTGAAGAGAATGGAAGAGGTAAAGAGACCTGGCTTTAGCCTGGCTCTCTTTGATTATTTTCCACCTCTCACCTTTGCCCTTAGGTGAGTTTGGGTATCCTAGAGGGGCACTAAAATTATAGGATTATTGTTAAAAATAAAAAGGAGAGTAGAGCAATGAAACAGAAAATTTGATTAATAAACGTAGTCTTAAGTCTCCCTTAATTGTCAGTAGTAGAATTTTGCTTTCCACGAATAGCCCGAATAAATATGTCAGATCTCCACTCTATGTTTTCCTATCAGAGAGAAAAGCAGTAGACATTGAATGGGCATGTGAGGAATCCAGCTGGGAACCCTGTCATCACCTTCTTCCTGCAGAAGTTTGCTTCTACCCAGGAAATAAAGATTATGCCCAATGACTGACTTCTAAGAACGTCACAGATTTAAATTAAAGATGACAAAATCTTTGGCCATTTTCAGACAATATGCTTTGCTCTTTTGTTGTTACACATAGAAGTAGACAAGGGTTCAGGTTTCTTTAAAAGTCCTATAAGTTGGGGACCCGGGTGGCTCAGTTGATTAAGCGTCCAACCTTGGTTCAGGTCATGATCTCACAATTTGTGAGTTGGAGCCCTATGTCGTATCCTATGCTCACAGCTCAGAGTCTGGAGCCTACTTCAGATTCTGTGTTTTCCTCTCTGCCCCTCCCCAGCGCTCTCTCTCTCTCTCTCTGTCTCTCTCAAAAATAAATAAACATTAGGAAAAACATTTTAAAGTCCTTTAGGTTACCATTGGAAACATGAGTATTTTTGAAAAGTGTAAAAAAGTGCATTTTGGGTATATGGATTCTGTACTGTGAAGGGGCAGGATGAAAAAGGGCTAGGTATTGTTTTTAGTATAGTGATCATAAAATGGTATCAGTGGTGAGGATTTTTAATTAATAGTCTTAACTGACTAAGAGAATGTCATGGAATCACAATTTATTACTAAAAGAAGTTGAATTTAACACAATATGATGCAGAATTGGTATGAGGAAGTCTTTCGTATGTGAAACATGTAGGAACAAAATCTCACCAAAAAGATAACCACTTATCTATTTCATCTTTCCCATTGATGCAGTATGTGGCAAATAAAAAGGTGAGGGATTGCAGAAACAAACACAGAAAAGAAGGACTACGTTAGATCTTGCGGGGAAACCCAGAGAGCCTGCAGGCAGAACAAAAAGAGAATTGAAAGCTGTGTACTGCACAACGACAAGTACCGTTTCTTACATTTAAGCACTGCAGCATGAATTTACAGCATGTACTGGATGGGAGGAAAGACATTAAATTCTATACAGCTAATAACAGACTTTAAAAGCTACAGGAATTGTTTACTGATGATCTTTAAATAAAACAGAAACAGAATAATTGTGGTTGGATAACCTAAGAATGCATGATATTTATTTCAATTCCTGATTTAAAAATTATAGCAAGTCTCATATGAGATATAAATAGTGTGGAGGAAGTTAATTTACAGTAAAACTCCTCAGTGATAAAAAGTGAGAGAAGTGATTTGACTTAGGAAACATTTTCTTAGCTCCTATCTGAGGTTAAGAGTATAACTTGTTCTTCAGCTTGAAATAATTGAGTGAGATGGCAGAATTACATGTTATTTATTAGATTTTGGCCTAGGCATAATCATACCTAATTAAACTTTTATTATATATATATTTTTTATTCCATAGCTTGGATTCAGTCTCTATCAGTGTTTTAACTCAGAATTTTATAAAGAATGCCTTTAAAGTAGTATAAATGCCTTTAGTACGAATTGAGTAAATCCAGCTGATAATCTCAATCATGTTTGTACCGAAGAGTAGTCAGAAGTGGTACATCATCCTCCAACTCTCCTGAAAGGAGGGAGAGAGGGTCCTTGAAAGGCTATTTCTTTTTGGCTGTGTTGTTTCTTAGGCTAGCTTTTCTCAAAATAAGCTGTATTTGCCCATGTTTGAAAGGCTGTTCTCAGCCTGCTCTTTCTTCATCTCATCTTATTGCCATTTTAAGTGATCGGTTTTCATTTCACATGATACTGTATTATAACAGTATCTTTGTGTTTCAGATACTTTAAACATGTCTCATGTCCTCATTGCACATTAACTATGACTTCCTGTTCAGTTTTGATGGTTTCTGGTATATTTTCATTAGAGCTGAGATAAAGTGTTTATAATAGTTCTGTTTAAAGTTTTTGTGTAAAAACCTTTATAACTTTATAACTTTTTGTAGTAAAGAAAAGGTGTTCAGAATATATTGGTAAAATATGCTAACTTTTTTAAAAAAAGAGTTTGTATCAAAGGTAATTTACAGGGCCTCAAGGTCATATTTACCATCAAAATGCTTACAGGACATCAAGGTCATATTTACCATCAAAATGCTATTGTTAAATTTTAATTTAAAAAAAGTGACAAACTAGAATTTTAGAAAAAAAAAAGTGCTGAGAACTGATGTCTGAGAAGAAAGATATATGATATCCATGAATTTTATTATAACTGGATGTTAGGAGGAAATTTAGAGATATTTTGTGATCAAAACTTCACATTTTAAGATTATGTATAGGAAGGTAAATTCTAACATGTGAAAAATCTTTAAAAATTTGAACCTTGGAGATAAATATATTCATAACACAGTGAAAGGCTTGTGAGGAAATGAACCAAATTATAAATGGTTTAAGTTTTTACATGAAGATTTATATTTGAATCAAATATTTTATTCTTTAATTTTAATGGCTAAACTTAAAAAATGTGTCTCCATTAATACTTGTTTCATTCTAGTAACACCTTCTAGTTATCAGTGTTTTTCAGCACATCTTTACTGAGTGTCTAGTACCCATGGTTAGTGCTAGATTCTCCATGGGACTGGATCTAGAGGTAAATATGAGGAGACCCCTGTCCTCAGGAGAAATAGAAAAACACATCAACATTTAATTAGAACTGATTAACTAATTAGAGTAGTATTTCTCAAGTTATTTTGATATCAGGACTCCTTTAGACTCTTAAAAATTCTTGAAAATCCTGAAGAACTTTTGTTTCTAGAGCTCATATCTATCAATATTTACTGTATTAGATATTAAAACTGAGAAAATTTAAAATGCAAACATACAACAATAATACATTTCTTAACAGAATGACAATTTTATCCATGTCATGTAGCCTCTGGAAAACTCTACTGTATGCACACTTGTGAAAAAATGAGAGTGAACAAGGCGAATAATGCCTTAGCATTATTAAGAAAATATTCTGTACTTTATGAAGCCTCTGAAAGGGTCATGAGGACCCCTGGAGACCATACATTGGCAGTCACTGAACTAGAGATCATGATGTTTGGAGTTCTAATGCCAAAATGCCACGGGGATACAGAGAGGGAAAGCAATTTATATCAGTGCTAAAAATTACCAATATCACGTTGTTACTATTACTCTCCAGATGAGTCTAGAATATGATAAAAAGCAAATAATTAAAATAAATAGCAGTACTTGTTTTTGCCAAAGAAGTTCAGTTCATGAAATGAAAGCATTCCCCTGCCACCTGGTGGCAATGTATCCTAATTAGGGATGGAACAAGTTTTTCAATGGTGCACAATTACAATGTACTTTAAGTGCAGACTTAGTATTGAATGTGGAATCTGTCATCAAACCCTATAAAATTCTATTTGGAACCTCTGAAACATACCAACTTACACTAAACAGTTCCCTAATGCAATAAAAACAAGGTTAAAAAACAACCATGTTTTCAAGAACCAATAATTCTGTAGGATTTTCTCACTGCTTTGAATATAGTTGGAGCTCAGTATCTCAGGGTGGCAAGAAAGGAGTTTCCTTGTTTTTCTCTAATGCATTTTCTCACTGCCTAGAAAAAAGAGACAGTAAGAGGGGTCTACAACTCTCACCACAATCCGATTTATAGTTCAGTCTCAGGGGTTGAGAATCTAGCCCAGAAAAAGTCAGGATAATGGGGTCACTGATTCACACTCCATTTAGCAGTGTATGTTGCTGCAGCAAATGAAGCTCTCTGGTACATGGATACCTGGAGAGAGAAGTGTGGGAGTTGATGCAAAGCCAAGAGAACTTTGATCCTGAGAAATATGGTAGGATGATATGGATTTACCTAAGGCTGCTCCCCTCCACCCCTTGTTTTAAACATTATGTCAATATACTATATTTTTCAATAGGACAGTAAAATAGATTTTATCCTTCTACTGGTTAGTTTTGAGCTTTCATGAATCAGTAACTCGTGATTTCCATAAGCTTTTAACATTTTTTCCTATATTTGGAAATATGATGTGACGTAGTGCAGGGATCATCAACTTGGGGGTATGTGACTTTCCAAGGTTCCTAAGCATGAATGGTTTGAAGATAATAAATTTCCTGATACTTTACTTCCATATGCAGTTTCTCCCCAAAATTGATCTGCTAGGAAACAAGCCTATATTTACAAAAGTTCAAGTTCCACTTTATAAAGGATATGCAAAGGAGCATTGCCTGAAGTTTAAACCCATCTGAGTGCCTTTCAAAGGGGAAATCTCCTGCAATGATTAATCACAGCACCATGAACCTACATGGCTTTGAATCTTTCCTGAATTTATATATATTTCTGTTAGGGATAAATCTTGAGGTGGAAACTAGTACTTTTGATAGTTAAGAATGTGGTGAATTCAGATATGTGCTTTAGAGAGTAAAGGAATAATACCGATTTCTATTTCTTTCATCTCCTGACTATTAAAAAAAAATGATGGCTTCTGAGGAAGAGTGCTTTGATGAAAAAGTAGATAGAGCATCATAATAAGCTTTAAATGCTTAAAGGTGGTCGTTTCTACATATTTGAATAATGGAAATCCTTTTCTACTCTTCTCAATATTATTTTCTAGTGCCTGAAAGCACCCAAGAATTGCCAAAGAATATAGAGTGGGAAAACTTTTTTTAAGTTTGTATGTATGTATGTATGTATTTAGAGAAAGCACACATGCATGTACGTGCATGAGTGGGTGAGGGGCAGAGAGAGAGAGAAAGAATCCCAAACAGGCTCCAAGCTGACAACACAGGCCCAATGAGGGGCTCAAACTCATGAACTGTGAGGTCATGCATGACCTGAGCCAAAATTAAGAGTCAGGCGCTTAACTGATTGAGCTACCCGGGCAACCGAAGAGTAGGAAGTCTTTTAAAAAATATGTAATTTGATGTATTCTGAAAGTATCAACGTTTTCAAAATATATTGGAAAAAACTCTGAATAAAACTTCAATTTGATTTCTTTCAGATTTGATGTACATTGTTCAACAAGGTAATTAACACTTGCTTTTTAAAGGTAAATCATTACCATTAATTCTCAACTTATTTGATAAAAAATTTTATATTTATATGTTTATTATTAAGAAAATATAAAATTAGGGGCACCTGGGTGGCTCAGTCAGTTGAGAGTCCAACTTCAGCTCAGGACATGATCCTGGGATTCATGAGTTCGAGCCCCCCATTGGACTCTGTTTTGACAGCTCAGAGACTGGAGCCTAGTTCAGATTCTGTGTCTCTTTCTCTGTCTCTCTGCCCCTCCCCAGATCATGCTTTGTCTCTCTATCCCTCAAAAAGTAAATAAAAACATTTTAAAAAAACATGAAATTTGATACTAGTTGTCAGAACACTTGCCATTTGAAAGAAGCTGACACCGTGACCTAGCAGGAGGGTGTAGGGGAAAAAACTACTCTGACCTCACTTCCTACCCTCAGATCTGATGATATTGCTTCTCATTAGCTAAACACAAGTAAAGCCAGAACATTGAATAGACTGAAAAAGAGTGAAATGAGAATCCAGAAGAAGATCTGGGAAATATCCAAAAATTGAGAAAATGCATGACTCTGATCATTGTTTATCTTAGCTTCAGTCTTTTAGAAAGTGTATCTGAAGGCAAAGATTAAAGACTTGTTGGGGAGGCAAGTCTCCATGGTGTTTGTGCACATCTGTGATAGATTTTGTCCAAGATTCTGTTTTGAAGGATGTTTGTGTAGCAAACAGCCTCAAAACATAGGGATAGTGTCAACCCTGGGAGCAAAGTGCAGATTTTTTCTCTGACCAAGATAATGAGGATAATATGCCCCTGTGGGAAAAATTTGGACAGGTTTCCTAGCAGCCCCTTTAAAATATTGGGAGTTTCCAAAGCTTGGAGTTTCTCAGCAGTAATACCAATCTGCTGTATGCACTACACCCTGGTGTTACTTGGTGTGCAAGGAGAGCCAACATAAATACAAAGCACACACTGCCTGCTGTGCTGTGATTAACAAGGCCCTTCCTCTGACCTGTGTCTTCTCTCAGCATCTATGATACTGTGGCAGGCTCACTTCTTAGCTCAGAAGCAGGGATTAAATCTCAAGCCCTTCACGGTTCTTGATAGGAACTTTATTTGGGATATACAAGCCTAAGGCAGTGAAGGTAAGGGAAAAGAAGGGAGGCAAGTAAATATGTGTTTACTGTACTAATTACCATAATGAACTAATTACCATAATGAACCAAAGAGACATTAGCAGTCACAATTAACTCCGCATTTTGGTCTTCTCCTAGAAAGACCAAAAGGAGGAACTTCAACTCTGAGCAGTTCATAAGAAAACGAAAAAGGAGGGAGACATGTTCTCCTTGGCTCCCTCTTATCTGCTCTTCCCCTCCATCAAGGTTTACCTCCATAAAGATCCAGCTCCCCCATACTTTTTGGTTGCATCTTGGTGCTGCTCAGGAAACCAGGTCCCGTGACTTAAGTATGGTGTTTCATCCAAAGATGAAAGTGGAGGATTGATTCTGTGTAAGTGAAATCCTGACCAAGACAGTAAAAGGAGGAGGTGGGCAAGAAGAGTTTAAGAAGGTACATAAATAAGATTTATGTTTTAGTGTAATGAGTAAAAATACATTTTCATGTCAAATAGTTCCTAAATTTTTGTTTTCCATAAAGTTGAATGGGAACCCAAGTTTTCAGCTGATTACTAAAAAAAAAAAAATTCACTTACTAATCGATCATTATGTGATTTTTCAATTTGTTATGAAACTGGAAGAGTTAAAAGAAATGGGTGCCAACATTCTAACAAAAACCCCTTCCATTCCTATCTACTTATTTGCGTGAATTTATTTACTTAGTATTTCTAACTACAAAAAGAGAAAATAGGCATGGATCCATTCTTAATCCTGCTCATTTATTTATAAATAGTTGAACGAAGGGGATAAAATAGCCCCATTCAGCTTACTGAGATAAAATGTTTAAATTTAATGACTCTTTACTAAAATTTGTAATGTATGTATGTTCTTTTGATTAATTATGAATAATAGTTGTATGATAACTCAAAAGCCAGAAGAAACTTATCTTTTGGTCATAAGAAAAAAAACCAAATTTTAAAATGATCAATAAAAGTTTTCCAAGTATAAAATATTATAGTGTTAGGGTAAAAATCTATGGAATGGAATTGCTTTGTCGTATAAAAAAAGAGAAATATGTCAGTTTTCATAGTTTAGCAACTATTTATGTATCTTTTTAAAAGTGGATATCACATATATATATGTGAGAGACATTAATACTATATATATTTTTAATTCTTTATTAAAGCATAGTTTACATATATTAAAATTCATCTTGTTAGTGTATAGTTCTGTGAGTTTTGACAAAAGTAAGAAGTCATGTAACCACTCCACCACCAAAAGCAAGATGTAGAATAGTTCCATCATTCTGTCAGATTTCCCCATGCTCCTTTATAGTCAGTCCCTACCCATATCACCGCCAGGCCCTAGAAATTATTGATATGTTCTACATCAGATAATTTTGCCTTTTTCCAGAATGTCATTTAATGTAGTAATGTACTATGTAGCCTTTTGAGTCTAGTTTTGTTCACATAGCATAATAAATTTGAGATGTCTCTGTGGTCTTGTGTATGTCCACAGTTCATTTCTTTTTATTGCTGAATAGCATTCCATTGGAGGATGGAACATAGTTGGCTTATTCACTCACCAGTTAAAAACATTTAAGTTGGTTTGAGTTTTTAGAGATCATGAATAAAGCTTCTATAATCATTTATCTATAGGTTTTTTGTCTGAACATTGTTTTTACTTCATTTGGGTAAATGCTGAGCAGTGGGCTTGCTGGGCCAAATGCTGAGCGCATATTTAACTTTATAAGAAGCTGACAAACTGTTTTCCAAAATGGTTGCATCATTTTCCATTCCCTCCAGCATTATATGGGAGTTCCAGTTGCTCCACATTTTTGCCAGCAGCACTAAGTATTGTCAGGATTTGTTGTTGTTACTCTCTATTCTGAGAGTTTATATAGTGATAGGTTAGAGTGGCTAGTTAGGTTGAACATCTGTTCACATGCTTATTTGACATTTCTATATTTTCTTTGGTGAAATGTCTGCTCAAATCTTTTTCAAAAGAAAATATTGGTTGTTTCTTCTTGAGCTTTCAGTATCCTTTACATATCTTGGATTCAAGTCTTTTAGGATTATGACTTGCATTTCCAGTAAGCTCGTAGGTGCTGCTAACACTGCTGTGCTCTTGGGAGTAGCTCTGAGCTAGCATACTGCTTCTTAAACTTTAATATCCATAAAATCACCTGGAGTGGGACCCAATAGGTTCAGGTGGAAGTGAGATTCTGCATTTCTAACCAGCTTCCAGAAGAGTCTGATATTTCTGTAATCACAGTTTGAACAGGAAAGACTTAGGAAAATCACAGAAAGATTCCAAGAAAGAATTATACATCAGCTGATGTTGAAGGATGAGTAAATTTTTTCCAGAAATATAAGCAGTAGAGAAAAATGGAAGGTGAAGGAGGAAGAAAAGAGAGGAATAGATTTGCAGAGGAAATAATATAAGCAAATATATAGAGGATGAGCCATTTAAGATTGAAGGAAATAGGCAATTAAAGATACTGAGGGTATTTGGTGAGACTGGAGAGGTAAGTCAGAATTATATTAGAAGAGACATCTTTGATGGATTTTCTTTCCTGTGGGTGGGTGTGCATAGAAATATTTCAATCAGCAGAGTAATGTGATCAGATTGTCAGTGTGGAAATATGCCTGTGGCATCAGAATAAAGCAGTGATTTCAGAAGAGAGTGGAGGTTGAACATTGGTTATTGCAATGTGAAGTGAGAGATAAAGAATGCCTGAGTTAAGGCAGTTACAATCAGATGGAAGAGGAGGAGCCAGATTACCAGATGTACATTCAACAAAGTCATGGTAAAAATTGGATGTAGGAGATGGGGCACCTGGATGGCTCAGTTGGTTGAGGATTCAACTCTTGATTTCCACTCAGGTCATGTTCTCACAGTGTATGGAATTGAGCCCTGCATCGGTCTCTACACTGACAGCACAGAGCCTGGTGGGATTCTCTCTCTCTCTCTCTCTCTCACTCAAGAAATAAACATTAAAAAAAAAAAAAAACTGGATATAGAGGAGAGAGGAAAATAGGATGGCAACTGGGTGGGGCCACTTACCGGTACAAGGAATGTGCGTAAAGACTAAGTTTTGTGCAGAATATCATGAGGTTCATTAGGTATGCTGAGGCTGAGAAACTTGTAATACATCTATTAGCATGTGACTGGAAGGCATTTTTAAAAAAACATTGACAAAGAGTTGACATACATGTTATGTTACTTTCAGATGCGCAACATAGTGATTTGACAATTCTACTGTGCTCACCAGGGTAAGTGTACTTACCATCTGTCGCCATACATTATTAAAACATTACTGTTATTTTTTTTTAATTTGAGTATAGTTGACATACAATGTTACATTAGTTTGAGGTGTACGATATGGTGATTTGACAAGTTTATACATTATGCTATGTTCACCACAGGTATAGCTATCATCTGCACTATACAATGCTATTACAATATCATTGACTATATTCTTTATTCCTTATCTTTTATTCCCATAACTTATTTATTCCATAACTGGAAGCCTGTATCTCCCACTCCCCTTCACTCATTTTTCCCAATCCCTACCCTTCTCCCCTCTGGCAACTATCAGTTCTCTGTATTTATGTCAGGTGTTGTTGTTTTCGTATTGATTGTATGAGTTCTTTGTACATTTTGGATATTAACCCCTTATTGGATATATCATTTGCAAGTATCTTCTCCTGTTCAGTAGCTTGCTTTTTTGTTTTGTTGATCATTTCCTTTGCTGTGCAAAAGCTTTTTATTTTGGTATAGTCTCAATAGTTTATACATACTTGCCTGAGGAGACATATCCATAAATAGGTTGCTAAAGCTGATTTCCAAGAGATTTTGGACTGTTATTTTTAATGTTTTTTTAAATTCATTTTTTGGGAAACAGAAACAGAGCATGAGTGGAGGTGGGGCAAAGAGAGAGGGAGACACAGAATTTGAAGCAGGCTCCAGGCTCTGAGCTCTGAGCTCTCAGCACAGAGCCTGATGTGGGGCTTGAATTCACAGACTGTGAGATCATGACCTTAGTTGAAGTTGGCCTCTTCAGGAGATCATGACCTGAGCTGAAGTGGCTCAACCAACTGAGCCACTCAGGTGTCCCTGGACTCTTTTGTTTTTAATATAATTTGTTTCCATGTGTTTCTTAACTTTTCTCTTTGACTTCTTCATTGACCCATTGGTTGTTTAGTAGCATTATTTTTAGTCTCCATGTGTTTGTTTTTTTTTTTTCGTTTTTGTAATTGATTTCTAGTTTCACACCATTGTGGTTGGAATAGATGCTTGATATGATTTTAGTCTTCTTAAATTTATTGAGACTTGTTTTGTGGCCTAACATGAAATTTATATTAGATAACATTGTCCCCTTTTTGTCTCTTGCCAGAGTCTTTGTCTTAAAGTCTGTTTAGTCTGACTACCCCAGTTTTTTTTTTTTTATTTGTATAATATATGGTTTTCCAGCTCTTCATTTTCAGTCTCTATGTATCTAGGTCTGATGTGAATCTCTGCTAGGCATCATATAGATAGATCTTGTTTTTGAATCCATTCAGTTACCCTGTGTCTTTGATTGGTAATTGTTAATAGTTATGTACTTATTGCCATTTTGTTAATTTCATTCTGGTTGTTTTGTAGTTCTTCTCCGTTCTTTTCTTATTCTCTTGCTCTCTTTCTTTGATGGCTTTGTTTAATGTATGCTTAGATTTCTTTTCCTTATTTTTTTGTGTGTCTATTATAGGTTTACAATTTGTGGTTACCATTGAGTTCATATATAACACTGAATGTATATGGTAGCCTATATTAAGTTGATGATTACTTATATTTGAGCACATTCTAAAAACACTAAATATTTACTCTCTTCTCTGTACAACTTATGTACGTGATACTACATTTTACATCTTTTTATTTTGTGTATCCCTTGACTAATTTTTGTAGATACTTACTACTTTTGTGTTTTGATCTCTATACTGACTTTGTGAATAATCAATCTACTACCTTAACTCTATGTTTTGCTTTTTTCTGTGAATTTTTTTCCTTTCATAATTTCTTCTGGATATGACCTTTTATTTCCACTTTAGGAAGTCCCATTAACATTTCTTGTGAGGCTTGTTTGGCGGTGATGAACTCCTTTAACTTTTGTTTGTCTCAATAACTCTTTATCTCTCTTTGAATTCTGAATGATAACTTTGCTGAGTATTCTTGGTTGTAGGTTTTTTGCTTTAAGCACTCTGAATATACCATGCCATTTTCTTCTGACCTAGAAAGTTACTTGTGAAAAATCAGCTGATAACCATATGGGATTTCCCTTGTGTAATAGCTATTTTTCTTGCTGCTTTTTTTTGGTTAAATTTTTTAATGTTTTTTTTGAGAGAGAGAGAGAGAGAAAGCTAGGAAGCTAGGGAGGGGCAGAGAGGGAGAGACAGAATCCAAAGCAGGCTGCAGGCTCTGAGCCATCAGCATAGAGCCTAATGCAGGGCTCAAACTCATGAACTGTGAAATCACGACGTGAGCTAAAGTTGGACGCTTAACTGACTGCTACCCAGGCGCCCCTTTTCATGTTGCTTTTAAGTTTCTCTCTTTCTCATTAGTCTTTGCCATTTTAATTATTGTGTCTTGGGGTGGACATCCTTAAGTTCATATTGTTAGGGTTTCTCTGTGCTTCTTGAACCTGGATGTCTCTTTCCTTCCTCAGATTAGGTAAGGTTTCAGCTATTACTTTTTCAAGTAAATTTTCTTTTAAAAAAACTTTATTTATTTATTTATTTATTTATTTATTTATTTATTTATTTAGAGAGACAGAGAGAAAGAGAGTGCAGGGGGGACAGGCAGAGAGAGAGGGAGAGAGAAAATCCCAAACAAGCTCCTTGTTGGAAGCACAGAGCTTGATGTGAGGCTTGATCTCATGAACTAAGAGATTATGACCTGAACTGAAATCAAGAGTTGGTTGCTTAACCAACTGAACCACCCAGGTGTCCCCTAAGTTTGACTATTTTACATAGCTCATATAAATGGACTTGTGTTCTTTGTCCTGTGACAGGCTTAATTTACTCAGCATAATATTCTTCAGGTTCATCTATGTTGTTGCATATGGCAGGATTTCTTTTCTTTTTTAAGGCTGAAAAATATTCGATTATCTCTATATATCACATTTTGTTTTTACCCATTCATTGGTTGCTGGATATTTAAGTTGTTTCTGAAGCTTGGCTATTGTGAATAATGCTGCCATGAACATAGAAATATAAATATTTCTTTAGATATTTATATATCAGCCTCATCTACTGATTTCAATTTTTGGATATATACCCAGAAGGGAGAAGCGGGATTGCTGGATCATATGGTAGTTCTATTTTTAATTTTTTGAGAAAACTTCATCCTGTTTTATAGCTGCTGTACCATTTTACATTCCTATCAAAAGGGTACAGAGGTGCCTATTTCTCCATGGGCTCTCTAATACTTGTTATGTTTTATATTTTTTATAATAATTATCCTAATGGGTAGGAGGTGATTGTGATTTTGATTTGTATTTTCCTAACCATTAGTGATGTTGAGAACCTTTTTGTATACCTGTTGGCCATTTGTATGTCTTCTTGTGAGAAATGTCTGTTTAAATCCTTTGCCCATGTTAAATTTCAGTTTATTTGTATTTTTGCTATTGAATTGTAGGAGTGGAATAATCTAGTTCTGAATGTTAGTTAAAATGGAGTTCCTGTATGAAACCCCAAGGGAGTGCAAAACAGAGAAGAAAAGAGACAAGGGCAGTATCTAGGAGGCCCTCACATTTCAAAGAGAGACGAAGGAATCTAGTAAAGTAAAGTGAGGCATTTCCCCCAAGAGGCAAACTATTTTAATATTAAATCTAGCAGGAGACAATATCAGACTGAAGAAGCTGATTTAAAGTGATTTCTTTCAACATCTAATATATGTGTTCACACCTTGCAGGCAGTAGATAAAATATTTCTTCATTTTTCAAATTCTAAGGTAACATGTAATGTTAATTTAATATATGTTTAACTGTTTCATTTGTGGAGGGTCATTCACGCTTTGTCTTTGTTAGTCTTTAATTATGTCTATATTGAGAGCCTACCCAGAAAAATTATGATTTCCTCCCTTACTTCTGAGTCTGTAGTTAATAACTGAATGTCTGTAAGTAGTACCAGGCAATGCAGTAATTATGCGATTACTAAAGGTCATTGTTGATATCAATATATTTCATTTAGGTGCAAACTTTTCCTACTATATTATAGATTTCATAAATACACTTATCCATGCTTGAAACTGGTACAAATTTATCACATACTGATACTAATAGTTTAGAAGTCACCTAAAAATATTTCTCTGTCATTTGCCTCCAAGATGACAGTATTTGCAGGCATATGGTGAGCACTTGATCTAGCTCTTTTGCCCCAGCCTCTGTTTCAAGATTATGTCTATGCGGTATAATTTTTTACTGCATAGATGTGTTTACTTTCAGATGTAACAGAATGCTGGACCCAGCCTCAGAAGAACTGAAGTTAAACTCCTGTTTCTTCTGTCTTAAATGTTATACTTGGGCAAGTCAGTTCACTTTATTTCAATGAATCCTTTACTGAGTTGCTGGTATTACCAAGCACTGGAGAAACAAAGCTAAATAAAATATAGTCCCAAGAGAGATACAGACGCACACAAAAACAACACTCTAAAGTAGTGTATGAGAAGTATATGCAGGGCACTATGAATTTGGCAAAGATCCTCCTTTTTCAGCTTGAGGAATAAAGGGTGGGCAGGTATTTCTGGAGATGTCTGGGATGATTCTTAAGAGGTAAACATGTGTGGCAGGTTTGGGGGATAGGAAGAAGTTGGGGACTGAAAAGTCAGAAGATTGCTCAGCTACAGAGAGTATAATGGTGCCAAATGAACAGCAGGGTATGCTGGGGGAATTCTGGGTCATTTTGTATTACTTGAAAGTAAAATATGAGATGTGAGGCCAGCTTCTTGGGGCTTCATAGGCGGAATGAAGACTTGGGATTTGGCATGTACTTGAAAGGACTTGTTGAAGTGTGTTAAGAATAGCAGTCCCAGTCAAATTCACACTGCTGTTACTTACATAACTCTGGCGGGAGTGTGGAGGTTGCAGTTGAAGGAAGCAAATCCAGAGGCATTTGTAATGCTTCAATGAGGCATGATAAGGGATTGAATTTGGGTGAAGATAGTTAGGGAAAGGAAAAGCACAATTAAGAAAGAGTAAGGAGGTATCTATTTATGACAGTGCTTGTTGAACCAGAAAAAAAAAAACAGAGCCTGAAGAGTGAGAGACCTGAACTTGAACCTAGCTTCATCACTTAAGGGTTTGAGCCCTTTGCAAGTTACTATATTTTCTGACTTTCTGCATTTCTGAAAGTGAGGGTGACACTGTCATGTATTATCATGGGGATTAGACATAACCTAAAGCTCCTGAAATAAGGCTTAAATGTAGAATGTCATTAAATGGTTACTAGTATTACTATTTACTAGTCTCTCCAAAACAGAGATTCCACTCCTGCACTGTAGATTTGTTGTCATATTTCAGTAAAGTAGTATTTGTTGATGGTGAATAACCTTTGGATAAGCAATCTTTACAGAAAAAAAATGTTTCATGTGCTACTTTTTCCTTACTTGAAAGAAAAGTAGCTTTAGATCTCATTTTAAAAAAGACTGTTCTTATAAATAATAATGCAGTTTATAGTTTTCTAAAACATTTCTAAAAGTTTCTTTATTTACCTGGGGGGCAGGGGCATAAAGAGAGAGAAGGAGAGAGAGAATCCCAGGCAGGCTCTGGGCTGTCAGTGCAGAGCCTGACATAGCGCCCAAGCTCACAAACTGTGATATCATTACTTGAGCCGAAACCAACCATCAGATGCTTAACTGACTGAGCCACTCAGGTGCCCTGCAGTTTATTGTTTCATTGGATAAAAACAAATCAGTGAGAATACTGGCCACTGAAATGCTAATAATGAGCATCTTTGGGAATTAGCTGTGTGGAGTTGTTACATCAGAGTGATTAAGGACACAGGAGAGATGTGGTCAGATAGATGGCTTATTGTATATCTCTGAGTAAGTTAATTTACCTCTCAATGCCTCAATTTCTTGATAAGATTTTGGTTGACTATTGAGGGCTTCAGTGAAATAGAAGTAACAATTTCCTGATCTCAACTTCTCAAATGCTTTTTGAGCTCCTCCTTCTCATGTTCCCATGATTGCATAAAAGGCCTTATATCAGTCTGAAGTTATTTTAGCCTTGGGGGGACTCTACTCTTTAGACGAATCACCATCAAGATTTACATAGTCATAATTACCATTATGGTTTTATCTACTTTTCCCTACTCATTTTTATGTAGACACATTGATGAGACTACAAAAAAGTGTCTCTAACTGAGAAAGAAAAGTTAAATCAATCCTGAAGAGAATTGTTCCATAAATCTAATTCTGTCTTCACTTGTGGTGCCAAACAGGTAGGTTTTAAGGCACAGAGGCGGCACAGGTGCTCATTATAGAAGTTACCCACCCATTGGAATAGAAAGGGAAGTAGCTTTGAACTTTTTAAAATCCAACACAGAACTATGCTAATTCATGAATAAACAATACTATGTGTTTTGTGAAAACATCAGCTATCATGTCCATATGTGTTTTCGCGAAGGTTTTTATGTAGTGGTTTTGATTCTTATCTCCATGTCAATTGCACGTTTTATCAAGTAGCTGCCACAGGCCCCTTCCTAAGCATAGCATTTTTGGTGACTGTGTTCCTAATAAGCAAGATTTTAAGACCAAACCAAACCAAACCAAACCAAACCAAACACTAGCCATCAGTCAAGTTTGTCACTGTCTTTGAAGGAGCAGCAAGTAAGTCGCAGATGGGTCACTATTTACAGTTCCTCGACATGTCCTGTGGGCTTGACAGATGTTTTCTACAGTGTCACCACTACACAGCGTTTAAAACTTCCATCTACAAGGAGCTCCTGCTACTTTCTCTTAGCAGATGGCCCAGCGACATAGGAGTATGAGTAGTTGATCACCTTTTTCTTCACGCCAGGGATGCTGCTCTTTGTTATAAAGGGTAGACTGAGGAAGAAAATGATGTGTGCCTGTAAGCTGGGCAGCTACACTGGATTCCTATCAGTTCCTTTTTCTTCTCAGACCCTGGTCCTGCTCGTAACTCTGAACTTGAGTCCTATGTGGCCACCATCTTCCCATTCCAGGGGGATTGGCCCAGATGTCACCTCCTTTCCTGGCCATCATCTCCAGGAAGGTCCCACTTACTACTCTACAACTGCACTCGATTATTTTCTTCATATCCCCTCCCACAAGCTAGTGTATTCGTACTTTGAAAGAAATGATCTATGACACCTTTGAGATTATAACCTACAGAGTCCACATCTTTCTGGCTTATTGCTATTCATCCACAATAGAACACTGCTCAGAGCAAGCACTCAGTAAATGTTTCTTGAGTAAGTGTAGAATGAGGAGTTTTATAGAACTGACATATTCCATCTTGGGTCTTTCTTTATCTGCTTTGCTAATGTCACTATTCATAATAACTTTATAAAATTAACTAAATTTAACAAAATTACTGTTACTTTAGTGGGAAAAATTATTTTTTCAGCTTTTTTTTTTTTAAACAGGTAGCATAGAGTTCCTTTTGGAAAGTGAACTTCTTCTCAAGAAAAATACCTGTATAGTCTACTTTGGTTAGGATAGGAGAGACACCGAGGCATGGCTTATACTACTAAGATGAGACAAGTTGCTAGATAAAATGCTTATGAGATGTTACTAGGAATCAGAGATTGGAGAAGGGGGCCACATGCAACACAATGGGACTCTAGAGCCTTTAAAAAAGAATGCTTCACAGTTACAAGGTGAGCAGTTTATCATAGCAAGATAGCCACCATCTTTGGAAAGCACAATGGTCTAATATCTGGTTTTAAGTTATTAATTTCCTCTGATGTAAATCACTTTTTTTTATAGCACCAAACTTTGCAAAAACTACTACATACACACATTTTGGGGAGAGGTTTTGGGGAAGCCAGTGGAAAGCAGCCATACCTAGCCTTGGTCACTGTGGAACTAAGAGCTGGAATGGCTACAGGGATGACAGGTAAGTATAACTTAAATTAAGTGCCCTCATTCTTTTTTTTTTCCTTTTAATTTCATTTGCTTATTGTGAAAGAGCAAAAGAGAGAGAGCATAGGGGGAGAGGCAGAGAGAGAGAAACAGAGAGACAAAGAGAGAGAGAGAGAACACCCACTATTGGTGCAGAGCCTGATGAGATGCTCAGATCCACAAACCATGAGATCATGACCTGAGCCAAAATTAAGAGACAGATGCTTAACTGACTGAGCTGCCCAGATGCCCCTAAGTGGCCTCATTCTTTCAAGTGGTACTTTAAGTTTATACCTTGAAAACATTTTTGCTTGGTTAGTTATGGGCTTACAGAAACCTCCAAATGCGTTGAATGATACATAAAGTTTCAGAACCATATGTATACACAGAATATAGTCATTGGTTCAAAACAAAGTGTTTGGTATTTTTAGTGGCATGTGAAAAAAAGCCAGAGTGTGAATTATTAGTGATTTTTGTTTTTAATGGTGGGAATTCTATATCTTCTGTGTCTACTGCCTGTAGAAATTTCTGGTTACCATGATCAATCTCTTAAAGGAATGCTGGGGAATCCTGAACTATGGACCTTGTGAAAGAAACTGGCTTCCTGCCCTGGATATGGGGGTCGAGGGGAAGGTGAGGCCCTGAGACACTGGGCTGTTTCATATAGCCCAGGCCCTACCCACAATTCCTTTACCCACAATTTCTCTTGAAGAAAGAAAGTTCTCAGGTGATTTGGGGGTTCTCGTCAGGGCATTAATCTCGGGAGTATTGATTTTTTATTTTGATTGTCGTTGAGAATATTACTAATAGGTCTGTACCATTTTCAAAGCCGGACAAGTCGGAGGAAACACCTGCTAAATATAAAATTCACATGCTTAAGGACATTTACTTTTTCTCACTATACCAGACACGCAATTAAGAAGTGAATATTATGTGATGGACTTTTGAAAGAATCATTGATCATCCTTCCTTGGGATGTAAAAGTCAGTAATTAAAACTCAAATTTGTTTTACATTTTTACTTTAAAAATGATAGGATGGTAATACCTTTTTAAAATATATAAATCCATAAATTACCATTTACTGCAAAACCACAAGTAAAATTATGCCATCATACCCACAGTTCTGTGGGTATGATAGCTTGATGGCTTTCCCTCTTAAACCTCAGAGGGGAGAAAATTCTCTGACTATCGCTGTGCATGAAAAAGTGTCTTTCTTTGAGATGCCTCTAGAATGTGGGTATAGCATAGATTCAGGGAGGCCTTTCCAAATGGCTTTAGAACAGGTTCATAACTGGTTCTTCAGCTGAGTTCATATTTATGTATTTTTTCTTGAATTACTCAGTATGGTTTCAGGAGTCCAGTGCCCTTAAACGTGTTTCTGTACCAGGATCATTTTTGTGTTCAGTGGTCTTCAAGGAACAAATGTGTGGGAAGGTGGCAATGCTTAGAAATGAAAAGCATAGGCTTCTAATGTTGGAGTCAGACCAAACTGGATTGCCTTAGTCATGGCACTTAACATATATGAAAATCATTTTGTGTGAATATAGAATTAGATTCATCTAGGATGACTTCTGCTACAACAGGTCTTGTGGTTTAAATGGCAATTTATGGATACACTGGGAAGTTGAACAGTCAAATATGCAGATTAGCTTTTCAGATATTAGTTTATTCATATTTGTTTATCTTCACCTCTTTCTGCATAAAAATGTCTGTCTCTTTCTTGTTTATTTGTTTAGTTAATCTCTTGTCCTTGAGGTATATTTCCACACTGTGGTTTGCAGGGGGCCTGTCCTGACTTCCTGGTCTCTGTTACATACTTTTTCTTTCATGTACAGTTTCTTGCCCTAATACATGATGCTGAAATTCTTCCTTGACTTGTCCATTTCCTCTAGTTGTCTCTGAGCCCTGAAGGCAGTAATATTCTTCTTCTTTTTTTTTTTTACATCCTCCATGTCAGTCACAGGCACCATTCTGGTACATTGTCAGCCCTCAATAAATATTAAATAAATGATTACTTATGTATTGATTTTTCAAGTATTATTTACTTTTCTGAGGGAAATAACCACCTGTGTTAAAAAAAAAAACTTTGCAGTACGATCACATGTTTTATTTCTGGCTTTATGATATGCTTTTAATAGAGGAATGATGGATTGTTATATTAGATAAAAAAGAGAACTTGGAATTCATGTCCTTGGGGAATTTCACATAGGAGGAAACTAAGATACAGAGAAATTAATCATTTTATCTGAGGCCATAGGCTTGTTAATGACAGAACCAGTATTTCAGAGAGGGAGTCATTGTTTCAAGGTGAATGTTTATGGGTTTCAGGTTACCATGTGTGGAATTCTGGTTTAACCTTTTGGCTCTGTCTGCTTCATTGGCTCAGACGTTGATTTCTCCAGTCTTCCATTCCTTCACTAATTTGAAGAGGGTGTTCAGGAGAGAGGGTGGGGAGAGAAGATAGCTCCTGTGATGATTAAACAAGTTAACATATGAGCACGTTTTGTCCAGTTGTAGCCATATCTACTCAGCATTATGATTCTTTCTAAGAGCTCTTTTATGTAGAAAACTGAGTTTTCTCTTTTTTCAGTTTTATTGAGATATAAGTGACATATAACATTGTATATGTCACATTGTATCAATTGTGTAATATAATGATTTGATATATGTATATATTGAATATATATACATATATATATATTGAATGTATATATTGAAAAATTATGGCCGCAATTATGGCCGCAATAAATTTAGTGAAGTCTTGACTCCAAGGGAAAACACTTAACCAAATCTCTGAATTGTTATTTATTCCATGACAAGTAGGTGTGAAACTTTTCTTGTTTTAATGAGGACCTTTGCTATTTAGTTATTAAGTGCCCCTTGAAAACACCTCATAAAGGAAACAACTACCATTTTGATTTGTATCTGGTCTCTCTCTCCTTTTCATCTATTTAATTTTCCAACCTTTGGATGTTAAGTAGCACATACTGTCTTGATTTTGACCTGCAAATAACAAGCTGTCATTTATGACTTCCTTCTTAAAGATAATTATAAATGCTTATTTTCTTGTGATTAATGGCTAGAAGGAACTGGGACATGAATATTTTTGGACTGTTATTTTGCCATACTCAAACAGTGCTGACATTTGATTATCATAAGCTGTTCTGAATACTTCTTAGCCATCAGGACTCTAATGCATGGGAGCTTGTGCTCACACATACATTTTTAGGGCTGACATGCAGATTGAAGACAGTGGTGCTTACTGGGAAACATTATACTAAAGGGAAGAATAAAAGAAGGTGTGAAGAGAGTGGAAGGTCTGGCCTGAGGCAGAGTTATAAAGCAGATCAGGGTAATCATCACCATTTTCCCAGGTCCTATCACTCTTCTACCCATGCTTTCTTTTCTTTGGACACCCTCCCTGCAAAAACTTTTCTATTGGATTTTAAAGCCATGTTACTCTGGTTATCTAGAGCTGGTTACAGCTGTGCCTCCCTCTTTAGTATAAAAAGTTTTTGCCAGGGTAAGGCCACCCCTCCACAGCGGGCTCACCTTCACTTTTGAGGTAATGTATTTAGTTTAAGTTTTCCTACTGCGTACATGCAGCACCTTTTGCTATTAAGTCCAAAGCAAAGCAGAGGGACTAACAATTCACAGTACTTCTTTTATTAAAAAAATTAATTTATTAAAAACATTTTTAAACACTTATTTATTTTTGAGAGACAGAGCATGAGCAGAGGAGGGGCAGAGAGAGAGGGAGACACAGAAACCGAGGCAGGCTCCAAGCTCTGAGCTGTCAGCACAGAGCCCAATGAGGGGCTTGAACCCAGGAACCGTGAGATCGTGACCTGTGCTGAAGTCAGTTGCTTAACTGACTGAGCCACCCAGGTGGCCCAACCCACTGTATGTCTGAGGCTACTTCGTAGGTATGTTCAGGTTTGGTTTTTACTTAATATATATAATTTTATGGAAACTCCAGAGAATTTAAAATCTGCTTCTTTCTAATTGACTCTCAGTCTGATTGTTTTGCCATTTGATGAACTTTCATTTACTTGCAGGTGGCTGCAGCCCTTCATCAGGCTTCTGATCTCACGCTTAAATATCAGCGTGTAATTTTTTCATAGCCAATATGGATCCCTCTTCCTTAACTTACCTGTTAAGTTTAACCCTTAACTTCTTTTGGGTTAAACACCAGTTATTTGGTATTTTCTAATAATGTGGTGGCCATGGACACATTATTTGAAGCCCTGGACCTCATGCTATTTGTACAAGAAATTGGCGTTTCCTTTTTTTATTGCTGACTCTGTTTTCGTGGTTTGTCTTTTTGTTGTCTTTCTTACCTTCTATATTGCTTTCCTTTCCTACTGAGCCCTCATTTTCTTCTGTGTCATCTTTATGGAACTGAATAGAATTTGCATGAAATAATTTTCTTAGTATATATTGTTTGCGTGTGATTATGCTCCTTGTTAATTAACTTCATTTTTATCAAAATAATTTATAATTTGCTAAAAAGTAAATGAAATTCCAAAAATACATGAATATTACAAAAATTTCTCAGAGAAAAGTAATTCTTATTCTTCCCTACTGACTTCTTATTCTACTCCCTAGAGATAAACTCTCTTAACAGTTTCTTGTGTGTTCTTCCAGACATTTTCTGTATAAATCCAGTAAATACCTGATTGTGAAAATATGTAACTTTATTTGTTTTTAAGTTTTTATTTTTTCCAAACAAATATTTTATTTATTTACATTTATTTATTTTATTAATATAATTTATTGTCAAATTGGTTTCCATACAACACCCAGTGCTCATCCCAACAAGTGCTCTCCTCAATGCCCATCACCCCACTTCCCCTCTCCCTTACCCCCCATCCACCCTCAGTTTGTTCTCTGTATTTAAGAATCTCTTATGGTTTGCCTCCTTCCCTCACTGTAACTTTTTTCCCCTCTTCCTCTCCCCCATGGTCTTCTGTTAAGTTTCTCAAGATCCATATATGAGTGAAAACATATGGTATCTGTCTTTCTCTGAATGACTTGAAAATATGTAACTTTAATTTTTGTACCTGAACTTAATTTCCTTATGGAGCTTCCATTATCCTGATTATCTCTGAGTATTTGGAGACTGAATAATGTCAAAGACATCTGGATTGGACCACAGTCATCTTCATGTACCAGACCTCTTTTTTTTTTATCTTTTCTGTTTCTTTGGTTGTCACTGTGGCCCTACCTAGTCATTTCTTCTCCCCAAATTTTGGGCTTTTGCTACTGAACACCAAAAGCTAAAAACTTTTTTTTTTTTTAATCCTGTAGATTCTTCTCTATTATTCATTTTTGGAGACATGGGACACAGTGGCTCCTACCTGAATGGGGATACATGTCAGAAAATGAAAGCAAGTATAAGAAAAAAATGAAATATGTATCTAATATGTATGTTAACTGAACATTCATTAGAGATTTTCCTGTTTTGTTAGTATTTTGACTGAGCCTAAAAGATGATAACAAATCATGAAAAGTCTCAAGAGAGCTGGACACTCAAAGGACTTGTTAAGAAGTGGCCATACTGATCTGTGGACCTCATCCTTACCATCCAATCTATATATACAGACAATCAGAAAAATTTAAGAGAATTTATTGAAGAGGGGGAATTTACAGGAGTAAAGAATGCTTTGACTTACCTATAGAGGTAGAGGGTTTTTGTTCTCTGGTTTCTTTCAAGATTTTCTCTTTGTACTTCGAATATATATGCCTTGAAGTAGGTTTCCTTTCTTTAGTGTTCATCCTGCTTGGTGTTCTCTGAGCTTTCTAAGTGTGTGGTACATAATGTATGTTATCCGTTTGGGAACATTTAGCCATTATCACTTCAAATATTTCTTCTATTTCTTTTCCACTTTTTTCTCCTTTTACTATTATCATTATATATATATTATAATCTTTATAATTGTCCCACAGTTCTTGGACATCCTATTCTGTATATACTTTTGATTTTTAACCATTCATTTCCTTGTTTGCATTTCTGTTTGGGAAGTCTCTATTGATGCATCTTTAAGCTCATCAGTTCTCTGAACAGTCCCCGACAAGCCCATCGATGTCTTGCAAAGGCATTCCTTATTTTTCTTACAAAGTTTTTGATTTCTAGCATTTTCTTACAGATTCTGTCTCTCTACTTACATTATCCATCTGTTCTTACATTTGTCTATTTTTTCTTTTAGAGCCCTTAGCATATTAATCACAGTATGTTAAATAACTTCCCATCTGATACTTCCAAAACCTGTATCCCTTCTAAGCCTAGTGCTAATGCTTACTGTTTCTCTTAGAGCTGTATTTTTTTTTCTTGCCTTTAGCATATCTTATAATTTTTGTTGAAAGTGGACATGATATATACCAGGGACTAGGAACTAACGCAATTAGGTCTTTAGTGTGAGGTTTTATATTAATCCGGTTAGGAGCTGGCTGTGTTTAAATGTTTGCAGTAGCTGTAAGTGCCAGAAGTTTCAGTTTTCTCTGGTTTAGTTTTTGCTTCCCTGTTTTCTTTGGATTTTACTAAGAACTTCTTAAATAGCCTCTCTGTTTTGCAGCTCCCTCCGTTACAATTCACGGTTATTATACTAAAGCCCTCTTGATGTGGTGGCAAGGTATTAGGGAAAGGCAGTCTTCTGTAATCTTAATTTGACTAAATCTCATTTTTATTAATGGACTTGAGTCCCTTGGATATGACCTTTAGGAGTATTTCTTAGCCTTTTTTTGTGAGACAGGGAGACTAGAGAGGCTGGAATGGACTAATCTTCAGATCCCTTAAGGCTCTGATAATTTCCTCTGGAGGGAAGATCTTTGTTATGGAGAGTTCTCTGGGCCTATTTCCCAAGAATGGTAACAGGCTCCTCTCCTAGCCCAAAACAGGAGGGGATTTTTCTTTGATCTTGAAGGTGAGATCCATGAAAATGTGGTAGATCTTCTAAGACTGGACCCCTCACTTAAAATGGTCCACATTCAGCCTCCAGCTGTCCATCAGTCCACCAGTCCACTGATGTTGTCATTTATGTGTTTCTACCAATTAGTGGCTCCGTGGCTTCTGCTTCAGGTTAGCCCATCTCAGCCATGATTCTCTGTATTTGCCTATCTCTCTAGATTCTGAGGTGGTGGTTTGCCCTGTAATCTCAATTCTCTGATTGATCTGAGAGAAGTCACTGATTTGCAGTTTGTACAACTTTTCTCTTGTGAGGATGACAGTGACAACTTCCAACCTCTTTACACAGTGGAAGGTGCAGTGGAATTCTCTTCTCATTTTCTCTTAAGACTCTTCATGATATCCTGGAACTCCCCCAGTCCGGGAGCTCCACCTCCCTGCTCCTCTCCTTACTGTGCTCTAATCTTGCCACACAGCTGTCCTCTCAGCACTTGGTGCTTCCCTCCTTGATTTTCTGGGTTCATTCCAACATACCTTTTGGTTTACATCTTCATTTTGCCGCAGTTTATTCTTATAGCTCCACAAGGGAGGGAATATGGGAAATACATTTTTTTATGGGAGATAAATTTTGACTCTATATCGGAAAATTGTCTTCTAGCACCCAGTATCACTGATTTGTACCAATGTGATTTTGCTCTCAAAGTTTGCATTGCTATGTCTAATTCTTTGCCTGGGGGCAGAAATGTGTGTGGTATGTCTGTCTGTGATATGTATGTGTGTGTATGAGGAGTAGAGGGGCAGAGTTGGGAGTTGATTATTCTGTACATATGAACTTTCAACTAATCTGTTTATTTTCAGTGCCACATCTCATTTCTACCCTCTGCAGGACTTGACATTTCCAAGTACCACACATCTCTGTGGTTCTATACTCCTGATACACTCCATCTCAACCTAGCCCCCCTGCATCTTGTAAATCTTATAACCATCTGAACCCATATGCCCAGATGGATTACAGATATATATATATATATATAGCAAAGATAGTGATAATTTTAACTGTTTGTTGTGGTCAAAATTTAGAAGCATTTTTACTGTCATTACAAAAAATTTATTGAGTTAAGTTTTTAGTTAACATGACCTCCTGATTTCAATAATTGTTATTTTAATCTACAAGACTGTGCAGAGCTCCTATGGTCAGAGAACAACAGAGTTTCTCAGTTTTTCAGTTACTTCAAATATGATTTTTTTGTGTGTGTCTTCAATGATATTCTTTGCTTTGAGTATAAGTAAAAAATAATTAATGATTCAGTAAACCATATTGGTTGATGTGGTGTATCATGCAAACCAGCCTCAGACTTTTCCTTCCTCAGTCAAGTGGCCCTGGGAAAATCCCTAGGTATCATAAGTGGTATTACAGAAAGGAGAAGTGATAGCACAGCAGGAACAGGCAGGGGCCATATGTTCAACTTATTTGTGCCTTTGGATCCTGATAGAGTCCAGTCTTATACATGTCATTTACACTTGCAAACTTTATGGCTTCCTGGGTTAGATAATACCCAACTAATGATGAATAGTCACATTTCACATTACTGGTATTGCAGGGTTAAGTCTCAGTCTCTACCAAGAAGACTGGTAGCAAGAGAACAACTGTTTTATAAAGACAGTATTTATCTTTTAAAACTGGTATAGCATATCTCTAGAATCCTAGAGACCTATCTGTGAATCTTTAGTCAGGGTTTGGTATTGGGTCCATGCAATAGTCTTTTTGCCAAAGACCTTTGGATCAATAATAGATCCTCTGGATTTCCACTTAAGTTGTTGGATTACTAAGCTGCTTGAATGTCTTATTGTGATCTGGCTCCCACTTAATATTGGCAGCCTTATGTATTATTCATTTCATTAGTTGAAGGAAAAAACACATCCATCTTTTTCTAAAATCCAAAAAGCTCACCAAAAGTTGTATCTTTATTTTTGTGATAAGGAAGTAAAGTATAGCACCTTGTCTTTCATTTTGGAAGGGATATTCTGGTATGTCTTGAACTCCCTGAAATGTCAAAGAGTTGGAAGAACATTAGGTTTTCCTGGAAATCATCTCTCTCTGCGTCTAGGGTTCCTACTGCTACTGAATACCCTCTACAATACCTGATATTTCTTGCTCACTAGATTCTATTAACACTGTGTTATCACGTGGAGGATTAGCATGATGGCCTATGGAATGGTGAGATGACACAAGTATTAACAGACTAAACTCTAGCACAGAGCCAAGAGCTGTAGAAGAATAATGATGACCTAACCTTCTATCCTTGCTGGCTGAAGGTAAATGTGTGTGCATGTACACATATTTGTGTGCATGTGTGTGTGTGTGTGTGTGTGTGTGTATGAGAGAGAGAGAGAGAGAGAGAGGGAGAGAGAGTGAGGGAGAGAGAGAGAGAGAGGTAGAGAATTGGAGCATATAGGGTATCAGGAGCCATGTTGCCTTGTTTCATTAAAGAGCCTACATATGGATCAGCAACTATGACTGAGTTACCACATGGTTAAGTTAACAATAATCTTTTGATTTTTCTAAGACCAATTTGTTTTCTACATGGGCCAAATAGGCCAGCTAAATGAAGATGGAGGAGGATTTATAATTCTAGTATTTTTCAAGTACTTGATGGAGGTACTAATGTATGAAATCTCCTTAAAAGTGAAGAATTGATTTTGACCTACTATTTTGATAGAGAGGAGTTATCCCTGAGGCTTTCATTTTGCTGTTTCTATCATAATATCTTTTACTTTACAGGGGACTAATGTGATTACTGTCTGTAACAGTATATCTATTCCAACTGAGCACTCAGGAACCAAGAAAATAACCACAAGCATGTTTTTAGGTACACTAAGCCTCTGCTGAGATGGAATTGAGCCAAAGCTCCAGTTATAACTCTCCCTAGTACAACTTTTCTAATTCTTAGCAAACAATGGTATTCTGGGCCCTCATGGGCTTGTGTCATCTCAGAATCAATATCCAATTTTTATTGGAAAGCATGGATAGTTCCTTTTCTCAATACATAGTTACCTTGTGTGTTAGGGTTTTCCAGAGTAACAGAACCAAAAGGATAGATAGGTAGGTAGGTAGGTAGATAGATAGATAGATAGATAGATAGATAGATAGATAGATAGAAGGAGATTTGTTATGGACATTGCTTCACACAATTAATGGGAGCTAAAATATTACAATCTGCTGTCTGCAAGCAGAAAAACCAGGAAATCCAGCGGTATAATTCAGTTTCAAGTCTAAAGGCCTAAAAACCAGGACTGCTGATGGTGCGATCCTAGTATGAAGCAGAAAAACCAGGAAAGCCAGTGGTATAATTCAGTTTCAAGTCTAAAGGCCTAAAATCCAGGACTGCTGATGGTGCGATCCTAGTATGAAGCTGAAGTCCTGAAAACTAGGGAAACAGTGGTCTAAGTCCTAGAGTTCAAAAGTTCCTGAGAAACAAGAAATTTACGGCACCTGGGTGGCTCAGTCGGTTGGGCGGCCGACTTGGGCTCAGGTCATGATCTCGCAGTCTGTGGGTTCAAACCCTGCATTGGGCTCTGTGCTGACAGCTCAGAGCCTGGAGCCTGCTTCGGATTCTGTGATTCTCTCTCTCTCTCTGCCCCTCCCCCGCTTAAGCTCTTCTCTCTCTGTCTCTAAAATAAACATTTAAAAAAGTTTATACAAAAAAACAAAACAAAACAAAAGCCCCTGAGAACCAAGAACGTTAGCGGCTAAGGGCAGGAGAAGATTTTTCAACTCAAGAAAAAGTAAATCACCCTTCTTCTGCCTTTTATTGGTTTTGTTTGGACCTTCAACAGACTGGATAATGCCTGCCCACATTGGTGAGGGTGGATGTTCTTTACTCATTTGACTAATTCAAATATTAAACTCTTCTTGGGGCCCTGGGTGGCTTAGTCGGTTAAGCGTCCGACTTTCGCTTAGGTCATGATCTCGCGGTTCGTGGGTTCGAGCCCCGCGTCAGGCTCTGTGCTGACTGCCAGCTCGGAGCCTGGAGCCTGTTTCAGTCTGTGACACCCTCTCTCTCTGGCCCTCCACTGCTCATGTTCTCGTTCTCTCTCTCTCTCTCTCCTAGAAATAAATAAAACATTAAAAAAAAAAAACAAATATTAAACTCTTCTGGAACCATGCTGAGAGATACACCCAGAAATAATATTTTACCTGCATCTGGACATCCTTTCGCTTAGTCAAGTTGACACATAAAATTAACCATTGCATCCTGATAAATGTCTCTAGTCCCTTTGGAGTAGGCTTCTAGGAATCTTCTAGAAAAATTTATAGTTGTGGTATTATTGCAAGGTCCTCCTGAAATCTCTGTAGTCTCATCTTCATTCAAAGGTTGTGGGCATGTTTATTGACCCAGGCCTGGAAATTGGATGAAGATCCTTAACTCCTTTATGTTGACTCAAGTTGGGCCTCTATTTGTCAGATGTAGAAGGATTTTATTAGTGTTATACAAATCAAGTAGATCTTCAGTTCTGCTCATATGTCTCAGCCCTTCATACATTAGCTCATACCAAAGATCTTTGCAGGTCACATCAATTTGATAATTGCCATAGTCCTCCTGTCTGTCATGGTCATCTTGTCCATCTTGCTCCTCCTGGTTAAGTGATGCTCTATTGTGGCTTATTGAAATCAGGGAGAGTGGTTAAAAAGCATCTTTCAGTCTGGAAGGATAACCAATATGGAGCCTCAGAACTTTACAGGGAAGGTGGTACTTCAGTCTTCCTTGACAGGATATTGACTTATTGACTAAAACAATGTATTTCTCAGCTTTGGGGTAGACAAAGCTGAGCCCTCTTAGGTGATCTAGTTAGGAGATGGTTATACCTGATTAATCTATTCCAATATTTTTATTTTCTTAAATATTGGGATTTTCACATCTGTAAATTCATCCTGGTCTATAATTTTGTTTCTTCCTCCATGGTCTTAGAATCCAATCCATTTCCATGATATTCCCCTTGGCTAACCACCAAGTAAAAATAACACAAAATATTTTATTATTTTATTTTTAATTAATTAATTAATTTATTTGAGAGAGAGAAAGAGAGAGCATGAGCAGGGGAGGAACAGAGAGGGAAGGGGACAGAGGATCCAAAGTGGGCTCCAAGCAGAGAGCCCAATGTGGGGCTCACACCCATGAACCTTGAGATCATGACCTAAGCTGAAGGCAGATGTTCACTAGACTGAGCCACTCAAGCACACCACCAACAAAATAGTTTAATTATTTTGGTTTGTAAGCTGTTTATTTTCTAAATTAGACTTTGTACCATCCTTACCATGACATGTTTGGATTTGATTTTAGTTATTAATATTGAGGCAATGAAGGATGGAAGTAGTACAATATGAGAAAACTTGTCATTCTCTTGAAAGTTATCCTGCGCAGGTGAACCCATTAGAGGATCTCTGGTATGACAAGTCTCTACTCATTAGACAGGGAATGAGGAATTTCTATTCATCATGGTGGCCCTTTATGGGCTTAGGAAATTGGGGGTACTCAAAGTTATCTGAGTCTATCCAAATGTGTCCATTCAAATCATCAGGCTACCAGTGGTTCCCAATTAATGTCCTAAATTTTCCAGAAAGACCTGATGAGGTTGAGAATTGACTTATATTCATTATAACTTGAGCTGGAGATGAAAAATCTTGAACTGGTTATTTCCTTTTTTTATTGGCTTCAGTAACTCATTAAAAGACATTACTGACAGTCATGAACTTTATATTCTTCATTTTTATCATATTACGTTACTGTAGCAGCTATCTGGGCTGTAAAAGCATTGACTCCAAAAGGTACTTCATTTCAGGTGATCACAGGTGATGATTTAAATAACTGTTTTACCATGCATACATGGATTTTCCTGGATCTCACCATTTAGCTTTAGCAGGATCCTTTCTCTATTAAAAATTATTTAGATCAGATAGAAAATCCTAGATTACCTTTTTTAAAAATATTTAGTTGTAGAGGTCAGAATCTAGCTTGTTTAATAAAGAGAATTACTATAAACATATTACATGGGTCACAAAAATTTTGGAAGGGTTAAAGAAGCATGTTCCAGGATGATCAGAGACACAGAACAGAACTGGTTGCCAGTGTAGCTGGCATTCCTGTCAAAATTAGGAAAATGCCCTAAATTGTAGTTGCTAGTTCCAGAACAATGATGTAGCTTGTATGACCCACACCAGGAAAAGAGATGTATCATTACTTTCTAAGCTCTTGAATTCAAGTTTCACCAAAAAAAAAAAAAAAAAAAAAGATTTTTTAAAAAGCCATCAATTAGTGTAATCTAAATCACACTGGAACTCTGCCTGCAAGTTCATCTGGGAAATGTAGTTTCTATTTTTCCAGTCTCTGGAGTACACAAGAGGAAGATTTAAATAGCAGTTGAGAAAGTCAGTGTATTATATTCATTGTATTCTTTTTTATATATAATTTTTTAACATTTAACATTTTTTAAAATTCATTTTTGAGAGACAGGGTGTGAGTAGGGGAGGGCAGAGAAAGAGAAGGATACACAGAATCCAAAACAGGCTCCAGGGTATGAGCTGTCAGCACAGAGCCTGATGGGAGGCTTGAACTCACAGACTGTGAGATTATGACCTGACTAGAAATCCAGTACTCAATTGACTGAACCACCCAGGTTGCCCTCATCAGATTCTTAATTGCTACTTATCTTTCTTTTTCCCCCTTGTGCTCCCCCCCCTTTTTTTTTCCGGTTCTTTGTATTTATGCTTAAGTTCTGTTCTAGTTTTCTTTTTGGCTATTACTCTTTTGAATATGTAAGCTATTTACTGAAAAAAAAAAATGTTTGGAGAGAAACAGGGAGCATGATCTAGGGCAGCTGCCAGCATTACTTTGTGAGCATTATCTCTGAATGTTCCTCACTTACTCCCTGTGTCTTCTCTTGGGGCACATTCTCCTCCACTTGGACAAATAGTCAGTGAAGTGCCATATATCAGTGATTTTCCAAATTGTGAATGTGTGGTTATGTAGTTCTCTTATTAACAGATTCTGGTATCTACTGCAAATATGATTATACTTTTTGCCTCATCCCCACTCTAATTGCTGAGTCAGAAAGCTATGTCTCAGGAAGTAAAGGTGGCAAGTATAAATGGTTTTTCTTTTGGTCCTTTCTATTTTTCCATTCTGTGTGGGCGGCACTGGGCACTTAGAAAACTCATGGATGCAAATGAACAGTAGTTGCTGAGCCTTCCTGGACTGTACCCTTTACTTTTTGAGAACTCCATTCCCTGCAGGGACCCTGGAACGGTGTGTCTCAGTTTGTGGCATCCTTTCTGGATTTGGCAGATACTCTTTACAGTTTATAGATAAGGATTATGACTCTTTTTAGTTTTACATGACTTTTCATTTTCTGCCTCTTTTTCCTTGTCATTTTGTAGGCTGAGCTAGTATAGTGTAATAAAAACAACTTTATCGTGACACATTTGTCAGAAACATGGAAATAGGAAAGCTGTTGAAAGAAATATGTTAGATTTTTCTCTTTCAGAATATTTATAATAAAACAAAAGTCAAGTTCCTTTTTACTCATATAGCTTTTAACCCTTTTCTGCATGTTAGTAAAGATCAATAGCAACAACAAAAAGAGAATGACTCAGTAAATATAGATGGATGATGATCTCATTTGGGCTCTAACTAATGGGAAATGCAAATGACAACTTGAACCTCCACATTGTTTATTATTAAACATGTGATAATACAGATTTTTCCCAGTGAGTTCCTGTTGAGGAAACTTTTCATTTGGGAATCCATTGAAAATATGATAATATTTTGCCTCCTCCCAGACCAATCTTCCTTTCAAAGCACTCATGGGTGCTTAACAGAGTCAATAGTATATTAAGAATAAATGGCTTCCCTAGGGCTCTGGAGGGGAAAATGAAGAATTACATGTATTAGGACCAGAGTAAAACTAGTAATATTTAGATCATAAATGAAAATGTCACTTTGTCCGGGCACTGTTTGCTTTGCATATTTAAACCTACTTTGTTTTAAAAAGTATTTTAGACAATATATAAAAATATACAAAATAAAACCAAATAAGTGAAGAAATTGAGGTAAAGAGAAAATATGAAAAAAGATAAAGCAGGAAACAAAGAATTTAACAAATGCTTGCTGCAAGATTCTGTCTGCTTGCTAAAAGTGGGTTGGCTGTTTTCTCAGAGCTTTCCAGCAGCCATTGTAGAGAGGAAAGTGTAATTAGTTGCAAGATTCACAAACTCATTAAGATATAAACAAGGCCAGTGCTCAAGAGACCTGCACAATATCCCTGGTACTAAAATACTGGGTTAAAATGTGACTTGTTTTCTTAACAATATTCATACAGTAAATAAAACAACAAAGTTTACAGACATTTTTTTCAACAATTTTCTTAATAAACTCAATGGCATAACAAAGAGTAACTCATTTAAAACGAATTCCAGGGGAGATTGGAGTGGGACAGTTCAGGTGCAGACTCTTGCTGGTTTGTAGATTTGAGTATTTAGAAATGTATTCACTGCAAAAATTTAATTCTTTCAGTTTTAATAATTGTTTTAAATTTAAATAGGATACCTGTGTGTAAAAAATTCAAGTAATAGGAATAAATACAATAAAAAAGCAAAATGCATGTCTACTTTTCAAGATTATTAAAAACTTGGAATTTTTTCTCTACATAAACAAATGCATAAAGTACAGGTGTGTACATGTGTGCGTACACACACATATCAGTAGAGCTACATTTTGGCATCCAGAACTCATAGCTCCAGAGCTATCATTTTTAAATCATATACTTTGGTTCATATGAATATAATGAAGGATCCAGCCTCCATGTGGTCTAATGGAATAACTTTGTTTGGGGAGAGTGCTCTTCATGCTGCCAAGAGCAGAATCCAGAAGCAGATGAGTCCTAACAGACATCTGCCAGGACATTTACTCAGAGATTCTGCAGTAGAGCAGTCAATTGGGTCAAGCTCTGGGTCTCTGCCTCTCATCGCCCATTCTTCAGCCAGGCAGCATATGTCACATATCTGCTTTTGGGCCAGAAATGTGTGAGTGACAACTCAAGTAGAAAGAAACCGTCTTGCCCTTGTTTCTGCAAAGGTCATTCTGGCACAGAGATAGCCAGGTCTAAAAGACTGTTGGATACTCTGTCTGATCATGAAAAAGAAGTAACAAGGAAACAGACTTAATAGAAACACCAGTACAGGGAATTAAAATAGATATCACATATGTCCTAAGACTTAGTAGCAAAGATATTACAAAAAAGGAATAAGATAAAGAATTTATGAAATAAGAATAGATAACAATGGCAAAAATTAGAGAATGTGAATATAAGAAATATAGTATAATTATTAACCTTAAACTCTGACTCTATTTCCGGAAGAATAACACAAAAATGAATGAAGAAGAAATTAATGGGCTGGAAATGTGAGAAATATCATAAAATGACAAAAGGGGATGAACAAAGATTTAGAAGTGGAGACAGGGATGATAGCATTAGGAGTCCCAACATCTATCAAAATGAGTACCAGATGGAGAAAATAGTGAGAATGGAAGTGGTATTTAGAGGAAAGAAAAGGGGAATTTCCAGAAATAGAGATATGGTTAAAAATCCCCAAATCCTGAGTGGGATGTATTCAGAGCACATACATGCACTCCTGGCAACATGGTAGAAAAATTTTAGAGCATGAAGAATGAAGGGGAAAGTCCTAAAGTTTCTCTAAAGACCACGGATTACTTACAAAGGAAAGAGAGTTTTGTAATGTGAAATTTAGAAACATCAGGTTGTAGAAGTTGATCAAAATCAAAGATGAATGGAGATTAGAAAAAAGAAAGTCAAAGTTAGAAATAAATAGATCTCAGGGCACCTGGATGGCTCAGTTGGTTAAGTGTCCGACTTTGGCTCAGGTCATGATCTCACAGTGTGTGGGTGTGAGCCCCACATCAGGCTCTGTGCTAACAGTTTGGAGCCTGGAGCCTGCTTCAATTTCTGTGTCTCCCCCTCTCTCTCTGCCCCTTACCCACTTGTTCTCTGTCTCTCTCTCAAAAAATAAATTTAAAAAATTAAAAACATTTAGGAAAAAAAATTAATTGATCTCAAATTATAAGGATAAAATATTTTAAAAGGAAATGAACAGCAAAATAAAGGTTAAATAAGGAAACTAAACAGTTTAATAACAGGTTACTAGAGTAAAAATAGAAAGATAACAATTATTATTTTCCAAACAAAAGTCACATCAAATAATATCAGTAAACAACTTAAGGGAAATAAAACAACACTGATTTTTGATTGAGGTACAAAATGTTTTCAAACAGGAAAGGATAAAGAAAGAAGAAAGGTGAGGACAGACAGATGACTGTAAGTAGGGAACTGTGTCTTAAATCTTGAAGTGACTCTCCTATTAGCATTTCATGGAGAGAAAACCAAGATGGTGACTCTAATATGACACCCTTAAAACTCCAGTCCCTTACTTTAAGAGCAAGAACCTGCAGGCACTGTCTTGGGTCTATACTTAAGATCTCAGGGCTAGTGTTTTTTATTTCAAACAGGTGGTAGTTCGGAATGGTATTCTTGCATGGCCATGCAGCTGTTAACATCACCTCTAAACATTTCCAACACAGCTGGAATATTGGAATATGAAGGCAGTTGGAGAAATCACAAGTCTTCATAGAATTTATAGGCTATTCAGTAATATAAGACAAAGGATGTTACTTCACCATTGGGTGTAATTGCATTTTACCTGGAGTTGTCTCTAAAGCAGTCACTAGAACAATATGCTTTATATTTCTCACTCTAAAAATTGCTCATTTATTAAAAAAAAGAAAAGAGATGAAAGCAAGCTTTGGTAAATACCTCTTTAAGGCTGTGGTTCAAATTAGTAAACATCTCTATAGATAGCAAAGACCATTTTTCCATCATTGATCTTTCTATTTGGAGACAACATTCTTGAAGATCTAATTACAATGGTAAGCAGGTGTTACTGCAGAATTCGGTAAACAACTTCTCTATGCCCTTCTCTATGCCTGCTTCTCTGACTCTGTTTCCATTGTCTTAAGAAATACGTAAAACACCACGTGAAAGAATGCAACACAAAAGCCACTCATTCTGAACTTGAATGCCATAAAACTAGACAGATAAATAGTTTCAGAGAAATTTGTTGTAAACTAGGCAAGTCTAATTCAATTACATCTCCAATTCAAAAAGATGCTTGGTCTATGATGTGATCATACATGTGTGTGGAGCTCCCACCTGGGTCTGATCGTGTTTTACGGTCTTTTGGACTTTTGGCAACAAGTATTGTTATATCTACTTTCCCATAGCTTTCCGCTACTGTTAATGGAGTGAGAAATGAAATATGCTTTCTTAACTTCCCTTGGGCTTTTGTAAAGTTAGACTATGACTAGGCAACCAGCAATGGGAAACAGTGAGAAACAAATGGCAAATTCTCACAAATCAAGTCCTTCCTCAACGTCAGCTATGGCACAGACACTGCACTGTAGCTAATAATAATAATAAAAGAAATAAACAAAGACTTGTAACCTTATTGCTCTTTACTCCTTGCCCTGCCCTCCATTCCTCCAGCTCTGTATCCCTGGGAGATAGGTGACTGTCAACATTAATCTTTTAGTAGTGAGTAACTAATATCAACATAAATGGACTTACTTGACTGTGAGTTCCGTAAGGACAGAGAATTGTATCCAATTGGTACTTTAACTCCCCAGACAGAGAACATAACGCCATTTCAGATATATTTGTAGCACACACCATACAGTTCTGACAACTCCTTTTCTATAATGGAAAAGATAAAAAGTTGTGCGGCGAACACAGAACTCTGGACCCTCCATAAAACATATGGCTCTGTTGGGATGGTCTCCTCTCTGTTGTTCCACACTGATCTTTTGTAGAGGGTAAGTCAACCCATACTCATTTTATCCCTGGGGTATTGAAACATCTTGATTTTCAAGTATCACATGAAAGATTTGTATGAGAAACAGTAATATAAGACTATAAAGTATCTCACAGGGACATTTTGTTATTATTTTATCTTTAACATTTTTTTAAAATTTTGGGAATTAATAAACAAAACAGTTTTTTTCAAGAGAATTAATGGCTCATGGCAGGCAATGTAGTGGGTGAAAAAAGCCAGAAGTCATTTAGAATCAACTAATATTTACTGAGTTATCTACTATATTGCCAGCCTTTGCTAACCTTTGGCTATCCTGAAGTGAGTAAGACAGATATGGTCCCTGTCCTTACTAGCTGACATTTTAGGCAATAGGCAAAATGCCAACTGACAAAACAAATAAACTAAACAAACAACCAAGTGAACAGACAGTTTAGTGCTTCATAAGAAAGAAACAAGGTGCTGAGAGCTGAGATAGGGCCGGGTGGTAAAATGGGGTGGGGTGAGGGATACAGAGGGACTTTGGAGAGGGCACCAAGGTAAGAGGCTGAGGTAAGAAGGAGAGCCAGAGCCTAAATGCGGTAGAGTATTCTAAAACAATAAACCAAAGGCAGAAATTTGAGGTGGGAAAAATTTGCATGTTCGATATAGATTTGAACATAAACATGGTCATCTATGAGGCTAAATGGGCAAGTTCTTTTACCTAGGACTCTACTCTTATTTTCATTACTTAGGACTATTTGTTTGATTCATAAAATCAAATAACTCCTATGTTGAAAATTGGCATATAAGTTAAAGTTCTCTATGACAAGCGCCCAAGACATTGTAGATGTTAAGAAAATGTTGTTTCTCTTTTTTGCCAACATTTTATAGCTTCAGATGAATTCCTTATACTCAGAGTGATAACAACAACAACAAAATGTTATACTTCCTAAGGACAAGTGTCATTCTGTTCCAAGGAGCACTTGCTGTAAAAAAAATCTTTTGGAAACTTTAAACAGGATTCAGCTGCACCCTAACAACTGTGACAGTCACAGATTACCATACCTATTTCTTAATGCAAGTCTATTTCAGTGAAAGCAAAAAACCAAAACAAAAAACAAAAAAAAAAACCAACAAAGATTGAAATATAACAGATTGAAACTCTTACTTGGTGAGTTTTCAGTAATAGATTAGTGTGTATTTAATTGCCTTTTCAGCATGAATTTATTTAATCTCTTTTACATTAAACAGACTGTTAAGCAAGACTTCACAATGCTGCTGTATCACCACCAGAATTATTTTACTATCTATAGACATTTTGCATTTTTAAAAGCCCTAAAAAAACATGTGCCTGTTTATATGACCTTTCATAACTAATTCCAGTTGGGTTTTGTCAACCAGTTGTAATGCTTGTTTTCTTAACAAGCAAGTAACTTGCCCTTTCTTGGAGCAAGAACATTTGATACATTAAATGATTAGAGCAGTTTAAGTCCTGAGCAAATTCTGTTCACTAAAACATGTTCCTCTGAGGTTTGCCACAGCCATAAAATGAGGCACAATAAAATAATCCCGGGTATTAGTAACTATAACCTCTGTGCGTTCTGCTGAATAATAAGTGGCTGAACATGAGCACTGTCCAGAACACACACAACACAATACACACACACACACACACACACACACACACACACACACACACACACCCTCAGGTGGCATAAACCAAATCTACACTGTGGCTGTCATGATTGCAGACAGGTCTGAATATGGAACCCAGGTCTGGATTCACAGTGACCCAGGTCTCTTGAGATGTAGAAAAAGACTGCTTTTCCCAGATCTGGTCCATTCTGCTTTAAATGTGAATAGCAGGTGATTCACCACCCCCCACCCCAACCCCCCCGCCACTGAGACCTCTAGTTAGCAAAGATGAGGTGGCTAGGAAAAGCTAATGGAAGGAGATGTTTCTACTCCATAAAGGTTTTCAGAGAGGTGGAAAGAGCCATTTGGAGTTTGTGGTGATGTTGATGAGGAGAAAAGGTAAAAACAAGTTCGCCTGAGGAGAGCGCACGACACAAGTGAAGTGGAACAAATTGAAATTACTTATTGTAGACAAAGCCAGCATAAGTTATTTGACTTAACAATCTAAACCAAAGAAAACCCCACTAAGATTTCCTATTTTGAGAGAATGGAAAAGGAATATTTGTTGTATAAATCATTCCCAGGAATATGGGCATTCTTTCTGGGAATAAGATATAGTGAAAGATTTATGTAGGTTGGAGTTAAAGGTGATTTCTTCTACTGGATACCTGTGAAGAACTGTAATAACTGAGTGAAATGAATTGTACTTTTGACTCTTTCCAGCCAAATGCATGTCTCCCATTTTCTCTTTACTAGTGGCCTAGAATGCCTTTTATCTCTCCATTTATTTATTTATTTTATTTTTTTTTTATGTTTTTTTTTATTTATTTCTAGGAGAGAGAGAGACAGCGTCAGCAGGGGAGGGTCAGAGAGAGAGGGAGACACAGACTCCGAAACAGGCTCCAGGCTCTGAGCTGGCAGTCAGCACAGAGCCCGACGCGGGGCTCGAATCCACGCACCGTGGGATCATGACCTAAGCGAAAGTCGGACGCTTAACCGACTAAGCCATCCAGGAGCCCCACTGTTAAGTTTCTTTTACTGACCCCCTTTTAAGTAAGCTCCCCTTTCTCTGACTTTCCTTAGATTCTCTATTATCATGGAGCTGGAAATCCTAGTCGAACCCAAAATGAGAAATAGAAAAAAAAAAAAAAAAGGCTGTTTTGTGGAATGGATAGACTGATGATCTCTTTAGGGATCTATATACAAGAATTGTCAATCTTTTGTTTTTGTACTACAAAGAGGGAAGTGTTTTGTGGAAGTTGGGTAGTGAATACATGATGTCATTATGGAGAGGATGAGATTGAAATTTTCCTCTCCTAGCTTTGGGAGTGGGTTTTGGTCCTCAAGGGAGAGAGAGAGCTGAAGGCTGGAGGAATTATAATCATGAAAGTCTCAGTGAGACATCAGATACAAGCAGTGTTTCTTTAGGGCCCATCAGAGCATTTATAGCATAGATTATAGCCAGAACAGAGGGACACAAAGAGGAAATTGGTTACAAGAAAATGCAAGACCTCAAACAAGACTCTCAGAAATATAAAGGGAGACTCTGAGGTGGAAAAGGATGTGAGGAGGGGCTTAATTTCTGCATGAGCAAATGTAGATCAAGAATCCTAGTAATTTGGCATAAATATTAATATGATTTTATTTCTGCTCATAGAGTGACATAGTCCCCTCCAGCTATTTCCTTTACAACTGTCATAGCTGATACTTTTTTAAAAGTCATTGGCTATGCTCAGAAGCGGCCAAATGTGCATATCTTTAACAATACTATAATTATGGGGCACCTGAATGGCTCAGTTGGTTAAGCGTCCGACTTTGGCTCAGGTCATGATCTCAAGGTTCATGGGTTCAAGGCCCACACCGGGCTCTGTGCTGGCGGCTAGCTCAGAGCCTGGAGACTGTTTTGGATTCTGTCTCCCCCTCTCTCTCTCACGCTGTCTCTCTCTCTCTCTCTCAGAAATAATTAAAACATTAAAAAAATAAAAATACTATAATTATGCCCTTTTTTTTTTTTTTTTTTACCAGAGAGGTTTTTCCAAATTAATTAGTGTATTGGCTTGCTAGAGCTACCATTACAAATAGTGCACCGCTACAGTTGGGTGGCTTAAACAACACAAATTTATCATTTCACAGTTTTGGAAGCTACAAGTCCAAGATAAGGTATGGGTACGGTTGGTTCTTCTAACGGCTATAAAGGAGAATCTGTTCCATGCATCTCCCTAACTTCTGGTGGTCTGCTGGAAATCTTTGCTATTTTTTGGTTTGTAGATCTCTGCTCTCATTTTCACTTGATGTTCTTCCTGTGTGTCTTTGTTCAGATTTCCCCTTTATATAAGAATATCAGTCATATTGGAGTAGGGACTCACACTTTACTCCAGTATGACTTCGTCTTAACCAAATGCATATACAGCAACTCTGTTTCCAAATAAGGTTACGTTCTGGGGTATTGGGAATTAGGATTTGAACATACAAATTTGGGGGAAGACACAACTTCAATCCAAAGCAGTTGGACAAGTTTAAAACCTATAGATGAATTAGAATTCTTGGTCTGAGAATCTGAGGCTGATGATAGGGGTGGCAGAGGGCTGTCTTTGAAGAAGAAATGCTCTAGGATAGTTAAGTTACTGGCTATTCCTTTGCCCTATCTAGTGGTGAAGAGAGAGAGAGAGTGATCATGAACTGAACAGAACTTATTCCCTAGTTATAGCCATCATACTTTTCCAAACCCAAATGAGAACACAAGGTATAACTGGCTGGCAATTGATAAAAGGTACAAAATTGGCACCAGACAATTTGAATTTATAACTACAGAATTTATGGTAAGATATTTAGGGGAAGAGATTGGATATAAAACATATGATTACAAGTATGATAGGTGACTACCCCCAAAATGTCCACAACTTAATCCCTAGGATTTGTGAATATATCATATTTCATGACACAAGGAATTTTCCAGATATAATTAGGATTAGAGATCTTAAACAAATTATCCTGGATTCTTCAAATGGGCCCAATTAAGCAGGGAACTTTCTCTTGCTGGAGGTGGTAGAGATGAACCAGTGGGTAAGATCAGAGAGATTCAAAATATGATAAGGAAGCAACCCGCTATAGCTGACTGTAGACACTGAGAATAACCCTTGGCTTACAGACAGCAAAGATACAGGAACTCTGTCCTACAACCACAAGAAACTGGAAACTGTCAATTACCTAAATGAACTTGGAAGTGGATTTCTCCTAACACTTCCTAGGTCCCAGCTAGCTAACACTTTAACTTTGCTCTTGTGAAATGAGAACTGAGAAACCAGTAGAGCCAACCCAGACTTCTGACCTACAGAACTGTGATATAAGTTTTTGTTGTTTTACACTCCTGAATTCATGGTTATTCATTATAGCAGCAACAGAAAATGAATACAGTAGGTGTCAGCTGGTTTCTTTTTTAACATCAACATAAGATTGGCTTTAGCCTCCCTTCCGGTGTCCTCACCAAGATTTCTGCAAAGCGTCAGGTCATGTATGATGATGTATACACTAATGATCTTCTCTGGCACTATCTTCTGTTTCTACCAGAAAGTCCTGTAAAGCACATGTGCAGCTGAGTTTGCCTTGCACTGGCCTGCTGGAAAATGAGCGACCTGAGATGTAATCCAGGTTATCCCAGATGAGGCAGCCAAAGTTATTGTAGATCAGCTGACAGCCAGCTCCTTGCCAGATAACTTGTGAGCAAACCTATGCAAGATTAGAGCTGAACTGCTTGATCACCACATTTGTACAAGCAGTCTCTCATTGTAGGTCACCAAGGTTTTGTGATTATTTGTTACCAATTACTTCGGCCTTATTAGATTACTCACATTGACCTGTTATTAGATAACTCACAGAAGAGAACTTTTGCTCCCCTATTAGTACCAGCCTTTACACTCTTTCTGCTATTTCTCATGCCTTAGTCCCACCATTTCTGGCCCATTTTAGCATTCTTTCTCTCTGTTTTTCTATATCTCCCACTTACTCCTATTGATGTTAATTTCCTAGTTTCTAAATAATAGCTTCTTTCAATGACCTGTTTATCAAAGGCAATTCTTTGTGCAGTAGTCCTCTGGGAACTTAGAGAAGAGGACTCATCCATAAAGAGTGAATCATAGCAGAAGGTTAATTCTGCAGATGTTTTGAGTGATGTCCCTAGGAGTTGGGATGACCAGAGAGAATGGTCAGGGTACCAGAACAGTTCCCCAAAGGGAGAAGTAATATCTTTGGTCATGGTTTCTTAGATTAGAGAACATCATTCAAGTTCAGCTGTATTCAGGGGACATATATCTGCTCTTCTGACATCCAGTCCCAAACTACCTTGTAATGTTATTTGTATGTCACAGATTCTCAGCAAGATTGTAAACGCTTTGAGTGTAGACTTTCATATCTGTATCTTTTTGAAATCATGATGTTTCTTAATGAGCCCTGTATATAGTGGGCCCTAAATCAGTGTGGATTAATAACGATGATAAAGAAAAACAAAAGGTTGAAGGAGGAAGAGAAATAATGTGAAGAATATCTCTAATTAGTTTCTGCTTCTCTTAATTTTTTATCTTAATCTGTGAAGATAAAATATAGATTTAAAAAAGAATACATTCAAATAAAATTTCTTTAAAAAATAATTCTCAGATTCTTAGTGCGGAATGTGCAAATCAAATGAATAGTAGATTGCAAACTGGGACTTTGAAACCACTGAAGTCAAGAAGTAAGAATGTAATAGCCACTCACTGATTATTAAGTAATGAAGAGTGTAATTCATTGAAAAAAAAGCACTAGCTCCATATGCCTAAGACAGAAAGCTTACTGGTAGGCAGCTATTGATGTGAAAATCATTGCTTAATGTTAAATTTGCTTTTAATAACTCCTTGGCAGAATCCTACTCACAATTATAACACAAAGCAAAATACATTGCAACATGTGTGAAACTAACAACTCTGAAATTTATTTTATTTAGAGCATTCATCCTTTACCTTATACTTGGAATTTCCACTGATTCCTACATTCATTTACATAATTTCCTCAGAATGTTAATAAAGATTTGCTGTAGATTCAGAGAATCTTTCTTTTAAAAATAGCCTTTATTATTTTCCTTAATACAAAAGAATCATATAGTAGCAATCCACATTCCTGTTTTAAATTCCTAACATCTACACATGGAAGTTGGGCATTTGCCGTTTTTAAATAATTAGCATAACACCCTGACCTTAATATAACGGCCTTTGAAGCCACAAAACAGTAACATTTGGTTGAGCATCCAGATAGCTGTTGAAGAGTATATCTCAGCCTAATTACAAAGGAGAGAGATGCCCTATTACCTTTAAAGTCTCAATTTTAACATCCTGACTTCTGGTGCTCATGTATCATTCTTTTTTTTTTTTTTTTAATGTTTTATTTATTTCTAGGAAAGAGAGAGAGAGACAGCGTGAGCAGGGGAGGGTCAGAGAGAGAGGGAATCACAGACTGAAACAGGCTCCAGGCTCTGAGCTGGCAGTCAGCACAGAGCCCGACGCGGGGCCTGAACCCACGAACCTCGAGATCACGACCTAAGCGAAAGTCAGATGCTTAACCGACTAAGCCACCCAGGTGCCCCCCATGTATCATTCTTGTGATACCAAGTATAGGAGATTCAACATGGCTACAAATTTGTTGCTGCTCTTCCCATTGAGAGGGAGAGTCTAATGCCTCTATCCTAGAATCTCAGCTGGCTTTAGTGACTTGCTTAACTAGTAAAACATGATTGAAAACAATTTCTGGGACACATAAGGCTATGTCCTAAAAGGCTTTGCAACTTTTACTGGGGTCTACCAGAATATTGTATGCAATCTATGAGCAGCCCGGTAAGAAATCTGCCTACACTAAGCCTGCTGTGCTGGAGAAGAGCTTCAGATGGCAGTCCCAGCAAGCCCCAGTTTTCAGCCATAGCTTCCTGGATATCAGACAGGAGAGTAAAGCTATCTTGGACTGTTCATAGCAGTCTGTTAGCCAGTTGACCACCACTAAGTAGCCTCAGTCAGTGCAGTAAGGAACAGAAGAATTACCCAGCCAAAGTCATCATGAATTCTTGGTCCATAAAACTGACAGCTGTTTTAGGTTGGTCTTTTTCTTTTTTCTTTTCTTTTTTTTTTTTTTTGAGTCACCAAGTTTTGGGAAAGTGTGTTAGTTATTTATTCCTGAATAGCAAATCCCACCCATACTTAGTGACTTAAAACAATAACAACCATCATCTTTCAGTGTTTGTATGGGTCAGGAAGTCAAATAGGACAGGAGGGCAGAGTTATCTTTACATCATAATGTTTGAGCTGGGAATACTTGAACTCTCGAGGTGACTTGATGGCTGAGGGCTTGAGTCACATGGAAACATCTCTCCTTCAGTTTCTGGTTGTTCATTCAGGCTGTTAGCTAGGACCTCAGATAGACTGTTGGCTGGAACATTGGGTGGCTTTGTGGCCTCTCCATATGGTCTCTTCGCATGGTCTAGTTTGTGCTTCCTTAGAGCTTGGCTCTAGATTCTAAGAGAAGTGAATGCTTTATTGCTTCTTATGACCTAGTCTTGGAAGTCACATATGTTCTTTCTGATGTAGTCATAAGCCACTGAGATTTAGGGAAGGGAAGATAAATTTCAGGTGACCAAGTCTTTCCTGGGACTGAAGGGCTTCCTGGGATCCAGGAATTTCAGTGCTAAAACCAGAAAAGTTCTAGGCAAACTAGGACGAGTCAATCACCTGCTAAACCCCATGTTCTGAAGGGTGTCAGGGTCACACTGTATTTTCAGCATGTTGGGTAGGAGATAGCATTGGGGCCATCTTTGAAAAATAAATTCTCTTACAGATTTTTTCTTTATGCAAGAATGTATAACTGGAATACCAACTAATGGTGCAAGGGCAACAAGCAATTCATAGAAATGTAGATTGCGTGAGGAAAGAGACTTTTGTTGTTCTTCTTGTCCGTTACAGAGTCTCAGGTCCTAGAGTATGGCTGGTGCATAGTTAATGTTAATAAATATTTATGAAATGACTGAATAAATAAATAGCAAGTCTTATAGCATCCCATTCCATAATATCCTGCCAATACCTGACTTCACCACACTTTTCTTGCTTACTAGTAACCAGAGGAGAAATTGCTTTCAGTGTTTTCTTGAAATAAAATGGGAGCCTTCCAGGGCAGCAGAGACTTGTAAACTAATCAAAATCAATAAAGCTTAGAGAAAGGTACTTCACTCTAATGATACCAGCCTTAGAATTCTCTTCCTGAGGTGTACTTCACAGACAGAATCTTAGATGACTGCAGCAGGGACAGGAAGAAGGTGCTCAAGCATCCTTATATTTGCCTAATACTTAGGGTGTTCCTGTTATGACAGGGTCTTTTAGGTTAAAAGTTATACTTTCCCTCTAAGTAAGTGGTGGTTGGGAACACTGCTTCTGGTTTATAAAACCCACAAAGACAAAAGAAAATAGGATAAATTATAAAACCATAACCTAAGACTTTGATAGAGAAATAGAAGTTAGGAAAAGTTAGGAGAGGATGTCCATGCTTTAAATCATATTTTTTAAGGACAGGATATAAACCACTGTAGAAAATAAAAGAGAACAGAATCATTGGGAGGCTATCTTGGCAGCTCGCTGTATTCTGTGTTTATTTTTTCATCCTTTGTATTAGGGAATTTATTGTCCAAAGTTGAAAGTTTGGAGTTACAGTATTTAACAATTCTAAATTCTTAATAGTCTTTAAATAGCACATTTCTGCCAGAAAGACATTGATCTTTTTAAAGAATTAAGTCATCTTTTGGGAAAAAAAATGGGAAATGAGATGGGATGATAAGATCAAGATAGAGAATGGAGAGGCTCAAAGGTAAGACCAAAAGAATTTTTTTTTTCCATATTACAAAAGAGTGACTTTTCTCTATTTTTATCTGGTCATGTCAGTGCTTTTATAGTATTTTTTCACATTCTCCATAATTCTGTGAGTTTCTTAATCCTGAAGTTTGTGAAATAGACTTAAAAATGGTATAAAAGCCTACTTGTCTTTAGTATTTTTCTTAGTGTTGCTAAAATGAGAGATTAGATTTTAATTACATTTCCAAAATAAAATAAGATTAATTTCCATACAGATATTCTGATTCAATATAGCATCTTTCCACATAAGCTAAACTTTACTAAGATAATTTATGATATTGAATAATTCTGGTGAAATTATTGGCAAATGACAGAAAAAATTCTAATGTGGCTATCAAAACGAATTAAAGCCAATAGGAAGTAAATCTCTTTAATAGTTACATGCTATTTAAAAACTATTGAAAGTTTGGAGTTGTTATAATGTAATCTCATGTTTCAGCTTTGGACAATATTAGTAAATTCCCTATCATAAAATATGAGGAAATGAGCACATGGTGTTGCTAGCTGCCAAGATGACCTCCGGTGAGTCTCACCTTCTGACATTCACACCCTTGTGCCGGTTCCTTCTTCACTGATTAGGGCTGACCTGTGTGACCCACTGAAACTGTGTGAGATAATAAATGTTTGTTACTTTCAGCAGCTAAGTTTTGAGGTAATTTGTTGCATAGCAATAACTGATTCATACACCTACACTAATTACCACTTTCTCATTTGCTTCCAAATATTTGTTACTCTTTTTGATTTTATTATTTGATATTAATATTTGGTATTAATTGCGATAGTATCAGGATTTATATTTTTTTATTGAAAACAATTTTTAATGTTTTTTATTTAGTTTTGAGAGACAGAGAGAGACAGAATGGGAGCAGCAGAGGGGCAGAGAAAGATGGAGACAGAGAATCTGAAGCAGGCTCCAGGCTCTGAGCTGTCAGCACAGATCTCAGCGGTGAGATCATGACCTGAGCCAAAGGTGGACACTTAACTAACTAAGCCACCCAGGTGCCCTTATAATATTATATTTCAGCTTGTGACCATAATAGCCAGTTTTTAAGTCTTAACTCTTTATTTCAATAGAAGTATAAAATTCAGAGCTCATAAACAGTCTTTTTTCATATGGATTTTTCCCTTCTGAGTACTTAAGTTTTGAATTGTATTTAGTTGGCTAGATTTCAAGTAGTCTTTTTGTTTATTAATTGGTTAAATGTATTCTACTCCCAGCTGTATACTAGTTTAAGGTCAGTCTTATGAGTTGCTTTTTTCATTTGGAGATCCATACTTCCTTTTATTGTGGGTGTGTGAAATTTAGTAACTTCGCCAGATATAGATCAGTGATAATCCTTATCAGTTTTTTTTTCTCCATTTCGTTTATTCTATGCATACATATTTCTTTGTTCCATATTTTCAGTTTGCTCTTCAGGAGTTCAGGGATACCAGATCAATGTATGTGAAAAGCTATATGCTAAAAGCAGGGTCTCCAGAATTAGACTGGTAGTTTCAAATCATAGATTGGTCTTTTAATAGCTTGAAGACCTTGTATGTGTATTTTAACCTTTTTTCCTTGTGTTTATCAGTTTTCTATTTTAAAAATGAAGATACTAATATTACCTATCTTTTGAAGATTTTATAAAAGTTAAATAATTAATAAATGTTAGATACAAAAAGCATAAGCAAGAGTTTCCTTGTGTTTACTCTGATGTTCATTTAGTATCATTAAGTATCCGTAAGTTTCCTTGTTTCATCAAACTTGGATGTCTTCAGCCCTTACTAATATAAATAATTATTCAATTGCATTCTCTCTTCTCCTTGTGGGATTTCCATTACATATATTTTAGATCATTTGATATTTAACACGTCCCTGAGTATCTGTTCTGTTTTTACAATATCATTTATTTCTGTTTTTCATATTTGATAATTACTATTGATCTATATTCAAGTTTATTTACTTGTTCCTCTGTTATCTTTTTCTTCTAGGCTTAGGTTGTTAAATTCATTCCGTGAAATTTTTAGTTCAGCTATTGTGCATTTCAGTTCTGAAGTTTTCATTTTGTTTGTTTTAACTTCTGTGTCCCTACTGAGATTTCTTATCATTTTATTCATTATGAGCATATTTTGTTTTATTTCATTCAGAATAGTTCCAGAAAATATCTGTTTCATCTCAGGATTGACCTTGTTTGATTTTTTTGTTGTTGTTGAAATGTCTTCCACTTTGTGTATGTGTGGTTTTCTAAGTTATTTTTTGGTATGTTAAGCAATTTTGGATTGGATTAAAGGTACTTATGACTATTAAATTGTGGAGATTTTAGATTCTGTTATTTTTCTCCAATGAGTGTTGTTTCTTTCTTTGTTTTATTGAGTTATTATTTTGGCTGAAATTGACAGGTGCACTCTGTTTCTTTGATGGAAACTCACATCAGTTCTTTTCCTTTTCTTCCTTTTTCTTTTGTTAATCTGCTTTGATTCTGTGCCACATATCCATGTTTTGGGGGCCAGTGAAAGATACAGGTAGGGTAGCACTTAGGATTCAATCTCCAAATGGCTGTTTCCCTTCGGGAGTTTTCCTACTTTCTTTAGCATCCACAGTATACATGACTTTAGTTTTATTGTTCCCTGGGTCAGAAAGACTATATAATCTTTCCACTGGCACCTATCCTGTGTGTGAGATGCCAATACCATGTAGTCCCTTGTTAACAGCCATGAAAATGGGATTTTTCCTGGCATAGCTCCTCTCTTCACTTATCGGTGTTTATGCAGTGCAAGAGTCTGTCCACAGTACACCAGTGTCTTCAGGTAATTGCTTTTTGTATTGTGTCTGGATTTTACAGTTATTTTCTGTTGGGTGGATGGGGGGAGGGTAGCTGTCTGCTATAATATTTATTCTATCCATACTAAAATAAGAAACCTCTCCCTTATTTCTAAAAAATTTGTTCCTTTGTTTTAACTGGGCTTTGAGTCAAAGTATTAGTAAGTAGGTGCTTTTTTTACTCAACCAGCTTTAACTAAAAGTTCTTCCAAATCTCTAATTTGATTTATTTTAACCAGGGACTGAAACTTATCTAGTTTTATAGTTCTTTCTCTCCCTTTGTAAATCTCTTTAAAGCAAACTAAGCATTACAAAACGAGGTTATTTTTGTTGAACCTGTATTTAAAAGCATGGTCTTGAGTATTATTTAGGGGAGGCAAGATGGCAGAGAAGTAGGGAGTTCCTTACATTTCACTCACCCCCATCTCTCAAATGGAGAAGGTCTGAAGCCATAGGAACCCTTAAAGAATCACAGGAGTTTGGGAGGAAAAAGAGACAGAGTCCGCTGAGAAACAGCCTTGTGTGTGAGTGCGAACTGGGGAAGATAAAAATGGGCCGGGACATGGAGACACGGAGGGAGGGGAGGGAGTCCCCTTTGTGGGGGGCCACGGTGAGTTGAGGGGAAAATAAAGAGCAGCTGAAACTGCTCAGAGAACTATCCATGTCTCTGGAGAAGAGAAAAACCTCAGCTCGAGACAGAGAGTGATTCGGTTTCCAGATGTAGAGCTGACTTTGAGCTGGATGCCTTGGTCCCAGGCTGCGCCAGGAGAAACTGCTCCTCTGCTCTCCAGCTCTTTCCGGAGGGGCAGCAGCACCGCCTGAAGCCACACCGCTGCTCTTCTAGCTCTGCTAGATCCCCAGTGGGGAAGCGGCCGGCTTAAAACTGCTTGGAAAGACTCGGCCTGCAGGTTTATATTTCGGGCCATATCAATAAAGCATGGACTAAAATCTGGAAAAGAGGTGTGGCTTGAGACATAGAACACAGCGCATCTTAGCTACGCTCATGGCACAGGGAGATGGTCCCAAAAGAGTGATTTGCAATGCTTGGTTCAAGAAGGAACTGGGGCGCCGCCATTTTTCTCCCCACAACCACCGAGGTGGAAGCTCAGGGAGCAGCCTGCAGGACACAATGGAGGATAAGACCTGTTTACACCAAGCCACGCCCATCTCCGCTAGACAGCTGCTTTTTTTATATTGGAGCCTGGGGCAAGATGAACATAGATGCACTGCTGTGATTAATTCTAGATCAATTCTTTCTATTCAGGTATATTTTCACTTGTCTCATTCATATCCTTCCCCTCTGCTGAACTGGGCACTCTGGTCACTGGTTTGCTTAAATAGTCACATTTAATCCATTCTCTAGATGTATATTCTACACCTCCACTGCTACCTTTCTTTCTCCCTCTCTGGAGTAATCAGACTATATAGTGTCTCTGAGTAACATTATCTTCATTGTTTCTCCTTGCCTCTTACCTTATTCTCCTATTTCTCTCTCTGAATTAAGCCTCTTAGTCTCTCTGCCTAATCATTGTCCAATTTTGCTTTCTCCCCAACTTGTCATTTCTTTCTATGTATATGCTCTCCATCAGCACTGCATACACCCTGCTCTTTATTTGTAGCTGGGAACTTGGTTTTATGCCTTTAGACTGTCCTTTGTCTTTTGGATTTTTCTTTTTTCTTTTCTTCTTTTTTTCATTTAATTATTCGTTTTTCCTCCTTCCTCTTTTTTCCCTTCTTTTTTTTCTTTTTCTTTTTCCCTTTCGGTTTGCATGTTTGTTGGATTTGTCTGTGTGTTTGTGTGCCTTTGTTCCCTGTGTGTTTGTCTGTCTGTTTTCTTTTCCAGGGCTACCTCAAGAAACAAGCCAAAGTACACATGGTGGAGAGTTCCAAATACCACTACTAGCAGGGAAATAAAATAACCAAAGTCTCAACAAGAAAGACCAATAGACACCATTCAAAGAACACTTCCTGAATGGACAGATCCTGGACAGTCAAAGAGCCTTCTTTAAAACAGCAATACTTGCAGGTGCAGAGTGCATAACAAGCTTTTAAAACTAACAAGAGACAGAAAGCTAGCCAAAGGACAAAATGGAAGAACTCTTCTCTAAAGAAATTCCAGGAAGAAATGACAGCTAAAGAACTGCTCAAAACAGATATAAGCAACATAACTGAAAAAGAATTTAGAACAATAGTTATCAAATTAATCGCTGGGCTTGAAAAAGGCATGGAAGACATCAGAGAAACTGTTGCTACAAAGACTATGGAGCTTAAAAATAGTTGTGATAAATTTTAAAATGCTATAAATGAGATGCATAATAAAATGGACGTGTCCAATGCACGGATTGAAGAGGCAGAGAGGACAATAGGTGAATTAGAGGACACAATTATAGAAAAAGAGGAGGCTGAGAAAAAGAGATATAAACTGATGCAGGAACATGAAAGGAGAGTTGGAGAGCTGAGTGATATAATCAAATGGAACAATATCCATATCATAGGAATTCCTGAAGAGGAAGAGAGAGAAAGGCTCTGAAGGAGTCCTTGAACAAATTATAGCAGAGAACTTCCCCAATCTGGGGAAGGAAACAGACATTGAAATCCAAGAGGCACAGAGAACTCCCCTCAGACATAACTTGAATTGATCTTCTGCATGATATATCATAGTAAAACTGGCAAAATATAAGGATAAAGAGAGAATTCTGAAAGCAGTTAGGAATAAAAGGGCCCTACCACACAAAGGGAACCTATCAGAGTGGCTACACACCTATCTACTGAAGCTTGGCAGGCTAGAAAAGAATGGCAAGAAATCTTCAATGTGATGAACAGAAAAAATATGCAGCCAAGAATCCTCTATCCAGCAATCCTGTCATTCAAAATAGAAGGAGAGATAAACATCTTTCCAAATAAACAAAAATTGAAAGAATTCGTCACCACTAAACCAGCCCTACGAGAAATCCTGAGGGGGACTCTATGAGGGAAATATTGCAAGGAGCACAAGGTACCAGAGACACACTACAAGCATGAATCCTACAAAGAACACAATGACTCTAAACCCATATTTTTCAATAATAATACTGTATGTAAATTGTATAAATGCTCCAATAAAAATATATAGGGAAGCAGAATGGATAAAAAAACAAAATCCATCTATTTGCTCTCTACAAAAATCTCATTTTATACTGGAGGACACCTACAGATTGAAAGTAAGGGGATGGAGAAATATATATCATGCTACTGGAAGTCAAAAGAAAGCTGGAGTAGCTATACTTATATCAGACAAATTGGACTTTAAAGTAAAGGCATTAACAAGGGATGAAGAAGGCCATTATATAATAATTACAGAGTCTATCCATCAGGAAGAGCTAACAATTATAAATGCCTATGCACCGAATATGGAAGCACCCAAATACATAAAGCAATTAATTACAAACAGAAATAATCTTATGGACAAGAATGTGCTAATGGCAGGGGACTTTAATACTCCACTTACAGCAATGGATAGATCAACTAGACAGAAAATCACTAAAGAAACAATGGATTTGAATGACATATTGGACTAGATGGATTTGACTGATATATTTAGAACTCTACATCCTGAGACCATGGAATTTACTTTCTTCTTAAGTGCATATGGCACATTCTCCAAGATAGAACACATACTGGTACATAAAGCAGCCCTCAATAAATAAAAAAGAATTGAGATCATATCATGCACACTTTCAGATCCCAATGCTATGAAACTTGAAATCAACCATAGGAAGAAGTCTGGAAAACCTCCAAAAACATGGAGGTTAAAGAACACCCTACTAAAGAATGAATGGGCCAATCAGGCAATTAGAGAAGAAGTTTAAAAATATATGGAAACACATGAAAATGAAAATACAACAATTCAAACTCTATGGCATGCGGTAAAGGCAGTTCTAAGAGGAAAGTACATTGCAATCCAGGCCTGTTTCAAGAAATTAGAAAAAGCAAAAATACAAAATTTAACAGTGCACCTAAACGAACTAGAAAGAGAGCAACAAGAGCACCACAAACCCAGTAAGAGAAGAGTAATAATAAAAATCAGGGCAGAAATAAACAATATAGAATCCAAAAAATAGTTGAACAGATCAATGATACCAAGAGTTGTTTTTTTGAAAAAAATAAACAAATTGACAAACCTCTATCCAGGCTTCTCAAAAAGAAAAGAGAGAGCACCCAAATAGAAAAAATCATGAAGGAAAATGGACTTATTACAACCAATCCCTCAGAAATACAAGCAATTATCAGGGAACACTATGAAAAATTATATGCCAACAAACTGGACAACTAAGAAGAAATGGACAAATTCCTAAACACACACTCACTACCAAAATTCATATGGAAAGAGATAGAAAATCTGAACAGAATCATAACTAGTGAAGAAATTGAATCAGTTATCAAAAATCTCGCAACAAATAAGAGCCCTGAGCCAGAAGGCTTCTCTGGGGAATTCTACCAGACATTTAAATCAGGGTTAATAACCATTCTTCTCAAGCTATTCTAAAAAATAGAAATCGAAGGAAAACTTATGGACTCATTCTATGAGGCCAGCATCATTTTGATTCCTAAGCCAAAGACCCAGCAAAAAATGAGAACTACAGGCAATATTCTTGATGAATACGGATGCAAAAATCCTCAATAAGATACCTGCAAATAAAATTCAACAGCACATAAAAAGAATTATCCACCATGATCAAATGGGGTTTATTCCTGGGTTACAGGGCTGGTTCAATATTCAGAAATCAATCAATGTGACACATCACATTAACAAAAGAAAAGATAAGAACCATATGATCATGTCCATAGATGCAGAAAAAGGATTTGACCAAATACAGCATCCCTTCTAAATAAAGACCCTCGAGAAAGTCGGGATAGAAGGACCTTACTTAAACATTATAAAAGCCATTTATGAGAAGCCCTCAGCTAACATCATCCTCAAAGGGGAAAAACAGAGTTTTCCCCCTGAAATCAGGAACATGATAGGGATGTCCACTCTCACCACTGTTGTTTAACATAGTGCTGCTCTCCACAATAGCTAAAACATGGAAAGAGCCTAAGTGTCCATCAAAAGATGAATGGATCAAGAAGATGTGGTTTATCTATACCATGGAATACTACATGGCAATGAGAAACAATGAAATCTGGCCATGTGTAGCAACACGGATGGACCTTGAGGGTGTTATGCTGAGCCAAATAAGTCAGGCAGAGAAGGACAAACATCATATGTTTGCACGTATAGGAGGATTAGGAGGAACTTGACGGAGGAACAAGGGGGAGAAGAAGGGCGGAAATGGTGGAGGAAAGGGAGAGAGGCAAACCATGAAAGACTGTTGAATGCTGACAAAAACTGAGGACTGATGGATGTGGGAGGTGGGGGGGATGGGCATGGAGGAGGACACTTGTGGGGATGAGCACTGAGTGTTATGTGGAAACTAATTTGACAATAAACTATTTGTAAAAAAAGAAAAAAACAAACAAAAAAAACCCATAGTGCTGGAAGTCCTAACATTAGCAATCAGACAATAAAAGGCATCAGAATTGGCAAAGAAGAAGTCAAACTTTCACTTTTCGCAGACAACATGATACTCTACACAGAAAACCCGACAGACTCCACCAAAGGCCTACTAGAACTGATCCATGAATTCAGCAAAGTTGCAGAGTATGAAATCAATGTACAGAAATCGGTTGCATTTTTATATACCAATTATGAAGCAACAGAAAGAAATCAAGAAACTGATCCCATTCACAATTGCACAAAAACCCAGAAAATACCTGGGAATAAACCTAACCAAAGATATAGGAGATCTGCATGATGAAAACTATAGGAAACTTATGAAGGAAATTGAAGAAGACACAAAGAAATGGAAAAACATTCCATGTTCATGGATCAGAAGAATAAATATTGTTAAAATGTCATTATTATTCAAATCAATCTACACATTCAATGCAATCCCAATAAAAATTGCACCAGCAGTCTTCTCAAAGCTAGAACAAACTATCGTAAAATTTGTATGGAACCACAGAAGACCTTGGATAGCCAAAGTAATATTGAAGAAAACCAAAATGGGAGGCATAACAATCCCAGACTTTAGCCTCTACCACAAACTGTAATCAAGACAGTATGGTATTGGCACAAAACCGACATATAGACCAATGGAACAGAATAGAGAACTCAGAATTGGACCCACAAATGTACGGCCAATTAATCTTTGACAAAGCAGAAAAGAGTATCCAATGGGAAAATGACAGCCTCTTTAACAGATGGTTCTGGGTGAACTGGGCAGCAACATGCAAAGGAATGAAACTAGATCATTTTCTCACACCGTACACAAAAATAAACTCAAAATGGATAAAGGACCTGAATAATGGATAAAGGAAACCATCAAAACCCTAGAGGAGAAAGCAGGAAACAACCTCCTTGACCTCAACCGCAGCAATGTCTTCCTTGACACATCCCCAAAGGCAAGGGAATCAAGAGCAAAAATGAACTATTGGGACCTCATCAAGATAAAAAGCTTCTGCACGGTAAAAGAAACAATCAATAAAACTAATAGGCAACTGATGGAATGGGAGAAGATAGTTGCAATGACATATCAGATAAAGGGCTAGTATCCAAAATCTATAAGGAACTCACCAAACTCCACACCCAAAAAACAAACGATCCAGTGAAAAAATGGGCAGAAGATGTGTACAGACACTTCTCGAAAGAGGACATCCAGATGGCCAACAGACACATGAAATGATGCTCAGCGTCCCTCATCATCAGGGAAATACAAATCAAAACCACACTGAGATACCATCCCATGCCGGTCAGAGTGGCTAAAATGAACAAATCAGAAGACTATAGATGCTTGCGAGAATGTGGAGAAATGGGCACCCTCCTACACTGTTGGGAATGTAAACTGGTACAGCCCCTCTGAAAAATAGTGTGGGGATTCCTCAAAATATTAACAACAGAACTTGCCTAAGACCCAGCAATAGCACTGCTAGGAATTTACCCAAGGGATACAGAAATGCTGAGGCATAGGAGCACATGTACCCCAATGTTCACTGAAGCACTCTCAACAATAGCCAAAACAGGGAAAGAGCCTAACTGTCCATCAACGGACTAATGGATCAAGAAGATGTGGTTTATCTGTACAATGGAATACTACATGGCAATGAGAAAGAATGAAATCTGGCCATTTGTAGCAACATGAATGCAACTTGAGGATGTTATGTTGAGTGCAATAAGTCAGGCATAGAAGGACAGATACCATATGTTTACACGTATAGGTGGATTAGGAGGAACTTAATTTAAGACCATGGGGGAGGAGAAGGGGAAAAATAGTTGGGAAGAGGGAGGGAAGCAAACCATGAGAGACTCTTGAATACTGAGAACAAACTGAGGGCTGATGGGGGTGTGGGAGAGGGGAAGGGCAGTGATGGCATGGAGGAGGGCACTTGGGATGATCACTGGGTGTTATATGGAAACCAACTTGCAAATAAACTAAGACAAAAAAATAAAAGCATGGTCTTTCCACAATCACGTGTTTTAAAGCACATCTCCAAGAACAAGGAAGGAGTTGTATAATTAGGAAGAACAATGCTGCTTGTTAACTGAGTAACATTGGGTGAGCTGCTTAATCATTGTGTACTTAAGTTTGTCTGTGTATTTGGACAAAAAATATCTACTCTAAAGGATAATGCTGAGGATTAAATGAGGTGATGAATATAATGTGTCTAGAAAAGAGTAAGAAATAAGAAAATGATTGTTTTCCTGTTGAACTCCTCATTTCACATTCTGCTGATTCCTAAATCATATCTGAACTCTCTTAATTATTTGTAATCTATCCCTTCTTTTTTATAATCTATACTCTCTATGGTTATTTGAAAATTTAGTTTATACTTCTCATTATGTTCTAAACTCCCCAGGGGTCAGTTGTTGCTTCTTTGTGTCTCACTGTAGTGCATAAACTAGAAATAGTCCATGAGTATTTGCAGATTTGCATTTGTTTTCTTTTTTTAATTATCAGAACAATTTATTTTATTTATTTTTAAATATATATTTATTATTTTAAATAGTTTATTGTCAAGCTGGTTTCCATATAACACCCAGTGCTCATCCCCACAAGTGTCCTCCTCCATGCCCATCATCCCCTTTCCCCTCTCCCCCACCCCCATCAGCCCTCAGTTTGTTCTCAGTATTCAAGAGTCTCTCATGGTTTGCCTCCCTCCCTCTCCCCAAGTGTTTTTTCCCCTTCTCCCCCATGGACCTCTGTTAAGTTTCTCCTGCATTAGTTTTCTTGTGTTGCCATTTTATCAACATTATAGCCTCTTTCTCAGAAGATGTTGTAAAACTCAATATATGTCCTTAAAATGCATGAAAAACTCTTAGTTTGACTTTTCCGTTCCTTTGATCTTTTTTTGGTGTTTGAAAATAAATGTAAACTTTTGTGATTCAGAAAGCACACACAAACCAGTTTTATGCTGAACTCATAATGGCAGCTATCTCTCCATCTTAACTTCAGATGTGGGAGGCTTATAATCAAGGACTGAACATGTCAACAGAGCACTTCTTTAATCAAATACTTTAAGTGATTGACTAGATAGTATGAGTATGAATTCATATCTTTTTCATTCCACAGATCTTCTTAAATTTATGCATCTGTAGGAATATTATTTTTCTCTGCTTTACTGTATAGTAGCTATTTTCTTTTGTCTATTCAGTATAAAACGTGTTGTATTCTCATATGATTCAAGTGGGCAAATGATTTCAGCAATGCCAAAATGATTCTTTATCCTAGAAATATGAATCTCTAATGGGTGTACATGAGGCCAGAAACCATTAAAATAGAGTAATTTATGGCACAGTGACTCTATAGAGACTGTCAACACCTTCTACGAAGTCTCTTTTTTCTTGAACTTTTATTGTTGAGCTGTACCTATTGGGCTGTGAGACATGAAGGATCTTTCCGGATAATTTTATTTTTGTAGTACAGGTTAATCAGAATTCACTTCTTTTGCTTTCAACCAAAAACAGATACAGAAAATCTCTTTTTGGAATTGCTTTAAATGTTAGCCTCTTGATATAAAAGGAAATAATCAAAATTGGAGTTTTTCTTGGTTCTGGTACTTGGAGAAAAGTCCTGTTCTTCTTTTCCTCTGTTCCATCTCTTGTTTCTGCCAATAAACTTATGCCAATTTTCTCAAATACCACTAAATACTTTCTAAAACAAAGACACCCTAAGAAGGAAGGAGACCAGAGAAATTGCAGTCTGGAAACCAGGGGTTACTGGGAGTTTGGAGGAAGATGTTCAGGCACTGTGTCATGTCAGGAACAGAATGCTCAGTGTAGGTTCTGTGTTAATGGCCTTCTATGAGTAAATGCTCTGAAAACATGCGACTAAGCACATAAGGTGGATTTCTGAAAGCTGAATGCAGAAAAATCAGCTTACTTCTAAAGGAATCAATTTGTGATTTTTATTAATAAGCATTAATTATCTATTTTGTAAGGAAAAGTGTTTCTCTACAGCTATTCTCTCCTTAGAACATTCATAGATTCCCTAGGGACACCCCAGTGGCTCAGTCACTTAAACATCCAGCTTTTGATTTTGGCTCATGTCATGATCTCAGAGTTCGTGTGTTTGAGCCCCCCATCAGGCTCTGTGCTGGCAGTGTGGAGCCTGCTTGGGATTCTCTCTCTCTTTCTCTCTCTCTCTCTGCCCCTCCCCTGCTCATGTGCTCTGTCTCTCTTTCTCTCAAAATAAAAAATAAAACCATAGTAGAAAAAAAAAAAAAAAGAACATTCATAGATTCCCTACAGCCTCTAATGCAAGGTCTGCTGCTCTTCTTTCTTCCTTTCAGTAGTCTCTCCTGTATCTGTGATGACTCCAATCATAGTTGATGTGTAAATTATGGAGTCCCCTGAACTTGTATTCTACATGTTCCCACTGTCAACTGCTGAAAATGTTTATACCTTATGAGATGTTTAGTTACTGGAGCCTTTTCATACAATTCCTGGTATATTTTCATACACTAATTCCTAGTTCCTTGGAGATACTTATGAAATGAGTTTTAGGAAACCTTCCAGTATCAGGGCTCAGAACTTACAGACAAATACTGATGCAAGCAGACTTGAGACAGTTCAACTATTAAGGTCCCTTTAGGACACATTAGTAGCTGCCAAAATGTTTCTGGTGATGTGCAGTTTAGCTATTTCCCTACAACCTCATTACTAGGTTATAATAAATGCAAATCTCAAACTAAATTATTAGATAAACACAGATTACCAAGGGTGAAGAAAACTATTTGTACATCTTCTGAAAGTCTGATAAACTTCCAGCCTCAGTCTTTTTAGGTGCCTTAAAGACCATTTTAATAAAACTGTTATTTGAAACTATCGCAACAGTATTCTAAAAGCAAGATTTGGTTCATTTTATATCTGGCATCAGAAAAGCAGAATTTGCCACTCCAGAGTAAGGATTTCAGAACAATTAAGACCCAGGCCTCAAGCTCTGTGCCCAAAAATGAAGGTAATAGGGCTTCCTAGATTATTAGACCTTTCATGCAAAGGTGAGGGTGTCTCTAAAACTTTAGGTAATCCACATATCTTTATTATCAATAATATTACCTTGAAAACTCATTTTTAATATTTACACTGACAAAGATGTATTAATTTCACTGGTGAAACCCCACTTTTAATATTCTTTACTTTAATTAGTAAAAGTGTAGTATTTATCAGAAATAAAGATAAGTGAAGCCCTGTGAGTAGCTGCATCTGAAGTGTGCACTTTCTGATGTAATGCTAGGTGACAGCATGGAATGTGAATTTTCAATTAAGATAATTGAATGAACCTAGAGCATAACTTAAGCTAAAGAGCAGATACAACATACCATACTATCTATGCTGAAGTATTTTAAAAGAAATTTCAGATGTGTATTTATTATTCTGAAATTTTCAGAGATTATAAGTGTTCATGGTTTATAAAGTTCCAGCTCAGAGATTCTAGGACTCAAGACTAGTGTTAGTTAAGTCTAAGCCATATTGAGATTTAAGTCTAATTTATATCATAGTTGGGAAGTAAAATTACTTGGAGTAGTAGTTCCAAATTTCTGAATCTGTTTGGAAGGAGAGGCTAGGAAAATTGTATTGAAGCTGTGTTTTTATAACAAGGCCACTATTTTTACTTGTATTTTATGTTTATTTGGATAGCTTTGAATGTGAGGTTATAAGGGATATTGCTTTGATATTTTCACTGGGCAAACTGGAGAAACATAACTCTTTAAAAAGTCGAGGTGGGAATGGTTTTTGTTTTTAATAATTCGTGTGCAATACGTATAAGGCATTGATGCCCAATTTTAAAATTTTTAAATATTTGATTATTCTGAACTGTATAAGACAAGATTATCTAGTGAGTGGGAAGTTTATTGCAGAATTTGATTTGAGCTCCACAAATGACAATAAGATACTGTAAGTTCTTTTTCTGTAATATTAACCATTAGTGTGTACTTCCATGGTCCAAACATAACTGTCGGTCTAATAAGAAACATATTTAGGGACACCTGGGTGGCTCAGTCGGTTAAGCTTCCAACCTTGGCTCAGGTCATGATTTCTTGGTTCATGAGTTTGAGCCCCACGTCAGGCTCTGTGCTGACAGCTCAGAGCCTAGAGCCTGCTTTGAAGATTCTGTGTCTCACTCTCTCTGTTCCTCCCACACTCATACTCTGTCTCTCTCTCTCAAAAATAAATAAAACATAAAAAATAAAAAATAAACATATTGGGGCGCCTGGGTGGCTTAGTCGGTTAAGCATCCGACTTTTGCTTAGGTCATGATCTCGCGGTTCGTGGGTTCGAGCCCCGCGTCGGGCTCTGTGCTGACTGCCGGCTCAGAGCCTGGAGCCTATTTCAGTCTGTGACTCCCTCTCTCTCTGACCCTCCCCTGCTCACGCTGTCTCTCTCTCTCTCCTAGAAATAAATAAAAAAATATTTAAAAAAAACAAAAACAAAAAAACCCCACCATATTTATGGTGTAATAAAAGTGCCACTTTTATTACTATTTTTTTTTCCTAAGAAACTGGAAAGTTAGAGTGTAACACAATAATAAGTCTGTGTTGTCATCATATATATAATTTCATGGACTAATTACAATTTGTAATATGATTTTTGAAAGCTATTTACAAGACTTCCTAACCACTATGAGACTTCACCTTTTAATTTATAAAACTATGATTTTTGAAAGCAAATTATATTTTTAAATCATCTGGTGATGAAGAATATGTATACAATTTTTAATTTCTTCCTTAGACTGCAAATTATAGTGAAACATTTAAACATATGGTTGTCAATAAGTATTTTTTTCCTTAAGTAAACACGCCTGCTCTAAAATCTTACTCTTTTCTGTTCTTTAGAAACTAAAGTTATTTATTCTTTGTTCTTAAAAAGTCTCTAATTCACAACGCTATTCTAAGTTTCAAAAAGGCTTAATGCTATCATGTGGTCCTTCAGGCTTAAATGAAGAATAGATTTGGGAATCACTAACATATTGAAAACAGAGATGATTCTGAGAGAAAAAGAAGAGGAGAGAGGAGAGAGCACTGAGGAATGCCAACATTAGGAAAAATAAAGAATTTAGGACATGGGAAAGTTTGAATATTATGACATCTTGGATGCTAAGGAAAAAGATGAGTGAATAACCAAGTGAATCAAATACTGTTTTACACTTCTGATTAGGCTGTAGGACATCAAACAGACCATTGATTCCACTGTGGCTGTAAGAAATAAATGAGTGAACTAAAAAATAGTATTTTTACTTTAAGGCATCAAGAAATTGTGGGATCAAATAAATCTAAATAAATTCCAAGATAAACAAATCTTTCCTAGTTTTTCACAGGTCAGTGGAATCTTGGGGGAGTCTGGGAATCCTAGGCAGATGCAATAGTAAGCTTATCATAGGGGAAAAAAAAAGAAGAAGAAAAGGGAAGACAGCCAAGTTGAGTTGGTATGTTGGATTGGAATATGTAAAGGCCTTAAGAGCTCTCCCTCCCCCTCACCACCACAGATTCCCCTTATTATACTGAGTAACTTCAATCTTGCCATGAACTTAAAACTGCTTGGAGGGGCGCCTGGGTGATTCAGTTAGTTAAACAGTTCAATACCCAATTCTTGATTTCTGTTCAGGTCATGATCTCCCGATTGTGAGATCAAGAACTGCCTAACTTTTGCATTGAGTGTGGAGCTTGGCTAGGATTCTCTCTCTCTCTTTCTCTAAACAGCAACACAATAGCAACAACAACAAAACAAAACAAAAAAAACAACAACAAAAAAAAAACACGCAACCAACCAAACAGAAAACCCCAAAAACCTGCCTGGAAAATAAACTTTATTAAAAAAGTACATTCAACATGTAGAATTTACTGAATTGGATTAACACTAGAATGGATTATTAGTGATTGGTCAATAGAAATAATCAAAACTGAACCACATGGAAAAATAACAAAAGATTACTAAACAGAAAAGCAAATATCAGAGAAGAAATATCAGATGGACTGGTATGCATGTAACTGATGTCTCAGGAAAAGAGAAGGAGAATGGAGCAGGAAAAAAAAATGAAAAGAGAATAGCCAAAATGTTTTCAAAATTGATTAAAGTCTCAAACCGTAGAACTAAGAACCTCAGTAAACATCAAGTAAGATAAACACAAAGAAAATTCTGTCTAGTACATCATAGTCAAACTCAAAACCAAAGACAAGAAAAACTTTAAAAACAATCATAGATAAGAATGATAGATGGTTTGCTAAATATATGGAAGCCAGAGACAATAGAATAACATCTTTTAAAGCTAAAAGGAAGTCAACACATACTTTTAACTTGATGACAGTATCCACTACAATTAAGGTGAAACAAAAATGTGTGCAGACAAATAAAATAAGATTGTTCTGCACTAGCAGAAATATCAGACTTGCATGAACAATAGATTAAAGAAGTTTTCTTCAAGATGAAGAGAAATAATCCCAGGCAAAAGGTTGGATTTCCAGGAAGAAAATGGAGGGCACGGTAAAGGGTAAATATGTGGATAAATAGAAAATATATTTAAAATTTTTTCTTTAAGAGATTATTGGCTATTTAAAGTAAATGCAATAAACTGGAATTTAAATAAAAACTTGATAAAGGAAAAAAGACCCCCCACCCAAATAAAGTAAATACAATAACCATGCATTGTGAAAATTGAAATATGTAGACCTAAAATATATACCAATAGCACAATGAGGAGAAGGATATACGTAAGTTTCTTACACTGTTTGTAAAGTTTTATACTATTAATTCAGGGCACACTGTGATAATTAAGGAGGAATCTTATAATCTCTAAGTAACCAGTAAAACATAATACACAGTGTAAAGGCCAATACAGTAGATAAAATGAAATACTAAAAAATGGGATGTCTGGGTGGCTCAGTCGGTTGAGCATCAGACTTTGTCTCAGGTCATGATCTCATGGTTCATGGATTCCAGCCGCACATCTGGCTCTGTGCTGACAGCTCAGAGCCTGGAGCCTGCTTCAGATTCTGCATCTCCCTCTCTCTCTGCCTTCCCCGACTTACACTCTTTTTCTCTCTCTCTGTCTCTCTTTCTCTCTCAAAAATAATTAAACATTAAAAAACATTTTAATGGAATACTAAAAAATATTCAAATAATCCACAAGAAGCTATGAACTGTAGAGCAAAGGAAAAGGGGATGGACAAGCAGCAATCAATCAGCAAGGTGAAAGATATAATCATATCAATAATTATATACATATTGATAGTATAAAAGTTCTGAAAATGCAGAAAACATCAGATTAGATTTGAAAATAAGATCTAAGAAAACAGCTTAGTATTGGGTCTTGTTTAATGCACCATTCTGACATTCAGCCTTTTAACATAAGGATGCAAAGAGGTTGGAAAATAGAAAGATTGAAAACCCACTTATAAAAAATAAATGTAGCTATATGAGTAGTAGATAAAGTGGACTTCAAGTCAATGAGTGCTACCAAAAATAAAGAAAAAATTAGAGAGTTTATGTAATGAGTTTTAAAGAATTATTCCAAAGTTACAGTAATTAAGACAGTGTGGTTTGGGAGTAAGAATAAGCAAGCTGAGCCAACAGAAGAGGACACAATATGAAGTAGGCCTCTACATATGCAGTCAACTAAGTTTTTACAAAGGTGCTGGTGCTGGAACAATGGAGTATCCATGAAACCCCAAAACTTTCATGCCTGCTTTATAGCATACACAAAAATTAATTTGACACTTTATAGATCCAAACGTGAATGCTACAAACATGAATCACTACAAGAAAACATAAAGGAAAAAATTTATGACTTGAGAGAAGGCATGATGTTTTTAGACAGGACACAAATAGCACTAACCAAAAAAGACTTTTAAAGGAAAAATTGGAGTTCAACAAAGTTTAATTTTTTTTCATCAATAGACACCATTAATGAAATAAGTAAGCCAAAGACTTGGAGAAAATATTTGCAACATACACATCTAACAAAGTGCTTATACATGGAGTAACTAAATTTGTAATGAATAATATTTGTAATAATATAATACTTGAATAATACTTGTAATGAATAAAAATAACAGCCTAATTAAATACAGGATATAGGCAAACCTAGATTTCATAACAGGGAATATTTGAATGGCCACTAAAAGTGCAAAAGGTGCTTAGATCATTCAATATCCAGAAAATAAAAATTAAAACCATAATGGGATACCTCTATGTATTTACAAGAATGGCTCAAATTAAAAGATTTACAAAGTTAAGTGTTCATAAGGACATCTCATACATTGGTGTGGGTAGTGTAAAAGAGTGCAACCATGTTGGATACTTTTTTTGCAGTTTCTTATAAAGTTAAACATATGCCAACCTGTGACTTGGCAAGACTACTCCTAGATACATACCCCAAAGAAATTATTGCACGTGTTCACAGAAAGATTTGTACAAAAATGTCTATAGCAGTGTTGTTCTCATAGTGATAAACAGGAAGCATCTCAAATTTTCACCAACAGGAAAATATGGAAACAAGTTTGTAGTTTATTTGTACATTGGAACACTACTGAGTAATAAAAAGGAATAAACTACAAATACACTCAAAAATTCATCAAAAAGATGAATTAATCTTTAAAAATATTAGTTTTGAGTCAAGGAAGCTAGGCATGGAAGAGTGCATACGGAATAATTCCATTGATATGAAGTGTTAAAACAGACAAAACTAATCAATAATGATAGAAGTCAGACTTTGGGGAAGAGACCTTGATGGGAAAGGACAAGGAATGAACATTCTGGTATGGTAGAAATGTTCTAAATATTGATTGGTATGTTTGTCATATAGGAGAATACAAAATTGAAAAAAAGTTATTAATAGAGATACACTTAAGATTTATGCATTTTTACTCTATTTAGTTATTCCACTGAGAAAAACTCAGAATGCTGTGTAAATTAAAATAAGATCGTTGAAAAGTATCCATTGGAGAGAGGCTATTTACTTCCTTCTCTGAGAATACTAAATGTAGAATCAGTTTAGAGCACATAGAGAGGAAGAAATGGAGACACTGAAAAGTTCTTTGAAGAATACTGGCTGTTAAGAAAGGAAGAGAGGTTTGGTGATAGATAAGTATGTTTATTTTGGGGTCCCAGAGGAGAAAGATGACTCATAGATCTAAAATTCTCTTTCATTTTATAGTTATTATTAAAAAAGCTAGAAAATATAGGAACAGTTATTTTCTTAGAAATATAGGAATATAGGAAGCATTTATTTTCTTAGAAGAGTTTCAAATTTACAGAACAATCAAGGAGATAGTGCAGAGTCTCATATACCTAACTATTCCCCACCTCACTCTGCATACAATTTCCCTAATTGCATTAGTATGATACATTTGTTATAATTCATGAACCAATATTGATACATTATTATTGGCTGAAACCCATAGTTAACATTTAGGCTCAATCTTTGTGTTGTTTAGGGTTCTATGGCTTTTGAAAAATGCATCATGTCATATATTTACCATATATTCATATAGAACATATTCATACAGAATACTTTCAACATTCTAAAATGCCCAGTGCTTCACCTGTTCATCCCTCCTCCATCCCCTATCCCTGACAACCAATGATCTTTTTACTCTCACCATACCTTTGTTTTTTCCAGAATGTCACATATTTGAAACGATATACCACATAGCCTTTCAGACTATTTTTCCCCCTAGAAGTTCCCTACTGTATATTTGCAGTCAGTCTTTTCTCCAGCTCCCCACCTCAGTCAACCTTGTATCTGTTTTCTGACTGCATAGTTTTTGCTGCTTCTAAAAGTTTTATGCAAGTTTAATCACACAATATGAAGACTTTGTAAGTGGCTTTGTTCAGTAGCATAGTACCTGTATGGCATATATCAGTAGCTTGTTCCTTTTTTTACTGTTATATTCTATTATATGGCTGTAGCACAGTTTGTTTATCCTTTCACCTGTAAATGGACATTGTACATGGATTGTTTCCACTTTTAAGCTACTATGAATAATGATGATATGAACATTCACATAAAAGCCTTTATGGGAACAAGAAGCACAGCAGTGGTCAATTTTATATTATTCCATGTGGACTTGAAAAGAATATATATTCTTTAATTGCTGTATGGAGCATTTTACATATAGTTTTTTTTTTAATTTTTTTTAATGTTTTATTTATTTCTAGGAGAGAGAGACAGCGTGAGCAGGGGAGGGTCAGAGAGAGGGAGATACAGTCTCTGAAATAGGCTCCAGGCTCTGAGCTGGCAGTCAGCACAGAGCCCGACACGGGGCTTGAACCCACGAACCGTGAGATCATGACCTAAGCGAAAGTCGGACGCTTAACCAACTAAGCCACCCAGGCACCCCCATATAAATCAAGTTTAACTGTAATTACAATACATATGCTTTTGAAAAATTTTGGCATATTCATTGCAGAGAAAAGTATTCAAATCAATATGATTATTGCTCCTTTTAGTCCCATCAATGCTTGTTTATATATTTTGGTCCTGTGTTATTACTTGCATATATGCTTTGTATTGCATGGTGACCTACTTCATCTCTAGTAAAGGTGTTAGCATTAAAGCCTAATTTGTTGGCATTAACATGGCTTTATTAATAAAACAAAATTTAGCTACTATTTGCCTGACATACAGTCTATATATATTTTTTTACTTTCAAACTGTGTAATTATATCTTCAGTGTTTCTTTCAAACAGCATAACTTAATTTTTTTTTTCAAATCTGAAAGTCTTTGTCTTTTAACTGGAGAATTTAGGCAATTTAGGTTTGTTGTCATTACTAATGTATTTTAACTTATTAATACTACCTTATTTTGTGTTTTCTATCCATATTACCTTTCTTCTCTCTGCTTTTCTCTTTTTTCTCATATTCATTTGAATTGATTTTAGTATTTCCTGCTACTAGTATTTTTCTGTATTAGTCTGGAAATAATGCACAATTTCTATTCTTTTGGTAATTGACTTATAAATTTTACCATCCATACTTTACTTATCATAATCTGAATTAATTGTTTTGCTCTCCTTTTATACAACTTACAATGGAAAGCTATAAATTTTCACCAATAAATCTTATAATTTTTAATTCAGTGTTCATTAAAAGTTTTGTTTCCTATTTTCATGTATTTGTTTTCTTTTTATATCAAAAGATATATTTTTCTATATTTACAAAGTATTTAAATTTACCTATATATTATCACATTTAAAAAATCAATATTCCTTCTTGTTTCTCAGAGTTTCCATTTGGAATCAATTTCTTTCTTCCTAAAGTATTTTTTGTATAATTTTTCTGTGTTTAATGGCCAACTTTTTGGTTTTGTTGTTTGAAAATATGTTCACCCTAATATATATATTATATAATATATATAAATTTATATTTATTTATAGGAATGTAATTTCATGTTTATAAGATTACAGTTATTTTCAATGTCTTCTGATTTCTTTATTAAGAATTCAGAAGTCACTATTTTTCCCTTTGATGGCAATTTGTCATTTTCATTAGCCTCTTAACATAATTTGTGTTTTTGTTTTTAATATCCCAGGGTTAATGTATTTATAATTATCCTCTTGGGATAAATTGTGCATCCTGAATCTATGGTGTGTAATGCTTCTCTAGAAATATAGCATTCTGAGGTATTATTTCTAAATATTGCTTTCCTCATTTGCTTCTTTTCTGGAAGTCCAATCAGATTAAAAAAAATTTTTTTTAACAGTTTATTTTTGAGACAGAGAGAGACAGAGCATGAGTGGGCGAGGGGCAGAGAAAGAGAGGGAGACACAGAATCCGAAGAAGGCTCCAGGCTCTGAGCTCTCAGCACAGAGCCCAATGTGGGGCTTGAACCCACGAACCCTGGGATCTGACCTGAGCCGAAGTTGGTCGCTAACCGACTGAGCCACCCAGGAATCCCTCAGATTTTTTTTTATAAACTTCACATTTTAGGGGTACCTGGCTAGCTCATTCAGTAGAACATGTGACTACTGATTTCACAGTTGTAAGTTTGAGCCCCACATTGGGTGTGGAGAATACTTAAAAATAAAATCTTGAAGAAAAAAAAAACAGATTAAAAAAAAAAAACCTTCACATTTAGTCTTCTCTGTCTCAATCTTTCTTTCATATTTGTTTCCATTTGTCCTTCTTCTGGATAATGCACAATTGCTTCTAATCTTCCAGTTCAATAACTCCAGTCAGCTGTGTCTAACAAAACACATTTGTTTCTGTATACAATCTTCTCAACTCTCACACTCTGATTCCCCACTCATGAAGCAACCACTTTTGACTTTTCTTAAAACTCTTTCTCCCATGCACTTGTCATGAAAGAACAGAGTGATGTGTGGAGATGCTGAATTACTTATTGTACACCTGAAACTAATATAATACTGGATGTTAACTAACTGGAATTAAAATAGAAACTTAAGGAAAAAACAAACAAAAAAGTAGCAAGAACCAAACAAAAAGGGATCTCAATGAAAAAATGAAACAATTATTTCTCCTAGTTTTTACACATCTATGTATTTCCAAATACAAGACCTGTGTTGTACTCTTTGATTAATCAATTAAAAAATTTTTTTAATGTTTTATTTATTTCTGAGAGAGAGAAAGAGAGAGAGCGTGAGCAGGGGAGGGTCAGAGACAGAGGGAGACACAGACTCTGAAGCAGGCTCCAGGCTCTGAGGTAGCTGTCAGCACAGAGCCGGACGAGTGTCTTGAACCCACCAACCGTGAGATCATGACCTGAGCCCAAGTCGGACGCTTAACTGACTGAGCCACCCAGGCGCCCCTGATTAACCAATTTTAACCACTACTGATTTACGTTCTATTATTTTAGAATATGTTATAACAATTCCATACACCATTCCATACACCACTTCCTCTTCTCTTCTATCTTTTTAATATAGTTAATTTACAATTTTAGTTAAATCAATATTTGCTATTTAATTATGATGTCTTTCATTCACAATTTAAAATGTAATTTGCTTCCTTTCTTATCTTTAGTTTTAACTGAACCTAGTAACTGATAGTTTTTCATTTACTAATTTTTTTGTATTTATTGCTTTTATCCTCCTCTTGATTTCTTCTTTAAAAATTGTTTCCAGTTTATTTATTTATTTTGAGGGACAGAGAGAGTGAGCAGGGGAGGGGCAGAGAGAGCAAGAGAGAAAGAATCCCAAGCAGGCTCTGCACTGTCAGCATAGAGCCTGAGGCCAGTCTGGAACTCACCAACTGTGAGATCATGACCCAAGCTGAAACTAAGTGTCAGAAGCTTAACTGACTGAGCCACCTAAGTGCGCCTCCCTCATGATGTCTAATAATCTTTCTCGATAATTTTTTAAAAATGTTACTGTTTATTTATTTTTGAGAGAGAGAGCACGAGCACAAGCAGGGGAGGGGTAGTGAGAGAGGGAGACAGAGGATTGGAAGCAGGCTCCATGCCGACAGCAGAAAGCACGATGTGGGGCTCAAAATCACAAACCATGAGATCATGACCTGAGCTGAAGTCAGACACTTAACCGACTAAGCCATCCAGGTGCCCCTGGATAATTTTCTACAATGGTAATTCCATAGATAAATTGTGATTATATATATATATAAAATATGTGATATATATGTGATATATATCACATTTTTTATATATATAAATCACATATATATATATTTGAAACATCTCTATGGTTGGTTTCCATTTTACTTCTATCCTGGCTGATTTCTCTCTAGGCTTTCTACGCAGAAGTCATTCTGGAGTTTTTCTTTCTGATTATCTCTTTTTCTATGTGTGTGATTTGCCTTAGGTCACTTATTTTATTTTTTGTTGAAGTATAACATGCAGTGTTATGTTAGTTTCAGATGTACAACATAGTGATTCATCAGTTCTATACATTACTCAGTGCTCATCACAGTAAGCACAGCTACCATCTGTCACCAAATGTTATTATAATCTTATCAATTATTTTCCCTATGCTGTACTTTACATATCTGTGACTGTAAGTTTGTGCTTCTTTATCCTCTTTATCTATTTTGCCCATCCTTGCCACCCCATTTCTCTGGCAAACATGTTTATTCTCTGTATTTAAGAAGCTGATTTTTGTTTGTCTCTTTTTTTCCCTTTTGTTTGGTCATTGATTTTTTGTTTCTTAAATTCCACAAATGAGTGAAATCATATGGTATTTCTTTTTCTCTGTCTGGCTTAGTTCACTTGGTGTTATACCCTCTAGGTCCACCCATGCTGTCACAAATGGCAAGATCTCATTCTTTCTTATGGTTAAGTAATATTCTATTCTATTCTATATATAGAACATATATATATGTTCCACATTTTTTATGCGTTCATCTATTTCTAGACAGTTGCTTCTATAGCTTTGCTTTTGTAAATAATGCTGCAATAAACATAGTGATGCATATTTCTTTTTGAATTAGTGTTTTGTTTCCTTTGCATAAATACCTAGTTGTGGAATTACTGGATCATATGGTACTTCTATTTTTAAGTTTTTGAAGAACCTCCATACTGTTTTCCACAGTATGGTTGTACCAATTTGCATTCTCACCAACAGTACGTGTACCAACAGTGCACAAGGATTCCTTTTTCTCCATATGATCATTTCAACAGGTGCAGAAAAAGGATTTGACAAAGTACAACATCCGTTCGTGAAACAAACTCTCAACAAAGTAGGTTTAAGAGGAATTCACCTCAACATAATAAAGGACATGAAAAACTCACAGTTGACATCATAGTTAATGGAAAAAAACTGAGAGCTTTTCCTCTAAGACCAGGAATCAGTCAAGGATGTCCAGTCTCACCACTTTTATTGAACACAGACTGGCAGTCCTACCCGCAGCAATGACAACAAAAAGAAATAAATAGGCATCTAAATTGTTAAGGAAGAAGTAAAACTTTCACTATTTGCAGATGACATGGTACTATATATAGTAAAAGGTGAAAGATTTATACGATCTGAAGAGAAGCCAAAGTATTGACATGGTACTATATATAGAAACCTTAATTACTCCATCAAAAAACTACTAGAATTGATCAATGAATTCAGCAAAGTCACAGGATACAGAATTAATATACAAGTATCTGTTCCATTTCTATACATTAATAATGAAGTATCAGAAAGAGAAATTAAGAAAACAATCCCAATTACAATTGCATACCTAGGACTAACCTAGGAATAAACTTAACGAAGGAGGTGAAAGACCTGTACTCCAAAAACTATAAAACACTGATGAAAGAAATTGATGACAACACAAACAAATGGAAAGATATTCTATGCTCATGAATTGGAAGAAGCAGTATTGTTAAAATGTCTGTACTATCCAAAGTAATCTATAGATTTAATACAATCTGTATCAAAATACCAACATCATTTTCCACAGAATTAGAACAAATAATCCTAAAATTTCTATGGAACCACAAAAGACCCTGAAGAGTTAAAGCAATCCTAAGAAAGAAGAACAAAGCTGGAGGTATCAGAATTTCAGATTTCAAGTCATATTACAAAACTGTAGCAATCAAAATAGTATGGTACTGGCACAAAAATAGATACATAGATCAGTAGAACTGAATAGAAATCCCAGAAAGAAACCTATGTTTATATGGTCAATTAATCTATGACAAAGGAGACAAGAGTATACCATGGGTAAAAGATAGTCTCTTCAACAAATGGTGCTGGGGAAACTGGACAGCTACATAGAAAAGAATGAAATGAAATCACTTTCTCACACCATACACAAATAAATTAAACCATGGATTAAAGACCTAAATGTGAGACCTGTAACCATAAAATTCCTAGAACAAAACAGGCAGTAATTTCTTTGACATCAGCTGTAGAAACATTTCTCTAGATGTGTCTCCTCAGGCAAGGGAAACAAAAGCCAAAATAAACTATTGCAATTCACTCAAAATAAAAATATATAAAGAACTAAAATTCAACACCAAAAAAACCCTAAATAATTTGACTAAAAAATGGGCAAAGAACCTGAATAGGCATTTTTCCAAAGAAGATATACAAATGGACAGCAGACACTTGAAAAGATAGTCAAGATTACTAATCATCAGGGAAAGCAAGTCAAAACCACAATGATATATCACCTTACACCTATCAGAAAGTTAAAATAAAAAACACAAGAAACAAGTGTGGACTAGAATTTTTCAGATTATCTTTGGGAAATTTTGTTTGCCTTTCTCTTAAACTGGCCTCCAATTTTATTTGACATCTCTCTCTTGTACTCTCTTGCTCTTCCTCATTTTGTATGTATTTCCTGGTTTTAGAGGAACAACTTTCCCTTGCTCCATTAGGTTAAAAAGATGATATAATGAAAATGGCATTTTGATAACTGACCTCAGTATGAATGTCTCTTCAGTCTCTCTGATTTAATCGGACTGGTTTTCTACTATACTTTGAACACTTGGTATCTTGGCATCCCCCTGGAATTCAATCTTATTGAATCTTTTGCTTCTCTCCTGTGTTGAATCTCTTTTTTTCTACATCCCATTTCTTTCTCATTCTTGATTTATTTCCTTTTTTGTTGGAGGACATCCCTCTGTTAATTTCTGAGCAAATTTGTGTAGGAAAGAAAGCAGTTTTGAAAGTGTAGTCATCTACAAAAGTCTTCATATTTTCCTTATTTTTGACTTATGTTGGAAGTATTGAATTTGATGGGATTGTCTCGATTGTATTAATTTCAGTGCTGTTCCAGGGTACTCTCAGACTATCTGATTTCTTATTAAGTGTAAACTAACTCTCCCAGCCCGTCCAAGTTCTGTGAAATATCACAATGATACACCTTCAAGAAGGTTTATTTTCCTTTTTTCAACCAGGTATTTTGTGAAATTCTGGAAATACTAGAAATTTATATCTTTCAGTTTTAAAACTTTTTCTTACATTATTTTATTAATGGATTCTATACTTCCATTTTCCTTCTCTCTCTGTCTCTCTGTCTCTCATCTCTTTTAGCCTCTGTTATTCATGTGTTAACTATCTTGCCTGATTCTGTTTTTCCTTGCTTTCCATTTCTTTATCATTTTGCTCCCTTTCTTGGAGATTTTCTCAACTTCCTTTTCAACCTTTCTATTGAATTCTTCATGTCTTGATATCTATATTTATTTGGAAGTTTTCTTTATTAGTTTTTGAAGGTTCCTTTTTAAAACTACCATTATTTTCTTATTTCTTCCCTTTCTGAGGATATCAATAATGAATTTTTAATTTTTTTTCTATAATGTCAATTTCTTCAAAGTTATTTTGTCTGTTTGGAACCATTTTAAAGACTTTACTCAAATTTCTGATGTTTTTGATTACACCCTTGTAATTAAGTGTGGGAAACTAAAAGGTTAACATAAAACTGAAAATATAGGTGGAAATTATTGACATTAGCTACTCTAGAATGATCTGAATGGGATTTTGCTGGGGAACCCCAGTACTTTAAGTTTTCATAAGACTGTCAGTTTCTAAGATAGTTTTCTGATAAAATCCCAGTGCTCTGGCAGCTGAGTAGGGAAACCAGGTTTTGTGTCTCCACCTTCAACATTTAATATGTATCTGGTCAATATTAGTCAGTCAATCCTCCTATACTCCAGAAAATAATTCTCCAGGCTTCAGTCAGGATTGAGGAGGGGCATCATCAGATTATAAGAGGAAAGCATATCTAGGAAACTCTAATGCCCTAAGTTATCACACATCTTTTACCAAATCCTTCTTATTTTAATTTCCCCTGTCCACTACAGATTCTAGACAAAGCTGGTGTTACAATTTCTGAACCTTTTCATGATTCTTCTATGTAAACTCAAGTTCTTTGATTTCACTACAGTTGACTTTGGACTAAGTATTCTGGGTCTGTTTTCCAGGGACAAATGTTTGTTACTGTTGTCATCTCTCTTGTTTTATGAATTTTTGTGCTTGAAATATGCAGTTATAGTGACAATTTTTAAAAAATATTTATTTATTTATTTATTTATTTATTTATTTATTTATTTATTTATTTTGAGAGAGAGAAAGAGCAAGCAGGGGAGGGGCAGAGAGAGAGGGAGACAGGGAATCTCAATGCCACACAGAGCCTGATGCAGAGCTCGAACTCATGACCATGAGACCATGACCTGAGCCAAAATCAAGAGTTGAACACAACCAACTGAACCACCCAGCACCCCTATAATATAGCGACAATTTTTGAGAGGGTGAAATTGGTTGTGCTTTTTAAATCTATTTGTCTAACTCAGAAGCTGTTTTTTCCTTGACTTTAGAGACTGATAGATGAAAACTTGTCCCACCACTTTGTGAGAATATTTACTATGACAACTAAATGTATAAAATTAGAAAATATATGGTGAACTTTATGTATTTCTTAATTTATTTTAAGCATTATTTTGATGGATGCAGAATATTTTCATGACAAGCAAATTACCTTTGACAATAAAATGGGTTAAATTTATTGATGACTACTTATTATTCCAGTGCATTTGGCTGCTACCAATTATTTAGAATTTAGTCACAATAATGGTGGTATGTATAGTGTATATAACCTTTTAAGCATTTTCCAAACTTCTCTCCTAATTGATTATTACCCTCATTAAAAATAATTGTCTTCCACACTTTTATAAAGTCAGTAGAGGCCACAATAAGACTGTCATTACTGTGGGCATTCCTCCATAGGTCTGATGAGAGCACTAGCTTTATTTTATTGGAAAGCCAACAAGACTAAAGGGCATCATACTCTGATTACTTGTGTTTTATAGTTTAATAATAGACAGATGGCTAATCTAGAGAATACACTTACATAACAGTTTTAAAGCCAGTAAAATGTCATAAAACCTTAAAAGAACCAATTTTTGTTTTATTTTATGGAATTATTATTAAAATAATCCATCTGATAATCATCTTTGCACTTAGGCAGAATAAAAACTTACTGGCACTGTGTGTGACATGGTCAGTTCTAAGCTCTCAATTTTTCCAGTGGTTGTGCCAAAACTATTTTAAAATGGTACCTGAGCCTAGTGTTGCTTAATATGTTCCTTGAACTTTACTTGGTAAAAGATAACTTTTTGTTTTCAAGACTATCCTGTGATTTCTGTTTTTAGTTCAGTGCAATATAAATGTTTTAAATTTGCTTATTTTGACAAGAAAACAATGTTAAAACCTGAGGGCTTTTATCATTTGTTAAAATGAAACAAACAAACAAAAAGGAATAAAACAAAATGCAGAGACTGACATCACATTTAAAATTTTTTTGAGGTCAATCTGTTTTAGAAAATTTTGAACTATTTAATTTTTGCAGAGACAACATTTAAAACTTTTTTTCAAATTAGAATAGATGGATATTGTAACTGCAAATATGATGCAATTCAGTTTTGTAACTTTTTGCATTTTTCTTCATTAGACCCAATTTTTGTTTGAATAAACTTCCAAAAGAATTCTCCAACTTAAAGTGGGTCCTGAAAATGTATTACATGTTACCTAAGTTTCTCATTATTTTAAAACAGGATCAGTTTGATTTTATTGTTTTTATTTTTTAAATTATTTTTTAAGTGTGTATTTATTTTGAGAGAGAGAGAGAGAGAGAGGAGAGAGAGAGACAGGGCATGAGTCGGAAGGGGCAGAGACACAGGGAAACACAGGATCTGAAGCAGGCTCCAGATTCTGAACTGTCAGCATAGAGCCCGACACAGAGCTCAAACTCATGAACCATGAGATCATGACCTGAGCCAAAGTTGGACACCTAACCAACTGAGCCACCCAGGTGCCCTGAGATAAGTTTGATTTTAAATGGTGGGTTAAAAGAATTGATTTAGTAAGCTTGTTTTTCCTCAAAGAATCTTCTAAAAGAGCAAGTTGTTGGTATTTCCCCCAAGAATTGTAGCTATGCATGAGGTGAAATCAATGTTAATAATGAAAATATGTTTATTTGAAAACAACTAATACGAGTGATAGCCTCAGTGAGACTTCTGCTTTCATTGACATACAAGAGTCAGAGGTATGGGATGGTAAGAGTAATAAATAATGTTATAAACACTATGTGTCAGACACAATTTTATGAGCTTTATGTACATTAACTCATCTTTACAACAGCACTGTAAGGTATATAAAAATTATAATTCCCATATCATAGATGAAAACACAGGGGCAAGTCATGTGGCTAATATGTGGAAGTCCACAAGCTTAACCAGTACTCTAAGTTGCTGCTACTAAAAGAAAATTCTCCAGGAAAACATATGAGATTGTTCCCAAACAAAGTAAGAAAAAGAAGGGGGTGGGGGGGTGGGAAGGACATAGTCAAGCCAAAAGACTCAAAATCACTGTGACTCTAGTTCACCAAGTAAGTCACTAATCAGTATTATTGTGAGATTTTAACCTTATTTTGCTTATATAGAGAAAGTATAACTAAAATAAAGATGCTTAATGTAAATTTATCACATTAAAATCAAGAAAAAATGCAATCCTTAGTGCGCAGGTTCTCAATGCTTTTGCATTATCATTGGAATACAATTTTTTATTATATAAGTATTTAGAACAGGGCCATATAATCATGTGTATGTAGTTAAATATAGCTTAATTAAATAAATTTTGTGTGTAAGATTGTATAACACAAATATAACCTTGCTCTGACCTTAGGACCCACGGTGACACATCCAAAATATTTACAGATTCAACGCCAAGAGCCTGGAAGAAAGATGTAGACCTTCAGAGTTGTTGTCAAGAAGCAATTAAGAGAGTTTAGCCCCCACACAACACACTTAATGTTCTGCAGTCCCCGTATCACATGGCAGCTACTGTTTCTACGGTTTTCTTCCTGTCCCTCCTACCTATGTCAGAAGAGACAGGTATGTCCTTACTTACATAGGGCCATTTACCTCCGTTTCTAGGCTGCCTTAGAATCTTGGCACATTTCTCCACTACTAGTACATCAAAGGCCCTATCTTATCTGCTCACTAGGAAAGGACCTTCCTTCAAACAAAACAGTAGGGAAAAAGACTGATAAAGGTCAAATCATAGCAATGCCAAACTCCAGGCAACTGCTTATTCAATATAGTTCCATAAAAATTGCCAGCAACCTCCCTTTTTGATAAATGATAAATGTATTGGAGCAAAAACCTATTGATAATTTATTTTCTCATGGCAGCATACAGCCAAAATAACAAAGTCACTGATTTCACAGATCTTCATTGTGAAACAGAAGAGGGAAGGGGAAAGAGGAAAATAATGATCAAAAAGATATAAACAACAGCAATAGTTACATTTTTCTTAGCAGACCATGTGGAACTGGAAAGGAACGCTAGAAATAAAAATTTAAGGCATAAAACAGGGAGGGGGGCAAGATGGCGGAGAAGTAAGGAGCTCCGTACTTGCACTCACGCCCATACATCACACAGAAAAGATCTGAAGCCATTGGAAACCTTACAAAACCTGAGAGACTGGGAGAAAAAGGATGCAGAATCCCTTGAGAGAGCCTTCTAACCCGACTCGGGCTCAGAGCTCCCGGCAGGCAAGCTCCCGCGCAAGCGCGCCAGCCCCACCCAGAGAAGGAAGCAGCGATTCTGACTCCACCCCCAGAGCTCGGCAGGGGGCCTGGAATTGCCCGAGGGGGTTGCCTGGGAAGCTGTGTCTAAGGCAACTTCAGCAGGGCGCGCGTACAGGGATTTGGAGATTGGAACTGGCCTGGGTTGAAGAGTGCAACCAACTTCGGCTGTGCCCCCGGTACGGGGAGTTTACACGCCCAAAAGAGCGAGGTGCAGCACGGGGTTCAAGAAGGGACTGGAGCACCCTCACTCTCCTCCCCACAACCGCCAAGGCAGAGCTCCCGCCTGAGGCATTGAATCACTCCACGCCCATCCCTGCCCGAGAGTTGCCCTCCTCCCTTTTTTTCCTTTTTTTTTCTTTTTTTTTCCTTTTTTTCCTTTTTCTTTCTTTTTTTCCTCTTTCTTTTTTTCTTCTTCTTTCTCTTTTCTCTCTTTTTTCCCCAGAACACTGACCTGACTAACTATGGTCGCCAGCTTGCTTAAACAATCACAACGAGTCCATTCCATAAATGTAAATTCTACACCTACCGACATCTTCAGCTCTTTGTCTCAGGAGTAATTAGACTACATAGTTTCTCTGGATAATTCCACCATCCTTCTCTCACCTATCCAACCATATTCTACTCTTTACCTCTTTGAAAAAAGCATCTTAACCCTTCTGCCTGTTCATTCTATTTCCAATTGTGCCTCATCCCGCCCTGCCTTCTCTCTCTTTCTCTATGCTCTTCAACCAGCACTGCATACAAACGGCTATTTAACTGTAGCTGGGAAATCCAGGTATATGCTTTAAACCGTTCTTTGTCCATCAGTTATCTTCTTCTTTCCTTTTCTTTTCCCCTTTTTTGACCCTTTTATGTACTTTATACTCCCTATTATTCGCCCTCCCTCCTCCATCTTATCTCTTAACTTTTTCGTTTTCCCTCTCGCTTTGCATGTTAGTTGAATTAGCCTGTGCGTTTGTGTGCTCCTGCTCCCTGTGTGTTTGTCTGTCTGTTTTCTTTTCCAGGGCTACCTCAAGAAACAAGCTAGAGTACACAAGGTGGAGAGTCCCAAATATCACTACGAAAAGGAAAATAAAATAACTAAGGTCCCAACAAGAGAGACCGAAGGATACCATTCAAAAAACACTCTCTGAAAGGATAGGCCCTGGAAAGTCAAAGAGTCTTCTTGGATATAGCAGTGCTCATAGAAACAGAGAGCATAACAGGTCTTTAAAACCAACAAGAGCCGGAAAGCTAACTAAAATGACGAAACAAAAGACCTCTCCTCCAAAGAAACTCCAAGATGAAATGACAGCTAATGAACTGCTCAAAACAGATATCAGCAGCATAACTGAACAACATTTTAGAATAATAATAGTAAAATTAATAGCTGGGCTTGAAAAAAACATAGGGGACATCCAAGAAACTATGGCTACAGACAGAATGGAAAATAAAAATAGGCACGAAGAATTAAAAAAATGCGATCAATGAGATCCATAATAAATTAGAGGCCTCCAATGCACGGATTGAAGAGGCAGAAAGGAGAATAAGTGATTTAGAAGACACCATTATAGAAAAACAAGAAGCTGACAAAAAAGAGACAAACTGATCCAGGAACAGGAAAGAAGAATTCGAGAGCTCAGCGATACAGTCAAACGCAACAATATCCGTATCATAGGAATCCCAGAAGAGGAAGAGAGAGGGAAAGGTGCTGAAGGAGTCCTGGAACAAATTATAGCAGAGAACTTCCCGACCTGGGGAAGGAAGTAAATGTGGAAATACAAGAGGCTCAGAGGACTCCCCTCAGACGTAACTTGAATCGATCTTCTGCACGACATATCATAGTAAAAATGGCAAAATACAAGGACAAAGAGAGAATTTTGAAAGCAGCTAGGGAGAAAAGGGCCCTCACATACAAAGGGAAACCTATCAGAGTGGTGACAGACCTATCTACTGAAACGTGGCAGGCCAGAAAGGAATGGCAGGAGATCTTCAGTGTGATGAACAGTTAAAATATGCAGCCAAGAATCCTCTATCCAGCAAGCCTGTCATTCAAAATAGAAGGAGAGATAAAAACCTTTCCAAAGAAACAGAAATTGAAAGAATTTGTCACCACTAAGCCAGCCGTACAAGAAAACCTGAGGGGGACCCTCTGAAGGAAAGGTTGCAAGGAACAAAGATTCCAGAGACACCACCACAAACATGAACCCTACAAAAGATACAAAGACTCTAAACCCACATATTTCAATAATAACACTGAATGTAAATGGACTGAATGCTCCAATCAAAAGACATAGGGCAGCAGAATGGATTAAAAAACAAAATCCATCTATATGCTGTCTACAAGAAACTCATTTTAGACTGGAAGATACCTTCAGATTAAAAGTAAGGGGATGAGAAAATATATCATGCTACAGGAAATCAACAGAAAGTCGGAGTAGCTATACTTATATCAAACAAACTGGACTTTAAATTAAAGACAATCACAAGAGATGAAGACGGGCACTACATAATAATTACAGGGTCCATCCATCAGGAAGAACTAACAATCATAAATGTCTATGCACCGAATATGGGAGCACCTAAATATCTAAAACAATTAACCACAAACAGAAACAAGCTGCTAGATAAGAATGTGCTAATAGCAGGGGACTTTAATACTCTGCTTACACCAATGGATAGGTAACCAGACAGAAAATCACTAAAGAAATAATGGACTTGAAAGACACATTGGACCAGATGGACCTGACGGATAGATTTAGAACTTTACATCCTGAGGCCAGGGAATTTACTTTCTTCTCAAGTGCACATGGCACATACTCCAAGATAGATCACATACTGGGACATAAAGCATCCCTCAATAAATATAAAAGAATACAGATCATACCATGCACACTGTCAGATCACAATGCTTTGAAACTTGAAATCAATTACAGGAAGAAGTCTGGGAAACCTCCAAAAACACGGAGGTTAAAGAACACCCCTCTAAAGAATGAATGGGCCAATCAGGCAATTAGAGATGAAATTTAAAAATATATGGAAACAAATGAAAATGAAAACACAACAATTCAAAATCTATGGGATGCGGCAAAGGCAGTGCTAAAAGGAAAGTACATTGCTCTCCAGGCCCATTTCAAGAGATTAGAAAAAGCGCAAGTCCAAAATCTAACAGCTCACCTAAAGGAACTAGAGGCAGAGCATCAAGAACGCCCTAAACCCAGTAGAAGAAGAGATATAGTAAAAATTAGAGCAGAAATAAACAACATAGAGACCAAAGAAACAATTGAACAGATCAATGAAACCAAGAGTTGGTTTTATGAAAAAGTAAACAAAATTGACAAACCTCTAGCCAGACTTATCCAGAAGAAAAGAGAGAGCACCCAAATAGACAAAATTATGAATGAAAATGGACTTCTTACAACCAACCCCTCAGAAACACAAGCAATTATCAGGGAATACTATGAAAAATTATATGCCAACAAATTGGACAACTTAGAAGAAATGGACAAATTCCTAAACACACACTCACTGCCAAAATTCACATGGGAAGAAATAAAAAACCTGAACGGACCCATAACGAGTGAAGAAATTGAATCAGTGATCAAAAATCTTCCAAAAAATAAGAGCCCTGGACCTGATGGCTTTCCTGGGGAATTCTACCAGACATTTAAAACAGAATTAATCCCAATTCTTCTCAAGCTATTCCAAAAAATAGAATCGAAGGAAAACTCCCGGACTCATTTTATGAAACCAGCATCACTCTGATTCCCAAGCCAGACAGAGATCCAGCAAAAAAAAGAGAACTACAGGCCATTATCCTTGATGAATACGGATGCAAAATTTCTCAACAAGATCCTTGCAAATCGAATCCAGCAGCATATAAAAAGAATCATCCACCGAGATCAAGTGGGATTCATTCCTGGGTTACAGGGCTGGTTCAACATTCGCAAATCAATCAATGTGATACATCATATCAATAAAAGAAAAGATAAAAACCATATGATCCTGTCAATAGATGCAGAAAAAGCATTTGACAAAATACAGCATCCCTTCTTAATAAAGACTCTAGAGAAAGTTGGGATAGAAGAAACCTACTTAAACATCATCAAAGCCATCTATGAGAAGCCTTCAGCTAACATCACCCTCAACGGGGAAAAACTGAGAGCTTTCCCCGTGAGATCAGGAACACGACAGGGATGCCCACTCTCACCACTGTGTTTAACATAGTGCTGGAAGTCCTAGCATCAGCCATCAGACACTAAAAGGAAATCAAAGGCATCAGAATTGGCAAAGTGGAAGTCAAACTTTCACTCTTCACAGATGGCATGATACTCTACATCGAAAACCCGACAGACTCCACCAGAAGCCTACTAGAACTGATTCAAGAATTCAGCCAAGTTGCAGGGTACAAAATTAACGTACAGAAATCAGTTGCATTTTTATACACCAACAATGAAGCAACAGAAAGAGAAATCAAGAAACTGATCCCATTCACAATTGCACAAAAAACCATAAAATACCTCGGAATAAACCTAACCAAGGATACAAGAGATCTGTATGATGAAAACTATAGAAAACTTATGAAGGAAATTGAAGAAGACACAAAGAAATGGAAAAACATTCCATGCTCATGGATAGGAAGAATAAATATAGTTAAGATGTCATTACTACCTAAGGTACTCTACACATTCAATGCAATTCCAATCAAAATTGCACCAGCATACTTCTCAAAACTAGAACAAACTATCCAAAAATTTGTATGGAACCACAAAAGACCCCGAATAGCCAAAGTAATCCTGAAAAATAAAACCAAAACGGGAGGGATCACCATCCCAGACTTTAGCCTCTACTACAAAGCTGTCATCATCAAGACAGTATGGTATTGGCACAAAAACAGACACATAGACCAATGGAACAGAATTGAGAACTCAGAAGTGGACCCAAAAGTATACAGCCAACTAATCTTTGACAAAGCAGGAAAGAATATCCAATGGAAAAAAGACAGCCTTTTTAACAGATGGTGTTGGGAGAACTGGACAGCAACATGCAGAAGAATGAAACTAGATCATTTTCTCACACCATGCACAAAAATAAACTCAAAATGGATAAAGGACCTGAACGTGAGACAGGAAACTATCAACACCCTAGAGGAGAAAGCAGGAAACAGCCTCCTTGACCTCCACCGCAGCAACTTCTTACTTGACACATCCCCAAAAGCAAGGGAATCAAGAGCAAAAATAAACTGTTGGGACCTCATCAAGATTAAAAGCTTCTGCACAGCCAAGGAAACAACCCAGAAAATTAATAGGCAACCAACGGAATGGGAAAAGATAGTTGCAAATGACATATCAGATAAAGGGTTGATATCCAGAATCTACAAGGAACTCACCAAACTACACGCCCGAAAAACAAACAACCCAGTGAAGAAATGGGCAGAAGATATGAACTGACACTTCTCCAAAGAGGACATCCAGATGGCCAACAGACACATGAAACGATGCTCAGCATCCCTCCTCATCAAGGAAATAGAAATCAAAACCACACTGAGATACCACCTCACGCCAGTCAGAGTGGCTAAAATGAGCAAATCAGAGAACACGAGATGCTGGTGAGGATGTGGAGAAACGGGCACCCTCCTACACTGTTGGTGGGAATGTAACTGGTACAGCCCTTCTGGAAAACTGTGTGGAGGTTCCTCAGGAAACTAACAATAGAACTTCCCTATGACCCAGCAATAGCAATGCTAGGAATTTACCCAAGGGATACAGAAATGCTGAGGCATAGGAGCACATGTACCCCAATGTTCATAGCAGCAGTCTCCACAATAGCTAAAACATGGAAAGAGCCTAAGTGTCCATCAACAGATGAATGGATCAAGAAGATGTGGTTTATCTATACCATGGAATACTACATGGCAATGAGAAACAATGAAATCTGGCCATGTGTAACAACATGGATGGACCTTGAGGGTGTTATGCTGAGCGAAATAAGTCAGGCAGAGAAGGACAAATATCATATGTTTGCACGTATAGGAGGATTAGGAGGAACTTAACAGAGGACCAAGGGGGAGAAGAAGGGAGGAAATGGTGGGGGAAAGGGAGAGAGGCAAACCATGAGAGACTCTTGAATGCTGACAAAAACTGAGGACTGATGGATGTGGGGGAGAGGGGGGATGGGCATGGAGGAGAACACTTGTGGGGATGAGCACTGAGTGTTATGTGGAAACTAATTTGACAACAAACTATTCGTAAAAAAATAAATAAATAAAATAAAATAAAATAAAAAGAAATAAAAATTTAAAAGAAGAAGAAGAAACAAATATACCAGTTAAGGTTAGTAGTTTTTCCTTCAACTATTTATTGTACTGATATTGTGATGGTAGAAGGAGGATAGAAGTGAAAAGAATTTGAGAGTCACGCTAATTTTGAAATGCTTATTAAACATCCAAGTAGAGATGTCAAGCAAAGTATTGGATAAATGTAATTCAAACTCAGAGGGAAAGCTTAGACTGGTGATATAAATTTAGGGAAGATCATCAGGAGATAATGGTGTTTAAAGTCATGAAATTGCCTGGTATTCCCTTTTAAGAGGATAGAGAAAAAGAAGGAAATATTATGTCAGGGTAAGAGGAGAAGGCAATAAAGGAGACCGAAAGAGCAGCCAATGGAGGAAGAAGAAATGCACCAGTGTATGGTGCTGAGAAAGCAGGGAAAGTCAGATCATGTAGAGAAGAGTTTCACTGGCTTTGGCATTGTGAAGGTTGTTGGTAATCTTAGCAAAAACAATTTCAGTCGAATGTGGAAAAGGAATCTAGATTGAAGTGGATGGAAAAATTAAGGGGAAGTAAGCATGAGTAGACAGAACCTTCATAGGCTAATTCCATTGTACTTCCTATAATTAGTCTCATCAGACAAAGCCCAACTTTACTTACTGCCCTCCTTAACTCTGTGGAACCATTATCCACATGATGCTGTCATTTAATTCTATCTTTGTTTACCTCTTATTTATCCTTCTACTTCATCTTTCTTTTCAAAATTTTTTCACTGTATCTCAGGAAATTCATTTTCCCTGGTTAAAAGACTTTCCTAATATCCTCAACCATATTTTCAGATGTTATCTCTACATCCTTATTTTATTTTTGCCTTGACTGGGGCATTGTCTGTCTCTCCTCACATGCCCTAGGAGCCTAGGACCCATAATTCTTGCTCACTATTGCCATTTCCATGCAATACCCTTGCTCTCAAAAAGCTAGATGGAGTTTTGGTTATCCATAAAGTAGCAAAGCTGTGAGAGAGTCTTACAAATGGTCTTTTCTGCTGTTGATGACATCCAGCATATATATCCAAAATATAGCTCAAAGAAATTGTTTCAGTTATATCAGAAAGGTAAGGATTTTGATTATGAACTTTTCAGCTTCTTTAACTCCCTCTGGATATTTTCTATGAAAAATAAGAAGCTAACATTTTTCTAAATATAAAATACCAAAAATAGTCATGTATGGAAGAATATTGTGAAATAATATGATGAGAAAGTTTGGGAGTGAAACAGTGCACAAGAAAGTAGAGACTCTCTTGTAGCTTTTCGATTATGGAAATATTCTATATGCTAATTTTAATTTCTAGATTGCAAAATGTTTTGACAAAGCAAGTTTTTCTCTGAATTTATTATCCAATTTGTCTTCATGATGTATTCATATCTTTCTAAATCAACTTTTAACTCTAAGAAACATTTGAACCTAGGAAGATTATCTCTTTGGTGCAAGAATTTTCCTATTAAATGAATCATTATTCAGTTTTTATTAACTGAATTTGATTAAAAAGATAAAGTGCCCAAAAAGTTGTATAATCTATAATTTTAGATAATCTTTTAATAATCAAACACTTTTCTTTTATATACTCGTAATTAAGCCCATGGTTCAGTAAATGACATTAATTTTCTTATATGTCATTCACTTGTCATCAAATCTTTTAAGTAGTTTCTTAGTAAAGATAACTGATATGCTGGGGCATGACTAACTTTACAGTTTAACATAATAACTTGGAAATGAATTTACCTTCAGAATTATTTTCCACTTATGAATAGGCCCCAATGTAGATAATAAAACCTTGGATACCAGAGAGATTAATTAGTGAGATTGTCTCTGGGGGCACTCACTGTCAGTTTTCAGCCCTGTCTAGGAAAAAGCCTTCTAAGAGAAAGCCTGTCTCTGCTTCGTGAATGTAATATGGTTTTTCTTTTGGAAAGTGGTCACATATACCAAGAGCCTAGTTTAATGTATTTGGTTGTCTATATGACTTTTTCTTCAGAATATAAGAGAGTTCAAAGTAGAGACTCAATTCTTTGGCTGAATCTTTTCAGACTAGTGGTGCTATCATTAAAATAATAACAATAAATATGAAATCTATGGTTTGGTAGGCTTAAAGTTCCTTGATTGAAGGTAAAAAATGATTGTGAATATAGATTATTTTCCAAGTTTTATAATATACAATTTAAAAAAGACTTCCAATTGCCTATCCCCAGAAAATAGCATTGACTTATTAAAACCATTTGTTGGTATTAGATACACACACTTTGTAGTTTTTTTTTCATATAATTTTTTCACATAAAAATTTCTTCACATAAATATTTACACAATATCTGCTTCCTGTTCCAAACAAATCACACCACTTTTCTTACACTGAGTACGAAGTATCTTCCTTTTATGAATTAAACAACAACCAATACAGTACAGATTTGGAGACCTATAAAGTGATCTCAGAGCAAATTTTCTTCTTTGAGTGTAAGAATTTCCGGGTCAGATCTATCTAAATATTATGCATTACTTTATGAGTTTAGGCAAGTCATTAAACTTCTCGAAGGGCTTCATTTAACTCATCTATGAAATTGAAAACTTCTTGGACTAAATTATAAATGCTTGAAGGGCTGAAAATTCGTTATTGTTTGATTGTCATGAGTCAGTCTAAGATTAAAAATTGAAAGTTTAGCAATGGACATTTAATAATCATGAATCAATTATTAAGTACTAAATTTATGCATGACATTTAATTTTTTCCAGAGAATTTAAGGAATAAAGTCGCTGCCTTGAATTAGCTTATATTTAAAAGGGAAAAATCAAATAGACAACCAGGTGCTTTAAAGAAAGACATTCTATATCTCTTATTTCTTCATCCAATCTATTTACTTACGTCTCTTAGCTAGATCTTGCACAGTGAACAGATGATTGAGAGATGAATAAAACAGCTTCTGATGTCAAGGGGTTTACACTCTAGTTAATATGTTTAAAAATCACAGTAAAAGCCTGACCATAGAAAACTAAATATTAAATTTATAAATTTACAACTTGGGCTTCAGAACTTACCATTCAGAACTAACATCATTCCCTTTATTAAGCAAGTCAGTTGCTTTCACTGTAAGTGTTTAGCTCTTGAATTTTCATACTATGAATTTCATACTATGTTTCTCCTTGATTGTAAGCTTGATGAAAACAGGGACATCGTTCTATCTCTTTCTTTTTTGTTTCTACAGATAATTTTATTTAAAAATTTTTTTCATGGCTTTTTCAAGTTTTTATTTAAATTGCAGTTAGTTAACATATAGTGTAATATTCATTTCAGGTGTAGATTTAGTAATTCAACAGTTACAACAGTCAGTGCTCACCCCAAGTGCCCTCCCTAATACGCATCACCCATTGAATCCATCATCCACCCACCTCCCTTCCAGCAACCCTCAGTTTGTTCTCTATAATTAGGAATCTGTTTTGAGGCACCTGGGTGGTTCAGTCAGTTAAGTGTCCATCTTTGACCCAGGTCATGATCTCATGGTTTGTGAGTTTGAGCCTCATGTAGACAGCTGTGTGGACAGCTCAGAGCCTGAGACCTGTTTCAGATTATGTGCTCCTGTCTCTCTACCCCTCCCCCCCTCTCAAAAATAAATAAACATTAAAAATTTTTAAAAAAAGAATCTGTTTTGTGGTTTGCGTCTCTTCTTCCCACCCCACCACCATGTTCCTTTGTTTTGTTTCTTAAATTCCACATATGAGGCACATCATATGGTATTTATTTCTTATTTAAAGTTATGTAGGGCGGCTCCATAGCTCAGGGGTTAGAGCACTGATCTTGTAAAGTTGTAATGCTAGCACATAGCACAATGGCTGGCATGGAAAAGATGTTCAGTGTGTTTACTGAAGTGAATTTAAGGGTGTAAACATGAGCTGAAATTCCTTATCATGGTAACATTTTTACTTGTTTACTTTGAAGTACAGCACACATGCAGAGAAGTGCACCAAATACTAATGGGTAGCTCAGTAAGTTAGGGCAAAGTGAACACCAATGTAACCACCACTAAGGTCAATGAAAAGATCATTGTCCCTTCTCAGTTCTTACTCCCTCCTTACTTCCAAAAAGCCACTATTCTGAATTCTTACAATATCCACTATTGCCCCAAAAGGATGCCAAAAGCACTGCTCAGCTTCTCCTAACCTTGAATGGAATAAGGATATACTACAATGAGAAGTGCTGGGCTTGCCTCTCTGTGTTTCTTCCCCTGAATCTTGGTGCTTATCATTTGGAAATTTATAATAATACTTTAAATCAAGACAGAGGTCATATTGAAAATAATGGCTGCTTTTTACAATAGAACTACAAATAGACATATTAATTTATGGCCTTTCAAATTTATGGCATTTCATTTATTCCTGTTTACTACTATTGATTCTTCAGTTTTGATCCTTAGAGCTAAATATATAAATATTATCATACACTTGGAATGTATGTACTCAGATGCACATGAAATAGATGGAGGAGAATAAGTTTGAATGTGGTAGTCTGCTTTTGAGGTGTATTTTGTATGGAATTAACTTTTCTTCAGGCCATGAGGACAAAATAGGACATGTAGATTTAGTTAAGTTTCTAATTTTGAGACTATTTTCTCCTTTCATATTTATTCTAGGAAATCCTAGGAAAAAATACTATAATCTAGTCACATATTCAGTTATCTCAATATTATATATTACCCTCTTCTAACAAGTTAACTTAACAAAAAGTTTTTTGAGTATTAGTTCTCTGATAGAATATTTAAAATATGATTCAATTTGGGAAGATGTATCACATATGCATTTTCAGGACTAAAAACCTAGGAAAAGCATACTCATATTTTATAATTGGACAATAATTTTGATTATTATGTCCCTTACATACCTGTGAACTTAACTGATACGTATGGGAAGAGAACTTGGAATATACAGAGTGACATAAAACATATGCTAAATCCTCCCAGGATCACACAGTTCTGAATGAGATTTTGTTACCTACATCAAGGGCAATCTAAATTTTTTTCATTTAAAAAAATTAGCTGTATTCTAAGAATAAGCTGTCTGTGTTGAAATATAAAAATACCTCTTTCTTTGTAGCCTATCTTCAAGTAATTTGAGGCACTTATCATTTCGGCTTAAATTAATAGCAATATAATATCTCAGACGTTTCAAAGTGGCCAGTGATCCAAAATAACCATTCTTTGAGGAAAAAAAAATAAGAGAATTACATGAGCTGGGGAGTTTAAGAAAGCTCAGTAGTCAGTGTCTCATTCAACACCTGGAAAGAGGAATGTGGATGTGTGTATATGTGTGTGTCCATACTTTATTTATTTTTTTAATTAATAAACTTTATCTTGTAGAGAAGTTTTATGTTCACTGCAAAATTAACAGAAAGATACAGAAATTTTCCATATATCCTTTACACACACATAGCCTCCCCCATTATCAACATACTCCACCAATGTATGTTGGTTATACTTGATAAAGCCACACTGACACATCATTATTATACAGAGTCCATAGTTTATATTAGGGTTCACTCCTGGCATTGTACATTCTGTGGGTTTGGACAAATATAGAGTGACATGTATCAGCCATTATTCAAGAGTATAACACAAGAGTATTTTCACTGCCTTACAAATCCCCTGTGCTCTGTCTGTATCCCACTCTCTTTCCTAAAACCTTTCAACCACTGATCCATTTATTGTCTCCACAGTGTTGCCTTTTCCAGAAGGTCATAGAGCTGGAATCAAACAGTATACAGCCTTTTCAGATTGGCTTCTTTCACTTAGTAATATGCATTTAAGTTTCTCCCAGTCTTTTTGTATATTGATAGCACATTTCTTTTTAGCACTAAAAGTCTATTGTCTGGATATACCACAGTTATTTATTTATTCACCTACTGAAGGACAATTTGGTTGCTTCCAAGTCTTGGAAGTTGTGGATAAGACTGCCATGAATTTTCATGTTTAGGTTTTTGTGTAGACAAAGATTTCAACTAACTTGGGTAAATATCAAGAAATGTGATTTCTGGATGGTATAAGAGTATGTTTAGTTTTGTAAGAAACTGCCAGACTGTCTTCCAAAGTGGCTGTAACCATTTTGCATTTCCATCAGTAGTGAATCAGAGTTCCTGTTGTTCTACATCTTCTCCAGCATTTACTTGTGTCAGTGTTCCAGATTTTGGCCATTCTGATAGTTGTTCACCAGTGTCTCATTGTTTTAATTTGCAATTCCCTAGTGACATATGATGTTGCGCACCTTTTCATGTGCCTACCTGCCATCTTTATGTCTTTTTTGGTGAGGTGCTTGTTAAGGCTTTTTACTCATTTTAACAGATTATTCAGTTTCTTACTGTTGAATTTTAAGATATTTTGGTAAATTTTTGGTAAGAGTACTTTATCAGATGTGTCTTTTGCAAATATTTTCTCCCATCTGTGGCTTGTCTTATTCTCTTGCAGACCAAAAGTCTTTAACTGTAATAAAGTCCAGCTTATCAATTATGTATTTCATGGATTGTGCATTAAAATATCATCACATTGCCTGTCACCTAGATCTTCTCCTATGATTTTTTCTAGTTTTATAGTTTTGCAGGTTACATTTAGGTCTATATCCATTTTGAGTTCTGCTTTGTGAAGGGTGTATGGTCTGTGTTTAGATTCAGTTTTTTGCATATGGATGTTTAGTATTCCAGCACCATGTGTTTAAATGACTGTTCCCCACTGTATTGTCTTACTGCCTCTGCTTCTTCCTCAAAGGTCAATTGGCTTTGTTTAGGTAAGTGTATTTCTGAGGTCTCTATCCCATCCCTTCCTCTGTCCCTACCTTCCTTTTATTTATTTATTTATTTATTATTTATTTATTTATTTATTTATTTATTTATTTATGTGTTTATGTGTTTATTTATTTCCAATATCCTAGTGCCTTGATAAATATAACTTGATAGTCTTGAAGTCAGGTAGTGTCACTCCTCTGACTTTGTTTTATTTACCTAAAAGCCTTTTTCCATTGCTTCCAATACCTTTACATCTTTTTTATTTCAGTGGCTTCATGCATGTCTATTCTTTTATTCTTCTTGCCTTACGAAGCCTGTCCTGACCACCTTTTCTGTCACTTCACTTTCTTTGTTTATTTAGTTATATGTATTTGTACTTAGTCAGTTGCTTTTTTTGTTTTCATTTACATGTGACAAGTTTCTTCTTGAATGTCTCTTACTCCCATTACAAAGAAGTGTCATTGAGGTGCCTGGGTGGCTCAGTCAGTTAAGCATCTGAATCTTGACTTCAGCTTAGGTCATGACTAGGTTCTGCACTGAGTGTAGAGCCTACTTCAGATTCTCTCTCTGTCTCACTCTCTCTCTCTCTCTCTGCCCCTCACCCACATGCATGTGCACCCCCTCTCTTCTCTCTCCCAAAATAAATAAATAAATAAATAAATAAATAAATAAATAAATAAATATTAAAAAAAAAACCCAAACGTGTCATTGAAATTTGAGGAAAATCAAGTCTCCACAATAATAGCCTGAAGTTCTCATATGTCCCACAGACTTGCACGAGTCACATTTTCTCATCCATTTCACAGCACGTGATATCTTGTCTCTGCCTGTCTATAGATGGAATGTTCTTTATGCTCTTCCTTCAGTCAACCTTTGAATTGGCTAATTCGTATTTAGAATAGGGGAAGGTTAAACTCAGACCTAATTCCTCCTATCTCCATGCAGGCTGAGGTCTCCATGTGTTATGCTTCAATCCCATTCAGGTCCCTCAGACGTTATTTACTACACCTAGCTAAATAGGAGCAGTAGTTTTGCCAGTTTTCTGAGGGCAAGGATGGTTTTCATTAGTTTTTTTTTTATATCCACTAACAATTATTCCAGGGGCAGTACAAACAGGTGCTCACTAATGTATATATATATTAAGTGGCTAATTTAAAATAGAGCTACGAGGGGCGCCTGGGTGGCTTAGTCGGTTGAGCATCTGACTTTTGCTTGGGTCATGATCTCGTGGTTCGTGGGTTCGAGCCCCGCGTCGGGCTCTGTGCTGACTGCCAGCTCAGAGCCTGGAGCCTGTTTCAGTCTGTGACTCCTTCTCTCTCTGACCCTCCCTGCTCACGCTGTCTCTCTCTCTCTCTCCTAGAAATAAATAAAACATTTAAAAAAAAATAAAAGAAAATAGAGCTACGAAAACGGACCAGATCTGGGTGATCTCTGAATGTCTAATGCTCCCTCAGATTACTTTGATACTAAAAAAGATAGACAAGTGGCCTGAGCTTTCAATGACCAACTGGAGCTTTAGCATAATCTATCTTATTTCTTCCAAGTAAGCACTAATAAGATGGGACATTTCTTTGTTTCTTTTTCTTTTATGTTTATGTTTCAATTCATTTTGAATTCCTGAGTAGCTTGGAAAATGTAATTTGAAGTGGGTTATATATTTTTGTCTATTTTTATGCTTTTTATTACATTTCAACCAAACAGATTTTTTTCCTATTTTTATGGAATCAAATTAATTATACAATTACAAAGCAGAGAGTTAAGTAAAGCAATATTTATTTTGACTACCTAGTATGCTCCAGGCTCTTAGCTAAGTGCTCTGGTTCCGTTATCTCATTTAGTTTTCATGATAGCCCTAAGAGAGAGGTAAGATTTTAAGATTTAGAACAAAAGCAAACCAAAAATCTAAAGCACATCTGTGATACTCTTAGTGTAAGTGCTGTCATTCTTCTTAAAGGAATGTGACCAATGGCAGTCATATATTTTGCAAATACAGAATTTTTTTAGAACAATGTAGTGAATCTTTACTCTTATCTGGTTCCAATTACCATAAAGTGTGATTTCTCACAAGGTCATTTGATTTTGAGTTTTATTCATTCATGAGAATGGAATTTATTAAAATTCAAACAATTCAGAAACTAAGAGATTGAAAGAATAGAGATGAATGATGGTGGATAAAAAGAGAGAAAACTTAATTCGTTTTAGGGAGAATAACTAGTTGGTCATATAGTACAATGCCTGATACTCAGAGTATTATTTAGATTTGAAATTTTGCACACACACAGACGATGAAATATTTTGGGGGAGGGATTAGATCTGTCTATCTATCTACCCACCTACTTTCCCATCACTGAAAACCTCAACAGTATGACAACAATAAACAATTGCTCTCTGTCATGGAATTGAAATGCTTAAGTAAGGGATAAAATCACTGTCACTGTAAACTTGGGTAAATATTTTACCTTACTGCCATCGATTTCTTCATTTATAAATTGAATGGTTTTACTAGATCCCCTCTGAGGACCATTTTACTCAAATACTTTGTGATTTTAAAAATTTTCTGTTGTGTCCACATTTTGATCCAGTTGTTAATAAACAGGGATATGACTGGTTAATAGAAAAAATCAGAAGAAAAATCTACAAATTACCGTAATCTACAAACAGGAAAATCCATTTTTTAATAGACAATGAACTGTGTGGTTTCTTATGAAGTCATTTTCATTCCTTTGACATTTAGATCTATTTTAATGGTCTCTTTGTTTTTATATTTTTGGGCAAATCATATGAAACGTTAGGGGTTTTTCCACAGAAGTGCCGCAAATTCTTTTAATAAGTTCTGTTTGTGAAAAACTACATTTAAAATTGGAATTATTAAAATTAATGTGAAACCTCTATAGATATACTTCTCAGCAGATGGGAGAATACTTAGGCTATTAAATCTAATTCATGAATAACTATCTAGGGTAATGAGACTTTAATGTGCTCTTCAATTTTTCCACTAATTCAAAGTGTCCAGGGTTTTCAGATAAGTTATTTTGGTATAATCACTATGGGATAAATATGACTCTGTTGCTATGGAAAACTTATTTCTTAAATGTGTTTTCCTTTTTGTATTAAGATCTCTAATTCCTTTTCTAAACTCTTATAATCTTACATACCAAAGTATGTAAGTATTCTAATTTTTAATTTTATTATGATTTTTTAATATAAAATATGTATCAGATTATGGTAATATTAAAAATGTAAAAGAAATAAAACTTTAGCTTTCTTTAAGGTATCTTAATATTGTAGTTAGCAATATTTTTATTAATTCTATAAAATACTAAATCATTTATATGTCCTGATCTAAAATATAATAATGGCCTGATTTACATAATTTGATGGAAAAATTGGAATTTGAACTTTAAACATTAAAGTCAAGTTTTCAGAGTGGTGCATGTTTTTAAGTTTTTAGTATCATATGCTGCTCCAAGAAAATTAGTTTGAGAAATACTTACTCAGAGATTCATCATATACATTACATATGTCTTGCAATTAAGAAAACTATTTACAGGTACCTGGATAGCTTAGTCAATTAAGCATTTGACTCTTGATCTTAGTTCAGGTCATGATCTCACAGTTTGAATCAGGCCCTGCATCATTGGCCTTTGCGTTGATCACCCAGAGCCTGCTTGAGATTGTCTCTCCCACTTTCTGACCCTCCCCTACCTTTGCATACATACACACACACACTCTCTCTCTCTCTCTCTCTCTCTCTCTCTCTCAAAATAAACTTTAAAAAAAGAAAGCTACTTAATCTAGTTTAATATAATACTTTACTAACTTGATGTTAAAACAATTATTTTCAGACTTAAAATATGAGTTTATTTGGTAAATTGTTCTACCAAACACACTATGAGAAATACTGCGATGTGTCAGTAATCCAAACTTTTATCATGACATAACTTCCAATCTTCTCCAATAAGGATCTATAAATATTTTAATCAAACAGTTGAACATACCTTTAAGAGGGGAACAAGTAGAATTATATCTCTATTTCTTATCTGCTAATTACATAGTATGAATGATTTCCAAAAATAAAGCCAGAAGATTGAACACAACTTTTCGGGATAATTTGACGATTGATTTGGTAGCCTGAAATGTTCACCAATAAAAATTGCATAAAAAACATTTGGAAACCATACATCTGATAAACACTTAATAATCATAATATAGGAGGAACTCACACAACTCAATAGCAAAGCAAAAACAAACAAAAGAATTTGTGGACAAAGGATTTGAATTTTTCCTTTTATCCAAAGAAGGCATACAAGTAGCCAACAAGCACATGACAAAATGCTCAACATCACTAATCATCAGATAAATGAGCTATCACCTCACAATGAGCTATCACCTCGCACCTGTTAAAATGGCTGATATCAAAAAGACAAGAGATAACAAATGCTGGCAAGGATGTGGAATAAAGGGAACACTTTTGTGCTACTGGTGGAAATGTAAATTGGTATAGTCGCTATGGAAAACCTCCACTGTAATATTTCTGGAAAAATTACAAATAGAACTACTGGGATGACTGGCTGGCTCTGTTGGTTAAGCATCCAACTCTTGACATCAGCTCAGGTAATGATCTCACAGTTGATGGGGTCAAGCCCCATGTCAGGCTCTGCACTGATGGTGATGGCACAGAGCCTGCTTGGGATTCTGTCTCTCCTTCTCTCTGCTCTTTCCTATTTGTGTACTCTCTCTCTCTCTCTCAAAGCAAATAAACTTTTGAAAAAAAAAATAGAACTACCATATGATCCAGGAATTCCACTTCTGGGCATTTATCTGAAGGAAATGAAAGTGCACTATATTTTAGAGATATTTGTACTCCTAAGTTTATCACAGCATTATTTACAGTAGACAAGAGATAGAAAGAAACATCCTAAATGTCTATCAATGGATAAATGAGTAAAGAATGTAGTGAGTGTATATGCGTACATACAATATACATACACAATGTTACATATATAACGGAGTATTATTCAGCCATGAAAAACCCCAAGGAAATCCTGCCCTTTGTGACAGCATGGATGAAATTAAGGGCATTATGCTAGGTGAAATAAGTCAGACAGAAAGCGAAATACTATATATTACTTCTATGTGGAATCAAAAAAAAAGTCAATTCATAGGAGCAGAAAATTATAACAGTGGCTGCCAATAGCTGGGTATCAGGGGAAATGAAGGGATGTTGCTCAAAGGTACAAACTTCCAGTCATAAGACGAATAAACTCTGAGGATCTAATGTACACCTGGTGACTTTAGCTGACAATATTGTATTGTGTACTTGAAAATTGCTGACAGACTGGTTCTTATGTATTCTCACCATAACAATATCAACAACAACAACAGTGACAACAAGATGGTAATTATATGAGGTGAAAGATGTGTTAATTAACCTTATTTTTGTGATAAACATTTTGCAATACATACATGTGTCAAACTGTCACATTGTAAACATTAAACTTATATAATGTTATATGTCAATTATATTTTATAAAACTGGGAAAAATACTAAAGAGTTTTGATTTCACATACCCCGCAGTTGTGGACTGAATGTCTGTCTTCCCCCTAGATTTATATGTTGAAATCCTAATCCCAATTTGATAATATTAGGTTTAATAATTTGATGACCTATGAGAAGTGATTACATCATGAGGATGGCACACACATGAATGGGATTAGTGCCCTTGTAAAGAGACTTCAGACAGCTCCTTCCCATATGGGGACACAGCAAGAAGCCATTTGTCTCTGAACCAGGAGGTAGTAGTCTCTCACTAGATACCAAATCTGTTGGTGCCTTATCTTGGACTTCCAGGCTCCAAAACTGTGAGGAATAAATGTTTGTTGTTTAAGCTACCCAGTCAATTACACTTTCATTATAGCAACCCACACTGAGACATACACTACTACCAAAAGGTTTTGGGGATCCTCAGAAACTCAGATCACAGTTTGAAAATCACACTTTGAGATTATATGCTTGACCTAAAAAAAGCATAGCTATTTGCCATTAAAAATAAAAATGCCTATGGGATGCCCAGATGGCTCAGTTAATTAAGCATATGACTCTTGATTTTGGCTCAGGTCATGATCTCAAGGTCATGGGATCATGTCCCATGTTGGACTCCGTGCTGGGTATGGAGCCTGCTTGGGATTCTCTCTCTCCTCTCTCTCTCTGCCCCTTCCCTGTTCTCTCTCTCTTTTCCTCTCAAAACAAATAAATGGATATTTTAAAAAATAATAAAAGAAAAATGTATAAAACATAAGGGCAAGTTGAAAGTACATGGAAAAAAATTTTAATAAAGGAAAGTACAAAGAAAACAAATAAATATGTATATGTTAGCATCAAGCTAGGTAGGCGTTAAAGCGAAATGAATTACCAAAGATAAAAAAGATAAAAATATTATAACATTCTCCAGGAATATCCAACAGTCTTAAACTTATAATGTACCTAATAAAATAGCCTCAAAATATATAATGACAAATTTGATAACTACATAACCATAGTGAAATATGTTAACACATATCTCTGATTAATTGCTAGTTTCCCAGACAAGTAGACAAGAAAATAAATGAGCTTGTTTTAATTGTGACGTACAGATGTGTTCATGCTCTTATTACCAATGCCAGATATTTTGTAAAGTGTAAGAGTTTAACCTTCATAAAGCTGAAGCTTAAAAGTCTTATGTTCCCACTTCTTAATAAAGTTTGAAGAAATTTAGGCACTCTAGAGTTCTTACCTCTTTTGAGCTTGCACTGTTTAGGAAATATTGCTTGCATGACTGCTGTAAAGATGCTATACTTAGTCAAAATGTCATACTTTCTCCCAATGAGGAATAGTCAGGGACCTTCTCCTTTCCCAACAATATGGAAGTAGAGAAATAAAATTGCCTCTCACAGCTAAATTATTAAATCCATTCATACTGGATCAGAGAAGAGAGATTCAAGAAGTTACTCTAAATAAATCAGATAATTATTTATGAGGCATTATTTTAAATGTTATATATACATACTCCCTACTTAAGACTTACCCAAAATCTAATTAAAAGTTTTAACACATTGAAGAAAAAGACTATCATGCAAAAGAATATCATGCCCCTCTTAGAGTCCCTTAGCACTAAGCAGGCAAATCTTGCCTTGGTCAACAAATGTAATTACATAGCTCTTGGTACATACCAGTGGGATAGCTTGATAACTGGCTGTTGAGAGGAAACCATTAACTTAGTTTGCTCTGATTCCTTGCTTTTTCTGCATATAATTTGGCTTCCTAAGTATGACCTACCTATAGGGAAACAATTTACTAATCAAGTAACACAAGTCATAATTGTATTGCCCTCTGAAAAATAAAAGTAGCATTTGGGTTTTTTTGTTTTTTGTTTTTTTTTTTTAATGCCACTTGCTTTTCCATTTGGTTATTGTGAGACAGCTCCAGGAATTTGAGGGGGGTGGGCTTTTTAAGTTTTTATTTCATTTCCAGTTAGTTAACATAGTGTTATATTATGGGTGTACCAGAAATTAAATTCCCAGACCTACAAAGTCCAACCAGCTGAGAAGATAGCCCCAAGGTCAGACTGACTGTGTGGGCCTGTTGAGAATCCAACAGATTCCCAAGAGACAATTGACCTCAATGTCATGTCCCTTTTGCGCTACAATACTGATTACCCCAAGTATGGGCACATTCAAGCTCATCCTGTTTGGTCATTGGATGAGAATTAACCAGTACCTTTTCCCCCACTGTTTTTTATAGATTTCATAAATATACATTGGATGCCTACTATACTGTTAGGTATAGCAGAGTATTGTAAGGTAAAATAAAAATTTCCAGATCCTCAACCAGTTTATAGTGTAGCAATGATTAAACGACTAAGCAATAGTACAAGACAAGATTATTGCAAGGATTCTATAAGGGATATGATAAATGGCTATGCAGTTCAAAAGGGAGACAAACACCTCAAGTTGAGAGGAAAGGCTTAATGGGCTTAACGGGTTGTTTGTAAAACAACCTTGATAAGTTGTGACCACTAAAGTGATATTTTATTTTTTATTTTTTAAGAGAGAGAGAGAGAGAGAGAGAATAAGTGGGGGAGGGGCAGAGAGAGAGGGAGACACAGAATCTGAAGCAGGCTCCAGGCTCGAGCTGTCAGTTCAGAGCCCAACACAGAGCCTGAACTCATGAACTTGGAGATCATGACTTGAGCCAAAGCAGACGCTTAACCAACTGAGCCATCCAGGTGCCCCCAAAGTGATATTTTCTTTAAGTTTATTTATTTATATTGAGAGAGACAGAAACAGCACATGAGCAGGGGAGGGGCAGAGAGAGAGAAGGGGAAATAGAGAGTACCAAGCAGGCTCCATGCTGTCTGCACAGAGCCCTATGTAGGGGCTTGAACTCATGAAACTGTAAGATTATGACCTGAGCCGAAACCAGGAGTCTGATGCTTAACTGACTGAGCCACCCAGGCAACCTTAAAGTGATATTCTCAAAACCCCAAACTGTTAAAAAAACAAAACCATTTCTACTCCCCAACTCATTCTTAGAACCCTTTGGTGGCCTGGAACATTTTAGGAACAATGGCTAAAATATTTAGTGTGCCTGCCTCTCTAACTTTATCTTGTTCTATACTCTTTGTATCCCAGCCATCCTGGCTTTCTTTGGCTCCCCTACATTGCCATGCCTTTTTAGTGCCTTTGAACATGCTGCTGCCTCTGCCTGAAACCAATTTCATCCACCATGTCAGTTTTATTTCCTCCTTAGATCTTACAGATACTGTTATCTTCAGTTCAAAACTTTTCTTAGAAAGAATCCATTTGTTGAATTGTAAGTAAAAGCTGTTTAAATATTGTCATGTACCACCAGTGTTTAAACTTGACTCTTTCACAGTTCTAATTGTACATGTACCTGTGTGATTACTTGATTATAGTCTGAAACCAAATACTCCAGATTCATTCGCTTCTTTTTTTTTTTTTAAGCATTAAGTGCTTATCGCCTTGCATATAGCCACTCACTACCTGATACATGATAACTACCTGTTGAATGGTAACTGTGTGATAACTACCTGTTGAATAAATAAGAAATGCAATGAAGAGAAGCTAGTTCAGATTGCAGGCACAGTGCAGAGCAAAATGCAGCAATGAAAAGAGTTGCCCAAGTTCAAGGGTACAAGAAGTTATGTTTAAATGACTGTTTATTACTAAGCTGCAGGATAACAGGAAGGAGTTAGTGCCTCAGGAAAGGGACTAATCCCCACTAAAACCAGCCCTATTACAACAAGCCAGATGCTCAACAGCAAGATGGTTTACTGTTTATCAAGTGGTGTAAAAAGTGAGACAAAGTCTAATAATACAGAGAAAATTTGTAATGTTTCAAAAACATTTGGTAATTGTATGAAATACAAGGTACCAGGTACTAATGCAAAACAAAAAAACCTTGACAGAAATGAAAAAGAAAATTATCTTGTCTGAGTGTTCAATGTTTTTATTAAAAAATGTTTTTAATGTTTTATTTGTTTTTTAGAGAGAGAGAGATTGAGAGAAGAGGGGGGGCAGAGACAGAGGCAGACACAGAATCTTAAGCAGGCTCTAGGCTCTGAGCTGTCAGCACAGAGCCCAACACAGGGCTTGATCATGAACTATGATATAATGATCTGAGCTGAAGTCAGATGATTAACGGACTGAGCCACCCAGGCACCCCAACATTGTTAGTTTTTCAGAAAGAATTGTGTTCTTAGAGCAAACCATGGGTAGGTGTATTTTCCTTTTTAAAAAAATTTATTGATGTATAATTTACATATAATGAAATGCACAACCTTAAATGTATAGTTTGAAGAGTTTTGACAAATTGACATAACTCTAATGCACACCATTTTCAAGATGCAAAATTTTTCCTTCATCCCAGAAAGTTCCTTCATGTCCCTTTCCCTCTTTCCCACAGGAAACTACCATACCCCAGTCTAAAAACATATTGTAGTTTGCCTATTCTAGATTTTCATGTAAATGAAATTATATGGTAAATGTATGTAATTTTGTCTGTTTTTTCTTGCTCAGCATAAAGTTTTGGAGATTCATCCATGTTGCTACATACATCAGCAGCTCCTTTGTGTTGCTTAACAGTGTTCTGTTGCCTAAATATACCACAATTTATTTACTCATTTTCTTTTTGACATACATTTGGATTGTTTCCATTTGGGGCTCATTGTGAATAAATAATATGAATTACAAATATTAACTGCATAGCAACTTAAGAATAAATTAACTAGTAACACTCTTGTACATATTGTTGTGGACATACGTTTGCCTTAATCTAGGGTAAATATCTAGGGAACCTGTGGGACATAAGTGGGTATTTAATTAACTGATAAGAAACCTAACAATTGTTTTCCAAAGTTTAACATTTTACCCTCCCACTAGCAGTGTGTGAGAATTCTGGCTGTTTACATCCCCACCAGCATTTGGTATTGTTTACAGTTGAGCCACCCTAATATGTGTGTAGTGGTATTGCATTTGGTTTTAATTTTATTTCCCCTGGTGATTACCTTTCGTATCTTACTTACTATTTGTAGATTTTCCTTTGTGAAGTATCTCTTTGATCTTTTGCTATTTTTTTTCAAATTAGATTGTCTTGTTAGTGATTTGTAGCACTTCTTCATGTAATCTGGAAGAAAGTCTTTTGTCTAATATATATTTTGCAAATATGTCCTCTTGGTCTGTGACTTGTTTATTAATGTTTTTAGTAGTGTCTCTAATAAGTAGATGTTTTTAATTTGAATGAAATCAGTTTATCATTTTTTTTACAGTTAGTGCTTTCTGTGTCATAAAAAATATTTGCCTAACTCAAGTTAGCACAGAAATTCTGTCATTTTTTTCCTAGATGTATTAATGTTTTTGCTTTGCTTTTAGGTTTATGATTTAAAGTTTAATTAATTTTTATGTGAAATAAAAACTTGTTAATTTTTTATATAGATACCTATTTGTTCCAGCATCATTTTCAAAAGATTTTATATTCCTCAATGAATACTTTCAATGCCTTTGTCAAAAATCAATTGATTATATAAGTGTGAGTTTATTTCTAGAATTTGTCTACTTTCTCTTTGGTCAATTTATCTGTCCTTACACCAATACTATAATAGCTTGATTACAGTAAATTTATGGTATTTCTTGAAATCAAATAGTGTAAATTATTCAATCTTGTTCTTTTTTAAGATTGGTTTTCCTAGATATTTTGCATTTCTAATACATTTTATAATGAACCTACCAGTTCCTGAAACTAAAACAAACTTAAAAAATGCCTACTGGAATTGATTGAGGCTGCACTGAATTTACAAATGAATTTAGGAAACAATAGCACCTTAACAATCTGAGCAGGCTCCAGGCTCTGAGCTGAGCTGTGAGCACAGACCCCATGTGGATCTTGAACCCATGAACCACAAGATCATGACCTGAGCCAAAGTTGGATGCTCAACTGACTGAGCCACCCAGGTATCCCAATAATTACTCAGTCTTCTCAGAAAGATCAAAGCTATAGCTATTAACATAAATGCTGTTAAGCTTAAAAAAGTTGAAACCAATATACAAACGTTACAATAGTTAAATCAAAGTGTATTACCTCTCATGCTGAAAAATTCCCTCCATATCTAGTATAACTTTTTATTTTATGGAATTATTTACATTTGCAAATATTCATTTGCAAAATGTATTTGAATACCAATCAATCTTACCTGATAGGTCCTCAACAGAGAAAACTGAGGTACCTTCATACAAGGAAGTTCCTAAGATTGGTAAGTTCCAAGATGCAGGTGACCTTGAATCCAGTTTTGGAAAAGATGTTTGCCACTTTTCCTATCCCCTTCACCATTCTACTACAGAGAATGCAAATAACTCAATTCTCTACAAAATCAGCATCATATGCATACAAAGTACCAATATTTTCAAATTCATAAAACTTAACCTGATGTAAGCATTTAGCGGGAGAGAGATGGTGTGAGTGGGATGGTGCTGATAGAAATGTGTATTTACGTGTCTTACAGCTAAGCTCTTTAAGAAGAGAAACCATATGCTGCATATTTACAACAACAGGCCCATGAAAACAGAAAGACTGTAAAGGATATGATGTACAATTACTTCTTAATGTATATGTTGGAAAAGGAATCTAGTTCTACCTTCAGTTTGCTACTCTCCTCTCAAAGCTAATAATAATAATGAGATGTTTCTATAAAAAGGTATTTGTCATTGTCCCATCCACAGGATTACCCCATTGGTGTATTTAAATGGCTCATACCCCAGTGAACCAGAAGATAAATAAAATCATGACAATATATTGAATAAAGTACGCTTAATCTTTCTAAACTTCTAGGGCCAACTCTCCTAAACAAATGAAATAAATTTTTGTTTAAAAGTTCTTTTTTTAAAAGTTTAAAAAGTTTTAAAAGTTTTTAAAAAGATCAAATCATTCTATTGTTACACTGACTGCAGAAACTCTTGACACAGAAATAAACAAAATGTATATATGAAACTTTCTATCAAAAAGAAAAAAAAGTGCATTTAAAGGTGTGCAGAAGTATTCTTTATAAGTGGGAACATATAGCCCCCAAATTTGCACAATATTATCTTTGATGAGGGTAAATAAGAGAAAATGGAACATAATATTTTGTTCAGTTCATTTACCATTTCACAATATAAGCTAAGCCATTTGTTTGTGCTGTTAATATTTTGAAATTCTGTAGTTACTTTTTATACTTTCTTTGTGTTTGTTTTCCTATAGCTCATAATTACTTCTCCAAGAATAAAACTTTCTATGTTTAATATGGTTTGTATCACTCTTAGATTAGTAAAGAGCCTGATTTTGATTAGCTAGCTTCTCTACACTCCATGTTGTAGGACAAAAATTACACCCCTTTTTAAATGCCCTGTAGATACAGTAAAAACTATGTTTCTCAGCAATTACTGAGAATTAGCAGCTGAGAGATCCTGAAAGTAAATTGAGTGCAATTAAATCACCTATGGGTCATTTGGCACAGGTAGGCAATTATTACATTGGCTTTTGCTTTCTTAGGTAATGGAGTGGGTTTCATAATGCTTTACGATTCCAAATGGAGTACTGTTTGGTCTTCTGAAATCTAAACTTACAAGATTTAAGACAGTGATGAAAGGCAAATGGTAACTTGGCTGACTTCTTAGCTTTTTAGTGTAGAGTATAATGTTTTGTGATGAGAACACATTATTAAAGAACTTTTATCAAGATTGGCTTTAACTGTTGGTGCCGTTGGAGGACATGAGATGGAGGGATGAGAGCCCAAGCTCTACATTTAGTGACACTCAGGTTCCTTTAGCGTATGTGGAATTAGGAAGTCCTGGGACAAGCAAAGTACTGTTTATTTTACTTTTGGAATTTTTGCAAGTGAGGCCACTTGTTTCAGCCCCCAGTTTTATGAGAAGTTATAAAAAATGTCAATAATTTCTACTAAATATGATAAAATTAAGCTTGAAGCAAGGAAATAATAAAAACAATGGTGAGCACCTAAATTGGCTGAAGGGTAATTCACTTGGTAAGAAAATATGGAATTTAATATTAATTTTTACTCGTTGAAAATTGGAGAAGTTTTTTTCTCCTTTTCTGAATCAGGAAATTCTGAATCAGGCTATTACTACTAAAATATGAAACAATGGAGAGTCAGTCTTCTGTGGAAACTGAACATCCTACCATGGGTGAATATGGCGTGTCATTACAGATTGGGATCAAGGATAAAGAATAGTATTATGCAGCACTCTCCACAATAGCTAAAACATGGAAAGAGCCTAAGTGTCCATCAACAGATGAATGGATCAAGAAGATGTGGCTTATCTATACCATGGAATACTACATGGCAATGAGAAACAATGAAATCTGGCCATGTGTAGCAACATGGATGGACCTTGAGGGTGTTATGCTGAGCGAAATAAGTCAGGCAGAGAAGGACAAATATCATATGTGTGCACGTATAGGAGGATTAGGAGGAACTTGACGGAGGACCAAGGGGGAGAAGAAGGGCGGAAATGGTGGGGAAAGGGAGAGAGGCAAACCATGAGAGACTCTTGAATGCTGACAAAAACTGAGGACTGATGGATGGGGGGGGAAGGGGGGATGGGCATAGAGGAGGACACTTATGGGGATGAGCACTGAGTGTTATGTGGAAACTAATTTGACAATAAACTATTTGTAAAAAAAAAAAAAAATGAATAGTATTATGCAATCCTAAACTCCTACACCCCAAAAGCAAGCACTTATTTTGGGCTCTACCCAACCCATTTCCCAGACTCTTGAGGAGAAAATGGTGTCACTGGTCTAAAGTAAATACATATTTATTTGACCAGTATGTGAGCAGTATGTGAGCAGAACAAGACCAGGAGCATATACTATCCTGTAGAAGTTCATGCAAAGCCAACTCTTGCAAAATCTTTTGAAAACATTTAGTTGAGAAGCGGCAACTTTTAACATCGAATTCATGCTAAGCTCATTTAGTCTTGGGGCATAAATATTTGCTTGTGTGTCAGCATTCCCACGTCCTACAGACATGGCAAATATGCTGTGCAGTCTTTATCCACACAGCTCTTCAGGTAGCCAGCTCCAATACATCTTGTAAAGTAAAATCTCCTGACTTTTTCTGATCCAGTCCAATGAATTTGTTGAAATTGGATGACCATAGGATCAACTTAACATAAACTTACTATTTAATTATCAAAATACTTTGTAGGGTTACGTGGCATCACAATGAGGGATAAAACACAAGGTATATCCTCGAAAAACTTTCAATCTAGGAGAGACAAGACACAGACTATCATTCTAAATTGTCAAGTGACATTTGGACAAGATGGCCAGGAGGGTTTAATAGGCAATCTGGCTGGGAAGAGAGAGTTGTATGTAAAAGATTTAAGGAGACAAAGAGTAATCTTCAGGAGACTTGGCTAAGGGTAGGGAGGAGTAAAGAAGGCCAGAGGTGAAGTGGAAGGGAGCAGAGAGTTGCCTGGAAAGCCTGCAGGGCTAGTGAGTGCGAATCCTGAAGAGCAGGTGTTTACTTTCTGTTGTGCTCAGCCTGGAACCTATTTCTGATTCTGTGTCTCCCTCTCTCTCTGCCCCTCCCCCGTTTGTGCTCTGTCTCTCTCTCTCTCAAAAATAAATAAACATTAAAAAGTTTTTTAATTTACTGAAAGTAACTATGTTAACTTATGTTAATTCTAAGGAATTATAATTAATACTATATCCAAATTGTATTAATTATATGAATATACTAAAGCCAACTTCTGTATTTGTTGAACATAACTTTCCATAATCCCTATTTATGGATGGATATCTTCAACTAACCTCATACTTTTCCAGAAATTACAATGTCACATTGTATACATTCAGATTTAATCTTTGGAAGCGCTTACTTGGATCATTCTGCTTGAAAAGGAAATTTCTCACAATATAACCAAGATTTCTTTTATTTACTTTTAAAATATTTGAAAACATGAAGCATTGGATGACCTGAGGAAGCACATTTGAACAGATTTCCTACTGGGATCTCATAGCTTAAATACTGTTACCAGGGTTGCAGATGGTTAGTCTATGTGACAAAGCCTATCGAATTACTGATTTCTTCTACAGACAGATGGCAAAGTGGTCTAACGGAAGCTCAGTTTTCAAGTTGTAGATGTGTGTGTGTGTGTGTGTGTGTGTGTGTGTGTGTTTCTGTTGAAGAACAAAGGTCTTTTACTCTATAATTGTATATGTTACCTAAGCCGTATTTGTCAGTACAGTACTGAAGACTAACTTTTGAGTTTTGAGTAAAGAATACTTTGCCTAACCAGAGAAAAACAAAATATAAAATTATAAGCTATTGCTTACCTAAATTGTGGTCTAAATTTTCCTATGAAAGTCAGACATAAAAAATTGTGAGCACCTAAAATAGCTGAAGGGTAATTCAACTATAAGTAAATTTGGAATTCAATATTAATGTTTACTCTTTGAAAATTGGAGAATTGTATATTTCATTTGTAAAAGGATAGTTTAGAATTAAAAAGTAATAATTTACATCTTTCCATTTATTTATAAGAATCTAAAATACTCCTTTTTATAATCTCCCAATCTCTATCTTTAAAAAATACAATTTTTCATTCAACTTGGGCTCATCTTTTCTGAGAAATAAGTGAAAGATTTTGAAGGAATTGTTGGCTGCAGCAGCACTTGGATTCATTATACTCTTTTGGTGTATCTGTGCAGGACACAATCATTTCCTTAGCTCCTGGAGCTAGTGAATCTTCTGGAAAGACTCCATGTCAAAAATAACTGTTTAACTTTTAAAATTACTCTGTTATCTGATATATCTCAATCATTTATCAAGATAAATGATGTTTCTTTTGCTATGTTTTTTCTGACCTCATATGTGGTAAGCAAACAAATTTCCAGCCTAATTTCTGATGGAACCTGTCCCAGGGAACAAGATATTTTGAGAAGAAAATGAGTTCTCTCTGACCTGGAGGTTAGATGTGGGTAAACCGTCCATCTCCTCTAGAGATGGAAGACGGTCACACATCTGGCAGGCAATGCTCAGTCAACTGACAGATCAGGCAATTGACAAAACAGGAAAAGTGCATCTGGTGCATTATTAAGTATCAAGATGGTGAACAGAGGTCATAATTAAGCTTGTCCTTAACAGCTCATTGACTTGAGTAATAAGATCAATGACTTTATAAAAGCACCCTCCATTCTTTTCTCTCATTGTCCTTTCAAAGAAATTTAACAATGTCTATGCTGTCATCACCAGGAAAATATATCTGCCCTCTCCTTAATTAAAACTTTCCCTCTAGTCTTCACATTAAAATGTTTATGTTTTCCATTTAAAAAAATTACTTCAATTGCTCTTTGGAGATAACTATATAAATCCCCACATACAAATAAATAAGTCAGCCCGATTACATGTTGTAAGGCAGTTACTTCATTTTATATATGTCTGTTCATAAGGAGCAAAAAAAATTATTAGAGAAACTACGTGAATGCTGTATTTTGATGTATGCAAACACTAAGGTGAATTATACAATAGAAATGACACATGTAGCATTTCTGTAAAATGTGTATTCTCACATATCTTTACCTAAAGATTGAGTTATTGTATGTTTCACTTGCCAGATAAAAGAAGAGAGAGGAATGTACTAGCAGATAATTCAGAAATAATATTTTTAAAAGACTTGTGTGTCCTAATATGTTCATATATATATGGACAATATATATCTCATTTTATATACATATATAAACTGTTTAACTTTTAAAATTATTCTGTCATCTGATATATCTCAATCTATATATATATATATATATATATATATATATATATGTAAAGTTTGAGTTAAGGTTAAATAATGAGTTAGAATTCCATATTCAAAGAAAATACAATGTATAAGTGTGATTAAATAAGAAACCATCATGCATTTTCTAAAAAGTAACTGACAGAGGGTGATTTTAATGGCAGTTAGTCCCTGACCAAATGGACAATTAAAAACTGGGTTCTGAGAATCTCACTGTATATAAATTTCACATGGATTTTCAGGGAAAAGTTTTTGCTCTGTATATACCATAGATCAAGCATTGAACAACAGACATACCAGAGTTGTGGACCTCACATTTCTGAATAATTTCGTAGGCAAATATATCCATAGTTGTTAATATTGCTAGCTTTTGCTATTATTATTGTTGTTACTATTTGGTTGAAATCCTATTATACCTGGTCCCTCTATAGTCAAGTAATTAATTTGCTCTGGAACAATGCCAGTCTAGTGAAGCATGTGATAGAGATTGAGTAGGATCTCCTAACTGCTCATCCTTAGTTCTTACACAGTGGCAGCAGGTGTTGGAAAGAACACTAGTTTTACTTGCTCAGGGTCTCTCTTTCACCAAGATTCAAGAGAGCTGTAAAAAGAAATGCATCTGCCTAGATATAGAATGGGGAAACTATTCTCTATCATGTCCAACTATTCTCCTCCCTTTTATTTAAAAAAAAAATCTCCACCATTATAAGGAAAGATTTCTGATGGGTAAAAGAATCCCCAGATGACCTCCACAGATCTGAAATGGAAGATTTTTTGTTTAAGTGAAACAGACTTGAAGGTAGAATATTCTTCTGTCACTCATAATTTATATTGGTCTCCTCTTTCTATCCATAACATACTCTTGTCTATGCATATGATACAGGTTAAGAACAAGGACTTAGGAAAAAGTTCTGGATTTGAATATTGGCCCTTACCATAATGAGCCAAGCAGATCAGTTATATTTTCTGGGCTTCAGTTACCTCATGTGTTAAAAAAAAAAAAAAAAGGTCATAACCATACCTACGTTATAGACGTATTGAGATGAATAAATGAGATGATATATGTAAGGAATTTAGTATAGTCTGACATATATAAATACCTAGTAAATGATAATTATTATGCTTGGGTAATATGAAAAGAATCTCCACTTACCAAGAAAAGGAAAATTATTTTTTATAAAATAATTCACTCTGTCAATCAACAAGGGTTTGAAATAGATAAAGTATTAATAATGGATCCTCATGGACCAATGATAGGAAAAATAACTGCTTTTTTCATACTCCTAGAGAACAAGTATTGTCAATCACTCGGTCAAATATGCAGCTATGGAAATTCTTATCTCAGCTTTGAGAACACACTGGCCGACTCAGATATTTTGGAAATTCAGCTCCTGTTAAGCTATGGCAAGGTCCTTGATCTACTATGAAAGCTTAAAGCTGTCCTGTGAGCCAGGATGAGAGAACTGAGTTCAAGATTCTTTTTCATTGGGATTGGACTTTTCATGTCTTGGCCTCTTTATGACTGGAATGGACCATTCTAGGTCTCTATTAAAAATATAATTAGTTCTCATTATCTACTCAGCTGACACTCTGGCTCAGTTCATAATCTTTTTTTTTTTTTTTGCTACCTAACTTCTCTCCCTGTTTCTACTCTTGGTTTTTGTGCAATATTGTCTCCACATAACAAGTAGGGTGATCTGATTAAAAATTATTTTGCATCATATTACTCCTTTGTTTAAATCTTGCTTAGTAAAATTACAATACAATTCTAATTTTTTACCATGGTAAATAGGGCCCTACATGATCTCATCCTTACTTCCTTAATGAACTTATCTGCTACTTACTCCTTTTGTTACTCTGCCTCAGTCATAAAAGATTTCTTGCTCTTCCCTCAACTTGTTGCTGCTTCAGAGATATTTGCTATTTCTTCTGCTTAGAATATACTTTGTCCAGGTCTTCACATAGAGTATCCCATCTCTCATTCTTTAAATGTATATTCAAAAGTTGCTGCCTCAAAAGGTTTTGCTTAATGAGACCAGGAGCTGGTTTTTTTTTTGTTTTGTTCTGTTCTGTTATGTTTTTAAAGATCGACAAAATTGATAAACTTTTAGCCATCAAAAACTCGGGATGAATGACTCAAAAAGAAACTGAATTAGGAAGAAATGGAAATTTTGAATAGGCCAATTATCATGATATTGAATCAGTAATAAAAAAAAACTCCCAAAAAACAAAAATCCAAGGCCAGATGGCTTTCATGTTACAGGTGAATTATACTGAACATTTAAAGAATTAATACCTATTACTCTCAAAGTATTCCAAAAATTAAAAGAGGAAGAAAAGCTTCCAAATTCATTCTACGAGGCAGCATTACCCTAATAACAAAACCGGATAAAGATACTACAAAAGAGAGAGAGAGAGAGAGAGAGAGAACTATAACCCAATATCTCTGATGAGCAAAGATGCAAAAATCCTCAACAAAATATTAGCAAACAGAATCCAACAATACATTTTAAAAAATCATTCACCATGATCAAGTAGGATTTATTCCTGGGATGCAAGAGTGGTTTAATATTTGCAAATTATTCAATGTCATACATGACAAAAACAAGAGAAAGGATAAAATCCATATAATAATTTTAGTAGATGTAGAAAAAGTGTTTGACAAACTACATCCATTCATGATCAAAAACCCTCAACAAAGTAGGTCTAGAGGGAACATACCTCCTTTCTCTCATAGTTTGCCGGCTTTCTTTGGTGATATAATTGAATTCCTTTCTCTTTATTGCCAGTTTTCTGATTTGTGGTTATCACTAGGTTTACGTACAGTGTCTTATGTATATAACAGTCTATATTGAATTGATGCTCCCCTTAACTTTGAACCCATTCTAAAAGTGCAAAATTTTTACTCCTCTCCCCCATATAAGGTATATGGTGACATACTTTACATCTTTTTATTTTGTGAATCCCTTGACTGATTTTTGTAGCTATACTTGATTTTACTGCTTTTGTGCTTCCTGCTTTTCTTACTTTTGCTTATGATTTTTCCTTTTCACTCAAAGAATCCCCTTTAACATTTCTTCTAAGTCTGGTTTAGTTGTGATAAATTCATTTTACTTTTGTTTGTCTGGGAAACTCTTTATCTCTCTTTTTATTCTGAATGATAGCCTTGCTGGATAGAATATTTTTGGTCACAGGTTTCTTTCTTTCAGATATATATATATATATATATATATATATATATATATATATATATATATAAAATAATATAAGATTCCATATAATATTATTATATATAACATATTTTAAGATAATTATAATAGTAATTACATAACATATTTATAACATATTAAAATAATGTTATATGTCATATAATAGGATATATATTATAATAGAATATATAATATATAACATTGCATGTTATACATATGTATTATATCATATATTAGATATATACTGTATAATTATATATTAAATATATATCATTAGGTCTTAAACTTTTTAGGAAAATAATTCTACCTTAAGATATATTTTGCCTAATATTAATGTAGCCAATATTAATATAGTAATAATATAATATATTAATATACATACTATAGAAAAAAGTAGATGTTAATAAGACTATATAAAAGATTAATACTATGTAATAAAAATACTATAAATATAATAAGATATGCATCTAATGGTATCTAATATATAAATATATGTATACATACATACATATATAAACAAATACAGAGTATTATATCTGCATGAACCTAAGCATTCAGTATAAGAATTTAGAAAAAAAACAAGAGTGTACACAAGAAAGTAGAATGAAGGACATGATCAAATTAAGAACAGAAATGAATTAATATAATCCAACTTCACTTATACACATTAGAAACAAAATGCCAAGTAAGATGTCAAATCAAAGCAAGCAATATGTGTGAGTGTGTATATGTGTGTGTGTGTGTGTGTGTGTACAGTATGTAAATATAATATGAAGACACTAAATGTTGTTAAGGTATGGAACAACTGGAACTCTCATACACTTGCTTAAAATAGAAATTGATAAAAGCACTTTGATAAACTCTTAGCAAGCCTTAATAAAATTATAAATTGAAAAAAATTACATCAAAACCATAAAAGGCCCTAATATTATATTTAAGAACATTTTAATAACTCTCAAAATCATCACTCTAGTACCACCTGAAATTCTCCTCACATTTTTCTGAACTGAAATTTCTTGTTTTATACAGCAAAAATCTATTAAATGTCAGTTATCAATGAGAAATGGTCCAGTGTCCTAGAAAAATACAATTATGAACAAGACCAAGTTTTTACTATAAAGGGATTCATAGGTAACTTGGGGTGACAGACCTAAAGTACTAATAAAGCAGCAGATCATCAAAATACGATATGTTTTTACAAAGTGGTATGATGAAAAACAAATGGGAAGTAAAAAATTGGTTCTCTCAAAGAGGACAGAAAGCTCACAGAGAATTCTTGCCAGAGGTGGTGATATTTAAATAGGGTCCTGCAGGATGAATACAAGTTTTCCTTGCAAATTAGCTTCAGGGGGAGACCTGGAGATAGAATTTTAAATAGTATCAATATCATAAAAAAAAGGTGCAGAGATAAGAAAGCATATAGCATATTAGAAGGGTACATGTGAAAGTTGAAAAAGAATCTGAGGAAGTATAGTGGGGCTGAATTTCCTAATATATATATTGCAAAAAGAAGTAAAACAGCTACTCTGTGACTTCCTAGCAAAACTTTGCTTAAAATCTGCCTCCAAAATAAACAGTACGTAGCAAAAGAACATCGTATCACCACTTAAAATTCTAGAGCTAACATATATTATTAATATCGCAAGAATATTGACTATTGAGCATCATAAGAAACTCCTATTATTTTAATTCAAAAGACTTAAGTCATTCTAATAAGATAATTTTGGTGAGGCTATAATGAAAAAATCTGAAATGCCATGTATGTGTGTATTTTATCTGTCTCATTACTTTGAGAAATTTGCTGAATAAGAGTGTTTTTCTTTACTGATATTTTTAGAGGTAGTTAACCTTACCTACTGGCTGTTGAAACTAGTAGTGAGTTTTATAGTGAAAAATATGTACTAAGTCATACAAAAGTCTAATATATTGCTGACAAGCTAAATTGGTATCCTTAAAAAATTTTTTAATTTCAGTTTAAAATTTGTATTCTTTGGGTTATATGTAGGAGATCTCCACTTGTGCTTGCTTAAGCCAAAAGAGGTAATTTACACTAACGTTACTGCAGTGGGTAGAGAATCCAAGGAGATCTGAACAATCGAGCCTCAGGATGAGTAAAAACCAAGGTAACGAGTAAGAGTTCTGGGGTCTCAGTTCTAGTTGGCTCTTGGAAGCCAATTGGCTGTTTAATCAGTCAGCTTCAGCCAGCCAGGCAGGGCCACAGAAAAGAACATTCATACTCAGCATACACAACTGTGAAAACATAACATTTGGGAGTGATTATTCCTCCAAATAGATCATCTAAAGAATTAAAACATTTTGTTCTATACACAGGTGAATAAGTCTAAGGGCCTTCTATACTCTATCTCACTGAATTCATACATCAGCTTTATCATAGCACTTGACTATGAAGAAAAGGTATGCAAAAATAGCACAGGCTGAGTTAAACATTTTCCTTATGTTTTGTTTGGGCAAATGTCTGACACAATGTTTGTCAGAAACAAAATGTAAAAGTTTCCAGGGAGCTGCAATTAGTGGCTATAAAAAGATTAGGACAAGCCTTGTATTAAATGTTACTCTTAGACAGCTGGAGAAAAGAATGGCAAATGAGAAGGATGTTCCAGACTGACTCTGCAGAAGATATGGTGAAGGTCACCTTTCTGGAGAAATAAAAAAAAGTCTGAGTTTTAACACAGGCTTTCCTTTGTTTGTATAGCAGAAACAAAGGGATTTGAGTCACTGAGGGAGGTCGTGCTTCAAGATTCACTCTTTTGGCAAGGGAGGGAGAAGGAGAAGTTGTAGGAGCTGAGGAAAAAGCCCAAAGTCACATGTGTGAAGCTGGCCTGAAGCACTGAAGTAGGTACAAGCACAAGACAGTAAGATTAAAAGGCTTGTGTTTCCCAGAGGGCTCTGGAAAGCCCAGAGGAAACATTGTACTCCACAACACAGGCTAATAGTAGCTCATTGTAATTGAGGTCATATGTGCCAGATACCTCACAGAATATCCTCTTGCTTTTATTTCACTTGATTTTCAAAATCACCTAATGAGATTCTCTCACCCAATTTGCAGTTGGAGAAATTGAGGCCTAGAGAAATTAAGCCACCTGTTTAAATAAACGGGAAAAATCAGAATTGGAATGTTGCGTCTGTGCCATCAGGTCCCCATGCTCCGTGTTACCAGATAACCTCTCTTGAATAAAAGAGCAGCAGATGTCTTGTGAAGCTTATACTTTTGAAAACTGTTTGCAGAAAGGAGCAAGCGACTGACTGGTGGCCTCATGGAAAGCCCAAGCTTTTGGAACACGTGAATTTACTCTAATACTCTCTATAAACAGATGTCAGCATAAAGAATATAAGAGGAAAACCAGTCCCTTCATTGTTAAAGGTTTACCCGAAAGCATATTAAGTGATGATAGTTTCTCAGGCAGCACCCTATTATTAGGGAAGCACAAACTTGGTGCATATTAAAGATGTGGAAGCTTTACCGGAGTTATGAGTTTGATTACTTTTAAATGGCTGGCAATTTAGCAGGTCATGTTTGCCAAACCCATTGAGGCTTTTTTTGAAATTATAAGACAGAGTGCCCAGTAATTTTGCAAGTTGAAATATTTCTCATTTGTATACCCATCTAAAATGAGATTACAGCTATTTGTTTTTATTTCTTTTTATTTTCTTTTTTTAATGTTTATTTATTTTTGAGAGAAAGAAAGAGAGAGAGAGAGAGATATTGACAGACAGAGTGCAAGTGGGAGAGGGGCAGAGAGAGAGGGAGACACAGATCTGAAGCAGGCTCCGGGCTTTGGGCTGTCATCGCAGAGTCCAACGTGGGGCTCGAACTCACAAACCGTGAGATCATGAGCTGAGCTGAAGTCAGACGCTTAACCAACTGAGCCACCCAGGCGCCCCTTATTTTTCTTTTTATATATTAGAATTGGCAAGGATATTCATTATTATTCTAAGCATGCAACATTATTAAGTAAAATTAAGTAAATTAATTTATAATATTTATGTAATTTATATACTATAACTTTAAACAAAATGTATAATTAATATAATTACTAAATATAATGAACAAATTTAATAGGAGATAATTAACACTGTAGAACTACGATTTCTCACATCATATGTGTTTTTCTTCTTTTGGGCATTATTTCCTAACTTGTATTCTGATTACTTTTATATGTCTATCACTGAAATTTTGGCATCATTAGACTATCACTTAATTGTACACCTAGCGTTTATATGTGGTATTTCCTTAGTTATGTCAAGTTATGTCAAGTTAGTTTTTTGTACTTTAAGCACATCACTTTTTTTAATGCTAATTTTTTTTATTTTTAAGGGAGGGAGAGAGACAGAGCACAAGCAGGGAAGGGGCAGAGAGAGAGAGAGACACAGAATCTGAAGTAGGCTGCAGGCTCCAAGCTGTCAGCACAGAGCCCTATGCGGGACTCAAACCCTTGAACCATGAGGTCATGACCTGAGCCAAAGTCGGGCTCTTAATGGACTAAGCCACCCAGGCGCCTGTAAGCACATCACTTTTAAAACATTTTGGAGATGATTATGTTATGTGTCTTGAGTTTCCCTATCACAGCAGTGCTTTCTATTGCTAGTTTCTATTTCAGGGCCTTGTAAATTTGCTTTAAAGCAGGTTTTTCTAAACTCTGGCACTGTGTGCCACCTCCACAATTTTTGCCAAATAGATCGCCTATGATGTTAAAATATTACTTCATATTCCTCAAATAAATTCAGGGTTTTTATCTAAAATTTGATTTATGAATGAACTATTTAACTATTGCAAATGGGAAACCAGAACCACTTGCCTTAAAATAGGTCTCAAAAAAAACTGATACACTGCAAACAACATTCTGGCTTTATATTCTTATCTGCCCTTAAGTGAAATAAGGAGTGAGAGTAGCAATTACTGGGGACCAATTAAACACATAACTGGCACCAATCTGAGACTTTGTCCTTGATGTAGTAAAATTAATTGCAAAAAATTTTTAAAAGGACTAATTTCTATGGTCTAATGCTATTGTTACTTAATGCCACTTTACTTACTTCCCATAATCATCTTGCTTACAGCCAAGACCCACTTTGGGATACATTGCTTATAACATGGTCCCCACACAGAACACGTATCAGACCTAAATTCATAACTGTTTGACTTTGACGTGTTAATTCCTTTGAGACTTGATTCCTCATTGTGAAAGAGAGATAACAATATTTACCTTTCAAGATGACTTTGAGAATTATAGGAGGTAATGTCCACAATGTGTCTAGTTCTAGGCCTGGAGTTTATTAAAAAACATGAGCACCTACTATGTACCAAGCATACCTTCTATGTCCCAAGGGCTCTGCTTTCATGGGACTCACATTCTGTTGAGGGAAAATCAACCATGAACAACTCAACAAAAGAGCAAAGTCATTCCAGGCAATATTGGTAGAAACTCTGAAATAAAGAAAATGTGGCACTATAAAAGAAAGTGACTGGTGTTCAGAGAATACTAATTTCTTTTCTGATTTTCACCTCTATATGGCTGGTATTTCATATATGGAGAAAAAGATGAAGACCATTGAGAATATGCTTGTCAGTTGAGAGAAGCAAAGGGTGAAATACTGAGAATGAGCAGCAATTGCAGTTTAAAACACAACTAAGGGGAGCCTGGGTGGCTCAGCTGGTTGAGCATCCGACTTCAGCTCAGGTCATGACCTCACTATTTGTGAGTTCGAGACCCACGTTGGACTATGCAATGACAGCTCAAAGCCCAGAGCCTGCTTCAGATCTATGTCTCCCTCTCACTCTCTACCCTTCGTCCACTTGTGCTCGGTCTCTCTCTCTCTCTCTCAAAAATAAATAAATATGTTAAAAAAAAAAACCACACAAGCTAAATACTTGGCCCAGATTTTAACGGTCTGTACTGCTCTAAGATTTGCCATCTTAAGTTGCATTTCTATAGAACTTATAATCAGAAACAGAGACCATTTCATTGCTCATATCATGGAAATTAAGTGCAATTGGGGCTTTGTCACTTACTTTTGTCATGCTTGTGATTTTAAAAGAATTTTTTAAAATATTTATTTGTTTTTGAGAGAGAGACAGAGCATGAGCAGGGTAGGGGCAGAGAGAGAGGGAGACACAGAATCCGAAGCAGGCTCCAGGCTCTGAGCTGTCAGCACAGAACCCGATGTGGAGCTCAAACCCACAAACTGTGAGATCATGACCAGACTCCAGGTCAGATGCTGAACCAGTTGAGCCACCCAGGTGCCCCACAGTTGTCCTTTTTAAAAAAAAAAAATTATTAATTTTGATAGAGAGAGAGCTTGCACATGAAGGAGGGGCAGAGAGAGAGGCAGGGAGAGAATCCCAAGCAGGCTCCATGCTCAGTGCCCAGAGCCTGACTTGGGGCTCTATCTCAGATTGTAACCTGAGCCAAAATCAAAAGTCAGATATTCAACCTACTGAGCCACACAGGCACCCCAGTTGTGCTTTTTTAAAAAAAGAAAAACACCCAACAACTTTAGAACTTACTATATTATGCACGATTAGTTTGATTTTAGGAAAGTTAAGAATATTTTCCACGTAATTCAGGCTCTTAAGTGTATTTTCAATCAGCAAATTCCCTGAGTAGGGTAGGACCCAGAAGTCACAGTGCTGATGATGACAAAGTAATAATAATTAGGTTTTGTGCCTACAATGAAGGATGGATTTATATGGAGAGAAGAAGTTCTGAGATTTCTGAGACCTACTGTCTGGCCTGTGAATGATAAATGAATTCATGTGAGGCATTGCAGATTAGCCTTGGAGCGTCAGGAAAAAAGTTGCCTCTTTTCCAGTTCCTTCCTCAATTCCGATTTCTCTTTGCCACTTTGGTTATTTGCAATGACTTTGAATCCTGTTGCTCTTATTGAACTCTGTTAACATCCTTCCGATGTCTGAATAGCTTAATTACTGGAATTAAAATTTTGAAGAATCAATTAAAATAATATCTAGTTGGAGACAGGATACCCAATTAGGAAGTATTGAAAAGGCAGCTCCTCTGTTCCCAGTGTCCTTCTTCTCATCATAATTGAATTCTGCTTTTCCTTCTCAAGTAACAGTAAATCTTTTGATCTCTGTGAAAGAAGGAAAGATCAAACTGGCCCTCAGAATCTGCAAATGAGTATCCTCCCCCCTTCACTTCTTAAAAGATCCAGTTAAATTTGAGTTGCAGGTTTTTTTGTTGTTGTTGTTTTCCATTGTAATTACCAGGCACAAAAGAAAATTACTTTCTTTATTATCGTAACTGAAAAACACCACTTATTTTTTCTTCAGTTTTTTTTTTAATGCTACATTTTAAATCAATGAGATTCATGTAAATTTAACTTTTTTCTCTGGCATTTCACAGTAAGAGGCTTTCATAGGAATATTTCAAATAGTTGCTTCCCCCCCCACCCCATGTAAGAACCCTGACCTCTAAAACAAGTAGTATGCTGGTTCATAATTTACTCTAGAAACATAATGATTTTTATTTCCCAGAACAACAATTAAGAATGCTTAACAGACTAGATGATGTAGCGGAAAAAGCTGTGATCTCATTCTGACCCCAGTGTTTATTATTTGTCCTTTAGCAAGTGACATACATCTAAATCCTGAATCCCCAGTTTCACGTTTGTAAAACAGTATTTTGGCCATCGTGCTATTGGGAGGGAGAATCAAATGTGGAAGTGCATACATGCTGCTTTTAAACTGGCAACAATTCTACAAATAAGTTTTATTATTACCATGGTGCTGAAAGAAAAACATGCAAGAGCTCATAAGGCATAGCACTGGTTAATCTCATTTTTAGTGCTTACTTTATACAGCTATTTGCACTTATTTGAATGCATTCAAATGCCACTTCAAAAGCTCGATATGTGCCGTATACCTCAGTTCTGCTCTAAATAAATCCGAGAGATGATCCCTGTGATTCCAAATGTAGGATGAAAGAGCAGTTCAGATCCACCCTTACTTTCCCACACCCCATCAGTCTTGACATAATGTATCTGGCCAAATGACTGCTTGAAAGACTTAACAAAAATTTACTTCTGGCAATGAGAACGCAAATGATACACCATCCATAATGTCAACACATCGACAAATCTGTATTTGTAAATTTAACTTTTTGAGATCAGCCTGCCTCACAGAATCCACTTCTCTCTGCTCATTGTGTCTCTCTACCAAACCTACCATGCAGGAAAGCCTCTGGACACACAGAGCTGCTGGCAATTTGGTCTCTCTGGTTGTGTTATCTAGAGCAGTCTCCGAAATCTTGATTAGTTCAGCAATTTCAAGTCTGCAGCAAACTGAAGACCTTTAAAAAGCTGAAATCATTTGCATTTTATTTGGTGGAGTAAGGTGAAATAGTAGAGCTGACCAAAGAAAAGATGTGAAAAAGCAGAGCCTAATAGGTAATGAGAAACTGTGATGGTTAATTTTATGTGTCAACTTGCCTAGGCCATGGTGTCTAATAGTTTCGCCAAACACGAATCTAGATGTTGTTGTAAAGGTAGTTTTTAGATGTGATTAACATTTAAATTAGAGGGCTTTGAGTAAATTAGATTACTCTCCTTAGTGTGGGTAAGACTTATCTAATCAGCTGGAGGTCTTAAGAGCAAAGGCTGGTTTCCTAGAGAAGGGGTTCAGCCTCAAGACTGCAACATGGAAATCTTGCCTGGATTTCTCATCTTCCTAACCAGCTTGTGGAATTTAGGCTCAAGACCATACCATCAACTCTTACCTGAATTTCTAGTCTGCCAGTTTGCCCTACCAGTCTCGATGAGTGCATGAGCCAATTTCTTACAATAAATATATGCTTCTTCTCTCTCTCCCTCTCTCCCTGACCTCCCCGATAAAGGGGGGAAGTAAATTAACAGTGTAAATTCACTTACAGTGTAGTCTTTTCAAACCTCACCTACTTCCAGTTTTCCAGCATTTACTTCTTGCAACTAAACTAAGCATATAACTTGAAATTTTGCAGGAACAGAATTTAATGTTCAGGATAACAAGTTTCTAAATAAAAGTTGTGTTTTCTTTCCTTCCAAATTCTAATCTTATCTTAAGGATAATACCTTCTGATCTTAAATTATAGCCGTTTAAAATCTATGCATGTGCTTTGGAAAGAAATTTAAAACTTGCCATCTATAAAGACATGTTAGAGCTATAATTCATGTTTATTCTGGGAGACTTAAGGCAACTTTTTTTTTTAAGAAAACGAGGACACAGACAGGAACTAACATTTAGGAGACTGGCATAGGATTGTTTGAAAAGATGAAGAGGATGATCACTGTGGATGTAGTCTGCATGTTTGCACACAAACCAATCAAGAACAAGCTGACCCAATTATCTAGCCATAACTCTGCCAGTCCCTTTGGGTGCAGAATCCTATGGTCTAATAAGAGAGGCAAAGCTAAACTGTATTATGCATTTATGCTAATATTTTCGGGTTCACAAAACCTTTTGTTCAGATCCATAAATGAAATAATAAGGCAAAATTTATTAAAAAAAAGAAAAAGAGTTGATATGCTTGTTCAAGGTTGTAGGTATGACTAGAGCAGGTCTCCTCTGGTTTACTTAAATCTCCCACCACATCAGCCATCCTTTGGTATCTCCAGAAGTGACACGGAGGACCACCTGAGAACCGTTGAGAAGTCAAGATTTCCTGCTTCCTCATTTTCTAGAATCCATGGATTATAAATGTGTTATCCATTTAAAAGCATTTAAGAGTGGACAAAAAATTGCTGAAAAACATATACATATATACGTAGAGAGAGGGGCACTTCCATTTCAGAAAATGTAAACTTAAAAAAAAAAGACATGCCTTACAGACTACATTTCATTAAAGTTAGGTAAAAATGATTACAAGGCTATTGATATTCACAAGATAAAATGGCATCATGACTGACGAAATTAAGACAGACTTTGTGGGGAAGCAGACACTCGATAGGCTGGATTTGGACAGGGAAGAGGACAAGATGGGAGCCATCTCAGAGTGGCAAAAGCATGAGCATAATGCTGGAATGGAAATGACAGACTGATTTGGGGAAAATGAGAATTTTTCACATCTTCAAGTTCTGATTTCTTTTTGCTTAATACCTTCTTCGACTCATTTCTTTTTTCTTACATTTTATTATAAGCAGTCAAGGGTAACCGATCTCCTTTAAAACTTTCCTGAGAAATCTCCTCAGGGAAATTTTACCTTCCACAAAACACTGGAACACTGGTTCAGCCAAGTCCTTTGCCACTTTATAACAAGGACTTCTTTCTTCTGGTTTCCAATAACACGTACCTCATTAGCATTGGAGATCTCACTGAAAGACCTTCAACATCAATATTCCTAACATTCTGTTTCTGATTCGTTATGTGTTCTCCAAGAAAATAGAGTCTATCACTGGAGCTCTCCACTTTTATTTCTGAACACTTACCAGAATCACCTTCAACATCTATATTTCTTTTTTTTTTTTTTTTAATATTTTATTTATTTCTAGGAGAGAGAGAGACAGCATGAGCAGGGGAGGGTCAGAGAGAGAGGGAGTGACAGACTCTGAAACAGGCTCCAGGCTCTGAGCTGGCAGTCAGCACAGAGCCCGACGCGGAGCTCGAACCCACGAACTGCGAGGTCATGACCTGAGCGAAAGTCGGACGCTTAACCAACTAAGCCACCGGGCACCCCTCAACATCTATATTTCTACCAGTAGTCTCTTCACAGCAATGTGGGCTTTTTTCAGCATGCCCACCAAACTCCTCCAGCCTCTACCCATAGCCCACTTCTAAAGCTGCTTTGACATTTTAAAGTATTTATCACAGTGGCACCCCACTTCTTGGTACCAAACTCAGAGAGGAAAATGAATGAATGATCTGTATTGAAAAAAATATAAAACTATATGAATAGGAAAAAGACATAATTAGTAATCCCAGAAAACATATAGGCATTAAAAAAGAAGAAGAAAAAGACATAAAACTGAAAGAATAAACTCTAGAATGACCAAAGTTAAAGAATTAATAAAATGGAAGGCAGAACTGAGAATTTTATCCAGGATGCAGCATATAGAGAAAAATAGAAAGAGTTGCTTATATGGAGTATTCTTTTTTTTTTTTTTTTTAATTTTTTTAAAAATATTTTTATTTATTTCTAGGAGAGAGAGAGAGAGACAGCGTGAGTAGGGGAGGGTCAGAGAGAGAGGGAGTCACGGACTGAAACAGGCTCCAGGCTCTGATCTGGCAGTCAGCACAGAGCCCGACGCGGGGCTCGAACCCACGAACCGTGAGATCATGACCCAAGCAAAGTCGGACGCTTAACCGACTAAGCCACCCAGGCGCCCCTGGAGTATTCTTTGAGAATCATTGTTTCATAAAATTTTAATAGGATTCTGCCAAATAGAGGAATATTGGAGCAACATAGTCAAAGAGATACTGACTGAGAAATTTTAATATATATAAATCAAAATTGATAGAGAAAACTAAACTGAACTATAATTTATCAATTCAACAAAAATTAAGAAAGGAAGAAAAAAGAAACCAGGAGAAATCTCTCATGAAACAAAAGTATAAAATAAGGTGGTTACTGGAGTGTCTGAGTGGCTCAGTCAGTTAAGTGTCCAACTCTTGATTTTGTCTCAGGTCATGATCTCATGGTTTGTGAGCCTGAGCCCTGGGTGGGGCTCTGCACTAACAGTTTGGGGACTACTTGGGATTCTCTCTCTCCCTCTCTCTGATCCTTCCCCACTTGTGCTCTCTCTCTCTCAAATAAACTCAAAAAAAAAAAAAAAATAAGATGGCCAGCGTAACTCCACCTGGATTATAATAACAATAAATGTAAATAGGTTAAATGACTATTAAAAATCAGAAATTATTAGCATGGATATAAAAAAAAAGTCATAGCTGTTCATATGAAATACTGCTACACACACACATATGCACATGTACACACACACACACCCTAAATCAGAAATATAAAAAGGAAAAGAAATACATATACTAAGAATATGAACCTAAAAAGAGCTGGTACAACAATATCTGTCAAAATAGAATATGAAGTCAAAGCATTAATATAAATAAGTCAAATAAGCTACAATTTATGAAAAGGCTATAGAATTATAAATTTGTATGTATCTAACAACATAGACCAAAATCCAACAACTACAAAATCTCATAATTGCAAAATAAAATTGAAAAGTTCATGTAAGCATAATGGCCAAATTTAACAACTCTCTCAGAAACTACATATTTGGAGAATATATAGAGAATTTGAGTAACACATATAACATAATTGTGAATTTACATATCCTTGCACTCAAAATACACATTCTCCTAGAGTGTCCATGCAACATTTTCAATATTTATAAAATTAACTATATAATTCAGTCACTACAGTCAAAATTATTCAAACTATATTATTTGATTACTATACAATTTAATTAGAAATTAATTATTGCAAATAGTAATTAATATCCCACAGGTTAGAAAATCTGAAAAAAAAACAAAAGCTTAAACAATGAATGGATTAAAAAATATTTCTTTTTTTTTTTTTTAAACGTTTTTTATTTATTTCTAGGAGAGAGAGAGACAGCGTGAACAGGGGAGGGTCAGAAAGAGAGGGAGACACAGAATCTGAAACAGGCTCCAGGCTCTGAGCTGGCAGTCAGCACAGAGCCTGACGCGGGGCTCGAACCCACGAACTGAGAGATCATGACCTAAGCGAAAGTCGGACGCTTAACCGACTAAGCCACCCAGGCACCCCTAAAAAATATTTCACAAAGAAAACAGTAAACTAATAGTTTTATCAAAAAACTGAAATGCTAAAAATAAATTTATGAGATATAGCTAAAGCAGTCAGTACTTAGAAGTTATGAATAGTCTTAAATATATTCACTACAAGTAAACGAGCTAGCATTTAATCCAAGAAGCTAGATGAAGAAATCAAAACAAAGTGAAGCTACAGAATTATAAAACAAAACGCAAATGAATGACTTAGGAAAAACATCTATGGGGAGATAATTTTTAAAATCTATTTCTTTGAAACCTAATAAACTAGGCAAGCCTCTAGTAAGTTTAATAAAGATAGATGTGTACCTACATAAGTGCATTATCACATGATGGAATACTGCTACTATTCAGCAGCTAGACTGGGTGAACCAGCTCGACATGTATAGAGGAATCACAGAAACATGTTAAAAAGAAAATTGCTGAATGATGAGAATTTCTGTAGTTTAGTTATCATTTCACAATGTTTTGTATGTTTATATATACAAATTGTGTGTGTGTGTGTGTGTGTGTGTGTGTGTGTGTGTATGCATAGGTATGTTGTGGATATTTACATAATAAAGTTACCTAAAACATTTTCTTAAGAAATGTGAAGCACATGGCAAGATGTTAGCATTTGCAAATGTCTCAAGAAATTGTATGTTAGCCAATTTGACAATAAATTATATTTAAAAAATAATAATATTATGTGTGCTTGAAGTTTCTTTTTGACCTTTCCTCAATCCCACTCTTTCTCTTCCTTCCACAGAGGTAACCATCCTGAAGATAGTGTTGTTTTTGTTTTGTTTTTTTCTTTCCCAACTAGTTTTATACCTTTACATTTTGGAATAACTCCCATTCTTAGAAAGTAGTTTATCTTTTTCCATTTTAGGAAATTATAACTTTCCTTTTACAGTTTTGTCTTCTAGTCATTTCTTTTACTTGACAAAAGAATGATTTCTTTCTTCACAAAACTAAGCAAACCAAATTAATACTGATATTTAGGCCCAAGGCCATAAAGAAGCCAATTTTTTTCTTAACACCAATTATGCTATGGATAAGCAAAACAAAACAAAACTGGAAAATAGAGTCACCATCCACTATAAATCTCTTGAGTATTTACTGGATGATTCAGCTAGCCTGGAAAGAATTACAGAAAAATATAAAAGAAATTGCTCAGTGTTCACTGAAAAAAAAGATGGCTTCCTGTACTAATATATACTCTATTCACTGAACCCTTACATGTTGCTTTTGTATATAAATTCATATAATGAATTTTGTATATAAATTCATATAAATGAATAAAAATTGAGTGATTTTATGTATATTCCATTAGTAGATATTTAACTCTGACCATCTGTAAGAATTCGTTTTCTGATATTGGTAGCCTGTGAGTAGCTTTCTTTTTGGAATCAGATAGTCACCCTAAGTACCTTTATTTTATTTTTGGAGATGTTTAACCTTCATTATATCACTAAGTGCAGACTGACCGATGATGACACAGATCTTACTTCCAGGTATGGTAAAGGCCAATATCCAGTCTAATTGCCTTGTACTCATTCTAGATTAGGCAGTTAAGACCTTTTACAGTTTATCAGAGTTCCTAAGATCTTTCTTCAAAATTAAGAAATAAATCGCTGTTCTCAAAGAGATATTAGGCTTGAGTACCCTGAGGGAAAAACTAACATTTATGAACTATTTTCCCATGTTAAGAATCTCCTCTATGAGTTGCACTTGTCAAGTCAGTTAAATTTCAGCTTTTCTTTATCTCCTGTTGTTTGTATCTCTTCAATTTTTTTTATATCTTCCTGGGCTTAGAAACTCACAGATGCATTACCTAGCCATGTTCTTTGCCCCTTTTATTCTGGATAGTTGATGTTTAAAAGAGATTTCACACAAACATGCAAATATTCTCAAATATATCACACCAATATCACATATTTTACATAATGAATAAAAATAGTATATCCCAGAACTTGCTAATAAGGCTGTAAAATCATAGCTAAAAAAAAATTAGTCAAACTGATGTCTAATTACCTGAAATTTCTTATGTGCTGTGTTCTACCTCTTCGGTTTAAAAATTTGCAGTTGTTACCAATGTAAAATCTCTACACTCGTAGAAAATTGAACATATTCATTCATTTTTTGAGTAGACATATACATAGGCATTAAAAGTAATACAATGTTGGGGCACCTGGGTAGTTCAGTCAGTTAAGCATCTGACTTGTGATTTCAGCTCATGTCATGATCTCACGGTTTGTGAGTTTAAGCCCTGAAATGGACTCTGCACTGACACTGCAGAGCCTGCTTGGGATTCTCTCTCTTTCTTCCTGTGCACATGCATGCACTCCCACTCTCTCAAAATAAACTTAAAACAAGTAATTATTTTTTTTTTGGAGAGAGAGAGAGCATGAGTGGGAGAGGAGCAGAGAGAGGGAGAGAGTGAACCCCAAGCAGGCTGCAAACTCAGCATGGAGTCTCATGTGGGACTCAATCTCATGAACCATAAGATCATAACCTGAGCCGAAATCAGGCAGTTAACCAACTGAGCCACCCAGGTACCCCTAAAAGTAATAAAACTAACACAAGATATAGTTGTTTACCACAGGAATTTGGATTGGCTGGATAATGTATGAACATATCAGCATAGGGGCACTTGGGTGACTCCGTTGGTTAAGCCGTCCGACTTAGGCTCAGGTCATGATCTCACGGTTCGTGGGTTCGAGCCCCGCATAGGGGCTCAGAGCCTGGAGCCTGCTTCAGATTCTGTGTCTCCCTCTCTCTCTGACCCTCCCCTGCTCATGCTGTCTCTCTCTCAGAAACAAATAAAACATTAAAAAAAAAAAAAAGAACATACCAGCATAATTCCTGATGGTGCAAAGCAGCATATGAGCCAATGCAGTAGCGCTCATGTGTTAAAAATGAACAATTAATTTGAGATCAGGAAGGTTTTGTGAAATTTCTGGGAGTGGAGAACTCAAATGGCTACTTAGCTAGTGTGTAGAAATGTAGAGACAAGGGAGAGGTGAGAATTATAATTAGAAAAATGAGTGTGACTTGACAGGGACCAGTCAAGTGTCTGACCTAGCTAAAGCAAAGGATCTACACTGGGAAAAAGTGAAGACAAAATTGATTACTAGAGCAGGTTGCATTGTGGAGGCTCTTTAAAAAGATATTTTTCTGAAATAAAGAGAAAAAAAATGATCCAAAGATCATTTGAAGTCCATCGATGGTTTCTTAGCAGATGAGTGAAATGATAAGATCTGTGGCTTGAGAAATAAATTTAGAGAAATTTTTATTTATTTATTTTTAATATTTGTTTTGAGAGAAAAAGAGAATGTGAGGTGGGGAGGAGCCGAGAGAGAGAGAGAGAATTCTAAGCAAGCTTCGTGCTTAGTGAAGAGCCTAATGCAGGGCTCAATCCCACGACCGTGAGATCGTGACTTAAACTGAAATCAGAAGTAGACACTCAACCAACTGAACCACCCACGTGACCCCAGAGCAATGTTTATTAATATATGTTAATAAACAGGATCATTAATTAATAGAGTTACTCCAAAAGGGTCAAGTACTATCAAATAAATGTGGAAAATACTGGTTTGTTTTTTTTACTGTGGGTTTGCTCTAAGACTTTAATATGTTATTGGGCATTTGACTTCCAAAAGGAAAATTCATCATTTCCCAAACCTATTTGACCAAAGAACCCTTTCTAGGAAAACAATGCATGGATCAATATTTTGTATGTGTTGGTACCAATCTTGGTCTATACACTAACATATGTTAAAGAAATGTAGAGTTCTTCATTTTTAAATAACTCAATTGATGTCTAGTTTGATCCTTTGTTCCCAGATAGGTAGAAATTCGGGGTCTCTTAATTTCCTCCATGAGTGTCTATGTTCTGGGGTCTTCCAGCGCCAAGGTGTTAGGAGGTTGTGAAATGGTGAGGTGGCACATATCTGGTGCTCAGTGTCATTGATGTATACTAGTATCTGCTGAGATGTCCTAGTTGCTCTCTGGTCCTGGGGAATTGTTCTGTACTATTGTTGCTGAGACATGTCTTTCAAACCCAGTGATTCTCTCTATTTCTTCCATAGTTTTGTGAGATTGAGGAGAATACTTCTACTTACTGATCTTTTCCATGCTGAGATACAAGAAACTGTGAATATACAGGGCCTATCTTTCTTATCATGTCATTTAGCTATTCTATGATTATTTCTACCCAAATCTTTTACTCTGTACCACGAATCATTTTTTGTTTCCTAGGAAATTAAATTTTTAAAATTTCATAAGAACCAAAGAGCTCCCTTTTCCTCTTTTTCTGCTAGGGTTCTATTCCCTGAGGAAATGATTTAGTTGTCTCTTAAGACAGCTTGGGACAGGGGGAAGGATAGAGGCAAGGAATACTTGAGGTACAAATCAGTTATTATATCAAAGATACTTCCTACTAAGCTTGGAATACCCTTTAAGAAATGCTGGTGTACAGAAATGATGAAAAGGATGTGTGTGGTAGTGGTACTGCCTTGAGTTTTGATGATCACGCGTGATCTCAATAAATGATGAATGCCTCCTCGTCTTGTGAATCATTGTCTGTCGCATGGTCCTTTGCACAGTCCTCTCCCACATCAGCTTCTTGTTCTTGGAAGCTTGTCTTCTATCACGTGAAGTCCAGGCTAGCTTGTTGAAGACATGAGGACCGCATGAGAGCCAACACCAACATACAGACACATAAGATAGCTCCAGATGAACTACAAGCTTACTGCAAGTGTACAGTGACCTTAGTGGAGACAGAACTGCTCAGATGAGTCTCCACTGAAGTTAATATGAATCATAAGCAAATAAAATGGTCATCTGACCCGCTGAGTTATGAAATGATTTTTCATTGTATCAGTATAAAAATATACAACACAAAACAATACAAAAAATATATAATATAATGTGGTAGGCATTGAAGATACAAGAGATATTTTGTGGGAATCTTACCTCAGTAGGGATAAATGGGATCAAGGAAAAGAAAAACTCAAATGGGATAAACTGGGGCCTTGGAAGGGGCTCATTTCTCATTTGTTGGAAAAAAAAAGTTCTTTATACTTCCTATTTTATAGGAAATTAAGACAAAGGAAGGATCAAGCATCATTATGGAGATTCTAGTCTTCAGTGACTTAGAAAACTGTAGATAGGTAGCTAGGTGGATCCATGCCAGACAGGGTCTTGGTATCATCCTGCAGTTGTGACTTTTTGTAAATCACTCTCACTCTCACCGGCGTGGATTCAAGAGGTTGTTGTGCTGTCACTGATGAAATAAAAAACACAGAGTTGTCTTATATAAGTATATTCCCATGTCTGACACTAGACTCATCTTTTTTTTTAATTGAATTTTTAAAATGTTTTATTTATTTCTAGGAGAGAGAGAGAGAGAGACAGCGTGAGCAGGGAGGGTCAGAGAGAGAGGGAGTCACAGACTGAAACAGGCTCCAGGCTCTGAGCTGGCAGTCAGCACAGAGCCCGACGCGGGGCTCGAACCCACGAACCACCATATCATGACCTAAGCGAAAGTCGGACACTTAACCGACTAAACCACTCAGGCGCCCCAGACACTAGACTCATCTTAATTCCTGATGACATGTATTTTCCTAAAGAAATACAGAAAAAATGTATATGTAAATATATATATAAATCTTATAAAATGGACTCCTGCCAAGTAACTGTGACTTGCTAGGCTCAAATAATACTAGTTCTAGTCTCAGGGGAGCTTCCCCTAGCCCTATTAACTGCTTTTTTTTACAAATTTATTTTACATCCATTATGTTTCTTAACCTTTACAACAATTCTAGGGTTCAGACATGATTTTCATCCATACTTTATGTGTTTTTTAAATATTTATTTTATTTTTGGGAGAGCCAAGTGGGGGAGGGGCAGAGAGAGGGAGGCAGAGGATCCAAACTGCACTGACAGGCTGACAGTAGCTAGCCTGATGTGGGGCTTGAACTCACGAACCACTAGATCATGACCTGAGCCAAAGTTGTATGTTCAACTGACTGAGCCACCCTGGTGCCCCCATCCACATTTTAGAGATGAATAAACTGATATTGAGCTAGGATAATTGCCCAAAGGTAACATAGCTGGTAAATGAGGGCACAGGAATTTATGCTCTGAAAAGATTATTTGGCATCAAATCAAGTCCTTTTTTCTCAATGATGCCAGTTCTTTTCAACCCATTTCAAAGAGCACTGGAATCCTGTGACGCCTCAGAGACAACTGAGCAGAAAAAGGAGAGAGGAGGGAATAAAACAAGCAGTGGTCTGGGCCCTTTGTTCTGGTTTTCACCAGAGCACATCTATTATATGTAATATAATGTATAAATATATATATATCATATATAAATATATATTATAAATATAAATACATAATTATGTATTATATAACTACAAATATATAAAATATAATATATATGGTACCCATTTTAAATTTTGTTTGAAACAATTCCCACTGTATCATACCATCATGTCTCTTAATTTTGCTATGATCTACACTCAAGGTTTCTTGAAGTCAGACATCTCATCTTATCCTGTCTTTGGTCTCACAATAGGGTGAGACCTCCCTTGACCTGTGAGCCAGACTTCGGAAGAAGGAGCAGATGCAAATCACTGCCCTGAGGATGTGCCCTGGGCTCCAGAACAGCACAGTCTAAGCATCTCCCATGACCCCTGACAACCTTGGTGTCTGCTTCTCACCGAAGCCAATTAAATTATCCACAGTACCTGCAGCGTTCTCTCTGTTATCACAGCTCGTTGAACTCTCTCCCAAGAGAGAAGTGATGTCTTCCCCAAATATCTTGAGGCAGTTTTCAATGAGAAATTGTACAAGAGAAACCTGTAACACAAAACAACAAAAATGAGGCACTATTTTTTTATATGGCATAGTTACAAATCACATTTTGTATAAGAATCTTGGATCTAACAAAAAATGTGAAAGAATTCTTGGGAAAAATTCTGAGTTGACAAAAATATATAGAAATGAGAGTTCTTTAAGAAATAAGTGTGATACTTTCCAATATAATTTGGGTCTAGATTTTAAAATACTGTTGAAAAGTTGGCTAAAGTTATAATTTGTGACCTAGTTTAATAGCTAACATTTTGATATCAATGGTTACATCTTGAAAACTAGGATAATTTTTGAAGTAACCCACATTATTAAATTGTACGTTTTAAAAAAAATGTTTCCATTTTATTGAGCTGTAACTGACATATAAGATCTTACTAAAATTTATAAAACATAGACAGGGGCGCCTGGGTGGCTCAGTAGGTTAAATGTCCTACTCTTGATTTTGGCTCAGGTCATGATCTCATGGTTCAGTTTGTGGGTTTAAGCCTCAGGCAGGCTCTGTGCTGATAGCAAGAGCCTGCTTGGGATTCTCTCTCTCCCTCTCTCTCTTTGCCCCTCCTCTGCTCTCTCTCTCAAAATAAATAAATAAATCTAAAAAATTTTTAAAAATAAAGCATAGACCAAAACTTATGAAATTCACTTCTTAAATGAAGAAGTATCTTAAACTTGAGAAACAGTGACTGCTGTAGTGTCTTTGTGAAGGAAAACCCATGCAGCTGGAGAGAAAACATGTCTGTCTAATTGCAATACCTTGCCTCACACTACCTTTCTAGGTGAGCTTGGGGAAGAGTTGTGATCTTATTAAGCATGTTATGGCTCCATTAGGATAGTCTGGAATCTTTTACTAGTTTCCTTATGACATAGCAGAGACAAAATAGTAGCCACATATTTTTCTAAAGGAGCCACAACCGGGAGAGGAAGGCCAATGTATTTGGAGCCATGGGAGCTTGCCCAAGCCACCGAGGATGTGCCAGTAATGACCAGAGGAGCTGGATGTGGTCACCATTGTGTACTGGGGAAACTGTGGCTTTGCCCAAGGTTACATGTCCCTCAAGGATTAGGCTGAGAGTTGAACCTTGACTTGTCAAACTCCAAAGCCCAGGCTCTTTTCTTTTTTCTTTTTTAATCAACAATTCTTTTTTAATTTATTTCTGAGGGAGAGAGAGAGAGAGAGAGAGAGCTTGAGCATGGGAGGGTCAGAGATAGAGGGAGATACAGAATCTGAAGCAGGTTCCAGGCTCTGAGCTAGCTGTCAGCACAGAGCCGACATGGGGCTCGAACCCACGAACTGTGAGATCATGACCTGAGCCGAAGTCGGATGGAGCCACCCAGGAGCCCCGGCTCTTTTCTATTCATGCTACTCCTCTCCAGTTTGTCCAGGCAACCTAGTGTGTAGTCTCCTGGGTGGGGAAGAAGCTACTCAACTGCTCTGAGTTTACCACTTAACAACAACCCTTGCCGTAACACCCCCAGAGCAGGATAAAGGACTCTGCCACTTCAGGGCAGCATAATGTAAACGTGCACTTTGCGAAACTGATCCATCCGAGTTGTTACTGCAATTTTCAGGTTCAGTATCCTAGTAGAGGATAAAAATGAGAGCTCTCATTACCTTTTTTATGTAGTTGCTTTCTAATTCTGAGCTGCAGGAATTAGATAAACAAAGAATGCTTGGGGCTATACACACTGATAAATTGTAAGCTGTCATCTGATTGGATGAAGAATGCTGCTCAATGTTGTATAACACTCCAAAAAGGTATCGCAAGAGGACAACATTCACTCTTGGCAGTTGGTCTAAAAGCCTAAAATTAGAAAAGTGCACTTTTAAATAAGGCAAATCATTTCACTTAGTTGGAAATCGATAGATAGGGAACAGAATACTTCTTTGTGTATCTAGAACACAACTCACTGTAACGGAGTGACAGGCATGAACGTATACAAGAGTGTTTCACTGAGTTCAGTTCCTGAACCAGATACAAATTTCTCTGGTTAGTTAAATGTTTGACAAACTGAAGGTCGTACCACCAGCAGTTGATGCTGGAGCATCTCTTTTAGACCAGTGGATTTTGTCTACCAGTTTCATATATTCAGAAGGTGTAACATGGTCAAGGATTCCACATTAATAAGATCAGAAGAAAAATAAAAATTCAATAATAGTAGTAAGGCATGCTTCTGTTTTTAAGCTGGCCACCATGGGTATGAAGAATTGAAACTCATTGGCATGATTTTAGTGGATAAAGCTATAAACTGTAAGCCAATATTTTCCTAATAGTTGGTTATATTTTTGAGACATGCCTGAAGTAATAACTACATCATTACCTCTGGGCTGCAGTTACTTTCTCCTCCTCACTCCCTTGATCAGTAACACCAAGCCATTTGTCATAGAGATCGGATGAAAATATACTTCCTTGGATATTTCTAAGAAAATCCTTATGTAGATAAAAAATATATATATATATATAAGTATAATTCATACAGAAAATATGTATTGGAAAACTTACAGAGAAAACATTTAGTTGAAAAATTCAGTTCAGTCCCCACTTCCTTCACAGATACCCAAACTGTGACCCACACAGAGCTGGGTTCTCACTCTCCATTGACTTGCACATACACAAACAGTGCTTGTATTTTTTTCCAACTAAAACTTAAGGGCATAAAAGCAGAGCCTAGGTTTTGGTGGAAATGAAAATAAAGCTCCCTTTATCATCTGCAATTTACTCTTTTGTGTACATTTTAACAAACTACGACAAACTGACAAGGTCTGGAGATAGATCATCTTAAATTCTATTAGCTTCTTGGACAGAAATACACAGACCCATTTTTGCTTGTTTACTTTAGACACAGTGTTAGCTCTTCATTCTAGCGAGAAAAGTAGTCAAACAAAACACACACATGTGCTCTTGCACACATATCAGGAAAGAACTGAGTCTTCTGACTTGAGGTATATGTGCTTCTTGGGAGAACGCTACTCTCATACTTGCTTCATTCTTCCTTTTCTTTTTTTTAAATTTTTAATGTTTTATTTATTTCTGAGAGAGAGACAGTGTGAGAAGGGGAGGGTCGAGAGAGAGGGAGATACAGAATCTGAAGCAGGCTCCAGGCTCTGAGCTGGTTGTCAGCACAGAGCCTGATGCGGGGCTCGAACCCATGAACCATGAGATCATGCCCTGAGCCGAAGTTGGACGCTTAACTGACAGAGCCACCCAGGTGCCCCATTCTTCCTTTTCTTAAATGTAGACAGGCTAGTGGCAAACTCATTGTCAACCTGATGATATATTCCTTTCTGGTTTAGGCCATTTCTCCAGTTAGTTTGACATGATATTATAAAGGTCAAGGTTGTAAAGTCTGAATCTCCACCAAGATCAGTCAACTTTAGGAAGAAAAAATGTTAGAAATGTCTATGAATCATATCCACAAGTGGCCACCCTCTTCCTATACTGTGCTTACAAGATGGAAATAGGAAAGAATGTACAGACTCTTGCTAGAAAACCAATTCCAAGTGTGTACCTTACAGAGGGCAACACTTATCTTGCTATTTGCATACCTGGTGTATCATCATTCTTTCCCCTGTTTCCTGATGCCTCTATGTATATTTTTATTGGTGTATATTACTATGGCCCCAGTGTACTTGTGGTCAACTAAATCATTCTGGACTATTGCTATTTATTATATGGTCAAATATTAATGAGGGCTAAGGAAAGGCCAAATGTGACTGAAATTGTAATATAATTTTAATAACCTGTTTGTAGTCATTATTACAGTGACAAATTTTTGTTCAGAGCTGTTAACAGGTGTTGAGATTAATTAATTAAATTCTTTCTCTGTTCTATTATTCCCCATATAGAAATGTAACTGGATACTTGTGATTTAGCTGTATCATTTCAAAATTAATCGAAAATCTATTGAATTTTCAGAATTCCAAACTAACTTTGTCTGTTGCATCCACTTTAAAAGTTAGATTTGTAGGAAGAGGCATGTGGCAGGAAATGGTTACTATGTACTTATAACCTTGGGGTGGTAGATTAAACATAACAAATATTAACAAAGGATGCTGATAAGGTGAAAGCTACAACCGGTGAAGTCATTCCTATGCTGCATTTAAAGTATAAGGCATTAAGAAACATGGGAAAGAATGATTAAGTGGACAGAGAGTTTGGTGGCCTCATTGAGCCTTTTTTGATTCATCATAAAAAAGTAGTTGCTTACTATGGTAAACTTCTAAACTTATTTTCAAATGTTTAACATGAATTTTCTTTTGGAAACTTTGCCTTCATTTTTATGAGGGTGGTGAGGAAGTCATCAAAAGCAGGATGTTTGCTTCAGTAAATATTCTGTATGTGAAACTGTATATTTTGAAATTTATTATTATTACTAGTGTTAGTATTTTGCATGGAGTCTTCAGGAGTGAAGGTGGGGAGGGTGGCATGTGATGAAATATGGGGCTTTTAACTCCTAAAGTAGCTTCTTTAAATTTTGACTTTGTGATGTGTTTTTCAGTTTGTCAGATACTTAATCTATTACGCCTATTATGGTTCTTGGGCAATCACGATGAAAGATACCCATCATAGCTTCAGTTACTCATGTGTCAGTAATGCTAGAACTTTCCCTACCTTTAAGACAGATGCTACCACAAGAACAGATTCACTGGCCAAGTTCACTTTGTCCCCGGAATTTAGCTTCTCCTTCAGTATTCTGCATGATTTCATATTGGCTGATTTTCTGAAGATTCCTTCTGTGAGTGGCCCTTTTTTATTGATAAAGCAAAGCATATCCTGTAGAAAGAAAAGAAAAGTACATGATATTTCATATCCATAAACCCAGAACACAAGCTTGCCTCCTTTTTGAAAAAGCTAGGGAATATGATGGTACAGTGTTTTAGAGCTCAAAGGACTAAAGTAAATTTGGATTTTTTTTTTTCAGCATCTTTAAATATATTTTCTTTTTTTTAATGTCTTTTTTTAAAATTTATTTCTAGGAGAGAGAGAGAGAGAGAGACAGTGAGCAGGGGAGGGTCAGAGAGAGAGGGAGTCACAGACTCTGAAACAGGCTCCAGGCTCTGAGCTGGCAGTCAGCACAGAGCCCGATGTGGGGCTCGAACCCACAAACCGTGAGATCATGACCTAAGCGAAAGTTGGACACTTAACCAACTAAGCCACCCAGGCGCTCCTTTAAATATATTTTCTGCACAGAAATATACTTTACAGTGATACAGTAAAACATTTTAAACACTTGTTTTAATCAGATTTTTCTTTTCAGTGAGTTTGCACTTTTAAAAAGTTAGTCTTTGTGTCAAGGCCTTTTTAGAATCACCCTCTCTCTCCTACCCCACCATTCTTCTTTCATTGTTCCCTTGAATACATGCTGTTCCCCAAGTGTGGGAATCTCTTTGTCACATTCATTTCCCATTTGTTTATTCCTCTATAAGTGACTGAATACTCCATTCCTACTTCCTTTCCTTCTTTCCCTCTTTTAAAATCAGGCTCAAAAACTCTCTTCCTTCTCTGATTACATTCCCTTCCCATGGGTGCTTCATTGCCTTTTGCTGTACCTTCATGTCCTCTATCTGCAGTATAGAAAGATAATAGGGGTTGGAGTTAGTTAATCCCAAGGATCTGAAATGTATTGTGTGGTGTGTGACCTAGGACACATACATTCTTTACTGAGGTTTTTCTAATTCATTTGTGAAGTAAGGATGATGATTTTCATAGCTACCCCATAAATTTGCTGACTAGGGTAGTAGCTAGCATATAAGTAACATCATAAATTACTTCATATCTAGCATAACATTCCCTACATCTAGGATAGTACTTAGAGACACCCTGGATACTCAAAAAATGTTAACACTGACAGTTCAGTACACCAATTTGAGATAACACAGGCAAAACCCTGTGGCTTTCATTTGACATATTCTGTTAGGATTAACAGATTCGTATTTGCCAGAGGAAGAGTCGCTATGCTTCGTGAGACATTTTGAGTTGTACGATTGAGTAGACTCAGCTGAAACAGATGAAAGTGAGTTCAGGAAGGCAATGAAAAGAGAATGTAAAGGTGAAGTGGACTCTCAGAGATTCACAGAGTCCATATCTTGACTGGTCTGAACAGGCCTATGTGGTCTTTGTGGAAACAAGTAGAATGGACAAGAGTTATCTTTTCCTGTTGTATTTGCCTCATGACTTTGCAGAACCTGAATTAGATTTTCTTCTTTTAAGTAACAGTTACAAAGCCTCCCAGCCAAATCCAGGAGATGGCTAATTATTCTCTATTTGGATGTAGATTTGAATGAGAATACTTGGTCTCTCAGAGCTCCCTTTCCTCAGGAGGGCTAATGGGAGACCAGAATGAGACCTACCAGAATGGGGGAGGGCAGGTTGTCATTATCACACATGTCCTTGAGGGAAACTCTGAAGAGCTGGCCTGGCTTTGCAGAAGATGATGCTGTGCACTGGCTGTCCTGGAACTTCCTGGAGCCCCGCCGAAAGGCCCAATTTAAGAAAGAACTCCTTTTAACTGTCTTCTGGGCTGAATCTAATGAAGAAGTGAGAGTAGTCATAGTAGTAGTAAAGTTTAATTCTCTTAACCTTAATTTCTCCATTTCTGTTTAACAGCATATTTGTTGCGATGGGTAGAAGAGGCAAACTGAGTCATTTGTGTAGTATTCTCCACATTCTGAAATTGGCTCATAGCATCCTTGTGGTGTTACTGTGTTCTTCCCCATAGCCTACAAACTGATAGTTAAACCTGGAGACTTGATCAGACTCAGGGTCAATACTTCCGGTGCCATTTACTACCTGTTATACTACATCATGAGGCACTTAACCTGTAGTTGTTAGTTTCCTATTGTTAAGTATGATCAGTGGATTCATGTGTCAGATCTCATTTTAAAAGCTAAAACAATTGGGCATTCAGATCAAGCAGAGTTTGGTAATCATCTGTTTTCACAGATTTCCTCTTTGGTTTTCTGTTTCTGATCAAAAGGATCTGCCTTTCATGATACATATCTGCTTGACCCTACTTCTCAGTCAGCCTGAGGCTTCTCTACCCTTAGCCATCCCCATGGATGACTTTCTGTAGGTAGTGTCCTTGGAAAGTAGTCTTTACATGCAGGCTATGTGAAAAGAATATCCAGGTGGCTGTGTTTCTTCCTTTTTTAAAAAAAAATATTTTTAATGTTTATTTATTTTGGAGAGAGACAGAAAGAGAGTGAGACACAGAATCCAAAGCAGGCTCCAGGCTCAGAACTATCAGCACAGAGCCTGATGTGGGGCTCGAACTCACAAACAGGGAGTTCATGACCTGAGCCAAAATCAGCCGAAAAACCTACTGAACCACTCAGGCATCCCTCTTCCTTTTTTTTTTTTTTTTTTTAAGTTTTATTTTTAAAACTTTAAATTTTTCACAAAATTTATTCATTTTGTGAAAAAGAGAGAGAGAGAGAGAATCTGTGTGTGTGTGTGCATGTGCGCACACACTCGTGCGAGCAGGGGGAGTCACAGAGAGAGATTAGAGGAAGAATCCCAAGCAGGCTCCAAGCTGCCAGCCCAGAGCCTGACTCCGGGTTCCATCTCACAAACTCTTAAGATCCTGATCTAAGCCAAAATCAAGAGTCAGACTCTTAACCGTCTGAGCCACCCAAGTGCCCCCAGGTGGCTGTGTTTCTTATGATACTACTAAGCTAACCAGAGATGATTTTTAATTATCCAACACCCCTTGTCAAAGGAATGCAGAAGAGCTTCACAAAGAAAAGGTGATCAGCAATGGGAAAGCTGAGTTCAAAGTTTCTACTGCTCAGCTCTCAATGATTTCCTTGTAAGGTACCTTAACATTTGCTTAAAACATCTGTTAAATAAGAATTCTGTTATTCTTTAAATAAGAATTCTTTAAAAGTCAAGACAGGAGTCAAGTTAAAACTTGGATAAACAGATGAGCAACATTTAAACACCCACCCAGTGGCTGTTCTGGGACATAGTGAGTGCATCGCCATGTCACTTCATGTGGGTGGCAACACTCACGGGCCCTTCATCAGAGAGACCAGGATCTAAGAACCGGAAGTGTCCTGGCTCTGCCACTTAGATAGATAAATTGCTCAAAAAATTTTAAGTTTCGGTACCACCTCACGCCAGTCAGAGTGGCTAAAATGAGCCAATCAGAGAACTCTAGATGCTGGCGAGGATGTGGAGAAATGGGCACCCTCCTACACTGTTGGTGGGAATGTAAACTGGTACAGCCCCTCTGGAAAACAGTGTGGAGGTTCCTAAGGAAACTAACAATAGAACTCCCCTATGACCCAGCAATAGCACTGCTAGGAATTTACCCAAGGAATACAGAAATGCTGATGCATAGGAGCACATGTACCCCAATGTTCATAGCAGCACTCTCCACAATAGCTAAAACATGGAAAGAGCCTAAGTGTCCATCAACAGATGAATGGATCAAGAAGATGTGGTTTATGTATACCATGGAATACTACATGGCAATGAGAAAGAATGAAATCTGGCCATGTGTAGCAACATGGATGGACCTTGAGGGTGTTATGCTGAGCGAAATAAGTCAGGCAGAGAAGGACAAATATCATATGTGTGCATGTATAGGAGGATTAGGAGGAACTTAACAGAGGACCAAGGGTGAGAAGAAGGGCGGAAATGGTGGGGGAAAGGGAGAGAGGCAAACCATGAGAGACTCTTGAATGCTGACAAAAACTGAGGACTGGTGGATGTTGGGGGGAGGAGGGGTAGGCATGGAGGAGGACACTTGTGGGGATGAGCACCGGGTGTTATGTGGAAACTAATTTGACAATAAACTATTTTTAAAAAAATAAAAAAAATAAAAAAATAAATTTAAGTTTCGGTTTGCTCAAATTTAACATAAATGACACTACCTACAACTCATTGAACTAAATATAATGTACTACTCGTGCAAGGCCTGGCTCATGGCAGCCTTGATCAAAGTAATTTCCTTGCTGAAAGGGCGTACGGCAGTCTAGATATCAGTCTCTTCCCTGCAAAGCAGATCTCAGTCCCATTCTCTATTTCATTTTCCAACCTCTAGAATGCATGCAGTCATGAAGGAATCCACCACTTTGCCTAACTAAGGCTCTTTCTTCCTGCCCTGAAAAACATACCCTTATATTTTAAAAGGAGCAAAAGGAAGAAAGCAAATCCATTCTTTAGTCTAGAAGGAGATTACTGTACATCAGAACTTACAGATGTTTGCTTAAGATACAAGTTAATATAGAAGTTAAGTTGTGGTATGCAGCCTGGTTTCCCTACTCTTTACCCTAGTATTATTATTTCTAAAACTATTCACATATATTACATTATTGAGCTTTAACTAAGAACGCTGTTAAGAAGAGTGCTGTATCCCTGGATACAAAGCTATATACCTAGCTATTCCATGAGTATATACAGAAAGTAAGTAGATGGGGTACCTGATTGGCTAAGTGTCTGACTCTTGATTTTGGCTCAGGTCATGATTTCATGGTTCATGGGATCAAGGTCATGTAAGGCTCTACACTGACAGCATGGACCCTGCCTATGATTCTCTCACTCCCTTTCTCTCTGCCCCTCCCCCATTCGTGTGCACTCTTTGTCTCTCTCTTTCTCTTTCTCTCAAAATAAATAAATATTTAAAAACAAAAAAATCAAGTAGATCTGAAGTCCTGTACTTTCTCAAAAACATTTTCAGGCTTACATTACCTACCTTTTGTAATGTACATTATTTGGTGTTAGAGTTCATGTTGCCTCTGTGACTAATAAAAATATATGCTATCGACAAGAAAAACATGGGAATAATTAAGCTAACTTTATAGAAATCTCTATTTTCTTAAACAATGCTGGCAAGATTTAGGTTACATTTCCTAAAGATTGAATTAGGGTATAAACATTAAAAAATAACATTTTTGAAATTTTGAGCTTATAGAATAACAATAATAACAATAAAAATACTTTCAATTTTGGCCCCAATACTTCTCAGGTTAATATCACATTTTCATCAGAGAAAGAAATATCAACAGGGGAATATTGGAATGGTAGAGAAAAAGTAGCTAGAAGGAAGATTAAAAAGCCCCAACCATAAACATCATCTAGCTCCAGTCTAGACATGGGTCTGAAACACATGTGGAAAGTGGTAGTAGAATTTAAAGTTCAGTTCTTTTTTTTTTATTTTTAAAAATATTTATTTATTTTTGAGAGAGAGAGAACACGCACAGGCAAGCACACACACAAATGAGAGAGAGGCAGAGGGAGAGGGAGACAGAGAATCTGAAGCAGGCTCCAGGCTCTGAGCTGTCAGCACAGAGCAGGACACAGGGCTTTAATCTACGAACCGTGAGATTATGCCCTGAGCCGAAGTCAGATGCCCAACCCAGCCACCCAGATGCCCTGAGAGTTCAGTTCTAACTAGAATCTAAGGCCACTTCATCCTAAGCCCAGAAGAAATGCAGTTCAATTCTGTAACTCTTTATTCCACTGAAGTTCTTCTGTTGTTCTGTGCATTTAGGCCACACAATCTAGATGTCACACCTCCTGTGATGGCCTGAGATACTAGACAAAACCCTGGAATGGAGAAGACATGTTTCTAGGCCATAAAAGCTTGTGCTCTAATAAGACACACCGCTGTACACACACAAAACTATGTGGAAAGGGCTCTGGGTTTACAGAGAAAAGAGTAACGGACTATCTCGAGGAATTTAAAGCAAAAGAACTTCCTAGAAGTGCATCAGGTTTTGATTTCAGACCTTTGGGAGTTTCTCGAAGCCTGATTCTGGATCGATATTGGATCTTGACTATACTGTTCCTCCCCACCCCCACATGGAGAACAAGCTTTGTGTCATGAATTTATGTCTAAGAGTAGAGATATGAGCTAGGAGAAAGCACTTGAAAGAAGGGAAGGGGCTCACCTCTCCCTTGCTGGTTCTGCACTGGGTGCCTGGGCTTCAGAATGAACTGGCCTTGCATCTCTGGGAATCCCTCATTTGGAAGGAGGCGTTCCCAGTAGGTAGAAGGATAGATGGAGGGCTCTGGTCCCTGTGGCAGCAGCAGAGTAGATGGAAGATGGCTCATTTTAATTCCATAAGGATGTTCATGCCCTGTATGGAGAAAAATCTAAATGTAAATTCAAGCTGATGGTGATGGCTGTCATCAAAGTTACCTTACTGTGAGTGTGTGCATCACACTGGTATATGCTGCTCTTCTCCTGGGGATTCCTCTCCTGAGTGAGCACCATATCCCTGCTTATGGGGGACACACTGCAAAAATCAGGTGCTCAAGGAAAAGATTTTAAAAAGAGAAAAGTTAAAGCATTTTACTCTGTTTGGAATACACAGATTCATCAGTGCATTGGTCTGCACAATGTTGGCTCTTGCTGTTTCCATCTGAGAATATTTAAGGGCTTCTAGTTTCTGAACGCTAACTAGATCTGTACTTCTTAGGCAAACTACTTGACCCCTTTGTGTCTTACATGCATCCTTTGAAATGCTTACCCACAAACTTATAAGGATAAGAGTAAATATGTTAATAAACATTGGTAATTAACATTTTTTACACAATTGAACATAGTATTTTTTAATGTTTTATTTATTTCTGAGAGAGAGAGACACACACACACAGACAGCATGAGCAGGGTAAGGTCAGAGAGAGAGTGAGATACAGAATCTTAAACAGGCTCAGGCTCTGAGCTGGCTGTCAGCACAGAGCCCAACATGGGGCTCGAACCCAGGAACCGCGAGATCATGACCTGAGCTGAAGTCGGACGCTTAACTGACTGAGCCACCCGAGCCACCCAAGCACCCCATGAACATAGCATTTTTAAAAATGTTTCATTTCCTGAGGGAGACACACACACACACAGAGTATGAGCAGGGGAGGGGCAAAGAGAGAGGGAGACACAGAATCGGAAGTAGGCTCCAGGCCCTGAGCTGTCATAATAGAGCCTGACGAGGGGCTTGAGCCCATGAACCAGGAGATTATGACCTGAGCCGAAGACAGACGCTTAACCTACTGAGCCATCCTGGTGCCCCGTTTGGATATACTATTAAGACTTGCTATGTTCACTATTCTCTCACACATGATATCAGTTGAACAGATTTTTCATTTCCTTTTGTCAACTCTTGAGTCAGAGCTACTCCAGGGTGATGGGATGGGATGGGTTGCCTTTCCGCTTTGTGCTTCCCTCCCACTACCGCCCTCCCTCTGAGGGCTGTTCTGACTGGCAAGGATCAGAAGGAAAGCTGTTTACAGACGAGGAAACCGCACCCAGAATCATGGACAGTGGCCTGCCAAGTGATTTGCTTTGGTCTTTTATGTTTTAAATTGTTTCCTCTCCACAGCATCCTCAAAAGACCCTGTGCTGTGATATGGATTTCATTTTTTAAGAATAGAATGAAAGTTCTCTTTCTGTCATTTCTGATTTATTATTGGATGTAACTTGGGGAGCTTTTGCTGCTCCTTTTCATCTGGCACAGACACAACATCAATGCTTGGTTCACAGGAACCACAGTGACTTCCCTCCTTTAAGGCAAAAGAAGCTTCTATGACAGCGGTACAACCAAATCACCAAGATAGCCAGGGGTTAATCTGCAGTTGAGAATTGAAAGCATGTTAAGAAAGGCATTTCGAATGCTGCTAAAGGATCATCATAAATGACGGGCTCTTTGGATTCCTCAGAGCTGCCTTCATGCATGAGGCTGTTCTAAGTCTCAAAAGTTCTCGTCTATATTGTTTTATCTAAATCAATGTGCTTTATTAAAATAAATATATTTAAGTATTTAATTTTTTTCCTTTGTACTGCTGACCAACTTTTGCAAAGATGTCAATGTTAATACAAAAACATGAAATGGTGGGGTGATTTTGTCCTCAGCTATGTCCTCGGCGACTCTCTGGGAATATATGTTTCATAAAAAACATTTGTTTGTTTAGATTTCCAGATCACTTGAAAATACTCTTTAGATCACTTGAAAAAGAGTAATAGCTTCACAGGATTATCAAAAGGATAAAAAATGTATGTAAGAAAATTTACATTTCTCTCCCCAACTAGACCATAAGCTACTGAATGAAGAGATGTTATCAGTGCCTGGTAAAGAGCAGGTACCCAGGAATGACTTGATAAATGTGTGAGTGAGTATTGCATGTGATTTTTACTTTTAAGGGTATTTAAGCTAAAGACAGAACAATCATTACCTTGAGACTTGGAGTTACAATTCTGAACCTACTCAACCCCATCTTAGATTGTCCCTGACACTTACCAATGAGTGGGTGTGGGGCTTTTCCTTTGCCAGAACTGATCCACAGCTGGTAGTCTTTCTCAGAGCCCTTGGAAACAAAAGAGATTACGCATCACAACAAATCTTTCCCACTACTTGAAGAACACATTTTCTTAGCATTTCTAAATTTTGAAAAAGAATTAGGGCCAGTATAAACGCTCTTTGGTCTATGGAGGTAGCTGCAATTTTGGAGTTAACGGCATTTGTTAACTTGTTCCCCTCACAGCCTCCAGTAGACCATTACAGATTCTTGTCATTTTTTGACAAAAGTCCAGGGAACCACAGTACAATCAGCACACTCACTTTGTGGGTGGCCCTTGGCTTAAGAAGTCACTGTTGTGCCCCTTCACCAAGGAGGAAAAGTCTAATCTAGGAAGTCTTGCCTTCTGCTGTTTCTAGACCCCTTTGATAATGTTGGCTTTTGTCTCCAAATGTCCCTGTCCAGACAAGCTTATTGTTCAGAGAGCCACATACCCTGCCATGACTATTCCTCAGAAAAGGACTTGAAAGGCAATGATAACTCAACAGCCCTGAGCAAACAAATGCCCAAGAAGCTTTGAGGAGTTAGTGAAGTCAAGTTGACCACTGGCTTTGATACAGACATGCCCCACTACAGGAAGAGAAGAGACAAGAACCCTTACATAGAGAATAAGTCAGATGCAGGAAACAATTACTCACAGCAGAATTATTGCTCAGGAATACTGGAAATCCCACTTGAAACTAACAAATCTAAATTATAAAGATTGTGAACTATTTTAAAGAGTCTTCTAGGAGAATAAAGTAAAATATATTTGAAATGGAGTTGTTGAAGATAGGTACTATGCTTGCCCTTGACTTCTGATTAAAAATCATGGCCCTTGCCCTTATGAAGGAAGGTCACTGGTATGGAAAGTATCACTCACACACACACACACACACACACACACACACACACACCTAAATCAGCTCAATATTGTATTGAAAATAGGAAGTAAGAGCTAATTAGAAACTTTTTCTTTCAGGTAGGGTTTGGAAACAGTATGTTGGAATTCCTTAAATCGGATATATACATAAGACAACCCCAGTTCTTCATTAAAATAGAAATTCTTGCCTAGTGAGATTGGTCACTTTAAGCAAAGGAAAATCATAAAAATGAAATAAAATGAACAATATCATTAATCAATCTCCCCAAGTTCATCTCTAAAACCACTCACTCTCTTTCCAAGATTTAATTCTTATGCAGGGTATATATATCATACAGAGATGTGTATGATATACAATATACAATTTCTACACATTGTTAGAAATCAATGCAGAGATGTGCTTTACTCAGTACATACCAATTCAATTTTATTTCAAATGTACTATTAAATTTTGTTTTTACAGAAATCATTGAGTTCTTATGCCAAATTCTGGTTGCCCTGAATTTTTTAGGGTCTTTATTATACTATTGGGTCAGATAGAATTTAAATACAAATATTGTAATTATGTCATGTCACAGTAGTGAGACATTTCCACATTTACAGAGGATTTTATATAAGAAGCTGTGCTTTGTAAGTGCTCCCTCAGTTCTGTTCATCTTACTGTCACCCTCTCTCTCTTTTCCCTTATAAAACATCTCTTCAAATATATCCATTTCTGGGGCACCTGGGTGGCTCAGTCAGTTAAGCATCTGAGTTCGACTCAGGTCATCATCTCGTGGTTGATGAGTTCGAGCCCAGCATCAGGCTCTGTGCTGACAGCTTGGAGCCTGGAGCCGGCTTCGGATTCTGTGTCCCCCCCTCTCTCTCTGTCCCTCCCTTGCTCATGCGCTCTCTCTCTCTCTCTCTCTTTCTCTCTCTCTCTCTCTCCAATAAACATTAAAAAAATTTAAATATATATACCTATTTCTTTAATTAAAAAACTAATTTCAGCAACTCATACCAGCCCTATCAAAACATAAAGGAGCTAAAACCAAAACAGGATGAAAGTAATCTGTACACAGATGCCCCCAGATCCATGGCCTCAGTCAGAACTTGTCTTCTTCTTTTTACCAGTTCAGAAGGGGTATTAGCGGTCTCATCCTCAGGACCTGTATCAAGGGATGTAGCTTCTAGCCATGTTGTCTTTATGTCAAAATTTACAATAAAACATCTAATTTAAGATTCATTAAACTGAGGTTGAGTCCTTGGGTGACGACCAGGGTAAATAGGGAGGGGGAGGAATCAGGAAAGATGACACAGAAAGAAGAGTCCACTAGAGAAGGAAATATTTAGAAACTTAGAAATATTGCACTATGTATAAAATATATACAGTGAACCACATGTTGTTATTAGCACTCTAAAATTACAGCCCAATTTTTTGTTATGATTTTGAATTTGCACAAAATTTTAAATGGGAATACAGATGAGCACCCATGTATAGCTTCATTGCCTTCAATTCCTAAATTTGGGGGGGGGGCAGAATATGGCTATGATATTTGATAATCAGGTGTCTTATAATGGGAGGTGCACCACACACACAGACACACACACACACACATACACGAATCTCAAAGGTCAAAGTTAGTTTTTAGCTGAAAATAGTTTGCAGGCAACTTACAGTTATTCCTAGCATTGGTAGTGACGTGTTGATAATGTCATTCGCTGTGTCTGAATTTGTCACTGTTACAGTCACAGACTATAAAAAATAAATAAGAAAAATTGCCATAAGTTTAAAAACTTGAAATCAGGTGACTAATTATTGCCAAATTATTATCCACATTCTAAAGGCAAAGCTTGTTTTCAGGTAATGACAAAATAAAGCACATGTAAAGGATAACTCTTAATTATGTTTTTGTTTCTTTCTATAACATGAAACTAGTAGGAAATATTTAAGTAAAACATATATTTCTCTTATAAGATTTGTGACACACAAAATATAGCAGCTTAAGGAATAAAAAAAAAAAAAAGATTGAGAAGTCCAAGAAGATATGTGGGCCGATCCTCAGCTCCATAAAGCTATTTCCAAAATGGAGCAGAGGGATAGTTTAAAAAAAGGAGCTGGATGCTTTTCTATCTTCCTGAGTTGTGTTATTATAGTATGGCTTTATTTCTTTGCAGTTACATACTCAGTTTCTGTAAAATCAGAGTAGGAACTGGCTATAAAAGGCATTTAAAAAATTACTATTTAGTTAGTACTTTCTTTGTGTCAAGCATCATAGTTACTAAGATTTTCATTGTTGAAATCTGTTGAGACAAATAATACCAAGGAGTCTAGGAAATGAGATTGAAAATTTTAGAAATTTACGTTGATTCCCAACTCTGCCAGTGAGTGGCTTAAAATAGCTCTCTACCATACCTTCCATTGAGAAACTGCTACACAAAACTAGAACATTTTACAGAAAATTGCCTGAAAGGGATTAGCAGGATTCTGAGATGTAATCTATAAAACTATCTGAATTCCAAAAGACATTTTAAAAAAAGACAATACGTAACCAATCAGATAATATATAATATTATTAGACAAGGAGGCCTATGTCCTTTGATAAAGAGTGCTTAAATAAGACAAACAGCACAGTGGACACTCATAGCCTTTAAAAATATTCAGAACAAAGCTAAAAGAAACTTTTTCATATTTCATTACTTGTCCTTTCATTGTATTTTTCTTCTTATGAATTGAATGCAATTATTTGATTATCAGATGGCTATGAAAGTTGATAATCAGACTTTTATAAACAAAAGCATTCATTGATTTCAAACTACTTGTAGCTTTAAGGAGTATAAAAAAGTGTTCTGAACCCAGCAGCAGAGCTCAGAGCACCCAAACTCAGGGATGTAAGGGGATTCCTATCCTAAATTATCTAGGAGGATTCAAAGACTGAGTCTTAGCTTGGTATTTAATTAGAAGTAATGGTTCTGCTATATTTTAAGATATCTGAAAACCTTTCAATACAACTTAAAAACTCTCCTATGAAATCTTTTTTAATATAAAAAAAAGATCTCTTTTGAAATACTAATATCACTCCTTAATTTATTTGGTCTGCAAGATAATGGTTTTCATGGCATAAGGAACATATTCTGTTCAAAATAGTAATTCCAAGGTGTAATTTTCCTGCATGTAGTATGTACTTCAAAACAGACAAATTTCAGTAGATAGAGCTCTTTGTAAACAGTTAAGCTTTTAAGAAATAAACTAATTTTTGAAATAATTTAAAAGAAAAGGAAATGTTGCTTTCTTTTCTCATATGAAGAACCAGGAAAATGTAATCAATTCTCAAGAGCTAAAGCCAATGCTGAGATGATCTAGATATTCAGATTGTTAGGCAAAAACAGCAATTATAATACTTATCAATGATACAAATGAGAATGAGATACTTATACTCACAATAAACAAAAGGGAGGCATCTTAGCATAGAAATTAAATATATTGAAAACTAGAAATTTTTTTATCTGAGAAATATCTTTAAAACATTTAACCGACTAGACTACGTTGTATAATGGGGATGACAAATGGAAGTCAATGATTTTGGAAAATAGATAATAGAAATTATCCAGTTTGAGGAAGAAAAGGGTAAAAAAGATTGAAAAAAATTTAACAGAGTCTGAGGAACCAGTGAACAGTATGAAAGGGTCTAATATACATATAACTGAAATTTCAGGAGAGAAGAAAGAATATGGGGAATAAAACATTTGAGGTAATAATGACTAAAAGTCCCCAAATTTGATGAGAGACAAGTTTATAAATTCAAGAAGATTAGAATATGTCAAATAGGACAGATTCAAAGAAAACCACGCTTTTATACATCATAGCCCCACTGTGAAAAACCAAAAATAAAGAGGAAATCTTCAAAGCAGCTACAGAAATTGACAAATCACCTTCAGATGATTGGTGTTGAATGACCACAGACTACTTATCAGAAAGTACCGAGACAAAAAAAAAAACAACAAAAAAACCCCCAAAAAAACAGTGCAACGCCTTGAAAGGACCAAAAGGAAAAAATTTGCAAACAAAATTCTGTATCCACAAAAATATCTTTCAAGAGTGAAGGTGAAATAAAGCCATTTTTAGATAAAAGAAGAAAATCTGCCTACACCAGATTTGTACGACAAGAAATGCCAAGGATCATTTCTCTAGGATAAAATGAAACTGTGGTAGGGGGAAACTTGGATCTTAGGAGTGAATTAAAAACATTCTTTTGTGTAAATTATATGTAAGGAAAGTTGATTTTTAAAAATTTCAAAGTAACTCTCCATGAAACATTGTGAATGTAACCCACTGGCATAGTTGAAATCCACGCAAGCAGAGATGAGAGTGTGCTCTGCTTTAGGAGAACTCTCTGCTCTTATCTCCTTCATGCAGTGCATCTATCTGGTGCTTGGAAACAGATCACAATATTTGCATGGCTTTTCCTTTGGCCAGGAAGTAACTGTTCTTCAGCTAAGTCTTTTTCCACCTTCAAATACTGTTTTGTGTGATTTAGAGCTACTGTGAAGTAGTACAGAAAAAAAAAAGTCATTTAAAAATACCCAAAATATCATTGTAAATGTCTTGGCTACTGCACTACAAATTCAGAAATCAAACTTTATACAAATAACTGGGGCAATTGGTTTGATTTTTTTCCCCAATAGCATAAAGAAAGTGGGGTAGAAATATGTTGATCTCTTAAAAGTCAATCAATCCTGATATTCCTTGGAACAAAAGACCCTTCAAAACTCCTCTGCATTTGATATATCAACTAAATGTAATACCTGACCCTTGAGTGGATCCTGTACTAGAAAGGAGATGTTATTGAGGTCAATTGACAAAATGGGAACACGAATGGCCTACTAAAGTGTTATACTAATGTTAAATTTACTAAAGGTGATAACTGCATGGTGGTAATAGAATACCCTTACTCTTAGGAAATACTTAGGTTTAAGGATAAAGTGCCATGGTTTATCTATGACCCTCAAAAATCAGTATATACCCACACATAATAGACACAGAGAAGGAAAACAAACGATAAAGCACATGGAGTAAAGTGTTACTGATAGGTGAATCTAGGGAAAGAGTACATGGGATATTTTTTGTACTACTTTTATTTTTGCAACTTTTCTGTAAGCTTATAATTATACCAAATAAAACATCATAGGGGGGAAAAGAACTGTGGAAACCACCCAAATCATTTCATACATAAGTAGTGACCTTTGGAAAAAAAAATGTTTTAATTCTAGTAGGATATACCTGCGTGTGAAAATCACTTTATTACAAGCCACTGTAATTGCTATTAGAAGGACTTAGAGAAATATTACAGACATTTAAAATGCATGGGGCGCCTGGGTGGCTTAGTCAGTTAAGCGTCCGACTTTCGCTTAGGTCATGATCTCGTGGTTCGTGAGTTCGAGCCCCGCGTTGGGCTCTGTGCTGACTGCCAGCTCAGAGCCTGGAGCCTGTTTCAGTCTGTGACTCCCTCTCTCTCTGACCCTCCCCTGCTCACGCTGTCTGTCTCTCTCTCCTAGAAATAAATAAAACATTAAAAAAAAAATAAAATGCAATACTTTTTCCCTGCTTCAATACTGTAGGTAGCATGGCTTCCTCTTGCTTCATATTACCTAAGATTCACTTTTTATGGATACAAAGACATACATGTAGACAGGGAAGTACATTTTCCCACATGATACTTCTTTAAATACTCTCTCTCCTCCTCTCTTTTCTCCTTTCTACCTCCTCATTTCTTTCTCCCTCCCTCCCTCTCTATCTCCACTCCCCTCTCCATCTTTTTCATTCTGTCTAAATCAGGAACTTGGAATTTAATTGTTGGTCTTAAAAGCACTTACACCGGCACAGTTCTTGATGTCTTCAGTGAAGATTTTGAGGGAGATGCTTTTTGGCTGATCCTTCTCTTTGGCTAGATTGATGTACCTAATCAAATTCAATAATAACACAAAATAGAGTAGGATGATTTACCTATTATCTTACATTCAAATTAATCTATGTTGCTAACATTTTCAACATACTTTGTCATTTTTAAAATTAAATAGGGGCACCTGGGTGGCTCAGTTGGTTAAGTGTCTGACTCTTGGTTTTGGCTCAGGTCATGATCTCATGTGTCGTGAGATCGAGCCCTGCATTGGGCTCTGTACTGACAGCATGGAGTCTGCTTGGGATTCTCTTTCTCCTTCCCTCTTTGCCCCTTCCTGCTCACTCTGTCTGTCTGTCTCTCTCTCTCTCAAAATAAGTAAACATTTTTTAAAAAGCATGTAAATAAAAATCCAAATAAAATTATGGGCTGGAAAAAAACCTGCAAAAATATTTCAAGAAAATGAGACATGACTCAGAAAACAACAGTTTGCTCTCATCGTGTGAGATCTGAGCAGTAGATTTAGTCATCAAAGATTTCCTACCTCTACTGGAGAGCCCAGCACCATCCTGGGTTCCAGAGTAGGAATTAGCAGTTGCTAATTACTGAATAGAGTAATCTGCATTTAAGGAAATAAATGTTTTGGGAATATTGTTAGAGCCAATCATTAGATTGGAAAGAAGGGAAGATAAGAATGATAACCAGAACTTCATCAAAAATATGAAAAATATGCACATATATGAGAGCACAGTATCTTCAGTAACAGCCAGGGTAAATCTAAATAAGAAATTATTTGAGGATAGTCTAACGATTTCTACTAAGGAGAAGGAGAATAGTTTGAGGGCATAGCTTTGAAGAAATTTGCATTCGTTTTTTTTGTGGGTTAAAGATTTAAAATATGTATACTGACAAAATACCTTTGAAGGAAAGAGTGCCATTTTTCCTTTAGTTCTGAAGAACTGCAATTTAAAAAATGGGAGGAAAATCAAACTACATGTAATACTTATACTAATACTACAAACTACATGTAATAATTCTATTAAGATCTCCATTCAGACAAAAATAGCAGCAGCCAGTTGTTACTGATGTGGTTATGTGTGTAAGTTGTATTCTCCTCACAATTTGAGCTTTTGATGGACCCTGCTCTTTTATGAGCGGTAGTACAGTAATGGGAAATAGATCCTAAAGTGGAAGAAAAGTTGGTTTCTAATCTAAATGCTTAATTGTAACTATGTGATGCAAGCTATGTGATCATGGGCACGTTGCTTAACCACTCTGAGTTTCAGTTTCCAGAACTGGAAAAGAAGATGAGAGTGATAACCAGTGATAATTTTACCTCAGAGTGTTCCTGCTATTCAAATATAAAGAAACATTATCATTCAAATTAAATTGTACTTAAGAAATTTGGCATTTGGATGGAACTATTTTGGCTCAGAAATATGAATATCTTTCTTTAGGAAAAAACATTTGTAATATTTTTTACGAAAAAATGAAGAATTTTTACAATCATTACAATAAAATGAAGAATTTTATTTCTTCATACATCTAGGAGATCGTAATATGTTAAATGAGTTCCTAGAAAACTTATTCTTCTTTACTATAATCCTCTGAGCAAAATCAATCCATCTACTGCTAAGTTACTAAAGGTATTTTCTGTGCTAAAGTTTCCATAGGATTTTGTAGTGAAAAATGCAAATATTTTAAGGCACATTCATTCATGGACTTATCACTTACTAACATTTTTTTATTGTAATAAGTTACACCATAACATTGAACATTAGTGAGCTTTAGTACATTTGCACTACTGTGCAACCATCATAACTACCTAGTTCTGGAACATTTTAATCACCCAAAAGCAAACCCTGTGTCCATTAAACAGTCACTCTCCATTTCCCACTGTCCCCAGCTCTTATACCACATTTTGTTTATTTGTTGATAAACACTTGGGTTGTTTTCCTCCCTTCTTATGTTTTGCTTATTATTGACAATGCTGCTATGAATGTTTGTGTATCAATTTTTGTACAGACGCATGTTTTTCATTTCACTTGGGTATATATCTGGAAGTGGCATTGCTGGGTCATATGATAATTCTGTTTAACTTATTGAGGAACCATCTAACTGTCCACAGTGGCTGCCACATTTTATATTCCTACCAACACTGTTCCCTGCCCCCTCCATCACCATTTCAAGACCTGTTTCATCAGAAACTTGGAATGCCCTTTTAGCATCCCAACCTGCATGGACATAGGTTCTAAATACTTATGCCAATCTGCAGAACAGTAATAATAACAAATAGCAAAAGCACTAGGTACCAGACATTGTTACAAATGCCTTATATATTCATACAGCTTTTTAACTAACATAACTTGTGCAATCTGGCTCCACATTTCCTCTCTCATTAGGAAAAAAAAGTTTCTTAGAAACTCCATTATCAAAGACTTTCTATATTCCCAACTGAAACTATTTCCTTCCATTTGCAACAAGGAGAGGACATTAAGCAATAGGAAGTGATAATCTTTATGGAAATATGTTGTGGAAAAAAGGCATGCAGAGATGATATAAATCCATATTTCTTTCCAATAAGCTTTGAAAAATTTTTCATTATGTCAACAGCTACATTGCAGCTGTTTATTAGTTAATTAATTAATTAATTAATTAATTAATTAACAATGTGTAAATATTTTCATTGTTTCATCTTTATGACGATGCGAGATTTTGGTGAAGTGGGCTGAAGAGAAGAAAGAAGGGTGATGTGTTCATGTGACGAACACTCCTTGTATAAAGCAAGAATGAGAGACTTGGGGTGTGGTTGTTTCAAACAACAGATGCATGTGTTGCATGACTCCTGTAAGCCCAGGAGTGTCTCTCAGGATGTTCAGGGTAGAGGGCCAAATTCCCCATCTTGATGTGAGCCTAAAAATGTGTCTTGCACAACTAAGCTCTATTCCATGGACTCAAAGTCTCTACAGACACCAACTAAGATAATCTGCACAGCAATTCAGGCAACCTCGTGTTCAAAGACATAATTGATTTATTTGTAGTAATTACATCTTATTTAAAGGAATTGACTTGGGAATATAAAAGCAATTTTTCAAATTTAATTGGACTATTTAATAGTACTTGCTCAAGAGAAATATTCCTGTGATTTACAAACACAGATAGCTCCCTGGGAATTGGGGAGCAGGATATCAGAGAGAGGCCCCAGAACCACACTCTCTTGATTCTCCTCCACATTCCCAGAACACCCAACTCCTCAAGTGGCTCCTAGAGCCCACCTGAAAAACCACTGACCAAATCCAAAGGAAATTAGTCCAGTGGTTCCCACTCTCTATTATCCTATTCCTTACATTTGCACATAAAAACCTTTCTGGAGAAAGCAGAAGGCAAACAAGTGTCATCAATGGAGGTTAAAAAGTGAGTCACTGGCTTCACATACAATCAGGTTAAATGTTTTCCTTTCTAACCTCTGTAAATACAAGACCAAGTTGTAGGTCTTACCTGAAGGTGGCCACAAAGTTCACTGTGGGCCAGCCCAAGATGAAGGACCTCTCAGCACCAATGCTGGCATCTTTTACTTTGTCCATACAGTTGGCAGTCCACAAGGTGCTCAGTGGTATTTTATTCTTTATCTTGAAGTTTTTTTTATAACTAGAAAGAAAGATATTCAAACAAGACATCTATTAGTTTGTTTCATATATATTATGGGAGCAACTAGGCTGGTGAGATACCCGGGCTCATTGCTCCAGGGCAAAGCCTGTCTCCAGTCATCTCCATTACCCTCTGCACACAGCACAGGAGACGGTTAGATGGGTGTTTACAAAGTGTGTGTTGAGCAAGGTCTGGCCTAGGAAGACACTCAAAACACTTCCCCCAGCCATTTTTCTGAATGTTGAGTATTAAGGAAAGACTATATATTTTAAAGCATGTAAAGAAAACCATCAATTCATTTATTATTGCTAGATTTGTTACTTATTATTATATATAATTTTATGATTATTATTACAGTTAATTATTCATTTATGTTTTGCTTACTTAAAAAGTATTTGAGGCCTGAACAAAGATACACAATACATGATTTTTTTTTTTTTTTTGATTGAGAGGGAGAGAAAGAGTGTGCACAAATACAAGTGGGGCAGGAGGAGAGGGAGAGAGAGAATCTTAAGCAGGTTCCATGCCCACCACAGAGCTTGGCTCAGGGCTTGATCTCACAACTATGATATCATGACCTGAGCTGAAATCAGGAATTGGATGCTTAATCAACTAAGCTACCTAGGCGCCCCAAATAAAAATAGTTATACAGTTTTTTTCCTACAAGAGACAAACCAAGAACAAAAAATAAAAAAATGTTTTTAATGTTTATTTATTTTTGAGAGAGAGAGACACAGAGCATGAATGGGGGAGGGTCAGAGACAGAGGGAGGCACAGAATCCGAAGCAGGCCCCAGGCTCTGAGCTATCAGCACTAAGCCCAACACAGGGCTCCAACCCACAAACTATGAGGTCATGACCCGAGCTGAAGTTGGCCGCTTAGTCAACTGAGCCATCCAGGTGCCCCTAAATGTTATTTTCAACCTTAAATAAAAAAAAATATTTTCAGGGCTCCTGGGTGACTCAGTCAGTTAAGTGTCAGACTTCAGCTCAGGTCATGATCTTGCACTTCATGACTTTGAGCCCTGCATTGGGCTCTCTGCTGCCAGCACAGAGCCTGCCTAGGATCCTGTGTTCCCTTCTCTTTCTGTGCTCCTATCCTGTTCCCTCTCTCTTTCCCTCTCTCTCTCTCTCTCTCTTTTTCACACACACATACACACACACACACACACACACACACACACACACATGCATGTACTCTCTCTATCTTAAAAATAGAAACATTAAAAGAAAAATCCTTTGGGATAATATTTTACCCATTTTCATGGTCTGTGTAGATTCTGTGTGACTGGACACCTGAATATAGTATCACATCTGATCTCATGATCCATACTTTAGGCTCCAGTCAAACCAGCCTTCCCTGTGCTCCTCCCTTGAAGGGGCCAGGTGGCACTCACTTAGGCTTGCCAGTCCCTCAGCCTAGAAGGTTCAGCCATCTTGTCTAGGAATGTGGCTGCTTCTCATCAAATCTAGTTTAAACACTGCCATCTCAGAACAATCCTCCTAGACAACCCTCTCTAATACCTTCCCATCTTTGCCACATGGCACTCTTCTACCAGAAGCACTAATCACAATCTATAAATTTTCCCATTTATTTTTTGTCTTTTATATTTTTTGTCCCTTTTATAGCCTTTGTCTATAGGTCCCAGGTAAGAGAGACACCAGGTAAGAGAGACACCACCTGTCACGTTCTCAATTGTATTCTCTGCAGGGGCATGGTACAAGACTTCCATAATTGAATGAAGGAAGGATCAAAGCACTTGCACAACAAAAGAAAAAAAAAAACAATGTTTTCATACAGGAAGGGCTAACCTAAATGTAGCTGTATGATAATCAAGAAGGTGTGTAGCAGAGTATACATACTTGGTATTTGACATCAGCAACAAATCGCTGAACAAGAAGAGATGCCGTTTCTGCCTCTTCCAACCTTGCTTGAGTTCAACAGGGCCATGGAGAAGCAGGGTACAGGTGGCACCCTCAGCTGATGTAGAGTTTTCATTGTGGGCATCCATCTCAGCAGAAGACCTTTGCCAACAAGCACATAAAGCACCATGGTGCAGCTCGTTACTCAGTCAAATATACAATGTAGTTTTATGCTAACCGTCAGGGTTCACATAGCACTAAAAATTAGTCTCAACCTCCGAAGCAAGACTCCAGAGCTCAAACTCAGAACTCACCAAGTTACAGAAGGCTATTGACAGAGAAAAGATCACTTGCGGAATTGATACAAATGGAGACAGTTTCAAGGACAAAGCCCTTGGGCATGTCAACTTTTAGAGGTGAGGAGGAGAAAACAGCAAAGCTAATCACGAACTGTTCTTTGGAAGGGGAGAACCGAGCGGAGGCCAAAGGTAGAGCGTATTATAAGAAGGTGGACCACCACCAACAAACAATGCAGTTTGTGGCCTAATAAAAATTACATGATATTTGTGAAGAATTAAGGACAGCTTGGCTTCATGTTAACATAAAAATGTAGATAATTAAAGATTCTGGAAAACCGACCCCAGTCTTATCTGAATCAATATTCAAACTTGAGGGAAAATCCTGAAATATCGGCAAAAATAATGAGAACATCAAAAAGTTTATAAACATCAGAGTATAACTATTACTTGGCTGAGATATGACTCTGACAGGACTTTCTGGTAATCATAGGTACAACAGCAAAATTGCACGGAATGAAAAAATTCTTTCATAAATAGTATAGATTATTTCATAAACCAGAAAATTCTCTCTCACGGGGCCAAGAAAGTGCCTTCCCCCAGAATGTAAAGCCCCCTCCCCTCTCAGCAACACTGAATCTTAGGAACATGAGTAGCTTTTCAAGAAACTGGTGCTGACGTTACGAATTAGTCCATATGTGTTAGAAGAAACAAAAGAGAACACTTCCACTTACTATCAGTCTGTTTTGATGATCAAAAATAGTATATTAAAAGACTACCTTGTAAGGTGAAGACTTGAATGATCACCTAAAAGTTCAATATGCTTTCTGATTGACGTGAACATCCTTTTTTCTTCAAATCTTGGCACTGAAAATGGAGTGAGTCTACAGCGCTTGGCAACAGTTTTTGAAACCTGAGGATTCCACACCAGTTAAAGATCACTGCCCCTATGATGTCATGGTTCTAAAGCTTAGGTGATGGCTGCCAAACTGACATACTTGTTTCCCTGATTTGGCCTTCATCTTTTGATGTTTTAAAGTTAATCTTTTTATTTTGAGATAACTGTGGATTCATATGCAGCTGTAAGAAATAATACAGAGAGATTACATCAGGTTTTTACTCATTTTCCCCTAAGGGTACTATCTTTCTAAACTATAGTACAGTATCATAACTAGGATATTAACATTGATACAATAAAGATACAAAACACTTCCATTACCACAAGGGTCTTTCATATCACTTTTTTACAGCCAGAGACTTCCTTCCATGCCCACCACCTCTTTCATCCCTGGCAATCACAAATCTGTTCTCCATTTCTATAATTGTGCCAGTTCAAGAATGTAATAAAAATGGGATCATACAGTATGTAACATTTTTGGATTTGCTTCCTTCCATTCAACATATTTAGAGATTCATCCAGATGGCTGGAGGTATAGTTCATTTCTTTGTGTCTCTTAGTAGTATGCCACGATATGGATATATCACTGTTTGCTTAGCCAACTGGTGAAAGAGTTCTGGATTGTCTCCAGGCTTTGGCTATCACTAATACAGCTGCTATACACATTTGTGCTGCACAGGTCGTTGTGTCGATGTAAGTCTTCACTTCTCTAGGCTAAATGCCTAAGTGCAACTGCCAGGTTGTATGATACATGTTATGTGCTGTTTTTTAAGAAACTGTCAAACTGTTTTCCAGAATGGCTGTACCATTTGACATTCTCGCCAGTACTATATGAGCAATTCAGTTTTGCCACATTCGCACTTGCACTTGGTGCTGTCTTTTTTTTTTTTTTTTTTTTTTAATTTTAGCTCTTCTGATAACTGCATAGTGATATCTCATGGTGGATTTAATTTGCATTTTCCTAATGGCCAATGATGCTAAACATCTTTTCATGTGTGTATTTGCCATCTGGACCTCTTGAGTGCCATAGAACCTACAAAACTCTGTCAAAGACATTTTATGGAAAGATGATGTTCCCTTTGCACTAGAAAACTGACCACTTTACAGATGAGGTGGGCAGCTGCACAGACAGGTTAGATAACTTTGAAGCCAGGCAGCCATGATGTAACCTGAGGGATTCAAATCCAGCTGACTTAGGAAGTCACGCAGCTTCCTGTGAGCTGCCCTCTCCCCTAATCTCTTCTCACAGGGACAGTCACTTTCCTTTGACAACTGTGGAAGACTGGAATTTGATCCTACTGACAAAGTTTATGGTTCCTCTTGTAACAGGTATTTGAATACATGTCTTTTATTCCCCTCTAGACTCTATGGACCTCAAGGGAAAAGTCTATATCTAATTTATCATTCACTTCTCACGAGCTTTGGTGCATTAGAGGAATGCAAAAATTCTATTGAATGAGCAAATGAAAGTTTCCTGGCACTGATGGAGGGGGGAACAGCGTGACCTAAAATAGTCTGTCTCTCACTTACTTCATTCATTCAACAGATAGTGTTTGGACCTGTACTAGGAGAAAGGCACTTGATAGGCCTGGGCAACAGGGACCCAGGCCCAATGCTCACAAAACCTGGGTTTTTTTTAAAAAAATTTTTAATGTTTTTTTATTTATTTCTGAGAGAGAGAGAGAAGGAGAGAGAGAGAGAGAGAGCAGGAGAGGAGGGTCAGAGAGAGAGGGAGACACAATCTGGAGCAGGCTCCAGGCTCTGAGCTAGCTGTCAGCACAGAGCCCGACACAGGGGCTCAAACCCACAAACCGTGAGATCATGACCTGAGCCGAAGTTGGATGCTCAACCCACTGAGCCACCCAGGCGCCCCTCACAAAATCTGGATTTAAATGAGGGGAGAGGAGAGCAAAATTAAACAAAGAGTCCCAACAATAACTATGTAACACCAGACTCTGGAAAGTACTGCAGAGAAAAAGAGTGAAATGAGAAATTAAAAGAGGGAACCAACACACCTGATTTCAATTGTGGAGAGGGCAAGTGAGAGCTCTTTGGAATTGAGCTTTAAAGAACAATTTGGAATTATTTAGTGACAGGACAGGAAAGAAGAAGGATGAGGGTAGGGAAGAGGAGAGAAGAGAAATGTGTTGGTGAGGGAAGGTTCATTTTTCAGCGGAAGGGACAGCATGCAAATGTCAGAGACATGGAAGAGTTTGCTAGATTGGAGGCACAGGCAGAAGGTACAGGAGAATGAAGTATGCTTGCAAAGCTAGTTAGAGGCCAGAGCACAGGTCCTTGCAGACTTTGGTAAGGTCTCTTATCTTAAAACCAAACTAGCACAGAAGTGGCAAGTAGATAGTGGCATCCAGACTTCTCATCACTTTCACAGGGACAGTGCTAGCTGGGACCTGCTTGACTGTATTTAGACCCATGGAGCTTATTGGGCAACACTTTCTGGCCTTTCATCGAGCATCTGTCAAAATCTATTTAAGGTACGAAATGAAGGCAGACTTATCTCTGCACCTTTCCCAACTCCCAGATTATATCCTATTCCCTGCTCTTCCCTTCAGAGATTTTAGAAATTTAAAGACAAGGAAAACTGCTCTCCTTCTAGAATCTAGTTCATGCTTATCAGTTGTGATATGCATCAGACTCTCCTGGGGGAGCTTTTCAGGCACTCCTCTCCCAGAAGTTCTGATTCATTAGATCTGGGAAGCCTGTATTTTTAAAAACTTTTTTTTTTTTTGAGTGAATCTTTTATGGAACCAGGATTGTGAGTGACTGATTTTTAGGGATTAATTGAGACAGATGTAGTGTTCTGATACCATCTACCCCTTGTAGTGGTGCAAAGGAGAGAAAAGTTTTTCTGAGAAAGATCAAGGGAGTTTTCCTTAGTCACGTAATAGTTACCTGCACATGGAATAGCTAAAGCTTAATTCCTTCCAAAATGCCATTGTTATTTATTTTAATTTGATGAGTGAGCTCTAAACAGAATAAGAGTGACAGGGTCTGTTTTCATTTATTTCATTGAACACTGAACTCTTCGTCTTAAATATCAATTAGAAAACATAGTATAAGGTGATCCTATGTCAAGAATAACATTTTTAAGCACTTTGAAAATACAGGACTATTTTCTTAATTCACTTTCTTTCTTTTAAGGTTTTATTTTATTTTTATTTGAGTTCTAGTAAAATTAATACACAGGATTATATTAGTTTGAGTTGTACAATATAGCACTTCAACAATTCTATATGTTACTCAGTGCTTATCATGAGAAGTATACCCTTAATTCCCCTCACCTGTTTCACCCATTCCCTACCCCTCTGGTAACCATCAGATTGTTTTCTATAGTTAAGAGTCTGTTTTTGGTTTGTCTCTTTTTTTCCTTTATTCATTTGTTCTGTTCCTTAAATTCCATGTATAAGTGAAATCATATGGTATTTGTCTTTCTCTGACTTATTTCACTGAGCATTATTCCCTCTAGCTCACACATGTATTCTGCCAATACGAAAGCCCAGGAGAGAGAACAGGTAGTAATATCGATTGAATAACTACAGATTGCCAAGTTCTTTGCCAGGCAGTTTATGGACATATCTCATTTTCTTGCAGCAGATTTATGAGATAAGAATCATTATTTCCATTTTATAGATAGAGAAACTGAAGATCAATAAAGTTCAGTAACTGAGAATCACATACTCTATGAACTATTGTTCATAGAGTCAAGTTTGTCTAATTTCAAAGTCATATCATTTTTCCATGCCTAAACAATGTTTCCCTTCTGGAGGAGGAAAGAAAATATATTTTAAGCCACATCTGATGTAGGTTGCCTCTCAAATTATTTAATTGACACATATGTGAGTGTTTTCATCAACTGTCTATGTTTGCATGTTTATGGTCCCCATAACCTATTCAATCTCTCCTCCCTGAAATGGCTGGTGTGGAATTCTTAATCACTGCTGGTAGCACGTGTTAACTCTCAGACAGGAAGTGTGCATCAGTTTCAAGGTGGATAGGACATTCCTGTTACTTTAAGTAGCAAGACCCTAGGCTTTAGATAGGCTGGGAAGTAGGAGTTAGGACTGTGAAAGTGCTCTAACGGTTCCCCTCCAGATGTCTAGTGGTTCTAATCTCTATGATAGATACCGAAGCTGTGAATTGTGGCTAAATCTTTCCAGTGCCTCCTCAGCTTGATCCCCATCCTGGGTCAGTAATATCTCTCTTGACTCTGGCACTTTGGACTTTCTACTACCACTAATTGATTTTTACCTCTATAAAGAAAGGGAAAGAGGGATGCCCAGACCTTGGCAGGGAGTGCTTACTCCACTACCCTTTGCTGCCCTCTACTGACTATACCTGGAAATTACATGTAACTGTTCAGGCCCCTGGACACTAAAGTGAGTGAAAACAGGCACACAAAATTTGAGGGTGCACCAAAACACTTAGTAAAAAAGATATGATATTTTAAAAAGCAAAATTAGAAAGATACATGATAAAGAAAATATCTAAATGTACCCTAAAATAGTACTACTACTAGCTTATAAGTACACAGACCCCATCATTTATCATTTCATTCAAGAAAAAAGTCAAATACCACAGTGGAAAATCATGCTACTAATATCGACCAACGTTATTTATTATTCAAATATATGGGGGAAAATCCTATAAAATTTAGATTAAACCAACAACAAAAATGAGAAGGTCCAAGTGGAACAGATTTAACAGTTAGCTCCTGAAGAAAACAGGTAAGACAACAGAAAAAAAAAAAATTGATACCAAAACACACACACACACACACACACACACACACACACACACACACCACACACACACACACACACTAATGTCTTCAGAGTCAAGAAGCCAAAGAATAGGTGGCTATGAAATAAGAACAAAGAGAGAAAGAGTTCTTGGAAACTAAAGGTATCATTGACCAAGTTAAATTTAATGGAAAGTCTTGAATATTGAGTTTAAGGAATCCATTTGACATTGACACTTGGAATATTCATCTTTCAGTCTTAATAACATAAGATTACCCTTTCTCTCTCAATAAGTTCTTCAGTCAGAAGTAATTTAATAATTGGAATAATGCAATTGCTATTTTAATTTGTAGAATCAACATATAAACAAAACTTGGAAGACAAGGATACAAGAGAATCTGGCTAATATTAGCATTGATAATATTGTAAAATGGAAGTCTGAGTATTAAGGCAGCAGAGAGACGTGAAAGATAACATCGCAGATTTTTCTTTTTATATAGCAAAAAAAAAAAAAAAGATATACTGCCTAAAATTGATGAAATAAAATATAAAGTTGAAGCATACTCTTTAAGATTATACATAACCGGGGCATCAGGGTGGCTCAGTCGGTTAAGTGTCTGACTTCGGCTCAGGTCATGATCTCACAGTTTGTGGGTTCCAACCCCGTGTCGGGCTCTGTGCTGACTGCCAGGTCAGAGTCTGGAGCCTGTTTCAGATTCTGTGTTTCAGATTCTGTGTCTCCCTCTCTCTCTGAACTTCCTCTGCTCATTCTCTCTCTCTCTCAGAAATAAATAAAAAATTAAAAAACATAAAGCTGTTTAAAAAAAAAGATTATACATAATCACCAGGAAAACCAAAACAATATAACTGGAAAAACTTAGAAGTGGATGGAGAAAAGAAGTAAGTTTCTCATCTTCCAGCAGATACTATCTAAAGTTGATAAACAAGAAATGAAAGTATCAACATATGTTTCAGAGGAATGGTGATAACCACCAGCTGAACAAAAAATATTTTAAAATGGGGGGCTGGAAATGGAGAGTGGAGGAACGAGTTCAGGTAGAAAAGTTACTTTTCATTTGATACCACTCTCTACTGCTTGATTTTTTAAAATTTGCATATGCATTAATTTTACACTGTGGATGTTAGAAGAAAACAACCATAACAACTTTCTGCAGCTGCAACTCTTGGCATCGTTTCCTTCACAGCTGCAGTGTCTCTCCTTAAACCAATGGTCAGGTCCCCCTGAGACAGGAAGGAGTTAACGAGAGCAGAAAAGTTTCTGCCCTGAAATCTAAGTTTTCTGGAATATTTTTGTTTGTTTGTGCTTGTGTTCAATCTTTTCAATGGCCCAACTCTTTGAAATACTAACTTTCGACTACCTTAATATGTGATATATAGAATCTCCTTAAAGTTTTGTTAAACTTTGTTATCTTCCTCGTACTTCTTGACAAAAAGTAATCCTGACTCATTGGCTCTTACTGTGATTATGGTGTTTTTTTTTTCTTAGAATTTTTATTCTGATCAACTACTGCCTAGTTGGGTCCTACTCAACCTGCCTAGGTAGGAATGAAAAGTCTATGGAAGGGTGATGATAATTACTATTATCAGAATAAGTTGCTGTATATTATTAAGTGAAACATAATGCTGCGGGAGTAGGGTGATGTTCATTACCCCATTCCTCATGCTTTTATGTAGGAGACTGTCCTTCACTCCACTGTTCTGGAGAGGACACACTTGGAGGAATTTGGAATTAGAGGTTTTCTCTAGAATGACCACAATCATGCACAGAAGTACCAAAAGCATGAGACAGAACACATAAGGAAATGAATAAATCAGAATATCTAAGTTTTCTAAGAAGGCAATAGTGTCTCAAAATCACTCTCTGAGATAAAGTGGGCAATTAATATGGAAAATCCCCACAAACATCACCAAAACAGTAACAACAATAAAGAATAAGCACACACATATTAAACATGTGGAAGTGTGGTTGTTGATAGGTACCTTCTGCTCCATGAACACAGATTCGCTGCTGTGAACTGGTGCAGCTGGCTGGCTTGCCATGGGCCTGAATCCCAGGAATTCTCAAGTCCTCGCTGTCTCCAGCATATGTACCCCTAAGTTATCCGCCATGCTCTTTGGCTAATAACAGCAGTGGCAAATGACATTACATATTCACTTACTTTGGGGGCCATAATTTTGCTTGTGATCACTTCTGTAGTGGAGATGCAGTTTCTTTTGTGACCACTGACCCCTTGGAGACTAGAGCTAACTTTGAAGAGGCTGAAGAAACTATCCCCAGTTCTGTGAAATCCCAGGACACAGCTGCAGCTCTAGGAGCCCAGGCTCTGAGCAAAACCCTTTGGTGGAGACTGAGTCAGTTGTATAAAATTGAGAATGAAGGCCTTTGGACTTTAATTTCTATGGGTTTGTGTTTACAAGGGGATGTGTTTTTAGGGGGGAATTTGAATAATAAGAGTTTCATATTGTTCAAATTTGGGACATCTTCATGTTGATACGGTCTTTGTGTTCATTTCATAAAGTCTGGTGAACTATTTTGGACAACATGTCTGGACATATTACTGATAAGAAATAGGATAGAACGTGACCTTTCAGCTTAGGGTGCTGCACGGAATTCTATCTGACTTGTGGGTTGAGAGTCTTTTGTGAGCAAAAAGCAAAACGCCCTTCAGCAGTTCCAGAAGGACTGTAGGAAGCAGCAGAGCTGAGTGAGCACAGCAGCACTGTGAGCATGCTCTGCTCTGCTGAGAGGCACAGCTGCCCTGGCTCACTTCTGATACTAAAGTACATGGGTTCTGACATCCTTTCCCAACCTTCCATCGTGTGTGTGCTGCCTTCATGATTTTTCTACATTTGCATGTCATCCATACAGATTCTGCCATGTTTTTCTTTAAATATTCTCGGTGGACTTTACAATCCTTTGCTCATGATAATGTGTTAAAAAGTGTTCTCTAGGGGTGCCTGGGAGGCTTAGTCGGTTAAGCATCCGACTTTCGCTCAGGTCATGATCTCGTGGTTCGTGGGTTAGAGCCCCGCGTCGGGCTCTGTGCTGACTGCTCCAGCTCAGAGCCTGGAGCCTGTTTCAGAGTCTGTGTTTCCCTCTTTCTCTGACCGTCCCCCGCTCACACTGTCTCTCTCTCTTTCTCTCCTAGAAATAAATAAAATTAAAAAAAATATATTTAAAAAAGTGTTCTCTATTTTTCTGAATTCGGATTAAAATACATACATACTTACTCAAATTTAAAAAAAAAATGCCTGTGAGCATGCTACCTAAAGAGGTTCACATGATGCCGATGGAGCACAAGTTTAAGAAGCTGGTAAACATTGGAAACAATGCACGTTACTCCACTCTTCAGGTTTCTATTCCAATCTCGATGACAAAGGTGGTGTTGGAGGAATATTTTGGGCCCCTTTCTCTACTTTCTCTCTCACACCATCCTAAGCAACATAGAAAAGATCTAAGACTTATAGAAGCATAAGTAAAGTGTTGTCTCATTCTGTCCTTGGCATTCAGCACATGGGGCTTCTTACTACCATGTTGGAGTTGGATGGAGTGAGGAAGACTGCAGCTGTCTGGCCATTCCAAGGTTCATTTATGGAGGTGTAGTAGCAAACCCTATTTCTACTCTCAGTCAGCCTCATTCTACTCACCTTTACTAGGGAGGCCCATAAATTGGATGACAACATACATCTCAACTGCATTTCCTCTTTCTATTTCTCAAATTGGCTATAACCCATAAAGTAGAAGCCCAAATTCCAAAACAGCATTTAAAATTCCAAAGCAGCATTTAGTTACAAACACAAGTTGAAAGAGAGAAGAAAATGTTGATGGAAGAAAATGAATGCTGCTATCATACAGCAAACTTTGTGTTTATAAACAGAATGAGCTCTTATTATGAAAAAAGTGTTTTTTAAAAAGTTAATGCAACTTGATACTCAAATACTGTGACTGGAAGTTCCCCAATGTGGGAGTAGTGTCAGGTAGTATTCTAGTCTTTTCAGCTGAGTCTGTGCACACTGGAGCAGGGGCCCTTCCCTTGTTCCCTAGTTTCTGAGAACCAATGAGATACAAGAAAGAATATTGGCTTTGGAGTTGGACCTGGGGATAGATTCTGGATATTTGTAGTTGGGCCAAGTTACCTAGCCTTCCTCAGTCTCAGTTTTTACATGTGTAAAATGGGAACAATAACCCTCCTAGCGTTGTGGGATTAAGATAATGCATGTAACGTACTAATTTGATGCTTGGCCCACATATTGAGCTAAAGAAACTCTATGAAGGATTCTTTCTCCCTGGGCAGTGTTTCCTCAGTGATTACCCTCTGAGACTCAGTGGGCATCAGCAGAGTTGTAAAACTTGCATTTTGAATACAGTGCTTCTTCTCTCTCCACCCTGTCCCTTCATGGCCCTGAACTAAGGTATCGAGGACTGATCTTTATTCCCAGAGGTCTCATTTGTGGACTCAGCCTTCATCATTTTCCTTGCCTTCTCACTCTCCCCATGCCCCATCACTAGTTTCTAAGATCATAGGCTGTGGCCTAAGTATCCCACATCTCCACCAACCCCCAACCTCCATTCACTTAGAAGGAACCAGGTTGAACAGGTAGAACTCACCTAATTGGTGCTTGGCACTCGGTAGATGATCGTTACCCACAAATTTCCTTTCCCAGGCCTGGAAGCTATGACCCCGTTTTTGCAGTTGTATTACCCATTACGATTAACTACACATGGGGCACCTGGGGGCTCAGTTGGTTAAGCATCTGACTCTTGATTTTGGCTTAGGTCATGATCTCATGGCTTCGTGGATTTGACCCCTACGTTGGGCTCTGTGCTGGCACCATGGAGCCTGCTTGGGATTCTCTCTTTCTCCCTTTCTCTCTGTGCCTCCCTGACTCATGCTGTCTCTGTCTCTCTCAAAATAAACAAATAAGCTTAAAAAAAAAAGAATTTATGATTAAGTACACAGTGATCTAAGAACTGTATTTTTGACATTAAATATTTTGGACATCACAGACTCGATCTTTAAAACCACTAACTCCTAGACTTGGTCAGTGAGACAGCCATCCATAAAGAAATTCCTATCCATACCTAGGTATCCACTGGGTATGTCCATATCTAGATAGTTTTTAAAGGGTTTGAGATCTTTCCCTTGCATGGAAGTAGAGCACGAGTGGTCGTGCTTATATTCCGAGGCCTTTTTTAGCACAGATAAAATGCCAAAACAATAAAGATTTTGATCTGATATAAGTTCCTTTGTGCAAACAAGCTTGCATAGCAAAGTGGTGTAGATAAATGCAGATGAAAATGGACTTTATACAAATGAAATTATATTATGTTTCTCTAGTATAAAAATAGATCAAATGGTAAGAGCAAAAATAGGTGAAATGGTAACATAAACTGAGTTGTGTAATCAGAGGGTCAACTCCTGACATTTTCCTCTCTAGGCCTTTTCTAATAGTTTTGTTGCTAAGGCTACAATGTTTTTGCCAGATTGGAACAGGATTGTCAACTCTAATGAAGATTAAGTAGCTTTCGCAACTAGATTTTTTTAAATAAGCATCAGTTAATACTGCTAGCTTTAAAAGCCATATTCATGAAGAATGGAAAGATCTTTAAAGATCTGTTCTTAGAACGTATAACTAATAAAGTTTGAACTTTAGTCGCTTTCTATTCCAGTTATGCCAACACAAATTTTTATCACAGTTACATTGGACAAAATAACTTAGTTTCATATATTTAACAAAAAAGTAAGAAATTACTATTTACAACTTTAGCCAAATTAATTGCCTAAAAAGCAACTGAGGTCACCTAATAATTCTTTTGCTTGGTTGGAAAACTGTTTCACAACTGCTCGCAAATTCACACTTCATTTATTCTTTGGACAAGGTAGATAAGTTAGAGGACTAAGTACTCCATCTTTTGGTTCCTACCATTCATTGGTCAGTGTTCTGAGGAAAGCATAAATACAAACATACCCAATGAGACATGGAGTTTTGTAAATGAAAACCAATTTGTTCTGGACACTGAATGGCTAAAAGGATGTAAAATGTTGAGAGCTGAGGCACCTCGGTGGCTCAGGTGGTTAAGCGTCATAGGGATCCTTGACTTCAGCTCAGGTCCATGACCTCAGTTCATAGGCTCAAGCCCCCTATCATTCTCTGCGCTGTCAACATGGACCCTGCTTACGATTCTGTCTCCTCTCTCTGTCTCCTTTCTCTCTGCCCCTCTGTCAGTCGTGCTCTCAAAAATAAACTTAAAAAATAAATAAATAAAAGGCAAGAGCCATTGGGAAAAGGGTGAAGGAACTCCTTTTAATGTGCTTGCTGAGTCACCTGAGCCTCCTTGGTCATGGACACAAAAGACCATCTAAACTTTTAAAAATATAGTGGCAGTTTGCTTGCCTGTTGAACCCGCAATTCTACTTGTGCACTAAAGCATGAAAATGAAGAATTCATGTAAAGTGCCTAGCAAATAACAGATGCTGTGCTTTCTTCCTCTGATGTCTTTATATTTTTGTAGCCAGAAATCCCAATGTTAATTTCCTAAGCTGAATATTCTAGTCAAAAGAAATTCACCTTAATTTGAATATTGCAGCATTAGTGACACCTGGTGGAAAATGGGAGTTACAATGTAGGATTATTATATCTATTCTGATCTTTGCTGTATAATGATATCACTTTCATCAGGTTTTCACACACCCTTCTCAACTCCTTGGGAGTAGAGTTCCCTGCCCTATTGAAGTTGGGCTTAGCCAAAAGACTTGCCTGCATCATTGGAATGTGGGAAAAAATGTCAGTGTGAAAGTTCTGAAGCTAACCTTTTAGAATCCCTGCTAGCCACTGCTCCTTCACTAGTAGAATGAGACATGACCTGCCGATTTGCATGAGACTAAGACAAGCACCTCAGATGACCACAGTCACAGTGGAAAAAATGCTTATCATTATTCTATGGTTGTTTGCTAAGGAGCAAAAGTCAACTAATACCTGAGATTGTTATTCCTCTATTGTAAAAATCATGGAGGCTTGATTTCCCTGTCCGACGGGGGACACTGGAAGGAGGATCCTGAAGACCATGTGTGGTTCAGTCCCTTCTGGGGCTCTATTTCAGATCCTGATAGGCTCAGTGAAGCATGTTGTTTTTTTATTCCTCTGCTTATGGTAAGCAAAACTGAATCAGAGGCCAGGCCAGGCCCATCAGGCTTACCCAGGCACCCCTCCTTCCTTTTTAAAGCTGAATTTTGGGGCGCCTGGGTGGCTTAGTCGGTTAAGCGTCCGACTTTCGCTTAGGTCATGATCTCGCGGTTCGCGGGTTCGAGCCCCGCGTCGGGCTCTGTGCTGACTGCCAGCTCAGAGCCTGGAGCCTGTTTCAGTCTGTGACTCCCTCTCTGGCCCTCCCCTGCTCACGCTGTCTCTCTCTCTCCTAGAAATAAATAAAACATTAAAAAAAAAAAAAAAGATTTAAAATAAAAAAAAAAAATAAAGCTGAATTTTATTTCATTGTATATATAACATCACATTTGGTTTATCCATTCATCTGATGGACATTTGGGTTGCTTCTGCTTCTTGGTTAGTGTGAATAATGCTGTTAAGAACATGGGTGTCCAGAATTTTGTTTCATTCATCCTGGCTACTTGGCACATTAATAGGTCCTCACCATAATTTTTGAATGAATGGATACAGGCTATGTGTATTTACTTAATAGTGAAAGTTAATACGTATAGAGTTAGACTAAACACTTAATCAATTATTATAAAATGAGATAAGATGTAGAAGAGATTAGAAAAGACTTTTTAAAGTTTGCCTTAAACAGACCTTGGAAAAATGAGGAAAACAAGGCTGGCAATAATGCTAAGGGTATAGAAAAGTTCTCTAATCCAACATATGCTAAAATAAATTAATTCCAAATGAAATGCACTGTTTTACACAAAGAATGATGATTATTTTAAGTCTACTGTTATAAGATTAAAGGGGTATAATCAAAGCGTGTCCATTAAATTGAAAGTACCTCCAGGCTTAATCAATTTTGTATCCTTAGGCCTGACAACCTGGGAGACACAAGAAAATTTGCTGTACTGAATCCATCCTATTATGTACCTATGTTAACATCACACCATCATAAAAATAAAAACATTTTAACATAGATTTAAAACATACCCATTTAGGGGCGCCTGGGTGGCTTAGTCGGTTAAGCGTCCGACTTTCGCTTGGGTCATGATCTCACGGTTCGTGGGTTCAAGCCCCGCGTCGGGCTCTGTGCTGACTGCCAGTTCAGAGCCTGGAGCCTGTTTCAGTCTGTGACTCCCTCTCTCTCTGACCCTCCCCTGCTCATGCTCTCTCTCTCTCTCTCCTAGAAATAAATAAAACATTGTAAAAAAAAATTAAAAAAAAATAAAAAATAAAAAAAAATAAAACATACCCATTTATCTTTATTTCATCATCATTTAAAGCTTGATTTTATAAAACATAAAAAAAAATTTTAAGAGTTCTGTATCATAGAAATTTAAAGTAGAAATATTCATACATTTGTAGGCTCAGATTATATAAATTAAAATCAAATAATTGGAAATGTTTTCAATATGAATACTATACAAATGAAATAAATGGCAAAAGGATGTAATAGGAGTGATACTTCATTACTTATGGATTCTCACTAGATAATTTCAGGATCTAAACAAAGACTTAGAATATTCAGACTTCTTTTGCTGTATTTTATATTTATACATCTTCCGACCTATATTCTGAGTCAAGGTACTTGACTAAAAAAGGTCTGATTTAAGAAGGCATTTAGCTGTATAACAAGTTTGCCATCTACGGTTACCATTGTCAAAGGAACTGACATAACAATGCTGATGTATCTGCTAGTTCCCTTTTGAATAGTGTGCAGTGATGCAAGTCAACCATGTATAAAGTCATACAGGCACCAAAAAATGGAACAATTATGCACAGTTCAACAGAAGTATGTTAAGTTTTCCCCATCTAAAAATTAACCAATGAAACAAAATGTATCAACTATAGTTCACTGGGTTCCAGGAAAACCACATCTGAGAATGACAAGTACATCATGGTCCTTATCTCATCCTCAGTCATTGACAGGAATTTTGTAGGCCACTGTGCTATTTACTTTGTGGATCGTAGTAGTAAATGAACGAAGACGGACTTCCTCAGAATTGGTAATGAACTGTGGTCCCGACTCTTCCCATTTTTCAGGTACGACCAAATCTTTGTCTGTGTAAATCAGTAGATCAAATGAACCTAAATTGGGGACAAGATCATTAAAGAATCATTATTGTTTCAAAAGTAAAACCACTCTCCCTGTCCCTCTCACAGTTGGACCACTTATAGTGTCCGAAAAGCTAGTTTAGCCGGATCTCTAATCAGTTAATGGTTAGCTAATTGCTTTTCCTTAATGGAAACTTTAGCACAGAAAATACTGTACTCCTTTTACTTTTCTTATGAAAAAAATTGAGTTTTTCTTTTCTCTAAAGAGAACACCATTAAAAATATTTGCATAAAGAATTAATCACAAGGTAGTATGAAGGTACGCCATAGAAAACAGAACATCTTGGTTTTGTGACTGCTGTTTCCCAGAGCCCAGAACAGTGTCTGGCAGATAGCAGGATCTACCTGATGAACAAAGGAGTAACTAAGTAAGAAAAAAAAAAAAGACACCATTATAGCTAAAAGTCTTAATTACATACATAGAAATGTGAATATAAAAATAATTACATCAAAATATTTTAGACTGAGTACTATAGACTACTTTCATTCCTTTCCTTTTCAGCACTTCTAAATAAAATGCATGTAATATTGCTTTTGCTTTATAACATTTTTTTCATTTGTATTATGTGACACTGATAATTAAGAAAAAATTTAGTAAAAGGATGTGAAGTTTGTATAAAACTTACAAGAAACTTCCAACAGTGGCAGAAATGTTACTGTAGCTGTGATCTGTCTGATCACTGAACGGATTTCATCTTGGATAGCTTTCTGAGACTTTTCTCTGGGTGCACTATCAAAGAAACCAAATCAATTAATTTAAGTTTTAACAAGTTATCTAAAACATTGGTAAGATTATTTACCTGATTAAACATTCCCAAGATCAAATAAGTAATGCATTTATTTTTCTTTAATTTTTTTTTTTATTTCTAGGAGAGATAGAAAGAGAGTGTGAGCAGGGGAGGGTCAGAGAAAGAGGGAGTCACAGACTGAAACAGGCTCCAGGCTCTGAGCTGGCAGTCAGCACAGAGCCCGACGCGGGGCTCGAACCCACGAACCGTGAGATCATGACCTAAGCGAAAGTCGGACGCTTAACCGACTAAGCCACCCAGGCGCCCCAAGTAATGCATTTAAAAGGAGTTTTTGTTTTTAGTGTTTAAATATATGTACATAAAGACCTGTACTTAGAATCTCTAACCTAGTAGGCACAGTATTATCTCTATTTATCCTTCTAATCATATCTATGGCTGATCTTAGTATCCGGTCATTCAGTAACAAATAATTAGAAAACTTGTCAAGCGATTCGAGTTAGGAAAACTTCAGTACCTCCTAAAATAAAGATAACAAGTAGTACCTAAAATATTTAATCAGTATAATTATTTTGGTACTTTTAGTATTGCCTAAATGTCTAATTCTCTATTGCTTCAAAAAAGATGTTAAATTGTGTATCAAATTATTTGTATAAGTTAAAACTTTTTTAAAATAGACCAAAGTTTCAGAAGCGATCTATATTTCATTATGAAAAACAGTTCTCAGTTTATAGGTAAACATGATTAAGATAATGCTAGAAATTAGCATATAATGATGGGCATTTCCCATTCAGGGTATCTGGAAACTTCAGGTTATGAATTGTCATAAGAAGTTTGTGGCATTAAATGAAATATAGTAGAGCTGCATCTTTTATTTTTTTTTACTGTTTATTTATTTATTTTGAGAGAGCACGTGAGCGGGGCAGGGGCAGAGAGAGCGGGAGAGAGAGAATTGCAAGCAGGCTCCACACGGTCACCAAAGAACTGGTTGTGGGACTCGATCTCACAACCCATGAGATAATGACCTGAGCTGAAGTCAAGAGTCAGACACTTAACTGACTGAGTCACTCAGGAGCCCCAGTAGAGCTGCATCTTAAGCTGGGAGAAAAGTCTAGGATAATACTTCCTGCTTTTAAAAGTACCTTTAAGCAATTCATTAAATGGACTACCTGGTATATTAGATGTAGCTTCACATCCTGCACCATAAACACTAAAGTTTGGAATGCATGGATTTAGACTAAAGGCAATTATGTTAAAAGTACACTATCTGTTCAAGTCCATGATATGCACAATTCTTTTGTGAGCAGTTTATGAGCACTATTCTTTTCCAAAAGGGATTAAAGATCAAATCAAGCATACTTAGAAACAAATTACCTTCTATGAAACTAGTTCAATATAATAAGAACTCCTTTAGAAAGGAAAACAAGTTTTGCGAAAAATATATAAAAGTGGAAGTAATTTAATTCACACTTACCTGTCATCTTTTGCAGTCTTGTCACACTCAATATCAAACTGCCACCTTTCAAGGACCTCGCCACTCTCAATATTTGAGATGACTACCACCAGTTTCTGAACTGAACACTTGTATAACCAATCTGGAATACATAACAAGGCATGTTTTTGGCCCACTGCATTACAAAGCAATTCTCTTCTCAGGTCTCACTTCCTATCACCTGCAAATTCCTACCACTGGTATTTTGGAATTCCTCCAACCTGTACAAGAAACTTGCCCCACAATATCCTAGCTCCTGTTTTTGAATTCTCCGTATTTGTACCAGATACAGTACTGAGTGCTGAGAAGAGTAGTGAGTATGCAGTACTTCCATCTTAATACAAGGTAAAATGTAAGAGATGGGGATGAATCTAATCATTGCACCAATAAATGTAAGATTATAATTGTGATGAATGCTATGAAGGTGTGGTATTTGATGCAGTGAGTGGATGACACAGGAAATTTTGATTCATTCAGGGAGTTCTCACTTGAGTTTAGTTCTAAAATAACTACGATTAAATATGCAAAAGGATACAGAAAAGGGTATAGGTCTTAAATACTAAAAAGGGAAAAGCACCTGACTAGAGGACTGAAAAGAAGCCAATACAATTGCAGTTAAGAAAGGGAGAATGATGAAGGCAAGTCTGGTACAATACACATAGGGGTCAAACCATTCAAGGCCACGTGGGCCAAATTAAAGCAGCTATACCTCAAGAATGAGGGAAGTCATTACAGTGTTGGAAGCAAGGTGTGATGTAATTAAATTTGTATTTCAAAACTATCCTTCTGGCTATGAGGTGGAAAGTAGACTGGAGGTAAAAGGGGATCTAAGGACACTAATTAATGAGTAATTCAAGTAAGAAGTAATGAAGGCTTATAGAAGAATAAACTGGTAGAGATGGATTAGTAGATAGATTCAAGAGATTTCTTCGTTAAAATTGTTAAGATTTACTGGAATACTTGAGAGTAAGGAATTAAAAGTGTTAAGATTTACTGGAATACTTGAGGAAAGACTCAGGGATAGCTCCTAAGTTTCTAGTTTATATCACTAGTTGGATTTTCGATCCATTCACTGAGATAACCCCAAGATCAAGTGTCCCATGCTCCAATGACTGAGCCAGCCAAGAGCCCCTTTAGTTTTTCATATGCTGAGTTTGAAATATCACTGGGATAGTCACATGAAGATATCAAGGGACCCATTTAATATGTGAGCACAGAGTTAGGAAAGTTGGGCTAGATGTATATTTGTGAGTCAACTACACAAAGATTAACTTAAGGATTTGGTGGTTGGAATTATTTTTTCTTTTAAAACGGAAGACTGACAAAACCAATGAAAATAAAAGGGGCTCAAACTCACAAGCCATGAGATCATGACCTGAGTGGAAGTCAGACACTTAACCGACTGAGCCACCCAGGCTCCCCACAATTAATGCAATTTTAAAAAGAAAGCTAATTAAAAATGTATATATGGCTCATGAATTAAAAAGAAAAAAATAGATGACTAGAGTTTTTTTGGAAGAGCAAACAGATAGGGATCTGTAGGGAAAAATATTTTACAATGCAGAAAAATTAGAAATGAGAATCCTAAATGGAGAAAAACATAATTAAAAAAAAAAAAAGGAACAGATGGAGAATAAATATTGTGATTAAATACAGGAACTTCTTGAGCTAAGGAAAAACAATGACTGTTCAGGTGTAAAAGGCTTACTGACTTACAGGCAGGATTTTTTTTTTTTTGGTCTGTTTATTTATTTTTGAGAGAGAGAGAGACAAGAGTCAGAGGATCTGTGGTGGGTTCTGTGCTGACAGCAGAAAGCCTGATGCAGGGCTCAAACTCAGGAATCCTGAGATTATGAACTGAGCCCAAGGCAGATGCTCAACTGAGACACCCAGGCCTCCCAGGATTTAAAAAAAAAAAAAAAAAAAGGAACTTCTGGATGCTCTATTCTTTAGTGGTTGTACTTTTTAAAATTTAGTTCCCAAGTTGGATCCAATTTTACTTTAAAATAACAATGGCTTTAAACTCTAGGCAGCTACAGAAAACAGATCATGTTAAAAATATATAGTGAATTTTTCTCAGATAATGAACACCATCATAAGTACATAAAGTTCTAATTTGTTCCATCTGGCCACATGAACTACAAAAATCATTTCTAAGGGAGTTGATGGAGATTGTTTTGTGAAGCTGTATCAGATTCCTAACATCAAAATATTCAACCCACTCAAAATGTTGTAGGGGAAAAGTGGAATTTCTTTCAATTTATAAAATATTTGCTTTCTTCCAATTGAGAGTCACTATGTTTGAGAAGTGTTTGACACTTCTATGTACAGAGATGAAAAACAACCAAAAAGATGCCTGGAAGGAAGGGTCCTAGAAGGCCTGCAAAACTCAAAATTGTTTCCAACAGTTAAATACCTTTTAGTTGTTCCACCACGTTATTTAGGTATTTTATGAGCTCAGGATCAGTTGTTACAAGCAAGGTGAGTCCATATTTCTGCACTCTAGTAAAGGTCTCAGATGGATATATGCCGCGCTGATATAAAATGCTGTTGATACCAAATGCTGAAAACAGAAGGAATGTTAAAGAAAAGTTATTATCACTTTGTAACTCTGGAAAATAAAACATTTAGCTGTGGCTAGGGTTTCCTTAAGGGTATAAAACCGTAAATATCTAAACACATGTTTGTGGGTGTGTTGCTCAAAGAGTAGGTAAAAAGTGGCATTAAAAATCCTTAAAATCTTGCTTCTAAGCAAAAGAACGCGATACCTGCATTTATGTGGCAATAAAAGAAAAACGCCAAACTGTATTCATCTACTACTGTCAAATTTCAGTTCACTCTAATACAAGTCCAAATTCGGGTTAGAGGATGTCAAGATGGGCTTTTGCCTCTGAGTTAGCAACTGATAACTGGTCCAATGCTCCAGGCAACCTTCACTTTTTCCTCCTTTTCTCCTCACAAATCCTGCCAGACTCTATCTGAAGGTACAACTGGTCCAGAACAGCGAGCTTCCTAATGTCTAGTCCATCACCCAACCACCAGAATCAAACCCTGAAGGAGTTCTTAAAAACATACATGGTCCCCACCCCGGTCGTATTGTGTCTTAAGCCGCTGAAGAATGGGTGGAGTGAGGGGACAGGTGGAGAAGTGGGTATGATCTGCAGTTTAAAACGATTCGGCAGGTGATGGGGCTCCGACGCGAGACAGGCCTCAGCTCAACAGCACCTAGGCCTCCAGCTCCATTAGCAACGCGTCCGGAAGCGGCGCCTGCATCCGCCTCTTCCTAGATTCTCCAGCCGAGCAGGAGGCTGGGGCAGAAAGGGCTTAAATTCAGAGCCTCTCTGCACCCCAGGCCCCGCGCTTACTCCGGCTCCGCGGCCAAGCCGTCGGCCTACCGGGCGGCCTGGCCTCAGCTCTCCCGCCCTCCGGCCTGCGCGAGGAAGACTTACAGAAGAACTCAGCCACGATTTCGGCGCTCCCGCGCAAGGTGATGCCTTGCTCCCGGGAGAGCTGCAGCGCCATTGCCAGGCCTACAGACGAAGGAGCGCGCTTCCACGGGCAGACAGCGACAGCAAAGACGGGCACAGCACTTCCCCGCCACTCGTTTCAAAAGTAACGACGCAGCAGGCCGTCCGGCCCTTTGCGCACGCGCTATGAACCTCTAGGTCCCGCCCCACGGGGCGGGGTTTGGCCTGTCCTTTCGGCGCTCTCCTGAGCTGTTTCCTCGCGCAGGCGCAGTGGGTAGGCGTGGTCACGAATTTCCGGGTAGTTAATCTCTGGAGCGTCCCGTTCTGCCTACTCCAGTGATGGTAAACTGGACGGCACGGAGGGAAGAGGGGGAAACCTGCTTTTAGTTGCAGCTCCTTAGGCCTGCGGAGTGAGTGATCGAGGAACACAGTTTCTGAGTTTCTTAGATACTTTCAAAGCGATACGGACTTTGAAAAAGCCAGCTCCACTTTAAAGTGTCTCCAGTGATCCCTAGTGGGCGCTTGAAAGTTTCTATACGCTTTGGGAGTCGGTAAAGAAAATGTGTGCGCGGTAGCCACGCCACAGCTTTGGAGGGCCCAATTACTGTATGAGAGCACAGTTTCTCCCGAGAAATTGGGTTAGGGTTAAAGGGATGAGCCGCAAGACTTTCTGTCCTGTGCCTGCGTCATTCCTGGGCTCAACCTACTTCCGCCGCCCCCCCCACCCCCGACCTCACTGTGAGGTTAGTCGGGAGCCGCTGGGAACCGCATCTGGCAGTCTCGCTCGTTCTCGATCCACCATGCGCACTTTGCACCAACAGGTGATGGTCAGGAGTAAGTTCATGTCACGAAAGAGGCCCATCTACGCTGAGGAAATTTCAGGGGAATTTTGACTCACAAATTCAATGACTTTACTTAGGATGAGAAATATTTAAGAGCGTGCACAATTAATGTTCATATCAATTTTGCGAAAAATTTTTTGCAAAAATTTCACCTGCCTTGAAGCAGCCAGCAAAACTATTTGTAAAATGAAGTCTCAAGAGCTATGTACCAGACATACTTTGCTATTTAATTATATGAAAAGTGCCTGAGTGTGTTATTTTTCTATTGTTCTGTAACACATTATAACAAATTAATGGTTTAAAATAACACCCATTTATTAACTCAGCCGTGTAGGTCAGGAGTTGGTATGGTATAGCTGAGGGCTTGGCTTAGGAGTCTCCCATTGCTGAAGTAAAGGCGTCTGCAAGAGGAATCTCATCGAAGATCTGGGTTTAACTTCCAAGCACCTGGCTGTTAGCAGAATTAATGTCCTTGTATTTCTTAAACTGAGGTTCTCTTTGTTTCGCTAGTTGTTGGCTAGAGGCCAGTCTTGTGCCTTTGCCTAATTGCTCTTCCATAGGCTTTCTCATACTTCCAGTCTCTCTGACCTCATGGAGTTCCCTTTTAAGGATTCATCCGATTAGGTTAGACCTATTCAGATAATTTCCCCTTTGATGTCGCTAATTCGGGAAGCCATATCCTATTCTATTCACAGGTTCTGGCCACACTCGAGGAGAGGGGATTACATAGGATGTGCTCCTTAGAGGCTATGGATTTTTCCGACCATCTTAGAATTCCACTTATGACTTAGATCAGATTTTGATCAGTTTGAAGAATAAAACATAGGTTATAGGGTGAGTTAATCCTAAAATGTTTTCCTTACATCCTTTTTGTATCTGTGTGTACATGTGTTTAAAATCACCAACTTTTCACTCTTTTCCACCAGGATCTTAAGAGTCAGAATTCTGGCATAAGACTGGTGGAGTCTGATGCCCACCTTACTACAAATAAAAATTGTCTTCTTTCTAAGGAGCTTTATATTAGTACTCACCACTGCAGGTAAGACTTCCTTCAGTTTCATAGTAATATAGTTTTCAAATTATCTGAAGATGGAAATAATTGTTGGCATACTTTTGGAGATTCCAGAATTTAAAAGGCTAGAAAAATATGTTTTCCATGTATAGAAGAAGTATTTATTAAATACGTTTTTTTGTGCTCTATAAGGAGAGGTAAGACATAATTAACCTTTGAAGGCAAAGTCTGTGGGACACTAGTTGGCTTAGTTCGTTGAGCATTGTACTTTGGCTCAAGTCATGATCTCATGTCTCATGGGTTCAGGCCCCATGAAGGGCTCTGCGCTGACAATCTGGAACCTGTTTTGGATTCCCTGCCTCCAAACAGGAGACTGTTGCTCTTTCTCCCCTCCATGGCTCATGCACTCTCTCTCTCTCTCCAAAAAAAAAAAAAGAAAAGAAAAAAAAAAGTCCAGGTCTGAACTTTTTGAGGATTTTATAATCTAATTTTGTTTAAATATGCATACTTGAAAAAATAAAGGGGGCACCCCTGTGGCAATTGATCTGACTCTTGATTTTAGCTCAGGTCATGATCTCAGTCATCAGATTCTTGCCCTTAATTTCTATTTCTCCCCTCCACGTCTCTCTCCCCCGTCTAGGAAGGAAGGAAGGAAGGAAGGAAGGGAGGGAGGGAGGGAGGGAGGGAGGGAGGGAGGGAGGGAGGGAGGAAGGAAGGAAAAAGAAAAGAGATAAATAGAAGTCTCATAAATTTGGCTTTATCAGGCTTCTGCCTAACTTAGCAGCCCCCTTTCAGATTACTTTCCCAATCTGCCTCTTCCTTTAGTCACTTTTCCACTTCAGGGCTTTTCATAATATGCTTTTATCTGCCTAAAATTTCTATCTATTCAAATTTCTAATTATATTCTTTTTTTATTTAAATGTAACTGTATTCTAAAAATTTTCTTTGACCTCTCTGTCTATAAGGTCCTGCTCTTATGCATTTTCAGAGCATCTCATAGCACTATTTCAGAGCATTACTTTCAGAGTTACAATGAAAACAATGGAATTGTAATAATTATGTAATGATTTGTGTTATACCTTCCTTATTACCATGGAGGATCCATGATGACATTTTATCAGTATTTGTTGAATGAATGATCATTTTAATATTTTCCTAGGAAGTTTCATGGAAGAACCCAAGACATTTTCAAATTGGAGAACTGATTGAATAGATGAGGTGAGGCCACATTTTGGGATCTTCGAATGTCCACATGAGTTGATTAAATTGGACGTACCAGGGATTTCTAATTTCTTAGAATTGACATAATTAAAGGGGTATTTTCTCAAGTGTAAGTTCAGTAGTGCTTGTAGAATGGATTATGTACAGGACAGTCTGGAGTGGTGGCCCTCAAACTTGAGAGTGTGAAAGAATCACCAGGGTATTTTGCTGTATGTACATCCCTGACTTTTACTCTCCCTTCTCCAAATCTAATGCAGCCCAGTATCATGGCCACTAGCCGCACCTGGCTCTTAGGCACTTGAAATGTGCTTGTCCAAATTGAGATATGCTATAAGTATAAAAATACCTGATTTCAAAGACTTAGTACAAAAGAAAAAGAATATAAAGTATTATGTTTTTCATTTGATTACGTATTGAAATGATATTTTTACATGCATTGCATTAATTTCGCTTGTTTCATTTTAGCTTTTTAATCTGACTACAAGAACATGTAAAATTACATGTGTGATTCATGTTAGGTTTCTGTTGGACAGTGCTAGTCTACTCGATGGGCTCTAGGAGATGACATGTTTTAACCAGCATCCCAAATGATCCTTATGTTTCTTTTTGAAAAACAGTAGACCACAATGGATATTTTAGTAATACAGGCCTAGGAGGTTGAGACCCTGGACTCGATGGATGCCTAAGAGTTTGAATAAGAAAGTATATATCAGAGCAAGGTAGTTTGAGTCAAGAATTGGGAGTACAGATAAATCCAAGTGGGAAGATGCAATACAGTATAGTGTTGGTCAGTCCATGGAGATATTAGGAAGAGCTGCCCAAACTCTGAGCCTATTCATCTTCTTTTTTTTTAATAGTTTATTGTCAAATTGGTTTCCATATAACACCCAGTGCTCATCCCCACAAGTGCCCTCCTCCATGCCCATGACCCCCCTTCCTATCCCCCCCACCCCCATCAGCCCTCAGTTTGTTCTCAACATTCAAGAGTCTCTCATGGTTTGCCTCCCTCCTTCTCCCCCTATTCTTCCCCTTCTTCTTCCCATGTTAAGTTCCTCCTCATCCTCCTATACGTGCAAACCTATGGTATCTGTCCTTCTCTGCCTGACTTATTTCGCTCAGCATAACACCCTCAAGTTCCATCTGTGTTGCTACACATGGCCAGATTTCATTCTTTCTCACTGGCATGTAGTATTCCATTGTATAGATAAACCACATCTTCTTGATCCATTCGTCAGTTGATGGACACTGAGGCTCTTTCCCTGTTTTGGCTATTGTTGAGAGTGCTGCAGTGAACATTAGGGTACATGTGCTCCTATGCATCAGCACTCCTGTATCCCTTGGGTAAATTCCTAGCAGTGCTATTGCTGGGTCATAGGCAAGTTCTGTTGTTAATTTTTTGAGGAACCTCCACACTGTTTTCCAGAGGGTCTGCACCAGTTTACATTCCCACCAACAGTGTAGGAGGGTGCCTGTTTCTCCACATCCTCACCAGCATCTAGAGTCCTCTGATTTGTTCATTTTAGCCACTCTGCCTGGCATGAGGTGGTATCTCAGTGTGGTTTTGATTTGTATTTCCCAGATCAGGAGGGATGCTGAGCATCATTTCATGTGTCTGTTGGCCATCTGGATGTCCTCTTTGGAGAAGTGTCTGTTCATATCTTCTGCCCATTCCTTCACTGGATTGTTTGTTTTTCGGGTGTGGAGTTTGGTGAGTTCCTTATAGATTTTGGATACTAACCCATTATCTGATATGTCATTTGCAACTATCTTTTCCCATTCCGTCAGTTGCCTACTAGTTGTATTGATTGTTTCCTTTGCCGTGCAGAAGATTTTAATCTTGATGAGGTCCCAGTAGTTCATTTTTGCTCTTGATTCCCTTGCCTTTGGGGATTGGAAGAATAAATATAGTTAAAATGTCATTACTACCCAAAGCAATCTACACATTCAATGCAATCCCAATCAAAATTGCACCAGCATTCTTCTCAAAGCTAAAACAAACTATCCTAAAATTTGTATGGAACCACAAAAGACCTTGAATAGCCAAAGTAATATTGAAGAAGAAAACCAATGATGTCTGGGAGACATCACCATCCCAGACTTTAGCCTCTACTACAAAGCTGTCATCATCAAGACAGTATGGTATTGGCACAAAAACAGACACATAGACCAATGGAATAGAATAGATAACTCAGAATTGGAGTCAGAAATGTATGGCCAACTAATTTTTGACAAAGCAGGAAAGAGTATCCAATGGAAAAAAGGCAGCCTCTTTAACAGTTCGTGCTGGGAGAACTGGACAACAACATGCAGAAGAATGAATCTACTTCTTATTTATCAAAGTAACACTTAAGATTCTAGAAGCTTTGGAGAAATTTCTTTCCTATTACTTTTTTTTAACTTTTTAAAAAATTTATTTATTTTGTGGACGTGTGGGGTGGTTTAGTCAATTAGGCATCCAACTTTGGCTCAGGTCATGATCTCACGGCTTTGGATTCTCTGTCTCCCTCTCTCTCTCTGCCCCTTCCCTGCTTACATTCTGTTTCTCTCTGTCTCTGAAGAATGAATACATGGTAAAAGAATAATTTTGTAAAAAATGTATTTATTTTGAGAGAGACAGCACAAGTTGGGGAGGGGCAGAGAGAGAGGGAGACAGAATCCAAAACAGGCTCTGCACTGTCAGTGTGAGACAGATATGGGGCTGGAACTCCAGAAACTGTGAGATAATGACCTGAGCAGAAACTTAGAGTCAGACACTTAATCCACTGAGCCACCCAAGAGTTCCCCTATTAATTTTTGAGTGTTGTGTATGATATTGACCTATCTTATCTAAACCATCTTGTCTTTACAGAATGTTTTTTTAAAAAATGTGTTTTCAGGAGGCACCTGATTGGCTCAGTCGGTTAAGCATCTGATTTAAGTTCAGGTCATGATCTGACAGTTTGTGAGATCGAGCCCCATGTGGGGCTCAGGGTCTCTCCCCCCATCACTCTGCCTCTTCCCCACTCTCTGTCTAGTGCCCCCACTCTCTCTCTAGCACGTGAATGCTCCCTCTTTCTCTCTCAAAATAAATAAATAAGCTTAAAAAAAACTTGTTTTCAGTTACTTGAGGTTAGTTTCATTTATAAGTCAATGAAGTCTTTCTGATGCTTAGAGGAAAGCTATTTGGACAGTGAGAGGTGTAAGTATAAATTAAAATTTACTTCTGAAGAAAATTCAAGCAGAGAGCATAACCAAACACGTATTAATAAAAGAGATAACTATGAAAAGTGTGCCATAAACAGGCCTATAGTCCACATTAGACTGCTAAAACCAGAAATAAATCTGTCTAAAGCTAGAATCAAACAGAACCTTAAACTGAAAGTAATTTATGATTTAAACAATCTAATAGTTTAGGAAACTGAGGTCCTGAGTGGCTACATGGTTAGTGTAAGATTAAATATCTAGTTAGAAGACTTAGTAATAGAATCTAGGGTTCTTGACTTGGTCTTTTTAAAAATTTTATCAGTTTCGGGGCACCTGGTGGCTTAGTTGGTTAAGCGTCCAACTTTCGCTTAGGTCATGATCTCGTGGTTTGTGGGTTCGAGCCCCGCGTTGGGCTCTGTGCTGACTGCCAGCTCAGAGCCTGGAGCCTGTTTCAGTCTGTGACTCCCTCTCTCTCTGACCCTCCCCTGCTCACGCTGTCTCTCTCTCTCTCTCCTAGAAATAAATAAAACATTTTAAAAAAATTTTTATCAGTTTGAAGACATGCTAATTAATACTCTTGTTTTTAAAGGTTATTTTTAAACAAATCAACTGATTTTAGATTAAGGGTTTTTATTCAGTAAGCTGTACACATAGCTTGTCAAGAAAACAAGTTACAATCCATAATGAATTTTATGTTAATCCACAAATAGTTTCAGCTGCCAGAAGATGGCACTGTTTACATGTGAAATAATACCTTCTAAAAATTCAGTGGAAATGTGCTTCCATTTGTGCTTCTGTTCATAAGAAAAATGTGTTTAGTGGTGTCTAAGGTATTTGTATATGTGGAATATATCAGAATGAATTGTTGAATCATAGTATATTACAGAATTCCTGTCTTTCTTTTAAACATTTAATGTATCAGTAATAGTAATAAATCACTATTCAAATTTACATTTGATTTGTTTATTCAGTTTTTTTTACATGGAAAAGGAAAACACTTTAGATCGTTGAATCATTATTCTTACAGACTTAGGAGCATTTTCCTTCAAATTCTTAGATGTTATTTTATTCTCAAGGCCAATGTCTTAACATTGAGCAGTTTATTATAAATCTGATAAATCAGTGAGGGATACTTATCTTTATGATAATTTTAATAAGAAATTCATTTGCTAAATTTGGAAAAAATTGGGGCACCTGGATGACTCAGTCTGTTAAGCATAGGACTTTGGCTTAGGTCCATGAGTTTGAACTCTGCATGGGCTTCTCTCTCTCTCTCTCTGCCCTTCTATTTGTGCTCTGTCTGTCTCTCTCTCTCTCAAAAATCAATACATATTAAGAAAATCTTTAAATTTTGGAAAAAATTATTGTGCACTTAGGTAATAATTATTAATTATGTCAGCTTGGAGAATTTGTTTTTTTCAAAAAAAGGATGTTGTAATAAAAACCCATTTTCCCCACATGCTTTCTTCCTAAGGACTTTCTTTGATTATTGTCTCATATGTTCAAAAAGATAGAACAACAAATTGAATTATGATATTTTATTAATAAGCAATGGCTCGATAAAGTGAACAAATATATATCTATACTGGTATAATTTATAATTTTTAATGATCCAGTTGTACATATAGAATATTATAATCTTATCTTTAATAAAAGTTAAGAACCAAGTATTACTGAAACATACTAATAATTTCATAATTTCTTATAATGAAAATTATGAGTGATTTTTTAATGGAAAGTATGACCATGTTTTGTTATGATTTTGTTTTGGTATTTTATTATAATTCTCTAATGATAATGGCATATAGTCACTTGGAAGTCTTTTCATGGCTCAGTCATGATTAGGTACCAAAAGGTGTGATTTGAAGAGTGGGTTCTGCAATCAGTTGGATTTGATAGCACAGTGTATTTTAAAATATAATTGAAATTCAAAACAATTTAGAACAGTTTCAGATATAGAAACTACCAACACAAAGCCTGTATGAAGAATTAAGAGCTATGGTTGCTGTTAAATAAAAATAGATTTAATTTCTTAAATGATTTTATAATTGTATATTAAATTTGTTTAAACATTTTATGCCTATTGTACATTTTTAGCTTGTTTCTGAATATTCTGTATATAGGGCTATTTGTATTGTCTAATATGTAAATAAAGGTGAATTAGTTGTGCTAAATCTATCAACTAATAATTAGGCCAAGATGTTATTTAAGCAAATGTAAAGATATTTTTTGAAGGGTCCTGTCGACAAAATAAGTAAACCATAAGTTTGCATCTTTCTCAGATATTTATGACTATCAATGTATAAAGTATTTATAGGAAGAAAATGCTTTGTGAAAACATGAAAAATCACCTTACTTTAAATTTGGTTATATTTTTCTATTTAGATAAAGTTGGCTTTTTAAATTGGAACAGTTCTCTTATAACCTGCCTTGTATCTTGTGTTTATAGCTCATTCAAACAATATAGTAGTCAAGCCATATTTATCAGGTTACAGATCAGTCATGCACATTAATTCTATTATTCCTGCTGAGATTTCCCACTTATAAATTGAATATGACACTGTTTTTTATTCTTGAGGAATGTACATAATCTATTTAACATCAAGTGACAACAGAAGAGCTTTCTGAACTCTAGAGTTGTAAGTTAGTGTTGGAGATCAAGTGGATTAAAAATCAAATGGTGCCTTTTTATTATTGCTTAGTCTCAGTATAGTTGTAAATAAAGATGCTAACTTTTTACCCTGAAATAAATGGCAATTATCTGTTTTAATGTAGTCTTTTGGATGATCCAGAATGCACCTTTCTAAGCTGTGTTACATGGATATCAAAATAAAAAGAAACTTGAACTTTTATTTAATTTGTGTATCTCCAAGATTATTCTCGCAGTCCTAGTATGAGAAACAACAGACTAGCATTTAGATATTTTTAAATGTTTTCACAGAATTTTGTTACTCTTAGAAGTGAGGTGTGGTTATGTGTTATTAATAATTAAAGAATTATTAATAAGATATGTTCCTTTTTATTTCTGGAGTTTTACATTAAGATTTTTATTAAATTTGAGTTATCTTTAGTTTCCTTGAATTAATAAGAAATTATAATATTTAACCCCTAAAAGTAGCTAAATATACTGCTGTGATGTGGTTGAACATCTTAGGGACTTTTGAAGTTATATGTTGCTGTCCCTAGGATGGCTGATGCTTTCAGAAAAATATCGGGAGTATGAGAAGGGCAGGCTATTACCTAACGACTCAAGTATACCTGGGACTTGAAGGAAGGTTATTTGAAGGAATCTGGAAATGTGCATGTACCCTCCTCTTTCTCAAAGATCTTATTCTTTAAAATGGTATATCCCATCAATAACTGAAAAAGAGATGAATATACATCAATATAGGTTTATTTATCTCTAAATTATAAACATTTTCCAAACTTCCCGTATATGTACTATAAACTATATTTTATATATACTTAAAATATATCACATATTTATACATATTTCCAATGTTATATTTTATATATTTAAGAATAATAAATATATATATTTAAAACACACAGATGTTAGAAATTAAGAAAGATGAGATAAAGAAATGTTTCTTTTAAAAATGATTCTTGAGGTGCCTGGGTGGCTTAGTCGGTTAAGCGTCCGACTTTCGCTTAGGTCATGATCTCGCGATTCGTGGGTTCGAGCCCCGGGTCGGGCTCTGTGCTGACTGCCAGCTCAGAGCCTGGAGCCTGTTTCAGTCTGTGACTCCCTCTCTCTCTGACCCTCCCCTGCTCATGCTGTCTCTCTCTCTCCTAGAAATAAAAAAAATAAAAAAAAAAATGAGTCTTGTAGGGTTTCTGGGTGACTGAGTCAGTTAAGTGTCTGAATTTTGATTTTGGCTCAGGTCATGATCTCAGTTGTGAGACTGAGCCCCATGTCAGGCTCTTTGCTGAGCATGGATCCTGCTTAAGATTCTCTCTCTCCCCCACTCAACATGTATGCTTTCTGTTTCCTAAAAAAAATTAATAAAATGATTCTTGTTATATAACTAGAAAATAATTTATTTTATTTTTACAAAATGTATTTTTTTAAAAATATTTTTATTTATTTCTAGGAGAGAGAGAGACAGTGTGAGCAGGGGAGGATCAGAGAGAGAGGGAGTCATAGACTGAAACAGGCTCCAGGCTCTGAGCTGGCAGTCAGCACAGAGCCCGACATGGGGCTCGAACCCACGAACCGCGAGATCATGACCCAAGCCAAAGTTGGACGCTTAACCGACTAAACCACCCAGGCGCCCCTGATACTTAGTGGTACCTGGTGGCTCAGTCAGTTGAGCGTCTGACTTCAGCTCAGGTCATGATCTCACGGTTCCTGAGTTTGAGCCCTGCATTCTGTGCTGACAGCTCAGAGCCTGGAGCCTGCTTCACATTCTGTATCTTCCTCTCTCTCTGCCCTTCCCTTGCTTGCTCACTGTGTCTCTCTCAAAAATAAACAAACATTAAAAACAATTAAAAAATAAATAAAAGTCTGATATTTAGTTCAACTTATTTTTAATACTTGAGTATTTGTTTTAGAGCTTGTTTTTGCTTTTTCCAACCATCAGAGCTAAAAAAAGAATACATTACAAAAACATGAAGACACAAAAGAAAAAAGTTCATTGTTGACTTATTATTTATTTTAATTTTTCTGTACCTTTATAATTTTAACAAATGGGTCTAAACAAAGATTTAAAGCAGTTTTGACCCATTTCTTAAAAATATGAAAACACATTTTTGTATTAGTTTGGAACTAATTGAACTAATTGTTTCCATCTTTTAATTGCCTTTGGAACTAATTTGTAATTTGGAAAAACTATAAATAGATCAGAGAAATTGGTTTCCAAGTTTTTCAATTGTATAGATGAAGTTTTTAAAAAAATAATTGATACAAACATGCTCTCTCCGCAGCGTGGCTGTCTTTTGAAAAACATTTGCTAACTCATTTAAAAAAGTCACTTTGTCCTCAAAAGAACATACTGAATGTTAATTTTCCTGAAATTGTTGTTAGCACAATACTGAGTGTTACCAGCATAAGGTAAACAAATTTGTAATGATTGGTCTTCATTTCCTCAAGATACCAGTAGTGAGTGAGTGGCCTGTGCTTTCTGATATGTACACTTGTGTGGGTGGTGGTTGCCATCCATTTTGTTACATTTTACTACAGGCTAGTTTATTTTCTTAGATTAAAAAATCAGTGTAAATAGAAGTTCTAACAGTTCTTCCTGTACCCCAATGGATTGTTTTGTGCACATTTTCCATTGGACATCACCAGTTAAAAGTATGTATGCAGAGGGATGCCTGGGTGGCTCCATCAGTTAGGCTTCCAGCTCTTAGTTTTGGCTCAGGTCATGATCTCATGGTTCATGAATTTGAGCTGGCGCGCAGAGACTGCTTGGGATTCTCTGTCTCCCTCTTTCCCTCCCCCTCCTGTGCTCATGCTCCTCTCTCTCTCTTTCAAAATAAATAAGCATTAAGAAAAACAAAGTTTATGTGTATAAACCCTATTTGTTGAAGGTTAAGGCATCCTGAGTTGGTGATGATGGTGTTCCTTGCTTGCCCTCTGTCCCAGGTAGATAAGGAATAAATGTAGCTTGGATGGCTGAGTTGCTCATGTGGAAATTTGAACTGTCATTTTCCATGCTTGCTTCTGCCTCACCAATCCTTTGAGGAAATACATTATTTTTATTGGGAAGGGGGCGCCCCGAACTTTTGAACACCATTCATTTTCCACTTAAACTTGCTAAAGGCACAGAATATAAACCTTCTCAGGAGTTTCAGCAAATTCTTATACGGTAAAAGTCCCCTTTGATCACATGAAAAAACCTTATTACTATTAGCATAGAGTGGAGTGTCATGGAATTGTCTGAGGAAGCAGCAATCTCCAACCAATCTACCAGAAGCAGAGTTCACTTACAGTTGTGCAGGAAAGGATGTCATCCTCTCATGTTAAAGAGAAACATTTTAGAGGCAGAATATCTGGACAACTTAAGAAGAATTATATAAGGCCTTTTTTCCTCATCTGTAAAATGGAAGTAGCAATAGTACTTGTAAAATTATATATTACATGAGATAATATAACTGAAGTTTTGGTTTACATTAATATATTGTTATTGTTGCATTATTGTTTTTAATTATTATTATTGTTATTTAGATAGCTTTTCCCCCACCTTCCCAAGCATCTTTTCTGAGTCTGGTACATGTTTAGTCTAGGATAACTAAAGGAGTCATTAGGTAATACAACTTAAGGAAAAGGTGAGGACAGACGCTCTGTTGCTATTATGGCAAGCAAGATATAATAGCTAACATTCATTAAGCATTTATTTTCTGCCAGGCACTGCAGCAGGATGTGAGTTCTGAAAGTAGAAAAGATCAGGCGATATTTTAGATAGTCTACCTTGATATAATCCATAGTGAATCCTTATGTCCTGACCCTCCCTCTATTCTTGATGTGAAACTCCTAGGGCTCATCTAACAGTGGGATACAATGTAGCTGAATGGCTGGAAACCTAATGGACACTCAGTGTAAGAGAGAGGACCGACAGCTTAATATAAAAGTTGAAGCAAGGAGAAGAGGCCAAAAATGGTGGAAGAGAGACAAGGGTAAGGGCCCGCAGTAGAGTACTGGCCCTTCTGGTTAAGAGTAGTTGGCCAGAATGAGTACCTTGAGTAGGGTTACAACAATCGAAGTAGTTTCATATTTTGTGCACTTTACAAATGCTCTGGCCAAGGGACAGAAAGGTCATTGAAATCCAGCCCACTGCTCAACTTGCCAACTCTGAATAGTTCTGACAAAAGGAAATGAGAAAGAATATCCAGTACTGTTAGAAATCAAAGAGATGACAAATCTGAGAGGCATTTTGAAAATGTGTTCAGGTACATTTGGTTAATCTCTGAAGAATAAAGTCTGGAATCTTACAGGTCATAGAGGAAGTGTATACATGGAGATGATAACTAAGTTTGTGGGATTTGATTAGTTTTCCTTCAAGTGAGTTTAGGTCAGGAAGAGAAAAGACTCCAGGAAGGATCTGGGAGTAATAACTAATAAAATAACACATGGAGAAAGAAGACGCAATGAAAGAAACTCAGAAGTGGAGAAGTAGGAGGCAAATCATGAGAGGAATGAATGCTATAAAAACCTGGGATACCTATTTGAGTAAGGTGGAAAAAAATACTATTTTAGTAGTTTAGTACACAAACCACAAATAAGAATGACTGGAAAAACATCAGATTTTGTACTTAGATCTTTGATGAACTAAGAGGAAGCAATTTAGGTCACATGGTAGGGGATAGAAGACTTTCAGCAGGAGTTTGGAAGTGAGGGATTAGGAGACAGAAGCAAAAGATCTGTGAGCAAGAAAATTGGAGAGTGGGGAGCTAACATGAGTGATTGCTGGGTGTAAGGAATTTAATTTTAGGAATAAGATAAAGAAGAAGGAAGCCAGAGAAATATAAGGAAGAACCAGAGAAATATACTGAAATTGAAAGTTGGAAAGATGTAACTAATAGAGCCAGACACTGGAGACCACAGAAAGCAGTAGCATCAAGGGCCCAAATATAGAATAAGCCTTAAAAGAGACATTTCCTTCTTGGAAAATCAAAATATGCAAGATAGGAGAGGCAAAGAGTATAGATGAATTCTTATTTTTCATGAAACATTAAGTGAAGTGAGGAATAACCAGTTTCTCAGTGGAGGAGGAGGCAAAGGCAAAGATAGGCAGACAAGAAAGAAGGGTTGGAAAGATTTTTGGAGCAGTCGTTATGGGGAATCGGAAGAGAAATCAACCAAGGAGAAATAACAGTACAGAGCCTTGTTCCTTGATGAATGTTTTACCAAGTACTATTTATCTCATGATGTGGAGCTATATGGATACAAGAGGGGGGAAAACCCAGTCTTTTCCAGACAAATCTAGTTGGGGAGCCAATACACAAAAATAGCTGCAAATAAGGGAGGTGTAAGATAAACCAAATGAATGTATGCAGATTTCAAAGATAATTATGAAAATGTTTCTTGAAGGACCTAGAACTTGAAGAGTACTTAGGACTTCAACAGGCAAAGATGGGTGACTATAAGGGAAGGTTAAATGGAAAATATAAAGTCTGACGTGGACCATAAAGAAAAGGTAGGACAATAACATTTTTGGATATAGACATATAGGTAGACATTGGCTGTAGACATTACAGACACAGAACTTAAAAATAATAGACCAAAAGTGTGTAAGCACCGAACTAGCTCACTTTACCCACAATGCAGCCTTCATGTACTTAAATCACATCTGGGTTCTAGAGAGTCTTGTGTGGCAGGCTAAGTTTAGGCTTTTTCCAGGAGACATGAGAAAGCCCCTGGAAGTTTTTGAAGTTGGGAAGAATATAATTAAAGTGATGTTTTAGTAACATTATGGTAGCTGACATGAAATACACATTGGAAAACTGTAGTAACAGTCTATGCAAGAAGCACCCAAGGCTGTTTCCTTCACTGTTTAAATTGCAATGAGTGCTGTAATTATTAGGAGAATCCCTGGTTTTGCCTCATTATCACAGATTTATCAGTTTCCCCCCCTTTCTCCCTATTTTTGGTGAGTTTGATTTCTGGTTCTTTAATTACTCCAGACTTTCAGTCTTCTCAGTTCCTACTCTTTTCTTTTGGCCTTGTTTTAGTTTGTCTCCCACTGCTCTTTTTGTATGTGCTGTTCTCCTCAGTTCTGACTTGATTCAGAGAGTAGGCCTGCACATTTTAGCATCACCATGAAAGATTCCAATAAACTGATGGCCTGACTCATTCAGTTCCTAATAGTACTGGTGTATTCCATAGTTTTTGCTAAGCTTTAATGGTTACTAATGTTTGATGTCATTTTATCATATACATTCTATAAAGTATTTCTGCCCTTTTTTCCTCTTGATATAATAACTGACAGATGAGGATGTTAAGTTTAACGTGGTTGTATTTGTGAGTAGAAGATAAGGATAGTAGTATATCTCGTAACCCTGCAGGTTTCTTATCATTTTAGTGAGTTTTCACTCAATTGTATTCAAATTCAAAGTCTTTAAAATTAAAGTCTGAGTATCATATATATTAACTTGATCTTGATGCTCTTCTTAAAATACTAAATATTGCTATTGGTTTCTATCTGGATACATTGTTTTCCACTTAATAAATGATCAGTTTCTGCCTTCTGTTCCAGTGACTTAGTATCTAAAACATTGTGAACATTTAAGTATATGAGGTGAAAGTATATAAAGGTGGAAAATGAATAGAAAGAAGCCTTGATTCTGAAATATAGATATCTACACACATACAGTATATTGCCTATGCTGTTTGAATCCATAATAATTTTCCTTTAAAAGCATCATTATAGTAATTTTTAAGTATCTCAAAACGATTTTTAAGTTACTTAAAGCTTTAGGAAAGTAGAAATTTTGAGTGATTAATGCTTGATCCAATTTATGCTGAAGGCAATAAGAAAGCATCATAAGATTTACTTTTCAATTATGGGATATTTTGTATATGATTCATGAAGTCCTACACTTCTGCTTGGACACTTCTATGTGAAATCTTTTTTATTCAGTGAAAAAGGACAATCAAACTTAGCTTTATCATGAGAGCTCAATAAAGGTCAAAAAGTGGATAGAAGAAAGTCTTTATTGTGGAAAATGAATCCCCATTTTGAAATTCAACTGGAATAAGTGATTTTTAAGTATTGTATAGAAAATTTATCTAGCTTCATGATTAACTTGATTATTTGATTTATTATGTAAACAAAGTATACTGTTTCTTAAAGCCTATAAATAACCACTTTTTCCAACCATGAAAGAATAAGTGAAAACAAAGGGAGTGAACAGAAATGGGAGGGGGTCACAGATCTGTATCTGCATGGAGGAAGAGGGCAGTACTTTTGGGGAGTGCAATTTACATGAGCATCTGGGTCTTTTGTCATGTTTTGGATGGATGACCTGAGTCTGATATATTGGTGAATAGCATTAACAAAGGTCTGGTTGTCAAAGACTAGAAAGAAAAATGCAATTAGCCACAGCAATGAGGTGATGTCTGTGTTTGAGGGGAAAAACCGACACCTAACTGGCCATAGAAAAGAAATGATAACATCAGTAAAAGGCCAGATTTTGTGTGTGTGTGTGTGTGTGTGTGTGTGTGTGTGTGTGTGTGTCTATTGTATAATGATCTTAACTCAGTAGGATATGACGAAAATGTAATTTTTTGATAATTTTGGTTTATGTGAGGAAAGTGAATGTGTACCTGTTACTAAAGAAATGACATGGTAGAATCAATGAATTTTTAACTCATAACACACTAATTTCATCAACCTGATACAATAATGTTTGTTTCTATTTAAAGAAAATTAGAAATAAATAAAAGTGCACTGGAGTCCAAAAGAAGTTTGCTCTTTTTGGGGTCTAATTTTTTTTTTCTTTATAAACCATGCCATCCATAGTAGAGAAGCATATCTAATCTCCCAATTAGGTCAGGCCCCAGGATAATCAATCTCTTTAACAGCAGATGCCTTGTTTTAGCAAATGAATGCTTGGTTTCAAAAGCAGTTTTGTGTTGAGAGGGGAGTGCAGTTGGCATGGGTGATTAGAACTCTTTTAAACCCTATAAAAAGCTTCTGTAGATTGTTTTATGCCCACACTTTGTGAACTGAAGTAAATGCTGTATATATCCATCTTAAAATGAACATGGTGGAGACTTTATACAGCCTGTGAGAACATCTACATGCATATAAATGACATTATTTGAAGTCCCACATTTTTATGTCCATTTGGATTAAACTGTGGTTTTGATAACATCTAAAACAGTGAATGTTTTTAGTAAGTGCTTTTTATACTAATGAAATGCTCCTTAATGACAATAATTTCGTTATTAGGTTAGCATTTTTTAAGCTGAAAATACAATGGCAAATTAACATGATTCTTATTTTATTGTTTGAACTACATTTACATTAGCCTGTAAATGCCTGTCTTTATGTCTGATGTCTTTTCAGTTCATATTCATATCATGTGTAAATGAGCAGGGGTGCAAGACAACTTTGAAATCAAGAAGAAATCATTTACAATTAAAGTTTATAGGCTGGCTTCGGCAGCATATAAACTAAAATTAAAGTTTATAAATTGTGTATTCAGTCAAAACTATACATTGAATTTATTTTGCTCAAAACAACTCATTTAATCTAAGATTTATTGAAATACAGTGATACCTTTTACTATGGTATAACCAAAAAATTTCTTCAGTAAATTATTTCAGATAATTGTTGTTCAAAATCTCATTGCTGGAACTCATCAGTAATGCCTGAATGTGATACATAAAATAATTCAGAAGGCCACATGAGTGTTTACTTCCTTTGTAAGGAGCACAGTCACATAATTAAAAGCCTTGAGTTAAAACATTTGCCAGGTAGTTAAGAAAAAAAGCATTCACCTGGACATTTTTTGTATGTTATCATTTCAACTTTATTGTATAATGGTTAGGTCTCCCAGTTTTTCTCCTTAGAAATTGTTTCCATCATGCCTAATCTGTGGAAAGTTAATATTTTCCATAGTGAAGGTGGATAAGACATCTGAGGAAAAATTAAAAGCAGATGGTCTTTAATTTAAGAAACATTTGATACTAATTACTTCCTACCTTTCACATGACTTAAATGTCGGTGAATGTATAGGGCTATATTACTTTTTTAAGTAAGATTTTAAGGCTAAATTTGGTAGATAAGATAGAGATCCAGTGAGACAAGATTTTTAAAATACATTCTTTCTTTTTTTTTTTTTTAAAATACAGGCATTCTTAATAATACCAAATACCACAATAGTATTATGACAATTCACTTGTGCTTATTCTAACTCGTAATAGCACTTAAATATGATTAGTAGAATGGCTTCTGTATATTAAGATCCCTAAAGTTTTTAACTGGGAAATAGTTTAATGTCCAGATCTGTTACTCAGCTACATTTTAGATTTAAAACTTAATTTTATTATTGTAGCATAGAAGGCAGTTTACATTTGATTTAGTGGAATTAACACTTAGCTTTATATGATAGCTTTCTTACTGAGACCCCAGTGATTTTCAGAATCCAGAGATTTCCAAGCTGAAATTTTTTTATCATAGAACTCTTGTAGCTAAGTTTACACATGGATTATTTCTTCCTTAGACATGCACACAAATTCACGTGCACACACAAACGCTATAATATGAAAACATACCTGAAAGAAAATATATTAAAATGTTAACACTGTCTTTGGGTGATGGATAAGTTTGTGTTTTTTTTAATAAAATTGGCTCACATTTTTAATGATTTTTTTTATAAATAGGAAGAAATATAGCTATTTTCAATTCAAACAACATATACTTTACAATCCCAGCATAGGTAATGTGTAGTTTGGCAATGCTTTTTCCCTGTCCTTGGAAACCTGTTAGGGCAAAACCTGCAAAGCCAAAATCCTCTGTCCTTCCCTTGGCACTACTAATTTGGCCATGCTGTTGAAGTAAACCACTCACTGAAAGTACAGTTTAATCCTAAACTGTAAGAAGTATGTTGTATTTAAAGCATCCCCAAAATGATGCCAAATAATAAATAGTAACCATGTATCTATCCAGGATCTCAGGAGCACTTTGTAGTCTTAAAAATTATTGAAGACCTTCAAAAGCCTTTTCTTTATAGTACATCTATGGTTATTTAGCACATTAGATATTAAATCTGAGAAATTAATTTCTTTAAAAATGATGAATAACCATTACATGTTAACATATGTAATATAGTTTTTATAGTACAAAACAAAATCTGTTGAGAAGGCCAGCACAATTTTCCACTAAACATTTTTTTTTAATGTTTACTTATTTTTGAGAGAGAGAGAGAGAGAACATGCTGAGTAGGAGAGGGCCAGGGGGCTGAAGACACGGAATCAGAAGCAGCTCCAGGCTCTGAGATGGCAGCACAAAGCGCGATGCAGGGCTTGAACCCACGAACCCTGAGACCATGACCTGAGCCGAAGTGGGGCGCTTAACCGACTCAACCACCCCGGCGCCCCACAGTTTTCCATTTTTGTAAACGTCTTTCATGTATGGCACAGCAGAAGACTGCCAGATTCTTTATTTACTTCTGGATTCAGTTTGTTACAATGTGCTATTCTGGTTGAAGTATATGAAGAAAACTCGGCTTCCTACAAATATGTAGTTAGGAAAGGGAGGAACATTTTAATAAGTCTTTCAGATAATTGTGGATATTCTTCTTTAATATTACACCAAATCTCAACTAGTTGTTTGTTGAAGATCACATGGAATGTAAAATCTGAAACTACGTTAACAGACTTCTAATGTTTCTCAAATACTAATAACAATCTCCAGCACATTCTGAGGGTAACAGTATAATTTCCATCAAAGTTGTTTTCTAACAAGTACTGCTCAAATTTCTGAGCCTAATTTCTTAATTTTTAGGTGAATCAACTTTCAATACTGCATGAATGAGATCTTACAGGCTTTGTTTTTCATCTTTATGATGATGATTACTTTATGAATTAAACAGATAGGAAATGCATGGGGAAAACAATTTTTGATCAATGGTTCTTGGCATGGCATTCTATGTTCCTAGATTTCTGTCCTCACAGTAAGTATTAACAAAGTAATTCCCAGAGCACCTAGATGGCTCATTTGGGTAAGCATCTGACTTCGGCTCAGGTCATGATCTCATGGCTAATGGATTCGAGCCCTGTGTTGGGCTCTGTGCTGATGACTCAGAGTCCGGAGCCTGCTTCAGATTCTGTCTCCCTCTCTTTCTGCTTCTCCCCTATTCATTCTCTCTCTCAAAAATAAGCAAACATTTAAAAAAAAAAGTAATTTCAAGCAAAGCCTTTGCTTTAGCCCTAAGAACCAAAATATTGATTTCCATTTTCAATCTGTTTCAATGGTAAATTTTATATAGGAATCAAAGCCCAAATACACATTTCCTTTAATGGCACTCATATAATATGTCACATGTTATTAAAAATAATTTAGAATGTTCCCACACACTGCTTTTCATGATGTATCTTTTCCCTGTAAACATTGGTGCAAGGCGTCTTCACAATGAATAAATTATAAAAATTATTTAATATCACCTTTCTTTCAAAATGGAGGTCTAGTTTTTTCCACTAGGAAAAGTATATGATATGTTTTCCTGTTTGTTTTTTTTTTGATGAAAAAAATGATGTCACTCTTTGCTTGCAAGCCCAATAACAGTGCCAGAGGATTCCTGCAGAACCATCCTTTAATATCTTAATCTCCCAAAGAGATAAGGTTTCCCTATTGTGCACACTCATTTCTACAGCCTTGGATTTCCACGCATTGCACTCACTGCAGTTGGTAATGATTTATTTACACAATCAATTGATTAATAGCCATTCCTCTCACTGTATTGTAAGCTCCAAAAAAGAAGAGTCTGAGGTGGCTTTTCTTTTTTATGCCCAGGACCTTGGACAGTGTTGGGCACTTGTTAAGAACTCTGTAAGAGTTGCTGACTACATGACTAAATGAATGCCGTTGAGCATTTGATGCACTTTAGATTCTCCAGAATATTTTCCTGCACCTTTTATATTTTGAGATTCTCCATCCCTCTTATTGGATTTTGTGGTAAATCTTAGTTGTTTCTTTCTCACCTCGACTCTCCCTTTCTTGTCTTATTTCATGGCTTTTTCCCCCTTATGCATATATTTTGTTATTTTTTTAATTGTTAAGATTTTTATTTAAATTCCAGTTAGTTAACATACAGTGGATTGTTAGTTTCAGGTGTAAATATAGTGATTTAATACTTCCATACATCACTTAGTGTTCCTCACAGCAAGTGCATTCCTTAATGCCCTTCACCTATTTCACCCATCCCCCTAACCCCCATTCTGGTAACCATCAGATTGTTCTCTAGAGTTAAGAGTTTGGTTCTTGGTTTGCATGACTTTTTGTTTTAATTTCTAGTTCCTTAAGGCAAGCAGAAATTCTGTCTTGTTCTTTACTATTTTTCTCTTTTTACGTACTTTCTCTCAATTAGCCATAATCTCTGTGATTTCCATAGCTACATTTCCAATCAATCTCTCCCTTAGACTATGGTTCTGCATTTTCCAGGTATTCTTGGTATATTTCCAACCAGATGGCTATCTTTACGAGGCCCATAAGTCTATGACATCTTTCAAACTGTATCAGTGATCCCTTGTGCTTGCTCTTTATATCATGCAAGCACTGCTCTTCCAACTTTCGTGCTGCCTCTATCCTTGCTGTCACTGAGTCCTATCAGGTCTCTCCCTCAGGGTCCAAGTTTTCATCCCAGTTACCATCACAGTAGCCCAAACCTTGGCTATCTTGTGTCTGCTCTGTTGCGATGGCCTTTCCACTCCTTCTACATGATGGTTTTCTTTTTTTTTTTCCATTCACACTAATATAGGAGTAGTCTTTTTAAATCACATAATTCTTAAAAACTTTCAGTGTAATGGGGCACCTGGGTGGCTCAGTCGGTTAAGCGTCTGAATTTGACTCAGGTCATGATCTCACAGTTTGTGAGTTCAAGCCCCACATCGGGCTCCCTGCTGTCAGCATAGAGCCCACTTCATATATTCTGTGCCTTTCTCTTTGCCATTCCTCATTCTCTGTCTCCCAAAATAAATAAGTAAACTGAAAACACACACACACACACAAAACCTTTCAGTCTGACACTGTAGGTAGTCATAATTATCATCAAAGAACTCTCCATAATTTCTTCTGTTTTGTTCACCTTCATCATTTGCTTGCTGTGTAGGCAACAGAACCCTCTGGGATGCATTTGCATCTGCTGCTAAAGACTCTGACTGGAGTGGACCATTTGAAAAGATGCAGTTTTCCTCTCTAGAAAGGGCTTCCTCCACTCCCCACATTCTACAACCATATGGCACTCATCCTATATATTTGAAGGTTCCATAGCTGGTGACACATATCTCAGAAGCAGACAAGGGCCAGTAAGCAGCCACACGTTAAGGCCATGCCACACAGGTACCTTTGGTAAAATGCAAGCCTGAAGACTTGACTGAAAGACACAATAAGGGGTGCCCTGGTGGCTCAGTAGGTTAAGCATCCAACTTCGGCTCAGGTCATGATCTCACGGTTCGTGGGTTCGAGCCCCACATCGGGCATTGTGCTGACAGCCAGCTCAGAGCCTGGAGCCTGCTTCAGATTCTGTATCTCCCTCTCTCTCTGACCCTCCCCTGCTCACGCTGTCTCTCTCTTTCAGAAATAAATAAAACATAAAAAATTTAAAAAAAAAAACAGACATAATAAAAGCTACAAATATTATTACACCCAACAATGCCTAAAAACACCTAATTCCTGCCTCAGCCATACCTGCAAGTTCAGCCAGCACTGTCAAAAGAGTCTCAAGTTACCTGCTTGACTGCATGCCCACCCAGGATCCACAGCTCACTTTGCTCAGTACACTAAATCCCCAGCCCTGATCAAAACACTGATTTCCAGTGTAATTTTGTACCCTCCCTCATCCATTTCTTACTTAATTCTCAAGGTTTCCTGCCAATTTACCAAGGTGTTGGGGTTTACTGGATCAATAAGTACTACTCCTTTGTCCTCACCCAAAGTCTGGAACCAATCCAGAGACAGATGCAGGATTTTGAGAGAAGAAAATAATCACTTAATATGTCACTTTTATTAAAGAGAGTGCTCGCTTCGACAGCTCATATACTAATATTAAAGAGAAAACTGAATTTTAGAATCAGTGTTCCAGCGTAGGCATTTTAAATTGAACTCTTTGGCGCTGGATTCCATATGTTCATTAGAAGTATTTCTACCTTTCTTAACCCCAAGATTTAATTTATTCTTCTCATAATATCAGCCTTCCCCAATTGTTATATATTCATTAATAAATTGTTATTTATTCATTCATCTACTACTATCTGAGTAAAATAACAATTTAGATTACTTACATTCTATGGCCAGATAAGTATGTGCACCTCTAATTTAGATACACACAAGCCTCCTTCTTATGGTAGAAAACTTTCTCTTATCACAGAAAGTTAACCCCAATGTACACTTTCCAAAGTCAGGTTGCCACTGAGAGAGGAATAGTATATATTGAGCCACCCAGTTCATTCTCCTAAAATTTTCAATCAGGTAAGTCACTCCTCATCTGGTTGGAACAAAAGTCAGAAAGGTTACTGCAATGGATAAACTTCCACATGCAACCTGAAGCCAGGTGGCTCCCCTCCTATAGATTTATTCTCTATCAGTATGTGAGATGTAATTTCAGTACCCTTCCCCCAATCTTAACTCTGGGATAGTCAGCATAAAAGTAGCTAATTCATTAGATTGAGCAGACCTCAGAGGAACGTATCAGGAATACATCTAGTCTCATCCCTAAACATAATGGACAATTGATGATGATGTATGTATACATATAATCTGCCAGTCAGTGGAAAAGTTCAAATTTATATAACAGAAGGTTTAGTTTAGAAAGGTCAAATCAAATTTCCTGCCATTTGATTTCTCCAGGTTGAATTCCAGAAAAAGAAATGGGAATGACCAGTTGGCATTCTCATTTTATGAGGCATTGACATATTTGTCTTATATTTTTTATTTAGAGATAATTTAAGAATTGTTTAAGAATGTTTGAGACTCATGACAAAAAGAAGAACCATTGGTTATATTTGGAAAGAAATATTACAGTTTAAAATATAATGTGGTCCATAATAAGATGTATTGATTTACATTTTTAAAAAGCTGATAGTGGCATTTGAACAGATTATAATAGGTAGAGAGAAAGTTATATTATTGTAAATATAATTCAGTCCATTAAGACCAAGAAATTAATATAATAAAATTCTAAAATTAATTGTTTTTATCAGATATATACCAATTCCTTCCCCGCCATTTTTAAAATCTAATAGATTGTTAATCTAATAGTTTAATTTATTGGAATTCCATTTTACTTTTTTTGTCACTTTATTATAACTCTCTGCTATTTATTTTTGGGGTTATTTCAGAGTATATATTATATCTGTAACCTCTCGCAGTCTACCTCTAAGTGATATTCTAATACCTCACATATAGAATAAGAACTTTAAATATCATGTACTTCCATTACTTCCCTGTCTGTCTTTGTGCTATAGCTGGTATACATTTTACTTATACATGTGTTATTAAGCCTGTAATAAATTATCATTTTTTACTTTGAATAGTTGATTATATTTTTAAAATATTAAGTAATAATTTTAAAAACTTTAAAGGAGAGTGATCTAGGCAAAATCTTGAAAGAAGAATAAAGCTTGATAGTATTCAACGTACAGTGTAATACATTGATGGGGGAGTGTGTCACAAAATGAGATCTGAGATATAGGCAGGGGCCAAATTATTATGGACCTATGGGGTTTGGTTAAAAAATTTACCTTTTATTCTTGTTTTGATGCTAAATAAAGGATCACTTAGGGGCAACTGGGTGACCAGTCGGTTAAGGGTCTGACTCTTGATTTCGGCTCAGGTCATGATCCCAGGGTTTTGGGATCGAGCATCAACCCTGCTTGCACATGCATGCACTCTTTAAAAAAATAAAAAGTAGGGGAAAAAAATCAATAGAAGATCATTTAGGCTACTGTATAAAAACAGATTACAGAAAGCCAGACCAAAAGCTCATAGACTATCAAGGCAATTCATAAGATGGTATTATTATACTATGGTGGAGATGAAGTGAAGTAGATGAATTGGGGTATATTTTGGAGACGGAACTCAAATTTTGATATTAAACTGAAGTTAGAATTCTTCTGCAACTTGTCACATGACTTTGGAAATTTTTAAAAAACTTTCCTTATATTTATTCTCACCTGCAGAATCACGACTATAGGAAGATTAAAACAACACATAAAATATAAGGTTTGTACCACAATGTCTGGTGTGTATTGGACACTCAGTATATAGTAGCTGTCATTCTTATCATGTTATTATAGTCCATAACTGATCTTCACGTGTCCCATCCTCTCTTCACACAAACATCTCCACATGGCCTCTTGGACTATATTTTTATAAGTCACAGATCATAGCAATCCTTTGCAAAAGACCCCCCTGCAGTCCTTCTGATCAATATAAACTTCATGGCACATACCAACAGCATTATTTGTCTTCCGTCCTAATTTCTCACATCATTCTTCCCCTTGTTACTCTTGGCTCCAGAGAAGTGCTCAAATTTTCATGTGCCTACAGCTTTCCGGGGCATCTTTTTAAAATGCAGACCCTGATTCTGGAGATCTAGGCGAGGCTTGAGGTTCAGCATTTCTAATAAGCTCCCAGGGATGCTTTTCTGCTGGTCTTTGGACCACACTTTGAGAATCATAGCACTAGAGTATATAAAATTCCTGCATGCTTGTTTGGGGTTTCTGTACTTTTGGCTTTTCTCATCAGTCTGATCTCACTGTCTCCAGAGTGACCTTTCCTTATTTCTCAGCTTCATGAAACCATTTTCATCTTTCAAGGACTATGTAGCTCAAAGGTCACTTCCTCTATGAAATTTCCTTCCAACACCCACTACATTCACCACTACAGCTTCCCAACTGTTTGCTTTCTCCCTTCTCTATAGTATTTTGTAAATAGCTTTTATCGCAGTAGGTATTATTTTGCACTGCAGCTGATATTAGATTGTTGTCTTCGTTCTTGGACAGGGCTCCTTGAGGTCAAGCGCTGTGCCTCTGTTTCTCCAATAAGTTGCACAGCTCCTTGAACAAAGGGCACCTGGCAGGTGCTCACTAGCTATTTCTGGAATAAATTAAACTGTGACTATGCTGTGAATGCTATTCAATTTATTTTTTAATAATCATAACCAAATCCCTCTAAAAAGTCCATTTCGATCTTTAACAAAAATCCCATTTACCTAATGGAAAAATTTAGAACTCATACTGGATGAAAAGTGGTGAATCACTCTGTATAACAATTCTTATTCCAAGTAAATAAAAACAGTGTTCTTGTTTTAGCTCAAACTACTGATCTTGCCTTTCTTTATGTAAAATAATCCTGCCCTTCTTTTTTTTTAAATTTTTTAAATGTTTTATTTATTTCTAGGAGAGAGAGAGAGAGCGCGCGCGACAGCGTGAGCAGGGGAGGGTCAGAGAGAGAGGGAGACACAGACTCTGAAACAGGCTCCAGGCTCTGAACTGGCAGTCAGCACAGAGCCCGACGCGGGGCTCGAACCCACGAACCGCGAGATCATGACCTAAGCGGAAGTCAGACGCTCAACCGACTAAGCCACCCATGCGCCCCTAATCCTGCCCTTCTTAACTTTTCTTCACTGTTGTAGCTGATCTTCCAAAGCAATTATATATCCATAATCTATATCTATTAATTCTTAACAGAGCAATATGTCTTTTCCATGTGGGAAAACCTCAGACATTTTTGCAGCTAATGCCAAACTCAAATTTTACAAATATTATACACACTGTGACTAATCATTTCATGATTTCTTTTAACTGTGCTACCAAAGGGTAACAGTTTAAAAATTTTTGCCTGAAGGCTGGTAAGGAATGAGGAAAAGAATGGGAATATAACTGCCTTTTTATCATTTAAATAAAGTAACAAATAGGAATGCTGTTCAATTTATCTTTTAATGTTGATAACCAAATTCCTCTAAAAAGTTCATTTCAAACTTCAACAAAAATTTTATTTACCTAATGGAAAAGTTTAGAAATCATATTGGTTGAAAAGTGTCTTCCCCACATGCAGAGCAGTGTAATTACTTCCACCTCTTAAGAATTCTTTAGCCTTTATGAAATTTTCTCAGAGAGAAATCAGGTTTGTCTTCTGCTCTCTGGACATACCCTCACCCTCACCAGTTCCCACTCAGGGAAAATCTCTTTGAAGTCAATTAGAACTCTTTGCTTACATTGTAACATAAAATGAGAGCAATTCCTAAAATTGCTAAGCTACAGATACTGTAGAGCTCTCAGCAGATTGGACAGAGGAGTTGTGTTTTCCATATGCACAACACTTAGTGTTGCTGACTTCAACTGAGTAGACTTTCAAATTTTAATTTACATAACATTAACACTTTTCCCTGAGAATCGACAGTTTTATGGAGACATTTCCTTGTCTGTTCTCATGAAATTAAAAAAAAATCCACAGGGCATTCATTAACACTTCGAAAAGTGACAGGCTGTGTCTTTATGCCATTTTCATTTGCGCTGCTTCTGGTCTTGCCATCACTAATTAAAAAAGGGAATTTAGGGTAATATAAACAATGCTCTTTGGCCATACTAGAAACTATTTCTTGTCTGATAAAGGAGAAAAGTCTGTAAGGACTCTTGGACAAAGGATAAGGATATGTTCTTTATGGCTTGACTATCAAGAGGCCTTATAGTCTATGTTTGAGATGTTTCACACCCTTGGAAAACTTTTTTTTGTGTGTAGCCTCTATTACCTGTCATTCTGTTGTTGCTTCAGACCAGGAGGATACCCTTAAGTCAGTCACTTGGGAGGAAAGGTAGGATTTACATTTATTTATTTATTTATTTATTTTTGAGAGAGAGAGTACAAGTTGAGTGAGTGAGGGAGAGAGAGAAGCAGTGCTCACCCGAAGTGGGGCTTGAGGTCACTCCATGTGGGACTCAAGCTCAGGAACCATGAGACCATGAACTGAGCCGGTCAGATGCTTAACCAACTGAACCTCCCGGTGCACTGGAATATAATTTTAATATAAGGACAGTAGGTGGTTGGTTATGCTTGCTTAAGAAAGAGTTGTCAGCTGAAACCTCAAAGGTATGAGACATCAGTAATATTTCAGGAGCAGCTCAATGATCAGCTTTATTGGATAGTGATAGATAATCGAAAAAAGAAGCTTGAGACCAGATTGTTGAGAAACTTCAACTTGGAGCAAGTTGTTTGGACTTTATTCAGTATGTATTGATGCTAATAAAGAGGTCTTCTAAATGGCAGGATAATAGCCGCACTAAGTTTGGATGGGCATAGGTATGATTTCCTAGGACAGCAGTGAGGAAAGGAGAAAAATGCAGTAGATGAAACAGCCTTGGCGAGCTGACCCCCATGTATTGTTTGGTCCATGGAAATATACAAGTTCCAGCAGTAGGTGGACAATTTTATGGATTTTGTGTATCACATATGGAGAATTGGTGCAGTTTGGAGTGGTGGGGTTCGAGGTCCATGGAAGAAAGAATTCTTGAGACGTTTTCAGTGCAAAAAGGTGGTTTTATTAGAGCATGGGGGATATGACCTGTGGAAAGAGTGAGCTGCACCAGAGTTGTGACCGGTGACTGATTATGTACTTTCAGGTTGGGAATGGGTTAGAGATAGTATAAGTCTTTAAGGAATTTGGAAACAAAGAGAAACTTGATGGTCTAGCTGTTATCAGGATAAGATCATTCATTACTATGGGGTAAAACCTTAGTCATGAGACCCTTCAGATGTTTCTCAGTGGGCAATATGTTTGGAGGATGATTACTATCATATATCTTGAGGAGGTAGAGATAAAGGAAATTTCCAAATGGATTTTCATATGCTAAAGAAGACTCACAGAATCCTGGGTAGGGGGTCTAGTTAAGTTTGCCTTTTGGGGTGCCTGGGTGCCTCAGTGGGCTGAGCATCTGACTTCAGCTCAAGCTCAAGTCATGGTCTCACAGTCTGTGAGTTCAAGCCCGGCATTAGGCTTGCTGCTCTCAGCACATAAGCTGCTTGGGATCTTCTGTCCACCCCTTCTCCCCCCATCCTCTGTCCCTCCCTCGCTCATGATCTCTTTCTCAAAAATAAATAAAACATTTAAAAAATTGCCTTTTGCCCTTAGCAAAGTGTCAGCATGGAGGCAGCTGAGCTCCCAGAGGAAGGTCACTCTGTCTGCCTCAAGGACTTGTCAAGGGGCTGTCAGTTGTAAGGAAATTTTTTTCTTCTGCCTTTGTTTCCTACATCAGAGTAGCATTAAAGAATATCAAATAGCAATTTTTGAAGTCAGGAAAATCAGAGTGCATGTCTCCAAATCTACCCGTTTGGTAGATCCTCTGCCAGAGGCAGAAAAGTTCAGAGTGTAGTAATCAAGTAAATTGCTTATCATAATTGAGGCAAAGGACTAAGGAATCCTTGTGACTTGCTGAAGTTCAAAACAGGATCCTAATTCTACAGGTTGTGTGTGGGATAGTATGAAATAGGGTAAATATGGGGGCTGGAATTCTAGGCCAGTTAATCTGACAGAAAGTAGAAAGGGATATAGAGCCAGATACTCAGTCTAATGGATTAGGCCAACAGGATCTGGCTACTTGATCACCCCAGGCTTATTCCTCATTTGTTCATTGGACCCTAGGTTCGGTTGATAATGAAGGAGGTTATAGGTCAAGGAAATCCAGCTGTCAGTGCTATGGCATTAAATCTGAAGAAGCCAATCTAATAGTGTTATTGAGGTTTCAAACTGCTATGGGACAGTCTAGTCAGACTGGTTAGAAAAAACAAAGAGAGAGAGAGAGAGAGAGGAGACACATATTGTAAATATCAGGAATAAGGGAAGTGACATCACCACATATTATATAGATATTTAAAAAGATAATAGAGAAAAAGACATATAAATGGCCAACAGGTAATGAAAAGGTTCTTAACATCATTGATAATGAGGGAAATGTGAACCAAAACCATAGTGACCTCACACTTGTTAGAATGATTGTTATCAAAAAGACAGGAAATAACAAATGTTAGCAAGGATGTGGAAAAAAGGGAACCCTCATGCACTGTTGGTGGGAATGTAAATTGGTGAAACCATTTTGGAGAACAGTGTGGAAGTTCCTCAAAATATTGAAAATAGAACTACCATATGATCCAGCAAATCTACTTCTGGGTATATATCCAAAAGAGATGAAAACACCAACTTGAAAAGAAATATGTACCCCCTTGTTCATCGCACTATTATGGAACATATGAAAACTTACTAAGTGTCCAAGGATGGATGAATAAAAAAAGATGTATATATGTATCTATAGCATATATATATGTGTGTGTGTGTATATATATGTATATATGTACATATATATTACATTATGTAGTACTATACATTATGTAGTAATGGAATATTACTCAACCATAAAAAAGAATGAAATTTATCATTTGCAACAACATAGATGGACTGTGAAGGCATTATGCTAAGTGAAATAAGTCAGGAAGAGAAAGACATACACTGTATGATTTCATTTATGTGGGGAATCTGAAAAGCAAAGCAAACAAACAAAAATCTCTAAACTAAATCCATAAATACAGAGAAGAGATTGGTGGTTGCCAGATGTTCAGGGTGGGGGCGGGGGAGGAAAAATGGTTGAAAGTAGTCAAAAGGAATTAACTAGTTATAAGATAAATAAGCCCTGGAGGTATAGTATACAACATGGTGACTATAGTTAGTAATACTGTACCGTTTATTTGAAAGTTGATGACAGTAAATCTTAAAAGTTCTGACCACAAGAAAAAAATCGTACCTAGGTATGATGATAAATGTTAATCAAACTTATTGTGGTGGTGATTTCACAATATATGCGTATATCAAATCATTATGTTGTATACCTAAAACTAATACAGTGTTATACATCATTTTTATCTCAATAAAGATAATAGAGAAATATTATGTATAATTTCATGCTAATAATTAAGATAACTTAATTGATGTAGACAAATTTCTTGAAAGACATAAACTGTCAAAGAAAATCCTAAAAAATCAATTATAGGAGTATAAGAAGTGATACTATGTCATAACCAAGATAAACCCAGGAATACAAGGTTAGTTTAACATTTGAAAATCTCTCAATTTAGTACCCAATGAAAAGCTCCATATGTGCAGAACATTCGACAAAATCCAATGTCCAGTCCTTCAGAAAGCTAGGAATAAAGGATAACTTTCTTAACCTGCTAAAGAATTATAAAAACCCTATTATTAAAATTATACTCTATGATGAAAGACTATTTTCTTCTCTAAGGTCAGGAATAAGTGAAGGTTGTCTGCTTTTGCCACTTATATTCAGTATTGTAGGATCTAGACAGTACAATAAAGAGAGAAAAAAAAAACCCTCAAATCCAAAGACCTACAGGTTGGAAAGGAAGAGGTAAAACTGTCTTTATTGACAGATGGCAACATTGTCTCTATAGAAAATCCAATTGAATCTACAAAGCTTATTTAAACTAATAAGTGAATTTTGCAGGCTTGTAAGACAAAATCAATACACAAAAAAATCAATTGTAAAATGGCCTCTACCAGTAGAGTTTTGCTAAATTGAATTGTTTTAGTATTAGTTGGAAGTCAAGTACCTCCCTATTTGTATATATCACTTTTTCATGGATACCAAGTTGTTAACATCAACATAGAGACCAAAATCTACTTTGTTTTCTGTCTTGAGAAGTTTATTGCTTGGCCTCTGAAACAGCAGTTATTGGAGTTATACTTAGGAAGGACTTTTCAATTCTTCAACTTTGTTCTATTTCTTCTATTCTTTATTTGTTCTACTTAATTCTTACATCTCAGGCTACTTAATTGGCAAATATATTACCCCACAAAAATCAAAGATCTCATCTGATGTGAAGATTTATGATGTCCTTCAACCTTTTGTTTTGCCTTATTTGCTTACTTCACTCAAATATTCTAACTAGCAATATTCCAGGATTTTTTATGTCAGATATTTAGATGTAGAATAGAATTCTAAGAAGTAAATAAAAATTTTATCTGCATTGCATGATTGTTACCTCCAGACCAGTTTTCAGGGTCTGATTTGACACAGGTGGGCCTTAAAAAATTGGCCCTTTTCCAAGCCATCTCCTACACAAACATTGATGAAGAAACTGGTTTCAGTGTCAGTTATGGTTCATACGAGTGATTATGCTTACCTGACATTAAGAATGTTCTTTTTCTGTATTTCCGTCCAAATGGTCCATAAATATGTGATACCCTATCCATGCATTTGAGTGAGAATAGCATTGATATATTTGTCTGTGTTTTTTAGGATGAGAGAGGAAGGGTTTTTTTGAGGTTTTTTTGATGGAAACATTTCATATTGTAAAATAATAAAACATGGTATAAAACATTGAGTCAAAGATATGAGTAATTTAGAAGTGTATGTTTCTAAAAGAATAGAAATAAGAAAAGCAACATACCAAATAATTCATAAATCTACCTATTCTAAACTTTTAAATTAATTAATTTGTTTTATTTCAGAGAAAGAGAGAGAGAATGTGAGCAGAGGAGAGGAGCAGGGGGAGAGAGGGAGATAGTCTCAAGCAGGCTCCACAGAGTCAGCATGGAGCCCAATGTGGGGCTTGACCCTGAGATCATGAACTGAGCCGGAATTGAGTCAGAGGCTCAACTGACTGAGCCACCCAGGAGCCCCAGTCTACCTATTTTAAAATAGCTTTTCATGTTCTTTGACACTGAGAAGTAAGAAACTAATGACAACCATTATTATATAGTAAAATGTTATATAATGAAGCAAGGGTGTCCCAAGTACTCCAGCTTTCTGATATCACTTACATTTATTTTTTTCTATATCCAAATGTAATAGATGAATTCCCATTTTAAGTATTATGAGAGGCATACTGCCTTGCTCAGTATTTCTACTGATTCTTGGTTTGGGTGGAATAATTTCTAGTCTTTTCTAAGTTACTGCTCTTGTATGTTTCTCAATTCCTATCATCTTTTTAGGTTCTGTCCTTTTTCTATTCTGCTTCTTTCTTAAGTATAGGACTCAGCTTGGGTTTTTAGTTTCCTCAAGCTACATTACCACAGGAGTATCTATGTAAGTGGCTTAGGTTTAATGGTTCATATAGGAGAATTGAAGATGAAAGAATAAAAAAGGCAAATTAAATCAGGACAGTAGTTCTTTTTTTTTAGTTTATTTATTTTAAGAGAGAGAGAGCAAATGTGCACACACAAAGAGGGGGGACAGAGAGATTGGGGGAAAGAGAGAGAGAGAGACAGACAGACAGACAGACAGCATGAGTAGGGGGAAGGGGCAGAAAGGGAGAGAGAAACCCAAGCAGAGTCTGCAGTGTCAGTGGAAAGCTCTACATAGGGCTCGAACTCACAAACCGGGAGACCATGACCTGAGCTGAAACCAAGAGTCAGAAGCCCAAACAACTGAGCCACCCAGGCACCCCCAGGACTGTAGTTCTTAAAAGTCCTCTGGCCATGTTGACTACTAGAAACTTCTCATTGGTCATCTTCTTTGTTGTCAGTTTTCTGAATTCCTTTTTTTTTTTTCTCCCTGTCATATCCTCTGTCATCTCTAATAATTCAAGTAAGTGGCCCCCATGTTTCTGTCATCTCTTGCCTATCAATGGAAAAAGTGTACAACTGTTTTCTAAATCAACAAAATCAAGATATCCCCCCTCCACATTAACTGTGTAGTACAAGCAAATATAAAACTCTTCTAGTAAGCAAAGCAAGTAATAGAAATGTTTCATTGTTTTTCTCATACACTGAGATGTTGAACAATTTGTGGAGCACACCACATGCTGACTTGCTGGCTTGATATCCAGTTGATCACACATATGGTTGTCCAGGTTGTGGACAGCAGTGCCATTCTCACTGATTGGGGTCTGTGAGTTATTATATACTTTGAATATCAACTCAAGCTAAATTATTTTCTTATTTGAAATAAACACATTAATGTAATTTTATTGTTAGTGCTTTGTAGTTATTATATGTGTTTTTCAGTTGACCCATTTTAGATTGCTTTTCTTTCATGCTTTTAACTAAAGATTGATAAGACTTATGTTTCATAAAAAAATAATAAACATATGCATGAAGAAAAACATCTAGTAAAATGTATCATTTGCTCTTTTTTTTTTTCCTTATCTTCCTTATTCAAAATCTAGTTGCAAATGATGTGATTTTTCCCAGTGGTAAATGGATCAGAATTTAGCATTTAAGAACATTTTACACTGAAATTCCCAAAAACTTTTTGCCATTTCTGTGTTTTCTACTTTATGAAATACTTGGTAAGTTAAAAAAAATCTCAAAGCTGATCTGAACCATTTTGAAAGCTGAAAAACTAAAATTTCAGTGTACATAATATATTCAGGCATACTATTTGTTTAGATTTGTAGCTGATTTTCTCTGGTTTAGGTATAAACTTGCAAAAGTGAGCACCACAACGCCTTAATCATATGTATCATACTAGTCTGACTGCTAGGATGTTTACTTCAAGATTATTGCTTAACTCAGTGTTTATAACCTCAAAAAAAAATGAATCTAATTTCAGAAATCAGTCTATAGCTTGAAATAAGAAGAGAATATTTTCTCAAAAAAAAAAAAAACCAAACAACCCCAACAAAAACACCATCTTTCTTAGATTTATTTATAACCTCTGAGTAGCAAGGACTTTTTTTTTTTAATCTTGGGAATATAGGAATTGGATGAATCCAGTCCTATGTAAATTTAATAGCTCCTAAGATGTCAGTACACATAGATGGTTTTGCTGTAGCTGGTAAAGATGCCTGTGCTGGTTCCTTTATGGGTGCTGACATCACTGCTACAGTAAAAGAAGTAGTAGAAAGGCCACTGTTTTCTTTTTTAAAGTTCTAAATGAACCCTTTAAAGTGGAGTTAACATTTTTCAAATGTCAGCTTTATCATTAAGATGAACAGTGTGGAAATTCCAAGAGCCTACAAGAAATTAGAGCTGAGTAGTAAGCACAGTAAAACTTATAGAGTTGTCCAATCAGTATATTGTACACCTGAAACGAATGTAACAATGTGTCAACTCTACTTCCATGGCCTGGGGGTGGGGGGAAGAATTAGAGCTGGAAACCAAATTTCTTTAGTATATCTTAGTTCTTAAGATACATCATATTTCAAAGATTCTACCGTTTTCATTTCATTTTACATTTTAACATTTCTGGAAACAGGTTGTGTCTTTTGGTTCTGATATGGGGGGGGGGGTTGGGCACCTGGCTGATTCAGTCAGTTGAGCATCCAACTCTTGATTTTGGCTTGGGTCACGATCTCACGATTTGTGGGATCAAGTCCTGGGTGGGGTTCTGCGCTGGCAGTGTGGAGCCTGCTTGGGATTCTCTTTCGCTCTCTCTCAATCTGCCCCTCCCCTGCTCACATGTTTTCCCTCTCATTCAGAATAATAAACATTAAAAAAAAAACCCTACAGAATGAAAGTCAACAACTTGGAATAAACTTGCAGAGACGGTACTGTACCGTCAATACTTTGGATGGCATAGATGATAATACTATGTGGGAAAACATGGTCACTCATGACTCTGAGTTGAAAATATTTGGAAATGTTGGACTTGGGATGTGAGTACGCTTTAGGAATACCTTAACCAATGAGTTTTGTTTACATTTTATGTTTATATAGACTCAAGAATGACATAAGATAAAAACCCATCTAAGAAAAAAGTAAGTATTGAAAAGCCCTTTAAAGGGGTGCCTGAGTGGCTTAGCTGGTTGAGCGTCCAGCTTTGGCCTGGTTCATGATCTCAAGGTTCATGGGTTTGAGCCCCCGCACAGAGCCTGGAACCTGCTTTGGATTCTGTGTTTCCCTCTCTTCTGCCCTTCCACCCCTCACACTCTGTCTCCCTCTCTCTCAAAAGTGAATAAACATTAAAAATTTTTTTTAAATTAAAAAAAGGCCTTTCAATAAGTTCAATTTCTGAGTCATAGAAAACATTGTGTTATAACTTGTATAGCAGTATTTTTTCCCTTTATGGTACATCCTTACAATGATGGTATTATGATTCTGAAGTGAACATAGATTTTGAGATGTTAAAATTTTTGAGCTGCTAATTTTAAAGAAGTTTTTATTGCTGCTGTGTCTTTTAAAGGGGTGATTGAATCATATCCTATCAAAGGAGGCATTGACACATTTCTCAGAGAGATTGAAAAATAAAATTTTAAAGGATTTAATATTTCCTTTCATTCTCATAATTAACATTCTTTTGAAGAACTACTTCCAAATACATTCTTTAAAAGTGAACTTCAAAGTCTAACTTTGGGCCATAAGTAAACTACTCTGTCTTGTTTATTATAGACAATCATCTTTGAGGGTTTTGAAGTTTAGTTTGGAAGAGGATTTAGCACTCTGTGAGTTTATATTTAAGATTGCAGTATTGACTGATTATCTTTTAAAAAATGTCATGGACATAATAAATTGCTTACAACACTCAATATTTTTCAGAGTGTTTGCCATTAATGTACTCGATGATTATTATAAAAAAAAACTCTCTGATCCTCCTTTCTGAAGAGGAAACCAAAACTATTTCTCAATCACTTCACTTTCTACATATAATCTATGATTTCATATTGCTAAACCAATACAGCAACACCTCATTTTCCCAGCACTGCCCAAACAAGATTTGTTCCACATGTCAGTAAATTTCCGATAACTGAAGCATATACATTTAAACGACAAACCTATTCTTTTTTTTTTTTTGTACTATTTCTGAGGGAAATATTTCTACAACACATCTTTCTGTTTTTCTTATATAGAATCTCTAGAGAGAAACTGCTTTAGTTGTTGATAGGTCTTTTAGCATAAGTAAAGAATAGAAAAAGAGGAAACAGTTGGGGGAGGTGGACTACACTCAAAACTAAATGAACTTTCGCCTTTTGTAGAACACATGGACCCATTATTGCGACCAGCAGACCATCAGTTACAGCATATGGCCTGCTCCTCCTGGACCTGCGGGCTCGCCTCCTGGATTCTGCCATCCGCGCAGGCGCAGAACCCTCTCAGATGTCACTATTTTTCTCCAGAGGGGCGGGTGCCTGAGCTCACCGAGCTATTTGATTGATAATTCCAACGTATTCTAATCAATAACTGAAGTAAGCATATCCTCACTCTACGTTAGTAAACCCCACTTTTCTAGTCCTGGCGCAACTGTTCACTGAGCCATCAATTTTGAGAACTTGGCATAGTCTGTGATTTTCTCCATTTCCCATCTTCCAGCTAGGTCGGTTGTTCCTCTGCTTTTTCCCTTTACATCCCGACTCTTAACCCCCTCTTTTTAACTTTAATTTGAATTTCTTGTTCTTTTACTGCTTTTGCCTAGAGTATTCCAGTTTGTCATATGCTTGATCTTTTGGCCTCTAGTCTCTTCAATTTCTAATGTATTAGGTACAGAACTCACTAATCTTCTCAAAGTGAAATCCCTGTTCAAAAATCTCCAGTATTTCCCTATTTTTGTTTTTTTTGTTTTAAATTTTTTTCTTTTCTTTTTGTTTTTTTTTTTAACTAAATGAAGATAATTACCAGTGGAAACTGAGTTCTCTTCACTCACATAAAGATAAAAGGATATATAATTATTTTGACATTAAACACCTAAATCCTTTCTAACCAATCATCTGTACGGCAATCTGCTCTAAAATCTCCTAAAGCTCTTAGGCTTTAGGATTGAATGTATCAAATACATCAATTTCCATTTCCAGGATAATTATTGGAAATTTTTCTGTACACTCTCTTCTGAAACCACTCAAGAGATTCATTGACCTTTTGAAATTTATCTATGAATACTGAGGACATACCTGTACATTTCTTGAGCAACTTGAGATATCACTGAAACTGTTTTAAAGTCCTTAATACATTTTTTTAATTATTTAAAACATTTTCCTCAGCTTTATTGAGATACAGTTCGCTTATAACATTGTGTAAGCTTAAGGTATATAGGGTGTTAATTTAATACACTTAGATATTGTAAAATGATTATCACCATAGTATTGGCCAACACTTCTGTCCCGTGACATAATTACTATTTCTTTTTTGTAGTGAAAGCACTTAATATCTACTCTTTTACCAACTTAAAGTATATAATTAACTATAATAATATAAATATAAATATATATAAATAATACAAAATATTATTAGTTATAATCATCCTGCTCTACATTAGATCTCCAAAACTTGTTAATCTTATAAGTAAAGTTTGTAGCCATTAACCAACACCTTTGCCTTATACTCCCACACCCTACCTACTGATAACCACCATTTTGTATATTTCTTAGTGTGTATTCATTTCTATATTTGTCACAATTTTAACTGAGATGCTACTATGTGCCAATGTGTCAAGTGTTATAGATGTGATGGTATACAAAAACGGATATTATTTTTACCTTTATCTAGCCTGTGGGCTAGCCTTTCTTACCACTTTGGGTTAAAAATTTATGTTTTCATTGTACATTCTACTTTTAGAACTTGTAGATCATTTTCTTTCCTGAGGAAAAAGAAATTCTATTGTCTGTTAGCAAATTGCTCTCTTCCGCAAGCAGTAGGGTTTTTCTTTTCCTGCCTTTTCTTTTCTCATTCCCTAAAATATGATGGAAGGGTACTTTGTACTGTCCTAAGTATTTTTCACAAGTCTCAGCTTTTTTGGAGTGTAGCACTTTTGACACTGATTTAAAATATACTCTATGTATAGCTGTGCATACTTTCTAACTTTATGGTATATCATATGTATTTTTCCATTTAATTGAATATATTTTGAAAACATAATATTTAATATCTGTTTAATAGTCCATCTTATTTAACCATTCCCTATTTGGGGCTATTTGGTTTGAGTCCAATTTTTTTTTCTTGTTCTGCAATTTTAAATAATACTTTTATGAACATCCTGGTACATAATTCTTTGCCTGTGTTTCTGATTATTTCCTTATGTTGTACTCTTGCCTCCAAATACTGTCCATTTCTTGTGCCCAGGGACTAAGTAGACTGGCTGTTTTTCCAATCTATGTCCAGTGAATATATTTTTCACTCAGTGGATCTTTAGAACTTCTTTGATGACTGACCAGATGGAGTGTTGCCCACCTGTACCTAAAGATCTTCCACAAACGCCCTTAACTTATACTGTTGCAGCAGCCTAAGATCCCTATAAAGACAGGAGAAGGATGACAAGGGCCTACACACCTTGTAGGGTGATGATGATGGTAGGACAGATAAACTCTAGTCATCTTTCCTGGAGCTGTGCCTGTTGCGTGAATGTGTGTATGTGTGTGCATGTGTTTGTGTTATGTGTGTGTGGTGGTGAGAGAACAAGTGTTGCTGTTTGATATAGACTGAATTGTGTCCCTCCCCCCCCCTCACCAATTCATATGTTGAAGTCATAACCCCTGATGTGATGGTATTTGAAGATAGGGCATTTGGGAAATAATTAGGTTTATATGATTTCATGAGGGTGAAGCCTTCATGATGGGATTGGTACCCATATAAGAAGAGACACCCGAGAGCTTGCTTCCCTTCTCTCTATGGTGCAAGGACAGCAAGAAGTCAGCATCTGCAAGCCAGGAAGAGATCTCACACCAGGAACTGTATCGGCCCACATCTTGATTTTGGACTTCAGAGCCTTCAAAACCATTAGAAAATAAATTTCTGTTGTTTAAGTCACTCAGTCTATGGTATTTTGTTACAGCAGTCCAACCCAATATACTGTTGCAGTAAATTTGTTTATGATTCCCTGTGAGTTCGGAAAATGATGATACACAGACATTTTAGACTGCTACCAAAGATTAGCTTTAAAAAGCCTGAAACCTTTAAAAAGCCTGAAACCCCAAACCCAAATGCTTAGCCAACTATGGTGATATATTTGGACTCATTTCTATTAGTATTTCTTTAGTCTTGCTATTTTTTTCTCATTCTCCTTCTCCTTTATGTAATATTACAGATGTTTAAGCTCTATGAGCTGTATACACTATTTCATCTTCAATCTTTTCTGTATGGATTTAACCTATAGTTCAAATCAAGAAAGAATTGACTGATACTCATTTCAAAGAGTCTTTAAAAAATTTTTTTTTAATGTTTTATTTATTTCTGAGAGAGAGAGAGAGAGAGAGAGAGAGACAGTGTGAGCAGGGGAGGGTCAGAGAAAGAGGGAGACACAGAATCTGAAACAGGCTCCAGGCTCTGAGCTAGCTGTCAGCACAGAGCCCAATACGGGGCTCGAACCCATGAACTGTGAGATCATGACCTGAGCTGAAGTCGGACGCTTAACAAACTCAGCCACCTAGGTGCCCCTCAAAGAGTCTTTTTAAATATTCAGCCATTGTATAGGCTATTTTCAATTCTTGCTAACTGAAAAAAAAATTGAATATGGAATATTCTTTTTAGCTCCTCCTTTTGGTTATCACTTCCTGTTAAATTATAGTATTATAATTTTTCATTTTAATGCAATTTCTAGAATTTAGTGTTTCAGATTTGTTTGTGTGGTGATTGAGGAGAGAGAAGTTACTTATAAATTCTCAGTGGATTATAAAGATGAATTACTTACATAGAACCATATTTCTGGCACCTTGTGGCATGGGGTTTTCTTTGTCCGTATTGACTGTTTTGCCTCATTAGGCATGCTATTGTAAATGAATTGTTGGACGTAATTCATACCAAGAAATATTTGTCTTCTGTGGCCACTGTGTGTTGCGGGGATGTGTGAGCTGAGAGATCTGTCGGACTGTAAGTTTTCTTTTAGAATGTTTGAAGAGCCCTCAGGTGCTGTTGAAAGTGAAGGATAGGACTATTCTCAGGAAAACAAAGGTTTTATTACATTTTCTCATGTAATGAGGATATCTAGAGGAAAAAAAAAAAACCAAAGCAGTAAAAGTCATACATGTAGTGCCATATGCCAACAAGAGAAATGACTGACCAAACAGTCCCCAATGGGTCTCTGCAAGCCTGCATTTATTTCCTTATGCTGCTTGTAGATCTTTCAGAGGGGAAATCAAACATGCCAACTCACACTAAACAAATACATGTTCCTGGGGTTTATGTGTGTTCCCCTTTGAATCCAGACTATTTTCAAATAAGCAGAGTAGACTGTAAAGGTAGGAAATTAAATCTTGACTGGCCAAATATCACTGGAGATTATGGTAGTTTTTTGTGTAAGATACTTATATTTATATTTATATATTTGGTGTGATTCAATAAAGACCTAAGAGTTGATACCGAAGTTGATACTGAATGCTCCTAAATTCTTAGGCATTTTTATTACATGAAAAAGTCTGGTAGACTTAAGGTCTGTCATGCTACTAGGACAGTCAGCTGTACCTTTCTTCCCTCCTCTGGCATGGCAGGATGATGGAATTGCCAGGGACAGAGGTGAAGAAGAGTCTTGGCTCTTATATTTTCCATAATGTGGAAGCAGCAGGATTTCTTAAGAGTAAACATTTTGGATACACCTTAAATGCCTGAGAAAATAAGGAGCATATTCAGGATTTTACCAGATAGGTTCTATTAACTCAGTTCCATAAAGATCTTTAGTTTTATTTATCTCCCCTCACTCCTACACTGGGATAAAGATGAGTTTTTTAAATTTTTCAGTTCTATTAGAGAAATAAAGTAGCTTGGACACTCAAGGAGAAGTCTTATGGGTGACATGCATACTTGTATTTGTACTAACTGCCTTAGGTAGCAATTATGTTGAAATAAGTGCAGATAATATAGACATTCCAATCTAACTGGAGACTAACAAAATGCATCTTTTCAGATCACAGTGTGAAAAAACAACTTGTGACTGCCATGCCAAATGAAACTTGTTCCCCTGACCACTTGATTGTTTTTTCTAAAAGAATCTTAATATTTTTTTTAATGTTTTATTTATTTATTTTTTGAGAGAGACAGAGAGAGAGAGAGAGCATGTACATGCATGTTCTCACCTGCCCAAAAGCAGGGTGGGGCCGAGGGGGATGGAAACAGAAGATCCTAAGCGGGGCTCTGCACTGATAGGCTGACATCGGCAGCAAGCAGATGTGGGGCTGGAATTCAGAACCATGAGATCATGACCTGAGCCAAAGTCTGACATTCAACCAACTGAGCCACTCAGGCACCCCTAAAAGAATCTTAATTCTTAATGAGATGTAATAGGAGGTGGATTCTTTCTAGTTCCCTGCACCCTGGCTGAAATAGCAGAGTTGGTATATACATTTATGTAGTTAACTAAGGGGTGTTTTCAGATTAGAACATGGGTTCAGACATTCTCAATAAAATCTCAAGCTATGGAGCACCACCAGTTATTTTTTTTTTGTATACATTTGACCTACTTTGCTTAAGAAAGCATCAACTGTTTCAAGAAAGGTGCTGTTTTTTTCCTAATATCCTTTTTAAATCTGGTAGTTATTTTTATGTGTAATTCTGGAATAGTTTAGGTAGGAGAGGTTTTGGTCTTTCACTTGAGCATTGTGGCTTAGTATCTCTGAAGGTTGTGGGTCTCTATCAGGCTAAATATGCATCTGAGTCATGGTGGTGGGAGGGATATTTTAAAGTTCCTTTCAGTGGGGCTCATTTTATATTTGAAGTCTAACCTGAAATGTCTTCACTGGTGGCTAGTGTCATGATAGCAGTAAATCTGCAGGAGACAGCAATGATGGGCAATATCATTTCAATGCCCGGTGACTACATCATACAATGTCCCTGTTAACATTGTGAAGAAGATGCTGGGATATGCATAGCTTCTAGGTGCCTTTGCTTCGGTAGAAAAAAACTGGGAAAAAAGACTGATATAACAGTTTTAGAAATAGAGTCTGGGGCCAAGTATGGACAGTAAAAGGAGAAGGTAGGGAGGCTTACATTTCAAGTTTCAAGAGACAGTTTGGAATGATCAGTAAGAGCAACAAGAAGCACTTACATATAGAAGCAACATTCTAGATTTTTTGTTCTAAGGTCAAGCAAAATTTGTTACCAGATAGAGTCATTAGTTTCCAGACAAGAACAAATCCCAGGGCGATAAGTGAAATCTGCATCAGGAAACTGAGTGGGTGTCCACCTGTACTAAGAGAAGCAGGCTAACAGTAGGCAAGGATGGCTCTGAGAAACTTGTCCGACGGTGTGCTGCTCTACCAATGACTTTTGTTGTTGGGAGATGCTTCCACAATGAGGGAAGGAGACCTCTCTGATGTTACCACTTTTAAAATTCATTTTGATACAGTTATTTTGACTGAGAAACATTTCATAATGTAGTTTTGGTGAAGCCATGTCAAAATGACTCTCAAAATATAAAAATTCCAGCTTTTTATTAAAAAACAGTTATCCCTTCTATTTCTTCTATCCCTAGTCTATGCTTTACTTGCAAGAAAAAAAATTTACTTTCTCCTTTATTAATTGTTTTATTTTCAAACTTTTTTTTTTTAACATTTATTTATTTATTTTGAGGGAGAGAGAGAGCATGAGCGGGGTAGGGAGAGAGAAAGAATCCCAACTAGGCTCCCAAAGAGGCTGATGTGGGGCTGGAACACACAAACCATGAGATCATGACCTGAGCTGAAATCAAGAGTCAGATGCTTAACTGACTGAACCACCCAGGTGCCCCTTATTTTTAAGCATTTGATAGCCATGTTTTACTTTTCTTTCCAACTCCAACATGTTTTATATTACAGAAGTAAGATACACTTCTGGAGGCAAATTTAAAAAATACAAAAATATGTTTATTACTTTATAGTAAAGAAGTGAAAATTCTCTGGTCCTCTCCATACCCACCTCCTAGAGTTAGCCACCATTAATAATTTACCCCAAACATCCCAAGAATAGTCAGGTGACATTTCTTGAACAGCAGTGGAAAACAAAGGTTTAGTTGAGTCCTCAGGAGGTCACCTACTAGTCAAGTCTTCAGTAAGATGCTTGGCTGTGCCAGTATCTAAAAACAATTAAAATTCAATTGAAATTTTGGCTGAGGCACTGAGAGGAAAGGTTTATGAGAATTAATGATTAAGAAGATTTTGAGAGGGGATTATTTGGGCGCTGTAACTCTCCTAATCCACAGTGTGCAGGATGGATGTGTTTGCCCCTTCATAGTCAGTAGAGAAAGAAGGGCTTTGGAAAGACCATTTTGAGTGTTGGCTGTCTGCTGGGCATGGGGGGCTAGGTCGGGTCTGACCCGTGCCTGCGCAAGCTCATGGGTGAGGGGTCAAGTCTGATAAATTGGGTGAGGATGTCCTAGATGACTTGGATTTAATATATACAATTGGTTTTCAAGATGATTTGAAAACTAATGATTTCATGATGAATAATAAATAATATCACATTCAGTATTTGGAAATTAAATGCGAAAGCTACATTTTATTTATTTTTTATTTTAAAAAATATATATATATTTGCTTTTCTACTTCCTCCATGTATCTTATCTTTTGACTATTTCTCTGAGGTAATATGGAAACCTCTTAATAGGGAAAAGACCTATGTGGTTTTAAAAATTCACTTTACAAAGGAATATTTGATATGAGCAACTTAACACTCTTCGTTATGTTTGAAAATGTAACATTTATGTTTCAGAGTAGGGTGAAATAAAAATGTATACACACATCTTAAATCATTTTAAGTAGAATGACATGTTGTGTCATACACATTTTTCTTTTTCATGAAATTTGTATAGTTTGAAGAAAAAATATGTCAAAACTATAAGTCATTGAATTGAACATTTAAAATTGGTGAATTTTACTGTATATAATTTACACTTTAAAAACCTGATTTAAAAATACATTCTCTAGGGGAAAAAAATCTGTTAAAAGTTATTAGACAGAGTAGGATAATGTGAGTTCCTGAAGCATAATTCAAAAATGCCATGTAAATGTGTGTTCATGATATTCATATGTGAAAGCCTTGATAACCAAGTTACCAAATATAAAATATTCTTTTGCTTTGGGTCTATGTTAATCATTTATGTTTGCTGTCTTTTATGTTTACTTTCCCACTCATTTGACATTGAATCCTAGCATATTACATTTAGAAACTGAGCAATCGTTTTTAAAAATATATGTTCTGTGCTTGCCAGATGGATTTGGAGGCTCTCCCAGTAATGCTTTCATTGTCATAACCCACTTCACAATTCCATCATGAATGAGGTCATTAGGGAATGACATCATTTTCAATACCTCCCAGATTGCAAACTTTAAAAAAACACAATTACCGTTGTATTTATTTGTTTCTGTTAACATTATCATGTTCTGAGTTAAGCACATAGTTCCTAAATCACACACACATACATACACACATGTGTGTGTGCAAACTCACACACATACACAAACACACAATGTAACTTAAAGTCACGTAACTGGAGGAATTTCTGAGGGTGTATTTGGTCGTGGGTGGTCATGCAGTGCTAGAAGTTCAGAAAATAAGAAAATATATTTAAAAGTAGGCCAACAGGAAGAGACCACCAAATTCAGAAGGGAAGTAAGAAAGCACTTTGGAGCCTTTCTGCCTTTTTTCTCCCTTCAGGAGACTATATAGAAAGTTGCTGCTGTCTTTAAAAAGAGTCCCAAATCCCCATTTATTTATTCAGTCATACAGCCATATATTCAACAAATATTTGTGATACATATAATGTGTAACAGATAGAATAACCATTGGGCATACAGCTGTATGGGTTCTGCTCTTATGAAGCTAAAACTCTTCTTGGACAAATAATCAATCATTAACCAATTAGAGAGATAATTTAAAATTTTCAAGATGTTCAGGGTTATGAAAAATAAGTACAGGTTTCTATGCAAGTTTACATCAGAAGGTCATAAACTGATCCAGGGGTCATGAAAATCATCCCTTAGCTTAGCTTTCTAAAATAACTAGGAATTACCTACATGAGGAAGTGTGGTGTGTGGGGGAGAATGCTCTATGAAGAAGAACTTCATGTACGTTTTCCTTGAGGCAGAAACAAATATCCTGTACTATGAACAAGTTGATGGGAAGGAACTCTGAAGTTGGGAAGGGAAAAGCAGCACTCTCTCTCCAAAATATTTCCTTTACCAGAAAAATATACTTGGATAAAAGGATTTTTTCCTTTAAAATCAAACATCTTTTGGGGCAACTGGGTGGCTCAGTCAGTTAGGTATCCTACTGTTCAGCTCAGGTCATAATGTGGGCTCCAGCCCTGTGTCAGGCTCTGCCCTGACAGCTCAGACCCTGGAGACTGCATCAGATTCTGTCCCCCTTTCTCTCTGCCCCTTCCCCACTTGTGCTCGCTTGCTCTTTCTCTCTTTCTCTCTCTCTCAAAAATAAATAAACATCAAAAAATAATAATATAAAACATCTTTTAAAAAGGTGAAGAGGGGCTCATAGGTGGCTCAGTCAACTAAGGATCTGACTTCTGCTTAGATCATGATCTCACAGTTCATGAGTTTGAGCCCCACACTGAGCTCTGTGCTGACAGTGTGGGACCTGCTTGGGATTCTCTTTCGCCCTCTCTCTGCCCCTCCCCCACTTGTGCTTTCTCTCTCTCTCTCAAAATAAACTTAAAAAAAAAAAAAGGTTGAAATCAATTACATCTTAAAGTGAATTATTTTTGAAAATAAACAACATCAATATATAATTAGAGTTTTAGACAATGGTTTGGGACCAAAGGGGGCGAGGGCCAGGACAGAACTGTGTTGCTCATATACTCAAAATCAGCAGATTGGCGTTATGGTGGGGACCACTTAAAGATCTGATCCCATACTCTGTGGTAATTTTAGATAATTTAATAGCATTCAACAAATAGTTCTAGAATGTCTGTTTTATCCCACTCGCTTGGCAGGCCTCAGAGGTCTTGGCATGTCTTACTGTAGTGCCCGTATCGATAATGACAGCGATAGTTGTAAAGACATGAATGAACAGCAATGACAAGATATGACCCCTGAACTCTTTTCTGTTTCCTGCTGGGTGGCCTTAGCCATCCAGATGTGTGCCAGAGATCATTGCAAGTAAGAGTAATTACAGTCTCAGCTGTGCTGAGCTGCCCTGATGGAGGTAACAAAAAGGGAGGTTTTCTTAAACAGAGAAATAACCTCCTCACCAGTGCCTACGAATGATAGAAATTTAAAACAAGAATCACTACCATTTTTAAGAACATAGGCTACTTATGAAGCTCCATAAATGATTTGCTTTTCTGGGAAAGTGACATGGATGTATTTTTTTTTTAACTGTTTTATTGGGAATGCTTGCATCAAAGAAAAAAAATCATTGGAATCATTTGAAGAAATTGCTGAACTATGCATTTGTTAGGTTATATTAATGTATTCCAGTTCTACATGGTACCTGCTCCTTACAAGCGGTTTATACCTCCCGGTCCATTGCCATGGGACTTGCCTGCTTCTTGTTGTGAGGAGTATATATGTTCCCTCCTTGGCCATATGATTTTGGATGTAACTGTGTAGTTTTTTCTGGCCACTGGAATATGAACAGATATGATCATGCTACATCCAGTTAGAAGCTTTAAAGGAAATTCTTTTTTAAAAATAATGCTTATTGGGGCACCTGGGTGGCTCAGTTGGTTAAGCGGCCAACTTCTGCTTGGGTCATGATCTCGCAGTTTGTGAACTCGAGCCTCGCGTTGGGCTCTGACTGAGAGCTCAGAGCCTGGAGACTGCTTCGGATTCTGTGTCTCCCTCTCTCTCCCCCCTGCTCACGTTCCATCTCTGTCTCTCTCAAAAATAAATAAATATTTTAAAAAATAATGTTTATTTATTTTTGAATTAGAGAGACAGAGTGTGAACAGGGGAGAGACTCAGAATCTGAAACAGCTTCCAGGCTCTGAGCTGTCAGCACAGAGCCTGATGCGGGGTTCAAACCCAGGAACCATGAGATCATGAGCTGAGCCAAAGTTGGATGCTTAAACGACAGAGCCACCCAGGTGACCCTAAAGGAAATTCTAAGAATTGGCTCAGCCTCTTGCTTTTTATTTCTCAGTCCCCAATATGCTGCACCACATAAGGGTTTCAATCTCAGCCTGGGTCTTCAAATAAGATCCAAGGAGCTGAGCCAAGCAGAGCCAATGTAGCTACATCTGTCTACTAGCTGCCTATATGAAACATTCACAAGAACGAAATGCTTATTTTTGAAGGCCTATGAGAGTTTTACAGCTGTTAGGCAGCTAAATTGAAAAGTACAGAATTTGATACTTAGAGGTGGAGTGTTACCATAATGCAAACTTAAAATATGTGGCATTGATTTTAGGGCCCAGACAGCTAGCAGTTAGGAAACTAACTGGAGGCTGGAAAATTGGTGACACATTTTATGCAGTAGCACAACATTTGGTCACACTGTTACCTGAGATAACTTGGAAGGTATACACTTACACCATAATGTACTTAAAGCTTTCTGTAAAGAGGATTTTGAAATGTTACTAATGTGAATTGGTTGTTAGAAGCTGCATTTGATAAAGTAATACAAGGAAGAGAATGAGCTCCAGCATGAGTGACTCGTTTAACATAGAGGATGAAAGGAAACTAAAGAGCCGAGAATTCCAGGACCTAAGGGTTAGAAAATCAAACTGTTTCTCATCTCTAGCTGGTTAAAAGATAAATTCTGTGAGCCACCAAGGCCAATTAAGATGCAGATTAGGGCTCAATATAGGGACAAAGACCAAATTACTGGCTTGTGCACAAAACCTGATTGGATTAAGGTGTCCCTCAGAAAATCCTTTCAATTGGACAAAATGTCTCAGGAAAGAGAAAACAAAAGAATGATCTCATGAGGTCTGATAAGCTCAAATACCTGTATTTAAGTTTAGAGAGAGAAACAGGTTTTATGGTTTTTAAAGGTGAGTGTGTCTATTAGTACATGGAGTAGAATAGATCAAACAAAATAAAGATATAGATATATAGATATAAATAAAATGGTTAAAAAGTTTAAATGCCAAGATTATTGCTAGATAGCAGATGTATGGGGTTTTTTATAGCTTAAAATGACATGTGGACTCCCAGCTTTCTCTGGGCAGGAAGTAGGCCAAAATTGCTGCCCAGCTCTAAAGAAGGTATATTTTCCAAATTTCTATGCACATGTGGTCAAGAGGATAGGGAAAAGGAAGGAAGAGGTTGGTGTTAGTTGTCCTGGAAAAAGTCCTCTGAGGAGCTAATCTCAGGTTATAGACGCCTAATCAAAGACTTACTTAAAGTAGTTTTCCCTATTGCTAATGCCCTTATGTTTGCCCAGTGGGATTTCAGAGCTTTTATGGACCGGTGAGGGCTGTGTGTTCTCCACTGTTTCCTCCTTCAAGTGGGAATGCTTATGTGTTTATCTTACCTCTCTTCCATCATTATATGCTGAGTGCATGTGGAGAAGATAGTTTGTCTATTTAAGTTCTTATGTGTCCAAATCAAAAGGAGCTATTTCCATTTGTTGTATGTAGAATCATGCATTTCAGCAGAGTGCCTGAGTGGTCAATCAAGTATCCAGCTCTTGATACCAGCTCAGGTCATCATCTCAGGGTCATGGGATCAAGCACCACATGTGGGCTCTATGCTGACAGCACAGAGTCTACTTGGGATCTCTCCTCCTCTCTCTTTGCCATTCCCCTGCTCATTCTCACTCTCTCTCTCTGAAAATAAATAAACTAACAAAAAAAAAATCATGAACTTCAGGGCAAATGTTTTGATTGGTTGAAGCTTTTAGGATGCCTTCCTTATAGGTGTGAGTGAATTTTGTGTGCAGAAGTGTAGAAAGTGAGTATCTGTGACCAAGAGGTGAACTGAAATAGATCATATTCACAATTACTCACTTCCTCCTTCCAAGAAAGAGGATTCTATGTCATGGTCATTACTGTGTGACTTGCTTACTCCTGTGGGAGGAGTATACTTCCTTCCCTCATGTTCTTTGGTGTTGGCCATGTGTCTTACTTTGTCCAATGTAATATGATGTTTGCCACATAGAAACTGAAGCTTTAAGTGCAATTGTGTTGCTTAAGCTAGCCAGGCCTTTTGTTTTTCCCTTCTGCAAGCATATATGAATGAAATTGTTTCGTAAAGTGCTGCTTCTTTAGACTGGCTGCAGGAATAAGGACACACATGAGGCAGAGACAAACAGAGGCAAGCAGTTAAACCTTAGTCATTGACATGTAAAATGAGCAAAAATAAATGTTTGTTTAGTTAGTCACTAAGCTTTTGGACTATTTGTTATGTAGAAAAACTGACTAGAGTAATATGACTCTAAAAAATTAAGAGATTTTTTTCAATATTGATTTGTTTAGTTCCATGAATTTAACCCTGATTTGTAAATCTAAACCATTTTTAAGAGAAGACTATTAACGAAGGCTTTCATTATGTGGGCTTTTCACAAAGAGCCCAGAGATAAACCCATGCTTATATGGTCAATTAATCTACGACAAAGGAGGCACAAATATACAATGGAGAAAAGACAGTCTTTTCAATAAATAGTGTTGGGAAAACTGGACACTGACATGGCAGAAGAATGAAACTGGACCAGTTTCTTACATGGTGCACAACAGTAAACTCGAAATAGAGTAAAGATCTAAATGTGAGACTTGAAACCAGAAAACCCCTAAATGGAAAGAAACATAGGCAATATTCCCTTGAATATCAGCCTTAGAAACATATTTATGGTTATGTCTCCTGAGGCAAGGGAAACACAAGCAAAAATAATCTATACCAAATCTACACCAAAATAAAAAGCTTTTGCACAGCTAAGGAAACCATCAACAAAACAAAAAAGCAACCTACTGAATGGAAGAAGATATATGAAGACATACAGGTGGTCCACAGAAACAGGAGAAGAAGCCTAGCATCACTTATCAGGGAAATGCAAATCAAAACTACAACGAGATATCACCCTACATCTGTCAGAATGGCTGAAAGCAGAAAGACAAGAAATAGCAAATATTGGTGAGGATGTGGAGGAAAGGGAACCCTCATGCATTGTTGGTGGGAATGTAAATTGGTGCAGCCACTGTGGAAAACAGTATGGAGGTTCCTCAGAAAACTAAAAATAGAAATACCATATGATTCAATAATTCTACCACTTGGTATTTACCCAAAGAAAAGTAAAACACTAATTTAAAAAGATATATACATACCTATGTTTATTGCAGCATTATTTATGATAGCCAATGCATGAAAATGACCTAAGTATCTACCAATAGGTAAATGGTTAAGGAAAATGTGATATATATCTATAAAAAATGAAATTTTACTACTTGTGACTATATTGATGGAGCTGGAGGATAAAATACTAAGTGAGGAAAGTCAAGATGGAGAAAGACAAATATCATATAGTTTCACTTATATGTGGAATCTAAAAATTAAAACAAACAAAAAACTGACTCTTAAATACAGGAAACTGGTAGTTGCCAGAGGGATAGATAGGTGGGAGTAGGTGAAATAGATGAAAGAGATTAAGAGGTGCAAACTACAGGTATAAAATAAGTCATGAAGTGAAAAGTACAGCTTAAGAAATATAATCGAAAATAGAATAATAATGTTGTATGGAGACATATGGTTACTATTCTTATCATGGTGAACATTGAGCAATATATAGATTTGTTGAGTCACTATGTTGTACACATGAAACTAATATAGCATTGTATGTCAACTGTACTTTTGAAATAAAAATAAATAAACAAGAAAAAAGTAAAGGATATTTCAATATTGATTCATTTAGCCCCATGAATTTGGTCTCGATTTATAAATCTAAAGCATTTTTAATTTTTTTTAAATGTTTTATTTATTTCTAGGAGAGAGAGAGAGACAGCGTGAGCAGGGGAGGGTCAGAGAGAGAGGGAGTCACAGACTCTGAAACAGGCTCCAGGCTCTGTCTGATCTGGCAGTCAGCACAGAGCCCAACACGGAGCTCGAACCCACGAACCGCGACATCATGACCTAAGTGAAAGTCAGACGTTTAACCGACTAAGCCACCCAGGCGCCCCAGCTAAAGCATTTTTAAAAGTAAACTATTGATGTGGACTTTCACTGCTGTTTTATAGAAGCTTGTATACACTGTTTTGTTTTTATCATAAAGTTTAATAATGACAGGTTATACACAGAACATTGTTTCTAAGGGCAAAACAGTCTTATGGTCGGAATGGCTACCCTCAATGCTTTGGTTGACATTAAGTGTCAGACTGCCTAAGGCTGTTTAACATCTGGAGGAGCCAGCTCTAACTGAGTTGAGGCGAAAGACACAAGAACTCTATTTGACAGAATGTTGTTGGTAAAACTCACTTAGAATCTTTACAAATTGCCACTATTATCTTTGTGGTTTCCTTCAAAATCTCAGGACTATCTACTCAGGAGATATACCAGAATAAAAAGGGGGTGAGGAAATGAAGGTGAGATATAACAATAGAGTGAGTACTCAATGAGCAATAAACAAAATATTTATTTGGAGTCAGCAAAGAGATCATCTGTAATTTTAATCTTTTGCTTTATGTTTCCAAAAACCAAGTGCCATTTATTTTCATTTTCTTTCAAATATCTCTCGTGTATTTTGTGATCCCCATCAAGTTGCAACTTTTAGAAAACTTGTCAATCTTGAAAATTCTCAATTTCAGGTTAACTCTTCATTTGTTTTTGCAATCAAGCATAATATTCACTAAAACAAATATACAACTCATAATGTGGATCTTTCTTAAAAATAAGGCCTCATTTTATTTAGAGAAATGACACTATCATTCTAATCTAGTATCATTGTTATAGTAAAGTTCTATAATAATATTAGTAGTACAGCATTATTTTAAGTATTCAAGATGACTTGAAGTTGTTAGAAAAAGTTTATAGATTTGAGAAAACAGATACCATCCTTTCTGTGATTCATAGAAGAAAATATTTCCATAGTCACAAAAATCTGTTCCTCAAAGGGAATATGTATAGATTTCAACAGCTCAGAAAGAAGGCATCTATATTTAGAGACAGTATTTAGTGAAATTTTTACTCTTCTGTCTTGGGTGAAGATCTTTGTAATATTTGACCATATTATCAGAGGGAAAATGCTAAAGATTCTAAAACTAAGAAAGTTATTACTTATCTTTTATCTTTCTGAGAGAAATATCTAGAGTAAAATGTGATTTTCTAGGAATTTGGGGTCTTGGTGTTTTAGAATTACAGATGTGGAAAATTAGTGTGATGATAATTTGATTATGAAATCAACAAGGCATGACCTCAAAAAAGGATTTTTAGAAATCTTCCATAACTTTGATTTATTTGGTGTGGAGGCTAAAAATATTTTTTCTTTTTCTTTTCTTTAGTTTTATTTGGAATCTTAGGAAAGAATATGCTTACCCTTGACATTTATTTCACTCAATATAAAAGTATATACATTATATAATATGCTTAATTTAAAAATGAAGTTTAAATTTTCCAAAGACTTTCAATTTCTACTACAAAAATCTTCCAGAAAGCTGTTTCACTATTTGTTTCTCACAAGAAAAGATATTTCTGGAATTGGATTTACCATACGGAGGCTTTCTCAAATATGGTTGTTTCTTACCACAGGTACATCTTATACTAAACTTAGCCACAGAAAGCCACATGCCACTGTGATCCCAATTATGTGCTATCTATGAATGGTGTTGTGTAAGGACTTACATTTTGAGGAACAATTCTAAACATTTCCTGAGGCCTTTGAAGAGATAGAGAAGTTCTATAGGCACCCAACATGGGCTGATATATTTTGGAGATTTACAGCATGGTAGTGAACAGCTTTGGGTATTGAAAGATAGATACCAGCTCTGTCGTTTACCAGCTTAGTGGCCTCAGGTGAGTTTCCTATTTTCCTTAAACCAAAATTTTCTCATCTGAAAAAGAACCATAAAAATATCTAGCTTACAGTTTTGCTGGGAAGGTTAAAGTATTGAATATAAAAGTACCTAGTGTGTCTAGGGCATTGGTTGAAACTCAGTAAACAGTAGGAATAATTTTTCTTATTTATGTGCCTAGACCCCATTTGCTTGTCCAGTGCTTGTGGTTAATTGTTCAAAATCTTGGAAGAATAATATATAAACAGTTAACTTTTGATGGCTAATTAGCATGCTGCCTATTAACATGTGTTCTGTGATATAAACTATTAATCTGATAAACTATGTGTGTGTCTTCTCTAACCACAGGATGTGCTTCCTTCTGTTTGGCTGTCAGAGATGCTTGCTCTTGTACCTACTACCTTTAAACATTGAGAGGGGTGCTGGGCTGGAGTAGGTGCTGGGAATTGAGGTTAGTGAATGAAGTCAGGCAGGGAAGAGTTAGGGTTGATAGAGAGTTTGGTGGTAGCTTCAGAGGGGAGGAGCAGGGCCCACCCATCAGGGGGCAGGAACACAAAGAATGAGGCTTATCCAGGGAAAAAAAGGATTGGGGCCATCACAGTAGTGAGGAGGGAAAGAAGGCGAGGTCAGCTGCTGGTGGGGGGTGGACAGCAAAACAAAAGACGTTCCTGTTGGAACAGAGAAAACTCACGTGGGTCAGATATCTCTGGTTCTGAAGTTAATCATTTTTATGGGAGTGCAAGAAAAATTTCCTCCTTTCTTTGTATTTAAGATATTATACACAGATTATAGAGTCAAGTATTTTATTCCCCTTTTACAGATGGACAGATACATTGAGTGAAAAAAATTAATAGATTATTTTTGTAACATAGTGAAGTAGGATCCAACATCAAAATTAAATGCTTTTATTATCATCTTTTTTTTTTACTATAGATTTTTTAACTAAATCTCTTACCATTACCTTTGTTGCCTTCTCAGTTCAGTAATACTAGAACTACAGTGTGTCTGTAGACATGTGCTTGCCTCCCAAAGGAAGGTCTACACAATAACAACTGTGTTCAAGTATGTAGAGAATTTTTATGAAGAGAAAAATGACCAGTTTCCCCCCCCCCATTTTTCACTGAAACCAACCTAACAGGAATACTAAATACATTTTTCAAAAGGGATTTAGGCTAGAAATCACGTACAAGTGCATATGTGTGTGTGTGTCCCCCCACCCACCCAGCCACCCACACCCTTGGTACTAGCTAAAGTTTTGAAAGGATAGAAAGGATAGTAAAAAAAAAAAATTTCCCGGAAATTTTAAAGATTTGGTAGATTATTATGGGAACAGCCATTTTCTAAAATCAAATTAATACTGTCATTGAAAAATATGAAGACATTTTGATACTTTAGATCATTTTAGTTCATGCTGTCAACATAATCCAGAAAAATATTTGAAGGCCACCTACTCCTAGCATTGTTATACATTGATATATTTGGTTAGGGCATCTATTTATTGACTTACACGGTGTTGTAGGTAGCTAAGGTGATGTGACAGAGAAGAATGCTTTACCTCTGGCTTGTTATAAAATATATCTCAGATGTTCCTGTAATACATAAAATACCTAAATGTGATTTCTGATGATTGAAAGATTTCCTTACCAAGATGAGAGTGTAGAAAATGTGACTAAGCACAGACCCCATGTCAAATAGCCTTGGTTCATACCTAAATTCTATCATTTATTAGATATGTGACCTCAGGTCATTTAACCTTCCCACTTCAGTTTTCCCATTTGCCCATTGGGAATGATAATAATATTGATGCTACCTTCTAAGAATGGCATATGTTACAAGTAACAGAAGGTAAAACAGTTGAAATTACTTGGCATAGAGTAAAAACTTGATATTTGGCTGTTTTCATTATTACTGTTAACTGATTTCCTAACCTTGGGAAAGACTCTTAATTTTTGTGAGCAGCAGTTTCACATGTGTAAGAGGCAGATAAACCCCTACATTGTAAGTTTGTCAGTAGGAGTAGATTGATTACCTTCTAGCATATAATTCAGTATTAATAACAATGTTTCTCTTATTATCATCTTAATAAAAGGTATTAATTTTCGTCTAAGAAAATGAAACTAATTGTCTTTCAGCAGCAATTTGTCTAAATTTGGATAGTTTGCCACGGGAGAGTAATATATGCATACCTCCATCCCACCCTTTCACCTGACTAGATACCAACACCATCAATCTGTAGGATGTGGGCTGTCAAGAACCACTTCTTTTTGGACAATTAGCAGGGAGGTTATGGTCCTGGGGGTAATTCAAATGGGGCCCTGCAAAGTTACACAGCACGGGCTGACTTCCTTTAGCTGGATGGTCCACAGATGACTTCTGTGGCTGATGCCTTCTGTGGATGAGGAGCTATGAATGCCATGGATGGTCTAGGACATTGGCATGGTTCCCACATGCCTGGCTTCTTGGCTGACCATCTCTGATACTCTAATGACACACTACAAAACATCTCCCTTTTCCCCTGCCATCTCCTGCCCCTAAGCCTTCAAAGGCAAGGCCCCATCTCTTCTATCCATCCCTCCAGATTGAAGTACCAGGGCATCTACATTTCCTTCTATTTTCTCTGGTCTTTTTTTTTTTTTAAGTTTACTTATTTATTTTGATAGAGAAAGAAAGAGAGTTTGATCAGGGGAGAGGGAGAGAGGAGGGAGAGGGAGAGGGAGAGGGAGAGAATTCACTAGAGGAGGGGCAGAGAGAGGGAGAGAGAGAGAATCCCAAGCAGTCTCCCCACTAACAGCAGTGCAGTTCTTCATGTGGGGCTTAAACTCATGAACCCTGCTCAAAACCATGTCTGACTCCTAATATACTGATCCACCCAGGAGCCCCTCTCTCTGGTCTTTACTTTGGCATGCAATCCATACACTCCTCGCCTCAGGGACTTCCCTTTTAAAATGTAAAAGCCCAGTTTGGAAATCTTTTTCTTCTTAAAAGATTTGATGTTCCTGGAGGGCATGGGGATGTTGCTGCTTATTAGGCAGATGTCCAAGGGGTGCAGGGAGGAAAGAAAACCCCAAGGATGAAGGCAAGTCTTCTAAAACTTTCCCTCACCACTCAAGTAAGATTAAAATGGTGTTTCCTGATCCTCGAAGTACGGACCATTGTATCTACTTGACCACAATAACTGGTCTTCAGAAATCCCATCAGCTCTGCCTTTTAGGAAGCTGTATGTTTTAGATTGCTATAACAAAGCACCACAGATCTGGTAGTTTAAACAATGGAATATTTTTCTCACAATTCTGTAGGCCAGGAGTCTGAAATCAAGGTTCTGGTGAGATTAATATCTTCTGGAGGTTTAGGGAGACTAGGAGATTTACTAACATTTTTTTTATTTAGCAAATTATTTATTTTAGTGAAATTAAAATTAATTTGGGCACACATTTTACCATTACTTTGCAGCAAAATGTTAACCTACTATCTACAAGCTTTATGCCATCAAACGATGTCCTATTATTAATCTGCAGTGCCATTTCTGTTGATGTGAAGGCCTCCCTTTATGGTCTACATGCCACAGTGCTTGTAGAGATATGCTATTCTATTTGATCCACTGGGAATTTCAGTGCTGTAAAAATCATGGTTGACCTTGGAAATTCCTGTGAGCTATGAGTACGTTACCTGATTTGATCTCTGTAATAACCCTAGCCGGCAGGCACTATTATTTCTATAATTCTATAGAGGAGGAAACAGAAGCTGGCATGCGTCACATAGCAAAAAGGGCCAGGATTGACTATCAGGAAGGCCTGCCTGTAGAAGGTAAATATTCTGTGTTAAACCACTCGAAGTATACTGTCTCTTGATGTATCTTTTTTGACTAAATGAATAAATAAATGCATGTTTGCAACACTGCAGGATGGTGAGGAAGTGGTACGAAGACAATTATTTCTCAAAGCGTGTTCCTTGCAACCGTAGTTGCAAAGATACTTCTAGGAAAGAATGAAGAGCATGTGGGCTATTAGTTATATATACACTTCATATTATCTTCCAACCTTTTATTTTTCGGCCATTCAAATAGCTCTGGTTTCTGCCATGCAAATTGCATAGTTAAGAAGACTGCTTAACTTTGTTTGATCCCATGTTGTCCCCAAAAACCTTTTTCATATAACACCTGAAAATGTGCTTATTATTTGTGGTCTGAGGAAATAGGAGGGCATGCTTTGTGAACACTAGCATAAGACCAACGATTATACAAGTTTGTTATTCCTGAGGGTGCTACCATTTTAGAATTAGTACAAAAATGTATTCATGCAACATGTACTTTATTTTAGAAGACAAGAAAGTGTTATAAATTTTAAGAGGATATGTGATAAGATAGTACCAAAATATGTTAAGTTTTGGTACTTAAAATGTTAATATTTTAGAAGCCTAGAAAAACCCCTCAGCTGGCCTTCTCTCTACTCCCTGACCCAGGAGGTTGATTTATACAGGCAATATCAATAAGCTTCTCTGACTTCTAGTTGCCAGTGAGGGGTCTTGTGGGAAATTCTCAGGAGGGATGTATAAGGTCCTATATACGGTACCCTATAAGGTGTCCCCTACCCTGCCTCCATTCCTGCAGAGTCTCTATGGGATGCTGCCTCTTCTGACCCAATGATTTTATTGCTGCACGCTTCCCTACACAATTTGCTTGGTCTGGGTTCCAGTAAAACTCCCTCCTTTGGTCCTTTCTGATCTACACACAGCCTCAGTGTTTCTAACCTGAGATCTTGTACCCTTCTATGGTTTCCCTATGGCCAGCTCACACTTTTGTTAATAGGTTTTTCATTTAAACCCTCCTTGGATTATCCTAATTGTGTATCATCGGCTTCCTGTATATTGGTTATCTTCTCCTTAAGCAATCGCTATCTGAAGTATGTCTATATAACTTGATAATATACTTTCTAACCACCTTGACATAAGTTTTGAAAACTGGATTAATATTATTTTATTTTAAAATATCTGAGGAAACCTTTAAAATAAAAGTTTTGCTAGACAGTTCAGAGTCAACCCTGATAGTAGAGCTTAGTGGTCAGATGCAGGAATTCTAGAATGAAATTGCCTGGATTTTAATTTTAATTCTGTCTCTATTAATTGTGTGATCTTGAGCAAGTCATTTAACATCTCAGGTTTTCAGTTTCTTTTTTTTTTTTTTTTTTTTTTTGCTGAAAAGAATCATGGAGATTTTTATTTGTTGACTTGAGCAGAAGCTCCATGACATAATTTTTGAAAGAAAAGGAATTACAAAGCAGTGCGGTTGATACAATCCCATTTATGTGTAAATCAGGTAAATCCCAGATCCTGCTGTGATCCACTTCAACAGTGTTGCCTTCATAGAAACAGATCAGTTTCTACCGAAAGGCACTACAAAGTAATTTCATTCTGGCTCTTAACTTTCTCAAACCATTAAGGAGCATATATTTCCCAACCCAAAGCACCACATCCTAAAATACCCTCTGTACCCTACCGCTTTCATCTTATTTTCTAACATGGTAACAGCTTCTGAAGGCTCTGTCCCCAACAGCATTTTCCTAGTCTCAACCACAAACTCTGCCCCCAAATTGACCAACCACTCTTGACCAATCTTTTTGTCCCTTTTTCCTCTTCAGTAACTTTTCAGAGGTACTGGACACATGTTCAGATTATATTTTGCTTTAGAGCCAGGAAACAAAGTGTCTTAGCTGTGCCATCAGAAATTATACATTTCAAGATTCAGGTAAGAACATCATACAAGTTTGTATAAGAGGGGCTTTATAGGAATTAGTACATCTTAGCCCAAAATGTTTTTAGTAGAATTATTTGGTTTGGGACTCCACTGTTTATCAGAAATCTTGAAAACAAAATAATCAGTGATTACCATAATCTGAATAATAAGGTGGGGAAAGAAGAAAATGCTAAGTGAACAAAATTTCCTTTCAAGGGAATAGGAGGAAAAGAGACTGACTATGTATAGACCACAATGTCTTAATCAGGTTTTCAGTTTCTTTATCAGTAAAGGAGAGATAATAATAATGGGTGGCCTAAGTATTGTTACAAAGATTTTAAAAGTTCATATTTGTAAAATATTTAAAATAATGGTAGGACCATGTTAAGTGCTAAGCATTTGCATAAGAAACATGGTATTGTTGAGTGCCTATTGTGTTCTAGGCAGTTTGTCAAATACTTTTTCACACTTTATCCCATTTAATCCTCACAACAATCTTGTGAAGTAGCTATTATAATATAATTCATTTAATAGAAGAAATTCAAGTCAGAGTAATTAATTTGCCCCTGTCCACCCGGTAAGCAGTGAAGTTGAGATGTGAAGGCAGATTGTAATATCGTTATTGAGTTAAATTTTATACACACACACACACACACACACACAGTATATACATAAATACATAGACATATCTTTACATACTGTATATACATATTGAATACTCAGTATTTACATTTATAAAAAACTTGTGTCTGGCACAACATAGATACTCAATATACGATTGTTTCTTCACCTCACTCCTGATTTCAAATTTTTTGCTTTTCATTTTACCATACTTCCTCCCATCTTACAGGTAAAAGAGTAAAATGACTTTCCAGAAGTCTTGTGAGTATTGACTAGAGAGGAGAAGAATGTAATTTATCCCTATTGTTGAACCTCCCTTCCCCTTCCAAGATAATAAAAACATTAAATTAATAACACACTTGAAAAGATAACAAAATTTGGGTTTTCCCAAATGTACTAAGCTGTTAACTTTGAAAGCCATGGAAACCTGTGATTGTTGTAGTGGATGCATCCCAGATAAAAAGATCAAAGGTTATCATGAGACTAGCCAGATGTCACCATAAAGAGCTCTGCCTGTTTTCAAAGTAACTGATGGATGAAGTGAGAGCTTCCATTGGAATGCCTTTGAATGTTCTACACAATGTCATAAATATTAGAAATTTTATCAATGGGTCAAATGGGTTTGAAGTAATAAAAGTTTGTTAAATCACCATTTCACTTATAAAACATTATCTCATTGTCTACAAATATAATTAGGAATTCAGTAAGAAGGGGGCTTTTCTAGACACCATTATAAAATTCATCCATACCACTGCTATGGCAATCTTCCACATTGAATTTGTAGATATATTTTGAGTAAAAGATCTTTTTTTTTAATTCTAAAGTATTACCCTCTTGCGTTAATTCCCAAAGGGTTTAACCGTCTTGCAAATGTCATATAGCTAGTAAGTGGCAGAGAATGGATCTAAACAAAGGTTCTTCTATTTCCAAACACATGTGCTTTCTTGTGTACTCTACTGGTTCCAACTTTTTATGTATATATATATATATATATATATACACATAATTATATATTTATATATAATTTTATATATGTAGAACATATATATAATTTTATATATGTAGAACAAATATATATATGTGTGTGTATATATATATATATAGATATATATACATATAGATATATCTATACTCTATAAGAGTTACTAGCTCACAAATCTAAAGGGTTTATTAGACATAAGTTTTATGTTTCATTATGTATTAGCCACTTCTACCCTTCCTCTTAGACTAGATCATCTATCTTTCTACCTGTTTATGTATCAATCAAGATTTACCTTTAGTCTAAAGGCTCATAAATGATTTGACAAGGTGATCTCTTGTGTCTTCCACCTTTATTCCCTCCCCCCACACTTTGTGATGATAAAAGGTCTTTTCTGATTAATGAACAGGAACAAAAAAAAAGTTTTGTTTTCTAGCTTCTAAGTTATCTCGTTGGAAAATGTCTTCAGCATCTACATTTTATTATATTCTCAGTTTCTTGACTAATGTGTGTATTCTAATTTCAAAGATAGCAATTATAGTAGTAAAACCCTCTTACTCTTTGACTTCTGACTTGGTTTCAATTGGGATTAATTTTAAACAAAAATCAACATGTATAATATCTTTTCTTTCCATACAGTTATTATGGACACTATTTTTAATCTTTAATGGAATCACTATGTTATATGGCTATTTACTAATAAAACTTTTTTTTTCTGGTAATAGGGGCTGATTCAACTATATTTCCAAAAGAGACCAATGATTTATTTAGCTCCTGGCCCCATAGGGTACTTGAACAGTCGATGAGAAAATTTCTATTCTCTTCCTGATTCTCCCTAGACAGGATCTCTGTCTGACTTCAGACTGGAACCTTTCTGGTCACCTTGGTTAAAATCTAACTGTAAGTGCTGACAGAATTATATAACAGTTGCTAAAGCTATGTGAACTTACGGACTAACAAGTCATCTGTCATATATTGGAGATAAGTGGGAGCCTCAGCACCAAGGGGAGAAAGGCAGGAGCCCTTCATCCTGTGAAACTTGACCCAGACACTGGTTAGGTTTCTTACAGTCATGAATATTGAATAAGTTTTTGTAGAGGCCTGACCTTCTGCTCAGTTCCAGGTGGACTGTCTGATCCCTTTGAGGGATAAATGCATTTGATAATTTCTCAATAATAACCCTAGCATTTTATGGTGGGGAAAGTGCCAAGATTTTTTAGATTAACTATACAGTATTGTTTCAAATATGTATTCTTTTTCTTTTAGGATAATTTCTCTCTTTTTCAAAGACCCCATTTTACCTTGAGATATTTAGTTCATTTCTGGAAAGTCAGAAAGTACTTCCAAGGAATGATTTTATTAGAAAGGCAAGCCACTTGATCATACCTCTAAAGATTGTGGCAGAAAATGGGATGTTTCTTTCAGAGGGGAGATTATATAAATGAGCTCATCCAAATTAGATAGAACATTTTATTTATTTATTTTTAAAAGTTTACTTATTATTTTTAAGAGAAAGATAGAATGAGTGAGCATGTGTGTGTGAGAGGGGGAGGGGCAGAGGGAGGAAGAGAGAGTCCCAAAAGGGCTTCTGGCTGCCAGTACAGAGCCCGACAATCTCACAAACTGTGAGATTATGACCTGAGCCAAAACCAAGAGTCTGTTGCTTAACTGACTGAGCCACCCAAGAGCCTGTAGATAGAACATTTTATTTCATTATTTCTCAAATACCAAGTTGCTATAGCTGGCAAATTTCTATGTCAAATGTATAAATAACTAGCCAAATATTAGAGCCTCAGAGAGCAAAATAAATTATGTGGATCAAAAGAATTAAGACTGGGAACATATTAGAATTTTAATGGTGATGACACAACAGCAGTTGCTGATAGGAGCTTCCATCACTAGATGCTACTGCTCTTCATGTTAGCAGCATAGCATGGTGTTGAAGTGGGCTCAAGATTCAGGTCATCTGAGTTTGAATTCTAGCTGTGCCATCTGACAGCTGTGTGTCTTGGATAAGTTACTTATCCTTGCCATGACTCAGTTTCCCATATTTAAAAAGGGGTAGTAATAGTAGCAAATTCAGAAGAAATAAAGATTAGTTACTATGAAGTACTTAACACTAAATCTTACACAAAATAAGTGTGTAAATGTCAGGTTGCATCATATTATCAATCTATTGACAATTTTATAGGTCTACTACTGTGTTCAGAGACACTGTACTACAGGTTGGTGCCTGCCTACAAGGGATGTTTAGTCAGAAAAGTATTCCATTCAGTATAGAAAAGTGGAGGTTGGATATATCATCTCAAAGATAGTGATGTAAAATTTTAAACTTCAGTTTCAAGTAGAAAATTTGAAGTGGTTATTTTTTAAAAAAATGGTTATTTATTTATTTAGACAGAGAGAGAGATAGACAGACAGAGCATGCAAGCAGGGGAGGAGCAGAGAGAGAGAATTCCATGACAGGCTCAATCTCATGAACTGCAAGCTCATGACTTGAACCCAAATCAAGAGCCAGACACTCAACTGACTGAGCGACCTAGGCACCCCTAAAGCGGTTACTTCTTTTTTTTTTTTTTTTTTTTTTACAAATAGTTTATTGTCAAATTAGTTTCCACATAACACCCAGTGCTCATCCCCACAAGTGCCCTCCTCCATGCCCACCCCTCCTCCCCCCAACATCCACCAGTCCTCAGTTTTTGTCAGCATTCAAGAGCCTCTCATGGCTTGCCTCTCTCCCTTTCCCTCACCATTTCCTCCCTTCTTCTCCCCCTTGGTCCTCTGTTAAGCTCCTCCTAATCCTCCTATACGTGCACACATATGATATTTGTCTTTCTCTGCCTGACTTATTTCGCTCAGCATAACACCCTCAAGGTCCATCCATGTTGCTACACATGGCCAGATTTCATTGTTTCTCATTGCCATGTAGTATTCCAGGGTATAGATAAACCACATCTTCTTGATCCATTCATCTGTTGATGGACACTTAGGCTCTTTCCATGTTTTAGCTATTGTGGAGAGTGCTGCTATGAACATTGGGGTACATGTGCTCCTATGCCTCGGCATTTCTGTATCCCTTGGGTAAATTCCTAGCAGTGCTATTGCTGGGTCCTAGGGAGTTCTATTGTTAGTTTCCTGAGGAACCTCCACACTGTTTTGCAGAGGGGCTGTACCAGTTTACATTCCCACCAACAGTGTAGGAGGATGCCCGTTTCTCCACATCCTCGCCAGCATCTAGAGTTCTCTGATTGGCTCATTTTAGCCACTCTGACTGGCATGAGGTGGTATCCCAGTGTGGTTTTGATTTGTATTTCCCTGATGAGGAGCGATGCTGAGCATCGTTTCATGTGTCTGTTGGCCATCTGGATGTCCTCTTTGGAGAAGTGTCTGTTCATATCTTCTGCCCATTTCTTCACTGGGTTGTTTGTTTTTCGGGCATGTAGTTTGGTGAGTTCCTTGTAGATTCTGGATATCAACCCTTTATCTGATATGTCATTTGCAACTATCTTTTCCCATTCCGTTGGTTGCCTGTTAATTTTCTGGGTTGTTTCCTTGGCTGTGCAGAAGCTTAAAGCGGTTACTTCTTATTGTTAACTCTCTAAGGACAAAGACTGCCCATGTCTATATAATATACAAATATGTAAATATATATAATATATAAGTATATATATTTAATAATTCACAGGGCATAACAGAAATAGGTACAATGATAGAACCCAAGTAATACTTACTTTTAAAAATAAGTTAAAATTTACTCATGTAGATATCAAGCTACTATCTTTTGTCTTGTAATTAGAGTAATCCCAGCCCTTGGAGACAGACATGACCCTTGAGTCCCACATATCACCATTTGCTGAATTACTCATGTAATATTCTTGCTATAGTTCATGTTATAGGGGACTTGTTAAAAGCTAAACACAAATAGCTACATTTACACTGTCTATAAGGAATAAAATGTAAACAGTTTATTCACAGGTCACATTTAAATAATCTATATTTATAAAATAATGTCCTAAGAATTATATTCTACCAAGCTTCAGTATAAGCAATTGAATATTCACTTAACTAACAATAAAATGAAAAAGGAAAAATTTCAAGATTTTTTAAAAAGACAACGTAAATTTAGAATGGAAGCAATTTACTCTCAAGAATCACACTTAAATGTTTTACATTTGTAAAGTATCACCTGAATCATATTTCTATCAAGCTTCTGTTCAAGTAATAGTATAATCATTTAACAGCAACGAAGCTAAAAGAGAAAGTGCAAATTCTCTTTAAAAAAAGTTTCATTAGAAAGGATTTTGCTGTGGTCAAGGATCTTCAGAAGTAGGCTCAGTAGAGGGTTGGATGCTTCCAGGATATGGGAGATAGGAAATATTTCAGTGCTTAGTGTAGAGACATTTTTTTATGCTAATGGAAGATGCGGCAAGCCAGGGACATCTCTCAATGATGAGTATTCTTCTGGATGTTCATACTTACTTGGCATGAATTGCCCCCTGGAATTCTCCTTCAACATCTGAGTGGAGGATGAAATAGAGGAAGAAAGGCTGAACTTGAATCAGCTGTACATAAATGATTATCTTTAGTGTCCTTTCTACTGGATTCCATTTTTGAAAATGCATAATCCTATGGTGTTAACAAAAGAAGGCATAGTAAAGCTTTTAGTCTGCTGGTTCAGAGAGAGTCCGCTAAGTTCAACAGGATAAATTATAGATGTCTCTTGTAGAGAAATTATTGGAAACATATAGTAACTTGATGCAGGGAATATTCCATGATTTTGATCACACGGAGATGACATTTGGTCCACAGAGGATGCATTTAGATACTTGATTCCTCAGCTATCACAGATTAATGCCCCCACTCTCTTGGTGATCTGATAAGTCATGTGACTTGGTGGTCCTCTCAGAACTTTGACATATGTGCCACTTTAAACATTGGGCATAAGAAGCCCCTTTTCATCTAAAAGATTAAATTTAAGTTCTGCTTTTATTGAATTTTCTCCCCTTGTCTTATGCATTTTCTTTTCTTAATTCATTGAGTTTTCTCTTGGCCAATAAAGTTTTGACTGATTATTATGAGCTTTCTTCCTCATGGGAAATCATTTGGCTTTAATAAGAACAAATACTTCTTTTTGCTTTTTCTGTAAGAATTTTTGTTTGTTTTCTGAAAATGTGCAGCTGTTCACAATTATGGTTGATTGTTTCATCTGTTTTGGACAGTTTCTCCTCTGTCATTAAATGGTAGATTCCCTGTTAAATGAACATTCCAGTGTATATTTCATTTTTTCAATGAAGGTCAGAAATGGCTAAATTTTTGTTGAAGATTTCAAATACACTTTCAAACTATTTCTTGTCTTCCATGAAATCAGTTTTAAGTTTTAAAATTCTCAGTTTGGAGAATTTGATTTTGATATGTTAATTCTTTATGTATAATAGAAACATGTTTGAGGAAGTGAAAACTGTAGAAGAAAATAATTTCAGTAAATGCTGATTTTTCAAAGAAAAACTTTGAGGTTTTAGAGATTTAAAAAAATCAGCTTTATTTTTAACATGAAGTCCTTTCAAGTAAGTATTGCTGAAGATACTCTCAAATGCAAACAAGGCTTAGATAAATTCTGCAGTGTCTGCTGGAACAGAAATTGACCATGGTTATTAAAATATTTTTAACAACACAGGGACAGTTAAATATATGACTTTATCTTCCTGTCTTTGACACCTGTAGGAAATGAGTGAATTTCCTTTTTGGTATTTGTAATATGAAATATACCTGCCATTGCACTGAGGTCACAAAGTCACCAACTTAAGTCCATAGTTTCTCCTTCCTATTTTGCTAAGTAGTTTTTAGGGTATCAAACTCAAATGACTTAGTTTATATGCCTTTGTGAAATAGCTCTGTGAATGTGTATATTTCTGGAAAGGCTTTAATATTTTTACATTGATCTTACTGTCAGTTGATCTGCTTGTTCTGTCAAATAGTGGCAGTATTATTACCTATTGATAAATCTGCTATGAGAACCCAAATAGTATTGCTTATCAGAGCCTGGAATTGCCATAAGATTAACTTCTTGTTTCTCTTCAGATATGATAAAAGATGGCAACAATAAAACACTTGTAAAATGATCCTTTTTTCTACTATATTTCATTATGGGAAAGAAAAATTTTTAAGGCATTTTTCAAAATCCTAGAACATATTTCACCTAAATAAATCCCTCTATTCAAAGATATATATATATATATATATATATATATACATACATACATACATACATATATATATACAGCATATGTATTTATGTAAAAGCAGCATTTTTGTTTATGTCTGTGTATACAATATCCTTACCTTTTTTCATTATAGGATAGAATGCAAATCTAGGAAATCCTCTCAAAGGAGATTATCTTTTAACATATTTTAGTCAATTTGAAGAAAATAAACCACAAAACTTGATTAAATTACCAACTTTATTTGATTTTGTTTATTTTTAATGAATTCTTTTGTGATTTTTGGCTGGCTAAAATTCAGGCTACATACTCTACCTTTTGGAACATACCCATCAACAAATTGCAAACTTCTGTAGCTTCTACCATTTTGGAATTATCTTCTTTTGTTAAACTTTTTACAAAATATCTCCCCAAAATCAAGACAATATCATCTAACATGGACTCCATATAACTTTTGTACTTATATTTGTTAGTGCAAATAGACCTGGGAACAAATAGATTCCCAGTGTAAACTTAAGTATTTTTATTAAAATACTTGTGTTTCTTTTAGTTTGAGGTCTTGTCTGTTTACTCACCACTATTTTTCCAGACTGCAGAATAAAGTATATGAGTAGAAGAAGAATAAATCCTAGATCTTCATAAAAGCATATGAAAGGGTGGGCTTTTGACTTGTCATTGCCATTGTCAGCTTCAACATATGCATCTATTGTTGAGCCATATTTTATACTTACCATATGCCTTTATGTACAAGATGCTTCTTATAAAAAACATATGGGATATGAAAAAAAACCCCACTCAAAATGTATCTATCCTATTGATGAAGAGCTTAACAGATGGCATAATTAGACCAGGACTTCTGAGCTGTGATTCTGCACACTTTTCATTTTACTGTCTCTTAATAGATATCTGCTCTAGTCGGTGATCCTATGAAGCATGACATGTACAATTTCTCCAGGGAGAGATGTTGTTGACCTTATGTTTATGGGTATATTCCAATATTTAATCATCCTCAGTGATCAATAATTCACAATTTAATCCAATTATTTGACTGAAATTTAAGTCCATTTCTCCACAAGGGGTGCATTCACTAATGACAGACAGTGAGTTATATTTTCCACATAATAACTTTCTATATACTTAAAACATTTAAAAATAATTTCTTAGCCTTTTCTTCTCCTTTCCAAACTTCTGTAATATTTTTGTAGGACATTTATCACTTTCTTATAGTAATTTTTATTCCATTCAATTTTTTTTCAATCTTTTGATTCTAAGATCTACTTTACATTCAGTTTCTGTACCTCCAATTCCCTCAGTATACTTCTTTCAAACTCCCTTTAGTACTATTTCATATTCAAAATCCTAACTGACTTTCCATAGGATGAAGAAAAAATCCTTGACCTAGTGTTCAGACCCTCAATGATCTAATTCCACCTACCATTGCAACCTTATTTTTCTCTACTCTACTGATAACTTTTGTATAATTGAGCTTCAGCCTGAACTAGGATGGACTTGTGGAGGTGTAGTTTTATCATAATAGTCAGAATCTCAAATGAAATGGTGAATATTGTTTTGATTCCACAGACTCCCTGAAAAGAGTCTGAGATAGCCCCTGGATAGTTTTTGGAGCATACTTCTAAAACACATTACTGTATTAAGAGCTTAAGCCCTTTCCCACTGTCAATGTGTACAGACAAATTTTCTTTCCTTCCTAGCTTTAGGATCCTGGGAAAATTATTAAACTTATGCTTCAATGTGCTCTTCTCTAAAATGGTATTAATAATAATATCTATTTCTTAGAGATATTTTGAGGATTAAATAAATTGATGCTGGTTTGCAATTACAAATGTGCCTACCACAGGGAATAGTTAACTTTGTGATGAGGAAAACACATTTTTCTCTACATTTCTCTATTCCTGGTTTTCAATGTATTTTTTTAAGTTTATTTATCTATTTTGAGAAAGAGAGAGAGGGAGAGGGAGAGAGGAAGGGAGAGAGAGAGAGGGAGAACAAGTGGGAGAAGGACAGAGAGAGAGAGGGAGAGAGAGAACCACAAGCAGACTACTCCACACTGAGCCTGATGTGGGGCTAGATCCCATGACCATGAGATCATGACCTGAGAGGAAATCAAGAGTCAGATGCTTAACCTACTGAGTCACCCAGGCACCCCTTCAATGTCATTTCTTATCCAAATTAATACATATTTGTTTTAAAGAGAGAGAAGTATGGAATATCTTTTATTTTGATCAAGTCTTTTGGCAGTGTTAATCCTCTGATATCTGTTTAAGTATAGCTAAAGTATCCATAGGTATTTGAATGTATACCTGAGAAAAGTAAGAGCAAGTTCTAAGTGTTTTCATTAGCCTATGAAGCTTTTATTCATTCCACTGATATGTGACAACCATATGTTTCCTTCAGCAATCTGTCATCTTAATACTTCTCACTAGGCTAAGAGAATGAAAACAAGTCTAGAACAAATTCATCCATTCATTTATCACAATCCTATTTTGTATATGTCAGGCATTCTGCTGAGCTCTGGTATACAATCTTATAATCTAGTGGAAAAGGACGTATGTTAAACCAGTCAACAATAAAAAGGTATGATCAAAAAATGTGAGAAGATTTTGAAATACTCTTTTTATTGCCTTTTATGTTTTGGATATTATTGTTGTTAACTGAGATGTAATTGACATATAACAGTATAATAGTGAAAGGTGTACAACATAATAATTTAACATATGTATATATTGTTAAATGATCACCACAATAAGTCTTGTTGACGTCCATCACCTTACATAGTTACAATTTTTTTCTTGTGATGACAGTTTTTAAGATCTAGTCTCTTAGCAATTTTCAGATGTATACTACAGTATTATTAACGCTAGTCACTACACTGTATTTATATCCCAGAACTTATTTATTTGAATTTTATGATTAGAAGTTTCTTTGTATCTATAAACTCTATTTTTTGTTTTTTAAATTTCACATATAAAAGATGTCATACATTCTTTTCTTTCTTTGTCTGACTTATTTTTCTTAGCATTATATCCTTGAATTCTATCCACATTGTTCCAGATGGTAGGATTTCCTTCTTTTTATGGCTGTGTAGTATTCCATCACATGCACGCGCACACACACACACACACACACACACACACACACACGTACACATGTATGTATACATATACCATATCCTTTTTTGGATATTTTCATAAGAAATCATTGTTCAGAAAGAGGAAGCCATGGAAAGAGCATGAGTTGATCTGGGTTCTGGTTTGACTAAGATATTAATATTTCAGTTTTAGTTTTCTTAACTGCAAAAGTAGGCAGTTATCTAAAATCCCAGAACTATTATTCTCTTTGTTATTTTGAGAGTGATTATATTTTAAATCAATTGTCACATGTTTGAATGATGGAATTATTCTATTGCAGCACTTATTTCATTATATTTCTTTCTTTCAACCTATCTACCCTTGAGACTACTAGTATTTTTTTAAATGCTATTTATTTTGAGAATGAGAGACAGAGTGCGAGGCAGGGAGGGACAGAGAGAGGGGAAGATACAGAATCTGGAGCAGACTCCAGACTGAGCTGCGGCACAGAGGTGAACGTGGGACCGGAACTCAAGAATTGCAAGATTGTGACCAGAGCCCAAGTAGGACACTTAACCAACTGAGCCACTCAGGTGTCTCAAGAGGCTTACTAGCATTCTGATGGCAGGATCTTGAGCCTTGTTCATCATGTGTTCTGAGAATACTCAGTGCATGTTTTATTGAATGTTGAATGTACTTTTAAGCTCTATTTGCTGTGGCAAATATTCCAAAGCAACTTTTCATTTTATTTCCTGGTATTCTCCATTGAAATACAGAGCTGAAACTGTTTTTCTGGGGATAATGACAACAATAATGAGTGTTTTTACAAAGGTTAAATTTTAAGGAAGAAGGGCTACACTTGATTGAACTTTTCACACTCGGAACAATGGTCACACGTCTTTAATTTTACCTGTGTCCAGCAGATGGCACTAGTGTCTCAAAGAAAAGTCTCTACTGAGGAAAAACAATGGTATCAGATTATGCACACACTTAAAACTAAGCAGATGTCTTAAAAATCTAAGAAACTATTACACAAATATTCAGAACTATACAGTGAAATACAAAATGAAATAGTTGAGGAAGTGTTTACCTTTTGAAAAAGTTTCTCCAAGTGTTCAGCTTGTAATTCATGGCAGTTACTCTCGGAGAGTAAAGACTAGACAGAAAGAAACAAATGGAAACTGGGTGATTATTTCCACAGAAAAGGCCCCACCAAGGTCAGGACCTTTTCTAAGATGCTTTTGGCTGTATCTTGCTTTAAAAATTTATGAAAATAATCACAAAAGCGATGAAGAGTATTTAATTTCTTCTTTCCCTAAGTTGTCCCCTTATTTTGGTTACACTTCAGTAACTCACCAATTGTTTACAACTATGAAAAAGAGACACACACTAGGTACTGCTGAAAATTAGAGAAGGAAAGCAAGGATGCGCCAGCACTTCCAAAATTTAACCCAAGAAAATTAATGTCCAGAGTCTTTTGACATTGAAAGCTTTGATTCATAATCATATTACTCTTCTTTCTGAATATTACTACGTTCCTTTCCCCAATGGAATGACCTACAGTTTTCCTTTTCTTTAAACTCTGAAATGAACAAATGTTTATTCACAATTTCTTGAAATATTATTTAGTTTTGTTGTGAGGTTTTTTTTTAATCCCCTACTGCCTTTCTTTTTTATTATGTGAAACTAGACTCTCTGAGATATTAATTGTATATAACTTTTAACTATAACAGACTCATGATTTCTAATATTCAGTTGTCCAAATTTAATGGATTTTATTAGTTGATTAAAATCAGTAACCTCATAAAAACATGATTTCCTAATATACTATGTGATAGCATATATTATTAACATATTATAATAACTATTCTTTATTCAATTAGGTCAAGTTAATGATTGGAGGAAGCACATAAACATTGCCTGCCTTTATGTAGATCTTTAATATAGCATGCTTTCCATGAAATAAAAGGTGAAAAATATGGGTAGATGATAGAAATTTGTTAGTTTTAAAACTTAATAATTTAATAATGGTGTTCAGAGAAAGACATAGATTTCTCTGTTCTCAAAAGTATAGGTTGTTGTGACTTCCCAGAAATTTCTGAGAGATCACTTTTTCTCTTTACTTGACTCTGTGACTGACTCAGTGACTCATCCATTTCCCACTTCTGTCTGGTACCATCATCTTGAGTATATAAAGAACAGAGAGAAGGAAAATCAAAAATGGGGACCTCAGTGTAGGACAAAGAACCTTACAACCATTTACTGAAAATTAAGTCAAAACAGACGGCAAGTCTATATAGTCATCAGTGTGTAACATGTAGTTACAGATGAGAGTTTTCTTTAATTATTTTGGAGTCATCAGGAAGAGAATTTACTGATGATAGGCATTTTAAAGCAATTTGTTTTCTATTTTGATGTTACGTACTCTGTCAGACTCATCAATATAGGCATATATGCTTCATATTTACCTTTGGAATCTTAGGTTCCTCTGTGAATTTTCTTCAGCTTTGATTTCTTATGAAAATAGACATATAATCATGACTTCAATGTTTTAAGGAATCAGGATGGAGCTCATAGAAAACGAACTTTTCTGTGCTCTGCCTTACACTATTCTCTGTGTGTTCAATGGTAGTGTGGAAAATTTGAGAATCCAGTGGGTCTGCTACATGTAAGCAGTTACCTAGAGGTGGAGTGGTTATAGAAAGAAGTGGGATGGTTAGGAAGGGCTGGAAATAGCATTGGGAAATGTGGGTAGAGTCTGTACAAATTTTGTGGGCTAGATAGAATTCTGGTGGTTAGAATGTTTTTTCAAACTTTTTTCAAAGTTAATTTACACTGTTTCCGGGAGTAAATTCTACCCCTGTTCTGTCTCTTCCCATCTTAAAAATATCTTTAAAATGATTTTTCTTCCTTCCACTGTCATTAATCTATTAAGATGCAATAGCAAGGCTTTTATGATTTTGCTAAAAATGTGGTAACAATGCAAATTAAAATTGTTTATTCACTTCTATTTTAAAAAGAAAGTTGCTTATTTGAAGACAGAGCACCTACCTTAAAATAATACTTTAAAAAAGAAGCTCTTACCATCTGGGGGTATGCTACATTCGCACGGCAATCTTGGGCAATAAATAAAAATCTGGTCCATCTAAAAGTATCTTTGCTCAGAGGCTCATCCTATCAAGCGGGGCTATTTTATAGTCTACCTTGTATTTCACTGCTTGCGAACTCTGTGAGCAAACAGAATTTGTTCACAGGGTGAAACACATATTTATGGTCCTGAATAAACTGCTCAGATTCAAAAACTATTTGTGTGACAGTGCTAGACACAGGGATTCTGCAGCCCAATGGGATGTTTGTAGCCCACATTTGCATATCAATGCGCAGACCCCTTTTAGGAACACTGCTGCTTCATGACAATGCTGTTGTCAGAGGTCTGGGGGAAAGAAAACCCATAAAAGTTTGGACTCACTTCTCAATGCCCTTGATTCTTTTTTTGTGCTTTGGAAAACTGTGAAACAGGGTCACCAAGTTCCATTCTCCATAGTTTTATTATGTTTTCAATGAAGCGATTGAACCTGCACAGAACCCAGACAGACAGACATCACAAGGCCACTTTGTGGAAAGGCAGCTTCTTTAGAACCTCGAAGCTAAAGCTTGTCTTCCGTGTTTATGGATTTGGGGCCAGTGCACTGTTCCTTCAGTTTAAAGAATGAGAGGGAACCAAAACCCTTAAGCAAAATACTTAGAACCCCTTTGCCTGGAGAAAAAATATTAAATGAAGGGTTTTTTTTTTAACCTACTGAGACTCCAACCAAAGAATGTAATAGTTATTTGAAAACCAGGGCATGGATGTGAAGGGGGTTTTATAAGGCAATGTCATTTTCTACCTGGCTGACAACCTAATGGCTGTCAGTCCTAATCTTTGAAATGGAATCAAACACATAGTGTATAGTTTTGCTGAAATTTCATTTGGAGAAAGCATTTCTTATTTTTTTATTTTTGTCTGACAGTCCTTTGGTCTTCCTGATGGAAATTTTAGTAAAAAGTTTTGCCTTATATATTTATACTGTAGGCAAGTTAGTGAATTGCAGAGTTCTATAGAAACAAAGATAAAAAAGAAAGACATGTTTTTGTACTCCTGCTTTTACACACTAATTCATATTTGGAAACATTTTGTGAGTGTGAATGTTAGGACGGCAGATGTCAGGCTGAGCAGGGTTTCTTCTTTACAGGTTGACTTGTGATATATTTAACACACAACTACACTGTATTGTGTAGTCTAAAATATCCTTTTCCAAACCCATCCCACTTTAACTATGATGCATGTAGTTTTGCCCTGTGATTTTGTCATGAATTTGCTTTTTCTGTGTAATACAGAAAAATATTTTTCCTGACTATTCTTTTATAGCCATCACAAGAATGATTTATACTTCATAAAATTGTCTTGAACATAGGTAGTGCTGTGTTAACAATATTTCTTTCTTTTTTTTTAAAAATGTTTTATTTATTTCTAGGAGAGAGAGAGACAGCGTGAGCAGGGGAGGGTCAGAGAGAGAGGGAGTGACAGACTCTGAAACAGGCTCCAGGCTCTGAGCTGGCAGTCAGCACAGAGCCCGACGCGGGGCTCGAACCCACGAACCGCGAGGTCATGACCTAAGTGAAAGTCGGACGCTTAACCGACTAAGCCACCCAAGCGCCCCTGTGTTAACATTTCAATTGCTTTGTCCAGAGCTCTGATAGATTTCCTGAATCACCTATTACCTATCTTACTACTTTTTCTCAGCTTCAAAGGAAGAAAACCAAAAATCTATTTGATTAAAGAATCTTCACCTGCTGTAACCATGTAGATAACTCCAAAAATGGTCATTTCAACCCACATTTCTGTTTCAGTATCTAAATTGTCTGTCTGATAATTCCATTGGTTGTTGTACTTATCACAGACTTGGTAAGTCTAAAACTAAACACTATAGACTACTTTCCTGTGGTGTTTTTATCTTCTTATGTCCAAAACTCTTTACACTCTTCTCTTCAAAAGAATGTGTTCTGAACTTAATAATCCCTTCTATAGAATAGAATGTGGCAGCAGTGCCATGTGTAACTTCTAAGGCTAGGTCATAAAAGACTTGGCTGCTTCCGCTTAGCTTCCTCTTAGGTCACTCACGCAGAGAAAAGCGAGCATATTGTAAGGACAGTCTCCACAGTCCATGTGGAGGAGAACTGAGGGCTTTTAGTCACAGCCAGCAACAATGTGCCAACCGTGTGTGTGTGTGTGTGTGTGTGTGTGTGTGTGTGTGTGTGTGTATCTTGAGAGTGGATAGCTTGTGTGCAGCTTGGAAGTAGATCTTCCAGATTCAGTCAGCCTTTAGATGGTAGTCCTTGCTGACATCTATGTGACGCAAGCACATGAGAGACTCTGAGCCAAACCACCAAGCTAAATTGTTCCAGAATTCCCAGCTTACAAAAATGATCTCAGATTGTAAATATTGTCATTGTATGTCACAAAGTGTTGGAGTCACTGTTTGTGCAGCAATTAATGGCTATTCTGCCACTCTTCCAACATTCACTTCCTCTATATCTGAAGAATGTTTAAGTCTCATGGTTTCTTACTTTGATGTGATTTTGGTATCTGTCCCTTCTTTGAAATGTGATTGCTGTATTACCCCTGTTTAGTTGAGACTATCACTTCCCAGATGGCTGTAGTGTTAACCTCTTAACCAATCTCCCTGAGTCCCTTCTTTCAGTCTCTGTAGTGGACCTATAAATTATTTTTCTCTGAAACACATAGATACCATACATTTCTTCTGCTCAAAACGCCTAGAATTTTCTCATTTACCTTCCAGATAAAACCTTGTATTTGTTAGTGTGGAATATTAGTTTCTTGTTTGGAAGTATTCACCCCTCCTCCCTTGATTTTGCTCTGATTTCATCTGAGACTCGCTTTGACTTCATGCTGGGCAGAGAGTACTTCCCACCCCTTGGTGTTGGACCTGGACATGTGACTTACTTTGACAATAGAATCATGGCCGATACAATGCAAACAGAGGTGTGGAATGCACTTAGGTTACTGGGTTTGCCTACCTGCATTTCTGCCACTCCCATGAGAGGCACATGGTCGACCTGGACTGCTGATCCAGGGAGGATGAGAGAAATGTAGAGCATATGCGAGCCCAACACAGAACAGAGAGTCCCACCTGGCCAGCTCTGTGGCTTAAAGCAGAGCTACCCCTGGAGCGCCTGGGTGGCTCAGTCGGTTAAGCGTCCGACTTTCGCTTGGGTCATGACCTCGCGGTTCATGGGTTCGAGCCCCGCGTCGGGCTCTGTGCTGACTGCCAGCTCAGAGCCTGGAGCCTGTTTCAGTCTGTGACTCCCTCTCTCTCTGACCCTCCCCTGCTCACACCCTCTCTCTCTCCTAGAAATAAATTTTAAAAAAGTTAAAAAAAAAAAAAAAAAGCAGAGCTACCTACCTGGGCCCACTCTAGATCAGCCACCACCCAGCCAACCCAGTGAGAGTTAAGTAGTTGGTTTAAGCCATTGAGGTTTTGGAGTGGTTTATTTTGCAGGAAGCTCTATGACCCTAACTTCATCTCATCTTTTCAAATATATCATTTGTTTCTGTTTATTAATCCCTGTCTCTTTCATTTCCTAAACACACTTGACTATTCCTGTTGATAAAACTTTCCCATTTTTTTGCATATCCTTTAAGGTCTTTTAAATGATGATATTTGCTAATTTTACTAATAACTTATCAAGCTGTAGCATTATCACTTTTATGACAGCCTGATAGAAGGAATATTATTTTGACTTTAAAGGTGAGAAAACTGTGACTTATAAAGGTTGTAAAACTTGTCCAAATTCACATGGTAAATAAATCAAAAATGCGAATTAAATTCAGGGCTTTGTGATTCAAATATCAATACTCATAGCTAAGATTCTATTTCTTATTTTAGACACAATGCCTTCTTTTTGACAATTCTGGTCCATAAATTATGCTAACAGTTTTCAACTCCAAATGCACTTAATTTTTCCAGCACTAGTCATTTTTATTTATAATCATTTTGAATGTTTTTTCCTTTAGCATTTTGTAGTTAACATCACACATTACAGTCTTTTACTCTATTTAATTCTCACAACGGCTTTTTGAGGAATGAATGATTATTTTCTCCATGAGGAAAATGAGAACCAAGGTTGAATAATTTGGTCCTGGTCATTCAGCTATATATGGTAGAGTTGAAAGAGAGCTGTTACGGCTGAGTTATGTTTCCCCCACCAAATTCAAATGTTGAAGCTCTAATCCTCAATGTGATGGGATTTGGAAATGGGGTTCTCCATAAAGTAATTAAAGTTAAATGGGGTCATGAATGTGGGGCCCTGTACCCATAGGACTAGTGTCCTTATAAAATGAGGAAGAGACACCAGAGCTCACTCTCTTTGTGCACACAGAGGAAAGGCCATGTGAAAACACAACAGAAAGACAGCTGTCTACAAGCCAACAAGAGCGATCTCATTAGAACCCAACCCTGACGTCACTCTGATCTTGCACTGCTGGCCTCAGGAACTGCAAGAAAAATATATTTCTGTTGTTTGAGCCATCCAGTCTACAGTATTTGGGTTTGGCAACCCTAACAGCTTTTTTTTTTTTTTTTTGGACTTGGTTGTTTTTGTTTTGTTTTGTTTTTGTTTTTGTTTTTTTACAAATAGTTTATTGTCAAATTAGTTTCCAAATAACACTCAGTGCTCATCCCCACAAGTGCCCTCCTCCATGCCCATCCCTCCTCCCCCCCACATCCATCAGTCCTTAGTTTTTGTCAGCATTCAAGAGTCTCTCATGGTTTGCCTCTCTCCCTTTCCCCCACCATTTCCCCCCTTCTTCTCCCCCTTGTTCCTCCATCAAGTTCCTCCTAATCCTCTTATACATACAAACATATGATATTTGTCCTTCTCTGCCTGACTTCTTTCGCTCAGCATAACACCCTCAAGGTCCATCCATGTTGCTACACATGGCCAGATTTCATTGTTTCTCATTGCCGCGTAGTATTCCATGGTATAGATAAACCACATCTTCTTGATCCATTCATCTGTTGATGGACACTTAGGCTACACTGTTGGTGGGTATGTAAACTGGTACAGCCCCTCTGGAAAACAGTGTGGAGGTTCCTAGGGAAACTAACAGTAGAACTCCCCTATGACCCAGCAATAGCACTGCTAGGAATTTACCCAAGGGATACAGAAATGCTGATGCATAGGAGCACATGTACCCCAATGTTCATAGCCCTAACAGCTTTATACAAGATCTAAAGTTTTCATTCCTAGTGTCTCCATCCTTAGCTTCTTACATTTATTCTACATTATTTTTATCATTAGCTCTCTGAAAACTGTGAAATAGTTTTATATTCTCTACCATTTTTATTCATATCGCATATCCTTAAATATTTTATAGGCCCATAGCAGATTTAAAAGTGGAAGAGGCCTAAGATGTCAGCCTGTCCTCTCACTTAAAGCTGAACATCTTAGATCCAATGAATTCCTAAGACTTGGCTAGAATGGCTCAGCGGTTAGTCAAGAGTATAGAATGGAATCCAAGACTCACCTCCAGCTCCTGAGATGCAATGTTTTGATTACTTCATTAGTAGATATGGAAATTGAATGCATCACCCTCACTGCTATTATAATCTTTTATTTTTATTAATATTGTATAATGGAACCCAAACTCCACAGAAACTGAACAATTGAAATTAAATCCTAATTAGAGTAGGAAAAATTGATATCACGTGATATACCAAAAAGGACATATAGAAATCCAGGATTCTCAAGCAATGTGACAAAGCAAACATATTTAGCAAACATATTCTTTTGTTTCTTATTGACTTGTTAAGTGAAAACTTTTAAAGTGTTATATTTGCATGTGTGAGAGTTAAAAAGGAAAACATGTTTATGTGGTTGGTCTAAGTGCACATAATGTCCTTGCTTCTATTTCTAGAAGGGAAACCCAAACACATAGGCCCAAGGACATGTCAGAGGCATATATGTGTGTTTTCGCATCTATCAGATCAGGGTGTCCAAGTGGTTAGCTGCTCTGTGGTAGGTACAAAATGTGTAAATGACTGGAGTTGGAACAGAAATCATCAAAACCCCTGTAAAAATGATGAGAGAATCTTTTGCTATTATCAAGAGCTATTTTAAATCCTAAATCAAAAGGATGCCAACTAGTGGCCTTGTTGATAGTCTCAGTAGAGAAGGAAATGATTAAATTAACATGAAGCTTCAAATCCATTCCCACTTGGTAGAGAGGTCTGAGACTGATCATCATGGTAGCATGTGAAGACTTGCACAGGTACCGTTGGGGGTGCCTTTGTTTTAATGGATAAACAACACTCCCAAGTTGATAGTGCAGTCTCTTATTTTTACTCAGTTATGCATCCAAAATTTAGATCGAAAAGTTACATCACAACATTTCAGGCTTTCTCTCTAATTCAAAGATGAGGGTTGAATCACGTTGATATGCAAAACCACCAGAAAGGTGGCTTGCTGCAGTAGAAGGGGCTGGAAGGAGACACAGGTCATTGGGATCCAAACTCTTGTATTCCCTTGATGCATTCTGTTTCCCTTAAGAGTCCCTTCACTGTATGGAATCTATTTTCCTCGTCTATACAATGTGCACAATGAAGTCCTAGCTTATTGCAGAGCTGTGTGGTGAAAATCAGATCTAAGAATACCATTTACATTTGTATGATCTTTTGTAGCTCATAAAATCCTTCCTGTCTGCTTTCTTTTCCCCTCATAATTGATTTTTCCCATTTCAGTGATAGAGAGGCTCATAGGTTTTATGTGCTCAAGGTAAAGAATTAAGAATAGAGACTCTTTGTCCTCATTTAATATGCATTCTGGCTAAATGTGCAAATGAGCACTATGTATGTAAAGAAGAAATATTAGGCCATGACAGCTCTAATTTTCATAAATTAAAAACATTTTTTACTGTTTTATTTTATTTTTGAGAGACACACATAGAACATGATTGTGTGTGTGTTGGGGGGGGAGGCAGAGAGAGAGGGAGACACAGAATCCAAAGCAGGTTCCAGGCTCTGAGCTGTCAGCACAGAGCCCAACATGGGACTCCAAGTCACAGACTGTGAGATTGTGACCTGATCCCAAGTTGGATGCTTTACTGACTGAGCCACCCAGATGTCCTGACAGCTCCAATTTTTAAAATAGTCTGTTGACAATCTAAATAATAACATTGGGCTTAATTTTAATATAGCTTATTTTATATTTTTACTTAGCCCAGTTTTGATTGAGGAGGTTACTGAATTTATATGTTTCATTTTCCACTCCATAAGATGGGGATACAAATATGTAACAAATGAAAAGTTGTGATAATTAAATGGGTGAAATGCTGTGAATGCTTAGAACTCAGCATAAGTTAAGGATTCAATAAACACAATCATCCTTATTGTTGAAATTGGATAAAGAAAAATTACATGTATATAAGATAGGTTTTGACCCTGGGAAACCACTTGTTACTGAATAACTCCCTCCTGCTAGTTACATGAAATTGCCTTTACATTCCTGTGCCTGGTCTGCTGTGAAGACAGCCCTATATGGAGGGTGGTGGTAACTTGCTGGACTAAGTGTCCAGAGGTGAAGGTCCTGACTGCCATTTTGTTACTGATTTTTTTTTTAACCTGGACACTTTCTTATCACAGCCTTGATTTCTTTGCATACAAAATAAGATCACGTAATTTTGTGCTTGCCTTATTTAAGATTTATGCACTGATTCATTCACTTACAAAACAAAGGGGGTAATGTGCTAGAAGTTAAACAGACAAAGATTAAAAAGAGATAATCCTTGACCTCACCGATCTTAAAACTAGTAAAGGAAGTTAAATCTGTAAAGTGAAAATTATATGAAAGTATTCTATAATTATAAGAATTGAGATGTGTGCAAACTGTAGCATGAAATAGAGTAGGAACAGGGATGACTTTGTTTCAGTAAGATGGTGAAACCATCTACTTTTAGAGTTGATTTCTGTGAAAGGAAACATTTTGAATTGAGTCCTAAAGGACAAGGGTGTAAAGAAAGGCTTGTAGACAAAGGGGCCAGCATGGAAAACTTCATGGACTTAAAAGTCAAGATCTATAATTTTAGGATTCTGCACCAATGTATTTATAATGTTTTCCTAAACATTCACCAAACCAAATTCAGAAATTAAAAATAAATAGGGAGATCAGAATGAAAAACAGGGCACTTGAGATAATGTTTAGAGTGATTACTTAATTGTTTTTACTTAGTTGTTTTTTGAATTCTCTATTGAAAAAATATCCTTTGGATTTCTGATATTTTTTCCTAAGGTACACTTAAAACTATGATCATAGTAACCAATGACTTAATAAAAAAGTAACCTGTTGGATGATATGGATGTTAAAAAATTAGCAAAATACATTTTGTCATATACTAATTTCCAGCCTGACTGGGGAGGGAGAAAAGATAATACATACCCATATATGCACACACACACACATGAATTTACTGAATACCAAATACTCATCAATAAGAACAAGTGCTTTTTAAGGTTTAGAAGAGGCATAATCAGCAAAATCTTCCTGATGGAGATGGCTGTATGCAGGTTATTTGAAGAATATGATTCATTTCAGTTTTAATAAAAGGAGAGAACAGAGGAGAGCCATGTATCAATATACAGAGATGGAAAAGTGCAATGTATAAAGTATTTTGATTTGGTCAGAAAGTCTGTTTGTAGAAGAGTAGTGGGAGACTTGAGGCCATATTATGTATCAGTGGTCTGTTAATGTTTCACTAGTAATTCAAGCGTTATCTTATAAATAGTGGGAAATCATGGTAGGTGAGTATATGAACTCATCAATGGTAGGTTCTTTTTAAAAATTAATTCTTGGGTGCTGCTACATGTGTATAAAGAACACTCTATTATGGGGTGCTTGGGTGATTCAGTTGGTAAAGCGTCCAAGTTCAGCTCAGGCCATGATTTCGATCTTGTTGTCCATGAGTTCAAGTCCCAAGTAAGGCTCTGTGCTGACAGCTCAGAGCCTGGAGCCGGCTTCAGATTCTGTGTCTCCCTTTCTCTCTGCCCCTCCTCTGCTTGAGCTCTGTTTCTCTCTCTCTCAAAAATAAACATCTAAAAAAGTTTTTTTACTTAGAAAGGAACACTCTATTATAATAAATCTTTTAAGAACCCATTCATTGTTAACTTTAGTAAAAGTGTTATATATTTGAATATTACTGGTGACTGATCCACACAGATTTAATATTATAATCTGGCTTTTATACTTTTTCAGTACCAAGATAAATGATGTCAGTGTTCATTACATGTTCTGCATTTAAATCAGGGTGAAAATCTTCCTTTAGTGTTTCCTTCCAGGTGTTGAATGATTTACTACCTAATACCATAATTCAATATATATCATCAATGTATATCTATATCATTAATTCATTATATATCCCTATCATTTCAGGTAGGTGCTGAGGAATCAGAGTTGAATCAGGCTTGATCTCAAAGACACAGGCACTTGCATAAAATGTAAGATAGATATACTAGGTTCATGGAAGCAGGAATGAGGGAATGGCTGTTCTACCATGTTGACGTACATGACTTCACTATGGTTAGGATAATGACTGAGTCATCTGGTGTTACTTATCCTCCTACCCAGACACACAGGACAAAGTACACATCCCTCTACCCCCAACCCCAGCCCATCATTTTGGACCCTGTTGAAACTGGCTGGCCTCCAAACCTACCTAGTTGCAATAGGTAGGGAGTGCTTCATTCTGTTGTCTCAGCATGGCAAAATCTTAACCATTTTTCAATATACTATACATTTGTGCACACTACTGAAGATCTTTGTCATGAAATCTCTTCACCTCAAGGTAGCATCCCCTAAAGAAAAGGGTGATAATGGCTGCAGAAAAACTTAGAAGACTCCAAGGAGTAGAAAGAGAAGTTGGAAAAGGACTTTCCCACTTCCTACTGGGAATCCTTGGAGGCAGCTCAGTGTGTCTGAGCAGAGAGGGCTGGGATGGCCCCAGAGCCTTCCATGCCATGGAAGGGGTATGAAAGAGGCCTAGGAGTGGGAATGAGGAGGACAATAAGTGCAGAACTGCTGAGGGAGACCATGGGGGAATTTTTGATATCCCATCAGATACCAATGAAGTTTGATTCCGTTGACCAAAAACTATGAAACTAAGCTTATAACAATTAAAACATTTTTTATGTTTATTTATTTTTGAGAGAGACAGAGACAGAGCATGAATGGGGGAGGGGAGAGAGAGAGGGAGACACAGAATCTGAAGCAGAATTCAGGCTCTGAGCTGTCAACACAGAGTCCAATGTGGGGCTTGAACTCAAGAAACCGCAAGGTCATGACCTGATTGGAAGTTGGACACCCAACCAACTGAACCACCCAGGTGCCTCAAGCTTGTAACATTTTTTAAAATGTATTCCTGAATATGTAGATTGACAACATTGTAACTGCTATAGAGATCATGGGATCAAATGTCTTTTCCCTCCATCTCCTCTATTAAGAAATGATCTCTGTCCTCTGTGTATCTACTCCTTGTTGAAATCATTCCCATGACACTTTTTAGGGGACATTATAGTAGGGTAACTAATGCTACTTGTTATATTTTCTTTACGAGATTGAAATTTTGTTGATTTTTGTCACATTTATCTTGTTATATTCCAATCCCTTGTATGACCTAACTACAAGAAGGGTCTTGTACTTCTCACATAGTAGGTACTTTGTATATAACTAATCTGTTATGAAATTAACTGAATTGTAAAGAAAATACTATTTAGTTTGTATTGCAAAAAAGGCCCTTTCATAAACCACATTGTAGGACAAAGTAGCATCACATAGTTCTTTATCACATATGTGGATGAGTTCTCACATAAACAAGACATTTAAGCAAAGGAACAGAAATACTAGCAAAATTCTGTCAGTTATATAATGATAGCTTTGCAGAGAATTTACCCTGAACTCTATAAAGCAGATGATGCAGTCTTGTGGCTCCAAATACTCACTATGTCTTCAGAAAGTCACTTTTAGGGCACCTGGGTGATTAAGCCAGTTAAACATCGGACTTGGGCTCAGGCCATGATCTCTCAGTTTTTTGGTTTGAGCCCCACATCCGGCTGTCTGCTCTCAGTACAGAGCCTGCTTGGGATCTCTGGTCCACCCTGTCCCCAGACCCTGCCTCTCTCTGCCTCCCTCCACCCCCCCGCTTGTGCTGTTTCTAAAAAAATAGAAAAAAATAAATTTAAAAAAACTAATAAAAAAGAATACCACTTTCTTAATCCATCTTTATAGAAACTCTAATAGTGGGGCATCATTTTAGAGAATATGGAGCTTTCCATGAAGATTCAGATTTCTACTTACAAAAAAAATTGTGTGTGAAAAAACCCTAGCTATAGTTCCTAAATAAACATCAAGAAAATGAAGAGACAAACTTTAGCATTAAACCTATAACTCAAAGAATATTCTCCTTATCCTGATCCTGGCTTCATTATGGGGTGTTGAACCAGTATTTGTCTTCTTTTGTGATTTTTATTTCATGCCATTCTCATAAAAACTGATATTGTTGGATTTATTAATTTCTGTTAGATTCAAAAAAATCACTGAACTATATTTAAGTTTTCTTTTTCTATTTTTTTAAGACATAGAGAGAGAGGAGAGAGAGTGTGTGCAACGGGGAGAGGGGCAGGAGAAGAAGAGAGAATCTTAAGCAAGTTTCACATCTCGTGCGAAGCTCAGGGGCCCCTCCCATAACCGTGAGATCATGACATGAGCCGAAATCAAGAGGTGGACGCTTAAATGACTGAGCCACCCAGGCGCCCCTATTTAAGTTTTCATTATATTGGTTACTAGCATCTCCATGAATCTGTATGAGACTGTCCCACAAGTCGACTTACCTCATACAGAAAAGATGAGATATTGAATATTTTATGTGTATAGCAAAATGTTAAAATAGTGGGGTTTTTTTTGTAAATAAAGGTAACCATAACTATAAGGTAGGATTATGAAATTAAGACCAGAGAGTCTACATGAGAAAATAGAAACTACTCACTCTATTAAAAATAATTTTTATATGTCTCAATTTGTGAAGTATTCATGATAAACATGAAATCCAAATTGCATTTTCACAATAAATTTGTTACTTGGAAATCTTTGTTTCTAACTAAGGTATATGACAAATCTGAACTTTTACATTCTAGGACTGAAAGTATTGCCATTTGACATTTTTATATACATTTATACATTTTATATAAATACAGACATTTATAGAATATAAATATATCTCATATTTATCCCTATACATATGCTTATATTTATATTCTTCTCTAAAGTATTTGTATTTTCACACTTTAGGGGTAGTGTTAATTAACTCATTTGGAAACAAAAACAGGCAAGTAGAACAGCAGGACAAAACCCCTCTAGTCTAAGAATGCATGGGCCATTTATATATTTATCCTTGAAGGCTCTCTGAACATGCATCCCACAGCATTATGGTAAGCAAGACAAATACTTTGGATGCAAGCAAATGCTTTTGCAATGTTCTTATAAATTTATATTCCCATTAATGCAAATATATTGGGAATAGAGTATATTTTTTATTTCTTTTAGGATCATGGCTGTATTTCTCATAGCTAATGGTAAGATATCATTGTTAGGAACTGAAGTCCAAAAAAGAGAAAATATAGTTCACTATTAGGAATTGACAGGATTAATCCTGCAAATAAAAGGAGCCAGAAAAGAAGAAAGCAAGAATACCTTACTTCTTTTGAACTACATTTCACTCCACAAATACTAATATCAAACAAAGAGTAGAGAGTCATATGAAAAAATTGTAAAAGGTGGTTCAACACAGGAACTTGCATAGAATTATTTCCCATGAACTAATCACAGTCTTCATTAATGTAAATGAAATCTATTTTAGCTTCCAGGAATGTCATTGATTCTTTAAGGGATCTAAAAGAATAAAGAATGAATGTATAAGAATAGTAATATGATGGTAATGTGTAATAATTATACATCTACCTAATTGCACATATAGTACCAAGTGTAATCAGTGCAGTGAAGAGCAATCTAGGCATCATTAGAAATTCTTAGGTGTCTCCCTCCTAGTCCAGTGATACAAAGAAAATGTTGTACATTTTATCCCCATATCAGTCACCACTTCAAAAATTTTATCTTTACTGAATACAAAAATGGGCTGTTTTTGATTTCAAAAAACTTTTAAATATGAAAATGATGTGGTATGATATTATATATGATATACTTAAATGACAAACCTGATATTTTTTGTTTTCTTATGTACAAACTGAAATGTCCTTTGAGTAAAATCCTTCATTAGCTGATAGGTCTATTTTTGTTGATATATCCTAGAGATATACTAATTCCAGGAAAAGGATAAGGAGACAAGAATCTTAATCACTAAATCACAAAATCTGTTATAGAGTGGAATAACCTCCAGATGCTATCTTTAGCCTTGTAAACTAATGTAAACATATTTCAGCAATAGATTTTTCTTGCCTTTAATGAAGTCGTTTTTACCTACTAGTGGTCTGCAAATAGGAAACTAAATAATGTCTCTTTTTTGTACTCTGATAGCACTAAAAATGAACAACAGCCTCTACTAAGCTCGACTAGTATATCTCCAGCTTTGTAGGCATATTTCATTTAAATGATTCCTTGTCTTCCATGAACATGCACATTCAGTGCTGGCATGCAGTTGGGCCAGTGGGCCATTTATAATGCTGTGGGAGGAGAAAATATTGTTCTCTTTGTCAGCACTTCTCATACTTTCACAGACATATGAATCACCTGAGAATCTTAGTAAAACACAGTTTTACTAAGTAAAGCTCAGTAGGGCTGGGGTAAGCCTGAGGGTCCACATTTCTAATAAACCTCAGTTGACCCAGTGCTGCTGGCCCACTAAATCGCACTGTGTTTGCCAGGCAGGATCTGTGTGATGTATTTTGACCATATCTCTGGAATTAAATGAAAGCTTGGGGGAAGAAACCTAACCTATTTTTATCTGTTCCCCAGCAGGGCCAAGCATAGCACTAGGCATCTAGTAGGTTCTCAATAAATCTATGTTGTTTACCAGAAGATACGTAAAGAGTAAAGACTCATTGTTCTCTGGTGACCTAAGTCTTGTTTTCTCTCAGAATGCATAAACAAGGGACCCCCTTTTCAACTTATAATTTGATCTGGTACTCAGAGTACCAGAGTAGCAACTTGAAATTATAAGGCTGCACTAGAAGTCACAGAACTTGGATGACAACTTTACAATTTGTTCTTTTCAGCCTCCTGCTTTCCCGTCTAGGACTGGTGCCCTCTTCAACTCATGGAAATAAAAGCACCTCATGGCCCCAAATACTGAAGTCATAAACCTTTTTAAGGGAAAGGAAGGGGGAAACAGGAGGCTGAAGATAATGCCTTGAAAGTTTCTTTAATTTGAAAGCATCAATAGATATTCACCTAGAGTTACACATGTATTGTTTTCACCTTCTTCTAAGATGTGAAATTGTTTGTTCTTGAGGCAATTTATCCATAGCACATTTTAGTTAAAATTTCTCTAAGCATTTTTGGATACTGAAGAAGTCACAGGTGTATGGCTGTTTTGTTTTGCTCCTAGATTACCAGGCATCCATTTTCAAGAGTGTACAACGAAGCCATTGTGTGGGATACCTGGGCAGCTTGACTTCCCTGTGTGATGGGTGGATAACTCTGCTTAACATGTAAACAGTGTTTTACACACTCTGTGCTTAGGAAATCATTGTTGATTTGATCTTTTCCCTTAGTATTCCATATAAGCAATGGCTTAGGTAAATGAGAAGAATCATTGAAAATATATTAGTATCAAATGTAAATATTAAGAGATTAAATGACCTTTAGAAGGTCAACACACTGCTCATTGATAAATATGCACCAGATCTTCGCTCTAAAACCCGAAGTTACTTTACCAAGTTCGTTCATTCTTTCTTTCTATTCATTGTATTTTGCAGGAAGTAGTGAAGAGCGATAAAACTCTTGAAAGTAACTAATACATTTTACTGTCAAACCTAGAAAAACAAGGGCTATATTCTTAAAAACATTACAACTTATAGCAGACCTTAAAATTGACTTCTAGCTATGTTTAGAACCCTAAGGAGATAATGGCAAGTCATTCTTCTTTAGAAATGTCATCATTAGGAATAGAGAATAGTTCCCCATTCTAAAGAATAGCTCTCTGTAGGATTTGTTGAGCTTTCTATAGTTAAAGTTACTAAACAAAATAAATGACATCTCAGAACATTCTGTTGTCTTTGGTCTCAAATAACATATTTTATTATGTTATTTTTTTCACTCCTGGCTACCATAAATGACAAGAAGAAAACCTTTCTTTAAAAAAATAGTGCTTCTAAAACAAATGCTTGTGGATGTATAAATTCAGTATACAAGATATCCTTCTTGGCTTTAGGTATTTTCCCAACGCTTGTCTTCATAAAACATGAATGATTTGAAAATTTGAAGTTTCTGAGAAGGTTAATGTCATGAGCCAAAAAGAATGAAATCACAAAGCCCGAAACACATTCCTGTTAATGGGGCTCTTTCTGAGAAACTTGCTTTTCCTATCAGTTTCCTTTTTTCCACCATTCTATCCTGGCAATACCTCATTAAGAAGGCTTAATGAACTTGTCTTTTTAAGAAAGATTTTTATAGAAGTCAAAGTTTGAAAAGCAGTATGAACTACAGAGAAGATAAACTTGACTTTAATGTGTTTTATATTAATTTGTAAAAATATGGTAGCGTATTTAGTGGCATAATGTTAGAAGAGTACATCTCTCTAACATTAGAGGATGGTGGATCATCGATGTGTTTATTTTTATATTCCTTTTATTCGTTTTCTTCAACCAGTATTCATTACCTTTGTTATACAAAACAAAGTTTGTAAAAGATTAAATATATATTCTAAAATTATTCATAGTCATATTAGCAAACAGTGGGTAAGTCTTGGGAGGTACAAAGGGAGGTCCTGAGAGGTAGCTGGAGTCGAAAATTGCCACTAAGTCAGCTTTGGCACAATCTCAGCACTTTGGAGGGAAGCTCTCTCCCCTCTGGTTCACTTCGCTGCCCCAGCTCCTCACTAAATCTATCAGGGCAGTGATGCTGGTCAGTGGCCTTGACGTTTAGCATAGTGGACCCTTCCCATTATTTCTCAATTCTCACCACCCTTTTCCCTTCCAGTATTACAAGGCTGGCTCATTTCCTCAACCTCACCTCACAGTTACCGCTGTATCATACAAACTGAATTCTCTGCCACCAGGCTTTTATTCCATCAACTGGATTGTTCCTAGTTGTTTCACTAACTAGATTAATCTTTTTAAATTATTTCTTTACCATGCCACATGTCTGTTAAATTAATCAACAGAGGCTCTATTTCTTGTTTTCTCTTGTTTTCTTGCAGTGTAGTTATGCTATAATTGGCTACCACACTATTCTCTGAGGCCACATTCTACTCTTCACTACGTCTCAGTTCTAGTCAAGTAATTCTCCTCTCTCTCCCTCCCACACAAACCAGGCACAATTCCATATTTCAACCTGTATTTGTTTCTTTGGCTATACAGGAAAAACTTCTTTTCAATCTTCTCAAGTTCTAATGACCCTTTGATCTGATCCAATTCCTATTTTCTCCACAAAGCCTGAAGGACAAGTCAAACCCAGAGAGTTCTCTCTTAATGATTCTCACCTGTTTATGTAATATGAAGATAAAAAAAAAAATCTATTCAAAGCAATAACTAACTACCCCCACTTTCATATACTGGACAAGTAGTATTTTTATGTAAGGGGTGATGATTCTTTTTAAAGACAGATTTCTTGACAGGCTCTTTGGGAATAGTGAGACTTCTTTACAGCATGGGTTGTAAAAGGGTGCCAAATTGTTCCTCGGAATTAAAAGGTAGAAATGTGAATTATCCGAGATTATGGAAAAGGGAGAGTAGGAAGTTTGGAAATGCTGGAGAAGAAGAGATGACAGAGGACTCAGAAAATGTAGCTAAGTCTATAGCTCCAGGTAAGCATGGACAGTAAGTCACCCATGCCTGGGACTGGCTACAAATACAGACATTTAATTTTAATGCCTGTCCTGTGCTGTAAACCCCACCTTCCACTCTCTCAAACATTGAGTAAAGTTCTGTCTTTGACATTCTGTCAATAGCATTCTGGAAGAGTGAAAGAATCAGGGCTATGGCTGGTGGGCAGCAAAGCTGCACAGTTCAAGGGCAGTACTTGCAGAGCTGAGGTGCCACATAGAAATTATTAGAGACTAGAATCTGAAAAATGAAGCAAGAGGAAACTGGGAGAATGCTTCACCAATAAGTTTCAGCTATTGGAGTGGTTACTGGGGTTTTCATAACGTATGAGAAAAAGCCAAGTTATTGTATTTAAATATTAAAGGGAAGGGATGCCAAAGAGTTGGGGATACCCAGGTAGCTATCTATGGGGTTACATAATTTTGAACCAAATTTAATCCATTTCCTAAGTCTGTGAGAGTTTCATATTTGTAAACATTATCTCCTCCATCAGATTATAATCTAACTGAGGGAGCAAATTGATTTTGTAATATTTTAAATCTCTACAATTGCTGCCTTATGGCAGGTGCTCAGTAAATGCTCATTAAATGGCAGTAAATTAAGTTGATTTAAGAGAATGTCTTTCATAATTACAAGAAAGCTTATCAAATATTATTGCTGGTATAAGAACATGTGTGGAGTCAACCATTTTTAAAGCATATATATTATTTTTTAAAGATTTTCAGAAAATTATATTGAAATTTATATGGAAATACAAAGGAAACTGTTATTAGAATTCATATAAAAGATGCATCAGAGAATAATCATAAGAATTTGCATTTCTAGCTGTTAGAATTATGGTTCAGAGTTTGAATAAATCATGAACTAAGATTCTTCCAATGTTGTCTTTCTCTGAATGTTATACAATCAGTTAAGTTATATAAGGAAGTGGGAAAAGTTATTTTACTTAACTTACAGTCGATCCTTGCTTTGAACATAATAAATTAAGGCAATCTGTCTGTAAATAGTAGATGGTATTTAAGATATTTGAAGGCTTATAAATTCTTACCATTAAGAAGTTAGCCTGTCATTTTAAAACTATGGTTTAGGGTGGTAATATGATTAATGTGATTTTATTTAGTTATCAAAACTTCCATAGTATAACTTTTATATAGAGAAAAGGCAGTCTCAATGAATATCTATCTGCTGGTGAGATCACTTTCAAACTCTGAGAAGAGGAAATCAGAACTGAAGATGATCAGAAAGATTTTATTCTTGTAGGTTGATGGGAGGAATGTCCTTTTCTTTCAGTTTACCTCCCATTTTCTGTCATGGCCTCTAAACTTGGTTTAACTGGAAAAGTGGGGACTTTTTGTAGAAAGGTTAATTTGATGAATGAACCTGCAGAAGTCAGCTGTGGCGGAATTAATAGATTTTAGAGAGTTGTGCATATGGATGTTGAAGGGAGAAGAAGAGGGCAGGTAAGCAGAAGGTAGGAGCTTCTAAGATGATTCAGAAAGTGGTATTTCTCAGGAATTCCATTTGAATGTGATGTCCATGATGTTTTGGAACCACATTTCCTGAAACCACTAAGCTGTATAAAATGCTAAAAACAATCATCCATTTATTTATTTGTTATCTGAAAATAATCATGTTGTGTTAAGAAGCACCAATTGTCAAAATACAAAAATATTTTGTTAATGCCTAATCAAATAACCCTCCTTTCATAACACCTGTATTGGTGTTAGTCCACATCTTTGCCAGTCAGTAACTTGAGGATTATCGGACATTTATGTAATTCAACAATACAATTCAGTTTGATTGAAAAGTGAAAGCACAAAAGAGACAAACTCTTCAAAGTGATGTGGGAGAGCTGCTTGACCATCACACAGCCAGTGAACATGAGGCTTAGATCGGAGGAGGGATCATGGTTTGTACATGACGGGCTTTCAACAGGGAATGATTTGAGAAACATAAGATTAAAAGGTGGACCTGGAAAACAAAAATGAACATCTTTTCATCTGTGATATGAAATTTGCATTTGGAGAATAGAATACATTATAATACAATTTTCACAGAAAAAATATATTTCTTACGCAAATCAATGAACATTTAATTCATTGCTTATTCTAAAAACTAGTGCATAATTATGACATGAATTTTAAAGATACACATTAAACAAACTTATTTTCATTACTCATAATTTCAATTTTCAAGACTGAAGTCTAATTCTCTCATCATGATGTAATATAAATTCCTGTAAGTGGACTCACTTAAGATGATCTTTTTTTGCATGACCACTTATCCTTGAATTCACCTGTGCACTTTTCTGTTTTAGTTTCTTTCCTAGAGAATTATTAAGATAAAAACTGAGTAAGAGATAAAAACAATTTCTTTTTGATTAAAAAGATGTCCTACTACATATTCTTTATAATTCCTCTATCAAAATAGAAGGGAACGTATTATGCTTAATGTCTGAGCTGTGAGTCAGAATACATGAATTTCAATCAATCATTTATTTACTTAATTGTTGTCTCAGTAAGTACTTACTGAACGTGAGGCAGTTCTTGGCTACTGGCCTTACAACAGTGAACCAAAACAATCCTACCTGGCTCTTCTCCATGCTCTTGGACAAACCCCTGGCCTCTGTAACACGGTTTGTCAGAGAAGGTGAAAGGTCTTTAGGTTCTTATTCAACTCTGACTTTCTATTATTCTCTTTAATTCTGACAAAAACTCTATTCTAAAATTGAAGATAATGAAAATATAGTATGGTTTCCCATACTCCCCGGTGCTTTCCTTCACTGAATATCTGTATGCGGATATACAGATATGTTTCTGCAGATTTTTTTTTTAATGTTTTATTTATTTCTAGGAGAGAGAGAGAGACAGCGTGAGCAGGGAGGTCAGAGAGAGGAGTCACAGACTGAAACAGGCTCCAGGCTCTGAGCTGGCAGTCAGCACAGAGCCCGACACGGGGCTCGAACCCACGAACCGCGAGATCATGACCCAAGCGAAAGTCGGACGCTTAACCGACTAAGCCACCCAGGCGCCCCTGTTTCTGCAGATTTTTAACTAGATTTTCCCCCCTCTTAGATATTGCTTTTTAATACATGCTTCTGGCACCTGGACAGTTCATATACTATAATAAATTCTATTGTTCCTGGCATATCATTATTAGGTATATTGTTCTTAATTAAAGTTTTCATATAGTTATAAGCAATGTGGGCCACTTACATGGGGGCATAACCATACTTATGCCCCAAACGTCATATCAAGAAAGCAGCTCTTTCAACAAGTCAAACAAAGCAATTATCATGTTGTGTTTTGTGAAGCCCGGTGCAGAGCCTTAAAGGGTGAAATATTTCAATATCTCTAAAGACGTAAGTCATCTCTTCACATTTTAAGTGATGTGTGTGTATTAAGAAGTAGCCCATGACTTTGATAAATGTCTTCTACATCCCATTACATTGAGAAGATAAAACATACAATCAGGATGTGATAGGTGGGTTTTTGTTGATCCTCTCTGATCTAGAGAAAGTGTCATCTGATGTGCTCTGGGTCCCCTTCAACACATTAAAATAGCAAATAACAAGATCAAGAACCAAAACTATAATTGTGACTAATTAAAAGCCTTGCTTTTCAAGAAGGCTTTCGACATATACATGCTTAGTCAGGCAAAAGGTCCTTCCTCTTTCCAAGGCCGGCTTTTCCTTTGATTCTCTTACTTCCATCCCTTTTAGCCTCTGGAGTGCTCATTCCATTGAATATCCTCCCATTGTCTTTCATGTTCAGTGGCACCTGCTTCATCTTATGTAGTTTATATGTTTAATCACTCAAAAGACGTTTAAAACATGTCTTTTATGTATTAAGCACTGCACAGAGTATGTATCAATGAAAATAAAAATAAAGACATATAATCATAATAATCATTAATCATTAACATTTCTTGGGCTTTTCACACATTACTTTGCATTATTCTCACAACAACCCGTGTGCTTGGCATTGCTTGTATGCTCTGTCTACAGGGAGAGACGTACAGAGAGGAACTTGCTAGTGAGTTGTGGAGTTGACATTTGAACTTAGTTTTTAAGACTGCAGAGCAGTGTGATCTGTGCTCTTAGGGAGGCACAGCTAGGTATAAAGAGACAGAGGAATAAAAACAGCCAAGTATAATTCATTACCATTTAAATAATGGAAATATTTAAAAGAAATGATCATAGTCCCTAGGGGAAATAGATAAGGTTTTACAGAAGAGGTGATGCTTGATTTAAGTTTTGAAGACAGACTAGAACTTTACAAGCATAACAAGTTTTATTATTCCTCCCACAAAACTTTCAAATTCTGTTTAACTCCTGTAATACACTGGTTATATTCATGCACCCAGTTAATGGCCCTGCTGTATCCATACTCTCTGCTCTGGAACTCTGTAGTTCTTTCCCACTCTGATTGCCTGCTTTACCACATGATTTTTCTGGGCCAATGAGACCAAATATGATGCAAACAGAGTCTTCAAAGCAGTCTGTGCATTTATGCTCATGTTTTGCTTCTTTGCCTTTCCCATGAGGACATGCCTGCACCAGTCTGCTAGGGGGTGAGATGGTGGAAAGGAGAGAGTCAGCCCTGTTGTCCTAGCTAGTGTCCCAGATGGATGAGAGAGCCTGGCCAAGATCATCAGAGGCCTGAGTCAGCCTCCCTCCCGCTTCATCAGCCTAGCTCAGGTAGCTAACCTGTCTAGCCAACCCATGAACACATGAGCAAAAAGAAATGTTTTCTATTTATTGTGTATCACTGAGGTTTTATGATTCTTGATACACAGGATTATGGTGGCAAGAGATCACAGATATAACTGCTGTCTGTAACTCATCTCCCAAAGTTAGGAGTCCAGTGACATCCTTTGTACTTTGTGGTATCACCTTATGCAAGTCTGTCCTTTCCAATTATTACAACTCTTCTAGATCAATTCCTCATTGCCGCTATACTGGACTACTGTAATGGCCTACTATCTCGTCACCTTGCCCCCAAATCTTTCCCTTTTTCGACTTAACTTACACAAAAGTGATTAGGCATTTTGCTTAAAACAGAGTTGTGCTATTGCCACTCACCTCTTCAAAAGCCTCCAGTGGTTTCTTTATTTCCCTAACAGCAAAATCCTCAGTTTTCAATCCCTCCACACCCAGTGTCTGGTCCCACATCTTCTTCTAGCTTACCCCTTCATTTTTCTTTTCTCTGCTCATGCTGTGCTTCTCCTCTTTGCTATCCAACATTTATCTGATCACAACATTAAACATTTCCATCCCTACATATCTTAAGATCTTCTTTCTTTAACCCAGGAAGCTTTTGCAGCTTTTCCTGATTCCCAATCCTGAGGCTTCCACACATTTTAATCCCATTTTTAGGATTCTGAGTGCTCATTCTTTACCAGTCATTTGTGCATAAGACTTTGTTTACTACAGTATTCATTTCCTATGGTGGCCATAACAAAGTACCACAAACTGGGTGCCTTAAAACAGCAGAAACTTACTCTTTCACACTCCTGGAGGCTAGATATCCAAAATCAAGGTGTCAGCAGGGTCATGTTCCCTATGAAGTTTCTAGGGGAGGGTCTGTCCTTGCCTCTCCCAGCTTCCAGGAGCTCCAGGTACTCTGTGGCTGTGACAGCATAGCTTCAGACTCTGCCTCTGTCTTCACATGGTATTCTTCTGTATTTGTGTTTCTGCCTTCACCTGGCCTTCTCCGTGTGTGTGTGTGTGTGTGTGTGTGTGTGTGTGTGTGTGTGTGTGTGTCCTAACTTCCTTCTTATTAGGACACCAGCCACACGGGATTAGGGTTCACCCTAATGACTTCATCTTAGCTTGATTACATCTACAAAACCCCTATTTCCAAATGAAATCACATTCCTAGATATTGGGGGTTAGGATTTTAGCATATTTTTTTGGTGGTGGCAGTTGGTAGAGGGATACAATTTAACTCATATTCCCAGTATACTTGAGGGCAAGCATTAAGTCCTTTTTTATTTTTATCTTTGTACCACTCTGACTAGTAAAGCTCTCCCAGGACAGGGTGCTTCTTTATTTTGTACTTGCTTTGCACATAACATTTGCTCATTATGCTGGACTGAAGCAAATTATTTATCTAAACATATTTGGAAAAATCATAAGAAATATTCCAAGGCTGCCAAGAAGGATTTATTAAGCACCAATAATAAAGCTTCAAATATGGAGATGGTTATTAATCAACACATTTTAAAAATCTCAATTTGGCAGAGAAAAAAGTCCCAAACATGCCACCAGAAAATGGCAAGCTCAATTTGGGGAGGGATGAGTGAGGAAAGAAAATAATTATCAGTTGAATATACTTTCAGATGGGTTAATAATTGTCTAATTTGGAAAACTAGGTTGAAACTGCTGTGTTACCTTCAGTTTTTAAGTAATAAACTTTTAAAGAAAACATTGAGGTCTATCATACCCAGAGTATGCTCACATAGAGATCAATGACATGAGGTTATAAAAACCAAAATGTCTAATAAATGGTAGCCAATATGCCTGTGAAAGTCAAGATATATGAAGACACATTAATCTTTCCAGTCAAGCTACCTTGAGAAGAACAGCAGTGGTGACACCATCTTCGCAAGCACGAGCCAAGAAAATTGTGTCTAGATGTCACAAGACAAATCAGAATAAGTGCATATTTTTCATATTCCTACCTGTCACCAGGCAATGGACAACTCAAACTGCTGCTGCCCCCAGGAGGCAATTGGTACAGAGTTGGCCCCAAAAAGAGCAGGGTTGTGAGCCTGATTAACATGTAAGATCTTGGCTTACAGAATTAAATTTGCTGCTGGTCACCAATTGGACTGGCTCTCCTTAGCCAGCTTGTTAATGGGAGTTTTGCTGAAAAAAGACTGAGTAGGGATGCAAATGACAGGTGAAACTAGGGTGAGCACAGATTTAGACTAGTATTTGGGTCTGGGATCTGTCACTTATGAATGACAACCATGAGCGTGTGCAAGATCCTTTATCTCTCTGAACCCTGTTTTTCTCATTTGTGGGTTGCAGGCAGCACTACTTTGTAGGAATGGAATTAGAATTCAGTGAAAATATGTATTTAAAATGTTTAACTCTTGGAAGACATACAATGAATACTAAATACTATTACTATTATTCTATTGGAAACAAAGTCTCAAAGCATTTCTCTATCACTTATTATGGAACAGTCCTGACACTTGTTCATAAATTAGGTCCATAGTTAATTTAATTTTTTAATTTTTAAAGAAATGTATTAATATTATTATGCTTTATTTTTGAGAGAGAGAGAGAGAGTGAGCAAGCAGGGGAGGGACAGGGAGAGGAAGGAGGACAGAAGATCTGAAGCAGGCAAAGAGAGCATGATGTGGGGCTTGTACTCATGAATAGTGAGATCATGACCTGAGCTGAAGTCAGACGCTCAACAAACTGAGCCACCCAGGCGCCCCAAGCTCCACATTTAGAGTAAACAGGCCTGATGATTGACAGTTACTGGTTTTACTTGTAAAGCAGAGGTGAATCTTTAACTGACATGCAGATTGAATATAAACTTGGTCTTTCAAGTTAAAAAATAATTATATTGAAACTACAGAAGTAAATATTAGCACCAGCTAGAGGTACAACTTCAAGTGATGCACGATCACAAATGACAAGACTAGCCATCCCTTAAAGGAGGCTTATTGTGTGTCAGACTCTGCTTCTAAGACCTTTATGTACAGTGACTCACTCAAATTCAGCATGAGCTAAATTACTGTCGTGCACAACACAACTGCTGGGGGAACTCTACCAAGCATATTTGATGAACTGTTCCGGGTTCTGTGTCTGCTCAGCCTGGAAGTTTGCTACCAGATCTGGGGTTGTCAAACTTATTCTGTAAATGAACAGCTGGTAAATAGTTTGGGCTGTGTGCGTTATATAGTCTAACTACATAACTTTGCCATTATGACCCCAAAGCTACTTTTCATAAACAAATAGATGTGGCTATCTTCCAATAAAACTTTATTAGGGGACATTGAAATTTTAATTTATATGATTTTCGAATGTTGCAAAATATTCCTTTGATTTATTGCCAACACTTGAAAATATTTTTAAAAGTTCAGTTGGCAAGCAGTAACAAAAAGGCAGCCATCAGCTGGATTTGGTCTGGGAGACAGCAATTGACGAATCCTGTGTCAGACAAGCAAATATGGATATGTTAACTAAGCACTTATGGAAAGACTGCATTACATAACTAGAAGTAGCACAACTGGTGTCAGCCCTTTCCTTTACCTCTGTAATGATGGAGCTTATGGAATTGTTTCCTGTGTCTAGTTAGCCAGCAGATCTACTCAGCGAGTCTTTCATACGTGAAGGAAGTAGGAGATTTGGAGCCACAAACACATGCATGCAGAAATGTCAATTTCAGTACATATATGTCCTCAAAATGTAATAGAACTTTCTCGGTACCTCAAAATCCTTTCTATAGGCATTGCACACTCAGTCCTGAGCAGTTCTGGGTTTTCCCTCTGCCTGTTCTTGCAGGTTGTATCTAAATTCTGAAAGATTATGTAACACTAAGGCAAAGCACCATGTGTAGTGCTTGGCCCTCTTGTGGCATCTATCCATGCTTGCATCTGTTAAAGTGTCATGGTCCATAGTCCGATGACAGTTCACGGTCATTGTCAATCCTCCATGATGACATGTTGGACATCCAGTTTCCTATTTTGTCTGTAGTGATAGCTGTGTTTGTTTCTATATGCTCTTTGTCTGTACTTTGAGGTTCAGACTTCAAGTTCATCAACTCTTCATTTAAATTCCACCCCCCTTCCCCATGGGGGTTCTTGAGGTGTTGAACTGCTCTACTACACTACACTGGGATTTTGATAAACTCAGCATTTGTGTCTCCAGTACTGTCATCCATGCAGTCATCTCTGTATGAAAGCTTGCACAGTGTAGTAGGGTAGGGGTCTTGCACGTCTCCCACCTCCAGGGCTCACAATGTGAAGTAGGGTACAAATCCTCCTGACTTTTGGACCCCATGTTCCTCTCTTCAGAGCCCACATGATCATTCTCCTCAAGTTCATCTTCACCTCTAGTTCAGAGGGATTCTTTTTTTAACCACTGGAATAGCAAAAATCTGCTCTTATATCTCATGCATTCTTCTGAATATGTTCTTTTTGGCATTAGCTTTGTGCTTTGATTCCTTCAGCATCTGGCCTTTTGAGATTGAAAAGCTTTTTCTTTAAAACTACTGCCCCACTATATGTTTCCAAAGTCAATTTGAAACTCAAAAGCTAAAAATTGACTCTATTCCCCCTACCTCCTCCCCACACAATCGTTTAGAGACATCATCTTGAGGGCACAGAGTGTAGGTTGCCCTTCTTTATGTGTGAATGGAAGAAAAAGTACCGGGGCCACAGATAAGCCCTCAACGAGTATATGGCATCGTTACCAGAGCACTGCTGTATCTGCCACTATGCCCTGACGGACCAGCTGTACACCCAGCATATGGTGAGATGAAGCCCACTCCAGAGTCCACAGGAACACTCCTTTGAAACATTTGACTTGAGAGCCTGGAATTTAAATTTAAATCCCTGAATGAAAGAATATATTCGGAATGTGTTAGATTCCCTGCCACATCTCCAAAGGAGGCAGATAGCCAAAAATTCTCATGGCTTTTCTTCAAGTTTTGTCTTTGGAAGTGAACAGAGCCTGTAACTGTGCTTAAGTTATGTATTGCTAGCATTGATTTCTATTTTACCTTCTATATTAATTAATTGGGTCCTCGGTTTTGTGAGCAAAGGCAAAAGACTGTGGTTCCCATGAGTTTCATGCCTCAAATAATAAAATGTTGTCAAAATTAAGAACAGAAAAACAGAAAACATTGTCTATTGAGCATGAAATGTCAAAGACATATGATGGTTTTGTTCGGTTCTTTGAAGGTCAGAAACTTGTTTTATGTTTAAGCCGTGAAGGAAGAGCTGACATGTAGATCAAACAGAAATTTAATGCTAGCATTCCTTGCAATCTGACTGTAAGGAGCAGTATCTAAAGTACTATACTGAGTCTCATGTATTATGACTTGACCTAAATTGTGAAAATTTAACTTACCATGGGGAGGTCTCACATCTTTCTTCATGAGCTGCAGAATGTTTTGAGGAGACAAAAAATTGTTAACCTACTTAACTGTCATCAAGTCAAAATTGATTATCGCATGCTATTGACAGTGTCAAATAAGAAGGCTTAATAATTTAAAAAAATTTCTACTGTTCTTGAAATATGCAGGGTAATTTTTTAATCCTTCATAAATCCTTTTGGTTTCTGTATTCACTTTTGTCAATCATTCCAAATGTGGGTGGTGGGTTTGTTTTGTATAAATTTTACTCATAGCCTAAAAAATAAATCAAAGCCATCAAGTTTCACAAACCTTTCCCATTATCTTAAATTAACGATTCCAGAAAGTCCTGCAATTCATGGGACTTGGTGAAAAGAGATTAGAGCTTTTCAAAGGTTTTTACAAAGTTGGCTTTAATTTCATGAAACTGCTTCTAATTTAGGAAAATTATTTATCTTCTACCAAACATCTAAGTGCTCTGTCCAATTAACACGACTTTGACCACCCATGACAAAGTTTATCCACTGGTTATCTCACTTGCAAAAATGATATTGATGGAATGCGTGATAAGCTCTGGTTTCTTCAAGTGATACTCAATCTCTAGCCAATTCTAAAATAAAAGCTAAAAAAATACTCTGTGATCCCTAACAACTGATTGATTGGGGATGACATTTCAAGCTTTAATCTGGAGATGGAAGTGATTGGGTCTTGACCAGGACCTTTAAATTTTCAGGTCCTCCTCTGAGCATGTTTGTTAAACACACAACGATGTGGTTAGCTGACATTAGCTCTCAGCTGTCTACAATTTTGGGCATCATACCTGACTTGCCCAACTTTTGGCAAGGATGGGCACAGCCAGGCCTGATGTGTGAAACTGTTGACAGGTGAGCAGTCCCGCACATACTGCAGAAGCAAGAACAAAAGAACTAATCATCTATGGCAGTGAGGGTGAGGTAGCTTGCCTTCCTTCCTAAGTAAACAGATGGAAAGAGTTTGCAGTTCATTACTTTCCAACGTAACAATTTATTCCGTTTCTGTGTGTTACAGTAATAGAACCAAAAGTTCTTCTCTTCGGGGAAATCTTATTTTTTCTTTAATTATTCTACCCAAACAACAAGAGAGCTGAGTCTTCTGGGGATAGATGCAGTGAAGTCAAAGTTAATTAGTTTTCTCACAGTGCACTGCTTTTGGGTAAAATATCACTGCAGGGGCATACCAACAGTCAGATTACTGGATCAAATGCTGTGTTCCTAGAAAGGCAGAATTCTATCGGAAAAATCTGTATAGAAGTAATATTTCACTTTCTTTGAGAGTTAACAGCATTTGATACTCACCTTGGAGTTTTCCTTGGAGTAATTTCTTTCATCTCCACTTTATCTTTCCTTTAAAATGTCAGATGGCAAAGGAGAATGATGGAGTGGCCTGCAAGTCCCTCATGAACTCAAGAACCACGCTCCAATTTAACTATAACATAAAACTCACACATCAAATGCAGTGTATTTTTCTCTTATGATTGTGAAAGTTATACATTCTGCAAGATATCAAGGCTAAACAAAGAAATCTACCTTAATGATCTTTTGACATTTCATAAGTAGATGTTCAAATCAGTTATCAGCATTGTGTGATACATCAATGGCACAAAAATGAACTTTTAAATGAAGTGTTTATTCCTTTCTCATCTGATTATAGGCCAGTCACATGCAACCATAGTGAGTGCATGACTTACAGTAGGAAAATATAAAGCTTCAGCATTGAGTATTATTCCCAAATGATCCTATTATTAACTTATTAAGCATGTGTCTTGTAATGGACTCAAGATTCTGTCATACAAAAGAATAGCAGTATCATGCACTAATAAAATGGGCAAAGTATGAACATTGGACTATATTGAAGGCAAGTTACACTTTGATATCTTCAAGTCAAGGTCTGAAAGATTGCCATGTAATTAAAGAAAAATTCTGAAGATAATCACCTCAGGCATGTCTCTGTTAATTTAAAAAATAAATTAACAATTAAAAACCAGGTATGTAGCTAAAAATAGACACCTCCTTCAACAAGTTCACTTCTCTGTTCAACTCATTTATTCTTTAGGAAATAATAGATAATAAATAAAACCTCAGAAAACCAAGGTCCTTTTTAGTTTTCACAGCAACTCTTTTCCTCCTTGGCTTTATTTTATACAATGATTTCATATAGTAGTACACACTTGAACATTCTAAAATCTTTATGCAAGAAAATTTCTGTCTTCGATGAGGTTTTAAAATTTTGAACCTGAAGACTTAGTATCTCTCTTGGTTGTATTTTTATCTGTGTAAAAAAAAAAAAAGAAAAGCATTTTCCACAAAATTATGGCCTCCAGGATATCCAGTGACTTTTTCTTAGAGTTTACCAGCTTACTTCATGGATTGATCACTGAAGGAGGAGATAAAGGAGAAAGGGTGTTCATAAAAGTTTCAAAAAAGCCTTCTATTAATTTTCTTTACATAGCTGGCAATAGCAAAAGGTCAGTTATTAATTCTGTCCCACAATTATAGTTGCTTTCTTTATATTTGTCCTGAGGAAGTCCAGCTTATCCTGTTTCATTTAAAAAATTTTTAAATGTTTGCTTATTTGTTTTGAGAGAGAGAGAGAGAGACAGGGCATGAGCAGGGGAGGGGCAGAGAGATGGGGAGAGACACAACCCCAAGCAGGCTCCACACTGTCAGTGCAAAGCCCGATAAGATGCGGGCCTCAAACTCACAAACCGTGAGCATAACCTAAGCTGAAATCAAGAGTCGGACACTTAACTTGCTGAATCACTCAGGCACTCCATCCTGCTTCATTTTTAATTCTGTAATTTGATACTGTAATTCCCTCATACTTTAATAAGGATTCTTACCATATGTGCTTTCACAAAATCTGATACACAAAATATGAGGCTGTTGACAGCCTGATATAACACACTGGAGCAGAATTGATTTCCATTTCCCATTATGATATAAAATAGTAGAATTTGTATTTCTTTTAAGACAAGAAATTATTTCACTGATTAAATATCTGACATGGTCATGTCAGATCCATTCTTTGAACTTTCAGGAATTACATAAATAACAAGCCTTTCCTTGAGAGACCAGTGGTACAATGACATGCAATTGTGGAAATGATAGAATTGAACAATTCAGATTCAGGGCTAGTTTCCTTTGTTAGTAGTTCCCACAAAAGAACAAACCTAATAGTGGGATTTTTAAATCTGTGCCTACTTTTAAATAAAATCTAAGGAGAGTAAATATCAAGAAAAAAATATAAGTTAGTGGTAACACTATGTGTAAATCTTCCACATTTTCCTCCAGGCCAACATTAGAGCAAGATGTATAATCATGTTTGAAGCCAATAAACAACTTAGGGATGGAAAGGACAAAGATCCCTCTGCTCTGTAGGACTTTCCACCTGTCTTTTCATAGCACTTTATGATTGATTGCACTTACTTATTCAGAAGATGTTTATTGAGAACCTATATCATGCCAAATATTAGGCTAGGCTGTGGGCAGCCCATTAATGCCCTCATGGAGGTTAATGTTTCTCTCTCACTAGTCGTCATGAAAAAAATTCCACAATTAAATGAAAGCACACAATTAAAGGTCAACTTGACAGGTGCTATTATATTAACAACAACAGTTTAATGAAACACCTTGAAAGAGTTTACCTAGTCTGAGAGACAGAGAAGGATATTCTGAGTAAGCAATAGTTGAAGTAAGGCTATAAGTACACGCAGATGGTCTTACAGCAGAGGGGAGATTGGTCATGTGAGTTCTTAAAAAAGCCTCTCCTTAGCTGTACTGGACTGTGAGAGCTGAGACTAGAAAGGAAGCTAGATAATGCAGGGCTGTTTTATATGGAGAATTTTCGTCCCCATCCTTAAAGCAATGCAAAGCTAGAAGTATTTTAAGTGGGTTAGGAGACTGTAAGAATAATATCTGAAAATTTAAAAGATCATTCTGAATACAGGAAGGTGAATAAGTGTGAAAGGATCACTCATTATAGTTGGCAAGGGAAAACACTCAGTTTTAATATTAAAATGGTCTGGTTTTACGTAAGCGTATTAGAGAGACCTCACTTATTTAAATCATCTGTCCTACTTAAATAACATAACAGGGATAAAAATATAAACTCCTGAGGACTAAGAGTACTATTACGTTAATGAATTAAAATTAAATCAATTCATATTAACTATATGAAATTGGGATTGATTAACTTGCTTTTGTTAAAATTCTAAGTGTGTCTATAAAGACAATATAATCTGTGAGTATGTTTGACTATCATGCAATTTTTTTTGAGATTTTATTTTAACGTAATTTCTATACCCAACATGAGGCTCAAACTCACAACCCCAAGATCAAGAGTCACATGCTCCATCGACTGAGCCAGCCAATTTAAAAGGGGTTAGACATTAAAAAAATAAATTATTGTTTTCAAATGATGCCAGCTTTAGTAAAACTGTAGGATCTTTGTAACACATCACTATCCTCTCAGATAAATTACAAGCAGAGTGCTGATTGGTGATAATGCTAATGGTTTCTCCTTCTGAACCAGTTACTGCCATTGGGTCTGTAACCACAAGCATGTATAGAGAAGTGAAGTACGTTTTAATCAGAGGGAAAATGAATCATAGTGTTTCTCAGGGAGTGTATTTTATGGATCCACTCAACAAGCATATATTGAGCAGCTACTAGACAGGTCTCTTTTAGGAATAAAGGATATAGCAAGGAACAAAACATTAATAGCCTGTCCTCATGAAATTTATATTCTAATAAGACCAGGAACAAATATATAGATCATAATATATACTAAAATGTGTAAAATATTAGTAGTAATACTTGTTACAGAGATAAATAAAGCAAGAAAACAGGATTGGGAATTGAAGCAGAGTGTGTTTGCAATTTGAGATATAGTGGTTAGGAAAAACCTCACTAAGAAGGCATTTCAGTAAAGATTCAAAGAGAATCAAGGGAGCTAGTGATGAGGATATCTGGGGAAAGAACATTCCAGTCTAAGAGAATGTCAAATACATAGACTCTGAAGTGGGAGCATGCCGTGCACGGTTACAAAACAGTAAGGAACCTGATCTGACTTTCCTGCAGTGAATGAAGGGTGAGTAGTAGCATGAAACGCTGAAGCTATTGAGTTGCATGATACTGTAGGGCATCATAGACCATTGTAAGGACTTTGGGTTTTACTTTGAACACAGAGTAAGATCTAACTTAACAGAACACCTCTGGCTACTGTGCTCAGAATAGATTGAAGAAGAACAAAGGTTGAAGTGAAAAGATCAGTTGGAAAGTAATCTAAGTAATCCAGATAAGAAGTTATGCTAACTTGGACCTGAGGGCTCCTTAAAAGGCTCTGGTTGGACTCTAGATATATTTTTGAAGGTAGAGCCAAAGGATTTGCTAATGAATTAGATGTAATGAGGAAGAGAAAGAGGAATCAAGAATTCAATGATTTTTGTCCTGATGACTTGGAAGGAAGTGGTTGTTGTTAACTGAGATGGGAAATACAGGTCATTTCTGTTGTTGCACTGTTAGCGGTGGTGGAGAAGACCTGGACTCAGTTTTGAATATGCTAAATTCGAGATATCTGTTATAGCTCCCTATATAATGTGAATATATTATGAATATAAATGTCAGAGTAAAGGTTTAAACTAGAGACATGACTTTGGAAGAGAATACAGTATATAAAATCATGAGACTGGGTGTAATTACCAGGTATGGATAAATTCAAGGCCTGAAGAGAGTTTCAAGGATATTTTAACATTAAGATTAAGGTCAGGGAGCAGAAGAGGAACAAATAGACTGAGAAAGAGGAAGGCCATGGCTTGCATTGTTCCTGCCACCATCTGCATCATCCATAAGTATGAGAAGTTGTGGAACAGCTTCTTTTTTTTTTTTTTTTTTTTGATGGAGGTTGCAATTTTATTATGTTTTTTTTTTTACAAATAGTTTATTGTCAAATTAGTTTCCACATAACACCCAGTGCTCATCCCCACAAGTGCCCTCCTCCATGCCCACCCCTCCTCCCCCCCACATCCACCAGTCCTCAGTTTTTGTCAGCATTCAAGAGTCTCTCATGGTTTGCCTCTCCCCTTTCCCCCACCATTTCCGCCCTTCTTCTCCCCCTTGGTCCTCTGTTAAGTTCCTCCTAATCCTCCTATACGTGCACACATATGATATTTGTCCTTCTCTGCCTGACTTATTTCGCTCAGCATAACACCCTCAAGGTCCATCCATGTTGCTACACATGGCCAGATTTCATTGTTTCTCATTGCCATGTAGTATTCCATGGTATAGATAAACCACATCTTCTTGATCCATTCATCTGTTGATGGACACTTAGGCTCTTTCCAGGTTTTAGCTATTGTGAGAGTGCTGCTATGAACATTGGGGTACATGTGCCCTATGCATCACATTTCTTGTATCCCTTGGGTAAATTCCTAGCAGTGCTATTGCTGGGTCCTAGGGGAGTTCTATTGTTAGTTTCCTTAGGAACCTCCACACTGTTTTCCAGAGGGGCTGTACCAGTTTACATTCCCACCAACAGTGTAGGAGGGTGCCCGTTTCTCCACATCCTCGCCAGCATCTAGAGTTCTCTGATTGGCTCATTTTAGCCACTCTGACTGGCGTGAGGTGGTATCTCAGTGTGGTTTTGATTTGTATTTCCCTGATGAGGAGGGATGCTGAGCATCGTTTCATGTGTCTGTTGGCCATCTGGATGTCCTCTTTGGAGAAGTGTCTGTTCATATCTTCTGCCCATTTCTTCACTGGGTTGTTTGCTTTTTGGGCGTGTAGTTTGGTGAGTTCCTTGTAGATTCTGGATATCAACCCTTTATCTGATATGTCATTTGCAACTATCTTTTCCCATTCCGTTGGTTGCCTATTAATTTTCTGGGTTGTTTCCTTGGCTGTGCAGAAGCTTTTAATCTTGAGGAGGTCCCAACAGTTTATTTTTGCTCTTGATTCCCTTGCTTTTGGGGATGTGTCAAGTAAGAAGTTGCTGCGGTGGAGGTCAAGGAGGTTGTTTCCTGCTTTCTCCTCTAGGGTGTTGATAGTTTCCTGTCTCACGTTCAGGTCCTTTATCCATTTTGAGTTTATTTTGTGCATGGTGTGAGAAAATGATCTAGTTTCATTCTTCTGCATGTTGCTGTCCAGTTCTCCCAACACCATCTGTTAAAAAGGCTGTCTTTTTTCCATCGGATATTCTTTCCTGCTTTGTCAAAGATTAGTTGGCTGTATACTTTTGGGTCCACTTCTGAGTTCTCAATTCTGTTCCATTGGTCTATGTGTCTGTTTTTGTGCCAATACCATACTGTCTTGATGATGACAGCTTTGTAGTAGAGGCTAAAGTCTGGGATGGTGATCCCTCCCGTTTTGGTTTTATTTTTCAGGATTACTTTGGCTATTCGGGGTCTTTTGTGGTTCCATACAAATTTTTGGATAGTTTGTTCTAGTTTTGAGAAATGCTGGTGCAATTTTGATTGGAATTGCATTGAATGTGTAGAGTGCCTTAGGTAGTAATGACATCTTAACTATATTTATTCTTCCTATCCATGAGCATGGAATGTTTTTCCATTTCTTTGTGTCTTCTTCAATTTCCTTCATAAGTTTTCTATAGTTCTCATCACACAGATCTCTTGTATCCTTGGTTAGGTTTATTCCGAGGTATTTTATGGTTTTTTGTGCAATTGTGAATGGGATCAGTTTCTTGATTTCTCTTTCTGTTGCTTCATTGTTGGTGTATAAAAATGCAACTGATTTCTGTACGTTGATTTTGTACCCTGCAACTTGGCTGAATTCTTGGATCAGTTCTAGTAGGCTTCTGGTGGAGTCTGTCGGGTTTTCGATGTAGAGTATCATGTCATCTGCGAAGAGGAAAGTTTGACTTCCTCTTTGCCAATTCTGATGCCTTTGATTTCCTTTTGTTGTCTGATGGCTGATGCTAGGACTTCCAGCACTATGTTAAACAACAGTGGTGAGAGTGGACATCCCTGTCGTGTTCCTGATCTCAGGGGGAAAGCTCTCAGTTTTTCCCCGTTGAGGATGATGTTAGCTGAAGGCTTCTCATAGATGGCTTTGATGATGTTTAAGTAGGTTCCTTCTATCCCAACTTTCTCGAGAGTCTTTATTAAGAAGGGATGCTGTATTTTGTCAAATGCTTTTTCTGCATCTATTGACAGGATCATATGGTTTTTATCTTTTCTTTTATTGATATGATGTATCACATTTGAATGTTGAATTTGATCTTGGTGGATGATTCTTTTTATATGCTGCTGGATTCAATTTGCAGGGATCTTGTTGAGAATTTTTGCATCCGTATTCATCAAGGATATTGGCCTGTAGTTCTCTTTTTTTTGCTGGATATTGGCCTGTAGTTCTCTTTTTTTTTTGCTGGATCTCCGTCTGGCTTGGGAATCAGAGTGATGCTGGCTTCATAAAATGAGTCCGGGAGTTTTCCTTCGATTTCTATTTTTTGGAATAGCTTGAGAAGAATTGGGATTAATTCTGTTTTAAATGTCTGGTAGAATTCCCAGGGAAGCCATCAGGTCCAGGGCTCTTATTTGTTGGGAGATTTTTGATCACTGATTCGATTTCTTCACTCGTTATGGGTCTGTTCAGGTTTTCTATTTCTTCCCGTGTGAATTTTGGTAGTGAGTGTGTGTTTAGGAAATTGTCCATTTCTTCTAAGTTGTCCAACTTGTTGGCATATAATTTTTCATAGTAGTCCCTGATAATTGCTTTTATTTCTGAGGGGTTGGTTGTAATAAGTCCATTTTCATTCATAATTTTGTCTATTTGTGTGCTCTCTCTTTTCTTTTGGATAAGTCTGGCTAGAGGTTTGTCAATTTTGTTTACTTTTTCAAAAAACCAACTCTTGGTTTCATTGATCTGTTCAATTGTTTCTTTAGTCTCTATGTTGTTTATTTCTGCTCTAATTTTTACTATTTCTCTTCTTCTACTGGGTTTAGGCGTTCTTGTTGCTCTGCCTCTAGTTCCTTTAGGTGAGCTGTTAGATTTGGACTTGCGCTTTTTCTAATCTCTTGAAATAGGCCTGGAGTGCAATGTACTTTCCTCTTAGGACTGCCTTTGCCGCATCCCATAGATTTTGGATTGTTGTGTTTTCATTTTC